>JASJET010000107.1:1920000-3190000 GCA_034092305.1 Diaprepes abbreviatus
ACACACACACACACACACACACACACACACACACACACACACACACACACACACACACACACACACACACACACACACACACACACACACACACACACACACACACACACACACACACACACACACACACACACACACACACACACACACACACCACACACACACACACACACACACACACACACACACACACACACACACACACACACACACACACACACACACACACACACACACACACACACACACACACACACACACACACACACACACACACACACACACACACACACACACACACACACACACACACACACACACACACACACACACACACACACACACACACACACACACACACACACACACACACACACACACACACACACACACACACACACACACACACACACACACACACACACACACACACACACACACACACACACACACACACACACACACACACACACACACACACACACACACACACACACACACACACACACACACACACACACACACACACACACACACACACACACACACACACACACACACACACACACACACACACACACACACACACACACACACACACACACACACACACACACACACACACACACACACACACACACACACACACACACACACACACACACACACACACACACACACACACACACACACACACACACACACACACACACACACACACACACACACACACACACACACACACACACACACACACACACACACACACACACACACACACACACACACACACACACACACACACACACACACACACACACACACACACACACACACACACACACACACACACACACACACACACACACACACACACACACACACACACACACACACACACACACACACACACACACACACACACACACACACACACACACACACACACACACACACACACACACACACACACACACACACACACACACACACACACACACACACACACACACACACACACACACACACACACACACACACACACACACACACACACACACACACACACACACACACACACACACACACACACACACACACACACACACACACACACACACACACACACACACACACACACACACACACACACACACACACACACACACACACACACACACACACACACACACACACACACACACACACACACACACACACACACACACACACACACACACACACACACACACACACACACACACACACACACACACACACACACACACACACACACACACACACACACACACACACACACACACACACACACACACACACACACACACACACACACACACACACACACACACACACACACACACACACACACACACACACACACACACACACACACACACACACACACACACACACACACACACACACACACACACACACACACACACACACACACACACACACACACACACACACACACACACACACACACACACACACACACACACACACACACACACACACAGATATATATATATATATAATATATATATATATATAATATATATATATATATATATACATATATATATATATATATATATATATATACATATATATATATATATATATATATATATATATATATATATATATATATATATATATATATATTTTCCTAAAAATCAAATTAATCCCCTATATACCAGACTTCAATGCAATATTTACCAACCCAGCGTTTCTCGATCTTTCAGTATTTGCAATCCGTTTTAGTCTTATTAATTTAACTTTGGGTTCATCAAATTATGCTTATTTATGTAAGATTATTTATCAGAATTATGTGATTGTTAGGCTAATTGACTAAAAATCGGTTATGAAAGTGATATTTTAAAGTCATAATTTAATATGTACCTGATGTTTACTAAGATAGATATTAATTTTGACCTTTGATTATTTCCTACCTACGTATCTAGCAAAGATTAAAATTTTTCATATTAATTAAGGATTTTAATTTTGTATTGTTTGATACTTTTTGCTATAAACCCATTGTCTAATCATTTCATCTTGTAGACCGTTTGCAAGAGCAAACTAACACGTCAGACAAGCTAACGCCTATACAAAGAACTTTTCACCGGTAGAAGTTAAAAGCCTAGAGTAATAATTTCCATGCCCAACGCATCACTTTCTAGTTTGCGATATTATAATTTGTATGATTGTGATCATCATTCATTTGCAGGAGACTTTCCAGTCTACGTTCCGCATTCCAGTACGCTGTATCAACAGGGGCGGATCCAGCCTCTCTCCTTGGGGAGGGGGAGGGTGATATCAAAAAAGTAAAACATGGCAAGCGAAAGCAAGTTGTCGACGGGGGAGGGGAGACGCCAGCAACATTTCCATTTCTAGTGTAAAAGGCAGCGGGTCTATTTTTCTGAATTTGAAGCTCTTGGAGAGGGTGGGGGGGGGCGATCACAAGAAAAAACAAGTTGCCGAGAGGGGGGAGGATACACATTCCTAGTATGAGGCAGAATCGGGTATATTTTCCTGAACTCAAAGCTCTTGGGGGAGGGCTATCGCAAGAAAAACAAGTTGTCAGCGAGGGGGGGGGAGAGTGCCAGTAGCATACACATTCCTAATAAAAAAAGCAGAATCGGTGTGGCATAATGGAAGGGGGGGGGGCGACCACAAACATATACATTCCTATACTCTATTCAAGAACTAGAGAGAGTAATAAAACTATTACCGAAACCTCCAAAATACCTGCTCCAGTGTCGCAGGTAACTGAGGACTGCCATAAATCTAATTATATTTAAAAATTATAAGCTTTTATAAATTTACCGCAACAATAAAATTTCTGATAGTTCAATTTAATTTCTGTCAGTGGGCAGGGTACGCCGTACAGGGTGTTCTTAGTGATTTATCTTGTTGTGCTTGTTTTTATATATTATTTGAGATTAGTGAGATACCCAAAAGATATGGCTTCCACCTCTATATTTATTCCAAAATCGTTAAACCAGGGCATTTTTTCCTGAACGAAAAACTTATTACGATGAATGTTTATGATGCCTTAAGATATCAATATCTAGATAATAATGTTAAAAGGTCTGTTGAGATGTGTTCCAACATGACAGAAGTTAGAAAATCTACTATGTGCCGAATACTGAAGGAGAAAAAAACGACTTGAATTGTGAGTACTCTCAAGCCACATTCGAACACAGGCAGATGAAAAATCTCGTTGAAGAGATGTAAACTACAATAAAAGGAGTTGTACATACATTTTATTATGAGACTGACTTTAGTTACGAATTAGATACGTAATGTTTACTAGTGTAAACACAATTTATTATTTAAATTTTTTATTTGTTGTGTTTTATTGTTTAATGTTGTTTATATTTTTTTTTTACTTTTTTATATATTTTTTTTATTTTAGTGTGTTCTACTTTAATTTTATATATATTTAATTCCGATTAGCCATAATTTTTGATTAATGTATTTGTGTCTTTTTCTTAAGCGTGTACAAATAACATGTTTATTTTATTTTTTTGGGGCTATCGGATTTCCATATAATAAAGTAAATTAAATTAAGATATAGAAATAGAAATAAAAATAAGTAGGTCTAATTTTAACTGTAACATATAAAAACTAATTACATTTGATTCCCTTTTTAGTGTTTAATTGTAATTCTGCAGATGGTTTAAGAAATAAATAAACTGAAACCTCAAATGTCCTAAAAATGATTTTAATTAATAATATAATGACCGATAGCTCCAAAAAATTTTAATCTTATATGGATGAATTTATTTTTTTATATATGTTTAACTTCTTGAATTTTGACAATGGGTATTTTGTAAGTATTTAAATTATAACTTAGAATTTTTTGAGAGAATAAGGTTACATTTTAGTCTGAATGTGCCTATAACGGTTTCTATACCAAAATTAAAAATAATAAAAATACAGTTGTGATTTGTGTTAAATATGTCAAAATTATCTATATTTTCTAATATATGTCAATTATTAAGAAATCATAAGAAATAAAATAATATAATAAAAAATTTTATTTTAAGTTTATTACCGAAATAATATTCTATGCCGTAAATACTTAGTGATAAAATAAACCTCCATCCGACGCCTATGACAAGGATTAACATCCTTTTTAACACTTCACACTTCCAAATATCTATTGTTATCCAACCCAAATAGTCCATTATTATAGACCGGCATTTTTAATTATAAAATTTCTAACCCATTATGAAATATGTGTCCAACAGATTTTGCCAAAGACACCGGACTAAAGAACACAGGTAGTTTGCGAAAAAAGGGTAAAAAATATTTATTACTGTCTCTAGTTCTTAAATAAACTATAGTATAAGAGGCAAAATCGTTTTTTTTTTAGTCTGAATGTGCCTATAACGGTTTCTATACCAAAATTAAAAATAAAAAAAATACAGTTGTGATTTGTGTTAAATATGTCAAAATTATCTATATTTTCTAATATATGTCAATTATTAAGAAATCATAAGAAATAAAATAATATAATAAAAAATTTTATTTTAAGTTTATTACCGAAATAATATTCTATGCCGTAAATACTTAGTGATAAAATAAACCTCCATCCGACGCCTATGACAAGGATTAACATCCTTTTTAACACTTCACACTTCCAAATATCTATTGTTATCCAACCCAAATAGTCCATTATTATAGACCGGCATTTTTAATTATAAAATTTCTAACCCATTATGAAATATGTGTCCAACAGATTTTGCCAAAGACACCGGACTAAAGAACACAGGTAGTTTGCGAAAAAAAAGGGTAAAAAATATTTATTACTGTCTCTAGTTCTTAAATAAACTATAGTATAAGAGGCAAAATCGGGTTTTTTCCTGAACTCAAAGCTCTTGGAGAGGGGGGGCATCGCCCCCACCGCCCCCCCTTGGATCTGCGACTGTGTATCAACAACTCCTTATAATAGAAGTTGTTGGCTGTAGGTACACTATGTAATACTCCAACCACCACAGGATATGTGGACCTAGACTGATAAGTAATGCGGCCAATTTGTCAATCCCTCTTTGGCATAGTCTACTCGCCCATACATAGGAGATGCCGCTAGGCCAATTTGTAGCCTTTGTATACACTTACCTTATCCTGTTATATAATAAGATAATTTTTAAATTTACATTAAAAGATGATTTAGAATTTATTTGCTGTTTATATGTTTAACTTTTATGGTTTGACAATATTTTAAACTATACGTAAAAAAAATATGACTCTTTCGTTCTACTTTGAACACTTATTGATTTATACCGAAAAAAACCATTAACAAAAAAATTTAAATACAAAGAAAAATATTTTTATTCTTAAAGATACTGAAATTTAAAAAAACTGCATACATTAATGTGAATGAACCAATTTGTACGTTTCGGAGGATAAAACAACCCATAATAATTGCTGGTTAAATACAAACAAAAAATAATTTCAGAGGGAGACTGCTGGAAGGCATTTAGAAATCGGTCGCTAAGTTTAATTGTATTCATCCCTAATTTTTTTGTATCACATCAGTGTTGGCGGCCAAACGTTTACTCAGTGCAGATACCACGCCCACGTTGCTGCTTATGATCTACCAGTGATCACTTGCCTCTAATGTATTAAAGAGATTATGTTAGTAGAGTGTCTTTGCATAAAATTGCAATATATTTTTATACTTACGATGTCATAAAGTCCTCTAAATGTTCAAACAAATATTTCCTTTCTAACACATGCCTTTTAGTTTTAGTTGCTTTTAGGGGATTAAAGAATATTCTAATATCCGGAGATACTGCAAAAGGTATATCCATTTCATAGACTGTATTCCATGTTAGTGGTTGAACACGCATAAGGGGTTTCGTACATGTAAAATTTATCTGAAAATAAATATTTGTCAAATATGATAAACTATTAGAACTATATGAACAACTACGGATGACTTAGTTTCTAATTGATTTAAAACTTTAATCCATGATGCATAAGAACTACATCAGGTTACCCATTTCATATTGTTTCGGTTTTGTCTCTTTACAATCGTTCACTGAGTTCGCAGAATAAAACATAATATCTTTCACTAATACTTCCAATACTTATATTAACTACTTGTTAACGCAGCTAAAACACAATCTTATTACTACTTCTTAATGTCTTCACTATTCAAATATAACTATACAACTATCTTAAAACTCTCTCTTATTTTGCAAACCAGCAAAAAACAGAGCGAGGACACTTGTATTATTCAATATATCGAGTAATCCTTTAAACGAAACTAATGTATAATAGGAAAACTTTATTGAAATGTGTATAGATGGTACTTGATCAATGTTCGGGAGATTCCAAAGCTTACAAATATTTACAAGACACAGTGTATGATTCATAAGGAAGCGCCCGCTGCCAGAGAAGTAAGTCTTGATCTGAACATTGTGTTGGCCAGAGTTATAGCTGTAGTGAATTATATAATAATAATAATAATAAATAATAAAATCCATTTATTGTAACAACCAATAATAAATACAATTTACAATTTATATCATAAAAAATTATTAGATGATATAATGGTACTATAAAATCGAATACTATTCAATTTTTAACTTAAACTATATAGATAAATTTTAATTATGAACGCGACAGTTTCATAAACAAACTGAAGCTGTAATAACATACCAAAATCAAGGTAAGCAAAGGGTGTGACAAGGAGTAAAGGAAAGCGAGACAGAACGGGACAGTACAAGCGAGAAAAGACTACAAAATCAAGGAGCAACTTGTGTTTAAAAATCAGGAGAGATATAGATATATAAATTTAATTTAAATTAGTAAATACAGCTGATACATTATAAGGAAATTATCTCTTGAACAGCTCTTTTCTATGTTGTGACCACAGTTAAAGCATGGCGTCTGTTCAATTTATCAAAAAGATAAAGAGGCATTTCATGTTGTTAAAATTTGAAACCGAAAACTGTACATATGTAGTTTATATCTATTAAGTATATTTAACCAACCAGATTTAATAAGGTAAGATGTTATGTAAGTTGTTTTCTGTTCACTGTAAATAGGTCGTAAACAAGAATTTTAAACCTTCTGTGTTCTTTACCGATCAAAAACATTAAGACAAGGAAAATAAACACTATTGCAGTGATAAAACTGACTAAGTACGAGCGCCTCGCATAATCATTTGCGAATAAGCATTCCTAAGCTTTTACACATCTCAGTAAACGGCAATGAAGTATTATTTAGTTTAATGAGTAATTATGAGTAAAAATTTAGTGATGTTTGTTCCTCCTTGGTAAGGTTATATAAACTGTAACACATCCTTTTCAAAAATAAAGTTGGTAGGTATCAATTAAATTTTAGAGAGCAATAAATAGTTTCTCTACAGATATAAATGGACCCCGAATTCATATGGAGCAATAGCCCTTCCCATACTTAACCAGTTATTTTTTAAGATTTAAAATATTATCTATTTAATAAAACGTAAATATAAGTTAATTCTTGTAGTGTCTAAAGGTAGTAAATTCATTTTGATATATCGCTATTACTAAAAAATTAAACCTACCACAAAATTACTTCCTTTTGGCCATTGAACAAACCTTTTTCTTCTTGAGAGGAAAATATTCTTTCTTTGAAATCTAGTTACATTTTCTGCTCTGAACTCACTTATAATACTAATTAATGTTAATAATAAAACTAATTTCATTTTATCCTCTAGATATTCACAAATTTAAAAACACAAAAAAAAATTGTTTTAAAATGATTGTTACAGTTAGAAATGGTTTTCTTCAGAAAATCAAATATTTACATTTCCAATTGGCAACATGAAATCAAATAAAATAACACAATTTGTAAATAAATCTAACGAGGTTCTTAAACTTTTGTAAATTTATAAGAAGAGTGCACAATTAAATAAATATACAGGGTATTTGATTGTGGCTATGTCCCCACATACGACGAAATGTTTCTAAAAAGAATTCACTGAAACGTTTCTATAAAAATTTTCAGAAATATTTCAATAATGTGGATAAAACTTTCCATGAAAGGTTTTAGTGAAATCTTTACGAAAACTTTCTGTAATATTTCATGAAATAAACCCGAAACGGTAAAATATAGGGTTTCATGAAATATTACGGAAACATTGAGATAATATTTCATTGAAGATTTCATGAAATCGCTCAAAAATAAAACAGAAACGTTTTTGAAATATTTACTGAAAGCTTTTATGATGAATTTAAAAATGAGTCAAAATATGTTTCGGAAATATTTAAGAAACATTCTGTGAATCGTTTTTGAAACGCCATATAAACCATCTTCTGAAAACTTTCAAGAAACCTTTTCGAAATATTTTGCAGAGTTTCTCAGCTGCCTTTATGAGTGTGACAAATAGGCAACAAAAAATATTTCCAAATGGTTCCATAAACGTATTGAGAAACGTTTCATGAAACGTATCATAGAACTTTTCAGAAATATTTCGAGAAATGGCTTTGAAACCGTTGCGAAAGATTTACTGAAAGCTTTTATGATGAATTTAAAAAGTAGTCAAGATATGTTTCGGAAATATTGAAGAAACATTCCACGAATCGTTTCCTGAAACATTATTCATACCATTTTCCAAAAGCTGTCAAGATGCCTTTTCGAAATATTTTGGCAATATTTCTCAACAGCCTTTATGCGAGCGACAAACATGCAGCGAAAAAGATTTCCAAATCATTCCCTAAACATTTCGAGAGAAGTTCCATGAAACGTATCATAAACCTTTTTAGAAATGTTTAGAGTAACGTTTTTGATACCTTTATAAAATATTTACTAAAAGCTTTCATGATGAATTTAAAAACAAGTCAAGATATGTTTCGGAAATATTGAAGAAACTTCCCATGGATCGTTTCCAGAAACGCTATTCAGACCAGCCTTCAAGAAACCTTTTTGAAATATTTTCGCAGTGTTTTTTAACAGCCTTTATGAGTGCGACAAATAGGCTGCGAAAAAGATTTCCAAATCATTCCCTAAACATTTTGAGAAAAGTTTCATGAAACGTCTCATAAACCTTTACAAAAAGATTTCTATTTTTCATTTGCTATTTAAACAGATCTCGCAAGAAAATTTTCTGTTCAGATTGCGTGAAATTCCGAGAGATGGAGCAGCTTGTATCGAGGTTTCTGTTTAGTTTCATACAAGTTGTTTAAAAATTATTAATTTTTTTTATGGTGCTGTGTATTTGGTTACTTTGTATTGACAAGAAACAATGAGTTCGAAACCCGTCTACAGATGGCGGTACATTACCAATGGGAGGTAGTTTCTTGCAATCTGAAGTAGTGATTTTGATTCTTAACTAGAACAAAGCACGCCTGTCCTTACAAGGGTTTTTTCATTTGATTTTTTCTAAATAGAAACTTCAAATATACCGGGTGTCAACGAATCTATTAGACAAGTCATAATTTCTAGAGTATTATGTGTACCAAAATGAGAATTGGTACAGGTAAAGGGTATATGAAGGGGAGAGTTTTCGCATATTTTCCACTTTCCGACCACTTCCGGTTTCACCGGAAATGGCCCCAGTTTTGAATTCTTAAATGGAACACCCTGTATATTTTAACATCTTTGGATTTCTGAGACAATTCTAGATCAGAATGTGACATTTTAAAAACTTTTTACGTCTACTTCAATTTTTTAGAGCCACTTTTAAAATTGTATCTAGGTGGCCATAATCGGAGGCAAATCTAAGGGCCTTAGGTGATGTCAAAAAAATACAATCGCAAAGTTTTAGTTACTAGTATGAAAGACAGGAATAAGACAAGTTGACAAAATTACGTGTTCATTTCTAACTACTAATTTTCAAATGGAGACCCCTTTTTGACAACTGCTTTTCGAAAAAAGCACTTTTTGACGAATCTAACGGTACTAATTTATTTGCGATTGGATTAGACATAAGAACAGAAATTAAATATTATTAAGCAAAATACTGGATAATTTATTTACTTATGACAAGTGCGCCATGGACAGCCATGATGCATAATAATTTGCAACTGTTTTTATCAAGTCTTCTTTGGAAAACAAAGCACTCATTTAAGTAGATAATGACAGTGACATACGCTCTAAGAACAGATGTAAAAGTTTCTTAATTTTCGTTAAGTTTAATTTAAATTTTCGTTAAAATAATGTATACTCAAAGTGAAAAAGTGGATATGTTATTAATATTTGGAGAGTGTCATAGAAATTCAAGGAATGCTGCCGAATTGTATGCTCATAGATATCCGAATCGGCAACATCCAGCCCATCAGTATTTTCCGTATGTCGAGGCTCGTTTTAGGCAAATAGGAAATCAAGAGGCGGAACAGAGGTTTATCATAAATGAAGAGACTGAGATTAACGTACTTGCTATGGTTGAGGTTGATAAAATAGTTTCGTTAAGAAAAATTAGTCAAGAACTGCAGATAAGTTATGAATCAGCAAGAAAAATACTGAAAAAGCATGGATTTCGAGCATTTAAATATCAGTTACATCAACATTTGTATACTGAGGATGGCGATAGACGGGTAGTGTTTTGTGATTGGCTGCTTCAAAATCATAGAGTTAACCCAAATTTTATCGATTTTATTCTATTTTCCGACGAATCCCGATTTACAAATAATGGTATGTTCAATAAGCAAAATACGCGGTACTGGGCCCAACAAAATCAACATGAAATGAGAGAGGGCAATTTTCAAGAAAGATTTGGCGCCAATGTCTGGGCTGGTATCGTTGGAAACAGAATAATTGGGCCAATATTGTTTCAAGGTCAGTTAACAGGGGTTAGATACTTAGGTTTTCTTCAAAATGAAATCGAAAATCATCTCAATGATATACCTTTAGCAGTTTTACGGCGAATTTACTTTCAACAAGATGGAGCACCGCCTCACAATACTAGAGAAGTTCTTAATTATTTAATAGAGCATTTTAATAATCGAATTATTGCAATCAATGGTCCGGTACGGTGGCCAGCCCGCTCACCGGATCTTACTGTGCTCGATTTCTTTGTCTGGGGATATGTTAAAGAAAGGGTTTACTAAGGAACAGCCCCAGCTACTCTTGAAATATTAGAAGAAAGAATTTTACGGGCATTTAGAAGTATAACGCCCCAAATGCTACAAAACGAGAGAAACAATTGAACGAGCTGAAATGTGTCGTGAAAAAGAAGGAATGCACTTTAAACATTTACTACACTAAACTTTTTAACAAATTCAGCTACTGTACTTTCAAATATTTTAAGTGCGTCGTCTAAGTTATTAGTTTATTTTGTTAGTTTTTTGTTAATTTTGTTAAATTTTTAATCCAATTCCTGTCTTTCATACTAGTCACTAAAACTTTGCGATTGTATTTTTTTGACATCACCTAAGGCCGTTAGATTAGTTTGCGTCCGATCATGGCCACCTAGATGCAATTTTAAAACTGGCTCTAAAAAAATGAAGTAGACGTAAAAAGTTTTTAAAATGTCACATTCTGATCTAGAATTGTCTCAGAAATCTAAAGATGTTAAAATACACAGGGGGTTCTATTTAAGAATTCAAAACCGGGGCCATTTCCGGTGAAACCGGAAGTGGCCAGAAAGTGGAAAATATGCGAAAACTCTCCTCTTCACATAACATTTACCTGTACCAATTCTCATTTTGATACACATAATACTCTAGAAATTATGACTTGTCTAATAGATTCGTTGACACCCGGTATAGAATGTTTCAAAAATATTTCACGAAACCTTTCTTTTTAAACTGACGAAACATTTATGAAATATTACACGAAATGTTCAGTGCGCAAATAAATACCACACTCAAAAATTTTTTAAAAGCTTTTGAAACATTTCATTAAACGTTTCTGTAAACATTTCTAAAAACTTGCGTCAGCTTTTCTAGAAGTATTAAGTAGCTCGATTTAACGTTTGTTAAAATATTTCTTAAATCTTCTATAAATATTTCAGAAAACGTTTGTTATAATATTTCATTAAGCTTTTATGCAATATTTTCGAAACTTTTTTGGAATCCTTTTAGAAACATTTATTTCTGTGTCATATCTTCATTTCTGCAACGTTTCAATGCAACCTTTCTGAAACATTTAGATCCCTGCATGAAACGTATCCGAAACATTTTTGAAACATTTCGTCTTATATGGGTCATTATATCCATCCATGGAAAATTTGATAGCCGGAATGTTACGTAATAGGGTTAAAGGGGACACATTCTAAAAAGAGGTTGGTCATATTCAAAAACGTGTAGAGCATAACTTTTATGTTTTTTTTAGTAACCTACATTTTCTTATCGAAGTTAAAGTCCCCCATTAACCCTAAAATGCCTTAAAATGTGACGTCATCAAATTACTAAATTTGTTAGTATTTTTTGGTTAAAATCAGTATTTCACTTAAATTTTAATACTCACACCACAGTTCCTTACTTTTTTGTAAAAATTTGTGAGAAATCTAAGTTCAAATATTTAGTTCTTTTCATACAAGGTGCCCAAAATTATTGTTTAAATATCGGTATTTTTAGTTCAGTTTACCTTATGTTTTTAACCGGAACACCGTGTATCCAGTGACATCAATCAATAGAGTGTTCTTTCGCAATCGTCGTACGTAAGTTGTTGATAATAGGTAAACATATTTGGTTTGATGCTTTTTCCTAAGGATTTTTTGTGTTTCAAAAGCCTTACTAAATAGTCTTACAGTAAGTTCCGATTTTCCTTTTTATTTTCAATTCCTTATCTTTATTTAAAACCGTTTTTGTTCTGGATTTCATTTTATGAAAATAAAAAAAAATAGTTTCTAAAACATTCATCAAATACATAACTCATATTTTATTATTTATCTAATTTTAACTGAAACTTTTTAACATTATAACTTAGAATATTATTAATTACTTGATAAAAGGTACTATTAAGTTTACATAGACTTTATTAACTGTTTCATTTGAATTACAATGAGAGTTTAGTGAGAGTCTCTCTCTACAGTTAAATGATTATTAAACGTCAAAACTGACATATACTTAATATAATATACAACAAAAAAATTATTGGTTCCTATTCATTAGTTATTTTCTGATTTTAAAAGAAGTATTAGTTATTAATAATAATTTTGTTCCTTATTAATATTTTCTTTTTTTTTTTAATAACTGATTTTTCTATTCCTGAAAAATTTACGATAGAGAATTGTACAGAGCGGGAAAGCCACTATTGGATTTATAATTTATATACAAAAACATATTTGATTTGTATCCTCATAAAAGTCGTAATGTATAAGTAAAAACAGGTAATTTTTCATTTAATAGAATATATTATTATTCTAATAATATTATAGATAATTAAAAAAAAAACTGAAATAAAGGCGAATATGTTGGTATCAATTTGAAGATCAACAAATTCTCTCTCGATACATGCCACTAGATGAGTACTCATTTAAAAAAAATGGCATAAAAAAATGAAAATATAAATATTTATATAACAAATTTGTACAAAAAAGAGAGGAACCGTGGTACAGATATTAAAATTTAAGTGAAATACTAATTCGGTCAAAAAATATTTAAAATTTTAATAATTTGGCAACGTCGCATTTTAAGGCAGAAAAAAATAGGAGGAGACGATCCAATAGATCCAGCCGGTATAAAAATGGATCTCGACAAGATGAAAGAGCTGGAGGCGAAGTGTTCGGCAGGAGCATAGGAGTCAAAGTTCTACCCTCTCGGAAAACGTGGGACGATCTTCATAGAGGAAATTTATGCTATTCTGCAGTGTGTCCATCTGTGTGAGAGGGGCATAAACAGGAATAGCGTAATAAACATATGCTTGGATAGTAACGCTGCGATAATGGCATTGAAGTCCAGGGTCGTAAATTCGCGACTGGTGTCTGATTGCAAGGATGTATTGAACAGTCTGACAAGGAACGGCTACACAATCAAACTCGTGTGGGTCCCGGGTCACTCGAGTATACGCGGGAATGAGGAAGCGGACCGTTTGGCAAAGTTAGGTTTCGCAACTGAACCATATGGATTCCAACCAATTCTACCTGTCCCAATTTCCGTTGGCAAAAGAGAATTAAAATTGTTGCTCGAAAGCAAATTTATTGAATCGTGGTGAGGAGTTCCTGGAATGTGGTGTACCAAGGAACATATAACTGGATCTAGCGCACGGCGTATTAAGGAGGTTGTCTCCTTAAGAAGGAAAGAGCTGCGAATAGTGGTGGGAATGTGGACAGGACATTTTCACCTGAGGGGCCATTTTCATAAGATTGGTGTCGTAGACGACCCGACATGCAGATGGCGTCTAGAGAAGAATGAAACTATTTATCATGTCCTCAGAGAGTGCTCAGCACTCAACGGACTTAGAGATATTTCGGAGATACAATTTGTTACCGGAAGCAGTTAGGCAAGTCAATTAACGAGGCTGTTTGGATTCGCAAAAGCAGTCGACCTCGAATGACCTGCAGCTATGGTGGGATGTAAAGGGCCCAATAAGGCCTAGGCATCGATGATCAAGTATCACCACCTTTGTTTCATTTATTTATTCATTCGAGACCCCAACTTCGACAGGAAAATCTTGATTGTTCCATTTAAAAAAAAAAGTTAAAAAATATATGCGACGATTTTTTGAAACACCCAACTAAACTATTTTTAAAATGTGCCCCATTTAACCATATTATTCCACTTGTCATAGTTTTCATTATTTTAACGCAATACTAAATGAACATGCCGTATAAGTAAATATATTAATAATAATAAATAATTCTTGAGAAACCTTTTACTTTTCAGAAGCTTTTCCAAATAGATTGTTAAGACTGGCTAATTGTACATTTAGATTATTTAACGGCGATTTATTTTATTTGAGTACATTTTGTGAGGTACTTAAAGCTACAGAAAGGGCTAAAGGTTTCAGTATATACTATAAAGAAATTGCCTTATAGAAACTTTGATATAGCTGTCTTATAGTTTGTTTCTGAAATATATTGTGATTTAAAAACAATTTCGTCATTCACTGAACCAATTATTAAAACTGGCTTTCTCTTACTAAAGTTTACAAAAGAGATATTTAAACTATGTCCTTACTATACCGGGTGTCAACGAATCTATTAGACAAGTCATAATTTCTAGAGTATTATGTGTATCAAAATGAGAATTGGTACAGGTAAATTGTATGTGAAGGGGAGAGTTTTCGCATATTTTCCACTTTCCGGCCACTTCCGGTTTCACCGGAAATGGCCCCGGTTTTGAATTTTTAAATAGAACACCCTGTATATTTTAACATTTTTGGATTTCTGAGACAATTCTAGATCAGAATGTGACATTTTAAAAACTTTTTACGTCTACTTCATTTTTTTAGAGCCACTTTTAAAATTGCATCTAGGTGGCCATCATCGGACGCAAACTAATCTAAGAGGCTTAGGTGATGTCAAAAAAATACAATCGCAAAGTTTTAGTTACTAGTATGAAAGACAGGAATAAGACAAGTTGACAAAATTACGTTTTCATTTCTAACTATTAATTTTCAAATGGCGACCCCTTTTTGACAACTACTTTTCGAAAAAAGCATTCTTTGTCGAATCTAACGGTACTAATTTATTTGCGATTGGATTAGACATAAGAACAGAAATTAAATATTATTAAGCAAAATACTGGATAATTTATTTACTTATGACAAGTGCGCCATGGACAGCCATGACAGATAATGACAGTGACATACGCTCTAAGAACAGATGTAAAAGTTTCTTAATTTTCGTTAAGTTTAGTTTAAATTTTCGTTAAAATAATGTATACTCAAAGTGAAAAAGTGGATATGTTATTAATATTTGGAGAGTGTCATAGAAATTCAAGGAATGCTGCCGAGTTGTATGCTTATAGATATCCGAATCGGCAACATCCAGCCTATCAGTATTTTCCGTATGTCGAGACTCGTTTTAGGCAAATAGGAAATCAAGAGGCGGAACAGAGGTTTATCATAAATAAAGAGACTGAGATTAACGTACTTGCTATGGTTGAGGTTGATAAAACAGTTTCGTTAAGAAAAATTAGTCAAGAACTGCAGATAAGTTATGAATCAGCAAGAAAAATACTGAAAAAGCATGGATATCAAGCATTTAAATATCAGTTACATCAACATTTATATACTGAGGATAGCGATAGACGGGTAATGTTTTGTGACTGGCTGCTTCAAAATCATAGAGTTATCCCAAATTTTATCGATTTTATTCTATTTTCCGACGAATCCCGATTTACAAATATTGGTATGTTCAATAAGCAAAATACTCGGTACTGGGCCCAACAAAATCAACATAAAATGAGAGAGGGCAATTTTCAAGAAAGATTTGGAGTCAATGTCTGGGCTGGTATCGTTGGAAACAGAATAATTGGGCCAATATTGTTTCAAGGTCAGTTAACAGGGGTTAGATACTTAGGTTTTCTTCAAAATGAAATCGAAAATCATCTCAATGATATACCTTTAGCAGTTTTACGGCGAATTTACTTTCAACAAGATGGAGTACCGCCTCACAATACTAGAGAAGTTCTTAATTATTTAATAGAGCATTTTAATAATCGAATTATTGCAACCAATGGTCCGGTATGGTGGCCAGCCCGCTCGCCGGATCTTACTGTGCTCGATTTCTTTGTCTGGGGATATGTTAAAGAAAGGGTTTACTATGGAGCAGCCCCAGCTACTCTTGAAATATTAGAAGAAAGAATTTTACGAGCATTTAGAAGTGTAACGTCCCAAATACTACAAAACGTGTTGAGAGAAACAATTGAACGAGCTGAAATGTGTCGTGAAAAAGAAGGAATGCACTTTGAACATTTACTACACTAAACTTTTTAACAAATTCAGCTACTGTACTTTCAAATATTTTAAGTGCGTCGTCTAAGTTATTAGTTTATTTTGTTAGTTTTTTGTTAAATTTTTAATCCAATTCCTGTCTTTCATACTAGTCACTAAAACTTTGCGATTGTATTTTTTTGACATCACCTAAGGCCGTTAGATTAGTTTGCGTCCGATCATGGCCACCTAGATGCAATTTTAAAACTGGCTCTAAAAAAATGAAGTAGACGTAAAAAGTTTTTAAAATGTCACATTCTGATCTAGAATTGTCTCAGAAATCCAAAGATGTTAAAATATACAGGGTGTTCCATTTAAAAATTCAAAACCGGGGCCATTTCCGGTGAAACCGGAAGTGGCCGGAAAGTGAAAAATATGCGAAAACTCTCCCCTTCACATACCATTTACCTGTACCAACTCTCATTTTGATACACATAATACTCTAGAAATTATGACTTGTCTAATAGATTCGTTGACACCCGGTATAATACACAGTGGTGTTAGTTTAAAAATAAAATCTGTTTATCATAGTATGAAAATTAAGTGGTTAAAATGTGATATCACCTACCACCTTATGATAATGGCAAATAGATTATAAATTTTTATTCTAAATATTTTAAATAACCAAATGAGTATAATTATCTTATTCACTAGAGTGATTAGATTTCGACCTGTTGTTTCTACACCGATTTTTAAGATTTGGGCTAAATGTAAGTAATTGTTAAAAATTTTTTAAAACGATAAATAAATTTTATATTTCTTTTTAAGTTGGTGTTTTTTAATGTTGAAAAAATTTAATTATGTTACAAAACTGAATAGATTTACGTATTTTAACTATACGAGGTCATTAAATCAAACTTCCTTTTATAAAATGAATAACGTACGGTGTAATACAGTCAAACTATACTTTTCTTACTATTAAAGATATATCAAATAATAAGTATACTTATTTTTCTTTTTTTTTTTAATTTCTGCTGAAAAAACCCATGTAGATTAGTAAAATGTGTTTGCTTCTTTTAGAACAAAAAATGGAATTTTTTGGTTTTTTTTCGAATACCATAAAAACATCAAATTAATTAAAAATAAAATCTTCAGGTGTAGGTTTTTCTATGCCCTTCTGAAATCATCCGTTGATATAGAACTTTGAAATTCTGCGGAGTTGTTTCATGGGACATGACGTAGAAGTTTTTATTAAACAGAACCATTTTATTTCATGTTGTTTAACGACATTTAAAATATCAATAAAAGTGCAGAATTTGAAATTTCTATTATGTTCTATTTCAACTAAATAGCATTTATGAGTATAAATAATCAACATGGAGGAAAATATAACGGATTATTGTCTAGTTTCAAGCAATATTACTATTTAGAGATTTTCAACCTAATGCTCTAAGTCATAGGTAAAAACTAATGCTGTTTTTGACGTAAATTCCGAAATGGATGAGACCTATTCAGGGGTGTTGGGAGCAATGTAAAAACAAACCCTACATAAAATGTAACAACAAAAAATAGGTTGGGGCCAAGAAAGAGGGTGTCGAAGTTGTCTAAAACAGGTTTTTTGAATCTACAAGGCATTTTGGAAAAAAATGTTTCAAATAAAAGTTGTCTAGATTTTAAAAACATACAGTTTAAGCTGTGCGATCATTTCTGTCAATATGTTATTGGAGAAGGCCAAAAAATCCTCAAAATCGATTATTTTTCGCATATCAATTATTTATTGCAAAATTACCCCTTAAATATCGCTATAAAAAAGGGGGTGTCTTTTTTTTTCATAAAAAAATAAAGCTGGAGCTTCCCTCTTACATCCTGGATATTTTTGAAAATTGGAATAACTGACTTCAAGATAAATATTTTGAAAAAAAAAATTTTTTTGGACCAATAGTAGCGGAGTTAATTTTTTTTTTTTTTTTCAAAAAATCGCAGTTCTTTTGTTTATAACAAATTAAGAAACAAATCCAGCGGCATTTGATACTTAGAGAGTTATATTTTTAAAATAGATGAAAAGTGAAGGGGGACGTGCAAAAAAGATTGAAAAAATGAATAGGGGCGGCTTGGATTCCCAGCCGTATAACTATATTTGGTCTTGTCATGTGTCATAGTCTCTGACATGATTAGACGTATTTTTATGTTACGATAGTTGGGCTCTTAGATAAAAATAATTTTAATAATACTTTATTCAAAAAAACGATATTTTCAACAAGGTCGATGTACAATGAATTTTCGCACATTGTAAGTAAAATATTTTATTTTTAACCGGTTGAGTGGTACGGTTTTATTCACTGTTCGTGCCAAAACTGGTGGATTCGAATAATGTACGGAATCATACAATCTTTGGTATATAGAGGCTTTTTGAGTTGCTCAACCTATTTCCGTGGTTATTCTATTGATATGGCAACTCCAAAGGGTGAAAACTAGGGGTTGGGAGTGAAATTATCATTTATTTAAATTTTTTCCAAACTTTTCCAAATTTTCCACACGAGGGTTTTTTTAATCTCTAATTCGATGGCAAGTGCAATTTTTTTCTTTTGCCACTTCCGAAGAGTAAAAAAGTGAGGTTTGGGTAAAATTTCCAGTTTCTTTGATTTTTTACCAACCTTTTTGAAATTTTATTTACAAGGATTTTTTTACATATATGATACAATACTCAACCGGTTAATATAATTAATGAGAGAAGCATGATTTTCTGATGTTTTTAAAGGTGAAATCAACTTTCTTTCAACATTTAAGAGCCAAATTGTCTTAAACGACCATCGAAAATGCTAATATTTTAAATAGCACTTTTTATGATAATGAAGAATAAGAGTTTGCCGGGAGCAAAAAAACGGAAAATTACATAAATAGCTTACATTACTGAAAATTTGTTACATAATTATTTTTTACTTATATAGTAAATAAATTAATAAATAGAAGAAATAATTTATTTTTAATTAAAAATGTGCATTTTTCATTTTTGAATGTGAAAAAGCTTGAATAATTATTTACTACGTATAATAGATTAAAATTGAAATTACACTTGTCGACAGATTTCAAATTTTATAAGTACTTCAAATAACACATTAAATATAGCTTATTCGTAAAAACAAATTGCACCAATATTCATAATTTTTCGAGCTACCCCAGAAACAAAAGCATCGAAATTGGTTCATTCGTTGCTGAAATACAGCAAATTTTTCCGACCGCCTCTGATTTGAAGCTCTGAGTTCAGTCTTCTCGAGCGCGAATTAAAGTATTAAGGTTCGTAACTCATGGCGGGTTCCCCCACCACCGCGGTCGGCCTGTCGCTTTTCGGACGCTCTATTTACGGATGATTTTTAATAACAAAAAGCAGCACTTTATAAAATCTGATCAAGGATTTTGAAAATATAACTCTTTAAGTATCAAACGTAGTTGGATTTGTTCACTACGATTTTTTGATAAAAAAAATCCTAACCCGGTTCTTATTGGTCCAGAAAAATTTTTCTTTTTTTCAAAACCTTCGTCTTGAACTCAGCTATTCGAATTTTCAAATTATAAGTATCTAACATTTAAGGGCGAGGGAGGCTCCAGGTCTATTTCTTTGTTTTAAAACAGGTTTTTTCCAAAATGTGTTCGTTGGTTTGTAGGTTCAAAAAACCCATTTTGGCCAATTTTTACCCCCCTCTTAACGTCAACATATTTTTTGTTGTTACATTTTAGTTAGGGTTTGTTCTTACATTACCCTCAATACCCCTGGGTAGGTCTCATTCATCGCGGAATTTACGCATTATATGCGAATAAATTTATAATTGTCTTTAAGGTCCAAAATGACAATCTATGCAAAATATTTAAAAAAATAGATCCAATATAAAAGAAGAAAAATTTTATACGCTTGATTGGGATCCCAATTTACGTTTGCCAATGTTCGGAGTGACGTGCATGATTAGAAATATATAAACATAGTTCTTTATTTTAAAAATGAAGCAAATGAAAACTTTTAGATCTAAATGGAAAAACAATGCAAATTTGAAATGTATTACATTTGTTAATTGTACGTAAACACTTGAGATAAAAAAATCTATCATAAGTACTTTTTTAAAGCAACAAGCAGTTTTGTATTTTGTTCAGTGTTCAGTGGAGCGTAATTTCTCCTTATTATTTCCCTGGTTCACCCATACGGATTCGAACCCGTGCGACAGGTCTAGCCATTTTCGAAATGCAAAATGGCGGACCCAAACTTTCCACTGGACTCGATTTTTTTCAAGTTATTATATTTCGTATAGACACACATTCACTTTTTTATTGCAGAAATGAGAAAGGGGAAAATTTCGTATGCAACGGTATGAATAACTTGAGGGGTTAAATGTTATTTGGATGTCAAATTGGTAAAAAATCATCTATAGAGCGGAATCGAAGCAGTATGGAGAGAAACTTTAAGCACAAAAGTTGTAAGAAATGAATCGGAGATGATCTTACGGTTTTTGATAATGGTGAATACTTTGCAGGTCATTTTAACCGTCCACTAACCTTAAAAGAATCGCTCGCAAGCTCAACCTCAAGGTCACTAAGCGATGACCACGTTAATTTTCTACAAATCTTGTATTTAAAAATTTTCTCTATAACGTTATGGGTTTTTTTATTGATTCACTTTTCAAACGACTTTTCAGTTTTGAACATCAAGTTATTTCCGTTTCTGCAATAAAAAAAATGAGTTCCTATTGTAGAAATCAACTTGACCTTAAAGGTGATTTTTAAAACCAACATTCTCAACCATGAAATGCTCCATTTCATTTCCTACAACTATTGTGCTTAAACTTTCTCCGTACAATGCTTTATTTCCACTATATAGTCCATTTTTTTACTAATTCACTGGAAAGGTACATTTGACCCTCAGATCAAACGCAGATACAGAGGAGGGGCGCGATTAGTGCAATTGTCCCCCCCCCCTGTGTACTTTATATTTTTAGAGCAAATTTTCTGAAAAAGAGGTAACATCGAACAGAAATTGCCTGTTTCACATGACACAACCCCTCAAATAATTTATACCGTCGAAAGCAAAGTTTTTTCCTTTTCCATGATGTCTGCAATAAAAAAATAATGTTATATATATATATATATATATATATATATATATATATATATATATATATATATATATAACTCCTTGGATCCGCGCCTGTGATATGGTAAATATCGATGTTGGTTACGTAAGGAAATTTTCAAGAAAAAATACTGTAGAAGGTTGAAATATAAAAAATATTTGATTCCATCTAAATGTTCAAACTGCGCCCCATTAACAATCTGACAATGGTCAAGTCGATTAATAAATTCTTGTTGAGCATTGTCGATGACATCTGCGGTTATTTTTCGTACCTCTTGGAGGTTTCGAACTTTTAGGGCTTCTAAATTGTCGGTGTGGATCACGTATACTTTAGTTTTCAAATATCTTAACAATAAATAATCAAGGGGGATCAATCGTGGTGATCTGGCTGGCCACTCAATTGTCCCAATTCTGTATATTCAGTAATTCGGATAAACCTCATCCAAATAAATATCGACAGGGGGAGCGTAGAGGGCGAGATCTTGTGGGTCTGGATACAAAGTTATTAGTGCAGGAATGAAATCATTTTAAAGAAACTCCAAATATCTCGCACCACTGAGGGCTCAGTTTGAACATATAATTTATATGGTACCACATTTTAATTTGATTTTAAAGTATTACAGTAATTTTTCTTGACAATTTTATTATGTAATGAACATCGATATTTACCTTGCCGTTTGAAAAAAATGTGCCTTTTTTATTCTGAAATAAAAAATGGGGTATACAATTGAAAAAAATATTGATGATGCCTTAGCTCCTTCTTGAGTTACGCTGTATATTTCGGTATCACGCAAAAAAATTATAAATAAAAAATAAAATTCGATGGATCCGAGCCTTTTTCCAAACAAGTATCCATTTACTTTATATTGAATCGATTCACTACGACCAAAATTAGAAGCAACCAAAAAATCAACCAAGGGCTCATTTTAAAGCATAGAGCGTCTCCTTTTAAATGCCGAGTACGCCTTTGAAAAATCCGAAATCGGGTGTTTGGCAAAACCAGCCTGTAATAATAAAAATTCGCAACCGATCGGGTGCTGTTTGGTTCAAATTGTAGCCGATGGACGCCCCTAAAAAGCTGGTGTAGTAACTTGACAAAATTCAACAAGGCAGATCCAATATGACGGTCAAAAATTAAATATGATGGCCGAATTTTTGAAAATCAACCGATTTACAAAATTTAAGATGGCGGATCCAATATGGAGGACGTATTCTTTGAAAATTAACCGATTTGCACCAAATTTGGTAAACGGGGGTTTTGAGGGTCACTAATTACGAATCCAAAGTTCGATTTTCGAAATCCAGGATTGCGGACCTAATATAGAGAATTAGGTTACTGAGTTTCCGCTATATTGGATCCACCATTTTGAATTTTGAAATCTGACCTCAGATACGTAACAGCGACCCCAAAAAAAACCCTTATAACAAATTTTGTACAAATTGATTGATTTTCAAAAATGTCGTTAGCCATCTTGAATTTGACAAACCTGACCTCGCATTGGTGATCAGCAATCCACAAAATCCCCGTATGCCAAATTAGGGACAAGTCATTTAATTTGTGTTTATTTTTATTTTTAGGAAACCTTCAAATTTTTTTGGAATATTCCTTGGAATTTTAATAATTGGTTTAATAAATGGCGAAGTCGATATTTGCTTTGACTTTGATTCAGAATATATTTCAGAAACAGAAGGTAAGAAGGCTATGTTAAAGTTACTATAGCACAATTTGTCAGTGGAGAATTACAGTCAAAATGAAACGATATCTACATCTTTTCTATTTCTAAAGGGTGTTTTTTATAGAGGTATAGAACTTTAAGTTGGCAACACTTTTTTAACTGGCGGCCATTTTGTCAGCTGTCAAGTGATTTATGTTTAGTTTGGTTTGGCATTTCAACATAAATAGACCTGACGTCTGAACAACGCTTCCAAATTGTGCAAATGTATTTTGAAAATCATGGTTCTGTTCGAAATACGTATCGCGTACTACGTCCATTTTACGGTCAACATAATCGTCCATCAAAGCAATTAATTCGATTAACTATGGAACATTTTCGCACCACGTTTACTCTAAAAGATAATATGCATCCATAGAGACGTCGTACAGTGTGTACAGAAGAAGTCATTGCTGCTGTAGAGCGTAGCGTAGAGGAAGACCCGAATTAGTCTATCCGCCATCGTGCACAGGAACTGGATGTGTGTCCATTCACTTTATGGAAGATTTTGCGGAAAGATCTTGGTTTGCGTGCTTACAAAATCCAACTCGTGCAAGAATTGAAGCCACACGATCACCTAGCAAGGCGTAGATTCGGTGAAAGGGCCCAAAACAAGATTGCCGTTGATCCCGATTTTCATAAGCGAATTTTGTTTAGCGATGAAGCTCACTTTTGTTTGAATGGATACGTCAATAAACAAAACTGCCGTATTTGGAGTGATGATAATCCTCAAATGTATGTTGAGACACCGTTACATCCAAAAAAACTGACTGTTTGGTGTGCTTTATGGGCTGGTGGAATCATTGGTCTGTACTTCTTTAAAAACGATGCTGGTCAGAACGTTACAGTCAATGGTGACCGCTATAGAGCCATGATTACTGATTTTTTCGTTCATCAATTGAACAACCATGATGTGCAGGAGCTCTGGTTTCAACAAGACGGCGCAACATGTCACACAGCTCGTGCCACAATTGATTTATTGAAGGAAAATTTTGGTAACCGCATAGTTTCACGTTTCGGACCCGTGAATTGGCCTCCAAGATCGTGCGACTTAACGCCGCTAGACTATTTTCTGTGGGGATATGTCGCTAATCTACGCCGATAAGCCCGAAACGATTGATCACTTGGAGAACAACATTCGCCGCGTTATTGCCGATATACGGCCACAAATGTTGGAAAAAGTCATCGAAAATTGGACCTCCAGATTAGACTACGTCCGAGCTAGCCGTGGCGGTCATATGCCAGAAGTCATATTTAAATTATAATGCCAGAAGGTTATCTTTCGAATAAAGTAAATTTCATGTCAATTTAAAAAATTCATCTTTGTTTTATTCCATTTAAAAGTTCTATACCTCTATAAAAAACACCCTTCACATTATATTTGTTTTCGTTAAAAAACTATTAAATATGTATCCTAAATTTTAGCATTATTGTCATACTCGTGAAAATAAAAAAAAGTTTTATGCGAACATGGACGTGGCAATCCTTCTTTTCAGTAACAGAGGAGATTATATATATATATATATATATATATATATATATATATATATATATATATATATATATATATATATATATATATATATATATTTCACTTAACACAAAAAAACATCAGATCAGAGGTTGTATTGGTGTAATTGGACTTTATATTGCCTCGTTCTCGTTCGTGCTCAAATGTATATGCGTCTTGATAGGTCTGTTCACAGAACGATCAGAAACTAATCAGTGTCAATGAAACCATCCAAAACGAGTTGGCTGACTGTCTCTTGACTATTCTGGTAGGCGTTGACTGATTTATGATTTTTCTTCGTTTAAGCTTATTGTTCTATATCATCATACCATATGAATATGGGTCGAAATAGATATTCCCTTCCACCATTGTAATGAAAATATCTTTTGCACCTTTTTGTAATTGATAATCAAAATACTGAAACGAAGAACTAGGGGAATTCGGCCGCGTCCTTATAGAAATATTTAAATCGATGAGTCATTATTATTTGTCATGTTTCCAGTGTAATTCTGGACTTCTATTTTCGTATATTCTATGGATATGTTAATAGAGATAGGATATGAGTAGTTAGTTTAGTTTGTATTTGAATGTGAAAGCGTTAAGTAGTTATTAAAGGGTTGTTACTTAATAGTGAAAAATGTTTTTTACTCTAACTCAGTAGGTGAGTTTATGGAGAAAAAATCGTAATTATATTTATAAAAAATTCTTTTGAAGATGCGTTTATGGACAAATTTATATGATTTTTTAAATTTTATAAGTATTCCAGTCTATTGAAATTTGGGATGCCTATTTAGTTATATAATAATTTATATATAAATTATTTTATCTACTAGCTACGTTAGATTTTAGAAAAAATAAAAAATAACATTAGTTATATGGAATAAATTTATGTACGTATTTTTCAGGAAGCCTTAAAGAAATTCAAGCTTTACGAACAGAAGCTGATAAAGAAATTGAAAATATCATCAGCTCAGCGCAACATGTGCTTGCCGCAGAATCGGAAAACTATACTTATTTTCACTTCAATTTCTCCCATCCTGCTGTAACGTAAGTAATCAAAATCGAAGTAATAAAAATACAGTAGGTTTAATCCGCAAATTATTATACCGGCATTTAAAAATTCAAATGTTCTTTCTTTTTACAACTGATCAAATTATTTCGTTAACCTCTAAGTTTGATAAAAAGCAAGTTCTACCCATATATCTATTTTCTTTCCAAGAATGTTTTCCCATCGACTTCTGCTTTAAATGAAGTCAATTCGTATTTTTGTTAAGGATGATCAGTGGTATCATAAAGACGGTGCGGAGACAGGAGGAGCTTGGAATAAAACCATAGGAAGATCACAATGCCGCAAACCTTAGATAAAAAAATATGTAATTTTAAATGTTTGTCCAGCCAATTAAAAGACATAAAATATCTCCCAAATGATATTTCGAGTTGTATTATGAACATATAAGACGTATTTAAAATTTATATTATTCGATGATCAATATTTAATTCATAAATATTGGATGAGATTTGACAACAGCTCACGCATTTTGTAATCAAATCTTCGGGTATTATGTCGACAGTCAGATGGAAATGCAAATTTTTAAAAAGAATGTTCGAGAAATGATACTAAAGAGTTCCAAAATGCTAAATACATTATGATATAAGGCGGTGTTGCCTAATTTCTCATTCTGTTCCAAGAGAACCTAAATATAGTATCAAAAGTAGAAAATGTTTATTTCCAAATTATGCGATAAGGTAAGAAACATCAAATTATTTTTGAAAACCTCTTCTATGATACCATTACCTTTTTTCCATTTCTGAACATTGGGTTAAAAAATCAAGTTTTAAGTGACAGATACTTAAACTTTCCGTAAGAGTAATATTATTTGGGGCTAGTTATCGAGTTGTTTTTTTCGCAAAAACCCCTGAAAAAAATTATTGAAAAAAATAAAAGTTGTTTTACACATATAAAATAATCCTGCTTCGAAGTTTTACAGGTTTCCAGATAAAAATGAACATCCTTAAACAGAAAACGACTATTTTTGTATTGATAGTGGAAAGCCAATATAAGAATTCGGAAACCATTTATTTATTCCAAGTTTTGAAACAAACGTTTGTCTCGCATTGATTCAATCATATATTTAGAATTTACAATCATTTATAGGGTGTTTTATAAAAAAAAATACAATTTTTTGCTACCCTATTTTTTGACCTCACTTGTGTATTTTTAAATATTATAAAAAATATGTACAAATACTAGAAGGTAAATATGGTTTACTGGTAAATTTTACCCATAAACATGACACAAATAAACTTACTTTATCCCGTAAGCTAAAAAAATTATCACCACCCAAATTCACTAACACTGGTCTAAGTTTATAGTAGAGGGTCCGTTCGTCAGTAGAAAAATCCTCACGACGTGTCGCCAGCATCTCAGTTGGCATATTCAAGTGATGCTTCTTCGACGGCTGCTCGCCTTAGAATGAGCATGCTAATCCTCTGCCCGCCTTTTTATAGTTTGGCGCAAATTATACCTTGGTTCTGCCTGGTTGGTTTTCACGTTTCCCTTGGTGTGTGCCTCCTCTCGGCTACCTGTTGATTTTTCACCACATTGTCATAAATAAATTTCAACATGTTAAAGACTGCATGCTCTGTAGAACTTGATTGTCTAAATCCAGATTGTTGCTTATTTATTATTGTGCCTGTTTAAAAAGTTTGTTAGTTGGGTATATATAGCCTTCTCAAAGATTTTTATACTGCTGGTAACAGGGACACAGGTCAATAGTTTGCACAGCTTTTTGTGAATGGGAACAATTTTTGCTTCTCTAAGACTACCAGGAAAGGCACCAGATAAAAAACTTTCATTGATTATGTGATAGAGTGGTACACAGACAAACTCGACTACAGCCCTTAGTACATTTACAGGAAGTTCATCTAGCCTCGCCGAGTATTTATTTGGATGATTCATGATAATTCTATAAACCTCAACCTCATCAACCGGTTGAAGAAAAATGGTAGGAAAAGTACGATTTGGCCTGTACTCAGAAACTGCATGGGTTGAGATTGGTAGAGTAAACTATTTAAGAAAGGTATTAACTATATTTATTGGATCTTCAATTACGTGATCATCTTATGATCTATTATATCTTGTGTACAGGATTTTTTTATTAGTTTCTCTATTAAGAATGTTCCACATTGTTTTACTTTTGTTTTTTGAATTTATTATTTTATTATGATTTACAAGCCAAACGGCTTCGCACTCCCTCCAGGGATTATTCACTCATACCAGGCATACAAAGATACCAAAAGTATGAAGCTCTGTTGGAACCCTTTCCATGTTATCGGGTCCTAGGTGACATGGTCTGCTGTATTTCCTATGAACTTTCGGACGGTTCGCGCTGTTGCTAGGAGAATTGCTTTCTGCATGGGCTTATACAGATGCTCACTAAGGCCCAGTCCCTTGATGTTCTGCAGGAGGTTCTTTGGTATCACTTCAGTTGTTGACAGTATTATGGGAATCGTTTGGACGCTGTTCATTGCCCATTGTCTTCGGATTTGCACCTCCAAATCTCTGTATTTGGCGATCTTCTCATTGTATTTTGGCCTTAGGTTGTTGTTGTTAGGCACGGCAATATCAATTAGTGTAGTTCACCTAGAAATTTTATCTATTAGTATAATGTCTGGTCTATTATGAGCTACTGTTTGATCCGTCAGAACCGTTCTGTCCCAATATAACTTGAACTGGTTGTTCTCAAAAATAGGCTCCGGATTGTACTTGTAATAAGGCATTATTTTATTATCATTAACATTTTTATTGTAATCCGAAATAAATTTTCTGTCACATTCCCTTTCTGATTTATATCTTTTTAAGTCATCCTGAGAATGATTTTGAAATTTACTTATAAATCCTTTATAAAATTCGGATAATGTGTTATATCTTTATTTACCCAATCTCTTAGTCTTATCCTACTGGTACAAATTGGAAAGTCATTAGTGAAATGATAATAAATGATTTGTTCAAAAGTTATATACTTATTGTGTACTCCCTGAGCATTAAAAATATCCGCCCAGGATTCAGTCTG
This sequence comes from Diaprepes abbreviatus, assembly GCA_034092305.1. Classification (NCBI taxonomy): domain Eukaryota; kingdom Metazoa; phylum Arthropoda; class Insecta; order Coleoptera; family Curculionidae; genus Diaprepes; species Diaprepes abbreviatus. The sequence continues at coordinate 1,949,203 of JASJET010000107.1, forward strand.
CAAGTGCATTCCAAATTGCAGTACATTTCCATCTATAAAAAATTGTTTTTGTAAGAAATGTATGGGTATGAGTTTACACAGAGATATTCTGAGTATCATGATCGGATATATCAGTCAAATAAGAGTGAAATAAGATTTTATCATGAGATATATTAGTAAATATGTTATCTATTCGACTACCCGACCCAGATCTTGTGATACCCTTACTGGTAAGATGTCGGATAATCTATGTTGAAGTCGAACGACAAAAAAATCTATTTATTTTATAAATTTCTTTCAATAAATCTGATACAATGGCAAAAAAAATATTAAGATCGCCATCAGGTGGTCCATATAAACTTACAAACATATAAAACCCACAATGTTTTACTTCCGACACACAAAATTCACAATGTTTTTCTACCGGTAGAACTTTTGTAGTTACAGCATTAATGTTAAACGTTTTTACAAAAATGGCAGTTTATCCTCCTTTAATTGCGATCCTCGAAAAGTGAGTGACAAAATTAAAACCTTCAAAACGCTCCTTAGTGATATCAGCATTCCACATACTAAAAATATATCAGGTTGCACATCCAATAACATAACAAATAATGGTAGAATTTTGTTGTCAATACTTTGTGCATTTACATGCAAATATTTTTATACAAAAGTTGAATTAGCCTTGTCATTTATATTGTAAAGACTTTCATCTTTTACTGAAATTCATAGTAGTTTTTCTTTACTTCTGACTAATTTTAAGTAATTCGAAATTCATTTTTTACATTACATTTTAAATTTAATATATTAATGCGCTGTATGCTTATGTGATTTATGCACAAAAAAAAATTTTATTTTCTTGTTCTTTTGCAGACTTGAAGGTACTTTTGCCAATGGTACAACCTATACAGAAGAACAAACAGTCAGACTGTGGACTATTAAAGAAGAAGGACTTGAAATATTTAATTTGACTTTTCCCTATATCTTCATGAATGGTAGTTACGATGCTAAGGGTTATGTTGGAGCTCATCGTTTGTTCGACATATATGGCAATGGCACTTTTCAGTACGTATAAAACATAATTAATCATCAGTGATAATCAAGTGAATTCAACCAACATTTTTTTCTTGAAGATGAATCTGAAGTTAGAAATATAAAATTAGTATTTTGTTCACGGCAATATAAACTTAAAAGGGGACAATCATATTTGGTTCTCCGATGTTATAAAAATACTATATGTATATCTATTTAAAATAATTACAACAAATAAGCCTTGTGTTTTAAGATATAAACAATCATAAATTTACGACAGTTTTAAATATTAGGTCCTGATCATTTAAAAGCCATTAATTAGTCTATTCAGTGGTTCTCAAACTTTTTTTTGCGTACCAATTTTGTGTATTCCGGATCAGTAGCGAAAAATTACAACTGTTTTTGAAAGTATCTGTTATTTGTTTATAAAAAATATACAACATTCTTAAAGTCTAAAAATTCAATTGTACAAGTATAAGCGAAAATTTGGATCAAGGTTCAGTTTATTTCGAAATTTATTTTTTAGTACATAGCATATATTTAAAATCAATATTTTGCTGGGCATCAAAAATTCATTAAACTCTCGTGCTCTGTCACAGAATTTTTCACTTTACGAAAAACTGCAAGTTTTTTTTTCGAAAAACTATTCTTTATCATTTGACATTTCTTAACAAAATTGTATTTAATTTATCATCTACTGAAAATCGATTTCTTGTTTTACCTTGCAAACCTAAATTTAAATCAAGGAGGCGATCAAAAATGTCTAATGTCTACAAATCGACTGTCAGTTGACTATGCAGTTAAAAATTGGTCTCCGTCAGGAATAACTACACCTCAGAATATAGCTCAAACAACCTAGTTTAAAAGACATTTCTAGATTTGTATATATTCTTAAAATAAGTAACAAGCTGTAGCAATCAAGCTATGAATGTACTTATGTTCATACACAATAATTTAGATAATTATAATTTTTAAACTAGATTAAAATTCTAAAAATTAAATTTAAACTACAAATTTTAAGATATAATAACATTAAATTTAATAATAAATTTCATTTTTACAAATGTTTCATTAACTTATCCTAAATCCAATACATAATTTTTACATTCCAGGAACAAATATCATTACTGAAATAATTTTTTTTCATTGTACGACACCGAAAACACTACCCACATAAGACGAAATGTTTCAGAAACGTTTCATGCAAGAATCTAAACGCATCAGAAAGGTTGCATTGAAGCGTTTCAGAAATGACGAAATCACACAGAAATAAATGTTTCTGAAAGGATTCCAAAAAAGTTTTGACAATATTGTTTGAAAGCTTAATGAAATATTATAATAAACGTTTTCTGAAATATTTATGGAATGTTTAAATAATATTTTAATCAATTTTAATGCGAGCTATTTAATACTTCTGGAAAAGTTGACGCAAGTTTTTTAGAAATGTTTCCACGAACGTTTCATGAAATGTTTAAAAATCTTTGAGTGAGGGATTCATTTGCGCACTGAACACTTCGTGAGATATTTCATAGATGTTTCATCAATACAAAAAGTAAGGTTTCGCGAAATATTTTTGAATTATTCTATATATTTAAATTTATATTTAGAAGAAACTAACTGAAAAAGCCTTATAAGAATGGGCGTGCTTTGTTTTAGTTACGAATCAAAAGCGCCACTTTAGATTGCAAGAAATGACCAGAAAAAGGTGGAAAATTTCCCATTGGTAGTGTACCGCCACCTAGAGACCGGTTTTGAACTCATTGGCTCTTGCCAGAACAAAGCAGTCAAATACATCGCACCATAAGAAAAGTGAATATTTTAAACAACTTATATGAAACTAAACAAAAAGCTCAATACAAACTGCGAAAGTTGCTGTTTCTTTACTTTAACTTTTTACGCTATCTATTTTATGTCTTTAAGTGGAATTATATTATATAAAATGAAATGGAAGTTTATACCAATGTAATATCAACTGAAAACGTTACATAAACCAGTATCACTCAAGCCCATCACTAATGTCATATATCATTTTTAAGCTTATTCAATACAATAGCGAATCTGTAAGGCAGTGGTCCTTCAAACTAACCGACGTTGACTCTTTAAAAATTATTTCACACAAATTATTTATCTGCGTGCTCGGAATCCTTAGTTATGGAGTCCCCGGGTAATGCACCGAACTGCTGCTGGGTCTTATCTTCTTCTTCTTCTTCATCTAGCCCTTTGCGTCCACTGCTGGACATAGGCCTCCCTCATTTTTGTCCATTGTGCTCTATCTTGAGCGATTTTCATCCAATTTGCTGCAATTCTCTTGAGATCGTCAGTCCAACGAGTAGGGGGTCTTCCTCTACTTCTTTTGTCTAATCTCGGCCTCCACTCGAGTAATCTCTTCGCCCACCTTCCATCACTGATTCGGGCGACATGTCCGGCCCACTTCCATTTGAGTGTGGTAATTTGGAAAATTACGTCGGTAACTCCTGTCTTTCGTCTCCGGTCTTCATTTTTAACTCGGTCACGCAGCGATATATCTAGCATTGACCTTTCCATCCTTCTCTGAGCTATTTGCAGCGTTTTAGAAGTTGCTGTTGTCAATGTCAAAGTTTTGGCACGGTAGGTCATAACCAGTAACACACATTGGTCAAATGCTTTACGTTTTAAAGAAATTGGTATATCGCTTTTAAAGATGTCTTTAAGTTTTCTATAGGCTACCCATGCGAGATTTACTCTTCTCCGTAGCTCGCATGTTTGATTATCTCTTGTGATCTTTATTTCGTGTCCAAGGTATATGTGTTTTTCCACAAGCTCCACTTCGTTGTCTCCAATATTGATATTTCCACTAGGTACCAGATTGGTCATACATTTTGTTTGTGATATATTTATTTTTGGACCCACATTGGGGCATACTAGCTGAAGTTCATGTAACATTGCACATATCTCCTTGAGATTATCGGAAAACAAAACTATGTCGTCCGCGAACCTCAAATTTGTTAATCTTTGGCCGTCTACATTCAGGCCTCTTTTTTCCCAGTTATGTTTTTTACAGGCGTATTCTAGTACTGCAGTAAACAGTTTAGGCGATAAGGTATCACCCTGTCGGACTCCTCTCCCAATTGGGATATGATCCGTGTTTCTGTGTAGTTTCACCGACCTAGTTGCATTCCTGTATATATTTAAATTAACTTTGTATATCGATAGTCAATGCGGCATGCTTGTAATGCTTCCATAATTTTGTCAAGCTCTACCGTATCAAAGGCCTTATGGAATTCCACAAAAGCCAGAACGAGTGGTCGATTGTATTCGATAGTTTTTTCTATTACCGTTTCGATGCTCTGTAGGTGATCGTTTGTTCCAAACCCAGTACGAAACCTCGCTTGCTTTATTTATTGGTAGAAATCAAGTTTTTTCTCAAGTCGATTCGTAACTATTCTTATTAGGAGTTTATATAGTTGACTAAGAAGGCTTATTGGTCTGTAGTTTTCCAAATCATGGATATCTCCTTTTTTGTAAATCAAAATTACCTCAGCATTGTGCCACTTGTCGGGTATGGTACTATCCAAAAGGCACATATTTAAAAAGTCTTTTATTTTTTTAACTAGACAAACACCTCCGATTTTGATTGCATCAGTAACTACACCATCTTCGCCTGGAGATTTGTTATTCTTAGTTTTTCTTAGGGCTAGTTTTATTTCGTCTATTGTGATTTCCGGCATTTATTCTGGTCCTTGGCTGATAATGCCCCTTTTCCTTGCCAATATTTCTGGTACTTAATCTTTGCTATTCTCTTTATTTTGACTTCTGTATAGTAATTTGTAAAAATCTTTGACTACTTTAAGGATTTCCTCTCTGTCTGTTGAAAACTGACCATTCTTATCTTTCACTTTGATTATTTGTTTTGTTCCCGTTCTTAGTTTTCTTATCAATACTTTCATGCTTTTATTGTTCTCAATGGTATGTTAGATCTGTTCTTGATTGTATTTTCGAGTGTCTTGTCTAACAGCTTTGGATATTTCTTTATTTATTTTTTGTAGTTTGTCCAGCTTTAGTGTCCGTTTCGCTTCTCATTCCTCTTCTTTTCTGCATTAGTTGTCTGGTATTTTGACTGAGCTTCTCTTCTTTTTGGGTTTTAGGACAAAATTTGTTCTGACTTTCTAGTAAGGCAGTTGTTAATTTATTATTTAGGTCATTAGCGTCAGTTTCTGCTTCAGGGCTACTAATTAGGTCGGCAATACACTGCTGAAAACCATCTACATCTGATGGTTTCATCCATGGTCTCCCTTTGTGCTTCTTCTTGATCATCCTATACCTCTCATTTTTTAAACATATTTTTATTTTACCTCGTACCATGATCGCTATTGGTAGCAAACCTGCTTAATACTGGGTCTTATATACGCGCCTAATTCTTTGACTATATGTTTTGTATTACATATGTCAACAAACAATAAACAGGATATATAAAACTAAATCGTCTAATTCACTTACATAGTCTAATTTTAAAACCAGTCTCGATTAAACAACCAATAGCAGAATTCACTAAAAAGATTTAAGTTGTAAATCGGTCCTAGTTGATGTGGTGGTTGGATCTTTTAGTTGGTCACTGTTGTTTTGCTGATTATATTATTATATTCTGTATTATATATGTCAGTCAACAAACCCTGTGTGAGAAAATTAAAAATAAAAATTTGGAAATAAGGCTATGCAAGAGCAATAGTTGTCTTCTAAAAACAAAGAAAGTATTTCATTTTTGTCGGTTTGGTAATAAAACGAAACGTTTTCTTTATTATTTTATTTTTAAGGTTCAAAACTTGACTGACTTATTGTTACACTTATCAGATTAAACCCTTTAAGTATGACCAACTTATAAGAGCGAGTTTTATAGTTAGAATATGTAAGTGTTTGTAAAAATATGTTAATTAGTTAAGAATGATATGTATATTTATCATACGTTTGCCATTTATTTTTATCAGTTTTTAAAAAATATTATTAACATTTAATTCAAAAATTATTATATTTTTAGTCTTAATATGACCAACTTCACATTAGCCGTTGTAACAGGATTAGTTGTTAACAGTACTGCTCTATGTTTGCCATTCACAGTTAATGTTTATTTAAACGATTATAAGGTAAGATTCAGCCGATATTAACAATTAACATACCTATAGGGTGTTAAGTATTTTGTCAAACTTCAGGAAATATTTTCCTGTGCAGTATAATATATCTTAAGTTGCTATGTTTTTAAGATACCGTGTGTTGCAGACAAACACTTAAAATTTGCTTCTTACAAGTTTCTGCGATATTTAGTCGGCAATTATAAAAATATATTCTAAAATTTCTTTTCGAAAAATGGAAAAGAAATGTTAGTATTATCTAGTTTTTTCTTTGCGCCCATTTTCATTTTACAACTTTGAACAAAAATATTTGAGTTTAAATGAACGTGCAAATTTGTTGGCTATCTTCCAAAAATGTATTAACTTGTTACCTATAAACTCGATAAAGCACATGTAGAAAATACAAGATTGGCCACACTAAAAACAGAAACTAACTTTACAGACAATTTATCACGAAAAATAACTTTATAGTAGTTAAAGTTCGTCCAGACGATTAAAAGTGATAAATCTAATGTAGCCTCATTTTTAGAGTAATTTTGACGAGTTTATGAATGGAGAAATAGAACTAGACCCATTATTGAATGGCGTAATTCAAGATATCGTACCAGATGCCGTCCGAATTATTTTCAGAGAAAGTATGGATGGGGCAGATCCGTATATACAAGCCGTAAGTATAGTACTACTAGTTTTATTTTCTATACTGTAACCGAAGTAAAAAAAAAATATTTTAAACATATTGCGTTGACGAACTTCCAAGAAAAATGCATTGTCTTTTAAATTTACTGAACAAGCGATCAAGTTTACCGAAATAACGAAAACTGACCACCACTGAAATATTTCCACAATTGACTAAAATGGGGTTGTCGGACTAGCATTGTCTTTATTTTTATTTATTTTTACGACGTTTCGATTAGGCTGTATCTCTAATCGTTATCAAGTATAAATTGAATCAACAACCTAATCGAAACGTCGTGAAAATAAATAAAAACAATGGCAATGCAAGTCCGACAACCACATTTTAGTGAATCTTCAAAGATTAGCATACCTGAATAACTAAAGTTCTGTTTAACGTTTTACTTTGACTTGACTGATATTAATGAAATAAAAATGATTCTATACTATAAATTTTTATAAAAGTAAAGTAATATGATATACCAATATTAATCAAAAACGCTATACAGGGTGAAGCAATAGGGTGGCCAAGTACCCTATCTCCGTTATTTTTCAAAAATTTGAAAAAATGTTTTAATAAAAGTTGTATAATATGCAAATTTCTACAATCAAAAAATATTTTCAACTATACATGGTGCTTCATGACAGCGTGGCATTAAAAAAATAGCTTTTTTAATGGGATACCCTGTATATCTTTGCATATTTAGATTTCCTCAAAAAGTTCCATATAATAGGATATTTGATTTTAATTTTTATTGCGAGGTTGCCAACATTTTCAAAAAATTAATGAATTTGAAATGAAAAAAAAACTGGTCCTCTCTAATTTCCTCTATCTTTCAATCTACAGCAATTATAGCATAAAAAATTGACATTCAGAAAGATAAATGTACTATTAAAAATCTAATATAGCGCATAAGGAATTATTTCATACGGGGTGTTTGCCAAAACTTTGCCTATTTGATGAAATGTAAACTAATTTTTCTTTGTTTTTTTAAATGGAACATCCTACATACATATATATATATATATATATATATATATATATATATATATATATATATATATATATATATATATATATATACATATATATGGCGAGATACTTTATCAAGCCAATATTTACTCTCTGAATGTCCTTTGTTAACTCATGTGTCGTCCACGTAATAAAGCTTTCGTTGCTTCTGTACTTTCTAATGCTTCTTAGACATTGCCTTTTCCAGTATATAATTTTTTTCTCAATCTATTAAAACCGATTTTCTGTTTTGCTTCTGCAAAAAAAAATTCAACTCGTACAGTATTTTCCACAATTTTTTCTTCTCATTTCTGGTATTTTTCCATCTTCCTTTGTAGCTGCTAAAATTTTATATGCTGATATCTCATTTTTAAAATAAAAGGAAGGTACTTTTCTTCTTATTATACTTCTGACCAGTTCATCAACTTCTAAAGACTTTCTACCGGGACTCATCTTAGGCAACTTCACATGTTTCCATTTTTTCTTTCACTAAGCCTAAGTCTATAGAATGTTGATTTACTGATTTCTGTTAGATCAGCAGATGAGAGGACTATATTTTGAACAGTACTTGCATATGATGCACCGAAGTGTATCATGTACGTTCAGTCTATGGTCCTAGCAACGAAATCAAGAAACCTTTTGCAAAGTACGGGACTAAAATTTAATGAAATATTCATAATTTAAGACAGAACAATCACGACACCACAAGAGAAAAAAAGAATACTGAAATGAACCCACGATATCACACAGACGGTATGCCATTTTGAGCAAGGTGTGACGTCACGCTCGAGCAATATTCATTGTCCAAATTATAATTTTATAACCATGTAACGCCAATGGTTTATTGCCGCTACGTAAAAGGAAATGAACTTTAGACAAAAATCTGAAATTTTACGGTGCTTGCTTTCAGAGATTTTAAAAATCTGAAAAAAGTCGACATAATAGCAGTAAAAACTTTCAACGAATGCGTACAACCAAGTTACGTTTACTAATTTATGCAATACATAAGAAAATAGTTCAAAATTTAATCTCCGATGTTTTTCAATAAAATGCCCATCTTTTGTGATAAAATTATATTACCCTATGAAATCATTTCATCGGTATCACATTTTCTTTGTTGTAATATTATCTTAGATATATTGTAAAAAAAAATCTCTTATCAATATGTCCGTTTACTAACAAAAAAGCTTCCCAAGTAATATTGATTTCTCGACGTGTTACCGCCCTTTGCAGTGTCGGATTAAGCCGGTTGAAAGCCTAGGGCTATTAAGAACAGGAGCCACCTTAAGGCGAGCGCTTTCATAAGCGTATATTTTAGGTTTGTTTCGTTATCTAATCAAATAAATTATTATCTGTCAATTCTAACTAAAAGTCATAAAATTAATATTGGCACAGTTCTTAAACCATCGTATGTTTGGATATTTAACCCATTCCATATTCCTTTGAAAGTTTTCAAACAATGGGACACGAGTAGGCACGTGGGCCTCCGAACAGTGGGGCTAGAGGCTATAGCCTCACCTGACCCAACCTTAATTAAGGTATGTCTTAGAGAAACCAATTAGTCTAAATTCTCTTTAATCATGTTGAAAGTATTTTTATTGATATAATTCTTTCATTCTTCGAATGTTTATTTTTAACATACGTGCATCTTATAGTAGGCTTGTCATATATTTATGAGCAGAATACAACATTACCGCTATTTCCCACTTTCTATAAAAAGGTATTTAAAATAGTTTATGATATGACTGATATTCGTTCGATAGACGAGTGCTGTAAATAGGAAAAATACATTAGGTAAGGAGAGCACATTAACAGCCATATGATATGAATATGTTAACATACTGATGTATGTACGTATCTCATTTTACCAAATTTTAACTTCATTGCATGTTCACAACTTTCAATATATATTCCCAGATCCGTCAATATTGCAAAATTATCAGAAAATTCCGACAGTACGAAGAACTCCACATTTCTGTTCTGTAATACGTAAATCATATTAGGCATTTAATTTGATCAAAACATAGTTGTCATTGCATGTTTAAAACTAATACTGCGATTGTGGTTATGTATGTGGTGGACATCTGGACTTTATAAGGATTATGTCATTTCTTAAAAACAAATTGGCTTAGAAGTTCGTCGATGGGATATCCCTATAATTTATGTTGCGTTAGCCGGCAGGTGAAATAAGAAACATTTATTTTTTATAATGTTAATATGTTAAAAAGACAAGTCACTGCTGCAAATTACCTAAAATTCATGTCATGTCTTTTCACAACGTATTTTATCACAGCTTTTATAAATGCCGAGATAATTTGAATAAAATGGACATATACATAAAGCGTCATATAGAACGTCACCCCAGAATATTCAGTTAAATAACACTAAATATTCCGCAAAATTATCATTTTTTAAAATTATTATTTGAGATAAATTTCTAAACGTACTTTTTATTAATTTTAGATTATTGACAAGATCCTCCATGGTTCCAAGACAACAGCTTTATCCAAACTACTGTACATGTTAACAAAGAATGTAGATAAACTTAATTCGATATTCTAATATTAAATAATTGTACTTGAACAGCGTGTTCGAAGTAACTTTTTTTTTACTTTGTTAAATACAGTATGTGTCGATCTGACAATTTTATGTTTTAATGTATGAATTGAAAAAATATATTCTTTTATTATTAATGGTAGAAATGGATAATTTTCAATTGAGAACTATTACTCTTACCGATTTCCCGGCTTTAGCACTTGGTTTTTATACTTACGGTTCAACGGATAATCGAGTTTCTCTATGCTTTCTTGAAACTTAGGGTATTCATTGATAATATAATTTTCTATAAGAGTGCGAAATTTCAAACACCTTGTCCATCTTGTAGTCGAGATACTCAATATAGAAAATGCAACATTTTAGCTGACTATATCGAAAGAACCTTAATGAGTGTGACAATCATATATAACTAAAAAAATTTTCTGTATATTATTCTAGAAAAGGAATATATGATGTATAGCATTATAAGGTTTATTTTCTAGCTAAATCATTTCAAAGATAAGTGACATATGCGCCAGTATGAAAAAGATGAACGCGAAGAGCAAAATGTTATGACATTTGATCGTCGAAAAATTTTATTTTAATCTATATTATCCCGATTTTCAAATTAAACAAATTTGCAAACATTGCAAAATGGAAGAAAATAAACGAAAAATGTCGGGGAAAACATTTTTCAAGTAAGCGGCAAATAACATTAAACTCAGCCAATGTTTTGGATCTTGAAGCATACTAAATTTAGCATTTCAAAAAATAAATCCCCCTAGGAATCAGACTTGCCACCTGTCCCGATGATATTGTCCCGTGTTCACCACTTATCAATTTTGTCTCGCTACGGCGGAGAGGGTAATATCACAAGAGTACAGTATAACCAGCGAAAGCGAGTTGACGGGGGAGCAGCGACATCTACTTTCCTGGCGTATTAGACAGGGGGCGAGTCAATTTTTCTAAATTCGATGCTCTAGGGGGGTAGGACTATTAGATTCTCACCTAATTGCTTCCGATAACCGACCGATTATCCTTATTTTTTCCCCCAAAGGTAGCAGTCCTGCTAGGAGTGGTCTTAATCGGTCAAATAATTTTTGTTCAATAATGTGGTAATTCAGCTCGCTACACTGCGCAATTAAAGAATATTCAATAAATGTTTAATAATAATTTCATTACGGCATCAATTTTTTACATATACAGGGTGGTTCTACATGGTAAATAAATTCATATAACAAAAAGTCGAAAACTCAATATGGTCCTAAGTAGGTGAAGGACAGTAAAGTGTAAAAAATAAGGACAGAGAATGTATGAATGTAATCAATTTGAAAAAAAAAGATATAAACTTATAATTTAGGGGGCGTTACAGAAAAAAAAATATTTGCAATATGAGATGGAAGCGTTCGCCATGCTCATTACTTACAGCTCCGCAGTTGTCAAGAAAAAAGTCCAGACGTGAGTCTTTCAGAATATTCTGAATCTGTGGCCCAACATAAAAAACTTTCTGTAATTTTTGCTATACTTAGCCATGGGAGTTTCTGACGCAGGTACTGAAAAACTGGACCATCTGTATTCAGTGCCTTAACAAAGTTTTTCATTAGGTTCAATTTGATATGCAGTGGTGGCAACAAAATCTTTTGGGGTATACCAATGGCATATGTTGTACATCCTTTTCACCTGGCTCTAACCGTCGAACGAAATAGTCTTTTTTTTGTAAGGAAATGCCTTTGTCCGACTGTCCCATTCACACAAAAAACTGCAAAATTTGATGTAGCCTAGCTGCAACCCAAATAAAAGTGCAATCACCTTTAAGTCGCCACAGATCTGCCATTGGTGTTCATCGTATTTTATACTTGTCAATAAGTGCTTCATATGATCATATGATTCCTTCATGTGAACTGCATATCCAACAGAAATAGACGGTAAAATATTTCCCATATGCAACAGTACTGCTTTTAAACTCACTGTTGAACTGTCTCTAAATAATCTCCATTCCTCTGACTTGTAGTTTATATTTAAAGCCGCCAATAAACCGATAATTTTATTTCAGAAAACCAAGTTCTTTTCCATATTAAAAAATGGTGCTAGGCCTTTATGGCGTTTACGAAACACAATTAATGAAACATCGGAAGATCTAAGTTCCTCTACTGCAATCTTGATCCTAGTAACTCTGCTCTACTTTTTGAAAGTTCTAAGCCTCTCATAAGATTGTTTAATTCGGATTGGGTTATTTTGTGTGGTTGGCGGTATAACTGACTGGGTGTGAAATCAGGATCTCTTGATGTTGATGGCATTTCTTCTTGAAAAATCGTTGTATCGTTATTATCCGATTCGTAAGTGAATGTCTCTGGAGGGTCTGGAATAGGAAGTTCATCACTATGAGGCACAGATCTCATGGTAGATGGTATATTTGGATAGTTGATAACCGACTTTTTATTCTTGGATATACCTGTGCCTTGCCCAACACGAGGTACGTTGCAGAAATAGCAATCATTAATATGATTTGAAGGGTCTCTCCAGATCATTGGAACAGTAAACTGTATAGATCGTTTTTTACTATTTAATCAGTCTCTTAGACTTGAAATACAGACATTACAGCAGATATGTGGCGCTTACTGTTTGTCTTGATCCCCAATATTGCAACCGAAATAAAGCTGATATACCTTTTTTATCAATGGGGTAACAGACTGCTTCTGAGACACAAGTCTCTTCACCACAAACATAACAGAAGTGATCTGAATTGTTTACACACTTTTGAGACATCTTACAATCTCAACTATTCGATTCGACATACTAACTACTAATCCCTCCGCTATGTAGCTGCTTATATACCCAAATACGGCTTCTATATTTCTAGAGAATATTTGAAAATTCTCTATTCAATTCCATAATATTCCTAATAGTGGCGTTTGTCATTTATTTGTATACAGGGACTGTTCAGTAAAAAGCAGAGATAAAAGTTGATTTACATGCGTTTAAATAACTATCTCCCTTATTTTAAGCCCTGGAGATCTCATATACAGTGTTGCCAAAATTGTGCAAAATTTTCTTAGTTTTGTCTACGTCGCACCCCTCTATTGTTATAGCAATACAAATATCACGTGCATTCTTGCGGTTGCATTGTAAATATATAGGGAGACACGACATCACGTATCTTCGTTTCGGTTTTAGAACATTAAAAATGGTAAAATTTAGTCGATTTCATATTAGATACATTTTGACTGTTGTCCAGTGTAATTAAGAAGATATGTATACAGAAAGATAATTTACACAGTGTATCAAAGAACATTTCCCGAACAACTGAAAATAAATTATATTTCGATATGGTGCTGTCGCATGATGAATGAAAGAAATTTACATAATAAATAAAATAACTTCTGAATATTTTAACACTGACTTTATTCCTAATGGTAACTCATAGCCTGCAAGAACATACGAAGTCTTTGGCATCTTTACAATAACTATCTTAGCACCTAAAATTCTATACAGAGCTACTTATTACTGAATTAAGTAATTTTTTAAAATTAATGACTATTTTTTTCCAGGAACTAATCACTTATAATAGGGTTGTTGTCACCGGTTAGCGAGTTAAAAGTAAAGGTCATTTTTGAAAAAAGATCTGGTACAGAATAAGACAATGATGAAAAACACTATTAGCAAAACAGATTTTTTCTCTACCTAAAATATATATGCCAGTCCTGTCATTCTTTTTATGTTAAAATGCGCTGTAGGGTACACAAATGAGCTTCTTTAATTAAAGTCAAAATTTAAATTTTTTTAATGGCATTACGGAAATGTCCGCTATTTTAAATAATATTATAGGGAAGTTGAATCGATAGCAGTATGCTAGAAACATTATGTAGAATTCCGAAAACTTTTCTACGTACTGAAACATTTGGGCAAATTCAAGTCATATATATATATATATATATATATATATATATATATATATATATATATATATATATATATATATATATATATATATAACAATTCATATTAAATTAAACGCATTCACGACGCATATTTTACAAATACGGCATTTGATTTTTCAATATTCAAGTTTAGTTTTTTGCAATAATTTTCGTTAACTCCATATAAACTACAATATTGTTTAAATGGATGTGCAACAATTATATAAAACATTTGTCTATTTTCTTTAAAAACGGAAATATTGAGCTTATGGTACCAATGAGTCAAATCAATCTTACTAACAGAAATATCACAAAAATAATAAAATATTTTGGGGACGGAAGGCGATATCACAAGAGTTAAATCAAAATTATCCATTCGTATACAAGACAGTATAGTATGTGCCCTACATCCAAGGTATCTAATGCAGCAGACATGCGAGTCAATTTTTCTGAATTTTTTAAAATTTTATATTTCGGTAAATCTCTAAATAAGTAAAAAACTTTATAATACTCACTTCTCTTAGTATTTTATTCATCTTCGCAGTGGCGGCTGATGCATAGTAGGGGTTGCAATTCCAATGGTACATTAAAAACATAGATACGTATAAAATCTACCATAGGCATCGGTGGATGAAAAAATAAAAGTCTTTAAAAATTGAGTTAATATATAAACATGAAGGTAGTAAATTTTAAAAATATAGCAATCCAAACAAAATGTACGTATAACGTACTGTGTGAATTATTTATAAAAAAAGCCATACGACGATCTTTGGCATTAACAAACTTATCAATAACCAGCTGATTGAAATCAGGTATGCTTTCGATAAGATCCCTTTTTTTAGAAAGAACTGCCAAAGCAAAAAGGCTTTCTTGGCTCGTAGTATTCCGTAAAAATATTTTTATCCGTTTGAGGGTAGAAAAGCACCGTTCTGCTTCAGCCGATGTCATCAGAATAGTAATTAAAATTTTTAAAAGTTTTAGAACTTCAATAAATGTCTACCTTCGTTCGATGTTTTGCGAAAGATAGTCATAAAGTACAAGAAGTCCGGAAATTGATCTAAATCCTTCAGATTCATATATGACAGTCAGTTCTGTATGGAATATTTGTTTGATATAAAAAAGGTAAATTTTAATCGTAATAATATATAATATATTTTTATTTGCGATAATAGCGTCAATTTGTCTTATTTTAAACATTCCAAATAACAAATTAACTTGATGCGTTATTTTGTAGAATAAGTTTAATCATTAAAGGAAACTCTTGCTTTTGAGAATTTTGATATACCCTGATGATTGGTTCGTGGTACTAACGTTTCTGTTATTCTGCTTGAAGAAACCTTTACTTGAAACTAGCAGCGCTACGCGCAACTGGAAGCAAAAGTTCTAATACTCATCCAGTGGTTTACGTAAGAGAAGTTTTTCTAGTAGAGAGATGTTTTGTGGAGCAAACTAAACACAGGTTTCCAAGTCGACTTGGAACGTACATGAAGCTTATGAAACGGAATTAATCTCCAAGTCTTAACATAGGTAACTTCATATACGCTCAAATGGATTAGCTTGGATTGCATTAAAATTGCATACCAACAAAGCGATAACATTTCCAGGCGTAATACTATAATAGAAACAAATTATTTTTAATATTTAGGCAAAGTAAGTTAAACTATTTCAATAACTGACTGCTGTAATCTACGTAAAAAATTGATTTAAATTTAATTATTAAATTATGAGTAAAAATTCAAAAAATATTTGTACTTATATTTATTAGTGTTTTATTTTAATTTACAATTTTTTTGAGGGTTGCGCAAACCTGCAAACCTAAGGAAAAGCCACCACTGCATCTGAGTATTCAAGATTTCTCAATAGAAAAATGTTTTTAATATTTTCGTATATACCTGCTTTAGAAATAGTCCGATACATTAAAAACAACAAACTGTATCTGACTCAGTGGCGCAAATAACGACCCCTCAGACTCCGCGGTGCGGACGGGGGGCAGCCAATACGGGGGCATCCTCAAGTCTCTCTATGAAAATGAATAAATACGAAAGATCAAGACGGGTACAAAATAGTAGGGAGCATTCAAAAATCTACTGGAGGCGGGGGGGGGGCACATACTCATTGATCTGACATTAAATCAATTACGTTTTACAGCCACATCCGCCAATAAAGATGCTTTATAATAACTGATTTTTTTTAAAATTTATGCTTTGTCTTACGTAAAACAACATCAAAAAATTCTGGAACTACAAATAAGGAGCAGAGTGGGGCTAAAACAGAGAGATACACAAGGGTGTGAGATTTGGGTATTATTTCGTCGCGTGATATCTTATACCTTCTATGAAATACAATCAAATACAGTCCACAATCAATTTGTTCGATATTTTGTGTTCGTACATAATTGATATAGAACTCATATTATATTTCCTTCTTGATTGCTAATTCTAAAATTATTACAGCCTAGAAATAACACATATGAGCAATGTAATAAATATTTTTTGAATAGAGATTTTTACGTAACTTGAGAATAGCACCTAATTATATGCCATTTGTGATAAAATAACTTATAAATATAAAATATTCCGCAAAGACAACTTATTTTGGTGATTGACATCTTCTCTGGAAGCATACCGACTGCTTTAAATAAGCAAATGGGGTTGCAAATTCAGTTTTTTGGTTCCGGCCACATATTACCTCTGAACTTTTGTAGTGCGCGTGGTCAAAAGTTCGGAATTTATTTACGTTTCATATAAATTTGCTCTTTTTGAGATTAAACTTTGGGTCTAATAAAAATTTTATTTATGGTTAGAACTATTGACAAAGAAGTAAAATTTTAAGACATCCACTAAGGAATTTTAAAAATTTTTTCTCTTAAGTATAAATATGTTTTTTATTTCCATTGATAATTTAATGATTAAATTTAAATCAATTTTTTACCTTGATTATACGTGAACATGCAGTCAATTATTGAAATAATTGAACTTACTTCGCCTAAATGTCAAGAATAAATTGTCCGTATTACAGTATTACGCCTGGAAACGATATCGCTTTGCTGGTGTGCAATTTTAATGCAATCCAAGCTAATACATTGGAGCGTACACGGAGTTACCTATCTAAGATACGAGATTAATTTCCCCTCATAAGCTTAATGTATGTTGCAAGTCAACTTACACACCTGTTTTTAAGCTGCATTTTCGCTGTCAATTTATTTCAACCAGGTTCAAAGAGTTTCTGGAGATGAAATAGTTACGTCACATTAAAATTGTTTGCACATGTTTTGAAACAATTATAGATATGCTTTCAAATAAGTGAACATACGCACTTTGTCATTATCGTATTCGGGTGACCGGAAATAATAACGTTATTTCAAATGTGTTTCAAAACAGATATATATATATATATATATATATATATATATATATATATATATATATATATATATATATATATATATATATATATATAAGTGATAAGGCTGAAATAAAAAGGCTTGGAAGGCCGAATTTAAAAATAGAACAATCCGTGTCTAGCAAAAAAAGACTTTTACTAGGGCGTTTAATCCGGACCTTTATAATAAACATACGTGACTTTATGGTTGTTAAATTAAAAATGCTCCATTTTGTTTTCCTTGTTTATTATTTGAAGGAGAAGGACAAAAGTAGTTTAACCGATTTAAAACATTTGGGAGATCGCATTAAAGAGCACACGTTGTCGGCAAAACATATGAAAAATGTTTTGCAATACTCACTTTTTGGGAATGTTAACGTAGCTGCTCGCACAATGAAAAAGTGAGACATAATCGATACATTTTAAACATTATAATTCATTGTGTGCGTTTCTGTGGAGCTTTCGGGCTCGTGTTACGAGGACATGATGAGTTTACTTGAGTCTTCTTCCAATCCCGGGATTTTTCGAGGTTTAATTGATTTTAGTGTTGAGTTAGACGGTGTTCTGAAACAACATTTGGAAAAAGCATCCGTATTTAAAAGCTTCGTCAAAAACCATTTACAATGAAATTTTACAAGCAATGTTTATTGTATATCAAGAGGAAATTTCGGAACTTCTTGTACTTTATGACTATCTTTCGCAAAACATCGAGCTAAGTGAGACATTTAGTGAAGTTCTAGAACTTCTAAAAATTTTAATTACTATTGCGTGAAGTTCTAGAACTTCTAAAAATTTTAATTACTATTGCGATGATCGGCTGAAGTGGAAAGGTGCTTTTCTACCCTCAAACGGACAAAAACGTTTTTACGGAATACTATGAGCCAAGAAAGACTTTCTGCTTTGGCAATGCTTTCTAAATAACTTATCGAAAGCATACCTGATTTCAATCAGCGGGTTATTGATAAGTTTGCTAATGCCAAAGATCGGCGTATGGATTTTCTTTATAAATAATTCACACAGTAAGTTTTATGTGCATTTTATTTTGACTGCTATATTTTTAAAATTTACTACCTTCTTTATGTTTATTTATTTAAAATACACTGCTTTGATTTATACTACCTCAATTTTTAAAAAATTTTATTTTTTCATTCACCGGTGTTTATGGCAGGTTTTATACATATTTATGTTTTTAATATACCATTGGAATTGCAACCCCTACTTTTTTAATATACCAGTCGCCACTGCCACATAGTAAGCTAAAACTTTAGGAATTGTAAAAAAATACTGTATATATACTGCACAAAAATGAATTAAAGATCACCTTAAATTTTAATATTTTACTTTAGATCACAACCGGAATAAACCAGAACCAGTTCTTGTAAAAATTTTTTTACTGATAAATACAATAAACATATTTAGCTCTGGCTTTTTTGTGCAGCCAAGACGTGAGTTATCATATTCCCTGTTATTTTTATATTCACGCCTAAACTACGCTAAAGAATTTTTAAAATTTTAAGTCGTTAGTTATAATTCAAGAAAGAGGGAAGCACCAGAAAGTATCTGAATACTTTTCAAACATCTTGGGTAATTGACAATTATCCGAAATTGTGCACCCAAAGACAAATTACAACTGAACTTCACGTGGACCAAGACCCTGGATTAGGTTTATGGAGACCGTGGATGTGCCAAGGAGGCCCTATGGGTCACGTGGACGCATTATAGCTGTTCGGCAGAAGCATATCTTAGTAAGAAGTATCACCGCTATATTTTACTACTCAGCAGCATACAAATCTACTGTGCCAGAGTATTAACAGGCCTATATATTAATACAAACAGTTATAAAAGGTTTAAATTAGGTAGGACTCAGATATAGATGGTCAGCAAATATGCACACCGGACTGAACAGGACTGGCGAGTGTTGTTCTCAGACGAGCCAGGTAAAATATATCTCAACAACATAGTTCCAGAGACTCACCATTTTCGGGAAGAATCAATAATAGTGTGAAAATGCATTCGTTTCAATGGAAGACCGATCACATAGAACACCTGCGCATGAGGTAATATTTTTTTTATAATAATTTGTGTTCGTGCCTTGTCCGGCAATTAGTTATTTATTTCATTTATTATAAGTTTTAGTGTAAATTAAAATTACCACCATGGGTACTCTCAATGATCCTTACTTCATTTTAAATAGAAAATAATATATTAAATGTTTGTAGACACTCATTTTTTCCCTTTTCCTAATATTTTAGAATACTCTTAGATGTTTTAGTACAATAAACTCTACAGATTTTTTAAAAACTTTTACAATGAACTAGATCAAAACTGGCACATTAATTCTAATTCTAGGACAAGAAACAAACAAGAATACCCTCAAAACTCATTCACCTGTTTCACTGCAGAATTCAAAACAAGATTAAAATAAATATCTTTTAATTTTCATCATTTCAATATTTTGATATGACAAATAACGACTAGAAAAATTTTCTTTAACTATATCAAAACTTTGTTAAAGATTCTTACGATCTTTGAATGTATTTAAAAAGTAACCTTGTATCCTTAATGGAACACTAATTTGCGTGCAACTGGTTCAGAAAATAGAATTTTATATTTTTATAAAGTTTAAAATCAAGATTCGGTCTGTAAGCGGAGATGGACTGAATTTTATGAACAAGTAGCTAGTAACCCACCGAGTCGGGCAACGGCCGGTCGCTGCTTAATTTTTGGAACATAATGGGCTTCAAGTAGCGGGATTGCCCCTCACAACAGATCACAAGAACTGGAAAAACACTTGATCGAGGATAAAGGACTGCCTTAAAATAGCTGTAAGTATCTTAAACCCAGTAATTTTCATAAACGCGTTTTTCTGGAAACCACTTTTTTTGAAATCGGTGCCATAAAGCAAGTAAAAAAGGTTCTGATCGATCGACTTGAAAAAATTACACTTACATTTAAAAAATTTGCTTTTCCTGCTCCTACAATATTTTAGAATTTAATAACACGTTGTAAGTGATTTATTGTTCGAAAAAAATTGCACTTTTTTCTTATACTTTAGGGTCAGTCGAAGCTTTTTGGTTTAAAATTAACAATATTTTTTCTTTTTGTTTTAGATCACTACAGAAGGACCTAGATGTCCCACTGTTTTACGAGATCATCGACGAGGCGCTTGTATTTTTCTAACTTTACGTTCCAAATCGACCGGACCGATCCGGTGCAATTACATCCATTTAAAAGTCATGTAAAAACGATTTTGAATAGGTTTTTAATAGATGGAATATTTTAACTCAGTCTTTTGATTTTTATGATTTGAACCGAATAGATCCGATAAAAAACGTATTTAGCATGTTAAAAAATGAATCAAATTGAAACGGCAAAAGAGAAGTACGCAAACAGCTGATTTAACTTATTCAACAGCCGAAATTATAAAAACATACAAGCAGAAACACGTTTTAATTTATAATTTTAATTGGAATATATAAATAAGAAATCTATTATTCTGGAAAATGTAAGCCGTTGCAACTCGTAAAAAGTGAGATTATTCACAGCACTCGACTGTATACAGATTAGTCAGCATCTCCTTCCTCTTAATTCCATTTCTGAGTTTTATTATAACGAAGTGAATCGGGTGGAACAATTTTCAGTAAAAACACATTTAATTACAAAAAGTCTCCACCCGATAAATCCCATCCGATCGGCATTTTGCGTTTTGCACAAATACTAAATCAATAGGGTCAATAATCTTTATTTGTTGCGTGTCTTTAATTTCATTGAATGATGTTTTCTTATGTACGAGCGAATGTGCTCTCAACACCGTTAAAAGAAAGGCAAACAGTAATTCTGTCAGTTAACGGTCATAAGGAGAAAAAGGCAATTTTTCAAATTCATTGATAAAGATGGAAAAGACAAATGAACAAGGACTTACCTAAAACTTAGCGTTAAGACGAGTATCTTTTCAGATGTATCATTTTAAATATCTATATACGCATTTATAAATATAATAAATAATAAACGACTACAATAAATTAAGCTGCGTAACAGACATGTTTAAGGTAAACAGGTTCATACTGCTACTGAGGTAGACACGTTTTCTACAAACTCTTGTACATTTCCTACCGTTATTTTAGTTCTATTTCTAAAAAGCTTAGAGGTGGGAACATCTGGATTTAAGCATCTTTGTTTCTGATGAAAATTTAATTTTGCTTTATCGACATATCGTCGTCCACATATTTCACATTCAAACGGATAATCGCCAGTGTGAATTCGCATATGACTAGTAAGAATCCACTGTTTAACAAACCGTTTACTACATACGCTACATTCAAAAGGCCTCTGGCCCTCGTGCGTTTGCTTATGCGCCTTTAGCGTCCAACTGTGAGCAAATAGTGCTTCGCAAGTATCGCACTTAAAAGGTTCCTTACCCTTATGTACTAACTTGTGTACTTCTAATCTGGCCTTATGTCTAAAACTTTCTTCGCATTCACTACATTTATATGGTTTGGCTCCATAATGAGTTTCCAAATGAGATTGTAAAGTATGCTTCGTAAAAAATTTCTTTTTACAAATGTCGCACATAAATGGTTTTTCGCCTGAATGTAACTGAACGTGTTTCTTAAGATTTGATTTTTGAGTAAATCTCATATCGCATAGAGGGCAAGCATGTGGTCTTTCACCAAAATGTATAATTCGATGTGTTACCATAATCGATTTTATAGCGAATCTAGAACCGCAAATGTCACACGGGTAAGGCTGTTCGGATTTATCTAAATGCGTATTTCTATGAACTTCGTAAGCCGATTTATATGGAAAAGTCATGTTACAAATCTCACATACTAGCGGGTCCTTTCCAATGTGAACAAGTTTATGTACTCTTAATCGTTGAAAATTTAAAAATACTTCGTCGCATTGATCACAGGCGTAAAAATTATTTTCAGTGTGGCTTTGAGCGTGTCTGTGATAATTAGAACGGTTGGCAAATTGTCTATCGCATACTCTGCATTTGTAAGGCTTTCTATCCAGGTGTATTTTTCGATGAAAATTTAACGATCCGTTACTTGCAAACTGACCACCACATATTTCACAAGTTGGTGGTTGTTTACCAAAGTGCTGCATTCTGTGAACCAACATTCTTTCTTTATTTTTAAACTTTCTGTTACATTGATCGCAAGGAACATTTCCAGCTGGATCCTCAGCATCAAAGTGCACTGCTATTTTTCGATTTTTAATCTAAAAAAGATAAATAGCATTTAGTCATAAATTATTTTAAAATAGGTGACTACACATTTTTAGTAAAAGAAACAGCAATATGGACAATATGTTCACAAGGAGAATCTAAGGCGTTTGAAATCCTAATCACCGTTAAAGGACCCCGCACATTTCTTATGGAAAAGTGGTTTCGGTTAATGTGGCTGAATTTTTCAAATGTTACGTGTCTCGGCGTCCTAAATAAATGTCTCAATGGGCACAAAGCCCAAAACTCAACAGGTTCCAAGATAAGGCCCGCTAAAGTCAGTATCATCGGGTATCGGTTCTACTTGTAATTGGCTCTACTTGGAAAAATACCCATAAAAGAAACCAAGATATCAAAAAAGGTCAATTAAATTTCCTTAGCACTTAGGAGAACTTGGTAGTTTTTGCGGATACATTTCTAGCGAATTATTTTTTATACTGACTTAAGTATAGGGTTTTTTATATTTAACACCGTACCTAAACGCTTTATTATAAGAGGTGGAAAAAAACTTTAAATACGAAAGTTGTAGGATTTTCTCCGTATTATCTTTTAAAATCGTTGAAAAAAAAAACAGTCACGTATCATAAAGTTGAGAAACAAAAGAAATTTGACTGTTTCAAATGAAACACCTTGTATATTCTTTGCTAGAATGAAAATCTTTAAAGATGGGTTATTCAAAAGAAGAAAAATATCAGATAATTTGTCTTGAAAATAATTATAATAACAGGAGTAATAGAAATAAGATTAACAAGTAGATATTTTTTAGTTTAATTGGGCAACAAATAATACTAACACAAAAAATAAATTAGGAAAATCTCTATACATTTTCAACTTATCCTCCACGATTATGAGCACCTTTAAAAATATTTTCTCTCATTTTATGATTAGTCGAGTTTGAAATAATATCTTTGTGGTCTTGGTTAAGCAATATTACTGTGCGTTCAATTCTTTCCCTTAATATTTCTATGTTTTGAGGTCTTTCTTTATAAACTTTATTTTTTTAAAATTGTCACACAAAAAAAAAGATCAAATGAACTCAAATCTGGGCTAACGGCTGACCACCTAAGTGTGCCATGCCAATTAAAAAGTTATATAGGTTGTTAAGGTACTCAGTAACTAACATCACACAGTGCGGCGGTGCGCCATCTTGATGCCAAATCAGATTAATGTATTGCTGAACTGGAATATTCTCTAAATGATCTATATTATTTTCAATTAAATTGAAATATCACTCACTATTTAAATTTCCATTTAAAATACTTTGAAAATAGAGTAATTATTTATATCATCTTCATCATTTCTAACTACGGTAGGTCTTGATGAGAAAAGGCTGTTAAAAAATCTTTCAAAAAGCAAAAAATCATGATAATCCACTGATCAGACAAACAGTGGATTATGACCAAGGGATATCCGAAGAATCAAGCAAGAAGAAGAAATGAGAGAGAAGGAAGAGAGAGAAGAAAGAAGAGAGAAGAAAGAAGAGTAAAGAAAGAAACAGGGGAGAAAATAGGAGTGACCGTGAAGCAGAACCCAAAGGAGGAATCCTTAAGGGCAGCACCGCAGAACACTAGGAAGCACATAGCACCTAGGACCGAAAACAAATTATATTTCAAGGTAAGAGCGAAGGAGTAGATGAAATACATAGGTAAGAGACCAACCTTACATTGAATGAGAAATGTAAGAGAGTGCGATGCAATGGGTGTACCGACACCCAGAGTGGAAACACTAATGAGTGATGACCGGCGGTTTATAAGACCAAGGCCCGGAAACCGAAGGACACTCACAGAGCGCTTCTGTAGGCTATGGCGTCAGTGTAGTCAGCTAAAATAAGAATCGTGGGGACTTTAAGTCCAAAGGGGGTTTTAGCCGGTAGGAATCCGGTACTACCTTCACACTTCGTGTTGGTGTCTATGCAAGATTTCCCCTCCTCAACAAAAAAGTTTAACTACGGTTCGGACTTTTCGCCTAAGACTTTTCATTTCATGTGTATCTTACTGTACTAGTAGATGGTACTCGACGACCAGGATATATATTACGGTATTCATGTTGTACTCTGGATATATTTTTATTATTCGAATAAACAAGACAAATTAATTGATGTTCTTTTTCCGAAAAGCCCCTGTCGAAACGTGTATTAGTCAATATATATGTCAATATAAGTATTCAAAACCATATTAAAACGACACAATGCAAATTAAAATAAAGCCTTTGTTTTCCAGGCCTCCTCTTTTATATAACAGGTTATTAATAATTTAAACGAACACTAAAACATTAAAATTTCTTTTGTTTCTCAAATTTACAATTCGTCACTAATTTTGTAAATAAATTCAAAAGATAATATGAAAGAAATCCCACAACTTTCTATTTCAAGTTTTTTTCCATCTCTTATTATAAAGCCTCTAGGTATGGTGCTAAATATAAAAAACCCTGTGATCTTAGAAATTTTTTTTTACTTTTTAGTTTTGATTGGGTCTCTTGTTTTATGAGATGTTATACTCAGATCTACTGTCTTCTCAATCACAATATTTTGAGTACCAACCTGTTTTTCGTTCTGACTACAACTGTGTAAAACATGGTTGTTGGGATATTTGATGTTAAAAAAAGTAATACCTCAGCGTCTCCTGATTATAGTGGCCGCCAAATAAAAAGTCCGAAATGAAATCCAACGAAATTAACTTGTAAAGAGATAATAACAACATGATGTATTCAAACAGAGCAAAAAAAAACAAAATATTGTGTTTTCGTTTTCGTTGAAAGTATCTAGAGCTTTCCTTTTAATATTTTAATCTAAGCTAAAATAATAAATGATTGCAAACGATAAACCCATCCAATAAAGACGAGTGAGCAAATTATGTTACTGTGCGTTTTTGATAAAAAAAAAATTATCGTCCGAATTGCAAAATTAATCACTCAAGAACAACGAAAAATGCAAAGTTATTAATTTACAAATTAGATATTTTTATATAATAAAGGCTGAATAAAAATTTTTTCATTATATTAGCAAGACCCGCCAAACTTTCTTCATAAGAATACTACAAAAAGTAAGAGTAGTCGGTAACCAAAATAATTTTCTAAAACGCAGTGAAGAAATATATTATTCGGGCGAGTTACGTTATTATTAAGAAAATGGCGAAATATTCATAGCCGTTCTCAGAAGGCGAAGTGGTGCTCAATAGAAGTAGTAAATATCTCGTGTCCAGAAAAAAATAAACATTTCGTAGAAGTTAATTTATCTAGAAGTTTCAATTAAAGTGGAATTTTTAAGTAAAAATCGAGTTTTACGACGTTATGTTTAATGATATGGAGTTCCACCAAGTATCGGCAAACGCAATACAACAATTATTTTATAGCAAAACCAACGCCAAATGTACCATCTCTCTCTTTTTGTTTAATAAATTCAACTATTAACAATGTTTTTTTTTTTGGCTCGTAGCGTTGTATCTGAAAGGGCTGCATCCACAATTAATTTTATAGTGAAAAACTCCTTCGAAATCTTTGTATTTTTTCAGTATTCAAGGAAATATAAATATAAATTATAAATTGATTTGATTCTTAATACTGCCCACCAACCACAAAAATGAACGATGTATCGAAATATCTATTATGTGGCTCAAATTTCCCATATCTGTTCTGTCGTTAACAGTGTTTTTATCTTTTTTAATATATATCTATATAAAAAAGATAAAAACACTGTTAACGACAGAACAGATATGGGAAATTTGAGCCACATTTACACAAGCCTAATTTAAACAAAAATATTAAATATTCGATCCTATTAATAAGAATCAAAAATTTAATATCCTCTTAAACATATACCTTATTTTGTTTTTTTTTGTGCATTGTAAAATATAAAAAATATATAAAAAATAAAACACACTCGCATTCCATGTATCCTCAATAGACGATGTAAAGATTGAATTTCATTATTAATAGAGTAACAAAATGTCAAGGTATGTACCGGTAAAATTAAATATATATTTTTTTAAATTTAAATACTGTTTTAAAGTGTTTTGTCTGTTTTTTAAAATTGTAGATATGTTTCTTGTGTGAATATTTTAATTATATAAAAATATTTTTAGGAAGGAAAATAAACCAAAAATTTTGAAAATGCCTTAAATAAAGGGCGAAACGTTAATTATTTGCATTTTTTGTTAAATAAAGAACCTAAAACCAAGAAAAGACAAAATAAAGATATTATATATATATATATATATATATATATATATATATATATATATATATACATATATATATATATACATTTGAACTTAACTTTTAGTGCAATTTAAAAAAATGTACGGGAGGCAGAGCTGCTCTGTACATATCCAAAATATCTTTGTAATAATCAGCTAATATAAACACTTTTGATTAAATCGTTATTACAGAGTGTATTTAATAATTGGATGAACTAGGTTTCTTACTGACGATATGTGGAATTTGAGGTTGTAATTTCAATAGTTGCAAATTAAACAGAACGTTACTTGTTAGCTGTTACTAATTGAAAAGCAAATACATTTTGATTATCTGTAGTTTTGTGATTTGGATTATGTCGAGTTCACATATAACAATAGCGAGGGCAATACAACGGAACCAGACAATATTGTCCATTGGTAACACAGGGTTTTTATGACATGGAAAATTTCTTTTCATCTCTTGAGATAGAACGCAGAGCTATCTACTGAAGACAATTCCGCTGTTATTGTATTGTCTTCATCTGAATAAATAAAGACAAGACAATAGGACAATAGTTGTCGAACAGCGCGGATGTACGTTTAAAAAAATGACGTGAAAAGTTAATTTTTTTTCATTCTTTGTTATTTCATTTTCTAAAATATCTAGAACTACTACATACAAAATTTTAACAACATTTTTTATTTGAATCACAGAGAGGTATCGCTAATCTATATACTGAAAAACGCGAACTAGAGGTGTTTACGCAGTCTGGGTTAATACAATATTGTCTTGTCTTGAATACTATCCTAGTCTGGACGATTCTTTATTCTAAATTAAAGAGAACATCACTTATTACCTGTCACTAATTTAAAAACTAATAAATTTTGAGTTTATACTCTACTATTACTAAAGCATTAAGAACGATTTAAAATCAATGTAACTTTAAGTACTGGTTATTTAAATAACGTTGGCCAAACTTTTAATATACATTTCTATTTTAAAAGATATCTAATGAATATATTTTTTAATGTATTAGTAGAAGTTAATACATTAAAAGCATCAGACGTTGTAACAACTAACATACATTTTAAAGTGCACTGGCGTATGGGCCGTTATGTTATTTAGTATAAAATAAATGTTACAAAACAAACAAAAATAATTTGTTTCAAAAGCTCTGGAATATAACTAAGATGAATAGGTTGTTCTGGCTTAAAAATTCTTCAATATTGTAAGCAATTTTCATTAATACTTACCATTTTTGTTTTCCACTGGTTAATGGGGTCTCCAATTATCGAGTTCAACCTAAAACAAATATATTTAGTAAAATAAAAAAAAATCATTGTATTCATATCTATACCTCCGAAATTTAATTCACCACACAATATGTAACGTCTAGATTCATAAAATAAATATTACTTGTGTAAGTTATAATAAATAATTTATTAACAATTTATTACAGTACAAGAAATTAATTTCTTTCGCCTTTGGTGTTTTAACTTGAAATTCATTACATCAACTACTTTAAAACATATTTACAGTAACGTCAAGTAACTTTGTTGTAAAATTTAATATTTATATCACACTATAACTATAATGAGCCATTCAAAATTGACTTTACTTAAATTATAAGCGTAAATGAAAAGAATCCTAAAAATCTAAAACTCTATGCTATGACTACATTTCGCTAGTGTAGGAATTTCCCTTTTTCGTTTCAATTGTTAGTGCAAGTCTAGTGGGGCAATTTTTGACAACTCTAGTAGCCAATAAAATAATAATTATTAAAAATGTGCTATGGTAAATTATGACAAAATCGAAACATAAATTTCTAAAAAAAAACGCAAAATAGAACAATTACTTTGAATTTCACTAACTTTTCGGACAAAAAATATCCACAACACTTCGACTGTATAATCTTGACTAGCTAAACTTTTCAAGATAGTCGCTGGTGCCTGTCATTATATAATTCATTTTTTATAATAAAGATTTGTTTCTCAAAATACTACAAAACCACCATTATGACTCCCGAGACAAAGGCCGATATTTGTGAAAATGTCAATGGGCTTGAGAAAGAAGCGATTGAACTGAATTCCTGATGAAAAGTTATAAATATGAAAACTGCTTCTGAAATGGCAGTAAGTATAGATCAATCTATTAAAACTTTAATTGATCAACAGTATGTTTGGAAGCAAAGCAATTTAAAAATCGTTCTGATAAATAGGGTGAATACATTAAATTCGTTCATACATAGTAAAATTTTTTGTAAAAATGAAAACAAAATACTTGAACAACTGCAATAAAGCCTCTATATGAGTGCAGAAAAAAAGTGAAAGGTAAAATGTTTTGGTACTGCAATGTACGACTTGCAATACCATGAGTTTATATCATTTATTGCCCAACGTAAGCACCCCTGTCCCACCACTCGAGTTTAAGTTTAGCGGCTAACGTGTGTTAAGGTAACATATGTGATAAAAAACCATTAACATTGGTAACTAATTTTAATAAACTCTCGATTCTTAAGCCAGCAAACAGTTTTAATTCGGATAGTCTACTTATTTTAACCATTTTACATTTTTAATCACTAAATTATATTTAACCGAGATTAAGAGATTATGTATAGTAGTAACCTTTAAAATCGACTTTTTGTTATATTTTCTGACGTACATCTGAAAAATATATCACAAAAAGGTGATTCGATGAAAATTGACAAAGTTAAGATCCTCCAAAATGCCCTCCCTCCCCTGCGAAAATATCCAGAGCAGGTAGGTAAGATCAAGCAGAACAAATGCATCCCTTATATCTGTGTCATTTATACTTTATTGAATGGAAAATAGTATCATAGATTAAAAATAAATACATTATTAATTAAAGTGCAAATGACTCTATTTTAATGTTAATCGCGTTTTTCTCAAAATGGTTTTCATTCTTATCGTGACCGCGATTTCTCAAAAACAGTTGGTCTAATTTCATTCCAAATTTATCGACTTCCAAATGTTGTCGTTAATCGACTGATTTTGTAATTTTCTCTTAGTCATTTTGCTATTAACAAGAAACGAACCATTTTCTCATCAAGAAATAAACTAAATGATCGGGGCAAGAAAATTTAATACAAGAAGCAATTTTCTTCATTTTTAATTTCCAGTGAATCTATTTCAGGCAATCGTGGTAATCCCAAACTGCAATTTTAAAAATCATGCTGAGGGATAACGTTTGATGTACCAATGCTACTCGATATTTTTCATTGAAAATCTTTTTATATTTTTAGAAGTATATATTGTTAAATAAAGTTTATTGGAAAGCTCACTGTCAATTTATATTAAATAATGTTAATATAAACATTAAAAAGTATGTAACATAAATTTGCTTGGAACAGTATTAACTTTTATCCATTATAAAAGTGGGTAAAACTGAATAAAAATTTTACTAAATTTTTTATTGTAATTTGATTGAAAATTTACATTCAGATTTTTTCTTGCGAAATAATTCCTTACTTTAGATAGTGTCATCTTCAAATTACTTTCAAATGTTTTACGCACAACTACATAAGGTCATTTCACAAGAGAACACTAAATACGCTCTGAGAGACACTTACCTACCATATCAAATAATACGATTTTAATGTCAATTGTTATATTTTTATCTGTGGTCGCATGTATGTAGAGTAAAACTTGACTATTAGCAGATAGTTTTGCACTGTTATATCAAAAAGCCTTAAATCTAATAAATATTTAGAGCTGTCAATATGCGTATTCATGCATTACAAACAAAAGAATTTTATATAATTCCATAAAAATATCAACAGAGTCGTCAAAATACTACATATTTTGGTAGATACAAATGAACTATAAGTACTGGTCTTGGTCCCTTCAAGCTCTTTCGGTGTCCTAACCTAGACTGGATTCCTGAAGATGGCCGAGAATTTTAACATTTTGGTTCTTCCTTGAGTTATAAGGCAGACTGGTTTCCATTATTTATTTTGTTTTTGGCCATACTTCGATTGTTAAAAAAATGTGTAAAATGTCAGTAGACTACCGGATAAAATTTCTAACAAGGACATTCTGTATCTATACAAAACCGACACCGTTAACTTGGCGAACCAATTCCGGTTACTCTTCTTGTCGCCTTTACGTGAATCATCCTTTCACATCTTTTACAACGTCGCAACCATCCAAATAATCTAGCTTGGAATATCTATTAATTTTCTTGTGTTTTCAAAATTCTGTTTAGGTTTCAAGTAGGATAATATATTTTATTTTATTCATATTCGATTTTGAGCGATTTTTTGTTCATATTTCGATTGAATCGATTAAAAACCGACTAATTTTGAATAATCCTTTTTTTCGATAGAACGTTTAGTTTTTTTTTTTACAAAAACGCAGTAAAGTTAGAAGTATGATTCAGTGCCAAAAAATGCAGTGAAATGTCCTAATAACTTTAAAGCGTTATTGTAAAAAACTAAACGTCTGATTGAAAAAATAAATAGAATATTTTGAATACTTTTTGTCGTAAAAAATTTTGACTTTTAAAAATTTACCTTGTGCTGTTTCTGTTAATTCGTCAAAAAAACCTTTCAAATACTGTAAAAATGTTTGAAAACGTCAAAAATAATTGATATAGGATCAACGGAGTACATAGAAAGCAGTTAATTCAAACTTTAAAGAAAATGAGTTTATAAACGACAAGGAACTAATGAAAATTAACATAATCTATAATTTTAAGTGTAAAAACCAAAAAAATAATAAAAATCAAAGTCAGAAGTTTTTCAAAAATGAGATTTGGAACATTCTAGCAATATATGAGGGATATTCTGCCTCAAGAATAGATTTTTCTCTTGCACTTTGAGCTGCTGACATAATTCGCTGGGCTTCTTTACATGTTGTCAAAATCGGCTGGTTTTTAATCGATTTAATAGAAATATGGACCAAAAAATGCTCAAATTCGACTTTGGACCGTTATTGTAAAAAAATAAGCGTCGGATCGAAAAAACGAATCGGATATTTTCTTTGTATGTCTTGCTATAGTATCGATTAACGCTATCAATTTATTGATTTTTTTTTTGATTTTCAAATTTAATATCCTGTTACCTCTCGAAATTTCTTTCGTAGTCTCTAGACATAATTTTGAACTTCTCGCATTGAATTTTCTAAAATTTCAAATAGATCCAAAAATAAAAATTCTATAATTTTAAATTTTTTTTATTTTATCGGCCACACTGTATAATCTGGTAAGATTTTAGGAATATATTCCCAGATTTTCACCCTCCATTCATTATTTTATACCTAGGCTGAAATTACACCGGCGAGCCCCCATAAAATTTCAAGAGACAAAAGTGACTCTAGCAGATGGTCAGTAACTGCATTATACATGTACGAAATCTATTTACTTCAACCTGTATAAAACAGTATACTAAATCCTTAAATGTTCGATATTTGCAAGATTATTCCTTCTAACATAAATATATACGGATCACTTCATTTGGAATAACGACGTTGTCCTATCCCTAGTTGGAATTAAAAAACCTGGTAAAAACATGTAATAAAATTCGGTTACTCGTGAAATAGCACTTAGATAGATCAGTAATATTTTTCCTAAATAGAAATTTCATCAAAGCAACTTTAAAAATATTTAAAATTATAATTACTTAATAAGATGCGTCAACTGTAACAAAAAACTATATACTGTAAGAATTCGTAAAGAGTGAAATCTAGGAAATGATGTTTTTTTTGAAAGAATTTTGATACTTTGATACTTTGATACTCCTCTATTTCGATGTCGTAGAACACGATTTTGACCTTGGTTTTCAATAATTTTTCTTCAATCTTGAGGAAAACAGGGAAAATCAATTTTCACTTCAAGGTTCAATTTTTTTCACTAAATCGTTAAACTTTTGTGACAACCACAAATTCCACACTGACAGAAGCCTCTGTATTACATAAAAATTCAAAAATATGCACGTTTTTTTATCGGAAAAATCTGGAAAATTTGCAAGAAACAAATCAGTTCTGGTTAGTACAGGTTTAACTTGGTTTTGTTTAGTCTGAAAACTAAAACTAACTTGAACTAACCTGAACTGATGACCTTTTCCAATATCCTTTTCTGGCAGAAATTGTCCCGCCTCTACGTGGTCTCGTTGGACAATAACATTTTTAGCTAATAAATCTAGGTCAGTTTCAGTTTTTCAAACTAACCAAAACTAAGCCAAATCTGTACTAACCAGAACTAATCAAAAATTTTAGGTGGTTAAGATTAATTTTACCCTTTTTTATACATTACAAACATTAAACTATGCTGTTAACTGTAATGGATAAATTTTATAGTTTATACCAGAAAGTATAAGTCTAGGTCAAATTAGATTCGTTCAGGTTAGTTTCTCTTTTCCAAATTAACCAAAGTCAAGCCAAACCTGAACTAACCAAGGTAATACTTCGGGTTAGAGTAAATCCAGAGGTGAGTACCATTTTGGTTTTATTTGTTTTTTGCTAATAAACTGTATTAAACATTAAAAAAATTAATCTATGTTGTTGACTGAGGACAAATTTTATAGTTTATATCACGAAAAAATTTTATATCTGAAAACGTTGCGCCTTTTTACGTGATCCGGCGGCTAGTCTAAATAGTCTGACGATTGATGGCGTTTCAGAGACGTTTTTCTAAATTGGTTAGCCAAAATTTGTGCAAAAATAATTGAAATATATTACATACAATATATTTTAAATAGTTTCATTGAAAATAAATACTTAAGTTCGGTGTTTTAACTGAAATAAAAGTGATTTATGAAGTGACATTTTTCTTTTCCGGGAAAGTGAGCAAAAAATGGTAAAAAATCAAGGTCAGAATCGTGTTCTACGACCTCGAAAAAGGGGGTAAGTATCGAAATTTTTCAAAAAAAAAAAAACGTAATTTTCCTAGTTTTCACTCTTTACAAATTGGTAGTCACGTGATTAGCATTATCTGTCAAATTTTAATTGCTTTCCAAAAAAAAATCAAAAATAGGGTTACATCTCAAAATATCGAAAAAAGTTATTAGAAAGAGTTTTTCTAAATGCAATTTTTAGCCCATATGCAAAATTTTAGCTGTATAATAAGGTAATTTAGATGTTTTGTCCATTTTTTGTGAATTGCAACGCAACCTACATAAAACTTCTTAGTTTCGACAGTGCTTCATCCCAGACATATTTTGTTTGAAGTAGCGCCATATTAAATGTGTTTTTCTGCAAAATACAAATAGGACTATTAAGATTTGGTCACATGTGATGCAAACTTTATTTGTTTTTGACCCTATGTAAGATAACTTCGTAAAATAACTATTTTTGAAAACGTAGTTTGTGTCTAAAAGTAACACACATTATAATTAAGACAAACAGTATCATCAGTAAAGTCTGAAATAGGTGGAAAATAAATTTTAAATGCGTGTAATTTTTATATTGTGATTTTTTAAATTAGAAAATTTGAGTCCTCTCAATTAAACTATTTTCTTAATATTAATGTGTATTACTTTTAGACCCAAACTACGTTTTCAAAAATAGTTATTTTATGAAGTTACCTTTTAGAGGGTCAAAAACAAATAAACTTTGCATCACATGTGACCAAATTTTAATAGCCCTATTTCGATTTTGTAGAAAAGCACACATTTAATATGGCGCTACTTTAAACAAAATATGTCTGGAATGAAGCATCGTCAAAACTAAGAAGTTCTATATAGGTTGCGTTGAGTCTTATTCTGCAACAGTGGTGCAATTTACAAAAACCGATATTTTGATTTTTTTTTTTTGAAAAAAAAAAATAAAATTTTTTTTGGTTAATTTTCATCACGATCGAAGCAGAAATTGTTGCCAATGTCAAATTTCGAATAAAATAAAAATCTCATATGATGCGGACTTTACTGGTCACACTGTAGTTTCCAACTAGCAAAGCTTTTTGTTGTTTTTATTTCAAATATTTAAGACAGACTGATAACATCCTTTACTGAAAGAAATGGTGCACTCGGGTGTTCTGTGCACACTAGTTTTAGTAGATATCGTTAAAAGATTTAAAATATATTTTAAATATGTTTGCTGGCTTTTACAATAATTACAACAATCACAGTAATAACTAAACCTATACGGCAATTTACTAAATAACGGTTCGTTTATAGAAAATGTGTTCAATGTGCCCCTAGTGTAAAATTAAACCAGTCACAAAATTTTTAGTTTACGATAACATTTATTTATAATTAAATTAACGAACTTTTATCGACATACTTATACCTTTAAGACATTTTTTCTTAAGATGATAATTTAATTTCGACTTATCAGCATATCTTCTCCCACACATAAAACACTCAAATTGTTTGTCACCTGTATGGAGAGTTAAATGACTAGCAACTATTGATTCCTTAACAAATCTTTTACCACACACGGGGCAAGCGAAAGGTTTATCCCCAGAGTGTGTTTTTTCATGAACGGTTAAACCTGATTGGTGTAAAAAGTTCATTCCACATGTATTACATGTATAAGGTCGTTTACCAAAATGTATCATTCGATGCACTTGTAGAGGTGTCGCATGGCGGAAACTTTCATAACATATATCACAAAAATATGGCTTTTCACCATTATGCACTTCCATATGAGATTGTAAGTTGTATTTAGTAGAAAACATTTTATGACATACGTTACATTCAATGGTCTTTTCTCCAGAATGGCCTACAATGTGTTTCTTCAAATTAGACTTCTGAGAAAACTGATGTCCGCAAATGCCACAAGTATAAGGTCGAATACCCTGATGAGTTTTAATATGACTATTTAAGTTTGATTTAGCGGCAAACGACTTAGGACACAAATCACAATGGAACGGTCTTTCGCCAGTATGTCGACTTCTTACGTGTTTTTCTAAAATTGATTTATGGGCATATCGCGTGTGGCATTCATTACATTCATATCTTTTTTCACCTGTATGTATCATTTTATGTCTTTCCATGTTCCATATAGTCGAAAAAAATTTCCCGCATAAATCGCATTCAAACGGTCTCTCGCCCATGTGATGGCTCCTTATGTGTTTTTCTAAAATTGATTTTTGACCATATCGAGAATGACATTGATGACACTCGAACTTTTTTTCTCCAGAATGTATTAGTTTGTGCCTTTCCATGTTCCATATCGTTGAAAAAATTTTTCCACACAAATCACAGTAAAAGTTTCCTGCTTCAATTTCTTCTATACCCTAAAAATAAAACACAATATATGTATATTTAAGAAAAAAGCAAATCATACACTATGTTGTAATAATTATTATAACGGTCTTTGTTTTAATGACATAATTATGATTATAATCATATATATTTTAGATCGTTTAGTAAAAAAGGCAATACTCAGAAATATATTTTACATCTAAAATTGATTTCAACTAATAATTTTTTCATATAAGCAGTAAAATTATTCGACTAAAATTTTATATTAATCCAGTCAAACCTTTAACAACAGTACATGGATTTAGTTCAAAAGTTAATGATGAATTGTTGACATTATCACTAAAGAAGACATTATAACAGTGGCTGTCATTAAAGCTACAGAACAACGTTATCAGTATGTGCCTAGAGAGTACCTATTTCTTATCAATAAATTTTACCCCTAAACATTTCCTGTACCATGAAAACATAATTGTATTTTCAGTAGTTTAAGCCCAAAAGCTGCAAACAAGTTCGCAATTTTTAAGTAGTTCTGTTCGAACTTTTTATGATGATATGAGATTTGAAATATAGAAGGGTATATATACTCTGGAGGAGCGGTGGTCTATACTTCCATCTTCTATTATAAACTAACCACAAAGCTTCTAAACTTGTATACCACGAAAATTAAAAATCGTATACCAAATTATGTTACACCAAATACACACCTACTAGGCGTACTTTTCTTATTTCTAATTGGCAAAAACACAAACTTATTAGCAATGGTTAATTATCAAGACGTTTTTCAACTAGAAATCCATTTAGCTCAACCGTTGAAACTCAAATTTGATTAGCTCAGTTCGGAAACCACAATAACATTAGATTTTTCTATGCATTTTCTTTTTATATTATTTTATAACGCAAATATCATTCTGTATAATTCGTTCATTAGTGTGAAAATATTATGAAAATGCATTATTAATAAACTACTTTTTCATATGGACCTTTATTTTTATATTCAAAAAACTTCAAAAGTCCCCATCGATCACACCTCAACAAAATTTTTATAGGCAGTGAAAAGGATAACTAAATTTTTCGAGAAAAAGATTGTAAATAGTAATAAATAAAATTTGCTACAAAAAGGGTTCCTTGCCTTTTTTCGCATAACTAATTCGATTAAAACGTGCGAAAAGGTTGCAAACTATAGTTTGTTAAAAAATGTTGTTTTCCACACCACGGTATAGTACTAGGTGCGATTTTGTGATGTTTTCAGTAGATTTAATCCACAATGAATAGTGTATTAAAGTTTCTGTTGTTAGTATTGATATTATGATTTACAAGCCAAATGGCTTCGCACTCCCTCCGGGGAATATCGACTCATACCAGGTACACAAAGATATCAAAAGTATGAAGCTCTATGGGAACCCTTTCCATGTTATCGGGTCCTAGGTGACGTGTTCTGCTGTATTTCCTACGAATTTTCGGATGGATAGCGAGGTTGCAAGGAGAATTGATTTCTGCATCGGTTTACACAGATGCTCACTACGACCCAGTCCCTTGATGTTCTACAGGAGATTCTTTGGTATCGCTCCAGTTGTTGACAGTATTATGGGAATCGTTTGGACGCTGTTCATAGACAATTTTTTTCGGATTGGCACCTCCAGATCTCTGTATTTGGCGATTTTATCGTATTTTGGCCTTAGGTTATTGTTGTTAGGTTGTCAATTAGTGTAATTCGTCTAGAAATTTTATCTGTTAGTATAAGGTCTGGTCTATGAGCATCTGATCCGTCAGAACCGTTCCGTCCCAATATAACTTGAACTGATTGTTCTCAAGAATAAGCTCTGGATTGTATTTGTAATAAGCCACTTTTCGTATCTGTAATAGGCTTAACTTATCTGCTAACTCTTGGTGGAGTATCTTAGCGGCTGAGTCGTATCTTTCCTTATACCCGGTTGCGGCAAACACTTGGCATCCTCCAGTTATGTGCTAGATTGTCTCTGATGATCGACAGCCATATCTGCATTGGTCATTTTCTATTGAGGGATCTCTAATGATGAACTTATGATAGTTATTCGTTGGAATAACCTGGTCTCGGATAGCTAACAAGAAGCCCTCCGTTTCCGGAAACATCTGTCCTGAAATCAACCAGTAGTTCGACGCTGAGTTGTCGACACTGTCCTGATTGACTTCATTTGGATGCCGTCCATGAAATGGAATTTTAAGTATTTGTTCCAGCTGGTTTCTGGTAGCAGCCAACAGTTTAAGATCATCCATGTATAGAAAATGATTCACTCTTACTACGTCTTCGTGGTTATATCTAATACTAAAGCCGTATCTGGTTGCAAGGCAGAACCACAATGGGCTAAGTGAATCACCCTGAAATATTCCTCTTCGTATCGGAATGGTGTTAGTTTCGATGGTGTCGCTGGATGGCACTTGCAATTGGATCCTAGTTCTCCAGGAAGACATGATGTTTTCTAGAAAGAAAACAAAATTATTATCGACCCTATACATTCTCAATATAGTTTTGAGCCACACATGTGGCACTGAGTCGGAGGCCTTCTTATAATCCGCGTAGGCAGCAAAGAGGTTT
The DNA here is from genome assembly GCA_034092305.1 of Diaprepes abbreviatus. Lineage (NCBI taxonomy): Eukaryota > Metazoa > Arthropoda > Insecta > Coleoptera > Curculionidae > Diaprepes > Diaprepes abbreviatus. The sequence goes on from JASJET010000107.1 coordinate 1,987,965, forward strand.
CTTCGGTTGGTATGGGCTTGGTTACATATGATAGAGTCAACAATCAATTATTCCTTGCATCCCATTGCTCCCTTCCGGTATCCTTTCTGTTGAGTTGCAATGATGTTATTTTGCTCACAATGTGCATAGATGCGTTGGTTCAAGCTGGAGGTGATCACCTTATACAATGTGTGTATTGATATTTTTGTTGGTGTAACAAAATTTTTGTAAAAATTAATACGTCTCTTCCTCAACTTCTGAAGTTTGCTTTATCTCCTCCACAGTTTAATCAGTTTTCCCAGAAGCCTCTTTAATATTTTCTCCTTCTTTGCAATTACGGTTCGCTCTACAACCTTTAGTACAATTGCAAAAAATAGTATTGAATAAATCAGAAATAGGCAGCATAAGGGTTTGAACGAGCCGTTTTGAATTTGCACATAAACTCTAAGTAAATGCATTTGTGATGCATGGATTGTGAATGATGGAATTATTTCACGTACCATATTTTTATAGAGCATTGTACATAGCCAGGAAAAAACTCGTTTTATTTTCAGTAAAGGGTGAACTCTGTGAAACCTTAAAAACCTCAGCACAATCTTGTAATGCCTTACAATTCTATAGCAACTTATCCACTTTTCTTTTCTAAAATGTCAATACTTTTGGCTGAGTATACTCTGGTTTCAGCACTTTCTCCTCTTGGCTTTAAAAAATAATCTTATGAAATGGAATTCTGGCAATTAAAAGTATTAATATATCGATATTCTAGCCAACAATTATTATTTTAATACTATAAATGTGCTTTAAAAAAGTGTTTAGTTAATATGAAAATTCATTTCCCTTACTTCTTAAATTCGGAAATATAGAACGACTATTATTTTATTATTAATATAACGGTCCCTCAAAAGGTATTTTTAGTTGATATTAAAACTAATTGTGTTTAGTTAATAAAAAAAATCATTTCCCTTACTTATTAAATTCCGAAATATAGAACGACTATTATTTTATTATTAATATAACGGTACCTCAAAAGGTGTCTTTAGTTGATATTAAAACTAATTTACCACACTTCTACTTAAGTTTGAAAATAGAGGCAACTTTGGACGAGACAATTTTTTTTCAAAATTATCTTCTAGATCAAGGATCTGCAATTAATTTAAAGTGGGGTCCGGATGATTAAAACGTTTCAATCGAGAGTCCCGAAAAAAATAAAAGCAAAGAGTGAGTGAGTGAATCAAAATTTATATAAATGAAATTTTGTAACAAGATAATGCTCTAAGAAAAGTTTCAAGATGAGCGTCTATTTCAATTTTGAGAAATTAATTATTAAAGTTGAGAAAATTGAGTTGCATAATGTGCTTCAGTTGATTCAAAATTTTGACACTAAAAATCGAACATTTCGAGAACGAATGAAGATAAACAAGTTTATCTTATCTCAGTTTAGGTTACGCAAAATACCAAAAAATATCAATGTCATAAAAAAATTGTTTAATTTACCCCAAGACAAGGTAAAACTACCCTCATGCAATAAAACGGAAATAAATTATAAAAAAAAATTGTGTTCATGTCTCATAATTTAAGCTATTCATTAAGTAGCAATTGCCATATATTTATGGTTCGTTGTTATTAACATTCATCCTTCCATGGGGGTGAAAACAACCCCTAACAGACAAAAATGCTAAAAAATATTTAGAAAAATTTGAAAAAAATTATTTTTGCATCATACAAATTACAAGAAATATGAAAAAGATATTTGCATTAGATCCAATTCAAATACACTCCATGGATGTACCTGAATTTTTAATCGATTAATACCATCGAAAAAGGATATTCGCCAAAGGTCATTTTTGTTTGCGAAGTTGGTAAAAAATGGTTCCAAAAATATTTTTTGAGCGTTTAGGGCACTTCAAATGAACTAAGGTGAACTAATCCTTAAAGCGAATTAAAAGGGTGTGGCCGGCATGGAGTAATTTATTTTTAATATTTGAGATTGGAATTTTATTTTTTATTTGCAGTTCTGTAGTTTAGATTGAAGGTTTTTTTTCTTCAATTATTTTATTTCAATGACACTTGACTGCAAAAAGTTTAACATTGATTTACTAACAGGAACCCACTCTTAGCGCAAAATAGTGGTGAGATTGGAATTTTATTTTTTAATTCCGACCCTGTAGGTTAGATTGTCGATATCACTACGATTTTAGGACATTAATGGTTCCTGTTAGTAAATCGCGACCAAGATCGAGTCACATTCAAGTATCATCGAAATAAATAATTGAAAAAAATTAAACTTTTACCCTAAGCTACAGGGTCAGAAATAGAAAATAAAATGTTATGTTTTTGAAACCATTTTTTACCAACTTCACAAACAAAGTTGACCATTGGCGAATATCCTTTTTCGATGATATTAATCGATTAAAAGTTCAGGTTCATCGCAAAGATATACTCTCTTCATGGGGTGTTTTTGTACTGGATCAGATGTAGTTATCTTCTTCAAATTTTTATATTGTTTGGAATTTTTGATTGTTAGGGGTTGTTTACACCCCCCCCCCCCCAGGGAAGGGGGACGGTCAATAAAAATGAACCATAAATATATTGGAATTGCTACTTAATGATCGGCTTAAATTATGACTCATGGACATAACTTTTTTCAGATATTTTATAACTTATTTCCATTTTTCTTGCATGGGGGTAGTTTTACCTTGTCTAAGGGTTGAATTTGACAATTTTTTTATGTCATTGAATTTTTTTGGTATTCTACATGGCCTAAGCTTTAAAACGAGATAAGATATTTTTGTTTATCTAATTTCATTCTCGACATATTGGATTTTTAATGAAAAAACTTTTATTCGACTGAAACATATTATCATCATCAACTTCATTTCTTTTGATAATTAATTTATCAAAACAGATGCTCCTCTTTAAACTCTCCTTAGAGCATTATCTTATCATAAAATTTCAATTAGCACACATTTTGTTTTCAAATACGTTCACAAAATAGGCTAATTTTTACCCATTACTCTTTGTACACCAAAATAGGAACGAGAATGTATCACATCATTCATATTGTACAATAGAAATAAATGGAGAGACATAGACAAAAAGGTATATGGTCCAGTTTTGTACCCTTCGCGGTCCGGATCTGGACCGAGGTCCGTCAATTGCTGACATCTGGTCTAGACCAAGAAAAACATCAATATTAACAAAAATAGCATGAATATACATTTTCAGGCTGTCCAGCGCCTCGTTATAAAAAAATCCCATATTTCAAGGTTTGGAAGATGGATTTGAAAATTTTTCAGATTTTTTTAAAACATGGTCAAACAAGAATTTAAACAATGTTATAATATAATTTTTTTATTTGAACCTTCAACAATTATATTTCTTCATACGAAACAATCATTACTTCATTTATAAACTCAAATTTAGACTTTGGGCTAATATCGTTTTCAATATTCAATATAAGGAATCAAATTTTTTTCAATTCTAACAATTCCTGTTCAATTTCTGCTTTTTTTAAATTAATTTTAGCCATAATCTTCTTTCTCTTCAACTTTTAACTCGTTAATTTCAGCTGCATTTCTTTTTTGCTGATTGTGGATACCTTCCTCTTTCGTTTTTCTTATTTTTGCTATTCAATATCAGCTTGATACTGACTATGAGCTATTTTTTCGTCCGTAAGTAAGTTTTTATCAACATGAAACTCATCCACACTACAATTTATCGCATTTAACCCTTCAAATTTAATGCGTTGAGCTTAACCATTTCTCTTGCTGATTTCTCACAATACCCTTCTTCAGTGACAGAAAAACCACGTTTAAGAACTGCCTTTTAATGCGCATGCCACAAGATCATAATAGTTTTTATCAAACTAAATAATCTCAATCATCTCTACACAATCAAACCGAAAGTGATCAAGCCTAGTTGTACATTATTTGAAGAATTTTTCCATAGTTGCTTCTAAGCTAATGATTTTTCGAAACTATCAATCAAATCGGCTTACTAGCCTGCAAAAGATCATTTTCCACTAAATTTCCAAGACTATAGAAAGACATTATTGGCTATTTGAGCTTGCAAGGCTATCACGGAATCAAGATAAGAAATTCTTTTTACGACATGGTAATTTAAAGGTAATTTTAACGAGAGTTTAGTAATGAAAGTTTTATAAACTGTCAGATGATTTTTGAATTGCGCTATTTCTGGAGCATTGTTGAGACACCAGATCTTTTTTAATGCAATTTTAGTACCCAAATCTAGTTTAATATCGTTTGCTGTCAAAAGATTTTCATTTCTTTAAGTTAATCTTTAAATCGTTATTTCATGCTTTTTTTAAACAAACTGTCTTAATAAAGCGTTTCAAACAATTTACTATAATATAGTTTAATAACGTTTACTGTCATTAGATTCTCATTTTTTTTTTAGGTCAATTTTTAAAATTTTATTTTCATGCTGTTTTAAATAATCTGACTTAAATAAGCGCTTCAAACGACTTACATATAGCTCCGATAAATCGCCATACATAAATGGAGAGCACTTGGATCGTTTGATTGATATTTGACCAAAAAAGGTTTCAACTCCTTAGCAAATGATTTGAAGAACACTAATTTTATCTCGAATAATATTAGTTGTCACTACTGTAGCTTTTAGAAGTAGATGGATATATGAATAGGCTTTATAAACATTTTTCTGTTTATACTATCAATATAAGCTTTTACTAAATCACTAGATGTTGTGTCCTAGAAAAGCTGAGGTCTAATAACGAACGAGAACATACTTCATTCGCAGTCTTATGCGAAAATCGAATCAAAATATCCATCTGTTGATTTTTATTCAGTAGTCAAAAAATCTCTGCATTATTGACATCTTCACCAATGAGACTTGACTTGTAAAACATTTTGATTTTCACGAACATTGGCTGTTGTTGACTAGGCAATAACAATTTCCGAGTTACAAGTAGCCGTTGACTCAGCAATAACATTTGTAGTATTAGTTACCATCGATGATTTGTTGAATACTTGCATTTCAAGGATTTTTATGCTTGTCTGATTTTGCGTAGCTGAAAAAAACACCTCTACTCATATTACTAGAGCTTATAGAAGGTCCATCACGGCATGAACTGTATTTGAAGCTATATGGATTATTCAGCACAGCTTGAACCCAAGAAAACTCTAATTTAACACGATTGTGGTAACTACATTTTGACATCTTGGTTCTATAAACAATCAATCAATGAAAGTGTTAATTATCGTTCATCGAGAATAAATTAAGAAATACATGCATGAAACATATACAAAAATTTACATATGATTACAGATTTTGAAAAACTTTAACAATGTATAGGCTAAAAGAAACTTAAGAATATGCAAATTTATTTTTTTTTATAAAACAGCGATACAAGAAATGTAAAATAACAAATAAGCCAATGATCTTGTGCTTAAATGCTTAAAATACATTACACTTTTTGGGAGATAAAAGAAATCATTTATATATCTCTTCGCATCGTGAATGAGTTAGTCAGGAGTGTGTGCAAAATGAATTAGATAATTCGCCTGTTGTCTCGACGCGTTCATATTATGTGCAACGCTGTAGAGCTAGCTTTAAAAAATGTTGGCTTTTGGTATTTATTTACATCTTATATACTTATGTACATTTCACTAAGAGAACTAACAACTGGTATACCTCAGATTCATAATTAGTCTGTGATATAAAAAGATCATTTTCCTGCTACAGATTGGCCGTTTTTTCAAGCACCACACAAAGTGTGTTTATCGAACAATGTAACTAATGTGACGAAATTACAGAACTTGGGTCGGCAACAAAGTAAACAAAGAAAGTAACGCTACTTGATACATGAATATATTAATATTTATATATACCGTAATAATGATATTTCAATAAATGAATAAACACTGCAATGGAACATCATCCTGTTGTTGTGCATTATTTATATGGAGATTCATAATCACACACTTCGTTAACGTAGCCATTTTTTTACAACGTCCGTTAAAAAAACTCCCTTTGCTCACATTTCCACATGAATACCTGGTAACATGTCAAAATTATAATCATTATTACCGTCGACATTTTATGTGAAATGAATTACACAAGAAAAGGCGCTTTTACGTACACACTAAAGTTTGCTTACTGAATAAGCCAGATAATTCATATATACGAGTATTAACCCTATGATTCAATCTCGTCTTGATGCTGCTAAATAAAACGTTAATACTTGCCGTTCTGTTGTTTTAATACATAATATTTAATTGTTCAGTACAAAGTAAAATGGGAAGACCGGTATATAACAGAACTTTCAGTTGTGCTGCGTAAGTGCCACATGTCTATATGTCAAGCGTCTTGAACTGTATATATTACACACCAGGGGCCGTATCCTCGAACTGGGGAATGTGAAAGGGTAGCGAATGGATATTTTTAACGCGTTCATCATTCATATCCTTGGTGGAAGGCAAGCGAACGGTGAAACATGCGTAAATGAAATGTCAGCCGCTTAATGACATTTAACGATTAGTATTAAAAAATATTTTTTGTTGTTCAAAATAACTCGTCATTAAAAAAAGTAATATGTTGACGAATCGTTTCTTTAGGACGTTTTATTTTTTAAATAAACAGTTAAAATGTTATTAAGTGGTACCCCGATATTTTTAACATCTTTAAATTTTTGATTAAAATATCCTTAGAGAGTTGAATATGTCTCGCAAATATTAAGTAAATTTGAGATTACAGACATATAAATTTATTACAGGAGATTATGTTCATCACTCAATTGTAAGAGCGTGCTGTTTAAAAATGTTTTTCTACGGCAAGTTCTGTTTATGGATTTAACATAAATACTTGTGTCCATAACCAAGCCAAGTATCTTAGTTTTAAACAGTTAAGTTTAACATAATTCTTTTCACGACGCAATTTAGAATAAACTTGCGAAATAACAATTTGTAAGCGATCTGAAACTTTTATTTAAATAAGTAACACATTTTACAATTAAATAATATTAACAGCATTTAACTTAATTAGAAGAGAGTGTTAAACACTATACTACACTACAATTAAATAAATATTATGATTATAATTTATCGGGATATATAAAAATGACCCCTACAGACCAACGAATGAGGTCCTTCAGCATAAAAACTTTATTTATGGTACATTTGATCTTCAAGCCTCTACAAATCTTTATAAAATAAAAAAAAGCTATATTAAAAGTTGAACGCGAGATCTGCCAGTATCTTTAATGGAGATATTCTGTCTGGCCCTTTGGTTCGGTCCCTGTCTTTAAATATTTTCTCTATCATTGTTCAAGTTTCAGGTTTTCTTTCAAATTTAATCAGGACAGGGCGTCTTGCAGTAAGACGCTGGATATTTTGTGAATTCATACAACAAATAACTGACTGGACAGTTTCCGTAGCGGATTGGGATGATGGCTTTTAGTCATACTACGTACAATTGTAATTTCCACTGTTTCAAGGTTTATCAGTGCTAGCTTTCTGCGATTACTGTATATAGGGGGCACGTATTCCAATTGACGTCAATATATTACTTTGTATATATGAGTTGCTGTTTTTTTTTGATATTCCTTTTTCTTTATATATTAGAATCCTAAAGTATTTGGCTCTTGGTATGCATTTTTGTTTAACAGTTCTATAGTGTCAATTTAAGATAATTTTGTGGTATATATTTACACTTAAATATTTGACTAATGGCTTGGTCTATATTTCTTGCTTATTAAGTGATAAATTTAACTCAGTGAAAGCACAAATATTTTAAGGACAATCAATAACTCCACGACAATAACAACAACGACACTATTTTTTTTTACTGTTGACGGTTAATTTGACGTACCAAAACACACTACGAACATTTTCGATCTGAGAGCTCAATTCAGTCATCCAATTTATTTATTGAAATTCGCGGATTTTAGCACGTTCGTATCTGGTAACATTGCTAGTTCAAGAATACAGCTTTTACTGTCAAAAGTATGAAGTGACAGTTCACATCGCCATTCACATCACTTTTCACATCACGCTTTCGAGGATATGGGCCCAGTAAGAAAACAAAATACCAAGAAATACAGTATTTGTACTACGGTGTTGTATAAGGTAGAAGGCGCGCTTATAACTACTTTTCTATACGCGATGGTACAAATATTTTAACGTTGACTTCTAAAGTCTAAAAATTGAAGGTTTATAAATAAAACTCCCTGTTAATCTAAGGTTTTCCATAATGAAAAAGAAATCCATGATAATTCCTGGTTTCCATATTTTCCATTACACTGGACACCCCGATTTAAAAAAAAAAAGCGCCTAGTAACTCTACTTCCACGATGGTATGCATTTTCCCCATGAACTACACACATTGCCACTTTGTCATACGTTTTACATGAACATGATTGGTTAAAGAAAGAAAAATCCAGAAACCTTTTTAGTAGCAAATTTTATGAGCCATAATTTTTTTATCATGCCCTTTTTCCTTTAGAAACTGAAGTTATCAAAATAATTGCGGAAAACTGAATTTTACCTCATTTAATTTTCTATTACGGATATCACAAATTATTTCATCTCACAGATGCGCCAAAAGGCGTTACCGTAAAACCAAGTTTCGTGACTTTGTTAGCCTCGTGATTCACTATTACACTGGGAGAAAATGTTAAAACAAGAAAGAATACAACCACAGAGTACTTCATCAACTAGATGCGACAAAAAGATTTTCCATGAAAACCATATTTCTGTGCGGATTTCAGTTAAACCATAGAAGAAATATACCAAGAATTCCTATCCTGTGCTATAATTTTGACGCTCCTAAATTGTACGCCAAACTGGTACGCCGTCTCATTCATAAAAAGCAATTTGAATGTTGTTAGAAACTTGGTGGCACAGTATTTGCCTACTAAACAAATGGTTGCGGATTCGATCCCGGCGCGGCCGAATATCAGAGCAGTGAGATGCAGTGTTAATAGAATTCTACACCTTGTTTTCTATTCTCGATCTCTATCGGCGAAAGCGATAATAGCATTTGTCGGCATTCTGTGTTTCTATCGTCTATACTTCGGGAGTTTTCGGATATCGTACTATCCAAATGAAAAACATTATAGTAAATTTAGTGAATCTACTAACTATTTATTTTAATTCGCCGTCAATGTCAATGTTTGGCAGTTTTCTCAACGACGCATGTTGTGTACGAGAAGTTGTGCATAGGCTGATTTTTATTGTTTTTTCCAAAATAAAGCGACATGATACAAAGTTGTCCGAATTTTTTGAAGTTCAGTATGTTACCATCTGCGGCTCACCTCTGAACAAAAAATGAGGTTAGATTATGCGATTTTAATAGAAAACGACAGGTGTCGGCAGATCGCTTCCTAGCGACAGAAATATCAGGCGATTATTTTGCAACACAGTATACAAGACGTACAGAATTAAAGCTATTAATAGAATTCCATATGACACAGAGTCCTTCTGCAGTCCCATTTCTCAGTGGTAACAAATCAGCTTTAAGGTCGACTTGAGTACCCTAGTGAAACTCAGGTGGCATAGGCAGGTGAAGTGTAGTGCTGGCCATATTGTCTTCCTTGTAGACCGACCGGCCTTAGTACATAGCATAGGATATGGACATATCTAATAAAATTTTATTACACATGTCTAGAGTATGGTTATTATAATAATACTGTTTCTAAAAATTTATTTATACAATTCTCTCAAGTCATTCGGAACCTATATACAATAAGAAAAAGAAAAATAACGAATTTGTTATACAAGAATGGAATCAGTTTTTTTCTCTCTTAATTTAAATAAAAAGAAAGTATGAACACGTAAAGTTCTATTTTTATTTTTTGTCAATGGAGAACTATATTTTGTAGTACTTCTTTTGAATTTTATCATTACTCTATGAGTTTAATGGCAGTATTCTTCATAATTTCACAATTTGTTTCAGTGTAGTAGCAGGTCGCGAGGCAAGCAAGGTCTCAAAAATTGAATCGTTTAATTTCAAATGCATCGTCAAAGCTGTCGTATTCGTAGGATGATGTTCTGCATAAAATTTTTGTGTTTTAATAATAATTGACAATTTCTATTGTTGTAATAGTTCATATGTTCTATAATATATACAGGCGCTAAAAAGTCTGTGTACGTAGTTAGTTATTTTATTAGCTACTTTCAATTATAACATGACATCAAAATAATTTTAAATAGAGGAATCCTCTGATAGCCAAATTTGACTCTTAAAACACGGTTAATGTTCTAAAGATAAGTGTTAATTTAATTAATAATTAATATTTTCTAAATATAAGTTTTAGTTATTAATAATATTGATCAAATAATTCATTTGTATTAATTTGAAGACAAATATGCGAGTGCTCGCTGAAAAAAATCTCAATTATTTTTAATGCTTTAAACTTGCTTTAGTGGCATGGGGTATTACCAATCCATGATTCCAGATGTGTCGCACATGGGAATAACCATGTGGCCATCCAGTAGAAATTAGTGATTTAGATATTAAGGTACATAATTTTAGTATGTAATTGTTAGTTACCCTATGATAGCAAGCACATAAAATAAAATACTTTTAGTTATTACTTAGAAAATATATACCAATTTTCAGGGTAGCACAATCGGACTAAAACAAAAATTTAGGGAGACACATAACGCAAAATTTTGATCATTAAAATAACAAGAAAATTAACTCATTTTCATAATCTTGTGCTCCAAAATACGAAAACTATATATTTCTTTACTAGCTCTTAGCTCACAAATGGACTTGGCTTCGGCGGTAACTGCCGCCCTGTAATTTCCAACCCCATGTATTTCCTCCAGAATATGCTTTAATGGCTGATTTTATGCGGCATCCACTGTTGCCAGATCTTTGATACTAACACGTGCCGCCAATGCATTTATGGGCACAAAAGTCTTGGCAGCACGAGTTAAGATTATTAAATTACTGTCAAATTTTGCAGGGATCTTAAATCACATTCGAGGATGAAATATTTAAAAATAAGAATCGAAACCATAAGTTAAAAATACAAGAAATAGAACCCAATCTAGGCTACCTCATTAAATAATAACGATCCTTGTACTTACCAGATGTTCGGATGTGCGTCGAGGAATTCGTCGAGTTCGATAATAATTCAAAGACCTAAAATATGTGCATATTAGTTATAATATATATCTGAAGAATAATAGGTAAATTATTTCACCTGGAACTTTAACAAATATACTTAACAATAAACCTTCACAAAAAAAAACACGGAAATAAAAAAGAAAATTTATGAATTAACACTCTTTATTACTACAGACTAAAATTGGGTAAAGTATAACAATAATTAACTAACTGTTGCCTAATTATTTTCTAGGTAATAGTGTCTCATTTTTAGAGACGAAACTCTACTGATAAATTCTTTTGTTTGATCCCGTGAATGGCCTCAGTAACTTCCGACTTAAAAATAACATTTATTTTTTCTAATATTCAGTTGTTGGTTCTTAAAGTTGTCTTCCTACCTAATCTATCACAAAAGCATAGTTTGTAATTCAAAACCAAAATACAAATAATCTGACTATTAAAACAATATCTAACATCAAATGTTGTTTTTTTAACTATTTCATTTGAAGCATTTTTATATCTGTGATAATAATTATCCATTACCAATCCTTGCATTGATTCTAAATATTATAAAATTATTTTCATCTTAACTATATAAATATAGCCCAAATTATTCTGCGTCCTACTTCACTTAAAATCAATTTTGCTAAGTAGATTCTGAAACAAAAGAAATATTTTGTTACCAATAATAGTAAAATTTATATAAGTTATTTAGTACAAGTAGGTATATTCACAATCCTGAGAGAGCTTGTTCATTTGACAGACCAATAACGTAAAAATTACATCGATTATGTGAGTTCGGAATTTCCCTAATTCAGTAAGTTATTATTGTGTGCCGTATTAAATTGTTTTTCCTATATGTTTACGCTATCTACTTAATGTCTTTGGGTAGAATAATATAAAGTCCAGTTCAGAAGTTTATACCAATGTGATACTAACTAATAAGTTATGTCATATGTATTTTTCAAATTTATTCAGTACTTTAACTATATCTCCCCTTAGTTTCGTAGTTTCGCACTCAAAAATAAACGATCATAATGTTGTGTGCTCTCGACTGAAATGAATTATCTAAAAACCATTCGAAATATTGCAAAATGTTTGATCTATTCAGCAAATAGTTGCCAGCTACGTCAGTAAATAACGTCAGGTTTGGGCCACTCGACATATTATTATTAACACAAATTTAAAATCAATCGGTAAGTTAATATTTACAGCGATAATTTTTGAAATCAGAGTAGAAGCCATAACTAGCATTCTTTAACGTTTTATGTTAATTATGTGGTTATAACGGCTAATTTATAACTCATCTATCTTCAGAGCAATAAACACATTGTGGAGGGAAAGAAATATCACCTGAAAGGATTGGGGTTTACCAAAGTCCATTGCTGTGGATACCGTGGTCGAAGTAGAAGCCTTTTGGCTTTCAAAAGCATAGCTAATAGCGATTCAAGAAGTTTGTCTTTCTCACTAACTTAAGTGTTTATTTTCAGTGAACTAGGTAAATTGAGCAGCTTTTTGATAACCCATTTTTCATTTTGCCTAGGTTATATCTTTGATTATATATTTATAATATAAAACAATGAGTGGGCTATGGGGTACTACACCGCTTAAAAAACTTTAATCGCTCTTCTATCAGAGGACACAAACAAAAAAGAATCATTCAGAAATGCTATGACAAAAAATCTTACGAGGAAAGTTTATATTTCCCCCACACAAGACCCATTAATTATACATCCCTCTTACAAGTCTCTTTCTCAACATATAGGCAATATGTATATAGAAATTCAACCGCGCCTTCCAGTGCATTTCAAAATAATCCACATTCTCCTCCCCTTAAAGACCATTTAAACGATATTATCAAATTTATTATGACATCTCTCAAAAAAAGAAAAACATAAAGACATTATATAATCTCAAAAACATTCAGGACAATTCATGGACCTAGATCACATTTCGGATAATGATAATTTTTAGAAACAAAATAAAAATTATTTAATTTAACATAAGAATTATTAACGCAAATAGGGATAATTTAAAAATTATCTTCTATCACAAAAACACTAACATTATTCTACTCAACAAAACTTAATTAAAACCAAATTTCAATTTTTTCCTCCGACTTATAACATAGGGTGCGTTCCACTAAGCACTCACAACAATCACGCTCATGATCGCAGTTTTTCCCGTTCCACTAGCTTGTGAGCATTCTAATCATAAACCCAAGTGGAATGGGATTGTGGACGTTAAGTTAAATATTACAAATGGCGGATTTGAAAATAAATCAGAAGCTTGAAAAGGTTATGTTATAATTTTTAAGCTTTAATTTTAATAATTGGTTATAATTCTTGCTTTATAGTAAAGAAAAATACTATTTAGTTTCTTATATTTTATTTTAGTGAAGTCTTTAAGTAATTTACGTTGAAAAATAATTAAAATATCTTTTGTGGCGACAGTTGGATCGTAATAATGCTTCAGAAAGTACTTCATCTAGTTCAGATAAAGAATGGAATGCAGTTTTACAAAATCGGGAAAAGCAAAAACTTTGACCACGTATTATTGACTATGAGAATGTTATTAATCGTTATTCAGATAAAGAATTCAAAAGTCATTTTAGGGTAAATTTTATATAATTACTACATTCTATAAATGTACTTGTATATAATTACTACATTTTTATAAATTTATTTTTCAGTAACACCTTTTGTGGATTGGACTACACCGTGTAATTCAGTGTATTTTGAATCTAAACTAAATTATACTTATTTTTTTCTCATATGTTACACTGTAATTTTGAAACTCTTACATTTAATTTGTCTTTAAATTTAAAAAACCGCGCCAAAATTCTCAACGTCCACTTTGACCCACCTTTTCAGATGGGTCGTTGTGAGCTCGGCGTGAGCGAGAAGAATGACGTCATTAATGACGTTTTCACCGCGACCGCAACGACCGCAGTCGTCATGTGGAACGACTGGAGGAGTATTTTGGGCGTTGTGAGCGCCTAGTGGAATGCACCCATAATAAGACAAGACAGAGATAATGGTTATGGAGATGTATCTAACATAATATAATTTTCTCTACAACAATATCAAATTATCAAAATCGGCGAACTCCATTTAATAAATACTTACGCTAATTTTCATAATATTCTTTCTTCTTCTTTATTAAACGACATGGTAGAATAGTATGAAATAAAATAATCATAATGGGAGACCTGAATTCTCAAAGCCTTAATTAATGGGGGAGGCAAGATGAATTTGCTTCGGACAAAGATATGATTTTAAAATGCTAGTCTGAATTTAAATATAGTCGATCTAACGTTAGTAAGTAGTCAGCTGGCAACATGATTTTCCAGATCATTTTACAGGACTGTGGCAACAGTGATCACTACCCAACTTGTCTAGATTTTAACTAAACCTAAATCTAGATAAAGCAATCATAAATAATTCCGAAGTTAGAAATTTCCTTAAGGCGGACTAGGACGCATATCAAAATAGGATATTCATACAATTGTTAGACAATCACGAGGATTCAAGTGCGAGTAGCTTGTTGAGATCATCAATTGAGCAGCAGAAGAAAGTGTACCTTCTAAAATCTGTGTGCAGGTGTATAAAAAAGGCAATCTATGGTGGATTAAAAAATGAAAAATTCCAATCGATAATTTTAATAGCTACCCCAATATAGAAAACATTGTTAGAGGCAAAAAATATAGCGCTAGTAAGAAGAAATCTAAAAAAGAAAAAAGGGGTCAAATGTAAAACGTTTTGTGAAACACTAAACAGGGAATCTAGTATAAAATATCTGTGGAATAAAATTTAAAATCACCAGTCATATAAATTGATTCTAATTTTTGTTTAAAACAATCCATTGATGACAACATAATAGAACCTTCTACCATCTACGAATTGAACAATGCTATTAGAAATAAAAATATATCTGTTCCTGTTCGAAAAATCTACCTTTTAAGGCAAAGCAAATTTTGTCCAACATCTATAATAAAGGTCACAAAGAAGATGCAGTTCCCAACCCATGAAAAAATATAACAATTACTTTGTTTCTTACGGAAAACTATAGACTAATCATGCTATCAGCCTCTGGATGTAAAACACTAGCAGCCGGATTCACTAAAATTATTTAAATTTAAAAACATTCTAAATTGTCAGCCGAGGCCTTAAACCGACAAGTGCAACAATAAGTCAAGCAAGTCTTAAACCCTAAAAATACGAGCATAAAAAAATCATTTTGTTTTATTACTGAACCGGCAAAATTGAAGAGCTTTATTTATTTTCGGAACACAAATATTTCTCTTACATATTTCAAGGCTTTATCGCAAGGTTATTATCTTTAATATCCCTATATAAGCATTTATTTATTGACATATGTAATATAAATTAAGACAATATCATAAGCAAAACAAAACTGGCCGACTATAAGATTTAAATTTCATGGCATCTAGATCAGATTTAAATCTTAATTCCTCTCTGAGTACCATTTTGTTTAATATATACATAGCTGAATTTTTTAAACTTTTTCCACAAGGCATAAAAACAATAGGGTATGAAGACGATTTTCATATTTACTAAAGGAGATAACATTATTAATATAGTCAAAAATCAATTCCGCACTAGATTTGCTGCTTAAATTTCTTATAGAGAAAGAACTGTATCTATTATCAGAAAAGTGTGAAACACCCGATTAACTGACGGTATAGGCAAGCACAACCCCCCAGAAGTTAAAATTTATGTGCAAACCATTCTATACGAAAACATATCAAATATTTGGGTATTATCATTCAAGAAAATTGGGATATGCATATAGAATATACTACAACAAAGCGAGAAAAGCCCCGTGTCGGACGCCATTTCTAGGATATGGTGGGGAGCCGACCCAACCCCATGTTGAATATTTTTTGTGCACAAGTCAGATGTCTCTTAGATTTTAGATCCTTCTTTCTTTGTAAAACCTGCCAGCCAAAAAAGTCTTAACAAATTAAATATAATCTTCTATGAAGGTCTTAGTATATGTTTAGGCTATAAGAAATTTTCTCCCAAAGCGGCTCGTTTGACCGAGGCGACAACATTGGATTTAGAGCAAAGGAAAACTTTACCTGCTACTAAATCTATGTCAAAAATACTTATTATACAAAATTATCTTTTAGTAAACACACTGATTAAAATTCGTAATAAGTTAATGTCAAGAACAGGTTTCAGGAAAAAGAATAATGGCCCATATCTCATACTAGCGTTACTTCAGATAAAGTTTTAGCGCTTACACAAAGAAAACAAGACCTAAGGGAATCCAGATGTTAAAATTTATCGAAATGAATTATATATCACGTAATAATATAGTTTTACCTAAATTATTGCAGAGTTCTTTGGCGAAGAGTAAATTAGAATATAATTCTTGCATCTAATTAAAAAATTATAAGTACGTTCTGGGACCGGAACATGGGCAAGGAATATTCAAAGTATCTTGCTTTGAGGATGGTGGAATGTACGTTAGGGGAGGGATCAACAACATAAACTTTTTACTGTTATTTAATCCTGATAGTCTGCAAAAGTTTAGGCAAACTTATTCGGGAATTTTTGTTTAAGCTGATAAATGATATTATGTCCGAGTTTAAGTTCGTTGTGCCCAAAGATCCTAACAGCACACCTTTAAACAATTTGTTCAAACTCTTTGTAGTTCATATAATACATCCCTAACTTATTACATTTCTTAAATTGATTTTACACATTTACGTTATGTTTTTACTGTTTAAATTTTTGTTGTTATATTGTATTCAGTGTAAAATTGTATTTTTTTCTAATATTCAGCTTATTAATTTTCAAGAACTCTAAATTCTTCCAACCTCCCTCTTTTATGTCATAGTAACATAAATAACTCTCCAAACATAAAGGTACTTACCAGGTATAATAAATGGCTGCTTTTTTATTAAGTGATACTTTTTATGTTGTGATAAATGGCTAGCTGAAACAAATGTTTTATCACATTGACCACAAGCGTATGGTCGCTCACCCGTATGGTATCTTGTATGTTGGGTTAGACCAGTTTTTACAGCAAAACTTTTGTCACAATATTTGCACTTAAATGGTTTTTCTCCTGTATGAGTCATATTATGTTGTTTGAGGGCATACGGAATAAGAAATCCTTTGCCACAGTAAGTGCAAATATGTGGTAATTCCTTTTGTTCTGTGTGTGATCTTTGTACATGTCGTATTAAACCAATATTCGTTGTAAAACGTGCTGAACATTTTTCGCAAGTGTAAGGTCTTTCTACCAATCCATGACCAAATTTTATATGATAATAATATTCACTTTCGACAGTAAAGCGGCTAGGGCATTTATCACAGTCATGTGTTTTAACTTGGCCTGCATGAATTTTTTTGTGCTTTTTAAGTAAAATTCTCTCTGTAAATTCCGCATTACAAAAAGCACAAGCATATATTTTTTCTTTCTTGGGTTCCTGTGAAAAAATAATAAAAAATATTTTATGGTTTTAGGGCAATACACTTAAATTACGTGATCAAATAAAACAAATACAGTAAATATATTCATCATTAAAACATAGTTTTTTATGCGTTTATCTCAGGAACTAGAGAATATAGAAAAAAAAATAAGTATACAGAAATTCTTATTATATTTTCATCTACACAGGATAAAACATAAAGCTAGGACTCAACTTTTTTTTTATTGCGAAACCCCTTTATTTTTAATAACAATTTCGTTTTTTTACGTTTGTTTTCTGTCTTCATAGTTTCTGAGATGAGATAATAAATAATCACGTTCTCCAATTTGTATACTTGGAGGCGAGTTGGATCGTATGATCAGTTTAAATTACTTTTAAGTGATGCTGGGATAGCATCCTATTATTATTTGGGGCATATCGACCGGATTTTAATAAAAATTTAAATAACATTCATTATCACACGTATTACCTTTTTTTCCAAATTTTCAGATTCTGTGGTAATTTCACTTACTTCTTCTGCAGGTTTTCGCAAACTCCTAAAACATTATGTGATAATTCTAATGCTAGGTAATAATATAATAAAACTTAATACTATTACCATCACCTTAACCCTACTCCTCTATGCGACTGAATTTAGCAAAATGGTTAGATAAAACTATGTAAGTTATTGTGTACAGGTAAAAATATTAATTCATGAAATAATCTTTTTCAAAAATGTAACAATTATTACCAAAAAAGATAACTTCATATTTCGCATTTTTGCTACAAACTCCTATAATGTGATTTAGAATAAAAACGATAGGACGTTTTCTAAAGTAAATATTCACCTATATCTACTTAGAATTAAATGTTCGTATTTCAACTAGTAGTATCTAACCATCATAAAAGAGGTTAAAAAATTATACAACAAAATAGTTTTCAAAATTATATATTTGCCTTCAGTATAAACATTACTTAATACTACAAGTCATAACTTCACTTATCTAAAAATGATACCTGTTGGTTCCAAAAAATGTTTTTGTAAAACCTTAAAAATGGTGAGGTGTACCTCATTTTTAATGTTGCTCGATAAATCTATAATGATTATTTTAAGATATTATTTTTTATAGAATTACGTGTACAGTATACTCCCAAACGGATTTCATAAAATAACAAATGGGCCAAAAATATTTTATTTTTAAATGATATTCAGAAATCCAATCCAGTATTTCCCCATCTAAAACCCTTAGTACACGAATAAAGGGTGTCTCAGAATGTTTTTCGTTTTTGATTCTTAAAAAATAATACATCCGAATTAATTCTGACTTGTTTAATTGCTGTTAAATTCTAGAGTGGTTTTTGCATTTTTATTTATGGAAAACAACCATCCTTAAATGTGCGCCATCCGCTTCTTCACAATCATTTAGCCTTGAAATGAAATTTTCAATTACTCTTGGAATCGCGTGGATTTCGTCTGATTCTTTGCTTTAGAACATTTAAGTTGAGTGGTAATGGGTTAAAACCCTTACTTTTTAAGTATCCCCATAATAAAAAATCAACAGGTGTTAAATCTGGACTCCACGGTGGCCATTTGCTGTTCCCTCGGCGCCTTGTCACTCTTTCAGAGAATAAATCATGAAGAGCTGCCAAAGAATCACTTGTTATGTGGGAAGTTGCTCGATCTTGTTGGAAAAATATATTCCAGTCATAGCCAATCTGGTTTTGCATTTTTGAAGTCAAAAAAGTCCGGATCATATGGCAATAAGTCTTAGTGCAACCACGGTTATCGTCAAAAAAATAGGGACCGATTATTCCTTGGCTTGATATAGCAGCCTAAACTACAGCCATAGGCGATTGTAAGGATTGCTGATGCAGTTTCAACCCAATATCTGCAATTTTTATTCTTCACGTGGCCGTTGATGTGGAAATTCGATTCATCAGAGAACCATAGGTTATTGAAGCTCCTTTTCATTGTCCCGCAAAATTAAAATCGTTTAGTTGAGTCATTGGACATCATTTCCTGCACAATAACAGTTTTGTAGGGGTGGAAATATAAATTTTGGCGAATATTGCGATGGACGGTGAATCTGTGCACATCTAGAGAAGATGCGCGGAGTCGTAGCGACTATTGCGAACGCGGTCAACATTCGTGTTCGTTCTTAATGTCCTTTTGCGTCCAGATTTATCCGGCATTATGTTTCCAGTCTCTTCCAATTTGCTCACCCAATGCTTAATCAAATTCGCACTTAGCACATTTATCATGGCCGTTAAATTGAAATGTGATCTAAGATGATATAAAACGCTCGCAGGCAAAATGCGCGCTATACTTGAAAAGCCAATCAAGCGTTTGACACCACTTCTGTCCCCCCGCTATCGGCATTTGGCGCGTAACAGTCAAAACAAAAACCAAAACATTCTGAGACACTCTTTAATATTTTATATAAATTTTAATTATGTCGTCTTTTGAAAATAAAATCCTAGGACTTTTCTAAATGAAGAAATTACAGCGAAACCTAATTAACGTTAAAAATTCTAAATTCCCTTTAATTTCTTTCTTTTAAGAAATGCATTGTTGTGATTACAGAACCCTCAAATTCCTATAATATTGCAGGAGCATTTTCTGAAAAAATTTGGACTTCTGTTGAAATAATGTTTTTCCTTAAAGCTCTTAGTCTGGAAATGGGTAGTGTACAATTTTTTATGAATAAATGCGTTGCATAAAACCAGTTGGATTCGTTCTTTATATATCCGCCAAGGTGACTTAAACTTCTAGTCTGCTAGAAAATTTTAAAACATTCTTATTTATTTAATTTATTAAATACCTTAAATGAAGCGATCTGACTAAAGTTGTAGACCCAGCAGAGCTAAATTACTATGTATCCCTACCATAATTCAAAAATATGATTGATTTGTTGCTACAAACACTTATTTTACTTTACTGGTGCAAACTTTTATCTAGAGTCTTATTAAACACACAACAGTCAGATTCACTAAGAAGGTTTAAGACTCAAATCTTATCTATTAGCCATGGGAGTTAAATTTTGGTTTGCTTATGATATTGTCATAATTTAAATTACATGTCAACAAACAAACACTTATATAGAGATATTAAGGATTAGAACTTAGCGATAAAGCGTTGAAATAAGTAGTACCCTAGGTAAAAGTAGGACCCTAGATGAATGCTAAAAAAAGTTATGAATTTAAGAAATTCACGCATCATCATCATCAAACCAATGAATCCTGAAATGAGAATTTCTAGCAGATAATACCATTGTTAACTAATCTGTGAAACTGTCTTCGCATGCCCCTACAATCTGTTCTACAAGTTGATTACATTTTACTTCAACGTTTATTTCAGAGCTATCAATGAAAGACCAGTCTAAATGACCCACAAGCTCATATAAACTAAATAAATCTTCATTTGTAATTGGACAATAAGTTTTTCCAAACAAACCCAAACAATAACCCTAAGTTATGATGATGACGTTGATGAAGAGGAGTCAGCCTCAATTTTGGTAAACGCTCAGGCTTTGTCACCAGTTGCCGATTTAAGGTATTATATATTTTCATTGGGTGATAACGACGAAGCACTTCTAAAGTTAAATTATACTGAGTCTTGTAATCACTAATATATCAAAATCTCTGTCAAACCAAAATAATTAAGTAATATGGATACAATTTTACTACATATATAGATGGTGAGCTACTTCAAAAATATGATCTTTATAAAATAACTAACAACAGTTTATTTCATAATTTAGGTTTCTTCAATTTTTCATTTTTATTACTTATATATTTATATTTGGGACTGACAATGGCTTAAAACTGTTATGTTTCAAACTAAACATAAAATTAAAAATAAATGTTTATTTACTTTGAAGTTATGTCTGTTAATTATGCTCATCCATTGAAAAATTTTGCTTTCTCCCAGAAAAAGTAATAATAATGGAAAAGTAAAATATTTACAAATAAGTTTTGTTAATGATGGAGTTAAAAATTAATTATCTGGTTTTAATTTGTAAGTATTTTTTAATTATTATTTAAGTTACACTTTTTTATTGGATACTGTCTAAGACTGCATTACTATGAATCAAAAATAAATGTGTGTATATGGACGGCATCAAAAATATTTTTTTGTGAAACTTAATACCAGGGACAAGTACATAAAATAATTTTTTAACATTTGTTTGGTACAGAAGTATCAGTGTACTAAAATTTATGACAAAAATAAATGGAAATTTTTTTACCAAAAATAATAATCACTCGTAAGGACACTACCGACATGTAATTAATATAAAATACCATACAAAAAACTAAATACAAAAGTTACTAAAAAAAAAAAAAAACAATAAAAAAGGTTAAGTTGAAATTATTTGTCTGGCACTTTTCTTTTAGCAACACTTAAATTTTTTATGGTAGATATTGCTACTTTAATACATGTAAAAATATCGCCCTAAAGGGAATCCAAATTAAGAACCGTTTACAGAGCAACGTCCTAGAAGGGGTTAGATGTACCCGCAATATTTTTGAATGTCAAGGGGGGTCATGTAGGATGTTATTTCAAAGCCCTTTTAATTCTCTTTACAGCGGTAATTCGCTAGTTAATTTGGACCAATATTTCCCGAGGACTTGCATTCCAAATTTACAAAAACAATAAATAGTTATTTATCTTTCAGTTAATAACACGCTGGAAATGAAAACCACCACCTTCTATCTAGTAATAAAAGTTTTATTCAAAACGTTATCGTATAATTTTGACGGATTTCTTGAATAATCTGAAGACACCCATCCCATTCCTTGTAAATCTTCCAAAGAGATTGAGTAGAACACATTTTATTTTTTAGGTGATCTCATAAAAAATATGGAGAGATAATGGAGATCACTCAATAGCGCCTCTCCACACACTCCATAGATCTGGTCTAAATACTTTCGAACTGAAAGCGCAAGATCTATCATGTTTGACAATAGGCTAATTGACTGACTAATAAACGTGTGTTACAAATTGTCATCCTAATAGACTGCAACGCATTTTATTTATTAACATTCCACGATTGGTTGCAATTCTGGGACGTCACATGTAAGTAAACAAACAGGATATCAGTTCACTGATACGCGATTTGAACTATTCCCGGTGTTTTTGAGCAATTTTCCAGTGAACTATTGGTATATTTCTTACGGATCTTTTACAGTTTAGTTTTTTTGTTATAGATATCAAAACGGAGAAAAATTTTGTTCGTCAACGGTAACCTTCCCGTCATAGATGCACTTGTGAATCGACTTTTTGTTTTAAAATAATCCTGATTTTTATGCTATGAAACTCAAAAACGTGAAAAGGCCATTAAGTACTACTTGCAACTTATCTATTCAAAGAAATCACTTTCAAGCCATACCAAAAACTTGAGAAGAAAATCATAATATAGGTTATGTCAACAATAAGTTTGCAGGTGATTACAACAAATTTCTTTGGTTTTATAGGTCTCCAATGGTTTAGCCTTTCATTCTATCCATAAGAGCCGTTTTACACACACAAGAATTATTCCGAAAATTATAACAAAAATTTTCAGCAAATTTTTGCCGAAAATTCTTTGGAGATAATTTTTACAATAAAATACCACTCTGTTTGATACGTACAAAAATCTGAATATAATTTTGGTGGTAATTTTGTCGGTGCTCATGCGCATTTTCATAACATGTGACGTTCAAGCAGTTAAATAATCTGGGAATAACCTTAAAATGTCATAAATATGAAAGTTTCCAAACATATATAATCAAAAAACCACAAAATAGGGAATATTTTGTGCAAGAAACAATAAGTAAACATTGAGAATAAGTTGTCAATTTACATATTTTATTCTGCGTCAATTTTCGCGCACTTTCTGCATTTTAGTCATAAAAATATAGAACACGTTCTATATTTTTATGCCGAAAATTTTCACCAAAATTTTAACAATAATTCTTTGATGTGTAAAACAGCAAATTAGTTTTATGAAAATTTTCAACATAATTATCAGATAAATTTTGGCTATAATTCTTGTGTGTGGAAAACGGCTCTGAGAGAATTATAGGGCTATTCTTTTGAGTCATTATCACTTTCACTTCTATCACTTGAAGTAATCATGATCACTTCAGCCCAATGACAAGTAAATGCATATTCAAAAGAACATGACGTTATCAGTTTCACTTTGTTCACTTTGATCAATTGATAATTACTCAAAAGAATATAGCCGATAATACCTTTGTCCTAGAACAACTAATTTGAGATCTATAGGTTATGTACACGTATATGACGCTTTAGACAAGTAATATGATCCTAAATTTTTTCTGCTCAACCGTAAGATTTTGCAGTGATATAAAAACACAAATCTACTCGCATTAAAATGATCTTCACATATAAAAACCATAGCATTATCTCCTATGCACCTAAAGTCTCTACTAACCATGTTTTCGCTTTTTAGGATCCATTGAAACAAAAACAAATACCTTTTCTAAAGTGCTTATAGACGTCGTTGTGCATTGTAGCACTACGCATTAATTATACACCATTTTATAACGGCAAACAAGATTTAGCGTTACTTTGTTTACTATAATATGACGTGTTACGTGACCAGTGTCATATTTTATTATGCTTTTCATCAGGGACTAAAATGTAACATAAAATACTATATGTAATAGTTTATTATATAGGACTTTTTCCTTAATTTTTGCCAAGATATAATAAAACGATACAAACGTGAAACAAAGGGTCCGAAGCATATTTTTTGGCTTCCCCTTTCCTTATCTAGTTTAAGACAGTTACACCCTTATGCGTTACTACAAACTCAACAATGATGCAAGTTCCTTATTATGACATTATCTTTCCCTTTTCTGTTATAGAATCTCAACCAAAGTCACTCATGACATGCTTACTAAAAATCATTTTTAACAACTCACATTCAAAATCTATCTAGTGAACTATTTGCGCGAGACACTGTCTAAGTTGTAACGAACATATTATGCTTTCGTAACGTGCTAATCTCTTCTATTTCACTTACTTTATTGCGAAATTTTTTTGGATAATTCATCTTTGACCCCTGTTAATTAAGTATAGACAATTTTTTATAGTCGTTGGCAGTAATATTATAAAGGCACAACTTAGAATTTGAAAAATAACATAGAAACGCGTTGGCTTTCGCTTAGAAAGAGACAAAGCGAAATAGGTCAGTAGTACCTATGTTTCTATGGGCAGAATAGAAAGAGAGATACTACTGGCCTATTTCACTATCTCTTTCTAAATGAGAACCAACGCGCTTACATAGGATCCTCGATGTATATCTTTATATGTCTATGGCTACGACAAAAGGCATTCTCGCCAAAACCGAATATCGTGATATATAATGCTTTTATGCGAGTGTGGTGAAATGTATATCGGAGAAACGAAGCGCCCACTAGAAATTAGAATTAAGAAACATAAAATCATTCACAAACAGGGGAAGCATCAAAATCTGGTATTGCAGAACATGCTTGGGATAAACAACACCATATAAAATAGTGTCCCATTTTAACTTTTGAGATTCAAAAACTTCGGAAACCAAGCATTTGCCAAAAAAAAAACGCACGAAATAAAAATATCCTTATTTAAGGGGGCTACACACTTATAATCTTGAAAGTGACCTTGCACTTGTATTTCAAGGTCAACTTTGTTATTTCGAATAAAAACCTCCGTTTTTTATTGCAGAAATGGAAAGCAGAGAAAATTTACCGTCCAACGATATATATGTCACATGTTCTTTTTCACCTCTAGAGGTCTTGCCTCAACCGGCTCGACAAATGAGGTCTAGAAATCCAAGCTGCTTCATTCCCGTTGTAGATCTGGCAAGCTACCATATTGGTATGATCATGAATGACTAGCGACTATTTGTAGTCAATGGTATACCGATCGGTGACGCAATAATAACTCATAAAATCACCATCAGCCATACTTCAATTTCCTAGAACTTTCGAATTAAATGGTTTCCTCGACACTCTAGTTCAGTGCATTATTTAACAAGGAAGATCTGTTTGACCAACTGACATCACGATGAAATCATAAGATATTAGTATCTTACATGGAAGCACTATTTATCATAGTGTGCATTTCTCCCATAAAAATAAGGTTTATGTTTTTCCTTTAGACACGTGCGACTGACCTTCAAATGACCTACCTCTGGATGTAAAAAAAAAGCTATGAGAAATTTATATTGTTGTACGGAGAATTTTTTATACTTCGCATCTCGGAAACAATAAATAGGGATTCCTAATCGAAAAAACAAAGTTGACCTTGAAATGTTCAATTTCAAAGTCATTTCTAACGTCATAAATGTTAAGAGCTTTAAAAATAAAGAAACCTATGTCTTTTGTTATTAAGTTTCTGAGCTTTTTTCTGTAAGTCAAGTGCGATTGATTTCAAATTGCCTCTAGATGTGAAAAAAGTATGATATATTTATTTTATTGAAAAGGGAACTTCGTTTTTTTTTCATTTCTGTAATAAAAAAATAGGGGTTCCTTATTGAAAAACCACGGTTGACCTTGAAATGGTCTTGAAATACAAGTTCAAGGTCATAACATTTAACCCCTATGAAAAAGAAAAAATTTATAGAAGCAGCTTACATTATAACCAATAATTGAATATTCAGTCCCAGGTTTGAGATATCTAATCTTTGGTAACCACTACTTTGTAACATCAAATTATTGAGGTGTATATAGTGAAGCTAAACTTTGCGCTTTAATGGACACAGTCCTTAAATAAGCTCGTAGCTTTAAGACAAAACATTCAGTTTATACTTAATAACGATTAGAGATACAACCTAATCGTAACCTACAAACAAAAAAAAAAGAGTGCAAGTCCGAAAACCACATTTTAGTTGATTTTCAACATTGTACAATCTTCAAACAAACGTATTTATACTAATTTAGTCAAAAGGGGTTGCTTTTTTTACCAAGAATTCTTGTGATATATCAAAAACTGGGAGAGTAGCGCAGGAGGAGATATTGGTTGGCATTGCGGATGATTTCTGTTTAAGTACTGGATCCTTGGAAGATGGTATTAGAATAAGTAAATCAACATTGTCGTGGATTATACAAACAAAAAAATCATACCTTACTCTTTTATGCCTGTACAAAATTTATTGGAAAATAATTTAGCAGTCAAAATAAAATTGTCATTTTTCTCATTTTTACTTCATAAAAAAAATGGAAATCCGACATTCCTTATTGATAAGGCAACGTTCACCTGCTATGGCATTTTTAATTGGAGAAAAAATTATTATATTGCTTTTTAAAAATCCACATTTCTCGTGACAAGACTATTTTCAGCAAGAGTTTTTGGAAAACATTTGATGCGGTATCGTCGATCAGACGTAATGGTACAATTACAAGAAGCTGTCAAAGACAAGGAAAATCTCGATCTTCATAGTCACTTACAATTACAGATCAATATTACATAATGCACAACTGGTCGACCTCAAGAACACAGCAAGAAAAATCAAATACGATAATTTAAAACTTTTAGATGTAAGAAGGGGTGAAAATTTTATTACCTTACCGACCAGAAATGTCCTAATATATAAAGGTTACGAGAGCAAAAGTCAGAGAGGAGAGGGTTTTCTAATAAAAAGTCTTTGGTCCCAAACATTGTTAGTTTTAAAGGAATATCAGACGATCTAGCTTATATAGTACTACGAACATGAAAAAACCTCATTAAAAAAAATGCAAAATTTATGCAGTCGCATCTACCCACACCGATGAAGAGGGCATTGCAACAACCAGGAATGAAGAAAAATAGAATCATGTACCAAAAAAGAAGATGACGATAAATACGTAAGAAAATTCGGACTGGGAGAAAGAAACCACAAGAAACATGCAGGAAAATTTGTTGGCACACCTATGTGCCATGAACACATTTTTCAACAAAAAAAAGTACAACATAAATGGACGTGAATAACTCCAGATGAAAAAAAAAAACAAAAAAAAAAGAGAGATAGACTACATACTTACATCTACCAAGTCAATTATATCTGATGTCACGGTGTTAAATTCCTTTAATACAGAAAGTGACTCGTAAGAGCCCATTTTATTATCAAAAATCTCAACAAATATAAACGCAGATTAAAAAAACAAAATAGATTGCTTAAACGCTTAAAATCAACAGAGAGAATTGGCAGGGTCAGTAGAACCCCGGAAATACATCGAAGAAGATACCAACGATATACCGGAACATCTGACGACGACAATAAGAGACAGGTACAAAAGTTACAAAAACAACAAGAAGAGAAGCCGAGAAAATTACAGAAGACATAAAACAAAAAATAGAAGAAAGGAGGACATTATATAGAGAAGATAAAAAAGCTACCTATACTTATAGAGAAGTTCAAAAAGAAAACCGACACATCATACGGCAAGACCAACAAAGACATTATGCACGAAAGGTCGAACATGTTATAAATAATAAAAATATGAGCTGCCTAAGAAACAACCATGGAGAAAAGGAAATCACAAATATAAGGGGCATAGAAGGAAATGTGATCAGAAATATAGAAGAAATACTAAAAATAACCAAAAACTTTTACAAAACATTGTACAGCTCACAAGCCAAAAAACCAAGTGTTGTCGGAAAAGGACCACAAGTGATAAATGTGGGATTGGAGGATATGCCGGAGGTCAATAAAAATGAAATCCTTTACGTGCTAGAGTTAGTGAAGAATAATAAGGTACCGGAAGATGAGGATATTATTATAGAAATGATAAAGGAAGGAAAGAAAATAAGAATCCCAAAACTGAAAATCCTATTCCAACTATGTTTGGAATAAGGAAAAATATCAGCAAACTGGAATAAATCGACAGTTATTATTTTATTTGGAATGGGAGATATATTACCAGAGAACTACCGTCCAATAAGTTTATTTTCTTAGATCTATAACTTCTCACTAAAATAGATACGAAACGAATAACTGAAAAGCTAGACGACTACCAACCAGTCGAACAGGCGACATTCCTAAAGGAATTTAGTACATGTGACCACCTTCTTACGGTCAAGGTTCTTATAGAAAAACCACTAAATATAATGTTCCCTCATCATGGCCTTCATAGACTATGAAAAGACATTTGACTCTGTTGAACACTGAGTTATTATGGAGAAATTTGACTCTGCTCGAATAGATTATAGGTACAAAACATTAATTAAAAACATCTACGAACATACCAAATCAACAATTAAGAGCTTTTAAAATTGAGAAAGGAATCCGCCAGGGTGATACGCTATAGCTAAAATTATTTACCTTAGCTCTTGAAGGTATCTTTAAAAAACTAAAGTGGTCAACCAAGAGTCTTAATATTAACGGAGAGAGACTAAACCACTTAAGATTTGTCGATGATGTTGTTCTTCTCGATAACCATAAAGATCTACAGGTGACGATAAGTGGACTAGAAGCATCCAAAAAATAGGTCTAAAAATTAATATAAACAAGGCCTAAAAAATGTGCTTGGAAGACCCACACATAGAGATAAACGGAATTGCAATAGACAATCTTACCGAGTATATATAGTTAGGTCAAACAGTTATGCTCGGAAAGGACAAGGACATAGAAATAGAACGATGAAGACGTTTAGCATGGGCAGATTTTGAAAAATTCTCGAATATTCTGAAAAACAAGAAAAGTCTCCAACATCTAAGATCTAGGCTGTTTGGCCAGTGTATCCTCCATGTTTCGATATATGGAGTTCAAACTTGGATCCTCAGGGCACAAATAGTGATGAAACTGAAAGTCACAAAGAGCAATGGAGATAAAAAGAAAAACGAGTGGATCAGACAAAGAACAAAATAATTGATGTGGGACAAAGAAAAACAGTTAAAATGGGACTACACCGGACATGTAGCAAGAACTGGAGAACGAAGATTGAGTGCCAAAATCATTGCATGGACGCCACGGAGGGGAAAAATGAACCGAGGGCAATCTATAACAAGATAGTACGACGCTGTCAAAAAAGTAACAAGATTGTCCTGGATCAGAACGGCACAACACTGGCATAGGTGGATGAACTTAAGGGAGGCCTATGCTCAATAGTGGGCGCAACATGGCTGAAGAAGAAGAAAGAACTCTTACAAAAAAAATTCAAGAAAGAGCAAATATCATTAAAATAATTAAGTAACTTTCCTAGCAGTAAGACGTTACATAGTAAAATTTTTTAAAAATGTATCGAGATGAACGATGGCTACTTTAAATATTTATTGAAGTGCTCTTGTTAGTTTAGTCCATTGTTTTTTATTTATTGCATTGGGTTATTTAAAATATGAATTTAATGAATTTCATATGCATCGACTTTAAACGCAAATATCTAAAATAGTTGGGGACATCAAGATTGAGTAGGTATGCCTTTGTGGCCAAGAAATCGACATTCTTTTAGAAATTTCGGTAGCAACATAATATTACAGATAAAAAGTATATAGCTTTAAACAAAGTGTTTGTAACTCCATTGGGAAACTCACGTTCATGATAAAAAATGCAGATTTTAAATTCCATGCGTTGAACCAAAATATGGTTTTAGTTGCTCTATAGCCTTTAGTTATGAGACATCTCGTATAGGTCGGTTATTTTTTCTGAAAGCCTGTACATATAAAAAAATAGCTGATTAAAATGCTCCTCTATTAAGAGTTCCGATAACCTTAGAATTGTCTCTAGATGTGAAAAAGTATGATATATTTACTTTGTTGGAAGGAGAATTTCCTTTTCTTTCCATTTCTGTAATAAAAAAAAACAGGAGTTCCTAATTGAAAAACCACGGTCGACCTTGAAATGATCTCGAAACAAAAGTCCAAAGGTCAGATTCAAGGTCATAAACTTTTAACCCCCTTAAAATAAAGAAACATTTGTCTCGTTTTTTTTTTCGGAAAACGCTTGGTTCTGAGTCCCAAAGTTAAAACGAGGCACCCTGTATATGGAATCCTACATTGAAAGGAAAAAATTTTAAGAAGCAGCTTACATTATAACTAATAATTGAATATTCAGTCCCAGTTTTGAGATATCTAATCTTTGGCAACCACTACTTTGTAACATCAAATTATTGAGGTGTATATAGTGAAGCAAAACTTCGCGCTTCAAAAGACAAAGTCCTTAAATAAGCTCGTAGCTTTAAGACAAAACATTCAGTTTATACTTAATAACGATTCGAGATACAACCAAACTGAAACGTCGTACAAATAAAAAAAAGGACAGTGCAAGTCCGATAACCACATTTTAGTTGATTTTCAACAATGCCTACAATCTTCAAACAAACGTATTTATACTAATTTAGTCGAAAGGGGTTGCTTTTTTGGCAAAAATTCTTATGGTGCACCAAAAACTGTAGTAGCGCAGGAGGAGGAGATAACATTTTCAATTTGTATAATATAGAAGTCATATAGAGCTAAAGTAAAACTCTGCACCATTTGTCTTAAATAAGTTAAAAACGCGATTTGACTCTAAAACAAGTGCAAATTAGTTCAGGTGAAAAATTATCTTATGTTCGTAAAAAAATTGTTAGTCCAAATGCTCGGATCTTTTTCAGAAATAACTTATTTCATTTATGCAAATTGTTGGCCTACAAATATCACTGATTCCCATATATTCACCCCATAACTGACTTATGTAACAGGTGCTCATATTCAGTTTGAATCGAAAATAACGTTGATCAACACAATTTCAACACTTTTATATGTTACAAATTATAATCTTTTAAAAATATTTTGAAACCACCAAGAAACAGTTTTTAATAGAATATACAACAATATTTTCAAATGCGTATTAAGAAATCAATTTGTTATAAATATTCAAAACAATACACAAACACTTCGTTTACAAAATATATCTCTTCATAATACGATTTAAGACATTTTATAAATGCTTATCTACACTTGCCAGATTAATGTAACTTTTAGAATTAGTTTATAATTTGTGATACCATTGGAAGAAACATTTTATTAATTGAAAATTAGTTAAAGTGTTCTGATGTGACAGTGCTTGTAAGAACACCTCCAATAGGTTATAGATGGATTTAAATTCTTTCTTTCTCAGTCTTGATTCGTGTAATCCTGAACCTCTCATCTCTTATATTCCTACCTAAAGGTTTCCCTTTTATTGAATTCTTACCCTCATTAGAATCCCTAGGGCTGTTTCGATACGGTATATGATTTTGAATTGTGGGCTCTACACAATCAAGGTAGTTTAGATATTTTAAAACTCGACATTTTAGGAAGGGAGCTGGAAGGTTTTGGTAATTACAAAGCCACGCAAGATATAGAGGAAGAGCATAAGGGTTTGGATATGATTTTTTCCTGAGGAATTGGACGAACATAAAGAGCTCGCGTGGGCAGTGTTGGCTAATGTTCCTGAAGTAGGTCTGTTCCAAATCAGGATTGTACATGAAAAGGTACTCGCTACCCGCTTAAAGTCATTAGAAACCGAATATTAGTTTATATAAAACGTCTCGCATGAGAACTAATATGGCTCAAATTTCTGGAAAGGTTTTTTGAAAATATAGTTCCAGCTGAAGAACCTTGCACGTATAGATCGATTCTCTGCATGGGTAAATGTTTTTATACCAGAAAACCACAGCAAACTAACTTCAACACAATATAACACCATTACTGTTTATGTACGACAAAATATGTTTGCTATATAGACACTTGTAAAAAGGATGTCCTCCAATAATATTAAAAAGGGATAAGTTCATACAATTATCGTGTTATATATAATGAATTGTGTATTTTTGAGAATTAGGTAGCGGTGCAGTTTCAAATTGTTCTTTAACTATTATAATAAAAATAAGTAAAATAAAAAAATTATTTTATGAACAAATTTTCATCAAAATATTGGAGTTTTTGACGGTCGTTGTTGATGAAATCCGTGGTATATATTTATTGTACAGTTAGAGCAAAATAAAATGGCAAAATAAATATAGTAAAATAATTTGATAAGAGAACTAAACTCTTTAAACACTTTCAGTAATTCAAGGACAATATTTTAATTTAAACATAAGACATAAAATATGTATTTTTTATTTGTGTTAGGTTTATTAGTTAATTCGTTACAATAGGAATCTTCAATACTTACCTCTAACACTAGTCTGCTACATTCTAACATACCTCTCTCATAATCAAATTGTAAAGCAGGTTTAAATAATTTATACACCAAAATATTTTTTATTATTAATTTGGTCCTTAATTATTAATTACCTGGTTTATCGTCATGTTCAACATTTAAAAAAGTTATATAGTGTGATCACTGATAAACGTGCAGCTCAACCCTACATTTGAACATGGCAACTACGAGATAACTCGAATTAATAACGACCCGACTATTATTAGATAAGAATACTTTAAACAAAATATTTATGGCGGAATATAATAAAATGGCATCTGTATGATAACTTTTGTTACAGTTATATAAGTAAATATTCAGGTTTTAATCAAAATGAATACGTTGGCATTTCCGGGTTGTAAATTAAAAAAAGCCAATATAGGAAATCGGCATTTGTCGCATCCGAACTTAATTATGATTAGCTATTAAAAGAAGGGTGGTAGATGACGTCTCTAAAATTTGATTGATTTCTCAGAAATTTAGCTATCGTTTTTTGTTTAGCTGGACGTTTTATCAATTTTGCTTTTTTTTAATAGAACTCGTATTTTTTGTTTAAAATGTGGATTCTTTGTGGGGTTTTCTATATCTTTCTTCTTCTGCTGCTGAAATGGGCTATTACCCTATAGAGTGTTACACCATCTTCTTATGTTGCGGAGCAAAGAGTGTTGTGTTCGACCTGGTCCCAGTTTGCAATTTTTCCCTACAGCTTTGTTATGGAGTAGCGAGGTCCGTCCAGTATATGCCATAGATACGACACTTTGCGCTATTTTACATTGTCCTTTAGTTGTCTTTCCACTCCAGCCCTTCGTGGAACTGCATCATTTGTCATGCCAGCAATCCAGGCATACGCAGCAATCGAGTGTCCACAATTCGAAAGCTTCGATCCAATTTTGCGTCCCAGCTTTAAGTGACCAAGTTTTAAAACCGTATAGAACAATAGGCAATACATAATATTGAACTACACGTTTTTGGGTGTGTAGTGGAATATTTCTGTGAAAGCGTTTAAAGGTTGTTTTTCTTCCCTTCACTTCTTCATCGCATTCCGACTTTTCATTTAGAATAGTCTAGATATGCAAATTTTGCGACACATTCAATATTTTCCCGTTGATGTTAAGAGGAATAATGTACTAATGACCATCATTTTTGTTTAAGTAGTATTAAAATCTAGTCCGAACTGTTCACTGCACTACCTACATTTCATAATTTAGTACTTAATAATCATAAATTATATCTTTCCGACGTGAAACAAATTAATGAAGGAAAAATTGAACATATTAAATTTTTACGTATATTTCTAATGTAATTAATCAATAATTTAAATGTGGCACCCTGTAGTGTGTATTATGTTTTATTTATATTTCTAAATACCGGGTGTCAACGAATCTATTAGACAAGTCATAATTTCTAGAGTATTATGTGTATCAAAATGAGAATTGGTACAGGTAAATGGTATGTGAAGGGGAGAGTTTTCGCATATTTTCCACTTTCCGGCCACTTCCGGTTTCACCGGAAATGGCCCCGGTTTTGAATTTTTAAATGGAACACCCTGTATATTTTAACATTTTTGGATTTCTGAGACAATTCTAGATCAGAATGTGACATTTTAAAAACTTTTTACGTCTACTTCATTTTTTTAGAGCCACTTTTAAAATTGCATCTATGATGATCGGACGCAAACTAATCTAACGGCCTTAGGTGATGTCAAAAAAATACAATCGCAAAGTTTTAGTTACTAGTATGAAAGACAGGAATAAGACAAGTTGACAAAATTACGTTTTCATTTCTAACTATTAATTTTCAAATGGCGACCCCTTTTTGACAACTACTTTTCGAAAAAAGCATTCTTTGACGAATCTAACGGTACTAATTTATTTGCGATTGGATTCGACATAAGAACAGAAATTAAATATTATTAAGCAAAATACTGGATAATTTATTTACTTATGACAAGTGCGCCATGGACAGCCATGATACGTAATAATTTGCAACTGTTTTTATCAAGTCTTCTTTGGAAAACAAAGCACTCACTTAAGTAGATAATGACAGTGACATACGCTCTAAGAATAGACGTAAAAGTTTCTTAATTTTCGTTAAGTTTAGTTTAAATTTTCGTTAAAATAATGTATACTCAAAGTGAAAAAGTGGATATGTTATTAATATTTGGAGAATGTGATAGAAATTCAAGGAATGCTGCCGAGTTGTATGCTCATAGATATCCGAATCAGCAACATCCAGCCCATCAGTATTTTCCGTATATCGGGACTCGTTTTATGCAAATAGGAAATCAAGAGGCGGAACAGAGGTTTATCATAAATGAAGAGACTGAGATTAACGTACTTGCTATGATTGAGGTTGATAAAACAGTTATTAGTTTATTTTGTTAGTTTTTTGTTAATTTTGGTTAATTTTTAATCCAATTCCTGTCTTTCATACTAGTAACTAAAACTTGCGATTGTATTTTTTGACATTACCTAAGGCCGTTAGATTAGTTTCGTCCGATCATGGCCACTTAGATGCAATTTTAAAAGTGGCTCTAAAAAAATGAAGTAGACGTAAAAAGTTTTTAAAATGTCACATTCTGATCTAGAATTATCTCAGAAATCCAAAGATGTTAAAATATACAGGGTGTTCTATTTAAGAATTCAAAATCGGGGCCATTTCCGGTGAAACCGGAAGTGACCGGAAAGTGGAAAATATGCGAAAATTCTCCTCTTCACATAATATTTACCTGTACCAATTCTCATTTTGATACACATAATACTCTAGAAATTATGACTTGTCTAATAGATTCGTTGACACCCGGTATACTTATTGTGTAATTTCTCTAGGTACTTCAAATGAATACCGATTTCTAAAGAAACTTGATGCCAGATTAACGAGCACTCAAAATGGGTGTCTCAGTCTGGCATAAGATTTCCTAAAGTTTGTACTCAGTGATCCTTTTCATGAGAAATTAACGAATTCATCGACACTTGTATATCGCTCACCTTAAGGACATACGCCATTTTAGTATATTCGCCAAGTTGTATTTGGTGCATTGCTATCTTACGCTTATTATCTAGACAATGAGTTACTAGAAATTATATTTGTCTTATCGTTTCCTACTTTTCTAAAAGCTTTTTCGGCTTGAGCTGTAGGTCTATTACAAAGATATACTTCCTAATTCTTAATTTAAGATTAAAATACAGCAGTTCTAAAAACTATATTTGTTTAACCATTATAATGTATCGTAACAAAGAAACATCTTAAACACTTATCTAAAAACGAGATATTTTATTTGCGCAAAATAATATGAATAAGATAATACCAGAAAAAATCGCTAAAAGTCTCTAAATAAATAATAAAGGGTAAAAAATATATAGAGGACAACCTGACAAGTTTTTAGCATATGGGAAAATTTCTTTACGTTTACTATCTCAAAAAACAATTTTGAAGTTATTTCAACTTCGATAAGGAATGATCATTGTTTTATTTATGGTCGATATGATTATTTCAAGGCAATTTTTAATGAATTTACGGTGATTCTAATAAATATATAAAACTGACTCTTGTTATAAAGCTTTACAATTGATTGTAAATTTTAATAGAAAATTAGCTACAATTACGTCTTCGTCTTTTTACAGGCATCGACATTTTCTACAAGCTCAGTCCAGTAACGCATACGTGTGAACCCAATAACGCAAAGGACCTGGCTTGGATACCAGCAGCGAAATCAAGCAAGTAATTCAACAGAAAAACAACCGTCGTGTGAATTAAACTTAAGTTACAATTAAACATAGGTTAATCATGTGTTAACTTTCGTTAATTTGGACTAGCACAATATCAATTGGGACTTTTAGGGAATTTAAAAAGGGTCTCATTTTATTTCAGTTTTCGACGTGCAGTCACAAGTGCAGGAAGCTCCTCATACAATTTTTAAGCAAAAATATTTTATATATGATTTTACCTTAAAAATTTAAAATACGAATAGAAAACAACATGATGAATCGTACACAGTAAAGTTACGTTCAATCCAATAGAAATTTGCTTTTGACAGAAACGCCTTTCGTTGCATGTGGTTAAGATGAAAAAATCTGTGACGATATTCTTTCTAATGTTAAAATTTTTTCCAGTGTAATTTAGTGGGTCGCACGGCAAGCAAGGTAACGAAATTTGGTTTCGGCGGGAACATCTTTTGTCGCATTTGTAAGATGACAAAATCTGTCTAGAAGATGGAATAATGAAGCAGAATGAGACGAAACAACGGTAAATCAGTTTTCAAAAGGATCAGTATTTTCCGTATATCGGGACTCGTTTTATGCAAATAGGAAATCAAGAGGCGGAACAGAGGTTTATCATAAATGAAGAGACTGAGATTAACGTACTTGCTATGATTGAGGTTGATAAAACAGTTATTAGTTTATTTTGTTAGTTTTTTGTTAATTTTGGTTAATTTTTAATCCAATTCCTGTCTTTCATACTAGTAACTAAAACTTGCGATTGTATTTTTTGACATTACCTAAGGCCGTTAGATTAGTTTCGTCCGATCATGGCCACTTAGATGCAATTTTAAAAGTGTCGTATTTATTATTACGCATAATGTGGCCAAAGTAAATCAGATTTCTGTTCTTTATAGCAATATGAGCCTCTCGACAATCGTAATGTTAGTTGTATGGTGTGTGTATGAGACCCGCAACATGCTTCGGTAAGACCACATTTCGAATGCCTTTAAGCGTTTGGCGGCAGTTTCGGTAAGACTCCAGCTTTTAACTTCGTAGAGGATAAACGCATTATAAACATACTAATTAACGATAAAATAATAATAAAGTGGAAAGAGGCGATACGAGTTGTCGCGTTGTCACTGAAATTTAAATTTGTTTATTGTGTATACACATTCTCTTAACCTGATCTAGCTGCCATAAAAGTTATACCTTCAAGTTATAATTTACATTGAATGATGTTCCTAGTACAACTGTACGTTTTATACTTTATCGGTTCTTATTCTCCGATTGTTTCATTTGTGGACAAAATCCACGGCTAAACTGAATAATACCTACAAGTTAAAGTCACTGTTGTATAGGAATTTTAAAATTCAATATAAGAATAAACCCTGGAATAAAACTAAATACAAAAAATATTTTATCGGTTTAAAAAGAAAACATATTTTTTTAGTGGTGTAATTTTAAAGAGCAAAACGAATTAACTTATTCAACTACTTGTTAGTTGAAATTAGTGTTATTAAAAGTGACCTGTTTTGAATTCAACTTTAATAAAACACAGGGTCTCGCATGTGTAGCGTTTAAGTTAATGTTATTGTGTCTTACAGCAGGTTTTCATATTATTAATTTGAATTTTTAAGGGTTTCTTTTAAATTTGCTTTAGGTTGGATAATGGGTGAAATATGTTATTTGTTTTAATATATGAAGGGCTCGCTCGAAAGTTTCAAGTGTAATTCTTAAATAAAATAGAATTTTGTTAGTGACCAAAGTCATTTGAACTATTAGCTCACTTAGCTTCAGTAAATTGTGTGCTGTAAGTTTTTATGAAAATAAAGAAATGAACAAAAAATTGAAAAAAAAAGATGGAATTATATAACTAACAGCAAGGGTCAATTACGATTTGATAATGTTGATGTTGGACTATCATATTGGTCTAGCCTAGTTAAGAGTTCAAATCTTGTTGAATAATAGAGTAGTAACTTGGTATATTTAATTTTTGGATATTAGTCGCATTAATATGAATCAGAAAATTTGTAGGAGCAACAGATTTTAAGCTCATACCCTAAAAAACTATGAGACTTGAATATTCACGCGACTAGACACAATTGTCTAACAGGAAAAATTTCTAGTACCAAATAAACCACTGGAAAAAAATATCTAATTTAAGGGTGAGTCAACGACTGGTTGAAATAAGCCTTTTAGGTAAAATTTACCAAGAAATTATATTTACTGTTTTATACCGTTAACTTTAGCACACATTTTAAAAATATTTGGAACTCTACAGGGTGCGCCAAAAAGCGAGAAGAGCATAAAGTCGAATTTTTTAAATAGAATACTCTGTGTATACGAATCGTTTATTCGATTTAACGTATAATTTTGAAACTTTTTTATTAAGGTTTAGATGTACCTTAACTTTGTAGTGTATTTAAACACAGCTATTGTAATAACTTTGGTACACCCTCTATTTTATACTCTTAAAAACTCTACAACTTAATATGCATTATACCTGTCCCTAATAGTTTTAAGGAGCCATGGAAAAAAAACGTAAAATAAAATTTATAATGTTAAATTTACAATCTCAATGGCTTGATCCGATTTCCAAATAATGTAGCTGGATTTTATTGCATTTATCTCATATTTTAAAATGATTTTTCCGAGAATGAGTTAATGAGAAATTGATGTATGTATTAAGAGATGCCGAAAAAAATTGTCTTCTTACTGAAAGAATTTATAAAATGAAGTTTCCTGGTCCGCGCCTACCTAATCCCCTTACTTTTCAGAACTTAATGGAAAGATTCGCTTCTTTTGAAAATGCTTATTAGCCAAAACGCAAAGTAGAAAGCTACTAATGAAGAAAAATAACTAGAAAGTTTGTAACTTATAAGAAATTCTTATATTAGTAGTCATCATGTAACTACATTGTGTGAAATATCACAATCCACTGACCGCCAACCGTACCACCAAACATATATAAATATCACCCATATTCCAAGGAATTACACCAAGAACTGCATGATGGGAATTTTGAAAGGCGTGTTAACATTTACCGTACGATTAATAATGGATCTGTAAATAGATACAACATACATTATTATTTGTTTGAAGGTCGTAGACAATGTTGAAGATTGACTAAAATGTGGTTGTCGGACTTGCATTGTCTTTATTTTTATTTATTTTTACGACGTTTCGATTAGGTTGTATCTCTAATCGTTATTGTTTATCAGTTTATACTTGATAACGATTAGAGATACAACCTAATCGAAACGTCGTAAAAATAAATAAAAATAAATACAATGCATGTCCGACAACCACATTTTAGCCAATACATTATTATGCTATAAAAATCTATTTTGGGTAATAAAGACGCAACATTAAAACTTCTGGTTGATTGTTTGGTGCGGTTTCATTATAATATAATCATTAGGCCTCACTTTTTTTGCTGAACCATTAATTAGCCATAAGGCGAGTTCTTTTATTCCATCGATGACTTTGCGCACTAACCTAAAATCCATCAAACCGTTCTTAAAATAAAGTGATAAAAATGCGATTAATCATTAAACCGTTCTTTTTTTTTATCGATGAACGCATCAACAATCCATCAAATTCATCGGCTTTAGTGGGGGAAAAATAAGTGTAAGTTTTGGAGGTTATGTTTATTATTTGTCACTTAAAAAAAACCGTTTGTTACTATTTTTGATAAGTTATTATATAGAACATCTTTTTTTGTAAATGACGGATTTTTCCTATTACATCTGACCTACACGATCATACATTTCAGAT
The DNA here is from genome assembly GCA_034092305.1 of Diaprepes abbreviatus. NCBI lineage: Eukaryota > Metazoa > Arthropoda > Insecta > Coleoptera > Curculionidae > Diaprepes > Diaprepes abbreviatus. The sequence goes on from JASJET010000107.1 coordinate 2,028,089, forward strand.
TATAATGTATGAAGACACTTAAAATGAGGTTACCAAAGCTAAGTATTAATATGCTAAATTTTTTAGCCCATAATATTATAATAATATAAATATGCTGAAGAACAAATTCCCAAATAAAATATTTAAAAATTATTTGTTTGTGGGTTTTTAAGGTTTGATTTTATCATATGTCATTTAGGAATGAGCGTTCTTAAATTCAACAAAATTGCATTGAAAATCCATTTATGACGTCACGAGAACCCATCGGCTTAATTCAGCGCTTTTTTATCGATAGAATAAAAGAACTCGCCTATAGTTACCTAAACTGTTTGCAAGAGGAACTACATCAACTGCTTCAAGACCTTGATGAGAATAAACGCGACTGTATGTTGTTGCAGCTCTCTACCGTCGTGAAGTCTGTGGGTTTTTGGAGCCGTTTCCACAGAAATGAATTGGGCCTGGGGATTTCATTAAGTGGTCATCAAGGTCTTGCGACATCACTCCCTTAGATTTATTCCTATGGGGCTATATAAAAGATGGGGTGTTAATCCACCAATCCAGCAACGGCGGAATATCTGCACGGGGGCATTTATTCAAAAATTTATTCCAAACATCCAATTAATTATTAGCTATTAATAAGTAATTAATTTATCTTTTATAGTTTATTATTTTTTTATTAAATGGATTTAAAAATTCTTTATGTTTATTTAAAAAGTAAAAATTTTCCTCGTTTTGTTTTAATGTGGATTTAATTTTTATTATATTTAATTAAAGTCTTTATTTTTTCTTTACCATGGATATTACGAGTATAGAAGAAAAATTCAGTCAGAAATGCTAAATCAAAAGTATAATATAATTAAAGGACAAAACGATTTACTGTTTTAAAAGAACCGAGATGATGCAAACTTGCGATATATAACCCCAGACTCAAGTCAGCAATTGGTGTAAACATCACAAGCAATAGAACTACAAAAGAGGAAGTCACAGATCAAATCATCAAAACTACCCTTATTTCTGGATTGCTAAGGAATATTATTTGAAGGAATAAACACATTACAACTAAAATTAAGGTAAAAATATGCGTGGGGTAGAAACCAGAGCAAAAATGTCACTAATCAAAAGAATGCTAGAAATCACTGAGAAACATTACCGACTATATACTTCGCAATAGAAAGACCAATGATGAAATAAAACAACAGTGTGAAATCTATTATTTCGTGAAATGGGCACGAAATAGAAGAGACTGGAGGGATCATATTGAAAGACGATAAACTTCAAAAAGTAGTAAAACAATTAACCCACCACTACTGCTACTCAAGAATGAGCTAGCATTGCTGGTAATATGACTTAGTTCTAAAAACACGAAGAAGATGCTACATTACCTAAAAATTTAAATTTATGTTCGAAACTTTGCAACTATCCATTTTATGCGGCTTATATATATATATAAAGTAAATGCAAACTTCTCTCCATCACATCCTTTCGGTGTTAGAGGTTGCACAGTTAGAATAAACTGTTATAAAACGCAATTTATCCTATTCCGCCACCATCGAGATGATGGCCTACCTGTACCACCTTACCGAGAAGAAAGTCAAAACTTATCCTCCCCGCCACAGTGATACGGCAGAGGTACATGTTTCGTCTCTACTAGATTCATCAGGGTATCGACATGCACCTGGCTGTGCAAAGGAAAGATCGGAAGGAAGCATGCAAACACTGCGCGGAGCTGCATATAGTTGTACGTTTGCTGAATGTGATTTCAGCACTACAACGGCATAATGTGGATATATCCACTGCTATTGCATCTCACACGGAGGAATTCGTGAAAACCGCATGAACATTTATATATATATATATATATATATATATATATATATATATATATATATATATATATATATATATAATTTTGCTTAAAATTAAGGGTATTTCTATGTTAAATCCTCGAATTTGTATATTTCGTTTTTATGTGCCAAAATTAAAGTGAAGGAAACTTTTCCATATGTTAAAACTTTTCAGGACCCAGGATATACAGAGTATCTGGTAAGTATGTGAAATTCTCGGCAATGTAGAGGGGGTGTCAAAATAATACTAGTGTTCCATTTTTTTTCCTAAGGTGTCCCATGACGGAGATATGGAACCCAAAAGGAATATCCAGTGATTTACCTCTGAGCTAAAAGCTGATTTATCACATACTTTGTACAATAATCTAAAAAAAAAGGTAGACTACATTTATTTCGAAAAAATTAACCATTTTCAAAAAGTGAACCATGCGTACCCTAGTAATAGCAGTAATTAATTACGCATTATACGGAAATAAATTCGTAGTTATCAAATAAATTACAATGACTAAACAAAACTTAATAATCTACTACTACTAATCTATTATTAATTTACACGTTGGGCATGAAAAAAAATCATCAAATACACTAGGCACCAACAAAGATTTATGGGTTAACCTTTGGGCGGGGATAACTGAGAATTATTCGAATGGGCTTTTCGTTTTGGAAGAAAGATTTATTAGTGTAATCAGTTTACAATTTTTACACCAAAATTTAAATTACCTTGTAAAATATGTACCCTTGCAAGTTTGAGCACAAATGTGATATATGCACGATGGTGCTCCACTATATTTTAACAATTTAGTGCATTGCCATTTGACAAATACTTCTGGTAATCGTTAGGTGGGTAGAGGCGAATAATTTTATGATCACCAAGATCCCCTCACCTAAATCTGTTAGATATCTTTTTTGTGGGATTTGCGTATTTAACGCAGGTAAACACCACAATAGTGTTGCTGAAAGGATAATCCATTACTACAATCTTATTTGAATTTATCCTGTATACCAAGAAAAAATCCACAATAAAGCACATTGAAGTACAAGGCATCTATTTTAACATCTACTTAATTAAATATAAAAAGCTGTGCTTAGTTACACAATTTTGGGAAAATTTAATGTTTTGCAAGATTTTATTAAAAATTATTTTTTTATTTGTCGTTAAATTTTTAGTTACGCTTCATATCTTTTTGTCTCAGGATCAACCCAAAGGTTCTTAGATGAGATAGATTTCGATTCGTAAATTTTTGGACATAAATTCTTGTTGTCTGTAGAAACTACATTATGCTTGTCCATAAATTAAATACATGTTACATGTTAGCATTACTTTAAATTATTAAGTCCATTGGTTTTTAACCATAACAAGTATTAATTAAGTAGTAATCCAGTAGTAGATTACCATTAGTGTTTGTTTAGTTATTGCAAAATAATTAGTTGACGACAAAGATTTCTATTAATTTCGTTTAATGTCTAGTTACTGCTATTACTAGGGTATGCAGAATACTCTTTTTTAGATAATTGTTCAAACTATCTAATAAATCAGGTTTTTAGCTGTGAAAACTAACATCCGTCAAAATTTTGGGCACACAAGTGAATGTACTCTGTCTTTGAAAATTGAATTAGACTCTCGATTTGTTTTATTTATTACGAAGTATAACATACAGTGAGTAACTGAGCGTTTGAGCCGGTTTTAATGAAAAAATGTTGCTAAATTTACGGCGAGTCAACCAATCACGGAGAAAGTTTCGTGGCTTGGTTCTGAAAACTTCTAATCCTTTCCAATCTAGATTCGGAGATTGTTATCCAAGTTGGGGTACCGTAGGAAATAATTGAGCGTAAAAAGGTTTTGTATGGTAATAGTTTTGATCTGATTTTCTGGTCTTATTTATTACGGGGCTAATCGGTTCAAGACTTCCTTGGTAAAGTCAAAAATTATTTATGGCCTGGATTTGCGAGTCTTTATCGATTACGCAACATGCCGAAATTTCATTAAAATATACAAGTCTACTCAAAAGTTACAGTCCAAAAGGTCAATTACTATGTATTCATTTTGGGCCTCATATCTCCGTCACGGGGTAATTTAGGAAAAAAAAACTATATGGAACTCTAGAGTTATTTTGACGCTTCTGTATACTGCCTAGAGTGTGACATATACTTACTAGACACCCTGTATAAGGGAAACAAAGAAAGGGAGAATACACACAAATTAGAAATTTCAATTTTGATTTTCACGGGGTTAATAATTATTGCTCAATATCAGTTACCAGTAATGGAGACCAGCAACTAATTAAAGATATGTGTGAATTTTAAATTACATCAATACTTAATATATTTTAAGTATCAATTAACTGTATAATGTGCTATCATCAAGCGTAAAATGAAATTAAATCGAAGTTAATTTTATTGTGAAACTATCACACAAATAAATCAGATTAATTAAGACTAGTCATATACGCACCTTTAAAGATGTTAAGTTTTTTGTATTGCGTATATTTAAGTTTATTGACCATGTTGTACCAGATGACCAAGAGATAGTTAACCAATTTACCAAGACGTTATGTATTAACAATGTACTGATAGCTAAGAACAAATATTTTAAAGCAAGCGATATTGCTTGAATAAAGTCACATTTCGTGTTAATTTTTTTAAAGGAATAAATGTGTTATTTATTTTTAAATGATCCAATGCACGATGAAAAGACATACAAAAAACATTTTATAATTAAGAAAGTACTACAGCAGAAAATGTCAATGATAATTTTTTTCATTTTGATTTTCTGCGCTTTCATAATTATGACAAAGCCTATTTTATAGAAGATATAATCACTAACATACAAGCTAGAAGTAACCGTAACCAAACTAAATTTTATTTTGATATCTTAAAACGTAACGAAATGATGAACTGACTAACGATTTCGGGGCCATCCAAAATAAAATTTTTTCATTTTAGAAAAATGTTAATTCTAAGAGCTTGTAAAAAGTATTCATATATTTATTAACTTTCTAGATTTAATGAAAGTTACCAATGACGCCAAATCGATTTTTCAATGATTATTTATAAAAAATAAATTCTGCGGCAAGTTTTTGTTTCTTAAATTTACAAAGTTTAAACGAAAATCGTGAACAATGTTTAAGAGTTTAACCAGGATGTATATATTTTTTTAAATTATTTTTGCCGGCCTCCATTCATTCAGACCTAGCGCACATAAAGTCCCTACCGCAGAAAAGTCATATCAAATGAGTACGTGTACAATTTGTAAACCACACTCGATCGATTGTGCACTAGGTATTAATAAAATTTTCAAGTCGCCATAAAAATGGTTTCAAACGTTGCTATTGTTTTTACCAGTTACCATAGAAACATAAAAATGCAGTTAAAAAAACTATGTTGACATATATGAACTCAATAAAACTTCTGTGTTAAAAATTTTCTTCTGAAACATCTAATAAACCACGACCATTTTAATTGACTTCATTTCTTAATAAGAAGCCTAATAAACTAAATTTAAAATAATAATAGTAGGCTGAAGGGCGAAAAGAGGCTTTTATTTTAAGGATCAAAATTTTTTAACTAAATTCAACAAAATAAAAGTCAATAAAAATCAATTATAAAAAAAGGCAGCGATAATGTTTTGATAGCTGAAAAGAAAAAAAAAACAGATGTCCAACCTCATACATACTTTGTTGTATAAAACCACCATAAAACAGTCTCGTGATAATTGTTAATGCACTATAAATGTCCATTTTGTGAAATTACTTTCCTGGCGAAGGGCAATAGCAACCACCAGCACCAAGAATAGACATATAGGCACTATTTCTGCACCGGCTGATCATTGGAATATCAAAAACAAGGCTGAAATAGTAAAATAAATGGTAAACCATCAAATTAAATTTTCCTCGACATGCTTATGACCACCTTTCATCATGATAAGAAATATTAACACTGTGGCCCTCAGTCCAAGGTAGATGTCAAAATGTCAAGAATCCTCCAGCTTGAAATGATGGAGGCAAAGAAACGCATAACATGGAATGTGATAACCTGTGTTACAGCGGGAAAAGTAAATAATGCCATAAAGGAAATACTTAGACTCAGTATTGATATCTCGAACTAGATAGCCAGATAGTGGAACACATCAGCATTCCAGAAACACACACGTAATCATAGAAACGATGTGGGCTTCGTTACCAATCAAATTCAAAAGTGCATGTGTAACTTCGTGGCTCATTCTAATAGAACTATACTTTTACGGTTGCATGCTTGCCTGGTAAACACCAATCCAGATATATGCAACCACAGCAGAGAAATGAGATGCTGATATCGAGCAGTTCTACGAACAAGTCAAAGAGATACTACATTCATTAAAATCAAAATTAAAGAACTCGTCTCTTGGAGATTTTAATGGCAAATGGGGACAAGAAAGTGTAGACGGTGTAACATGCCCCTTTGGATTCAGAAAAAGAAACAATCGTGGGAATTTATTTACACACATTGTCTGATAACTAAAAACATATTTTATAGAATACACTTCAGACGTCTTAGTTGGGTCACCTTGTTTTAATGGTATTGTACGAAAACAGATTAACTGTCTTCATTAACCGCCGATACCAGAACAGTATAACTCAAGTAGCAGCTTGTTCAGGGGCTGATATAGGAACCTTCTAATTGCCGGTTTTAGAAAATTAAAAGTCGTATGTTTAAGGAATAAAACCGTAAGATATAACATACAAAAAATGAGAGATCCCATTATCAAAGAAAACAAGAAGTCCGAGTTGAAGAGATTGCGCAATGAATGACCTAATACAAAAAGACAATCCTGAGGATTAAGGGATAATATTTAGATTTGCTTCTGACGCAAACTAGAAAGAATAAAGGTAAGGCTGTGGATGAATGAACAATGCTTGAGCTTATGGACAAATGCACATTTTCAAAGATCCAACCACAAAATGTTAAGTATAAAGTGCTACATCTAAGCATCAAAAGAAAATCTAGATACAAAAGATTCTAAAGGGTGAAGTGCCACAAACAATTAACGCGATGAGAAATCTGGACACGACAATATATATGCTGACGTTAAATTACTAGACGAAAACACCTTAAGCATCTCCTTAGTGAAGCATATAACTCGGGAGAATACCAACAGATTGATTAAACTCTACCTGTATAACCATCCCCAAAAAACTTCAACAAATGTGAGATGAGCGGAGGACTTCAATTCGACTGTTTTAGGGACCTTGGTAAGAGACAGGCTTTGTTATCAATGAAATTATTTGTTTAAAAAACTAAGATCAACGCATATATACAATATATGTTTCACCGACTACCAGAAGGCTTTTGACAATGTCGAACACGATTTCCTTTTGAACAGGGTACATTAAATATGAATCGACTTAAGACATAGGAGTCATTAAGGAATTGTACTGGTACCAAACTGCAGATGTATACGTTAAGAATACCTAATTACAGACACATTTAGAATCTTCCAAGAAGTCCGCCAAGAGTGTATATTGTGGCCAATGTTAATTGGCATTTTGGAGGAGATCTTTCAGTTAGCGTTAAAAGGTCAGGTATTAGATACGCAGGCAATAAAGTGATTGTACCTAATACTTTGAAAAATCTTCGAATTACGTTAAATGATAATAATGATGAGGGTAAACGTTTTGGACTTGAAATAATCATAGTCAAGACAAATGTTATGTATGTAACTCGTCAGCGACGGTTGAACGTCACCATTCATATTGAGAGAAAGGCCATAGGAAAAGTGTCAAGGTTTAAGTGCGATGAGGAAGTAAAATTTCGATAAACCTATGGCAAAATCACATTTTTAAAATTAAAAATTTTACCCTTGCACGAAATCTGTCTTCTTTTCGGTTATGAACGGTCAAATGTGATGTGTGGCCAATCTTTTTACATGGAGCCGAAACGTAGTCTCTTAAAGTCTGAAACTTCTACGTATTGCTTGGACTGTTCAAAAAACTAATGAAGAATTACTGAGAAGAGCAGGAGAGGAAATAAAGCTCCTAAACATAGTATAGAAGAGAAAAATTTTTTACCTTGAACACATTCTAACGAATAGTAGATATTCTATATCTAAACTAATACTCTGAGGGAAGATAGAAGGTATCCGTGGTAACATAAGGGACTGATGCGAAATAAAAAAATTTCACCATAATTTTTAAAAGAGCAGAGAACGGCACCTTGAATATGACCTTAAATTGGACAGACTCGAGGTTGACGTGCGGTTCAGCATATGACACATGAAGAAAAATGTAGTGGTTTTTTATATTCATTCACAAACTTAATTATCGTTGTAGTTTTCTGTTATTTTTATTAAAATATTATATTACCGGTAAGGCAATGAGGAGCCATTGTAACACATTTACTATTTTAATGGGTTCCGCATGCAATATAGAATATATTATATAAAAAAATTGAAGTTGAAGCCGAAAGTTATAATTAGTTTTTTAGGAAAGATTAGACATTTAGTATATTATTTCTATAACTATAATTTGAAGTTTCTATTTGAAATGGTAAAAAATAGCGACATAACTACCATTTTATGGTTACTCCTGTGGCAGTGGTGTTGCTAAAATGAAAGAATATTTTTAGGAAGACTAGTTAATGTGTTATTTATAGAAAAGGCGAATTCTTTAGGCCTAACCTCTTAGAATAAGCAAGCCAAAACATATTTTTCTACCTTGTTACAGATTCTGGCGTGTAAAACAACAAGAGACTTGCAAAATAAAAAAAAAAGAATACCATAACTCATGATGAAATGTTGAATTTATCTAGTAATTACCTTTTTCTAAAATATAGTTAAACATGTTTAATAACAATTAAAATATAAAGAAATCTTTACGATTGTTGAACGAGTTTAAAGTTGACTTTTCTCCCCATCAAACTGTTATAGGAAAGGTAGACGGTTTATTTCCTGCCAATTTCACTTGTTCTCCCTCCATATGGTATTTATTACATGTTCATATTTTGAGTTGTTGTCCAGTGACCCCCAAATTATACCCTTCACCTTTCGAAAAGTAAGAGCAGGATGAAATTTCTGTAAAATTTCTAGGAGTATATCTGGATTCAAAAATTAAATAGGTGGTTGTGGAAGGTTGAGAGAGTATGTATTCCTGCCTAGAAATCGGCAAAGAAGTGTTTTGGGGGGAACTGTACAGTGATGGTCTATGCGATTGCTCTCTGGGGTGGAGCAATGTCGGTTCATAGTGTTTGGTTTGAAGAGAAGGGCCGTTCGAATCCATTTCCGGACTAGAGTTGTCAAGCAGACCAAGATTTTATAGCTTTAAAGACGATTAATAAACTACCTAACCATGTTAGAATACTTGATTCCAAAGATTTAAAAAACGTTTTAAAATGATTCTGAAAAAAATATATTTTATAATGTACAGGATTTTTAATGGAATTAATGTGTAGTTTTTCATGTCGTTTGGCGTTTTAATATTATTTTATATTATCAAAAGTAAATATAATTAGTTTGTTCCATGTTGTTTCTAGAAACAATATCGGTATTTTTATACATTTTTTACATGTGTAACTATTGTTTAACATAAAAAATAAACCTGATTTGTAACTTGATATCCTACCGACATATCGCGGAATAGCGATTTTAAATATGCAGTTGTTCCTTATATCTTAATTTTTAAGAGAATTTTGCTTTTGGTTCGTTATAACTCAACTGATGATATGAAGTGGTTGAAACATGTATAGCGAGAAAGTAGAAGTGAAGCACATAGAAAATTAACTGTCTTGTCTTTCCTTTAATGGTCTAGATGAGAGAAAAATAGCATTTTATCAAACTCATATTTGATAACAATTAAACTATAAGTGGTAGGTTTCTTAAAACATTTTGATTACCCCTTAGCGACAACAGAAACCCTTCAATTATAACAGTATGTCTACTAAAAATTTAATTAAAATTTTTACATAATTAAATGTTTTCTGTGACCGACTGAAAAAAATGTAACTTGGTATAACAATGTCCTTTTGGACTTCCATAATAAAGAGAATATTTTTTATTTTCAAATTTGTTGTTAACAAATTGTATGCAAATTAATACAACTAATGTTTAATTTTAGAGAAGGTATATAGCGGCAGGGGCGGACCCAATGGAGGGGTGGCGGGGGCGGTTCCCCCCACACAAAAACTTCGAATTCAGAAAACATATTTCGCTGTCCCTATATTCAAGACAAATGTTATGGATTATAGACTTAGGCTTCCAAACCCACATATAACGAGAATCACGTTTTCAATCTATTGAATAGCTATAAACGCAAGCTTTTAAATCAACGAATGGAGCGGGGATAATTTCGACCTTTTCTTAGCTCTTTTACTATGCCCCCCCTCCCCGAAAAAAAAGAAAGGCTGGATCCGCCCCTGCAGAGCGAGAGTAATAAACATACAAATATGAATAAGACCTGATAGGATGAAATACGAAAAATGCTATTTTTATAATAACCTCTATAAAAAATTATTAATATTTTTCATGATATTATAATTTACAATGATATTGGATTTAGAAATAAATAATTTTCAATTTTAATGCCAATTTACATTTTTATACTTTTTGCGCTTTTTTGTGACTTGAAGTTTCAATATTTTTAATAACTGATAATGAAAACATTCCCATATGTCGAAAATTTTTACTATTCTTTGTTTTGCTTGAAAGTTCAAGCAGTTTAAAAGTTTCTTATTAAATATTCTAATATTTTGACTTTACCGGTCTTTCCATTTATATTTCTTACACAATATCCACCTAAATATATTACTAAAATGATTAATACGTGCCCGTATATACATATTTTCAAACAGAAATTACATACCTGATTTTAAAAAAACAACAGCAATTTTTTATAGTTTCTAAAATCTAACATATTATTAAATTTTCATCCTTTATATCACTAAAACTATCCATACAAACTTAATTTTGTCATAAAAAATATTTGTACTAAAAAACATTTTTGGAATGCACTGCATTTTGTGCACTTTTAAACCAATTAACTTATTTTTGGCAGCAGGTGGTTTTTATTTTCGTACCAGAAAAGTACAAGGTATAAGATTACAATTATAGGTCTTAAACCTTTATGCCTTAAGATTTATTTCATAAAATTTGCTAAGTAAGTAACCTACACTTTAAAAATATATAAATACCATAATGTTCAAATTTCCACTATTTTTTATGAATTCAATCTTCATGGTAATAATTGTTTCATCACAAATAATCTTTTTTAGATAATATAGATTAAGATAACAAACCTCCTTACTCAAAATCTATGTTTACTTTCAATCAATCCAATTGATTTAATTGAGCAATTTCCCGCAGGTAAAATTTAAAAATTCTAATTAAAATTATTTAGATACAGAGAGTGTAATAAAAATTAATTATTATTATTATTAAATATCTGCAATAAAATATATGGATACAATTTGAACGCGAAATTACTGTAACGATTACTCTCAAGGTCAACGTCAAGACCACCACAACATGTCCCACTTAATTATTTACAACTTTTATATTGTATTAAATCTTCCTCCAGAACGGTTAATTTTCGAGTTATTCAACTTCAAGTGAGTGACGCCTATAGTCAATATCCTACCTTTGATCCATCTGTGTCTCAAAAAGGAAGTAGAAGTTTTTTGGATTAAGCCCGTGTAGGTAACGGACACCATTTGGCGACTGGACCTACAGTTTAACGTGGGGTTTGAACCCGGGTCACGTAATCTTCCGAAGAGGTCACCCATCTAACTAATAACCGTGTCCGATGCGGTTCACTTTAGTAATTAAACGGGACAAGGCCTGGTCACCGAGGCGAACCCGCGCCAGTGTCTCAAAAACTAGCCATAGGAATTTTGATCAGAAAGTAAAGAAGTACATCACACATTTTCGGCCGATTTCATTGATAACCGTTTTTAATGAGCTTTGTGTGGGTTCCTTTGTTAATAATAATGAGTTTTAAAAGTAAAGTTTAATTAAATGTTCTCGATTTTAATAAAGATACGTCAATTTACAGAACGAAAATTATAGATACGATCGTTATACATGCTTAGAAAGCGCGGGTGTCATGGTAAATACTGGAGTTCTAGCGTGCTCGACGAACACTCGTTAAATGAGTCAGGACGTTGTATTGGCGTGCTCTAAATATCTTTCACTCCTACATCCTTGTTAAGAATTCTGAACATCGTTTAGTCTAATGGCCCTTTTATTTGGTACATGCTTTAAAGGCATATGTTTTGAGGTTTTTAAATTTATTTATGTCATCTGAAAAAGAAGCAAGTGATGCCAAAATGAAGATTTCAGTTTATAATAAATAGTGGAGATTCAACGCTGTACGATTTATCTAATGTTCAAGATGGATTTCCACCAAGTGTCTACCTACCTCAATTAAAAACCTAAACTTTTGTAAAATGTAAATGGTTTCTTCTAAGAACTACTATTAATTAATGAATATTTAAAATGCTACGAAGGCTTTACTTATAAGTGTACACCTAAAGCACTGTACAGAACTTCAGGTTAACATGTAAGTTAAGATCCCTTTAACCTGTAATACTTGATCTAACAAGTTAACCTTACAAATTAATCCTTAAACAACAACTTAATTTCTTCCTCTTCCTCTGCAGTCAATTCGTCCTTTTTCTTTTTTACAGACGTAAAATTACTTTTCATCATTCCCTTGTGTTCTCTAGCATTATGACGTTTTAATGTCATTAAATAAAACGTCTTAAAGTTACATTTATCACACTGATGGATTTCGTAGATGCCATGAACAGTTCTAAGATGTTTTTGAACTGCGCTGCGATTTCTGAAAGAAAAAATAAAATAGTGAAGGGGGGAGCAGAATTATATGATAAACAAATGTTTTTATAACAGAACTGTTTTAAACAATTATATGCAATCAAAATTCCATATTTTAAACTAATAATGTGCGCAAGTGAGGTGTTTAGTTCCTTAAAGCAGTTCGACCTATAAGATCTTTTTTGTTGTCCTAATCCAATAAAGGGATACCAAGACTTTTCTTGAAATCCGTTAGTTTTCTGGACGGCAGCTCAAGAAACATATTAAAACCTACAAAGATATATTTTTGTTTTATAGTCTTGAAGTCAACACTTATAGTTAATTACACTTAAAAGTTTTCCGAGCTTTATTCAGTGGCTGGTCGTGTTGTTTTTTAGAGATTATTATTGATAAAAATATAGAATGTATTCTATATTTTTATGACTAAAATGCAGAAAGTGCGCGAAAATCGACGCAGAATAAAATTTGGGAATTGATAACCCGCGTTTGGTAATCAACCTAACCTCAATATTTACTCATTGTTTCTTGCATAAAATATCCCTTATTTTGTGGTTTCTTGATTATATATGTCTGGAGACTTTCATATTTATGACAATTTAAGGTTATCCCCAGAGCAAGTTATTATATCTTCCTTTTTAACTGCTGGAACGTCACATAATATGAAAATGCGCATGAGCAACGACAAAATTATCACCAAAATTATATTTAGATTTCTTGTACGTATCACACAGAGTGGTATTTTATTTTAAAAATTATCTCCAAAGATTTTTCTAATATTAAAAAGATAAGTTTAGTTTCGGTTTTAGCACACCAAAAATGGCAACATTTAGTCGATTTTATTTTAGATACATTTTGGCTATTGTTCAGTGTCACAATACTGTAATCACTGCTTACATCAAAGAGAGCAATACTTATAGAGGTCATCATCCACAACAAGTACAAATACGTAGGCAGTTGGGAATGAGGAGTGTCCGGACGATCCTCATAATTCTATGAACAACTAGCGTAATACCAAAGAGGCTTTTGCATAATATCAAGGGATTGGGCATTAGCGAATACTTGTACAAGGCTTTGCAAAAGATGGTGCTACTTGCTGTCGCTCAAATTATCCGGAAGCTTGTGGGACATGCAGCAGAAGCGGCCTTCACAGAACTCAATCATTTTGATATAGTTATATATCTGGGATGAGTAAATGATCCCTGGAGGGCGTGCGAAAGCCGTCTGATTGAGTATATAGATGTTTAAATACTAATTGCAAGCAGATTGGGTGTAATAAGTATAAACCTACCAGTAATAGATTAAAGCCGCAAAAGGTTGAACATTTGTCATTTTTACATCATAATTTGAGAAAATTTAAATTTAACTATTGATGTATGATAATAGAAATTGTGCCTCTCTTTGAATCGAAAAATGTTTTTAATAGGGATGGTGATAATCGTGTTAGGAATTTGTTAGACTTTTAAATAAAACTTGTCATAGATTGCCGATGTTTAGGCAAGTTTCTGCCGATACAATATTAGCCAGATATTACGGCTCTTCTTTTGAGTCATTATTACTTTCAGTCTTATCACTTGAAGTGATCATGATCACTTCAACCCAATGACAAGTAAATGCATATTCAAAAGAACATGAAGTTCTCAGTTTCACTTTGATCAGGGATAATTCATTCTAAAGAATATAGCAATTATAAAAAGTCTACCGATCTGCGGAAATTAGTATCGGTCGGCACCTAAACAAAGGCGATATTCACAAAACATGAAAAAATTTCAAAAACACAAAAACGATGGGTTTTAAATTTTGCCTTTAATCAAAATATATTTAAATATATAGGGAGCCCTAAAACTCAAAAACAGATAGCATTTCTTATTTTTAATATCCCATTCGAAAAGAATTTTTGCCACTGTGAAGTTATCTCCAAAACATGGTTTTCCAACGCATCAACCGCCTCTTCTGGCGCAGTTTATTCTTGACGTACGAGAATAAAAATCTAATCGTTGGGTGCTAAATCAAGACTGTACCGATCAATTCCACGTTTTGGATGCTCAAAAGTTATTTGTTTGAGCACACGTGTGAATATTCGCATTGTCATGGTGGAGAATAACCAGTCGTATCTGGTGTTTTCCTCAGTTCATCGAAGACGTTTAACAAACAAATGACTATGTACAATTCAGAATTGACCGTTCTATCAAGTTCTCTCAAAAGCACGGTTGCAACATGGCCAGTTTTTACTTATAAACTGTAATGGAACAAACATTAATTATGATTAATCTTATTAAATATTGTTTGCTGTAAAGTATATTCCACTAAAAGGAAGTAATAAATATTCACTCTGTAGATGGATTAGTTATAGAAGGACCTAGAATAGTTTTATTAACCTTTTTGTACAAAACATTTAGGAATTTAGGCCAAATCGGGAATTAAAAGTACAACACATGGATAACTAACGCCCTCTATGGGCGAGGGAACTGAAACTTTCAAACTTTCGGGAACGGAATTTACCCTTACAGGGTTGTACGGATATGAAATAGATACCAGCGGAACCAGCAGGGTTCCGGGGAATGTAAGTGTGGTGCTTAAGAAGTAATAATTCTTAGTAACAATTTGAAACTCGTTAGAGGCGGTATGTCGTGAAATCTGCCAGGGAAAGTTACATGACGGGTTTAACTAGTGTCTAAGGTTTTGATTTTTCATTTATTTTTGGGAAAGTTAAGGGAAAATTCTATTTTATTCTATCCGTGAAAACGAGCGACTTTAGTACTATTTTCTATTTAAACAGCTGCTTTTCATGTTTTTATTCTTTTCGCGATTAATATTTTCGAAAGGTATTTAAACGTATTATTTTGAAAACTGGGTTTATTACGTTGTCATTAAAATAACGGTCAACGAGGGTATTTAGTAGATACTTTGGAAACGGATTTCAATTTTATTTATTTCTTGTTAATAGATATGTGTTTTGAAAAACTTGTTTAGTTTAATTTAATAAAGACCTTGACTCAATTAAACTCGCTGGCGCACTGATGTAAGAACTTCAAAACGAGGCGAAATGTGAATAGCTAGATGGCAGCTTTTCCCAAGTCCTCAAGTTATGTTTGTAGCAATGGTATGCTCTAATAACCTGAAGTTGCTTAATACTAAAACTGCAAGAGTCAAGAGGAACGACCAGACTTCCAGAGTGCCTTTGTCACAGTGAGATTTATTTATAGGCCTATGATATAGCTATTAACTAATATGAACAGCAGTAAATCGTGAGCGAAACGGCCATACGCTACCAAAATGATGTTTGCAGAAGTTCATGATCAAATGCTGTCACAAAACAGGCCACCATTTGCTTAGAAGTGCTTCGTACACGTTGTCTGTTATGATTTTCTAAATGTTATTTGAAGCACCGCGATTGTATTGTTTGAACATTTCCGTGTACCAATCGATAAGAGCCTTTTTTCCGCTATTGTCGAACATAGGTTCTTCAAAGCCAAATGTTCAAGCTCATACATTGATGTTACTAATGCCCAGAGATGCCTCAATTTCAAGGTATATCACACGATGATCTGGCATTATCAGTTTATGCAAAAGATCGATATTTTCTTACACTATAATCGATTTTGGACGACCTTCATCTGACTCATCCGTGCACGAAGGACGACCACATATACTTTAACTCCAAAATTTTAAAATTTGAGCTTTAAAGATTTTTGATACTCTGAAATTTTCAGAAATGTTATATCTGTACACAACATGAGTAAAACACTTTAAATAGTGAAATTATGAATCTGCATAAAAAAGACATGCCACAAATTGTTACTTAAAACGGTATTCTCATATTTCGATTAAAAATATTGCCTTTTAACATTCCTAGTATATCTCAGTAAAAGATTTTTTCGAAAAGAAAAATTATTCTGGTTTGAAGTCAAGGAGACGTGCGGTCGAAATCTGACAAAATGGCAGCACCTTTTTTGTCCAGAAAATTTGAAGAAATACTAATATGTCTGCTTATAGATATGGTTGGGGTCTAGTAGTTTCTTGAGAAACACTAAGGTATCCTTTGTGGCATGGGATTGTTCATCGGTTGGTGTTAATAAAAGAGCAGTTATAGTAACAAAAATCTTGTCTAAAACTTTAACTAAAAATTAATGTGCCGATTTTAACGAACCAAAGTTCATTTTATTTGTAATTGCATCTTATATAGCCCCTGCCAAAATCATAACGATATATTAATAATATATCTTGTTTAGCCTTTAACGTTAAAAATCAGTTAAAAATAGACAAATTTGAGTTTTCAAATCCATTGCCAAGACGCTTATCTGATCTCACGCCGAGGTCTGAAACTCCATATATTTGAAATATTTTTAGGCCAAATTTTCACAATACTATATTAAAAAATTGTTAACTTATTTTATTTATTAAAAAATTGTAAAAAATGACCAATTGCTAAGGTAGTACTAGAATACTCCCTTACATCATCTTGCAGTTTGTCAAGTTAAAATCATAAGTAACATACCAATATCTCAAAATTAGTTGAGTTTCGATCAACGAAATTTAGACGATATATGTCGACACAGAACTTCGCAATAAATTCAAAATATATACAGAGTGCTCCATTAAAAACATGTCATAGACGTCAAATTTCTGTACTTTTCAGACAGCCTCAAATATAAATTTGAAGCTAGTTCAGGATAACACTTTTTTAATCCTTAACTGTTCCTTTTGGAGTCGTTTTTATTGAAGATAAATAGAAGTGGGGCATATTTTGCAGAAAATTGTAAAAACTAATAAGATTAGAAATCTTATTTGTCTACCTTCTTTCCTTATAAGACACTGGAATATATTTACTTACCGATTCTTGTACGAACATACTGAGCATTGATTTCCATGTATCTTTATCTCATGTCGCTGTAGAGAATACTTGTAACTTGTCTTAAAGTCGCACTGTGGATGAGAGCACACTAAATCTTGCATATCTTCATGTATAGAAATATGACGTTTTAGGTTCGTAGAATAAATTGAAGTGAAAGGACAAAATGGACAGTTAAGTTTTTCTGAAAATAATTTAATGATATATTAACTGAAGTAAATAAAGAAATTTATTTGTAGCTCAAAATATGATGTTAATCTAAAGAGAAATATTAATGGTGTTTAAGAGCATAATTTACCTACATAAAAAAATACATGCTTTAAATAATAATATATAAAAATAATCAAATGTTTGTATTTCCAATAGGATTAAAATGACTGGCTATAGAACATTTAGTGTTCGGTTTTTTACAGAATGAATTATTAGACAAGATGATTTGTAAGATCAATAGTTTTCATTACTATAAATATCAACAATTCTGATACATGTATTACTTACTTATAATTTTATACATCTCTACAGATTAGAATTGCATGGCAATTCAAACTTATCAAACTATGTTAAGATTAATAAACTCATCAAGACAGAGTTAAAAAAAAATACAAAAACAAAAATATTATAATTTATAATTAAGCACCTTAAATAGTTTTGAAGAATTCTTGAAGTAATTAATATGGCGTTCGAGCTAAAAATTCCATCAACAATTTCATAAAGTTTTTCAACAACAATTTCATAATGACTTTCTTGGTATAAGGAAATTTAAAAGGATGATTGACAAAATGTTAGTATCAGATTCACAGTTCATGATCATGGAAGATTTTAATAACTATTTTATATGTTAATTAAGGACATTACATCAATATGCCACAGTCATTTCTTTACTGATCATATTCTTTATGATATAGAAATGATTTTTGAGGAGAAAACATTTCAAACAAGTCAACAATATTTTACTTATTAATTAATTGCTTCATATTACTGTTGTTTGATTATGTGATGCTAACTTACCCTTTTCCATATGTTCATTTTCAATATGTTTTTTCATCTGATCTTTATACATAGTTTTATAATCACACAAATGACAAAAATGCATCAGTCTGGTTTCTTCATTAAAAGTAGTATGTATGGATAACATATGCATTACATAATGACGCTTGTTTGCCATCGTAAATGCACACTGACTACATGAATAGTGAGTTTCTTTTTTATGATTTTTCATTATCTCCTTCATGATTTCATCCAGTTTATTAGTCGTCTTTTTATCTGATGGTTCATTTTCGGGATTTTCAGGTGACGAAGGAGAAGCACTAAAATTATGTAATTCAGGAGTTATAAGGTATTTTTTTAAATTTTCGCTAATCCATCACAATCGTGAATTACCTGTCAGTTACTACTTATCTACTTATTACTAAAACATGCTCCTTTACTAATGGGTTCAATAGATAATAGGAAATCAAAGACGTTCTTTGCAATAAATAACTTTATTCAAAAATTTTTTCAAAATTTCATTTGCTAATTTATTCAACAATAGTTTAGTTTCAAATATAAATTATATTTTGAGGAATAAAAAACAACAATCTTAAAGGGTTTAATTTTTGGTGTGCCCTAAAGGTAATAGACGTTTTTGGTAACAGATTCTAGACTAGTATTACATTATTTAGATAACTTGTAAATACAATTTTTACTTGAAGATTAATGGAGATTTTTACCAACTATAAAGTAGTCAAGACGAAGTTCAAAAAATGTATTTGCTCTATTTTTATGATTTGTTATACTCTTCCATGTTTTCAAAAATGGAATAAATTTAAGCTTGTTAATTTATTTTCTGTTTTATTGTTACATATTTTTACACCACATTTTTGACCAATTTTGAAATTGCTAGTCTATTAGTAGAGAAATGGATAGTATCTTCAATTTTATACAATATAAATAAGGTTTTCTACAAAATTGTATGAATATTAAACAAATAAAACATTGTTTTCCAATATACAGGTGATAACAAAATAAAACACTCTGTATGCTTAATAATTTTTTAGTACTTCCCGAAATTTGTAATTAAAGTAGGTAAAACTAAAGAGCTCTTAGAGAAATGATATTTAAAAAATTACTTTTTCATAGGTTGACAGAATGTCAGTATATTAAGAAGTATATTTTTATTTCAGATCTCTAAAATGAAAATATACTTCTGGACCTCTGATTAACTAAAGTTAACATTTCTGGATACAGTACAAAAAGATAATGTAAGATAGGAATATGCCAGTTCTTAGTCTTCTTTAAGTTGTAAGAGTAAGATAGTACTATTGGTCCATGTGCGAAAAATCTTATATTTTGACCTACATCTACTCTTTCATACAAAATATCTCCAGAATTTTGGGTAAAATTCAAAAATGGCTAAAAAGTAGGCAGAAGGATTCTGTAGGATTTATAAATTGTTTCTTTTTTTAAAATCTCTACAATATTAAAAAAATACATTCATGGACTAATGGACTATCTTGTACAAATGATCATATAGCAAGAGGCAGACCAGCTCATCTCCATATACAAATGATGATAATCCGTATATTACTGATGTTTTTTACACTTTCCTTAAAAAACAGAATAAGAGATGACTTTGAGTCAATTTACACTGGTGCTACACTAATATATAATATGTGATGTAATAAATATTTATGCTTGGATAACTTCCAATATTTGATGGGTAAAAAATAAAATTATTTTAAAAATAAGGTCCTGTTCCTAACAAAAAAAAAAATTTAAATGAAGTGTTAGAATTAAACCTGAGTTCATAAATTACTATAACAAGTGAATCCATGGGCAGATAAATGGCTGTTCTTTAATAGCATCTTTTATAGTCAGCTTTTTCAAGTACTATTAAAATACTACCAAATCACTGAACAATTATGTACAACTTAAGCATCTGGATGCTCCACTCTAGACGACTATTCCTTATACCAATGTTATGACAAGAGTAGCCACCAAGCTTTTCTAAAAAATATGTAAAATTTAGGTACTAATAATACTACTGACTAAATTCTGACTTACTTTGATATTACGTGAATGGTTTATATTACCTTATATAAAGAATAATAGTTAGTAAGAGACTAAAAGCTTCACAAATAAACTCTTACAAATCTCTTCCAATGAGCTTAACAGCCGAGACCTTCAATGAATTTGTGGATCTTATGAAGATCAGAATGAGCTACCATTATTATCGCTTCAGATTATTAGGCAAAATTTTTTACTACCTTATACAAAAATTGTAATTGTTAGAAACAAAATTTTCAAACAATTTACTTTGAATTACCAGTTTTTACTGATTTACACAGTAATAGTAATTTTTTCCACTCAGAAAAACAAGTTTGTTACTGGAATGCTCACAAGCTTGGTAGGGAGTACCTATTAATAACGAGAAACAATTATATTACAAAAAGGATACAGATTGAATAAAAGCGACTTGTCCCAAAGTATACAAAAACGCTTTTTACATAAATTTTGTTTTTATATCCACTTAATTGCACTTACATGTAGATTCATACTTTTACGAAAACAGAAGCAATTAAAAAGAATGGTAAACAACAATTTTCACTTTCCGGCAGTGTCAAAAAATTCAGCTGTTTTATTTCAAAAATTAGCGTCAGTCTAGCTCTAAAATTATAGCAACACAAATAAACGTGTTTCCTTTCGGTTTCATGGCACAATCTAGACTTTTATGACCAATAATTTTAAGAAGAGCTTCTAACTTCGTTGTAAACAAATTTAAAAAGAATTTATATATGGTTTACTGAATATTTATTTTAAATTAATTTAACGATGGAAGACGAATCATTAGAAGTTGATAGCATTATTAGAGAAATAGAGTCACTTTCTGTACACAATCATAACTCACGTTCGGGGTTCTCTTTTCAGAGTAAGTGTGGTATTTTTATATTTTTTCCCGTTCTTAGGTAATGAAATTCTTAATTTAAGTCTTTAAAAAATAATGAGATTTAAATTGAATTTGTTAAATGGCTAAAGTTTTTATAAGACAAGCCTATACTAGGTGACCCATAAATTGTTACTCATTCCCTTATATTACAAGATAAAGACAAAATTAAAAATAATTTTATGGTTAAAAGAAATGTAATATGTTTATTTTGTGTATTAGTAGTGGATCCATCAAAAATTCATCTAGCAAATATTTTTAATGCAACCCTTTTATCTCTTTTTATCAGAATACTGAATATAAAACTGCCCATCTGGCTAATGATTTGTGTATCAGTTTTCAGCACTTGAAATACAGTAATTGAAACCCGGTATCTATATTAAATAATTTAATTTCTATTAAAAAAAATTCTTCAAGCATTACTTTTATTCTAAGAAATAGTTCAATGGGGTGCCTTATATTTAGGTCAAATCAAAATAGTTTTTAGAAAAAAAAACAAAAGATTATGCCACCAATGACGTATAAATTTCATTAAAAATGTACCATATCATTAACACCTCAGAATAATGATATTCAGAAGTGGAAAGTTAGGTGCATTGTCTAGGGTCTCTATGTTCAAAGGAGCACCGAGTACACAGCCATTTAATTTATGTAAAAGCTATTACATTTGTCGAAAATTTTGTTTATTTGAAATCTAATGCACAATTAATCTGGAATTGTTATTGGAAATAGTATTTATGCAGGTTTAGTGTGATCTTGCTCTTGGTTATTGAATAATAGTAAAGTAAAATATTTCATCATTAATCTCTAAGCTAGCACTTAACAATATGACCTGATTGGTAATTTTTTTAACGAAAATAAATAATTTATTGAAAAATTGTGATGTTTTAAGGTTTAAATATAAAAACACCCATACATAATACATATACAGGGTGCATCTTTTTAATTTTGACACTCAAAAATCGTAGAAACTAAGGCATTTCCAAAAAAACATAAAAGATAAAAGTTTCTTTATTTTAAAGGAGTCAACCTTTATGACCTTTAAACTGACTTTGGACTTGTATATCAAGGTCAACTTTGTTGTTTCAAATAGGAACCTCTATCTGTTATTGTAGAGGTGGAAAGTAGGGAAAATTCCCCGTCCAACGATATTAATATGACAAACTCACTTGCCGACTGAAAAACGCAAAACAGCTTGGAAACCAAAAGGTTTAATTGACAAGAGACATAAATTACTTTATGTTGAAAGGGCTTAACATTTGTGACCTTGAAACTGACTGTGGATTGGTGGTGCTTCAAGGTCAACTCTTTTTTAACCCCTTTCTGTCAGACAACTGCGTTTGACCTTCAAATGATCTCTAGATGTGAAAAAAGCATATGCCATCCTAATTCTGTAACAAAAAAATAGAGGTTCCTATTTGAAAAGCAAGTTGACACTGAAGTGGCCTTATATAGAAAATCCTTTATTTAGTCATAGACTAATATAATTACACACATATATACCAATCCAAAGTCAGTTTCGAGCTCATAAACTTTTGTCTTTTAGATTTTTTTGGGAAAATGCTTAGTTTCCGAGATTTTTAAGTGTCAAAATTAAATTGGGATTAATGGCGGACTAGGGAAGGGGGAGGCGGAGGGTGCGACACGCCCCGGACCTCCAAATCTCAATGTCATGGCAGTAGTCAGTGGGTGTGTTTTGCAGAGAATTAACATAAAACGTTGCATGAAATGTAAACTATAACAATATCAATAATAACTACTATCTCGTATCTAAGGTTACGAAATGAACTGATATTATGATTGTACAAGCTTTGTTTTTAGACATATAAAATAAAAGTTTCTTTCTTATGTATTTATGTGCTTAGAATTGGGGGTCTGTACACTCCGACCTGGTAGATCTATTGTGCCCCTCTCTTTCCTATTCTGTTCTTCATTATTTCTTTGCATTCTACCTGCTGATTCGTATTCTCATTCTCACCTATGCGGGAGGGTTTTAAGGCCAAACAGCTCAATTAAAACGACCAATGAGATGAGACAAGTTGCATAAATTATGTTTTAAGATCACCAGGTTTTAGGTTTATTTTGCTTATGAGGTAATGGGGTTATGAAGTTTTTCAAAAAGGCCACTCAAATTTCAAAAGCCTACGCTTATACGAACAGAGGGAGGGGCCAATTGTTGTGGAATGTCATATATATATATATATATATATATATATATATATATATATATATATATATATATATATATATATATATATACATATATACATAATTTCTAGAAGGTAGAGTACACAAATTATAAATACATCAATTTTTAAGTAGATTGGGCGCCTCATTTAGTTCTGTCGCCACGGGCCTCCGACTGGCTTAGTCCGTCACTTAATGGAATACTCTGTATACATACATAAATACCCAAAAAGATAATTGATTTTTAATTCCTGATTCAAATATTGGCTAGTTCAAAATTCAAACCCCATACACTAGGGTAAAAGATTTTTTTAAAAATTCTAATTTATTTGCTTTAATTATCTGTCTAAATCTTAACATTATAATTAATTTATAAATGTCTTGTGCCATGTTTTTCTGTCTATTTTGTTTCCAAGTTGTGGACTCTGGAAAATTGAGTAGGTCTCTTAACCATCAGGATATATTCCAATTTTTTTACAGGGAGCCAAAAAATAAAAGCAGGTTCTACCAGTAATGAACTGCAACAGATTTATCATTTAGTAGAATCTCATGTTCCTACTTTAAGAGAAAGAACAGCCATGCGTTATGAACGACTCTTAACGACAGAGGATAACGATGAAGAATCCGTCGCGCAATTGAAAGTTTTGAAACATATAATAGCTACTAAATGTCCATCGTCACTTGAGAATAATATTGAAAGTATGCTTAAGCAAGTAGCAGATATGCCAAAAGGTTTGTATTATTGGTATCCATTGTTTCAAATATAAAATTCTAAATTATTTATATGCTGCAACCACAGGTACTCTTTGATATTTTAACTTATTCAATTCTATTTTATTTATTTATTTATTCATCTTTTTAACAAATTGTATAGAAATAATCATAATCATAAAAAGCTTACAAACTAAATTAAAATAAGTAAAACTAATTAGAGACGCAAGTAAAGTATAAAATCAAAAAAAGTAACATAATGCAATACAATATAAATGTATGTATTTCAGAAGACATGTAGAACAAGCCACTATATTTCACCCCATGGTGAATACAGTCATGTACTCATCCAAAGAATAAATACACTTAGAAACGAGGAAATGTTTTAATTTACTCTTGAATTGTTTAATATTTGTTCTTTTCTTAGTTTTATCTGGTAAATGATTGAACATTTTTAGACTTATATTAGGATATTTATACTTTAATTGTAATTTATGTGAAATAATGCAAAAGTTCTTTACATTCTTTGTATTAAATGAGTGTATATGACCATTCTTTGGATATTTGTCTCTATTTTTAAATATGTATAGACAAACTTAGAATGTTTATAAGTCAGACAGTGTTACAATATTCAAAGGTCTCAAATGTTCCTGCAGTAAGTCTGGTGGGAAATATAAGCCGTGCGCCTAATAATTCACTTTTGTTTAATAAATGTCATGTGATTTCGCTGAGTCACTCTAAAACCAAAGCCTGTATCTAAGAACCGACTCAACTGGTGCATATTATAACGTAATAATCTGCCTCTGATAATATATTCATCAAATTTAACATAATATAATAAGGTAAATTTAATCTTGCAACCACATGCTCACACTGCTGCTTCCAATCCAGACATGAATCCAGGTATAAACCCAAAAATTTTACACCCCATTATTCAATTTTGTTTTATTTACTTCAAATTGTATCTATCAAATCAAATTTTTCTTCTGTCTAAAATAAAACCTAATACAGTGCTTAAGCTAAAGTACAAGTAGTTACAAGAGAACCAATCATAAAGTTTACCATTAGCAAATTATCATTTGCATAAGACGTCATGAGTCATCAGGCACTACATATGGCTGATCATTTATGTACATTAAAAATAATATAGGACGCGACACTGAGCCCTGTAATACACCCATTCAGAAGAACACACACTGAGAACTAATTTGCACTCTACTACTAACCGCTGCATAGGCTATTGTTGCATACTGCTGCCTATTTTCAAGAGATAACCGTATCCAAGGAAGTGACTGGCCCTTAAAACCACAACCTGCCAGCTTATTAAACAAATTTCATGATTGACCCAGTTAAAAACACAGAAAATCACAACTGAATCAATATCATTTACTTCTCAGTATAAAATGATAAGTTGATTAAAAAAGTCATTGGAAGAACTATGTTACTTAGAACCTCCTTCAGTACAGAACTTCGTATCTCATCTGGCCAAAAGATGTTTTATTTTTTTAGTTTCCCTTTTATTAAAAAGTAAAATTCATCCTCACAAAATGGAACAGGGAATATACTCTTCTTATGAAGATAGCTAATTACAAAGCAGATTTGTTCAGTGTACCAGGATTAAAGCCGCTACCAAAGAACAATGTGCATTTTTTTATATTAATATTCAAATCGGTAAAAATCGACTATAAAGGCTAACCAGATTATCCGCAATGTGTGCACTATTACATGAAAAATTATCAAATATGTAATCAATAATTGATGAAGTGGCCCAAGTTACCCATATAGGAGACTTCACAATACCAGTCAGCATAAACTCCTGACAAACATTATTCAAATCTCTAAAATCTTGACAATTATTAGTAGAATCACAATTGACATTGTGATAGAATTTGATTGTGGACTCCTGCAAACGGATCGTTTTGGTAGCGTATGGTCGTTTCTTCTACGATTTACTGCTGTCTGATATTAGCTATTCTGTAAATCTATAAAATAAATTCCTCTGTGAAAAAGGTACTCTGTAAGTTTGATCGATCTTCTTAGGCTCTTGTTGTTTCCTGAAAATAAAAAAAATATTCTGTTTAAGCCTGTTTGGTAGTAAAAGGAAATATTTTTTTTATTTTTGCATTTTCAATGTTCAAAATTTGACCGACTTATTCTTGCACTTGTCAATCCCTTAGTGTCAACTTAGATCAGTTTTAAAGTTGGACGAAGTTGTATTATTTAGTACCAAACTGACAAATATTTCGGAATTCCTCATACCAAAGTCAAGGCGTTATTTCTAGGTTTTTATTTTTGATTATCTTGTATAAAGGTTGTTGATACACGTGAGGGTTGATCCCTATACTCTACCTCTGACCCATTTTTAATAAAAACATCAAAATTGTTAATTTATTTTCTCATATAATTGCTGTCAATGTTTATACACTTTTCCCATCGGTGCTCCGACATTTCTGTTTCTTTCTTGAACAAAGGTTGTTCAACCTTTTCAAACATCTTGTTTACAACTGTATGGAAACTGTTTGCCACGGATAATTTCTTTAAGCTTTGGAAACAGACGGTAGTTAGTAGGAGCCAGGTCGGATGAATAACGTGAGTGTTGAAGTAATTCAAACGTTGTTTCCATATAGTAGGCAAGGCAATACAAGATGTGAAGGGACGTGTTATCCCAATGAATAAGTATACTTTTTGTTGTTAACTTTCCTCTTTTTTTTTCCTTGATTACGTCCCACGATTTCATATAAGTTGATATGTTTTGACATTGTGTGCCATTTTTTAAATAACCAACCAACTCCTCGAGTTTCCTCCACCCAAAAAAAAAACGGAAGCCATAACCTTTCCAGTAGACACCAGTTTTTTAACTTTTCAGAGGCTGGAGAGCCAAGATGTTTTCATTTGATACTAAGAAGCCTCTTGAATATAAAGATTTGAAACGAAATGTACTTTCTTTGAAAATATCCTTAAAATTTCATATTAACATTATAGACTTAATGACTTTAACCTTTTTAGAATGGATGATAATACAGCTTACTTCCCAATATAATTCATTAGAACTCCTTAATCTTGATGCTAAAAAATACCATACTGGTGGATTACATATTTCTGTATTTAATTGTGGGCAAAATAAAGTAAAACCCTTTATAGTAAGTGTAGATGCGCCAGAAATAAATGGAAGTAAAATTGAATTGGTACAGGAACTAATGAATACCATAGCTGACAACAGAGAGAGATTGTCATATACTGCAGGAAGGAAAATGTTTAAAAATCACCGAGAAAAAATGGATTACTATGGCAAAAGAGAAGAGACTGAGCAAACTCTAAAGGTAAACATTTATTGACAAAATATAGTTTGTCAATATGTATTCTCCTTTCAAGCAGAGGGCCAGAATTATATTTGCAGGAAATAAACTGTTTGTATATATTATTTCTTTTATCTGCTTTAAAGGAGAATACATATAGGCAATTATTTAAACACAGCAGATTTATTTTATTTCTTACTGAAATTTAGATTTTTTAAAAATATAGTTTGTAAATATTATTTTATAGAAAATCATAAGTTAGTAAGCAGAAAAATTAATTATTTTAATATTTTGACGAATTTTTTTTTTGGAATTTCCTGAATTTCTTCATCATACACGAATTAAGTTTTAACTTTATATTACCGAAAATGGCTTACAACGTTTGTAATTGACTTAGAACTAAAGCTGTGGCATGCAGCACCGTTGCAAAATAGATACTAACTTAAAAGTGACAAAAATGTGTCCTTAACTATTCCCTAAACCTATTTATATACTTTAATCTGAACACTAAACACTGTACATCCACTGCAGGATTTTTGGGTTTGTGTCCCAAATTTTTCCCGCGAAGTTTCTACAGATCGTCAAGGCTTTTGTAGCCTTGTTAGTTACTTCTTTTTCGTGCTTGTTCTAGAGGGGTTTATTATCTAGGGTCAGTTCCAGATATTTAACCTCTGGCTTCCACTCAATAACGTTCCCATACATTTTGATGGTTTTCAGATTGAGGTGTCTTTTTCCTGCGAAGGCTACTAAGGTGGTTTTGGTAGGGTTGAAATTTAGTCTCATCATCTGGCATCATTCCTTAGTGTATTCAGCTGTCTTTGAACTATGTCACAGAAGGTATTCTCGAATTTGCCTCTTGTGATCACGACCACGTCATCGGCATAGCCCTGATAAGATATGCCGAGGTCAGTCAGATTATAGGGGAGTCGATCTACAATTAAGCTCCACATAAGTGGCTACTCCCCCTTGAGGGCGTCCTGAGCGCTATCCATTTAGGCGTCAAGGGCTCTTTTGAGTGCCTCGTGTGGAGTGTTGTCAAAAGCCCCTTCTATATCAAGAAAGGCGGATATTATAGTTTCCTTATTGTACAGTGCTTCTTGAATCTTATCTGTTAATTGTGTCAGTGCGGTTTCCGTAGAAATGTTAGGTCGGCAAAAAATTTCATAAAGTTTAGTCGGTAAAATGTTGCTGACTTTCTAAGTTATAATGAATACATATTTAATTAAAATCTATTCAATACGGTTTAGCATTCCATAAATGATATTTAAATTGAACTGAATTTTGTTTTGAAATTGTGTAATGTAGTAGTGTAGGGAGCTGGTGACAAAATTTTTTTAATAATCCATATTTTTTGCTGATGCTATTTATTGTGAAGTTTTTGTCATCAAAGTTTACAAGTTACGCGTCAGTTGTTCCGCTGTTAATGATTTTTTTTATTTCTTACTTACTTTTATTCACCGAAGTTGTAAAAAAATTGAACTAATAAATGATCTGCATATGTCAGCCGTTCAATTCATTGTTCTTTTGGGGTGATGTAATAAACAAAAATACAAAGGACTGATATACACAGTCCTGTATTACATAATGATTTTTTTTTTCAGAATGAAATGAGTTATAAAAGTTTAAACAATCTGCATATCGTTCAGCTTATTATTATATTATATTGTAAATTACGACACAATTACTAAAATAATCAATGTCTACAAGCGTTACTTCGCCGCGTTTTGATTTATTGACCTTTGAAAATGAAAAAAAAAAGGAGTACTAAATGATCTACGGCAGCCCTTAGGCCAAATGTTTCAATATCTTTTAAACAATAAAAAATGGTGACACATTTTTTTTTTAAAGAAAAAATTATATTTAGTAAAATATATATTTTTTTACTAATTGCAATGAAAATTATTATTTAATTCATAAATTTCAAAGTTAGTACAGAAGACTTCAGAAAGTTCTCTAATCTATTTGAGTACTATATTGTGTTCATATAATCTTAGTCTTCCAGTATTCAAATGCTTTCATCTTCTCTTCTTTTACTTTACTTACTTCTTTTTTTTATTCGTATGTTTAGAAATAGATGAAAATTTCTATACTTAAAAAAGTTTTTATAGTTTTTAAGATAATAAGAACTACTAAATAACCGTCAATTTGCAATTTTTGTGGTTACATCACTAAGTGTATATTGAGTTTCAGTACGATTCCCGTTTTCATGTAATTGAATTCTGATACGGTTTCAGAGAAACGTGAATCGACCTTGACACTGGAATCGAACTCAACTTCCCATCCTTTCATTGGACTCCAAAAACATTTAATGTGAGAACATACTTTAATGTTTATCTATCAGGCT
Organism: Diaprepes abbreviatus; assembly: GCA_034092305.1. Taxonomy (NCBI): domain Eukaryota; kingdom Metazoa; phylum Arthropoda; class Insecta; order Coleoptera; family Curculionidae; genus Diaprepes; species Diaprepes abbreviatus. The sequence goes on from JASJET010000107.1 coordinate 2,058,019, forward strand.
AAGAATGAAAATTAGGTGTCTGTTTTTCTTCTACTTATTATTTGTTAAATTTTGAATCTAAGAACGAAGGTTCTGCTCGTCGAGAAAATAAAATGGGACAATATGTGAATTTAGAACTTTCTCACTTATATTAAACCGTGATTGAGTAATGTGAAAATTCTCGATTAGTTAACTGCACTTGTCACCACTAGGGTGTCTGATCGTCTTGGGAGTGAATGTGAAATGGAGAGAACAGCATTCTGTTTACATAGGGCGTGAGGATAAGATAATTGGCACCAACACAATGCTTACAAAAAGTTCTCTTAAAAAAATGGAATCACTTCCCAAGATCCATTCTTGTAAAAGAACATGAACGGCATAGGGCTCAGAGAAAAGAAACTATTTATAGCTCCAACAACTCTAGTAGATGCCTTAGAGGAAAAACCTCACAAACAAAATAAAATTGGCGATTTAAAGCTTCAAATCTTTCAAATCTCCCAGAAGAGATGGATTTTTTTCCGTCCTACTGCAAAGGGGTTTAGAAATCATAAATTTCCTGCTGAGGGACCTGTTGAAATTTAGCTGTTAATAACGTTTTACATGAATCTATAGTCAGGGCTCTATATGCAAGATGGATTTAATCACTGCTTCAAAGTAAGATCGTCACTGCATCAATTGGCAACGAATCATCACGGTCAAAGAGTGTCCCCAAGGACTAGTATCGCCTTTGGTGTGGTCCCTGATCGTAGATAAGTTTCTGAGCCAATTAAGTGACTTGGGATTTACAACGCAGGGATATGCTGATGACCTAGTTGTCACTAACGGAGGCACAACTGAAGAGACTATCACGAGTCTTATGCAAACTGCCTTAAATTAGTAACTGGTGCCTAGAGGAAGGACTACCTGTTAATCCTAACAAAACGATCCCCGTGCAGTTTTCAAGGAGATGAAACTTAAACATGAACACTACAACTCTAAATGGAACGAAATTAGTTTTATAAAGAGGTCAAATATCGGAGAGTAATAATCGATCAAAAATTGACCTAAAGTAGCCTCACTGAAAAGATTCTCCAAAGGACAATACCGGTAAGTTGGACTTGTCGGAGAGTCTTTGGTAAAACCGAAAATAATGTTATGGTCATATAAAACAATCATCAAACCCATGGTCACATATGCCTTCTTAGTATGGTGGCTAAAGATACGACAAACAGCAGCTTGAAAAAAAGCTGTAAAAATACAGAGGTTAGCATGCTCCACAGTGGCAATAGAGGCAATGCTGAACCTCCTCCATTGCTGTAATAAGTGCAGTAGCAACAAATGCCCTTAAACTGTTTCAGATTGAAAACCTCAAACCTGGAAACTTTGTCGGACATATGAAGATGCTCAATATAACTTTAACAGAATCTATATGAAAACCGATGGACTACATCTATAAGGTATGACTTTGACGTGAACTATGAAGTAGTAACTGATTGCTGCTTCGACTAAAGGAGTCAGTGGTACTGTTTATTCATGGATCCAAGATAAAAGACGAAATCTTTAAAGTAGAAATGTATGCTGTTCAAATATATGCTGACGAGCGCATGAATAGGGACACTAAAAAGACCAAAATATACATATTATAGATAGCCAAGTAACGTCATATGCTCTCAGGTAAAACACAAAGGAGTCTAAGTTGACTTGAAACTGTAGACAAGTACTAAAGCAACTGGCAAAGAACAAGAGGGTAACTTTGATGTGGGTACCAGGGCACAAATGAATCAAATGAAATTAGGAAGCAGACAGTCTCGCAAAAACTTTTTTCAGCCCGGGGCCTTTCTGTGGATTACCAAAAAGCTACTTAAAAAAGAAGCTCCGAAGCTGGCAACAAAATCAGAAAAAATTACGATGGAACAAAAACGCTTGCCGTCAGATGAGCGAAAAAAACCATCACCAAAAAAAGAATAACGAATCTCTTCATAAGACACTGCCTTCTGAGATACCATCTCAAAAGGACGGATAAAGCTGAAGACGAGATTTGCCATTTCTGCGACCATGCAGCTATGTGCATGCATGGCACTGTTCTGTATAATACTAACATTTCTAGAGGACGCCACCTTGACGCCTGAAGAAATAAGGCACTTACCACCTAGAAAAATATTCGATTTCGTGAAATGTCTAAATATCCTGGGCTTAGATTAGGGTAACGCATAAAAGATATTATAGGTCCAGGTGCTGAAGAGGGGTAAGAAAAGCCTTAACGACCCACTCAGAATCTGCAATCTACATAGTTTTGTGCTCTTTTTTTGCAATTAACTGTCAGGGGCTTTCTTCTTGACAACTTTACGGTAAAAACTTTATCAAGATATTCCTGTTGTCTTCTAATTGTCATAAACCATTGGCTCAATAATCTAGTTTATAATTTTACTGGTGAGAGCAGGTGGTCTTTTCCGCGAAGTTAACATGAGGATTGAACCACATAGAATTATCTAATGCCTACTGATGTCTACTGCCTTGCTTCCATGGAAGATTCTATCGTTATTTCATCTAACAGAAATCACCTTTAGACAATCTAGGCATAGAGTAATGGGTTTTGACTTTATTGGGTTAAAAAAATTTCTTTAAACGAGAAGGTGAAAAATGGCCATAAAATGTGTAAGAATAAGGGAGTAAAAGAAAAAGTCTTTATATTTAACGTTACAAAATAAAAAATATGTTGTTTTAGGGAATTGTAAAAAGAATTGAAGAGAATTGGCTACGAGAATGGAGATGTCTTGTAATTGGTAAATATCATGATGAAACAATTGAAAATTACATTAAAAGTGAGATAGATAAAATAATTAATAATCAGTAAGTATAGCAAATTTATTTGTTTGGCTAATTTTAAGGAATTAATCTGTATTCAGGCTGATTCCATTATTTTTAGTTACCCTGAATAGTTAATCAATGTCTTCTGGACATCGTTCCTTTCCCAATTCAGTTATGCTTAGACGCGTTAGAATCAAAAATTTAAGTTTCGCATTTGTCAGACATTTAAAATCAAAGAAAACATATCTTCGCTATATAAGTAATACCGTGTAAGGTGCAAAATTAGCGATTTTTAAGTTTTAATGGGTTATAATACAAAATGGGAGCACATCTCTATCTGGTGAAAACTCTAGCTATTTTGGATTTATTTTACATAATATTTTACTTAGTGCATCTGATTTTAGGTTAGGTGATACAGTATTGCCGGAAAAAAATAAACAACTTTTGTATCAACTTACTAAAGGAATCCGATTCCTTCGAAGCATCGAAGTTTTGAGAGCTGTGCAATATTGTTTTGAAAGTATTAGTAACCTAAGCACAATCAAAGAAATTTGCCGTCTTATTAAAGAAATTGATGTGAATATTAATATGAAATATGATAAAATATTGAGACATCCTGTAATAATTATAGTAGATGAGGTAAGATAATAATATTTTCATATATATATATATATATATATATATATATATATATATATATATATATATATATATATATATATATATATATATATATATTGGTTTTACCGCTTATACAATCCCAACTCGTTACATACTTATTACGAACACAAGCCAAATGAACGTTCTCAAGCCCGGGCTTGGGGCTTGAAAACGTTCCTTTTGCCAGCGTAATCCGGAGAGTCATAAGATGCTAGGGACAAAATATTAGCTGGGCCTAAAATTGTGGTAGAATATCGAATTATATATTGATTTAATTCCGAAATTTATCGTGTAGAGGACGCTAGCGTCTGATCCGTATATAGTATGTAATTCGATTCGTTAGATCAACGATCACAAGCCCCTAAAATTGGCAACCACGCAGTATGTATAACAATCAATATATCTGTTGGTTTTACTGACTTTGTTAGACCAATTGTACTTTACCGACGGCCATAGACTAACTAGAATGATAATACTAAACCATATCAAGTACAAAGAATATTATTATTACATGGTTAGTCTAAAACTTCCATGAAACATTTTTAAAAAATAAGATTTTTGTCAATTTACAAAAAATAGAGGAAGAGGTGGCCATTTTTTCTATATAATATTATTGATATTAAAGAAAAAAGTTATTATGTTTAAAGATTACTGTTATCTAATTTTGGAAATTGGTATACTTATTTACCATAATTAGTCTTTCATAAAATTTAATGACGATGTATCTACTGGAGCTAGCGAGTTTTTTGTGTCCCATTTGCATCAGTGTAAAAGTGTATTGTTATGGTTATTATGATCACTCTTAACCTGAAAAATCAATGCTACTAATGCACATTCAGTCTAATTAATGACAAAAAACTACTGCCAATCCGTTGACAGTTCAAAGTACTGCTGCCCGATACATGTAAAAAGAGTTGAACACCGAGCTCATTTCCTTAAATTTAAAATTTATACCGGGCAAAGTTTCAGCATGATGCAGATAAATATTTTGGTATTTTTTTACTTACTCTCGACCCCACTTTTCATTGTTGAACTAGGACTTTTCGTAATAAAATAGACAACTAAATATACTTTCACGCTCATGCAAATTGAAAAAAACTGTCGATAACTCCCGGGCTGCGATTCTATAAAAGTATAGAGAAAGAGAATGTCATAATAAGGATCTTCCATCTTTGTTCAGTCTGTAGTAACACATAAGTATGTCACTGTCCTAAAAGAGATAAGGAAAGGGAATGTCAAAACATATGCTTACAGAATCGGGCCTCCAGTCTAACTGAATTTTTAAGCGACCATATGGAGATTTGTTAATGCAAAATAATTTCTTTAAAATTTTTGTCTATTTGTTTCTACTACTGCCACATGACATTAAACCCACTTAGATGAGACTTTCGTAGTTTAAAAGCCTATAATAAGACTCTAAATCGGGGTCCTATGAAGGCTAAAGGGGAGCATTAAAAGAAAATACTTTTTTAACCGACTTTTAAAAGAAGGAGGTTCTCAATTCGTCGCTTATGTATGTTTTTTTTTTTATGTATGTACACCGATTTCTCCTGAACGGCTGCACGGATTTGAATGAAATTTTTTGCGTTATGTTCAGGAAGTTGCGGCGGTGGCCCCATATTTTTTTAGAAGAAATTGGTGCAGTAAAATCCAAGATGGCGCTTACAATATGGCGGCCAAAAGAATTAATTTTGTCCGATATTCTCCAAAATTGGTATGGAGAAATTTTCGGAGTTATACCCAATGAATCTGAAATTATTTTAAAAAAATTCAGAATGGCGGATCTAATATGGCGGACAAAAAAATTTAATTTTGTGCGAATTTCTCCAAAATTGGAATGGGGGAGTTTTCGAGGTCGTACATAACGAATTCAAAATATTTTTATAAAATTCAATATGGCGGATCCAATTTGGCGGACAAAAAATCAATTTTGTCCAATTTTCTCCAAAATTGATACGAGGGAGTTTTCGGGGTCGCACATGATAAATCTAAAATGATTTTTAAAAAATTCGAAATGGAGGATCCAACATGGCCGACGAAAAAATCAATTTTGCCCGATTTTCTCCAAAATTGGTATGGGGGAGTTTTCGGGGTCTCACATAACAAATCTGAGATTATTTTTTAAAAATTCAATATGGCGGATTCAATATGGCTGACCAAAATTTTTATTTTGTCCGATTTTTTCCAAAATTGGTATGGGAGAGTTCTCGAAGTCGCACATAACGAATTTAAAATATTTTTAAAAAATTCTATATGGCGGATCCAATATGGCCCACAAAAAATCAATTTTGTCCGATTTTCTTCAAAATTGATACATAGGAGTTTTCGGAGTCGTACATGACGAATCTAAAATTATTTTAAAAAAATGCGATATGGCGTATCCAATATGGTGGATAAAATATTAATTTTGTCCGATTTTTCTCAAAATTGATATGGGGGAGTTTTTGGGATAGCACATTACGAATCTGATATTATTTAAAAAAAAAATATGGCGGATCTAAGATGGTGGATTTAAGATTCTACATCTCTTGATTTTATCTAAAGTCAGTATTGGTGGATTTTTGTTAGTGTTAATTACGAAATTAAAATATTTTTTCAACAACTCAATCTGACGGATTCAATATAGTGTCCTAAAAATTTTACATTTTTCGACTTTCTCCAAAACTGATATAGAGGGTTCTTGAGGGTGTAAATTAGGAATTTAATAGTATTTTTTCAGGATTCTATATGGCGAACTGAAAATTTTACATTTTTCGATTTTGTTCAAATGTGGAACTGAATCGTTTTTGAGGATATAAATAGCGAATATAAAATTATTTTAAGAAAATCTAATATGTTAGATGCAATATGACCGTTTAAAAATTTTAAATTTCTGGATTTCATCTAAAATTGGTACTAGGGGGCTTTGATTTAGATTAGATTAAGACGTTAAAATTATTTTTTTGAAATTCAATATGGCGGATCCAATATAATGGGTTGAAAATTTTACCTTATTCACATTTTTTCAGATTTGATATTAGGGCGTTGGGGGGTGGTGTATTACTAATATGAGGTTAATTTTTTACAACTATTTGGTTGATAAGATACAATATGAAGGAATAAAAATTTTACAATTTCCGGTTTTATCTAGAATTGATATTGCGGTGTTCTTGGGGCGTGTACAAACTCAATATGCAATATAAAATATATTGAGCTAAGAAATTTACGTCTCAAATTCTTTAAATATCGATATTGAAAGGTTTTAGGGCCTATATTACCAATCTAAAATTAATTTGAAATTTAAGATAGTGGATTTACTATGACAAACTAAATACACTAATCTCGATTAGCACTTAGTTCAAATAATTTATGAATATCATAATGAATTCAAAACTAAAAATCGAAAAATAAAATTTTTATAAAAAAATTGAACCGACTTCTAAAAGTGCGCTAAAAAGTGAAAAATAACTAGAAATTTTTATATTAAATTGAAATTTTTGAAGTCGGCGCGAAATTATTTCTAAATGAAATAAATAACTACTAATATATACAAATTATGGTAAGAAAGCAATTACAAATAAAGTATTTTTAATCTGTTTATGCGAATCACATTTTGTCAGGTATTAGTTTGGCGCCGACTTCAAAAATTTCAATTTCATTAAAAATTTCTAGGTATTTTTCCCTTTTTAGCGCACTTTTAGAAGTCGGTTTAATTTTTTTATAAAAATTTTATTTAGCATTGAAATGTCACGTCGATGATTCGAATTCAATTTCCTGCTGGTTTTTTTGGCTGTTATTATTATTCTTTTTTTATGAGGTTGAAATATTGAATTTATTTTTTTAATTAAAAAAGATTTAAAATTAATTATTAAACAAAACACGTCAAAATATTTTTTATCTTTTCGGAAAATGCTTCATTGCCAAGAGATTTGCAATTTTATGCAAAAAAATTACGAAATTCGTTATTTTTGGAAATTTGAACCTTTAACATCAACAGAGATTTTTTTGATGTGAGCAAGTGGAGTTTGTGACGCTGAAAGTGGGGCTCAAAACTAACGCGTTTCAGACGTGTTGCGTGAGCGTACACACAATATGGTGGTTGCGGCCGCACAGACACGCGCTATGAGGGCATATTTCACTTTCTTACCTTTTGAATTATTTTATTTCAAGTCGACGATTTTTATTTATTATAATATTACTTTATTGAAACTAATATATAATCTGTCATTTTATTTATTGTCTAAAGATAGCGCTCTATTTTATATTATTCCATGTTTTCACCTCCAATAATATGATTATTTTCATCAATAACCCGATTTGTCGGGTAAAAATCGTCGTCTTCCAGAAATGTTGTTTAACATTCATACAATTCTGTGATAAACGTGCGTATACTGCGCAGCATTCTAAATTCGAGGATACACAGATTTTGTGTACATTTTCCAGTGTATTTTGTTTTTCAACGCGATATTGTATCTTAATTTTTTTGTACATTCACAACAGTCTTTAAAGTTATTCTGAGAGAGAGTTTTTGATAAATACACACAAGGTATTAAGTCTATCCCTGCATGTAAATTAGAAAATCTATTCAATTGATTATCTGCTAGTTTATTTAAAACTTTGTACACCTTTTTTCCAACGTCATATATGAAACTTACTCTATCACAGCATTGATTATTAAAATACTGACACACTGAATTTTTCCAATATCGTTTGCAATAGTATGTACGAGAATAAATCGAGAAAACATTTCCAGTATTAAACTATAAAAGAAATTCCTTTAAGAATCCATGATAAGATAAACACATCTGTGTCCGGGGATTTAACAATAATTTTAAACTTTTTATTGGAATCCAGCTAATGTAACTGACAGGCATAAAATACAATCTTAGTATCTGCCTCTGTATGATCACACAAGAAATATGCATCGAAATATTGATCATATTCCATAACAACATATGCTCAAATGCTCCAGAAATGATCAACTTATTCTGTATTGGTAACCGAATAATTTTTTTATATAATTTTCAATAAATTCCACTAAATTTGATTTACTTGTATCATTACTGCAGATTTTTTTAAAATTTCGTGTAGATTGACCGCCAATAATTATATATTCTTTGTTTTCGCTATCATTTCCATACCTCCGAATTCGTTCCAACTGTTCTGGATTAAAGGTTGTGCTGTCGTATCGATCATAAATCAAGTGAATCTACTCGATCAAATCTGCGTAATAATCGATTCATAATTTATAATGGTTAAATCACCATGCATATACATCGATTTTTCCTTCATACATTGTAACTCGGTCATGTCATCAATTATCAAAATGGTGTAATTCAGACCCGTTTTAATTCAGTATCAGAATAACTACCCAAGACCTTTGTAGTCATAGTTCATCTTGAAGTAGCAGGTTCTTTTTGAGTCACTTCTATGATTCCAGTCTCGGATTTAATATCTTTGATTACTGTCATTTCAGTTGTTATATCTGAGAATAACCCTGAAATGCTTCATTAGTCAAATTAACCCTAAGGTCTCCGTTTTAAAACTTTTTTTTGGTAGTATAAGGAGAATTTCAAAGCACAAAAAGTCTCACATTGTAATTCGGTTTATCGCAAACAAAAAAGAAAGAAGCATGGATAAATGAGTGGAAACGTATCTGCTCTATCGGCTCGAAGAATTCCAAAAGAATTGAATGCTCTTAATAAATTCAAACCAAAATTGAAAATTTTCAGATTCTTCATTTTTCATTTCTATATTTGTGAAATAATGGTTTATATCGAAAGAAAGTTTTTCCAAACCATATTTCTTATATGTACCCGTTCAATAATTATCTGAAAACATTTCGATATTTTTTAGCAAAACCGCTAGAGCTTCTATTTTATTATTTTTTCAGTTGATCAAAAAAATGTTCTATCAATAACTGCATTAGCCTTTCATATATTAAAATTAATTCTCGAATGGCCCCATGAAATGCCCCTCCAACATTCTCTCTACGATAATTCCAGCAAGAACTTTAGATTTGGCTAGCATATCTCTTATGCCACAACTTCCCCAAATTTTGCTGAGGCATTAAATTGCACAGCAAACAGTATGAAAAGCGCCTGAATGAGTAACATTTCTAAATCCATCATTCATATCAAATTTAACCAGCTGAATTAATGTATACAACTGTTGCTTAAACGTTTGAATACAGTATTTTTGACCGCAAGCTTCCGTTCAATTATACTATATATTGTATCAAAATCACTTGTTTTTTTATTGAAAGATTGTAAATACTGAGCAATAATGACTGTATTTTCTATTTCTTCAAAGTGAGTGTTAGAGGCTATCCAATTCGATATTATTGTTTTTTTTTTTCATTCTTAAATAGGTTTCTCGCGCAAATGATCTCAATAGCACACATACATAAACATCCTTACAATTGAGCAGAATCGATTTTACATCAATAAAATCTAGAATACAGGTACATAGGTTTAATTTGTTGTGCATGTGATTAATTTTATGATTTTGGTAACTGAATACCCTAAGTCTATATGTATATTATTATAGGAAAGTTAATTCGAAATGTCATACTATGCTACCCTTAGATATAAAAATTTTTTTTGCACACAATTTTAAAATAAAAAATTTTAAACTATGAAATTACACTTCTATAGAAAGATCAATTTTATGGTTGCTGAAGAATAAAATCAGTTTCAGTTAGAAAATAGAGAAAAGTGCAATGATTTTAAAATGCCACGCATTAAAAATATCAGGTTACGAGAACGATTTAGAAATTCCCACAAACTATTTGAAAACGTCCACAAACTATGTGAATATGTCCAGAAACTATCTGGATTTTTACCAGAACTAAGTTAATATTTAAAAAATAAATTTTTGAGCTACCGTCACTTCCTATCAATCCGCAAATTGCTATTCTTGGACATAAATTAAAAACCAGGACGGAAACTTTTAAAAATATGTAATTTAAAAAATTAAGGTTTTCTGTTTATATTTAAAAATTCATTTCATTTTCTTAGGCTGTATTCCCCACATTGGTACGTTTGTTTTATATGTAGCATTTACCTTTAAAATTAAACTCCTTACTTGATGGTGTTTTTTTATTTAATTATTATAAATTAAGCTAGATGCCAAAATATCGTCATCTTAACTAATACAGAATTGTACTCTCTACAAAGGCGAAGTTATGAAACTGTTAGTTTTAATTTAAAAATTTAGATAAAATGCTATAAAATTTTTATAAAAAATTGAACCGACTTCTCAAACCGACGCTAAAAAGTGAAAAATAACAATAAATTTTTACATGAAATGTCGGCGCCAAACTAATGCCTGATAAAATGTGATTCGCATAAACAGATAATTATTATTTGTAATTGCTTTCTTACTATAATTTGTATATATTAGTAGTTATTTATTTCATTTAGAAACAATTTGGCACCGACTTCAAAAATTTCAATTTCATATAAAAATTTGTAGTTGTTTTTAACTTTTTTTTATAAAAATTTTATTTTGCGATTTTTAGTTTTGAATTCATTATGATATATAAAATAAACCACTAAAAATTCTTTAATTCTTAGAGTGCTCCAAATACCAGTGAAATTGCTTCAAACAAATAATTAATCTGTCATAGTAAATTCGTTACCTTAAATTTCAAGTTAATTTTAGATTGGTAATATAGGCCCCCAAAATCTCCCAATATCGATATTTGCAGAACTTGAGACGTAAACCCCATAATATCAGATCTGAAAAAATGCGAATAAGGTAAAATTTTCAACCCACCATATTGGATCCGCCATAATGAATTTCAAAAAAGTAATTTTAACATCTTAATTTAATCTAAATCTAAATCCTTCAAGCCCACTAGTACCAATTTTGGATGAAATCCGGAAATTTAAAATTTCTAGATCATCATATTCCATCTGACATATTAGATTTCCTTAAAATAATTTTATATTTGCTATTTACATCCTTAAAAACGATTTAGTCCCACCTTTGAATAAAATCGAAAAATGTGAAATTTTTATTCTCCTATATTGGATTCGCCATATTGAATCTTAAAAAATACTTTTAAATTCATAATTTACATCCTCAAGAACCCTCTATATCAGTTTTGAAGAAAATCGGAAAATGTAAAATTTTTAGGACACCATATTGAATTTGTCAGATTGAGTTTTTCAAAAAATATTTTAAATTCGCAATTACCACTAACAAAAATCCCCCAATATTGATTTTAGACAAAATTGAGAGATGTAGAATCTTTAATCCGCCATCTTGGATCCACCATATTTAGTTTTTTTAAATAATTTCAAATTCGTAATGTGCGATCCCAAAAACTGCCCCATATCAATTTTGAAAAAAATCGGACAAAATTGATTTTTTCGTCCGCTATATAGAATTTTTTCAAAATACTTTTAGATTCGTTATGTGCGACCCCGAAAACTCCCCCGTGCCAATTTTGGAGAAAATCAGAAAAAATTATTTTTTTTGTCCTCTATATTGGATCCGCCATATTGAATTTTTTGAAAATATTTTGGATTCGTTATGTGCGATCCCGAATACTCCCCTATACCAATTTTGGAGAACATTAGAAAAAATTAAATTTTTTTGTCCGCCATATTGGATCCGCCATATTGAATTTTTTAAAAATAATTTCGGATTCGTTGGGTACAACCCCGAAAATTCCCCTATTCCAATTTTGGAGAAAATCTGACAAAATTAATTTTTTTGGCCGCCATCTTGGATTTTACTGTACCAATTTCATCCAAAAAAATTTGGGACCACCGCAGCAACTTCGTGAACATAACGTAAAAAATTTCATTCAAATCGGTGCTGCCGTTCCGGTGTAATCGGTGTACATACATAAAAAAAGACATATATAGTCGACGAATTGAAAACCTCTTTCTTTTAGAAGTCGGTTAAAAATGTAAAAATACTAATCAAAATGACCAGATTTAAAGAGAAAGGAATATTTCTACGAAATGATTTTATATCGTTATTCTTTGCTGTTTAATATTTACATGGCGAAATAACGGCAACACTGGCGGGTCTGAATCACTGCTAAAATGATACAAATTTGATATACTGGGCTTTAGTTCGAGATAATTTGCAATTGGCTCGTGAAGGTGGCTAATATAACACGAAATTTTTTTTTTCCAAATTTGCTTACCCCTCTCAATGGTAATTGGTTACATGAATAAAAATAATCATACAACGCATAATTATTTGCTTCTAATATAATTGTTTCTGAGTGGTCTATGGTGGTCTGTAAAGTGAAATTGGTCTGACAACGACGTAAAAACCTGTATATATATATATATATATATATATATATATATATATATATATATATATATATATATATATATATATATATTTTGATTTTTCCCAAATTTCTTTCAAACGTGGTAACTGAATTTTATGATTTCTGGTGTGTGGTCTAAGACTATAATATGACGTTTTCTAGTGGTATAACGACCGACTATAAAGTAGTGTAAGCGTTTTAAAAGAGACGTCATTTGTAAACATCGCTTTTGATTTTTTTTATGTCCTCAACCTTATGACAACCTAGATATTTCTATCGGATAATCCCATGTATTTGGAAGCTTTTTTTACCTCTTCATGTTCAATTGGTAAGTGGTTTTGCCAGGGAAAAATATTTTCAATTACATGCAAACACCAATTTACTGTAATAATAAAACAATTTTTAAAATAAATGTTAGAAGTATATGTATGTATTTTAAAACGCTAATTGAAAAGAAAACACTATTTATGCAAATGTGCAAAAAAACGACCATTTTGCTGACACACTTATTAACACTTTTTAAAAAATTAAATTGGACTCAACCTAATATCTCAGGATTATTAAAAAGGTGGCCAGCGTTTAAAATGCGTATGAATAATTCATCGCGGGTGTTCACCGGAGTTTTGTATACTTCTGTTTTAAGAGCGCCCAACAAAAAGAAGTCACACATAACTCTGGAGAACGTGGTTTTCATTTTACCGGTGCCTCATTGCCTCTTCTAGTCCATCAGGTGGGATATTGGTTGTGTAAATATTGTCGAACAGCAATGGAAAAATGGGGTGGGACACTATCATGCATATACCAAGTTCTCGCCGTACAAATAGGCAATGTGTTTTGCAAAAAATTTAGACAAATATTTCCATTTATCCTGTCTGGAATCACAACAAAATCAATAAAGTAGCGATCAGTAATACCTGCCCAAATATATATTTTAAAGTTATGCTGATGGTGTGCAACTTTAACGGCATATGGATTTTCGGTCGCGTAAACATGTTCTTTGTGCAGGTCGGTGACTTCAGATATTGTAAAGCACGCCTTGTTAGTAAACCCAATTTTTCCACCAAAATTTTGATCACGCATTCTTTTGTTTAGAATAAATTCACAAAGGGTAAGGCGCATGGGGGGATCAATCGGTAAAAGTTACTGAACCTTTTGGACGTGATATAGATGTTACAACTGTTCTTTAAAAATATTACTTACAATAGTTTTAGGGATATCCATATCACGTTATAAACGGCGGGTACTAACACTTGGTTCTTCTTCAACTTTTTCCAAAACTTCCTCTTCTTTTTCGACTGTTCGACTTGTTTAAATGCGACCTCTACCTTCATTTTTTTTTTCAAATCTGCCCGCTTCTCGGAGATGACGCTCAATATTGGCAAATGTTTGATGATTTTGTATTTGGTGGTTAGGAAATCTGTCCAGGTAAAGCGTAACACTTCGACGTCTATTTCCCTCACAAAACCCATACACCAGGAGTATGTCAACCTTCTCGGAGTGCGTGTAGTTGTCCATATTTAATAGTAAAATAGGCTTAGAAATTTGGAATGTTGATCTTACTTTAGTCGACTTCTTAGACAGTGATGGCAATGTGTCAATAGTAAAATTATTAAATGCCATAGCGAAAAAGTCACTTGAAAAGTTATTGTTACAGGCATTTTTTATTATTACAGTTAATCGGAGTATGCATGTAATTAAATATATTTTTTCCTGACGAAACCGCTCATTCAAAAAAATTTTTTCAACAGGTAAAAAAAAGCTTCTAAATTCATGGGATTATTCGATAGAAATATCTAGGTTGTCATAACGTTAATGACATAAAAAAAAACATAAGCGATTTTTACAAGAGACGTAACTTTTATAACACTACTTTATAGCCGCTATACCACTAGAACATGTCATTATAGTGTTAGACCACATATCAAAAATCATTAAATTCAAATACCATGTTTGCAAGAAATTTGAGGAAATCAATATTTTCTTAAAACTTTGACGTCCTCTACCGCCTAAACGAAGCAGTGTCGGATATAACTAAGTTGCCTTAAATCGACTTATTTGACCTCAAAGAGTCGTCTGTCATCAAACGTTGCACACCTATTTTCCACATCCCGTATATATAAAGCTAGTTTTGTTGAATTACTTTACCTTTACATTGTGGTCCTTTGGTGTTATACTTTTATTTATCAGGATATAAAATAGTTTTTCCAAATTAATCTATTGGTTTTGCAAGATAAGATAATTATATAATATTTCAGAAAAGTTGCTTATTTCGTTCTTATCTTGAAAGTTTTAAGTTTTCCATGGTATTTTGAATATTCTGATTGGATGGAAGTAGGATGATTATGAATGAATGGATTAATTTTATGATATTCTTTCCACAAAACTCAGTACTATTCTCTTAAAGTTTGTAAAATATATAGTTCTTCCCAGATCAAAGTGTTTAAATGACTACAGTTACACACTGAATATAAACCCAAGGTATAGAGGCTAAAGTCTTGGCGCGTCCGAACCAAGACAAACTTCAGAAAAGAAAATATGTACGACACTATGTAGATTCAAAACTGTCACAAAGAGATTGTATTATAAAAAATTTATTTTATGTCATTCCGTATGGTGTGGTGTAAGTAAAGTGAGGAGCGAATGAGAGTGAATGACACATGCAGAAGAATAAATCATTGTAAAATTATGTTCTCAGTTTTTTTGCGGAACAAAAAGTTAATTAAATGAATATGTGTAGTTTCGTAAAGGAGTCACATCCAAACACCCACTTTGGATAAAGAATAAATTTGAAAAATGGTTGCTTTTGCCAACAATCACAAAGAGGTCGACGGTTAAAGAGTGTTCATGTAAATTTTGGTGGTAAAAATTTACTTGATTAGAAAAAAAATTGTTTTCTCCGTTTCTTATAAAATTTTGATTTAAGGATATGACACGTTTTTGATATTGACAATTCATTTGAAT
Organism: Diaprepes abbreviatus; assembly: GCA_034092305.1. Lineage (NCBI taxonomy): Eukaryota > Metazoa > Arthropoda > Insecta > Coleoptera > Curculionidae > Diaprepes > Diaprepes abbreviatus. The sequence goes on from JASJET010000107.1 coordinate 2,073,686, forward strand.
AACCATCTATTACTACGTAAAACTCGTTACTATCAATACGATATAGTACTGCTTATTGACAGTAAGGAGAGAGCAATATTAATATTTTTACAGAAATAATTTTTGCAGTGTTTGGACACATTTCCTTGGGAGATGATGGAGGTATTACAAGATGAACCCGTCTCTAGAGTACCTTCGTTGCATTTTGCCTACTTTTTATATAAAGAACATGAAAAAGACATAGTAGAAGGTCATAAGGTAAACATTAACTTTTAATATAAAGCAGTTATTCTAAAGATTTATCATGAATTCCTTCTTCTATAATTCATTTAAATGTGCTCTTTAGCCCCCGTTCACAGGTAATAAAGTCAAATTTCATAGAATATGGTAAAAATAGGCTGATGGTAAGGATGAAAAGTAATTAAAAATATCATCTATGTATACAATTTCTAGCATTAAATTCAATTCAACATTTGTCAAATCAGTAGTTTTTGGAGAAGTTAATAATCAATAATCACTTTTCATCTTTTAGATATATTCAGCCAAGATAAATTAACAAGTGGATCTTTTTTTTAAACAAAAAATTATTTATATACGCAATAATGTCTCATTATCGTCAAAGTTAAAATTATCTGTAGTTACTTGTGGTTTAAGAACCACTTTTACAAATTAAGCTTAAACTTCAAATCAACTTTTAATCTTGAACGAAATAACTATTTTTTATATTTTATTAAAATCAAAATTAATTATACGTTAAATTCATTGTTGTTTTACTTAGATTACCTTCTTCAACGACAATTCATCATTTTAAATTATTTCATTCAGTTGGAATTATTTTTTGTTATAGTAAATCGAAATAAGCATTTGAGTTTCGGTTAAATTAGGACCGTTTTTGAATATTAGTTTTCTTTAAATTGAGAGATTAATGAAAAAAAGGTGTGTTAGCAAATATGTAATCTTTTAAGTTATAATTGGCTAATTGCAACATAGGTAGGTTAGTTGAAGTTTCTTTATATATTTTAATGAATTTTTAACACAAGATGTAGTAGAATTTATAGGCTGCCGCAACACTGGAACCAGAGGTAGAGGGTTCCGCACTTATAGCACTCTTTAAAGAATATTTATTTTTTCGCAGACGTTATGGTTTCTATTTTGCATTTAAACGTATTTTATAAAATGTTTATTTTGTTTCGTTTAATACTTGCACTGTCGAAAGCTTTTTCAAAGAAATGTTTCAGTGGCCAAAAAATTCTACAGTCGATCACAGTAAAAATTGTATAACTGTTTTTTTTAGCGATCATTATGTTACCGATCTGCACGATCATTTTAATAATACCTGTATATTTTGAATATTTAGGTATTTAAAGTACTTCACGGACTTACACTAAAATTTTTTTGATTAAATATAAAGTTAGTCTAACCGTTATATGCGAATTAAGACAATATTAAAGTACTAATTTTTATTCTGTTACTATTGCGAACTCAATAAAATTTAAGTCGGCGTTTCTCATTCTTTTAGTATTTACGATCGGAGTTTCCATACAAGTTTTAATCGCGCCCCCTTTTAACGACGTTTTGAAGTTCCAACTAAATTTATTTTATTCATTTTTCTCTGGGCTTGATATACTATCATACGTTCAATATCTCCCTTTAAGTAACATCTTTGCTCCACCTCCTTACCCTTTTTTTTGTTACACGGTGTCTCCTTAAGGGGATGTATCCCACAGATTGAGAATTGCTTATTTAAAAATATACTTTTTATAGGAAAAAAGGAACATTAAGTCCGCGTTTATACGTCAATAAATTTTGTAAAACACGAATACTGTTTCCAATTTATAATTTCGTAATAGTTTGAAAAAATGTGCATCTCTGCGGCTTAATCCATAGATAATCATGTGATCTACGAATAAGCTGGCTTAATTTGACACTAACTGATTTAAATTGACAAGTGCAACAAGTCGATCTTAAATAAATATATATATATATATATATATATATATATATATATATATATATATATATATATATATATATATATATATATATATATAAGTTATTTTCTTTTATTACCAAAGCAATTCTTAGATTTTTAATTCTTAATTTTCCTCATAAGCAAAACAAAACTAGCTAAGTAGATCCGATTTGAAGCTTAAATATTTGAAATCTTCGGAATATCTTTTGAATATTATGCTACTTTAAATAAGCCTTTGACGGTAACACAGATTATAATAATCTGTGACATTAACACAAACATTAATTTTCGGATATAAATACAGAATCCTTTGTTGTCTAGAGCCAATGACAAAACAAAATTAGTCGTCGATTTGTTGGGGGTTCGCGAAAAAAATATTGTAATGGCGGAACTTAAAATTAAACATCGCAACAGACAACAATCTTTAACGCGACAAGTCGCTACACTGCTGGCGATGCGAGTACATTCTCGACCGAGCCGGCAACTTCCGCTTCCGCGAACCAAGTCTTCTCCCGAATGCGTACGAAAAAACGAGAAAAACGTTTGCTGATATAAAATGCCGCAGTCATATATAACGAGGAGTAGAGTCGAACTGAATCGTACGATGAGCTTAAGAACCTCGACTGATTTAAAAAAAAATAAATGAGTTAGTAGTTAATGCTTAGGGTGTACATAAATAGTAGTGTCCACCAGTTTAGTGATTTCTTCTTGTGTAAATAAATTACAACAAATACCCAAGCTTCACAAATCGCACTTGCACACGTCGAACGTGAAAGTAAATTATTATTGTTCCATAAATATATGATGGCCTGTTGGTTAAAAACGGGGAATTTTGTCAAGTCTGACGAAAAGCTGGACGAGCAATCAATTGCTTCTTCCACTTCAGTTCCTGATTTGGAAGCAACATAGGGCGGCAGTTGTAGTGAGCTACTGTCACGCCGGACTTAAATCAAAGAAAAAATAGAGGGAGAAAAAGGAGAGAAACGAAAATATGGCAGTGACTATTTACAAATAGGTTTTTATTTTCCCGGAGAGGAGTCAGAACCTTAACCGCTTTATGAAATCTGTAATAAAATCCTGGCCAACAGCAGTTTAAAACAATTTTTTCTTTGTAGACACTATGAAACAAGATATCCGGATTACATGGATAAATCCGATGAGTATTTTAAAAGAGAATTGACAGGTAATAAAAAAGGTAGTGTTTTTTTCTTTTCTAACAGATTTAAACGAAGATAGTGGCTCTCGAGGCATCATTCAGTTAGTTACAGAATTACAAGATCTGGACAAGCTCATACAATGGCAGAAAATTTATTTGGACCGTATGCTAAAGACATTACGAAGTGTATGCTTGGAGAAAAAGCAGCAAAGAAAATTGACCTTGTTCCCAAACAACACAGTGTCGCGAATTAATGATTTGGCAAATGAACTTTTAAAAAGAAAAATTTGAATTATTTCGCTATTCAGCTTGACGAGCTGCCGCTGTAGCAAAAGCTGCACTATTGTTTGTCTATGTTAGATATATTTTTAAGAATTCCATTCAAGAAGATATATTATTGAAAAAACCATTGAAAACCTATACGACAGGTGCAGCAATTTTCGATATGATTAATGACTATTTTGAAAAAAAAATGAAATAAATTGGCGTTTTTGTTTGGTTGTTTGCACTAATGGTGCTAAATCAATGACTGGAACATTTTCTGGTCTTGTGGTGCAGGTAAAGAAGATCAATGAGAATATTGAATGGACTCATTGCTGTATTCATAGACGAGCACTGGCATTTAAACGCATTCCTGCAGGGTTATCCAGTACTTTAAGCGATGCTGAAAAAATTGCAAATTTTATAAAATCGAATACTACAAACTTTCATCTATTCCGTACGCTTTATGAGGACTTTGGAAACCTCCACCTTTCTTCACTACTTCATACAAAAGTTAGATGGTTTTCTGGTAGCAAGGGTTTGCCCCGCCTGTTTGAATTGGTCTGAAGTTGAAGTATTTTTTCTTGGGCGTCCTTTCATTTGTCCTATCCGATAATCTTTAGCTATAAAAACTTGTATATTTAGCCGACAAGGCCCAGGTATCACAATTTTCAATATGCATGATAGAATAGCAGCCATGCTAAAGAAGTCCAACTTCTAGGTTCAAAATGTCTGCAGGTGAATAATTATGAATGTTTCTCTCAGCACCATTTTATTAGACAATTAAATTCAGTTTAAAATATTAAAAATGATATTACTGAACATCTCAAACAACTTCAATTAACGTTCAAGGACTGTTTTTCTAATAAACCTATTATATCTGGATCGAACAACTGGATAGCTAATCCTTTTCAAGGAGATATAGCTTCGGATATTTCTTTAACTTTACTGGAAAAAGAAAGATCATTCCTTAACTGACTTTAAGCTTAGTGTAAGAAATGAATATCCTGTTTTGGCGGAAAAAGGCATTAAAGTTTGATTGCCCTTTTATACAAGATATTTATGTGAGGAAAGATTTCCAACATACACTTACCTGAAAGATAAGTACAGAAATAGGGTAAATGCAGAACGTGATCGAAGACTCAAAATTTCAGACATCGAACCAAATTTTGAATTTTTCTCGTTCCACCAAACAGGCACAAATATCTCATTGAAGGTATTTTTCAAGTTTCGTATTATTGTATTCATTTTATATTTATTATTTTTTGTAGGTTAAGCTATTACTTTAGTTTTAATAATGCTTTTCTGCAAATCTTTTACGATTATGTTTTAGTTTTTCGTTACGAACTGTTATTCAGTATGGAAAATAAATTTTAAACCCCAATTTTACTTTTTCATTTACTATTCGTAATGACTACACAGAGGGTTTCGCCAATTTATTCCGGTTTTTAGAAAAAGTTCGCAAGAAGAAAAAGGTTAGAAACCGCTAGAATATTGAGTAAGAAAAATGAAACGCGTGTTAAAGGAAATTATCTAAAATAACAACGACTTTGGTATCTCTGTAATAATAAAGTTTTAAATTACTATACAAAAATGGTTTTCAATTCAAAATAGTTTAAGTAACATACAACTATCAAGGATTATTGACAAACTCCTCGATAAGAAAAAAATTGAGCTATAAAACCAGGAGTCCGCACTAATTGTCCAAATAGAGATTTTTGAAAATTATGTGATGAAATTGGAGATTTAAATTCATATTTAATAAATTGTACGTATTATTCTGCCATAATTATTTGTTTGGTTTATTTTTAATTAAGAAGATGATTAAAACTGGAGTAATCTGGTTCAAAACGAAGAAAAATTATGAAAAATGCAGAAAATAAACACGATTGCAACTTAAAGGTTTGATGTTAATGACACAAATTATTGTAAAATATCTTAAGAAAATATTTTTTTTTCAAAATTTTTAACTTAACATATTAAATATTCTCTTTATGTAGCTGAGTTATTTTATCCAGATAAGAATTTAACAAATTATATTTTTTTAGATAGTACGAAACTACAAAAAAGGTACCTATGTCGTAAATCCGGATCGAGATTTAGAAAACATGGAAATTAGAATGATGAGTTTTTACAATTATTGGGTTCCAAACTGGAAGGGAATTTATGACCGTAGGCCAACTAATAATGAATTTTATAATCTATTGACCAATGCTGATATTTTTTCGTACGTATGCCTTTAATCTATACAAATTTAACCCAAGACAGGTTAAAATTTTGTTTTTATTATGGTTAGTTAAATGGTATATTCCTTTAAGGACTGTATGTTTTAAAACTACATTATTTTTTACACAAAAGATGCGATATAATGGCCTGAAAATATTGACATATTTATGTGAATAAGAAGTGTTATTATTAAAAACAATTGAAAAAGCTCGTCGTTAAGTGTGATGCCATACTGACGTAGATGTTTATCGTGCTTGTAAATATTAAACAATTAGAAATAAATCTATAAAAATAGTTCATCTGTAAACATTTACAGTCAGATTCACTAAGAAGATTTAAGATTTAAACCTGATCTAGTTGACATGAAATTTAAATCTTATAGTCGGCCAGTTTTGTTTTGCTTATGTAATTTTCATAATTTATATTACATATGTCAACAAATAAACGCTTGTTTAGGGATATTAAGGATAAGAACTTTGCGATAAAACCTTGAAATATGTAAGAGAAATAGTTGCACCCCGAAAATAAAAAAAGTTCTTTATTTTTGCCGGTTCAGTAATAAAAACAAAATGATTTTTTTATGCTAGTACTTTAAGGGTTTATGACTTATTTGACTTATTGTTGCTCTTATCAGTTTAAGCCCTCTGCTGTCAATTTAGGATATATTTAAATTTAAATCATATCAGTGTGTCCGGCTGTTAAAATCTAAGGGCAGCTAGTAACCATTAACTGTTGGTTTACCAACACAAGTGAGGTTTTAGTTTTTTTTTAATCTTCTAAATTTATTATACAGAAGTGATTACATTTTTATTGAAAGTGGAATATCAATCGAGTCAAAAATTTATCGCCTTATTATCGAAATAATGCAGTATTTGAAGCTATTTCATTTCTTTATAATATTCCTTGGACAACCTTTATAATAAAATTAAAGTAACTATTAGTTGCTTTACATCATCTTCATTATCTCACTATATAAGTATAAGTCTGTTTACACCTATAGTTTGACGCATAATTTTATTAATTTTTTAAGTTAAGTTAAATACTGTTTATATAATAGCATTCTTTTAAGATTTTTTTTCTCAGTAAAGATCGCAGAACTTAAGACAAAATGCAGTAAACTGATATTTGCTGGCTGCTCATGGCAGGAATACTGAGTTTCAAAGTTAGAGCTAAAATGAAAAATTTGTTCTCTGGTGGTTTGTCTAGTTAAAAAGTAAACAATAAATCCGCACAGTAAGAAATGGTCATTGGGTTTATCGTAAATGTCGATAAAAAACAATAATTTGAACTTACCCCACAGAAAATATCCGGCCCAATTATTTTCTTTTAAAATTTTTACGTTACTGCTAGGCATACACAATTAACTTGTCTTGCGAGCAAGAATCGGTATTACTTTACTTGATGAGATCTCCTAACAACATTGTTAAAGGTCAATGAGACACAGCATCACAAAAACAGACACGGAGGCGTCTTCAGTCGCTGTCTAGTAATTGTCATGTTTCATCCCAGTTGCTTTGATACATAATTTTGGCAAACATGACAGTACTCGATAGGTACCCGCTGATACAATACCATTCACAACTAAACCCATTGTTTGTTTTATTTTGTTTACTAAAATTGTTTTTTTTTTTTTTTTAGATACAATGGTCATGGAAATGGGACTCATGTAATGTCAATAGAAATGCTTCAAAGAACCCATGTTAAAGCGGTAGTCTTGTTGTTTGGATGTGGTAGTACGCGAATAACACAATTAGGTCCCCAAGCTGATATGTATGGCTCCTACCACATGTATTTATTATCTCGCTGGTAAGCAATATTTTTCACTGTTATTAGATATTTTATATTGTTATATGTTGTTGCTAAATGAGCACTGCTCAAGGCCAAAAAAACAAACATATATATATATATATATATATATATATATATATATATATATATATATATATATATATATATATATATATACGAGGTCTGTTCAAAAAGTACCGCGAATTTTGTGTTGTTTCAAAAATTATTTATTTATTCATAAATATCTATTTTGTCCCCTTCAAAGTAATCCCCATTAGATATTATGCACTTGTGCCAACGTTTTTTCAAATCTTCGAAGCACTTCAAAAAAATCATTCTTTGTGATCTTAATCAGCTCCTCCTTCGATGCCGTCTTTATTTCCTCCATCGTAGCTTACGTCGTCCTTTGATGGGCCTCTTCAGTTTCGGGAACAAGAAAAAGTCACAGGGGGCCAGGTGACTGCAGCATCATTAGTGTGTTGTTTTTGGCCAAAAATTAGCGCACAGGCAATGATGTGTGAGGAGGGGAGTTATCATGGTGCAAAAGCTAATTTTTGTTCTTCCACAAATCCGGGCGTTTCTGGCGGATTGCTTCGCGCAAATTGCGCATAACTTGCAGGTATATTCCTTATTGACCGTTCGCAATCAATGTTTTCGTCTGTTGTTGACATGCTCGAGCGTCGTTCACATCTTCTCGACCCTCTAAGAACCGATAAACGTTGCTTTGGTCCAAGGTAGCTTCACCATATGGCACAGTCAATATTCGGAATGCGTCCGCGCACTTAATTTTGTTTTTCACACAAAATTTGATACAGATTTTTTGATCCATTTTTTGGAATAGGCAAAAATCGAAGACGAGCCAAAACATGTCCAAGCAAAACAGCTGTCAAAAATTAACTGAACCTTCAAAATGGCCGAACATAACGCCACAAAAAAATCGAAAATCGAATATACGTAACCCGCGGAAATTCAAAATTCGCGATACTTTTTGAACAGACCTCGTATATATATATATAAAGTTTTAATCATTGTAAAGTAAATATTTTGGGTTTTAGCCCATGCGTTCTTGGCATGTTATGGGAAGTGACAGATATAGATACAGATGTACTAACAACAGAATTTATAAGCAACTGGATTCCTTCAAATGCTCCAATATCGTGGAGCGACGTTGATAAAACCCAGTGGAAAAAAGCAGTTAAAACTGGTAAGTTTTATTTAAAAATATGTATACATATTTCTATCTGTTCAACTAAAACAACCTACGCATTACATTTTTTGACGTTTTTATGTTGGGATCCTGATCGGAAATTGTATAGAAACTAATCAGAAATTGTCAGTGGTAATATATTTAAAAGTCTAAATTGCCAAATAAACCTACTTTAGAGGCAATGACATCAGTCGTAAAAAATAGAAAACTCGTAGAAGTAATAAATCTAAAAACACTGACGTTAGAAACATTTTTCTCAGATGTCGCATGCGATGTGCACAGTTGTTGAAAAGGTTGAAATGTGTGTGGTTCTTTTGTTTTGTTTTCTGTACCAGTCAACACAAGATTATCCCCAATATTCATTTGAATAAAAATTGTGATCGTTGTATAAAATTACTTGACGACTGTCCCCCGAGTTCAAGAATGATTTTCCAATTGACTTAATTCTATTAACAACGTCAAATTTTTAATATCAATACAAAAAACATAAATTGGTAAATTTACGATATTACAGTATTACAGGTGTATATGTATGTATATATATATATATATATATATATATATATATATATATATATATATATATATATATATATATATATATATACAGTTCTCAGCGAGTAACGAGACGAACCGTACTTGAAAATGCCAAATGAGATTTTGGCGAAACGTCGTGAAAACGATTTTTTGAACGAACGGATTGAAACCCGGAATAACCAAACTATTCATTCTACCATCCGTGAAAACCTACGATATAACAATATATATATATATATATATATATATATATATATATATATACATATATATATATATATATATATATATATATATATATATATATATATATATATATATATATATATATATATATATATATATATATATATATGCAGATCACATTAAACAGAATTTGAAAATATCATAGAGAATACTCATTATTTCTTAACATAAGTTTAAGACCAATTTTTAACTTCGACTTAGAAACAAGAGAATTATTATTCTTGTTAAAATTGCACTGCATTCTGGTTAACGGATAGTATATACCGTAGTTTAAGGGATGAAAGGCGACCCAGAAGAGATTCCTATTTCGAGTGCGAAGATTTATGTTCAAATTTAATCTTGACAGAAGATAATGACTTAATATGCTCAGTTAGAAGGGATAGCATAAAATGCATTTAAATACAAACGTATTGATTTTATTGACCACATATTTAGAGTGTTAAGTGAATAATCATAATGGCCACCAGTAAAGGGAATAGTTCGCTTACTAACACAAAACTGCAAGAATCGATTCTGCACACTTTCAACAGCCTGAACATCTGGCTCGTAAAATGCGGACCAACGTACACTGGTGTACTCCAGACCAAAAAAGGAAAAATACAATAATTTATAGGTATTATTTGAAAAATTTTTGCAATTTCCAGAAAAAAATTCAAGGTTTTTATATCCGCTCTGTTTAACTGAATTAATGTGACTTGCAAATGTGAGGGTTCTCTCCAGCATCATACCAATATATCTAATTTCATGACAAGACCTACAAAATGATATGCAGTAACATTATTTTGGCCAGGTCCATTCAGTGGTAAACAATGCAACAGGCCATTGACATTATTTTTAAGCAGAGCGCAATCCTCTAATAATTCAATGTGTTTAAGTCGTCACCGAATATGAGAAATTCGGAATGATCAATAAAATTCACTTTATCGTTAACAAGTAAAATGAAAATTAGGGTGCACAATGTGACCCCTGAGGAACTATGACGGGGATTATAGAACATTAAGCAAGGATAACCATTTACATTCTTTGTGCTACCAAACATGGATCAGAAACCTTTCAGGTTAATTTGCAGATTATTTTTAACCGAGCGAACATAATTTTCTTAAATTTTTACAGCCAAGGAGTGAAAATGCTTCGTAAGCTGAAAAAAGCCCCGTTTCCTTGAAGTTCTTATGAGCAATCTTCTTTTAAATAACCAACTGTTTGATTCATTATTAAACCAAGTAGGAAAATTAGAATTTTTTAAACGCTTCAGTGGCACAAATAGGATATGAAATACAAAACACTTTGCAGTGGATCTAAAGCTAAGTTTACGGTATTTTTATTCCAATAGGAATCCCAATCAGTGCCCGATAAATAATTATTTGATAATACAATATCTGCATTTCTATAGTCATAGTACTTCAAGTCAAACTTTATTGATGGATCACTAGCACCGTCAGAAATTGCACAAGACTATGCAATGTGCTGGTTACTATAGTAAAGAAGTAAGTCAACAGCTGCATGGAAAACACAGTCCCACACATCCGAGAACCACAAGCCCATAAAAACGTGATTACTATTGGGGACTTTTATTACTGATACAAATTTAAAACTTTAAATACCACAAGAGGTATGCGGAGATCCTGGATGTGTACGAGGTTTATCATTAATCCATTCTGCCTCAGGCAAATTGTAATCACTAAAAATCACCAAACTATTAACCAAAAAATTAGATCTCATGCTGCTTATAGCGGAAGGTAGTCATAAATTTCCTAACTGGATCTTGGCAGAATATACACAGCACTAAAAATATACTTATAAAACCCAAACTTGATTGTAACAAACAGTTGTTCAAGACCAAACTTTAAATGGGGGAAATAAGTTTTTTGGCAATTGCCCTGCAGCAAAGCCAAAACAAGCAAGCAATAAGTTTTTTTTTCTGACAGCGATTAGCACACTAATACAATTACTGCCATGTCACAAAATCATCAAAATTAATCTAGATTAAATGCCGTCCGTAAGCCAGGATTTCATAATGACCACAATATCATAATCACAGATCGCAACCGCCAATTTAAATTTCCGAAGCTTAGTTCTCACTTCAGTATATGATTACCGTTTTTTAGAACAGATTTCGATTTAACAATACTTCTCGATGATCGGCAAATCCCACGTAACCTAATTAAAACTATGGAAAATATATATTCTGACAACCAAGTTCAAGCCAGGATCAACGGAGAACTTACAGATCCGATTCCAGTTGGTAGAGGAATTAGACAAGGGGACTCCTTAATAATGGGAGTACGCAAATTGAGAAGATACAGAATGGGCGACCGCGAGATTAAGACCCTATGTTAGGCTGATGACGCTGTACTCATGGCAGAAAATGCAGACGACCTACAAATACTACCACAAGTATTTAACCGAATAGCAAAATCTCTTAATATGATCATATCTGCTTCTAAGATAAAATGCGTGACCACCTCAAAGTCATCGATAAGATGTAAGCTTGTGATCGATGGGAAAATCATTCAACAGGAGATGAAATTTAAGAATCTGGGAATAGAAATATCCGGCTATGGAGATGTCGAAGCAGAGGTTCGAGAACAAGCTAGCAAAGCAGCTATGATAGCGGCATGTCAAATAACACCATAGATAGCTAGAAAAACACTAACGAACAGAAAGCGAAGCGAGAACATCAGAGAACTATGTGAAGTGGATAATGTAAATGACTGAATATTGAAGAGAAAGATGGAATGGAACAACCATATCAGTCGCATGGACGACTCGAGAATCGTTAGGGTAGCATGTGATAAATCACCCTTAGGTCGCGGAAGTGTAGAGCGACAATTTAAGGCCCGAATAGGCGGAAGGAACGAAGAAAAAATAGGCATTTTGTGCCTAAACTAAAGGGAGAAGAAGAATATGAGGTGAGCTATCAAAACAAAGAATATGCACGTTAGCTTTCCTCTGCTCCTATGACGTGACAATTCTAAATGAAGATCTTTAATTATCTTTTTTGGGCCACCGTCACTTAACATTGGCGCGAGAAGGCAAGTTGAGCTCTAGTAGCTTTTTTTCTACTTTTAAGGCACATTTTAGCAAATTCACTGCTTGGTAATATTACGTGAGGCCTTGGATCACTATCAGGTCGGCCCAATCTAATTGATTTAATATATCCTATGGCGACTTCTATACTGTCCAGAACTTCTTTCACTTCATTATTATAATGGTTTACTCTGGTTTTCCCTAAATCGGCTGTACTCTCTGGGAGATTACGGATTATAATATTTTTCGATCCTTTCGTGCAGTGCAAGGCAAACCAACTCAGGGCCACCATTAACCATTGTACCCGAACTCGCTTCACGGGGACGAGGGAAATGATTGGAAACTTTTAAACTTTATCTCGGAACGTACCCGCTTATGTCATGTTCTAGGTTTGAACTTGAAAGGATGTAAACTGAAGTTAAGTTTTTTATAGTATATGCAGGGCACAAAAATGATTTAAAATGCCATTTAGCAGTAAATATATTTCTTATTGTTTCAAAAAATAGGAAAGAAAAACTTGAAAAGAAAAAAGCAAGGTCTACACTTGCCATAGTATTTCTTCTTTTAGAGTTTTTTTTTATCAAAGATTCCCTTATGACCTCATATAAATGTTTACGATAGACACGAAAATGATTTAAATAATTAATATACTTTTTTTTTTAGATAATATAGTAGCTGCTGGCAAAACCGAAAGTACGAAATTTAATAATCCAGAGCTTTTAAGAGCCTTATGGCATTCCAAAAAATCTGCAGAATATTTTCTTACAAAAGCCGCGTGTGTGGTTAGGGGCTTGCCAGTCAAAATTAAGTTAAAATAATATATTAACAGAAAATTATTTTCACGATGTTTTAATTATATTGTTAAGAGAAAAAGATTGTATTCTAAATATATATATTATGTATTTTTTAAATAGTAGTTTTATTATAATTTATTGTTCCCTGGAATATTGCACAAAAGAATTTGCGGAAAGTGCGAATCACAATTAACCCATACACAAGTTGGGATTAGAAAGACTTTGGATACATGAAATGCTCTTTTTGCAGTGCAAAGTTTGTTTCAACGTTGTAGATATCAACGATGACATACATGTATGCTTAAATTGGCTATTAAAAGAGCATCTTCGTCAATGAAAATAGTAAAACGTGATAGGTTTCTTTTACTATAAACACCAAAGATCTAAGGATAAATATATACTACAACCAGAGTTTGTAATAATCTTACAAAATCAGTTTAAATGAAACGAGGAGGATGTGTAGTGTGCCACCTTCGTTATTTAATATATACTTTGAATATATTTTCAAGCTGGCATTGGAGGATATTCTAATAAATGAAGAACTGTTAAATACTATGATGTTTTTGCGGATAGTGTAGAACAGGGGTATGTAAACTTTTTAACTTAAGTGCCGCACTGACTTCTCCAGTAACTCACAAAGGCCAAGACTTACCTAGCCATCATACCAACATACTGACGAACGAGATATCTATGGCGCAGGCCGCAGGGACAGATTCCGCTGTCATGCTGAAGGTACAGTGTAAGGAACTTGGAACGGATAGGAAAACTACAAAAATAGGCTAAATGCGTAAAAAAGTGTTCCACCATGCAGAAAATAAATGTCATAAATTGACATCGACTGGCTATGTGGAGCAAGCGCAAAAAGAAATTTCGTAGTAAATTTATTGCATGAAGTTAGCAATGTGAGAACGGGAAACCAGGGCTGGGTTTGCGACACGATCGGGGTCCCGGCGTATTCTTTATGTTTAATGCGGTTGTTTGCCATCGTCCTCGACGCTTATTTTCTTTGTTGTGTGGTGCAGTATCATTAGTTATATTTCGGAATTTATATTTGTATATGTTGTCAAGACATTTGTATAGACTTTAATTTATAACAATGTATCAGTGTATGATATTGTTTTGTAAATCGCGTGGTTCGATCCCGGAAATTCATTACTTTCGGTAAGTACCTACGTTTTTTGTATTACATCCATATGTAAAATTATACTGAAGATCTTTTAATAGATCGACGATTTTAAAGTTTTGTTTGCTAGTGTGTAGTTTTTATCATTTTTTTCATTTAATTTTTTTTGATCAGAAATTAATTATTTTAAAGTTTAGAACGTACATGGAAAACACTTTAATATAAAAGAGGAGTAACATATAGTTAATCCTTATGGCCAGATCCTTTTTAACATTGTAGATAAGATAAGATTTTATTTAGAATTATGTTTAAATTTCTATTAAGGCAGTGTTTATTTCATTAGTCGTTTTATAACCTGAACTTTAAATTGTAATTTTTCAATATAACAACATAAATAAGAGGTTTCTCAAATCCAGTCCTGTCCCTTGACCTACTGCGCAAGTGCAGCATAGCCACATTGAGGGGAGTACAGAGTTACATGAGGAACCAAATTTAATTTAGAATTTAGAAGAAAGAATACTATTATTTTAATTAATATAAAATATATGATATTGGGTGTTTGCTGTCGCAATTAGCAATGCCCCTGGTGGTAAGGGCATGTAGCTAGCGATCTATTTTTGACCACCGTAGTAAATGTATGGATGTTTCGTACCGATACCGGCGGTGGACTCATCAGTGGGATCCACCGGTATCTTTCCCAGACATCCTTGTACTTTCCACAAACTTGGACCTCTATTTAAGTCCAGTTTTGCCGGAAAGCGGTGGTGAGATGTTATGTTCTACAACATTGCTCAGTATGTTTGGTTAGTTTATGATATTGTAAATTATAACTCGTGTTTAGCGCCCTTTTATTTGAATAAATGGTGGTGACACATTGTTTCTCTAGAACTGCTCACGTGCAGACGTTTTAGGAGCATTAATTAATTTTCCTCAAACTATCTTCAACGTTTTACAAACTCTCATAACGATTGTGTAACTTGCTTTAAGCAGCTTATGTTAAGTGATAAGAAGAAAGAAGGTGGCCATCAAGAAGAAACTGAAGACAACGAGCACGCTGGAGATCTTTTGGTGGTAAGCCATCTTTATAAACCTTGTGTCAGCATAGGTGTTGTATTTTTCTAAATAATTGTCCGTGAAACCATATATTCCGGCCCTATGCAATTATATAAACAGAACCCCCCCTTTTCTTAGATAGAACCATTCAGTAGAAATAAAGCATACCATACAAAAAGCTAGGGGCCAATTTGTCAAATTAAATTTTTCAAAAGGAAAGATCTAGCGCTAAAAACTTAAATCCATGCTGTTTTTGGTCTTTCTTTACAGAGTGAATATTAGGCGGTTTCCGAGGCATCTATGAAAAAGTTTCAAGTTTTATAAAAGTGGTGCTACCGAATTTTCAATGTTGAACTCGTGCGCAGCATTCTAACGTCAGAAATTAGAATGCTTGGGCTACGTTATGAGAACTGACCTGCTTCAGCTGATTTTACAATGCAAGGTATAGCAAATGGACCGAGGAGAAGCGCTGGGCTTCACAATCCTAAAAGTTAGTTCTCCACAGTTACAGGGTTGTTTAGAGCAGCAATCGATAAATTTAAAATATCCATGTTGATCTCCAACATCCGGAACACACTATAAGAACATTTCCTACGAAAATAAAATTAAAAATAAGAATTCTGCAAATTAATCATGGATATACTAGCTTTAGAAGTATTTTTTTTTGAGTCGATATTGCGAAATTTCTATAAGCGTAGGGTTGTCTCGACGAAATTAGAAAATAGGCAGAAGAAAGGATAACGTCAAACTACGGATTGTTTTTTTTTTAAGTTTTGGCATTTTTATCCGCTAAAGGATATTCGAAAGAATATAAAAAAATGTTTTAATAAGTACAAAACTAATCAAATGTGAAATGGTAGTTTTTTTTAACAAAAAATGCATTTAATACAATCGGACAGGTCATGAATGAATATAACCGTCCAAGTCTAATTAGTAATTTAAACTAAAAAATTGATTGTTACTTTAGATATAATATATCCAATTATTTTAATTCGTTAGTGTCTAACCAGTTGAACTGACCATTTAGATTATATCAGGGAATGAAGGAG
Source organism: Diaprepes abbreviatus (assembly GCA_034092305.1). Taxonomy (NCBI): domain Eukaryota; kingdom Metazoa; phylum Arthropoda; class Insecta; order Coleoptera; family Curculionidae; genus Diaprepes; species Diaprepes abbreviatus. The sequence goes on from JASJET010000107.1 coordinate 2,090,104, forward strand.
ATTCAAGAATAAGTTTTATCGAAGCGCATTCAAAATTTAATAAGATACTTGGTGAGCCGCAATTTTTATGTTTTAAATCATAAAAATTCTCATTTAGTTGAAAAAATAGGCAAACAAGTCACTTATACTAACGCTCTAGTTATAGGTATCTCAATCAAGTCATGAAAAAATACACTGTGCGCTGTTGCCAAATGTAAAATAAAGGTTTATTTTATCGCAGTAATCTTTTAGTGGCTTAAGTTTAATTTTACCACTTTCCCAGCCATTTTTTTAATTGCTTGACTAGAATATGTGTTATTAACGTAATCTCGAAATTAGTGTTTGTCTCTTTTTTGAAAGACTTAGCTGATGAACGTACCTACCCAGATAGCACAAGATTTCCATTGGATATCCAGAATAGGTACATATAATGTCCTGTATGTCCAAGGACCGTTTATGGATGTCCATTAGATGTGATGACCTGTAATCTATATGGACATCCATATCTAGATGTCCAGTGTAAGTCCATCAGACGTCCATTAATTAAATTTAGGGTTGTCGGTAAAATCGGATACTGTAATATCGGCCTGTAGAATTGTCATTTCTTAACCCGCCGGCATTATTGTGTTGACGTCGAGCTAAAAAAGACCTCTGGAGTTTTAGTTGAGCTAAAATCAAGTGTGCTTTTTATTTGAAGAAGATGCCACGGTTAAAGGTAAGTATGGTTATTTTTAATTTAATTTTTTTTAATTATACTAACTACAGACATGTCCGATGAAAAGCTAATAATTTAGTATCAAACTCGCACAAATTTGAAAGTGAACAAAATATTCAGTATCAAAACACGTATGTTAAAATATAGTTTTTGTAGCTATACTTTTTCATACAATCACTTATTTAAATGGAAATTACTACAAATAAGTGCAAATATTTTGATAGGCCAATGAATTTTGTATCTTGTTGGTTAAAATGGAGCATAGATAGAGTTGTAAATTTGTGTAATAATAAAATTGTAAATTTTAGAGAAATTTCTCTCTGACAAAGTCATTATTGAGTAATCAGTCTAATAAGATTGCTGGCATTAATAAATGTTATCAAAATTTATAATGGATTAAAAGCTATAGCAAATTTGAATAATTATATTAATTTTTTTATGATTATTTTGGATTAAACGCTAGTACAAGTTTACATTGATGTGCATTTTTGTGCAGTATAATTGTTAAAAAATATATAATAAAGGTTTGACAGTTCGACTCTAGGTTTAGACTTATAATTTAATTTTTATTAATTATTTTTTAGATGAATTTTCCAAATATTGGTCCAAATAAAATTCCTATGTGAAAGCCAATTTGTACCAAATTAGAGAAGATATTCAGGTAATCTTAAATAGGGAAAAAACAACAAGTATCTACAAAGAATTTTCTGCAGGAGTTCAACTATCCTTTTACCGAAGAAAATAATCAGCTGCCTCAAGTCACATAAGATCTTTAGGACAATTTAAACTTTAAAGATGCAGTAAGTTTATTACACTTCTCCTGAAATAAGAGCTGAAAATTATTCGAGTAATGCTTCTTTATGTGTATGAGTCTATTGATAAAAAAAAACTTAATTTTTTGAAAAAACAGAAAGTTTTTACTTAAGAAGTGCCCATTTGGATGTTTTTAAAAATGGCATAAGAACTTACTTACCTGTGGGGAATTTAAATAACGTTTTTTTTTCCATATATGAGGAAACAATACTAAAATCATTTTCATTTTACAGGATTATTTTATATATTTTTTTTTACTTTGATTCTTAAAGTCAAAAATATTCTTAGCTTAGCATATGTGGAATTGACGTTTAATTATCTCAATAATGTAATATAATTTTAGGTTTTACAATTAGTGAAAATTGGAGGAAAGTATACCTATGAACTTATTAAAAGATAATTTATTGTAACAATGACAGATAGCCTTTCCAAGAATTATACATATGATGGAACAGTAAAGTGCTTTTTCAAAGTTCACTATTTGTAGGTAAGTTACCACTTAAATATAAAAATTTGATGAAAAAAATCTCTCTGTTTTATTTGTCATACTCGTAAATAATAAAAATATATTGGGTGTCAGATTTCACCACTTAAATATAAAAATTTGATGAAAAAAATCTCTCTGTTTTATTTGTCATACTCGTAAATAATAAGAATATATTGGATGTCAGATTTCACACGTTAATCTCTAGATCCCCTTGTTCTGATAATACCCTGACAAAAAGTATGTTAAAATTTTTTTTCTGGTCTGTTGGTTTAAGCACTCTAAGCAATTACGATACATTTGGTTTTATATATATATATATATATATATATATATATATATATATATATATATATATATACATATATATATATATATATATATATATATATATATATATATATATACATATATATATATATATATATATATATATATATATATATATATATATATATATATATATATATATATAGAGAGAGAGAGAGAGAGAGAGAGAGAGAGAAAGAGAGAACGAACGTTCTTTTATAAGTAAAATCTAAATTTCATTTTAAATTCCTACAAACATCTCTGACTTTAATAGGATCTTGAGTTTTCAAATTAATATTTCTGTTGTAATCGTTATCATTGTTTGTGGCTTTCTTATACTTTAATGTTTTTTGTTATGGAAAATTACTATGGAACATTAAGGCTTGAAACAGCCCCAACGAACAAAATTAAATACGACACTCGGAATTAGTTAACTATACAAAGCCATAAAATACTAACGTCAAACCTTATTAATTTTCAGCTGCGGCAGAAGAATGAGGGGCCGATAAAAAACAGACGAGTTTAGACAATGGCTGAAGAGAATAAACGACAGAGAAAAATCTAGAAAAAATAATCACTGTAACAATAAAGTCTTTATTTAAATAATTGGTATATTTTCTATTACCCAATTGAAATTGTACATATTACTATGGAACCAGATACCTTATTCATAGTGATCCTTCTATAGCTTGAACAATTTAAATCAATTGAAGCTATATTTTGTAGCACTTGCAATTCGACTAATTATAAAATTTTATATTCTTATATAGTGTTGTATTAAAAACTTGACAATTGTAATCAATAAGTGTAATATGTGGATCCAGTTCCTGTTACCTGGCTCGCTCATGTAATTTATATCTGTTTAGTTTTTGGGACTAATAGGGCCATCTATGGTTACTTGTTATCGACGTTTTGATGACATGAGTGGTCTGTATCTTCAGAAGTGCAGATTAGTTAGGTACTGTAAGCTCTCGGACCCTAAGCAAATTCTGAAAATATCTACCATTCATGTTAGCGGAACGTCAAGAAGAGGGAACAATAGATTATGACCTATTAATCCAAAAAGCACAATAACATCGGATAATATGTCCACAATCGGGTCAAGAATGTACATGACATGGACATCTAAAATTAGTCCTATTAATATCCAAAAATGATCCATATCTGGACAATATATGGAATCCAAAAAGACGTCCACGAGTGGGACAAACGTATAGTCCAGTGGATATCCATAGGATGTTGGTGGACAAATTCTGGACATCCCATGGATACCCAGTATGTCCAGCTTTGGATAAACGATGGATATCCAATGGACTGAAGTGTGCTATTTGGGTAAGACACCATGCAAAACTACATAAGTTACTAATTAAAAGTATTGTTCCCTTTTTTTTGGTTTTTAGTAGTCATTTAAATGTAAGAAAAAATTTAACACATTATTTTGTATGTTTAATATGAGTGAGAATGAATTTCTTGTTCTTTTTAAATATACGGTTAAATCTATTTTGTTCTCTGCATTAATTAAATCGTCAAAACTAACATTATAATTGTAACCGCCTAACAAACAATGTTTACTAACTTTTTTTCTAATTTTCCGGTGGTAAATTTACCCAGTGATATATATCTTGCAAAATTTTGAAAATAATCTATTATCTTTAATAACACAGAGGTACTATGACGGAGGACATGATTGGTATTATATGTACGTTGGCCGCCATGGTAGAGCTCTAGTGAGATATCTAACCATACGATACATTTTTTAGAAGGTCCATTTGAAAATCATCTGTTCTTGAAATTGGTTAACACCATTTACTTAGTTAAGGGTTTACTGACATTCCTATTATTTATGAATATCCCACTAATGCCTTATAATTTCTGAAAGTTTGCAGTGTTATGAAAACTTTCCTGAAAATGTAGACAAACACAAGAATATTGAGTGGGACAAAAATTATCTCGAGCATTCTTTCAACTATTAAGCTTTTAAATTATCTTTTTTTGGGATACCAAACGTTCATATAACTTGCCTCCAGCTGTTAAAGTACTATTTTAATTCGATTTACATCCTGGTTTCTTGCCATTTTGAAACTTAAACTAAAACTTACATATTTACCTAGAAAATGTATCCCTAAATTTATACATTTTTTTGCTACAATACAAACCAGTAAGATTCGAATTAAAATACAATCGAACTATCACCGCGCAAATTAAATCTTATAGTGGACCGGTTTTGTTTTGCTTATGATATTGTCATAATTTATATTAGATATGTCAACAACCCAAATAGCACACTTCAGTCCACTGGATATCCATCGTTTATCCAAAGCTGGACATACTGGGTATCCATGGGATGTCCACAATTTGTCCACCAACATCCGATGGATATCCACTAGACTCTACGTTTGTCCCACTCATGGACGTCTTTTTGGATTACATATATTGTCCAAGTATGGATCATTTTTGGATATTAATAGGACTAATTTTGGATGTCCATATATTGTACATTCTTGACCCGATTGTGGACATATTATCCGATGGTATTGTGCTTTTTGGATAAATAGGTCATAATCTATGGTTCCCTCTTCTTGACGTTCCGGTAACGTGAATGGTAGATATTTTCAGAATTTGCTTAGGGTCCGAGAGCTTACAGTACCTAATTAATGTGCACTTCTGAAGACACAGACCACTAATGTCATCAAAACGTCGATAACAAGTAACCATAGATGGCCCTATTAGTCCCAAAAATTAAACAGATATAAATTACATTAGCGAACCAGGTAACAGGAACTGGATCCACATATCACACTTATTGATTACAATTGTCAAGTTTTTAATACAATACTATATAAGAATATAAAATTTTATAATTAGTCGAATTGCAAGTGCTACAAAATATAGCTTCAATTGATTTAAATTGTTCAAGCTGTAGAAGGATCTCTATGAATAAGTTATCTGGTTCCATAGTAATAGGTACAATTTCAATTGGGTAATAGAAAATATACCAATTATTTAAATAAAGACTTTTTATTGTTACAATAATTATTTTTTTCTAGATTTATTTCTGTCGTTTAATTTCTTCTGCCATTGTCTAATCTCGTCTTCGGCTGTTTTTTATCGGCCCCCCATTCTTCTACCGCAGCTGAAAATTAATAAGGTTTAACGTTAAATGATGCAGTATTTTATGGTTTTGTAGGAATTTAAATATCTCTCTCTCTCTCTCTCTCTCTCTCTATGTATATATATATATATATATATATATATATATATATATATATATATATATATATATAAAACCAAATGCATCGTTATTGCTTAGAGTGCTTAAACCAACAGGCCAGAAAAAAAATTTTAACACACTTTTTGTCTGGGTATTATCAGAACAAGAGGATCTAGAGTTCAACGTGTGAAATCTGACACCTAATTTGTTCTTATTATTTACGAGTATGACAAATAAAACAGAGAGATTTTTTTCATCAAATTTTTATATTTAAGTGGTAACTTACCTACAAATAGTGAACATAAGTTCTTTAAAGGGCACTTTACTGTTCCATCATATGTATAATTCTTGGAAAGGCTATCTGTCATTGTTACAATAAAATATCTTTTAATAAGTTAATAGGTATAATTTCCTCCAATTTTCGCTAATTGTAAAACCTAAAATTATTATTACTTTATTGAGATAATTAAACGTTAATTCCACATATGCTAACCTAAGAATATTTTTGACTTTAAGAATCAAAGTAAAAAAATATATATAAAATAATCCTGTAAATTAAGTTTTTTTTTTATCAATAGACTCATACACATAAAGAAGCATTACTCGAATAAGTTTCAGCTTTTATTTCAGAAGAAGTGTAATAAACTTACTGCATCTTTGAAGTTTAAATTGTCCTGAAGATCTTATGTGACTTGAGGCAGCTGATTATTTTCTTAAGTAAAAGGATAGTTGAACTCCTGCAGAAAATTCTTTGTAGATACTTGTTGTTTTTTCCCTATTTAAGATTACCTGATTATCCTCTCTAATTTGGTACAAATTGGCTTTCACATAGGAATTTTATTTGGACCAATCTGTGGAAAATTCATCTAAAAAATAATTAAAATAAATTAAATTATAAGTCTAAACCTAGAGTCGAACTGTCAAAACTTTATTATATATTTTTAAACAATTATACTACACAAAAATACACATCAATGTAAACTTTTACTAGCATTTAATCCAAAATAGTCATAAAAAAATTAATATAATTATTCAAATTTGCTATAGCTTTTATTCCATTATAAATTTTGATAACATTTATTAATGCCAGCAATGTTATTAGACTGATTACTCAATAATGACTTTGTCAGAGAGAATTTTCTCTAAAATTTACAATCTTATTATTACACAAATTTACAACTTTATCTGTGCTCCATTTTAACCAACAAGATACAAAATTCATTGGCCTATCAAAATATTTGCACATATTTGTAGTAATTTCCATTTAAATAAGTAATTGTATGAAAAAGTATAGCTACAAAAGCTATATTTTAACATACGTGTTTTGATACTGAATATTTTGTTCACTTTCAAATTTGTGCGAGTTTGATACTAAATTATCAGCTTTTCGTCGGGCATGTCTGTAGTTTCGTTCGGTAATTTTTGGTATAATTAAAAAAATTAAATTAAAAATAAGTATACTTACCTTTAACGGTGGCATCTTCTTCAAATAAAAAGCACACTTGATTTTAGCTCAACTAAAACTCCAAAGGTCTTTTTTAGCTCGACGTCAACACAATAATGGGCACAAAATATCTGAAGAGATATTTTGTGATCATGGCGGCCGGCGGGTTAAGAAATGACAATTCTACAGGCCGATATTACAGTATCCGATTTTACCGACAACCCTAAATTTAATTAATGGACGTCTGATGGACTTACACTGGACATCTAGATATGGATGTCCATATAGATTACAGGTCATCACATCTAATGGACATCCATAAACGGTCCATGGACATACAGGACATTATATGTACCTATTCTGGATATCCAATGGAAATCTTGTGCTATCTGAGAAGTTTTTAAATTATCTTCTTTTGGGATACCAAACGTTCATATAACTTGCCTCCAGCTGTTAAAGTACTATTTTAATTCGATTTACATCCTGGTTTCTTGCCATTTTGAAACTTAAACTACAACTTACATATTTACCTAGAAAATGTATCCCTAAATTTATACATTTTTTTGCTACGATACAAACCAGTAAGTTTCGAACTAAAATACAATCGAAATATAATCGCGCAAATTAAATCTTATAGTGGACCGGTTTTGTTTTGCTTATGATATTGTCATAATTTATATTAGATATATCAACAAATAAATGCTTATATAGGGATATTAAGGATACGAACCTAGCGATATAGCCTTGAAATATTTAGGAGAAATAGTTGTATCCCGAAAACAAATAAAGTCCTCCATTTTTGCCGGTTCAGTAATAAAACAAAATGATTTCTTTATGCCCGTATTTTTAGGGTTTAAAATTTGCTCGACTTACTGTTGCATTTATCGATATTTAAGACCTCAGCTTTTTTTTAGAGCGGTTTTAAAAATTTAAACCATATTAGTGAATCAGGCTGTAAATGTTTTATACGTAAATATAAAACACTAGTTTTTTAATGAAAATTTCTTATATTTGCCCTAAAAAGCTCTCATTACTTGGGTAAAAATATTTTTCGGTGGCCGTTAAGCAATATAAATAAATTAGACGGGAAGACAACAGATATTCGTTTTAGTTCCACCGTCGTCGACTGGGCTTATGTGCCGTGTTGCCATACCCTTTATTCTACGACTTGGTAGACAGAGATGGCTGTGATCTAGTTAATATGCATCACATTATATAAATTAACGTTTTTTTTTGTTTAAGTAGCGATAATGTGATAATAACTGTACAAATTATGGCTTTTACAACTATTTTTTAAGCATGAGAACTTATAACTATCATCTTTTATAAATTTTGCTAAGGTAGTTCATTCGCGACAGTTGTAGACAAAAATATAGCTTTTAAGTAAGTGCCAAAAGTTAAAGATTCTCAGGCCTAAAGAATTTTGTTTCTGTACGAGACTGTACCCAACACACGTTAACTTTCAATATACATACACATTCTTATACAGTAATAACTTTAAATATAATAAATCTGGCAGCGCCGTAAATGTCTATATTGAATGGTCTATAGAGTAAACGTGTGTATAGTAACGTTCATATAGTATGCGTCTCATACCTATTAAGTTTGTTATGTTGACATCCCAACACATGGAGAAAATAAATAAAAATATCGAGAAATATATTTAAAGCAATGTCACATTCTGAAGAACTAACCTAACTAACTTAGGTTTGAATTATCGCGCGTTGCCAAGTTGTGATTACTGTAACCCACTACGCGTCAGATGTTTCAAATTATTTTTATTAAAAAAATCTGTATTTTCTAAACAAAACGGTCAAGAAATTCCTTTTTTTTCTAAAATATTCATAATTTTTGGATCTATGTTGCATTAGTTTTTAAGAAATATGGTAAAAACCGTTTTTGAGATATTCCAAAATGTATTAGCATTTTGTTATATGTAGTGACCTCCAGCATGTTATATGCATATTTTAATTCTTAATATTTCTTCTCACAGACGACTAAAAAATTTCGTTTTTTTTTTAATTAAATAATAAAAAACACAAATTCCATCACATTCCTAAGAAAAGCCGTTTCACGAGTGAACTACCTTAAGGATTTTATATTTTAGTGTTGAGTTTAATTTCCATATAATTTTAAAAATATTTATAAAAATAAAACCACACTGATATCTCTGCGAATTTTTTATTTATTATAATTATTTGTGACATTCGTGTACAAAAAGCATACGACCTAACTGTGTCTACAAACTACTAGTTTCAAATACTGAATAAGGAACTGCTCACGTATTAGGTTAGAAACATTTACCAGTTACAACTAATACGTGAACAGAACAGAATTAACTAGTGCTCAAATATCTACACCGAAAAAATATGCAGTTATTGCTGTTAGTATCTGCATCAAGACAGTAACTAATTTAATTAATAATTGGCAGTGATTATTCTCATCTAATATCGTATTGCTGAAAGCATATAAAGTTATGCAAATTTAAAATTTATATTTTATATTTAATTAGTTTTATCGTTATTTGCTATTTAAGTTAATTTGAATGAAAATAAGAACATATAATTTTTTTTTATTTATATCCATGGTTTTAAGGTCAGGTCTAGAACTTTCAAATATCGAAAATTGTTTTTTTAAATTTTTTCAATGACCAATATATAGTTTTGTGTGTCGTTTATTTGACTCTACTGTAGCAACTAAGAACAGTAGTAGATCCCCCTTTTGTCTTACGCATCTTGATGGACGTTCTTAGGTTCAAATGAATCGAAAATGACCAACACCCTTTTTACTATATAGTCTCTCAACTACCTAAACGTCTTTTGTGCCATTCATGTAGTATTTTCTGGGTAGTCTTACAGTTAACAACGATCTTATTTTGTTCTTGAAAATGGGCAAGATTAAAAAAAGGCAGTCGTCTTAGTAATAAACGCGCCAAATAACATTGGAGCCAGATACGTTTACGAGTACGTCAGCTGAAAAATGGGTTTATTCATTTAGTATAGTTAAGCGTCTGGACATTAAGTGAATTGCCGCCGCCGAACAATTAGCTTCAACGTCACGTTGAAGACAAAAATAGTCATAAAAGACAGCTTAGACAATCTTAAGGATTTCCATGAAGCTTTTGAAGGGTTGATGAACTTTTTATCACGTAAACTTATTACGTTTTTTTCGAAACATCACATTAAGAACTGGGGAACAAATATATCAAAAATGAATTGACCAATTAAAACACGGCTTCTTCCGAGTTTTAATATATTGGAAAAATTCGTACCAAAGAAGTCGAGTCCGAGCGATTTTTCATAAAACCAAGCGTTTCTAAATAATGAATTTATTCCAGACTTTACGTCCTTATTGTATATAAATATATAAACACATAAAACACATGAAATTACTTTTCATAACTTCAAATGTCAAATAAATTACTTCAAAATTCAACCACTTCAAAGTTCCGCGTTACAAAGTCAAGCAGAAATGTCGAAAAGTATAATAGAATTGTGGCCAATTTATTTTGAGAATTATTTCCTAGCCTTTTCCCTATAATGAAACAACTTTTTTTTTAAGAAAAAAGTTAAGTTGGCAATGCTTTCTGAAAATATTATCGAGTGCTTAACGAGCATAGTATCATTTATACTTCTTGCTACATTTGATAGTTTCACATCATGGATGATTTCTTTGCGAATGCCACAGTTTCACCTAGGTCGATAAAATGTTGTTTTAATAAATTTTTAAACTATTTAATGATAGTAAAAATAATTTCAACATGCCTAATTTAAAGTAAAAAAAAAGTGTAAAATTTTTCGAGAGTTCCAAAAGTCGTTATTAGAATCAAACCTAAACAACCTTTACATTGAATTGTAAAACTTGGACATCTAAATCCAGATGCATAGATAGGAGAATATATCTGTTTTAATATGCAATTTCTTTATATTTTTTTTCGAATTTAATCTGACAACTGTGTTTTGCGAAAATCATGAAAAAATTTATTTGTATTTTTCTTTAGAGGGATTATTAACTCATTTCTCCTTTTTTCATTAATATACTTTAATACTATAACAACATATATTTTGAAAGCAATTGTTTCAAGAATATTCACTAAAAAATTGGAACACTAGCACGACCAGTTACATAATTAACATGGAGATCATTGCTAGTATTATCTTCATAAGAAATCTGCAGTTTTGCTTGACAGGGTAATAATAATTCCATCTTAAGAAGAGGCATTTCCGAATATATGTTTCAAAGAATATTTTTTTTAAGTAGATGCTGCCTTTGAATTCTTTATTTAAACAAAAAATACAAAAATGTGAAAAAATAGTAGCATTGAAAATCACTGAAAACCAAATTTTAAGGGAGATGGATGGTGGTTTATTAGAAATTATAAATTTTAGACTAACGTTTTTTTTTAAATTACTAATCAACACGAAACTCTAAAAATATATGTGGCAATTATCATTTACACTAACCATTGTAAACGGATAACTAATATATTTTCCTTTAGAAAGAATATGAAGTTCCTGTATACAAAGATTTGTTAAATAGATTTTTTCCATTAAAAACTGATTCGTTCTTATAAACCCATCATTACCATTAAATTGTACTATATCCACAAATAAAAAACTGAACTACTATTATTTTTTGTTCTTATCTGATACTGTATATTTATCATAACTCTTTGTGGGATCGTATGGTTCCCAGCGGCTGGCCGGGAAAATGTGTTTATTTCGTTCATACCAACTTCTCATTAAAACTTTTCCAGCATGACTGTCTTCCTTTTCTATGGAGGCATCACTAACCAGTCTTACATCATCATGAACATCGAATTGAAATAGTGGTCCACTTTTGCCTCTAGCCTATAAAAATATTTTTATTGAGAATCATTAATAAACTTGTTAATAAATTTAGGACTTTTTACATAAAATTCAATTATCAAATTACTTAATAAATAAAGAGCCTGAAAGCAAGACTGAAAGGAAGAATCAAATTTTATTAATTAGATTAGGTTTATAATAATCTAGATGTTACAACCTACAGCGGTTTTAATCAAAAATCGGGCCAGGCAGAATAACTAAAATGATTTTTTCAACTGGAAATAGGAACACAATGTAATTACTGTAAATTTAAGATTTTGTAATCAATTTAAGTATTTTCGGGCCTTGCTCTACAACAGGTAGAAGCTGGTTGTTGTGTACACGCGATTTATTATTTTTCCTATTTCTACATGGAACACAGCCGAGAGTAATAACTACGAAAAACTAAAGGGCCAATATAATTACTTTTTTCACTAAGAATATTTTTATTTTGCCAATTTTAAGAGACTAATATTTTATTTTTAGAGCCCAATTTATTTACCATATAGAAATCATGCATGAGCGATGAACACCGATGGTTTTTCTTTTTCAAAAGGAATACATGACCGGTAGATTCTTGGATGCTAATTATCGTAAAAATATTACAAAAAATAGTATAAGGTTAAAAAATGCATTTATTGAAATTCACTTGAAGGGGATGTTTTTTTTTTTAAATCAAGTACACATTTACCACACAAGATTTAGTAAAAGTAAGTTAAATATAGGGTGATGCAGAAAAAGTGGGCTATCTTTTGGTGGCGTGTAGTTCATATCAAAATAACATAAAATTTTAAAGCCCTCTACGTATTTTAAACGTAACATACATTTTTCAATAACTTATTCTATTCTTAGAAAAAGAGATAATGTTCTTTGATTACGAAAAAATGAACCATTTTCGAAATAAATACATTTGAATATTTATTGCATCGAATTTGAATGCGGTTTCATAATAGGAATACTTTTAAATAAAAATGATTTTTTTTTTAGAACAAAGATTGGTTCCACCCCTTATTATTACTTAAAGGTTTGTCTCATTTACCTTAAATTATACTGTTGGTATTAAAATTATGGGTATTTCTTTTACGAAAGTGCATTGAAATTGAATGCAAATGTATTTATTTTGAAAATGATTTATTTTTACAAATATGATGAGATTTTCATGTGAACTACACGCCACTGAGAGATTGCCCACCTTTCTCTAAACCACCCTGTATATTTGCTACTAAATTTAGGACCAAAATGTAATTTTATTTCGACCAACTTCACCGTTTTATGATTTCGTAACATAAAGAGGACCAGAACCAGAAAAAGTTGCGTAATATAGGAACCAACGATATCAGAAATTTTTGTTACGAGTTTTAGTGTTCGACAATTTTCGGATTTTGGATTATATTTTTTTCTGGCGTTAATTTTAAGGTTAAAGTGAAACCTATGAAACATTTTTACAGTAATTTGTAATGAGTTTAAAGATAACGTTATCGGTTTTTTATTTAATAAACGTTTCGCCTTTCAGCAACCATTGTTATTTTTTTTTAAATACGGTCCTGATTTTCTAACGTTCCATACATGTTTTTTTTTAAATACCCTTCAAACACTTTTCCTACCTAAAAGTACTTTAAATTTATGACACAGCTAATAATTTGCTTACTTTTAAAGAAAAAAATACTCATACGCTAAAGTTGTTGAAATTTTTAATGAGAAATTTTTAAATCTGCACATTTCACTGGGGATTTTTAAAATTAGTTAATAAATTACGGAGAACTGGTTCTGTATTGAATTGAGGACTAAAAATACCAAGCACGTTCAAATTAAGGTTTATCTTTTACGACAGGGTGCATTAACAAAAAACAAGTTACCAGAGTTGTCTAAAAACGAAGCTTGTTTATGACTTTACTTACATCAAACCTATCAAACGTATTCAAACTTAAAAAAGGGAAATATTAGTTTATATTTCGCAGGCCTGTTCAATTATTAGAAAAGACCAAGGTGGAATTTTGTTTCTGTCTTAAAGGACTAATACAATATACTGCACTTATTTATTTATTATTTTACCATCTTCAAACAATTCTCAACCCTTAATTTGGAGCCATTTGATGTAAAAACAGGCATAAAGGCGTTTATCTACATGGAACCAAGCATATTTGAACTTTAAAATAGGTATTAAAATTTAAACCAAAAACTTTATATTGTTGCTTCCATTGAAGAAAAAGTAGTATGTAAAAAAGATTATTTTATCAAATTTATTTTATGATATACAAGATGCCCGAAAAATTAAAAGATGCGAGTAACCAACCAAAAAGTAGAGGCAAATTTTGCTTTAGCTTTAATAGAAGATATGTCTGAAAATAATAGAATAACCTTTAATAAACAATATTAAAAAAATGATTGATATCTAGTATATACGCAAACTAATGCTATTGAAAACTTTTTAATTTAAGTTTTAAAATTAAAAAAGCTTAGTACCTTTGTAACTATAAAATCATAAAATGTATAATGGTGAGGTAGAATGAGATCTTCCTTTACATACATTAACTGATCAGCCATGACAGTTTTTAATTCTGAAAATTCTCTTCGCAGTAACTCCAGAACTTTCTGTAAAAACTGATATACAGAGTTTCCTAAAAACACAACTATATAAATAAATTTAAGACAAATATTTCAGTTCATTAAAATTATCAAAAATCTATAAAAATAATCAGTGTAGATGTAACCTAAATTTATTCTAAAGTCAATAATGAAAAACAATATTGTTAGAAGTTAAGCCTACATCACCAGCATATTTTTTCAAACAACTAAATACCTTTTTTAACTCTAACAGTTCTCCTGTGCCCAGATCCGTCCCAGTAACTGAAAGTAATATCGATCTCTTCTTCCTTTAATTTCTGCTGTTGTTTGGCCCACTGTTGCCTTAGTTCTTCTCTAAAAGTATTTTTTTTTTAGAACGGGTGTAATATTTATTTCTATAGTGCAAACAGCAACAATATTTTTTGTCAATTTACGACTCTGCCCTGCTGAATGGAGAACATATTGAGACAACTTCTGTTTTTAAGAATGATATGCAAAGCTATTTTATAGACAATTTTAGAATATTTTAGTGTCAATACAGCAGACTGGAATTGATAAATTTGGTTCCCCATTTTTACTATTTTTCTTCTTTTGGATAATTTTGATGACTTAAAAGTGACGTGTTATACTAATTTCTGAATATATTTAAACATCTATTTTAGATTTCAAATAATATGTAATGTAATGTGAATTGATATCTCTGTAAAAAATTGACTCAAAACATTTAAATTTTCGAGAGGAATAATCAAAATATAACTTTGAACATGTACCAGAAAGTTAACTAACAACAACACTATTTACTGTTTACCTTAATCTATTTTCTTCTTCTTCTCTTTCTCTGTCTGGAAGAAAACTTGTGTTAGCAAATGGATCCTTCTTAATTTTTTTCATATTTTTTGATGTTACTTCTTCACTTGATCGCTTAAAAGAATTTACATCTTTTTCTTCACTACTGTCCTCTTTATCTTCATCTTCATCTTCATCTTCCAACGCAAAAGACAATGCTTGGATCTAAAATAAAAGCTAGTACCTTTTTATTATAATATAAATCTTATGCTATTTATATTAAATAAAAAAAGAGAAAAATATTCTTATTCAAATAGAAGCAAGCAAGAACATAATTGAGATAAAATTTCAAAAGCGAATAAAGCAGGAAAGAGCTACCAGAGTTTTTTTTTTGATTTGAATAAATATTTAAACTAAACCAACTAAAACATTTTGTCACTCTTCGCAATATCGCTAAGACGAAGTTAATACAATTTTTTCCATATTCAATGAAAACAACGATATTCCTTACTAATATCTTGTATATGTAACTTAGAATTTACGCGATACGCGATACAAGTTTTATAGTAGTATGTTACAAGACTAGCTAAAAATAAAAAACTCAATAGTTTTAAATCTAAAATTTAGTCAGAAAGATTCTTTTCAGTAGGTCCAGAGTTAAATGGTTTTCTTTAGGTTTTCCAGGATCAAATTTTTCAACTTTCAACTAGGTTTTTTGATAGAATTTAATAAACACTATTTTTTTTTATCTTATTGGTTGTTATTTTCCCATTTAAATAACTTCAACAATATGAACGTACTTTCACATTTTCTAATGACCCTATATATATATATATATATATATATATATATATATATATATATATATATATATATATATATATATATATATTAGGGTGGGTCGAAAACTTTCAAGAAGCACTTGCTGCGCGCGCCCCCTGCCAAAAATTGGTGATTGGCACGAAACTTATGACCGATTGTTTCAATAAGCACTGGGAAAGGTTTTCCGGTCGTATCTAACTTCAAAACAATAAGAATCGAGAATTTGGTGGCATTGAACAAAGCAGTTATCTTTTAATATATATCCTAGGGTATATGGGATCAAGGTCAATGGGTCTATGAATGAAAAATTCACCATTCCAGGGTCTACGTGTTTAAGATGTATAGGACAAAGGTCTATAGACATAGGTTCTATGGGTCCAAGTTCTATGGGCTACTACATCAAAGATAAATAGCCCTAGATTATTCAGAGTGTCGGATTCACTTATAAAAGGGCCATAGACAGAAATTTAGTAAGGCCAACATAAGGGTTACAGTAGAATCTTTGGACATAACCTATTAAACCTAGACTTTCTAACCCTAAGTGCTCAAATCCGAACCCCTAAACCCTTAAACCTTAACCCATTAACTCTATACCTTAAGCTCTTAAATCTTACTTTAACCCTTTAACCCATGATCTTTAATGTCTTAAACCCTAAATTTTTACAGCCAGATTCACTAAGAAGATTTAAGACTTAAACGCGATATAGTTGCCATGAAATTTAAATCTTATAGTCGGCCAGTTTTGTTTTGCTTATGATATTGCGATAATTTTTATAACATATGGCAACAAATAAGCGCTTATATAGGGATATTAAGGATAAGAACCTTGTGATAAAGTCTTGAAATCTGTAAGAAAAATAGTTGTATACCGAAAAGAAACAACGTTTTCCATTTTTGTCGGTTCAGTAATAAAACAAAATGATTTTCTTGTCTTGTATTTATAGGGTTTAAAAATTTCTCGACTTATTGTTGCTCTCGTCAGTTTAAGCCCTCTGCTATCAATTCAGAACGGTTTTAAAATTAAACCATGTTTGTAAATCCGGCTGTTAAATCCTAAGCTATTAAACTCTGAATATCTGAACCCTTGAACCACAAACTCTAAAACCTGAAACTCTTAAATTTAAACCTAATCTTAAGGTTAAACTTAAAGCTTACAACCCTAAATTTTTAAGCTCCTGAATACTAACCTTAGAGTTTAAGGATTTAGTGTTCTGTGGTTTATGGTTCAAGACTTCTAAGTTTTGAACATTTGGGGATCAAGGGTTTACGGTTTAATTGTATAAGGTTCAGTATCTAAGGTGTTTAGGGTCTAGGATTATAAATTTAAAGGAATTTTGGGTTTAAGTGTTTAAAGGTCAAGAGCTTAGGGTTTTATGACTTAAGAGCTTAGGGTTATAAGTTTCAGGTTTTTTGAAGGTTCAAAGGTTCAGGACTCAAGGGTCTCGGAGGCAAGGGTTGAGAATCAAGGACTTAGGGGTTAAAGAGTTTAGTGTTTAAGAGCTCAGGTACTCCCTGTGTTTATTATTGGACAATTTTCACCTGCATATCCAACATTTTGGCGCTGTAATCTAGCATTTCCGAAAACAGACACCGTATTTGAATTCAGCTACCCCAGAAAACCTTATGTTGACTATATAGTGTGCCTGCGGAAAAAGATTTTCATTTTTTTAGGTTAGATCCAGACAGACTGAGTTTTATTAACATTCTAAAATCTCTTTGTGATTAACATTTAATAGTTTTTATGTACACAGTCTAATTTTTTGATCCGACGTCTTGAATTTTTGGAATACTAATATCGGATTTGAATTCAATGACCTCAAAAACCCTTTAGAATAGTATATAGAATCCTTGCCTTTGTTTAATGCCATTGAAATCGCGATTTTTATTATTTTGAGATTAGGTAATATCAGAGAATCTCCCCCTATGCTTATTCAAACAGTCAGTTGCAATTTTCGTGCCAGAGGCGCGCGCACTGCTCAAAGCAAAAAGTATTTATAATCCATAACATCACTTTTTAGCAGTCACATGTGGTTATAAGTAACAGAATAATTGAAACTTTTAGTTATTAATTGCATATCAAATAAAATTAACGTTCGAGCCGCAACACGAAGCCACTGAGAGCCTCACAATCGACTTTAGCCCTCTCCAAATGCTTTTGGTCCCCTATTATGATAGCAGCATAAGTTTTTAATACTTAATGAATTATTATCTTTCGCACAGTATGAATTTTTTAATAATGCAGAGTTATGTGAAAATTTTATATCTCCGTTCGTGTCTAGGTGTCTAACACCAGTACATTGGATCATCAGAACTGCATTTTTATGACCTAAATATACAATCTTCAATGTTTCAGCACGTTGGAGATAAAAATTTAGGCATGTATTTTTTAAATACATCGCTGAACCGAGTGTGCATTGGCAACACTTACTTTCATGTTAAGCATCATTCAATAAACTCCAATATTGATGCTAATGAGATAAAAAAATGTCACTAGATTCTAAGTTATATCACAATATTTCAGGTTTTTAAATATTTTTTTCTAAGAATTTTGTAAAATGTTAAAATTCGCAAATTATCTAAAATGTTGAATTCTAGGTCTTTGTCAGATTTCCTCAGCCAAATTTCTTAAATACAAAATAACCACCTTATATGTGTCAGCCTGAAAATATGTGTATACACAAAAGAAGACTTCAACGGGTTCAATTTATTCTGTATGAATAAAAACAACAATAATAACGGTGATGTATCCAAATATAAATGTGAGAAAGACCTGTGATAATAATTTGGACAAGCCAGTGGAGTAAACAGTTCGAGCTAATGACGCCATCTTAATTAGTATTCAAAAACAAACCTGCTTTTTTTGTTTATTCTTCTCAGCTTGCTTTGCTTCCATTTGTCTTTGTCGTTCTCTTTCTTTTTCAGCCTGTTTTTGTGCAAGTTTCTTTTCTCTTTCTTTCACAATATTTTCTTGTTTAGCTTTCATCTCATCCAGAGTAACTAAACCAATAGTAGAACTCTAAAATAAGTTACAACATAAAAAATCATTTCGCTAATTGTGTACATTTCTAAATTTGAATAGTCATTTTAGTGCATTATAATACATCAAAAACTCTGGCTAACTTGCTATTACCTAACATAAAGATTAAAAAAATCAAAACTATCTGTGACTTAATACTTCATCATGTTTAATGAATGTTAAAATTCATTTAATACAAGTGGGAAACAATATTTTCCTTTAAAATTAGAATATTTTTAGTATTCTTACACCCCTCTACTGGCAATCCAAAAATTTTGAATCTATACTGTTTAGTTTCTCTGAAACAATTGAGCATATCAATTTACCATGCCGGTCCTAATTTGCTTGCTGAAAACAAAGTGGATATTGCGCCTATTTTTAAAAATTTTTTCTGTTAATACTGATTACCAGAATGTCTAGTCTCTTTTCTATATATATATATATATATATATATATATATATATATATATATATATATATATAATAATCCTGCTTATTAGAATTTCTTTGGAAAATATTAGATTATAACCTAAACTATGTGACCATGACATAGTGAGACAAAATAGTTTGATCCATAGTAAGATAACAGTAATAGGGTGCATAGTGCAACTGGCCCTATAAGTGACTTATAAACATTTGAGTTATTAAAAAAATTAATTCGATAAATTGCATTTATGAGTGGCTAACACGTATGCTATAAATTATTTTTATTGTGTCATGCCAAATATTAGAAAAAAAATGGAAATAAATGTGTGTTTCCATTATTATAGAAAATGATTAACAAAAAGAGGCCATATGCATAATGTTTTATCACTGAGCCATAATTTTTTTTCTATAGTTATCAAAAATTCTTTAAACCTTTATTAAAGAGATATCGGTTCTGTTCATAATTTTTCTATTCAACCTCTTACAAAACTTTATATTACCGACTCTGTAGTAAATAGTCCTAGATTTAGTTATTTCATTATACATATGCTGTTTCACTATAAGCAAGAGATTGATGTACAATGGGACATGTGTCTTTTGTTTGATTTTTTTAAGTATCAAACATGAACAGTATTATTTAGAAATTAATTTTCCAGTATACAATTTAAATTATATACTAATACGTGTAGTCTAGAGAGAATTGTATTTAGTTCAATAATTGTAAATTAGGTTTCAGTGTCCTTTTTTTATATTTTAATGTATTTTCACTGTTACATATTAAACAGTTTTGGGGCTAAAAATCTCTAAACGAGTATTAAGTCCAAAATTATTTTACAATATGACGTACAAAAAACCTCATATTCTTTCTTTAGCTCTCATGTAAAAAATGAGGGGTATACCAAATGAGGTTTTAGCAGTTTTGTTCTAAACCTGTAAAGTAACATTTTAATAACGAGTTAATGTGAAGTGTTGAATAGTTTAATTTTTACATGCCTTAAGTTGCTGTTCAACAGCATCATAATGGGTTGCAAATTTGTTTTCGATATTGTTAATCTTCAGATCTTCCTCAATTTTTTTCTTACGAATTTCCAAATCCTGCATTTCCTTTTCTCTTTTCTTCATTAACTGCATTGCTCTGCCAGCTTCGCTGGCAGCCCCTTTGTAATGTGCCATTTTTAATTTTTTATTAATATGTGAAAAAACTCAATACAATCTATGCAACTTTTAAATAATATCAAAAGGATCAAAACTATCAAAATAAACAATAAACTGTGTGATTTTGTACTTTAAAGATAGAGGTTATCTGTTCCTTGAAGGTTGTCATGTCAATTTGTTTCGTTGTTTAAGGTAATTAATAATACATCGATAATCGTGTTTGTAACGATACGTAAACTTATTAGATAATTATAATTCAGTTGCTTTTAAAAAAAATTTCTTGATTTTTTCTGTTTAAATTTTCAAATCAAAAATCTTTTATTAAATTTTGTTATTCTTAATTTTCGTAATGTGGAATATTGATTCCCTAATTCACAAATATGATTTAACACCGGTTTAAGTTGACAGTTGAGGGTTTAAACTGACAAGTGCAACAATAAGTCAATCAAGTTTTGAACCTTGAAAATAAAGGAATAAAAAATCGTTTTCTTTTAGTAATAAACTGGCAAAAAATGGGAAATTTTGTTTATTTTGCAAAGTTTTTTTTTATCTATAAACATACATTTGTTGATATATAATTATACCGGCTATATTCTTTTGAGTAATTATCAATCGATCAAAGTGAACAAAGTGAAAGAATAGCCCTACCAATGTCATAAGCAAAACATAACTGGACAACTAGAAGATCTAACTTTAATTTACAACTAGATTATCTTCTTAGTGAATCTGGCTGTTAATTGTCTGCATAGACATAAAAGTTAAGTACAGTTGGTTCAGCGAGAGAAGACCCATGATGATTCGTCAGAACTAAATCAAAATAAATTTTATAATACAAAGTTTATACTCATAGAGGCGTGCCTATTGCACCTACAAGCGAAACTAAATAATAAATTGAACATTCTACTACACTTTCGGATTCCGCTAGTAGAAAAAAGCGAAAATTATAGTTTATAACAGAGATTATACTCTTACTTTCTTAAGTAAGTGAAAGTGTTAGTGATATAATAATAAATAGATTTATTTGAAAGAATAAAATAATCACAAAAGGCAAAGAGACGGAATTTGAATTCCTTTCTTAACCAAAAGAATATTAATAACCACAATAAGATTTACCTACAAACATTTAAAATAAGCATTTTTTTTAAATGGTACAAACTATGAAAAGTTATTTATAATTTTTTCTATAGCCCTTTTGAACGCAATATTTATAACATATACTTTTAAGGTCGAAAAATAACAGCAATAATAATCATATAAAATTTAAAAAAAAAACTGCAAATAAAATAATCCTTAAAAGCATAAAGAAAATTTATTTATTAATATATCGTCTAAGTACATAACAGGCAAATGCCCAAATAGTACAGTGAAAAAGAAATACATCTGTAAATCCAAAAGAACATCAAATTATGAGAAACAAATGTATGTCATAAAAATTTTAAAACCTTACACTAATCAAGCCCTAAAATAAGAGTCAGAAATAATGCAATAGCATATCAGACTAAGAGCAAACAATAAAAAATATACATATTTCACAGTTCGTCTAAGCTAAAACTACCCTTGGATAAGAACTATTGAGTTTTTCCATATACTTTAGAAGAAAACGAGCTCTTGTAGAAGCAATATATGTACTTTAACTAATGCTCGTCTCTTGTCCGCCTTTTTGTATTTGAATCTCGTCTTAAATAGAATATTTAAAGGCGATTTATTCAAAGACACAATCCCTTTGTTGACGAGTTCAGTGTTCAAGCTTTTTAGAGTAACATGCTTTTCTAAAAATAAAAAATACATTAAAATTATTAAATATGGACCAGTGATACTACTTTCAAGGTTAGTTTATGTTATAATAGAGATTATACTCTTACATTCTTAGTACATATTGTAGAGTTTATTTCGAACTTCCATTTTGGATCTTTAGGGAAGATCTGTGGTTTTTTCTTTTCGACAAAACGCTATTTTTTTTTCAGAAGACGAAATAATTGGATTATTTTCTTTCCTTTTTCACATGACATATAGGGTTTTCCTTGAAATTTCAAGGGCAGTGTTTACTCTCTAAAAATAATGATACCTAATTGAAAAGTTTATTTCCAAAAATAAAATTACTTTTTATCTTTCGGACAGACTCCACAGGAGCACTCTTTGTCTTCTCCAGTTCGAAATACTTACACAAATTAAGCACAAGCTGTTGTACTTGCCTGTGAAGAGTTTCACCACGCATTATCTAAAAGGACAAATCGAATTTCATTAGTTTAATTTAATTTTTAACGCTTGATTAAAGTAGTGGGAAAAATATTTTCAAATTATATGGGTGTGTCGGGCCTTTAGACGTCACCGACAGATTTGATGGTTAGAAATGTTTATGTTATGGGTTTAGATTTTTAATAAAAATATACTTACCGGTAGTAAATTATAAAATAATAATAGCTTTTATGTGAAACAATCTTCTGTTTTAAATTCACTTAAATAATCAAAGTATCCCAAAAACACAATGTAAATAAAACTCTGAACGATGACTCACTCTCACTGGACTAACTGTATACAGACTGCGGATCCTATAGAAGCAAGTTGGCTCACACTTAGAAAGAAACAGAGTGTTTTCGATGAGTAGTACCTCTTTTTCTAATGGCAAAGTATCCCAAATGTCATTGGATACTCCTGTCAGCTGACTGCCATTAGAAAAAGAGGGTTTACTCGTTAAAAACGCTCTGTGTCTTTCTAAGCATGAGCCAACTTCTGACTATAGAATTTGCAGTCCATATATTTAACTTTCATGTCCATGGTTTTATGTGGGAACTTGGTTAAGATATTATTGTGCTCCTATCAAATCAGTAAAAATCCTTTAAGCTTACAAAAACTTTATTACAAATATAATATGTCACAATATATTCTTAAAATAATTGTAGATTATAGGTCCTAAAAATCTACTGGTGGAAGTTGAGGGGGTGTATTTCTTCTTGGCGACCTTTCTAGTAAAGGTTTTCTTACTCCTGTTTCGATATCGTAATCTTTTCTTTTCATTGTTGCTCTGTGTCTAAGTGAACCCTCATAATATGAGTTCTTCATGGGAGCATTGTCTTTGTATCCACTACTCCAAACAATTATGATAATAACCATAAGCACTACAAATCCAAATGCTACTCCAACGTATATTTTGAAGAGTTTAGTATCGGTGTACTAAAAAAGAAATTATAACAACGTTAACAAAGAAAACAACCTTAAAATCTTCAAAGTAACATTTAACATTGTTTGTTTGAAGATCGTAGACAACGATGTTTCCTGGGAAGTAGTAGATATCTGTTGGTCTTCCACTGTCTTTATTTTTGTTGAATATCACGATGTTTCGGCTAGTAGTTGTCTCTAGCCATTTTCAAGTTTCAGTTTCACTTGGACAATGGAAGTCCAACAAATATCTACTACTTCGCATGTAACATTTAACAGTTATGAATGAAATAAGACATTATCTAAAATTGTTTAACAAAAACCTATAGTTAGATAATATGTGTGGATATACATGTATAAAATAAATAAGTTAGTTCTATCTATAATTTGTTTTTAGTGTCATATTTATATTGAGAACCATAAAAAGAAGTTACCAATGTGTCAGGAACGTGCTCGTGAAAAACTTTGCAACTCTCGTACCTAAATACGCCAAAAATCTATCAAAGTGTTCTGTGGAATTTTAAGATCGTTTCATTTATTCATTCTGCTGGTAGCAACCTAAGTGCAATCCTCTTACAATTCTGCCGCAATCGAGTTTGGGCTATTTCCGAATCTGATGCAATTCTGCTCTAAGACGATCTAGAGTGCATTTTCGTGTGCGAAACTGCTGTAATTCTGCCAAAGAGGATTGTGAATGATCTTTGATTCTGCTGCGACAGAAGTACGTCATACGTGTGCGATGGCAAGCCCTGCATGCGATTTTGAAATTCTGATACTCTATTCTGCTGCCGTAAACTAAGCATTAAAATATTTTTTACCAAAACTGCTGCAATGGACAAAAATTGCTGTAATTATGACTTAATTTCTCTATTGCATGTTTTGCTGCACTGCTGCTACCAGGTTAAAAATGTATCTTTTCCGTCAACTTTATAAAATAAACTGGGTATGCAATTTTTGTTGTATGTTATTATTTTAGCGTGGAATATTCTAAGTTTCTTTGTTTTAGATATGTTAGACTTAAACAAGCTTAGAGGCCTGGATAAGAAATTTAAATCACCTTGTAAATTCTTTTAGTTTTCATTTATTTTGGCCAATTTTTTAAATATGTAGACAAATGTGTTTTTTGAATGGGTAGTTAATTTTTTGTTGAATTGACTGTATGTATTTGTGATAAAATTAATATGCTGGGCTGTACTATAAATTTGGTAGGTAATATAGTATTATAGATAAAATTTTGTTACATTTCAAAATTATTTTCAATGTAAATTTTACATAAAAATAATTTTTTTTTAAGAAAAATGTTTTTTTTTTTCATGAAAGTCGTACACTAAACGGCATAAAATAGCTTTCTAACTATTTCACACTGCATATGTATAAAAGTCAAAACTTACAGTGTATTACGTCAACCAATATAAAAATGTGGTGAAAAATATATTAAAAATTGTAGTATACAATATATTTATATTTTATATTACTAATTCGATAATTTATTTTGGTTATAAATATCGTGAGCGCTTGCTTTGTATGACTTAAATTGTGCTATCAATTGCTAACTGTATTTTAATTTGAGAGTCATATGAGAGTAAGAGTTAGTTGTGTTTTAATAGTGAAAGTGTAAAGAAGTAGTTATTAAACTGTTGAAAGTAATTACTGAATTTCTAGAACATTCTATTTGAAAACTATAAGAGATAGCAAAAAATTGACTTCGTCATCGAATTTGTCAAGAAATAAGCCTAGAACCTAATTTTTGACAATGTTCTAAAACTTTCTATTTGAAAATTAAAAGAGAGAGAATAACTGACCTCACCATCAAATTAGTCGTCAAGAAAGAAGCTTAGAACCCAATTTTCGACAAAGTTCTAGAATAATCTGTTTGGAAACTAGAAGAGTTATCGAAAAACTGACTTCACCATCGAATTTGTTATCAAGAAAGAAGCTAAGAACTGAATTTTCAACAAAGTTTTAGAACATTCTATTCGGATATTAGAAGAGCGAAAAATCGACTTCACCATGGAATTTGTTATGAAGAAAGAAGCTTGGAACCGAATATCTAGAAGCTCTGTTTGGAAGCTATTATTTATGAACAAGATAACCCAAAAACCGAAATCGAACTTGGACTCCTCATAATTAGGTGCTGCGTTCTCTGTTCTGTTCTACAGTTGCAGGAGTTGGATATTTGATCCAAATACCGGAAAAAAGATTAACTCTTTTAAAATGTACTTGTACTGACGAATACAACACAATTTCATGGGTCCAAAAAGTAACCAATATCGAAGGTCTCCGATATTTAAACAAAAAATAAGAAATGATGATCACGTTAAGAAACAAAAAACTCGTTATACAGAGTGCCCCGGAAAATGTGGGAAATCTCCAGGATATGAAAAAAACACGTGAAAGGAATACTACAAGTTCATATAAACTCTTTTCGTATAGGCCTCCTCTTTGTAGATATAAGTTCCTAAAAAGCTGCAATAGAATTAAGTTTTTTACACATAGTACATGATGATCTTCGAGAACAGCTGTTATATCCATATTATTTGAACAAAGTGCATGAACTGATTCCTGATTTTCCCCGTAGAACTCAGTTTGCAAACTGACTATTGGATCAGCAACGAAATAATGTAAACTTAATTAGCACTATTCTCTTCATGGATGAAGCAGAGTTTACCAAAAATGGTATCACAAACTTACACAATTCATATGTATGGGCTTGTAGCGCCCACCAATTTACCCCCTTTTACTTACTAATTTTAGGCCTTCCATCGTTTATTGTACGTGTTAGAATTTTGTTGGATTATAAGAGCTAATTTATATCTAAAGGGAGCATTATTCTCAACTTTGAAGTTGATAAAATTTTGGAATTATATGTATTTTGTTTAAAAATAATTAAACTAAAAATTCACGTAGCATGATTTATTTTCGTTACTTTAGGAGCCACCTTTTCTACAAAATGTACTTTTTCTCAAAATTATAAGATTTTACATATTTTATGCTACGGACTCACTTATTTTCATTTTTGCTTACTTTTTCACAATTGCTTAAGGCCGTTTTCTAACTCTTCAGAAAATTCGCACCACAACCAAAACTTAATTCTGTTTCGCGTTATTTTCAGATTACACGCAACCGGACTGGCCCACCGTACCGTGAGATTACAGTTACATTTGACTCGGAACTAACTAACGCAGCTTAACTCTGTACTGTCTAACTAACTTGTCTGAGTTTAAATCTATACTGCCGAACTAACTTGTCTAAGATTTAAATTAAACTGCTTCTTGCAATAAAATCAGGATGTATATCACCTAGTGACGTCGCAATCTACGGGACTTTTGTCTGTGGACGTGCCTTGGCTAGCTGATTTTGCGAAAAACATACATAAATCAATATTTAGAGCTTAGCAAGCTTAAGAATTTGCTTTATAGGTGTGACTTTTGGCTAGAAATCTCCGAGAAAAACAACAATAAATAATGTTTCTTAATTAATTACTGCTAACTAGAGAATTTCGTGAAGGAATGTGTAATTAAATTGATCGTCTATCATCCTAAATTTGCGTACTAGAATCTCAAGAATGCAATATCAGCAAAAAAAAATCTGCGGATCACGACACTTCTATGACGTCAAAAGCAGGGGATTCGGAAAGACTCCACACCGGAATATTTTAAGTTCTTTTATTTAATAAATGCGGGTACTAGCAATTGGTCGATTTTTGTTATAAAAATTTTTGAACTTAGAAAAATTTTCAACTTTATTTCAGATGATGATTCTAAAAGTGTTTAAATTTTATTTGATCCGGTTCAGTACAACAATACTGGAGTAAATTAACATTTGATTTATTTTGATATTTTAGAACTTTTTATTTTATTTATTTATTTATTTTTGACTTTTAAACTTAAATTTTAAATTAAATTATTTTTAAAATTTTTTATTTTTGAATTTAATTCCGATTATAATGTTGTCTACTTATAAATAAAATTTTAAGACCGAGCTGCTACAGGCTGATGAAAATCCTCATCTAACTATTGTTTCGCATCATCAACATCAGTTCCAATCAATTAATGTCTGGGCAGGAATCATTGGCAATTTTTTGATTGGACGATTCGTATTGCCGGCATGATTGAATGGAGAACTTTATTTGAAGTTCCTTCAGAACACTTTTCACGATTTAGTTGAGCACTTACCACTTGAATCCCGCCGACATGAACTACATGCACGATGGGGTATCATTTCATTTCAGAGTTGCTGTGCGGGAGCACCTAAATAACGTCTGCTCAAACCGTTGGATAGGTAGAGGAGGACTTATTGCCTGGCCTCCTCGATCTCCCGATCTAAGGCTGTTGGATTTTTACTTGAGAGGCACCTCAAAATCTTGGTGTATTCCACTCCGGTCGATAGTAGGGCGGAACTTCTACCGAGAATCACGTTTCATTGTGATCAAATAAGGAAGGATCTTGAGTTAATGTGGCGGGTACAGCAGTTCTCATTTCATTGTGTCCTAGAGTGTATCAGACTTCACGGAGCCCATGCTGAACCCTCTTACGAAGTTTTTAACTAAGCAGTCAGTTTACTTTTTTTATTGAAATTATGGAGACAGGAGAAAATTCCACTTTTTCATATTCAACCCGACAGAAATTAGGGGACTAATAGTGTAAATAAAATGACGTTTTTTCGAAAACGGTTAGGACTAGCGACACAAGTGAAGAGTATTTAATTTTTAATCAATAGTTAAAGGTATGTAAATAACATTGTCTAAAGTTCTTATCATGCAGGGCGTAAAAAACTGGATCATGAGTGTCACAGCTAGTCCGTCCTTGCGGCTGTGAATAATTCCTAACACTTGGATAGTAATTTGAAGGGTCTTACCTGGTATACATTATATTAAAAAAATTGAAATCTACCGGTGGTTTAATAATTATGTGTAAAAAACTTGATTCCATTGCAGCTTTTTGGGAGTCCATATCTCCGAAGAGGAAGCTTATACGAAAAAAGTTTATATGAACTTGTAGTATTCCTTTCACGTTTTTTTTTTCATATCCGGGATATTTCCACATTTTCCCGGACACCCCGTATAGCACAGGTAATGAGAGGAGATAGGTATAAACTACTGAGGATCATCATCATCATAAGGGAAAAACATGGAAAAAGATCAGTCGGGAAACATCAGAACTCATAGTTAAGGACTGAAGGAGATGGTATTGTTGTTCATCCATAGATATTTTCAGAACAGAAGTTTCTAAAAAGTCGTTAGCCTTTTGGATCGCTAATCTTCGAAAGGAGAGGGTGGTTTAAGAAAAAGAAGTCCATTTTAAAAACGTGGTATACTAAAAAAATATTTAAATAATTTTACAATACTTTAAAATTTTGATAGGTTTTATGACAGGTCTCAGGTATAATTAATTAATTTTTCATCTAATGCCATCTTCTCCAAAGGTTAAGTGGTAGAATAGCCTTTAGGTTAAACTTCGCCTTCATTGATAGTGTTTTTTGTTAAAAAAATTATTTGGAAAGGTATAAAATGCTTTTATTGGACAGATATATACTAAGATATCAAAAGGACTGAGCTGTGTAGAGGCCCTTTCCATATTGTAGTGTTCTAAGTCCGCTGCATTTCCCATAAATTTCCGAACACTTCGAGCGGTCACAAGTAGCTCTGCCTTTTGTATAACCTTATGCAGGTGTTTGCTAAGGCCTAATCCTTGTGTATTAAGTAGAATATACTTTGGTATTACTCAATTGTTGATAAAATTATGGGGATTGTCTTGATACTACTTATACGCATTGTATGTCTATTTGTATTTTTAGATCTTTATATTTGGCGACTTTTTAATATGCTTATCCCTTTGGCTGTGGTTATTAGAGATTGCGACTTATATTAGTGTTTTTGGCTTGAATGTTTTATTTACTAAAATAAGATCTGATTTGCTATGAACAATTGTATGATCCGTAGACAGAGTATGATCCCAATACAGCTTGAATTCGCTGTTTTGCAGTATTAGTTCGAGACTCTATTCGTAGCATGATCGGCAAAATTTTTTGTTTCTCTGATAATTTTGGCGGCTAAATCATGCCTCTCCTTGTACGGCAAATGCTTGGCATTTTTCCATTATGTGCTGGATTGTTTCTGATGTTCGACATCCACATTAGCATTGGCTGCTTTGGATTGAGGGGTCTCTGATAATATATTTTTCATTGGAATAACTTAATAAGCCTTCAGTTTATGTAAATATTTACACTGAACAAGTAGTTGGACGCTAATTGGTTGATTTTTTGCTGGTTGACCTCATGTGGATGCATTATTACTATTACTATTATAAGCGACTGATTGTGAGCCACTGAAGGCCATTATGAAAAGAAATAATATGATACTAATTTAACATATTTTTCATTTTCTAAATTAAAATAACCATTTAAAAAAGGAATATATAGAATCTAAACATTTATTTATATACTTAAATCCGTCACCGTTAATGATATTCGGTACTTACAAGCATTCGAAGGCACATTTCGTTATCGACTGGTGAATTACAAGGAAGGCATGATTTGGAAGCAGGGTCGGGTTGATACTGTCCTTTAGGGCAAGTTATGCAGAAAGCAGCATCATCACCGCTAAATGTATGTGGAGCACATGGAACTAAAAATAATATTGGGTTATTAGTTTTCTTTGTCTGGATTCAGGGTATAGCTCTAAGACTTTTTTTGACAGTGGGTAAAATGAAACATTGATTCTATTGCGTTTTGCAGGTTAACTAAGTACCTAAGTCATAATAAGCGTGTGTCGGTACTTAAGAGTTAAATTGCTCCCTCTGAAGCCCATTTTTGCTAGCGTCTCAGTATGCCACTGCGCGGGGCTAGCCCTCTTTGCTATAATTATACATTAGAAGCAGTGCTACGACACGTCGCACTATGGAATATTCCGAAAATCAAATATCTCTACTAGAGATTACGCTGATATAATTTTTTTAAAAATTAAAGGTTATGCAATTGCGGATTTAATAAAAATGTTAAAAAGTTCCAATGACTTTCATTTGACCTTGAAAACAGCGTTCAAACTTAACGATATATATATATATATATATATATATATATATATATATATATATATATATATATATATATATATATAATATATTTAATTTTTACATTATTTATCTCTTACTTTAAGTATACTGAGCTCAGCGTCAGCTCCTTTAAATTCATTTTCGGAAGAGACTATTGTTATTTAAACTTCAAGTTTGTCTCATTAGTATAATTAGTATAATTTTTTAAAGATTCGTACTTACCACATACCCTTTGTCTCGTACTTTCTAGACCAAAGCCAGATGGGCAGAGGACCATAATTTTAGGAGACTTAACGCTTACCGGACTTCCCTCTTTCCCATTTATGTTTGGTAAAAATTCAATGGTGTTTGCTGGATCAACTTTTGAATAAACTACAAAAAATGAAATATATAAAACTTTATGGTGGTAAAAGTTTAGAATTGAAAAACTCAACGTTTCACAACATATTGTTAAATAATTTAAATATTTGGAGGGCAATTTTTGAAAAACCTAGTTTATTATATATTATTACATCAGTTTTATGAATGAAACCTTTGTCAATTATATGATCTTATGAACTACTATAATAAAAATACTAATTCTACTTATTTTTTCCGTAATTCTGGAATCTAAAAAATGTTATTACTTTAATTTCGGTTGAACTGAAAGGTGCATTTTTTGGAACAGAAAAGCGCTAAAAGATATATATTAATAATATAAATTTTTATATGAAATTGAAATTTTTGAAGTTGGTGCCAAATTAATATCTGATAAAATGCGATTTATATAAAAATGTTGAAAAATACTCAATTTGTTATTGCTTTCTTACCGTAGCTTGTATATATCCCGTGTTAGTTAGTAATTATTTGTGTCATTTAGTAATAATTTGGCGTCGACTTCAAAAATTTCAATTTCATATAAAAATTTATATTGTTATTTTTCACTTTTTAACCCTTTTTTTAGAAGTCGGTTCAATTCTAGTTTTGAATTGAATTGAGTTTCTAAGATCGCAAAAAAGTATTCATTTTATCCATAGTTTCTTCTTTGATTCTGAGAGTTTCATAAATACCATTTTTGAATAAATTTGTTCGAAACAAATATTTAGTTAGCATTAGTAAATTTGCTGTCTTGAATTTTGAGAAGATAATTATAGATTAGTTCCCTCCAATAGGGATATTGAAAGAACTTAAAGACATGTAAAATTTTTATCTCGAAATATTTTATCCAGTGTATTGAATTTGAAAAAATTAATTTAAGATCCGTAAAATAGGTCTCAAACTGCACCTCTATATCAATCTGGACAAAAACGGAAAAATGTAAAATTTTTAGTCCCCCATGTTGTATCTGCCATATTATATTGTAATATATTAACTTCAGATTCGTAACCTACGATTCTGAAAATTCTCCAATACCAATTTTGAAAAAATGTAAATAACGTAAAATTATCAAACCACCATATTGAATCGGCCATATTGAATTCCAAAAAAATAATTTTTGACTCTTTATCTAGTCTTAAACTAGACCCTCGAAGATCTCCTAATTAACAATTTTGGACATAATCCGGAAATATAAAATTTTTACACCATTATATTGCATTCTGCCATACTGAAAAACAATTTTAAATTAGTTATTTGCACTCTCAGAAACCCCTCAGCAACATATTTTCAACAAAATTGAGATATGTTAAAATTTAATCAGCCATATTGGATTCGTCATTTTTTAAAAATAATTTCAAATTCAAAATATACACCCTCAAAAAGTACTAATTTTGGACAAAATCCAAAGATGTGAAATTTCTGATCCACCATATTAGATTCGCCATATTGAGCTTTTTTAAATATTTTAAATGTGTAATTTAAACCGTCAAAGACCTCCCTATACCAATTTTGGGCAAAATCGAGAGAAAATTTTTAATCCGCCGTATTAAATTTTTTAAAAATAATTTTAGTTTCGTTGTGAACGGACCCGAAAAGTACTCTACCAATTTTGGAGAAAATTGGACAAAATAAATTTTTTTATCCGCCATATTTTCAGCGTCATCTTGGATTTTACTGAACCACTTTCGGCGAGAATAATATGGGACCACCACTGCAGCAACTTCTTGAACATAATGCCAAAAATTTCACTCAAATTGGTGCCGTCGTTCCGAAGTAATATATGTATATATATATATATATATATATATATATATATATATATATATATATATATATATATATATATAAACATACATAGCTTTCGAATGTAGAACCTCCTTCTTTTAGAAGTCTATTAATAAAATAGAAACTTGCAAGCTGTCTTCCCTTAAGTCATTCTGAATTATTATTTAAATTATTTTATGTTGATTATTGTTATTAAATAAAATAATTTATAAAAACTAACTAAATGACACAAAAGTATCTTTAAATGAAAATAAATTTTTCAGCTATAAAAACCTTTTAAGAAATTGCAATGATTTTACTAATGGGCACCGAAATTAAATTGAAATAACTATGGAAATTTATCGAGTTGCAAGTTGTTTAAAGAAATTCTTAATTAAAAAATAACAATAGTAGCATGCATACTACTTTCATTATTTCAATCGTTATGTCATTGTAAATTTTTACATTTATTGAAGTTTATTACAAACTTGAATATAGAACCGTAACTTTAATAGCTAAAAGGGTTATTAGACTACACGATATTCAAGAATTCTAATTCGGATATAGAAATTTAGATCACGTCGATTATACCGTGCTGAATCAGATATCTAAATCAAGGCGGAGAATAATTGCCACAATGGTTGGCTATATAAAAAGAAAAAAAAAAGAAATAGGAAGTATTGGATAAATAGCATCTTATAAATATTGTTTTTATTTTTTTATACTTAATAACGATTAGAGATACAACCTAATCGAAACATCGTAAAAATAAATAAAAATAAAGACAATACAAGTCCGACGTCTACATTTTAGTTAATAACCATCATGTTTCTTTTCGGATTCCATGTTGTCTTAAAGGTTTTATTTACTGAACTTGAGTTAATTTTTTCCAGTTGTAACTACCTTGCGTGATTTTAACTATTTTTCGAAATTTAGCGAGTAGTCAACGCATCTCGCCATTATTGGATATTTTTGTACTCAGTCCGAGAATATGAACCTATTTACGCGGTTTAATGGATTAATTTTACCCTTTAGGAAACGTGGAACTTCGTTTCCGACGGGAATAATTTATTTTAAGAATTTTTTTATTATCAATTTTTTGTGTAAAACCTTCCGACTAGAATAAAAACTCTAGCCGCCCCATCTTCCTTCTCGCTCATTGCGATAGAAAGAGAATGAGTGAAGCTCAGAATTATTAAGTTTTATTTTATTAGGGAATGTTTCTGAGGAATGAGCCAATTAGGAGGTTATCAAGTAACACTCATTCTTGACTCTTAGTTAACTTTTGTTTACCTTTTGACTTTTCCTAATTTTTTCCGTTTCTTTTTTTATGTACTGAATTTAGTTATTTTTCGCATGTCAAATTCGGGGTTATTTTACTGTCATGTTCGGGTTTATTTACGAAGATCTGGTTTTTCATAACTTTATAGCTAACAGGAAGCTGACTATTAGTCGCAAGGTCAAATCAGGTTATCTCTACTTGGTCATGTTCTGGTAATTATTTTTATGTCAGTACTTATTTTTCGGGATTACTAAACCCTTCAGGACTGACAATAAATCTTTTGTTGTTTAGCGCTGCCGAGCATTACACTCGACTCGTAGCTCCTCCTAAACCGAACGTACGATCGCTTCGATTTATTGGCAATACTGTTACTAAACAAAACTTAGTCTCTGAATCCCGAATTATTTACCTTTACCGTGAAAGTTACGAGAGCTAAGATCAATATGAAAAAGGAGGAGTTACGTTAAGAAGAACAACCCGTAATGTCCTCAATTTTACAGCTAACTTTTCACTTTTATAGCAGTGGTGACGTCGCACTCTGAAATCGGGAAAGCACCGACTCAAAGGGGCGCCACCGTGCCGTATCAAAGTGCCGCTACTGCGCTGTTTAATGTCTGGGTTTCCCTGCCTCGGTAAATGAAGATTTGGAGTTTTAGCACTGTATCCGTCTTATTCAATTTATTTTATATAATTAGGGACCTTGGGGCATATTAAATTTGAAATTTAATATTTTGTCGTAAAATAAGCGTGTATTCATGACATACATATATATATATATATATATATATATATATATATATATATATATATATATATATATATATATATATATGAAGTAAAAAGCGAACAGTAAATGCAAACTTCTCTCCATCATATCCATTCTGTGTTAAAGGTTGCACAGTTAGAATAAATTGTAATAAAACGCAATTTATCCCATTCCACCACCATTGAGATGATGATGGCCCACCTGTACCACCATACCGAGAAGAAAGTCAAAACTTATCCTCCCCGCCACAGTGACACGGCAGAGGTACATGTTTCGTCTCTACTAGACTCATCAGGGTACCGACATGCACCTGGCTGTGCAAAGGACAGATCGGAAGGAAGCATGCAAATACTGAACGCGGCTTCGCCGACTTCCCGCCGGATGGCGTATATGTGTTTATGCGGCTTTCACGAATTCGTGTGTGCAACCTCTAACACAGAATGGATATGATGGAGAGAAGTTTGCATTTACTGTTCGCTTTTTACTTCATTCAAATACGGAGCTGCATATAGTTGTATGTTTTGCTGAATGTGATTTCAGCACTGCAACGGCATAATGTGGATATATCCACTGCTATTGCATCTCACACGGGGGAATTCGTGAAAGCCGCATAAACACACACACATATATATATATATATATATATATATATATATATATATATATATATATATATATATATATATATATATATATATAGATAATCTTTTTATTTTGTCTTTTCCTGGATCTAGGTTTTTTATTTAACAAAAAATCAAAAACAATTTGACGTGTCGCCCTTTTTTTAAGGCATCTTCAAAAAGTTTTTGTTTTTTTTATTTACTGATCTTTCCTAAAAATAATTTTTATATAATTAAAAACATTCATACACAAACATATTTACAATTTTAAAAAACAAACACTTTAAAAAACTATTCATATTTCTAAAAAAGTATTTAATTTTACACAGTACATACCTTGACATTTTGTTTATTTATTAATAATAAAATGAATGGAATGCAAGTATGTTTTATTTTTATATTTTGACAATGGACCAAAAAAAATACAAAAGAACGCATACATTTAATTTTATGTTTAAGAAGATATTCAATTTTTGATATTTATTAACAGGATCAAATACTTAATATTTTTCTTTAAATTAGGCTGGTGTAAATGTGGCTCAAATTTCCTATATCCGTTCTGTCGTTAACAGTGTTTTTATCTTTTTTAATTTCTATCATTTCCTTTATTTATATATTTTATCCTTACATATATATATATATATATATATATATATATATATATATATATATATATATATATATATATATATATAACAAATGGGACAACACAAAGTAAATTTTGAAAAAAAAAACTGTATAAGGTTATATAACATTTACTAACCAAGTATCCTAAATACTATTAGACCACATTAAAAAGTGAGTAAGGATGATCGGCATCGCCCGATCGTTCAAATTAAGATTTTAACTGCCCTAAATGCTATTATACCACACTGAATTTAGTTCCTAACTCAATAAGTATGCTTGAATATATGATAGTCTAATAGGTTCTTTAGTCATTTGCTTAATAAATTCCGGCTCCGAAGAGGCTAAATTTCAGAAACTATCCATACTACAATTTTGGTGTAAAAATATATATTAAGAAATATTATTACTGTTGCTAGAGATCGTAGTTCTATAGTAATACAAGAAAATCGTTGATATCTCGAAATATCTTATAATATCTTACGATACACACTACGTGTGAAATACATTTTTGATATCGCAGTATAATTACCTGCAAATTTATTTTTCTCTTTAATTGTCATAGCAACAGCAAAGCAGACAAAATCAGTATAAAATTCTGAAAATACTCTAACTTGGTTTCTTTTAACTGAATTTAACAAACATTTCTTATAACTTTTCAAGCTAATTTCACTTCATCATAAGCATTAGGCAGATTAATTTCTATGCTTAATGATAGGGGCGCTATAAAAAAATACCATTCTCTTACGATTTCTTAAAAAGAAATAAAAATAATCGGAAAAAATAATAGAAAGATTAAAAAATTGGGATTTTAGTAAGAAATAAAAAAATCTATTTTTTTTTAGTATCCTGCCGACATGTCTAGAAATTTATATTTTATATAGACAGTTGTTTCCTACGAATATTGCTCTCGGTTCGATACTGATCCACTGATGAGACCATAAGGTGGTCGAAACGCTTATGGAGAGCGAATCATAGTTGTATTTGCAGAAATAAACTATTTTTATGTATTATTTCCTGTTTTCTGCTTGAAAGGAGAATACATAGAGGCAACCAATAAAAAGATTGTTACAGGGCCCTCTCATAATATCTTAATAAATTTAATCTACTGTAAGTAAATAATAAATATTATGTGTTTTTGTAACAAAGTGGCCTGAAGAGTTTTTGAAATATAGCCTTAACGGGTCACGCTATGTATTTAATAATTCCAATAGAATATTTCTACAAAGAACTCGGCTAGGATTTCTAAGCAATGTTTTTAAGCAAAAAAGTAACTAATTACCTGGAATATTTTCAATTACTTCACTGTTATTGTAGATGACATTAATCAGATTCTCATACACTCTTAGTTTACAATTGGTGTCGCATGTGTCATCGAGAAATGAAGTAATAAAATCTGGAGTTATTTTTGCCTTCATTGTCACATTGAAGTAGTTATCATCTTCCTAAAAGCATAATATTTACACGGTTTCAGATTAACAGCCTACTAGAAGTCTCATTACGTTATTTTTAACTCAAATATTGAGGACTTTTGCAATTTTCGTTTATATTTTCAATTATGTCAACTTTATTAATAGGTAGGTTTGGTATATTAAATTGTTTCTACATTATAATTAAAATTTTATTCACATTGTAAAACGTTCTTTGTTACAATTTTGCAGATTCTAACAATGATGCCTATATTATAATGTTTCAATGTGTATTTCAAATTTAAATGAATTAGTTGGGACACTTTAGCATCAGTAATAATTTGTTCAAAAATTACCAGTTTAAAACTTCTTGAGTTAGTTATATTTATATAATATCGATATTTCTGGAGAGAAAATACAAGTGCTATTTTATGCAAAATATTTTTACAATTTAAAGTAGCCTAACGTTGAAAACATGTGTTGGAATAACAGAGTTAATATGAACTTCCATTAAAATAGAAAATGACAGAAATATGCCAATCCTTAGTTGAGTATATTTCAAAATTTTGGTTAAGGAATATATTAAAATGTTACAATAAACTTCGGAACACCATATCATGTCAGTTATGTTGAAGCCTTTTGTAGCACACTTACATTTCTTACGCTTGCATTCGAAGCATATTATACGATCTGATGTAATAATTATTAAACCATGAAATGGAAATTGAGAATAAGAATTAGAACAATTTATTGTTTCACTAAAATTATTTAAAAAATTAACATATACTACATGATATAAAGTTAAAACTGTATACAAATACAACTAATGAATGTATTTTTTACATATCATTTCTAATTGTCAATTTTGAACCATGATATTGTGTAGTTTAAATCAATATTAGATTTTTGACACATTGCAACGCCTAGCCCCTTATTTATCTCTTTTTTCATACAGTTTTTGGAACTTTCCTACGGACTAAAGCAACTGCAGATAATAAGAGCGGGACGAGATCCTAGAGAAGTTACTACTGCTTTGAGCTTCATTATAACTGTTATCTTACCACTGAAATACGGTTTTTAAGATCAAGTTTTATTAAAATTATATTCGAGCGACACTACTTTACACAAAGAAATAATCAATAATTTAATATAATTAGGGAGCCACTTTAAATATTTTTCTATTTTATCTTTAACAAAATTACATTTGACAAAACTCTCCCTTTACTACTAGTTACTATAGCTAATAGTCCGCATTTCCCTTACCCATACGTGATAGCTACGCAGGGTAAGCTAACAGTTTGGTTTAACCCATTTTAAAACTTCACATTAACTGTCTACTATACTACAAAACACACTTAGAATTTTACTGTGAGAATGTTCGAATATACTCCTTGAACTCCCTCTTAACTATCAAGTTTTTA
This sequence comes from Diaprepes abbreviatus, assembly GCA_034092305.1. NCBI lineage: Eukaryota > Metazoa > Arthropoda > Insecta > Coleoptera > Curculionidae > Diaprepes > Diaprepes abbreviatus. The sequence continues at coordinate 2,129,127 of JASJET010000107.1, forward strand.
ACTCTTGTTCTTAACTAATTAATTTCAACTCTCAATTTTAAATACCTGAATTTAACTAACTTCCTGTAGCGAGATGGTTTATATTTATTTAAAATTTGCCGTGAAGTCTTGACAAAAATAACAATTTTATTAGTTCAACTTAATTTGCAAGAAAAAGTCGCGTGATCGAGGGTCTATGCGATGAAATTTTGTTTTTTTTACCAAAAGCGCGTAATTCCTACGTCAGCGAACTGACATTCCTTTCTTCGTATATTTATTTTTCAGCGTTCCAGAACAAAATACGTCACAAATCCTGTGGTTTAGATTCAGCTTTTATATTTTACCTTTTATTCGAATTTGGTAAAGAGTTGAAATAAGAAATGCGCGTCTGTGATAATATTTGCCAACTAATGACTCAGAAAAATTTGGCCTTAGGTAAAGAAAATAATTTGATTCCTAATAGTTTAAATTTAATTAAGTTTTATTTCTGTTGTTGAATTTGTTCTTGTCTTTCAAGATTTACGGTTTATTTATTTATTTTTTTTTTTTTTAATAAAATGGATTTTTAATCTGGCTTTCTTTTTATAAACTTAGAATATTTTTTACTTTTTAAATATTTTTATGATTTTTTATTTATTTTTTGAAAATTAATATTAATTCCTCCTTGCCTTCTAAGACGAAAAGATTATATTTTATTCGTACAAGTTATCCGAAATAATTTTTTCCGCTTAGTCAGAAATTCTTTTAAAGCTCCATTAAAACGTAGGTCAGAAAATTTTAAAAACTGCTGATATAGTTAAGATACAGTCGGTGTTGTTGATTGAATAATTTTGTTTATTTCCCTTTTAAAATTCTAGAAAATAAATTTGTTTTAATACGCAAAGTGTGCCTCTTTGTTTACCAGTGTTTACGTTCCTTCCTAGAATAATATAAAACATTTTAGATCTAAAATGTTTACGTTGCATCCATTGAATTACTTTGTCAAAGTGAGTGTTTTGTTTACATTTTATTATATGTAGAATATATATATATATATATATATATATATATATATATATATATATATATATATATATATATATATATATATATATATATATATATATATATCAATATATGAAAATTAAAACACTAACAATTAACATCGATTCATAAAACAATCAGATCTTGTATTTTTTTTCTAAAAAATTATATATGAAATATTTTGGGCGGAAATAACTCTTACTCAACCATTTTACTCACGTTGGACTGGACTTCTTGACGTTCGTCGACGTCAACATATTGTGGCATACTTGTTGCACTGTGTCTATATTTTGAGCTGATATTTTCATTGAATAAATGGCTGCTAACTGCTGTCTGGACAAAAAGACTAGAACTACGGAACGTAACATGACTTACTGCTGGAGACGTCTAAGTTCTGAACCTTAAGGGGTATCTGGGAGTGTATTGGACATGATTCCAAAGCAATTCGTTTTTCAGGGTACCACTTTGTTGATTTATGGGATAAACTGTACAGGTGCAATTTCTAAGCTGAAGAGTTTCTTATCGTCAGCGTTTACTACGGTTAACGGACGACTTTTCAGAGCGATGCTTGTGGCATAGTTGACTTAACTTTTATTTTAAGTGTTTTATACCGTTTGTTCATTTTAATACATGTAATCCTTAAAATGCAAATTTTTCAGGGGCACCAAGCAATATTATCGAGCTATGAAATCTTCTTGAAAACCTTTTTTTTTCGAAACAACATTTAACAGGTTTACACTGGCACGTTTTTCTCTTTCTAAGAGCTACTCTTACTTCTAACAGTCCTTAGGTACATTTTCATATTTTTCTAATGTAATATGATAAACTTTGACTTTAGATAATCCCTGTAGACCTGCCTTAGAAATATTTCATTTACTCTTCTTTTTATATCCCGATTCTTCAATCTACAACAATTGTTCCATTTTCTTCATATTTTAAATTACAGATTTTTTTGATATTGTCTCTTAAGTTTCTTTACATATTTCTTGTTCTTCCTTTGAATATTCATGCGTTGGTCAGACTCTTAAATATTGAGTTCTTTAATCACTGGCTGTAACGAAAAACTGTTCTGCCAATCCAAAGTTTGAAGTATTTAAACTTTGCCATTTCTTATGAATTAGTTTTTCTTAATGTTGCGTTAATATAGAGGTAGAGGTAAATTAAATCAATAACGCACGGTATTTTTTTGCATGAAACATAAATATATTTTCCTTTAATTTTACTTACGGCACATAGAGGGCAGATTTGTGTTTGGTCTTTCTTTTTATTTCCATGTTGAATAATTCACACTTTTTTTAATTCTAAACTTTATACGGTTTTTTTTCAGAATGTACAGTGTTCTGCCATTTATATTTTACTCATATATATATATATATATATATATATATATATATATATATATATATATATATATATATATATATATATATATATATAAATTTTTTTTAGATATTCCTTTCATGTTCAAGTATCTTCATTAATAAACCAATATGTCCATGTATACGTGTTGTTCTTGAAAACTTTCTCCTTACAAAACTTTATTTTCTTTCTAAAAAGTTCACAAAAATACTTGTTTCTCCTTTAACTTATTCTAAAAAAGTATAGCAAATATTTAAAAAAATTTTAATAATTTCTTTAAAATTAACCTGGACAGTTTGGCGAAGGACTAGTCTTCTTATTAATATTGTTGAAAGATGTGGCGTCAATTAATTAGCACAAAATGTTCTTTTCATCTTTATGATATTTCTTAAAGTTATTATAGGTTTGTTTTTTTATCACTTAATATCCTTACTCTGCACAACTCGTCTCTTCCTTGGTCAAACTCTGAAATAGTATCAACGCTTTGCTTGTCCATGTTTTCCTTTTTCCTTGATTAAGATCAAGCCACATTAATATTTGAACCGCCGACTTCTCTGGAAAACTTTCCTTTTTTGTGATTTGAGTTAAATTCCATTGGGTTACTATTTGTGATTATTGTAGTCACTGTAAAGGGAGCAGAAATTTTCTCTTTTTCATTTCAGTAGATATGTACAATCATATATGGTTGATTTTTGATGGTTTATGGTTCTAGCACTTTAGGTTAACTATTTCACTATTTCTTTTTAATTATTTTAACCCTTTTTACTTCTTCTAACCTCTTGTAAACTCCACATCTGTGGCACCGTTGCAGGGTCTTTATGGGGTTGAAAACTGGGCCGTACACACCTGACACCATTGTAACCCTTCTAATGGGGGTTGAGAACTGTACCCCACACCTGACCCCATTATTAAGCCAAGGCCCTTATTTATCTCTTTTTTCATATAGTCTTTTGAAGTTTCCTAGGGGCTAGAACAACTGCAAATAATAAAGAAGAGCAGGATGAAGTTCTAGAGTATTTACTACTGCCTTGAACTTCTCTACAACTGTTTTCTTACCATTGAAATATTTATGGCTTTTTAAGATTATGTTTTATTAAAATTATATTCGAACGACACTACTTTACACAAAAAAATTATCTATAATTTAACATAATTATGGAGCAACTTTAAATATTCTCCTATTTTATCTTTAACAAAATTAAATTTGACAAAACACTCACTTTACTACTAGTTACCATAGTTTATTTTTAGGTAAAGAAAATAATTTGATTTTTAATAGTTTAAGTTTAATAAAGTTTTTTTTTTGTTGTTGACTTTAAAACTAAATACTTTACTATCTGTGGATATTTTGATTTATTAATTTATTTTAAAATACAATTGATTTTTAATCTTTTCCTTTTATTATAGTTTTCCTTTTTAAACATTTTTAAGATCTTTTATTTGTTAACTCTTTTGAAAATTAATATTACTCCCGGGGTGTCACAACATATTGTAAACTGGAGATGGTGTTAGAATAGTAGCTCTAGGTACATGAATATGTTTTTCAAACTCCAAGTGATACCAGTATTAAATTTTAACTTTCAACTAGTATCTAGAGACTGTCTAAAGTATCTAGAGACTGTCTAACTAGGGTTTGGAAAATTGTCATATAAATTCCTATGGTGGATGAAATAAAAAAGAACTGTATGTGTTTCTACATGATAGGCGCAAACTTGACATGAATCAGAAATTTTGATATTTCCAAAAATATAACTTGGCAGTTTTAGAGCAACCTAAAAATATTATTTATTAGGTTTTAAATTTAATTCCCGCTGTTTTATATGAGATGGTGTAACTAATGTTATTTTCACAGAAGTAAGACCAAAACTATACTGTTTTAAAGTATTGGACATCATCCTCGATGCTTAAAATTCTCTTAATTTTTGTTTTGCCTCAAGTAACATTAGTTAAATTTCGGAATTTATATTTGTGTATGTTATCAAGACATTTGTGCAGACTTTTTATAACAATGCATCAATGTATGATATTGTCTTGTAAATCCCGTTAATTCATTATTTTCGGTAAATATATTTTTTTATATCTTGATAATTATTTCCATTATGGTAAATCTACGAAAACGAAGTTTTTTGGAAAAAATTCGATACTTACCCTCTATTTCGAGGTCGTAGAATACAATTTTGGCTTTGATTTTTTACTATTTTTCATCAGTTTCCCGGAAAACTCAAAAACGCCAAGCGTTACTTTACCAAGCACTTTTAGTTCAGAAGAAAACACCCAACCTACATATTTTTTTCAATAGTACTATATAAATTATCATGTATGTAATATATTTCAATTATTTTGGCAGAAATTTTAGTGAACAAATTTAGAAAAACCTTGCATTTTCAATGAAAAACCAATAATACGTTCCGGAAAGACCATCGACCATCAGACTCGCGAAAACGACTAATATTCGTTTGACACGTTGCCAGATGTAAAATACTTTCGTGGAATAAACTATAAAATTTGTCCATCTCAGTCAATAACAGAGCTTAATTTTTGTAATATTTTATACAGTCTCGGGGAAAAATTAATCTTAACTACCCAAAATTTTTGATAAGTTCAGGTTTAGCTTGATTTTGATTAAATTTTAAAACTAATCTAAAAAACTATAAAATTTATCCATTACAATTAACAACATAGTTTAATTTTTGTAATGTATAAAAAAGGGTAAATTAATCTTAACCACCCTGGTTAGTCTGAAACTAACCTGAACTAACCTAGATTTAGTAATTAAAAATGTTATTATCCAGCAGAGACCACATAAAGGCGGGAAAATCTGTGAAAGAAAAGAATATACGTGAATTTCACAGAAATCGTATTAATCTGGCAACAGCGCTAATTTTTCGAGTTTTAGGAACGAGTCACACAACTATTTAATGGCGGAAGCAATTTTGTTTTTATTTGTTTGATTTGTTTTTTGATAATTTTCTTGATTTTTGCGGTAAAAATATGCAAATTTATGAATTTTTATAATATAATACCGAGGCTTCTATCAGTGTAGAATTTATGTTTGTAACAAAATTTTAACGATTTTGTACAAAAAATTGAACCTGAAGTGAAAAATATTTTTCACTGTTGTCCGCAAATTGAGGAAAAGTTATGAAAAACGGAAATTAGAATAATCTTCTACGACTTCGAAATGGGGGAAAGTACCGACATTTTTTTTAAAAATACGTCATTTTCCTAGATTTCCCATAATGCAAATTATTACCAAGAGAATTATTTTTAAATCTATTTTATGTCAGTATTTATTTTATTAATCATTTAATAATGAATTCTAAATTATAATTTGCTAATATAATAACGTAATAAAAGGTTCCTCGAGTCCAGTCCTGTCCCCTGACCTACTGCGCAAATACAGTATACCCCTTTAAGGGTAGTACAGCTTTACATGCCGGACCAAATTTATTTTAGGGTATTCCTCTTCCTTTTACCTACTCCAACTTCCTTGGATAGTCCCAATACGAAAATTTGCGCGTAATTTATAATTACAGTATGTTGTATGATGAGTTAGTTAGGTCTTGGCCCTTGGGACTTCGTGAACGAGGCAGTGTGGTTCTTAAGCAAAAAGTTTGGATACACCTGATCTAAATTCTAAATACAGGGTATATTAAGAGAGTAGGTTTAAAAATTTTATGAACAAGTTAGTTACGCGTATTACCAAATGTGCTTACCCTAGTTAAACATCTGGGTCGTTGGAGATCTACTGAACATACTTCATTATCGTTGGAGCATAAGATGGGACTAACGATTTTCGGGAGATAGGAATAAAGAGTGTCTCCGGTTTTTAGGCTGCATGAGTCATTTATCTTGTAGAATATATTCATGTTTATGTCATAGATTGGAAACGTAATCATTTCCAATTCATGCCAGTGGTGTTTTTCTGGATCATTTTTGTCATCTTCTTTGCAGCAGGTATAGTTTCCAGCATTTTTTATAGAAACTTCATGTATTAAAAGCTCCGATCCTTTTTCTAGTAATTCTTTATCTATAATAAAAAAATAACATTCCTATATAATGATTTTAATTGAAATTTGTGGCTTCCTAAGGTGGGTGGTTTTTTTTTTCAGAATTGTGTAACGGTTGATTAAAATGAGATATTTGGATGAATTTTCTGGAGATTAAAGTTAAAGATATAATAATTACAGAAAAATTTGGAAAACTCTAGAAGCGCGATGGGACGGTATGAAAAATTAATCTAAAATTGACAATATTATAGAAAAATTGGTTTACTCAAATATGACCTCAACCATAAAATTATTAATGGATTATCGATAATTTTTTAAAGATTTTCTACTTTTAAATAACTAAAAAAATAAAATTTTCAATAAATTTTCATAAAAAAATTAGATTCAGTGTACAGGAATTTCAAAATGTTTAACAATGTTCTGAAACTTTATGAATGGATCCACTTTGACGAGTCCAACAAATTTTTTATCTGTGAAAATTCTTGTAGGTATCCACTGCATTTTGCAATGCGGGAATTTGAAAATTTTGCACTGTTGGACTGGGAAAATGGCGCATAAAATTTGTCGGACAATATGATCACTCGATTGTACAAACATTAATTAAGCAAGTGTGAAAAAATGAGGATATAGTCCGTGAATAATACCTAGAATTTCCAAAATTTTTATTGGATTTTGAATTGTTCAGATATTATTATTATCAATCCATGATTCATTTTGTATGAAACATCTGGTAGCTCTAAATTTTATTTAGGCAACGGGAATAAAATAATATTCTAAAATTAGTTTTGGATCGTGCGACCACCATATTTGACCATAATCAAGTGAATAATATTGTAAATTTTTTATGTGTTTATAATCCCATAACGAGTAAGTTAGGTTATTTCTAGGATTAAAAATAAATTTTGTGTGATGTGTAACAATAGATAATAGAAACACAAATCCAGAAAATCATATCTTTAAAACTGGGTGCAACGAAGGATAATATTATTGCTGAAGGTTTTAAGTAAAGCAACGTAAGAATTTCATCACAGATGGGGACTCGATTGTTTTTGCAAAAATAAAAAGAGAAGTAAGCAACTGATGGTACATTTGTACAGAAGATAGCATGTTAAAACCGATGTGATGATTACCAAAATTTGTTTCAGTTTATTTATTATATTTTTAGCTACATAAATTCCCCCAAACATGACAGTGAACAAAAAATTTGAACTTTTTATACATTTTCTGCAGACTCAACAGAAGAAAAAAAATAATTTCTTTCAATGCGGTATATAATTATAATACCATTAATAATAGCATTAATGTGAGGAAATACATTAGAGAGGAAACTTGGTAAAACATTTTACTACAGTTTTATTTGTAATTTCAAATTTGCAGGAGAGAAGAGAAAGAACCCTGAAAACATTGATTACTTTGCAACTGTCATTTTGTAAATATGGTTCGAAAAAATAGATCAATCATATTTGAATTTAACATTCAGAGTAAATTTAAATTTCTTTCTTCAGAGGAACGGTATGTATCTATATCAAAATATAAACTTTTTTTAAGAAGCCCGTTCATTTTTTTTGGCTAAATATCATAACAGAAAATATTTAGAAATGCGATTTTAAAAAACAGTATTACTTTCTTTAAAAAATTTCCATATTTAAATAAATTTTCTTCTTTTTCGGCAAAAAAATTTCGGAAGAAGATGACAAAGTCATTTTCCCCACAATGGAAAGAGATAATGACAGCTGCGCCTCTTACAAGAACTACTTTTAAAACCTGGGCACTTCAAGATGTAAAAGAGCAAGTTCCAATGTAAAAAAATAAGCCATATCAAAATATAAACTTTTTTTAAGAAGCCTGTTCATATTTTTTTGGGTAAATATCATAACAGAAAATATTTAAAAATGAGATTTTAAAAAGACAGTATTACTTTTTTTAAAAAAATTCCATATTTATATACATTTCCTCCTTTTTCAGCAAAAGAACTACGGAAAAAGATGACAAAGTCATTATTCCCACAGTAGAAAGAGATAATGACAGCTGCGCCTCTTACAAAAATTAATTTTGAAGTCTGGACACTTCAAGATGTAAAAGGGCAAGTTCTCATGTAAAAAATAAGCCATTAACATCCTCAGGTGTAAGTAGGAGTTTGGGGGCATCTTTAGAAGCTGAAAATTACTTTTCAAAGCAGAAATTAGAAAAAAACATGTAGCATTTAAAAAATCTTTCCATACGATGCACTTACGAGCACAAACAATATTGTGTGTGTTTATGTACACTGGAATACCAACAAGTGCTTTATTCTTGACACTGCGACACTATGGACTCTTTAAATATAAAGTATTATGCAGGAAGACAAGTTAAAGTGCTATTAAGAATTATTCAGATTTTGATAAAGTGAATAAAATCCGCTCTAGTTGTCGTAGTACTACAATAAAAATATAGCACTGCCTGAAGTTCTTTTTAACCAGTTAATGAAGACAAGAAAACCAAGCTTGTTTTTCTGCACCATTTTATACAAGTAAAAATTGTAGAATAATATTACGTTGCATAGTACTTTACTCAGCGATTTCACCAAATCTAAAATATCAAAGGCATAACCAGAATTAATGCCAAACAAAAAAGTCGTAGAACATTGTGAAATTTTGAAACAAATAATTTCCTAGTGATCTTAGACTTGCTGATAAAGGATTCTTGATGAATTATCTACTATCCAGTAGACGTCTTTAAATATCCCATCATTTTTATCTACTACTCAGTTAACAGAATCTAAGTGTATTGGATACAAACTATAGCAAGACTAAAAATACAGATTGGACGAGCTATTTGTAGAATTAAGTGTTTTAATATTTTATAAATTTCAATTATGCGTTGTTCTGACAAAATTTGTTATAAATATTTTTTGTTCTGTTATTTACATTTAATAAATCATATAATAATTTTATTTAAGTATTAATAAAACTGAATATATTGCTTTATTTCTTAAAATTAAGACATTTTTGTTTAATTTTTTTTTAAAAAGAATATTATTTTTGCAGTGCAAAAGAAAGGTTTCAATGACACTTTTATGAAACTAAAATGGTAACAAGAACATCTTTTTCTTTAAGATAATATGTATTTATTACTTAAATCTAGCAAATTACAGATAACTACATACTAAAGTGACTAAATTAAATAATAATGAGTCGATATGTATATGTAAATGATATATTTACAAACAATTCTTGAGTACTATCTCAAATTTAACTAAATATGTGCATTTTATTTATTACTTTTTTGGTAAATATCTACTTGATTTTCTAGGACTGTGAATGTGGATTACAGAAAAATATGGGGAACCTGTAAAATATGGTTAGTCACTGGTAAAAATTATACCAAAAATTACATTTTTTTAAGAAAAGTGGTTTGCCCCAATAAAACCACTGCAAAAAATGATGTCATTGAACAAGTTGTGTTTAAAAAAATATAACCTTAACTAATTTTCCATAAATACAAGTCGCGGAATATGCCCACTGATTTGTTATACATTCAAACATCGAATATATTATATTTAAATTGTTATACAAAAATATTATTGAGTACCAAATACAGCCTTAAAGCAAAATTTTGAAAATTCAGAATGGCCAATTAGTCTACAGGACGTAAACCCTATTTCAACAAGATTACCACTCTTTACGAGTCGCTTCACTTTGATGAGTTCGACAACTTTTTTATTTGCAAATTCGCGGTTTTCAACGCAGGAAATTGTAAATTTTTTAACGTCGAACTAGAAAAATGGCACATAAAATTTGTCGGAAAAACTAATCACCCGATTGTATAAACATTAATTAAGCAAGTGTGAAAAAATTAGCAAGTTGGTAATAAAAAGAAATGTACATGTTGTGTTATCTTTTTTTTTTGTGTCAATATAATGTGTATATGTTTTTTTTCTTTATTACCAACCAGCTGTCTTTTTACAGTTGTTTAATTAATGTTTGTACAATCGTATTTTATTAAGGTCATCAAAATCTGAATAATTTTTGATAACGCTTTAACGTGTCATCTTGCATAATACTTTATATTAAAAGAGTCCATAGTGTCGCACAGTATCAAGAATAAAGCACTTACTGGTATTCCAGTGTACATAAGCTCATGGGATCAATATTTTTTGTGCTCGTAAGTGCCATCGTATGAAGAGACTTTTTAATTATTGCATGTTTTTTTCTAATTCTTGCTTTGAAAAGCAATTTTCAGCTTCTAAAGATACCCCCAAACTCTTGCTTACCCCTCAGGATGTTGATGTCTTATTTTTTACATTGTAACTTGCCCTTTTATATCTTGAAGTGCCCCGGCTTCAAAATTAATTTCTGTAAGAGGCGCAGCTGTTATTATCTCTTTCCACTGTGGGAATAATGATTTTCTCATCTTCTTCTTTTTTTTTTTGCTAAAAACGAAGAAAATTTATATAAATATGGAATTTTTTGAAGAAAGTAATACTGTTTTTTAAAATCTCATTTCTAAATATTTTCTGTTATGATATTTACCCAAAAAAAAATGAACAGGCTTCTTAAAAAAAGTTTATATTTTGAGATAGCTTATTTTTTTACATTGGAACTTGCCCTTTTACATCTTGAAGTGCCAAGACTTTAAAAGTAATTCCTGTAAGAGGCGCAGCTGTCATTATCTCTTTCCATTGTGTCGAGAATGACTTTGTCATCTTCTTCCGAAGTTCTTTTGCTGAAAAAGGAGAAAATTTACATAAATGTGGAAATTTTTTAAAGAAATTAATACTGTTTTTTAAAATCTCATTTCTAAATATTTTCTGTTATGATATTTACCCAAAAAAAAATGAACAGGCTTCTTAAAAAAAGTTTATATTTTGATATAGATACGTACCGTTCCTCTGGAGAAAGAAATTTAAATTTACTTTGAATGTTAAATTCAAATATGATTGGTCTATTTTTTCAAACCATATTTACAAAATGACAGTTGCAAAGTAATCAATGTTTTAAGGGTTCTTTGTCTTCTCTCCTGCAAATTTGAAATGACAAAACTGTAGTAAAATATATTATCAAGTTTCCTCTCTAATGTATTTCTTCGCATTAATGCTATTATTAATGGTATTATAATTATATACCGCATTGAAAGAAACCATTTTATTCTTCTGTTGAGTCTGCAGAAAACATATAAAAAGTTCAAATCTTTTGTTCACTGTCAGATTTGGGGGAATTTGTGTAGCTAAAAATATAATAATTAAATTGAAACAAACTTTGGTAATCATCACATCGGTTTTTACATACTATCTTCTGTAGAAATGTATTATTAGTTACCTACTTCTCTTTTTATTTTTGCAAAAACACTCGAGTTCCCATTTGCGATGAAATTCTTACGTTGTTTTACTTAAAGCCTTCAGCAATGGTATTAGCCTTCGTTGCATCCAATTTTAAATATATTATTTTCTGAATTTATGTTTCTATTATCTGATCTTACAGATCACACAAAATTTATTTTTTAATCCTAGAACAACCTATTTATAACCTAACTTTCTCGTTATGGGATTTTAAACACATATAAAATTTACAATATTATTCACTTTGATTATGGTCAAATATGGTGAGTCGCACGACCCATAACTAATTTTAGAATATTCTTTTATTCCCGTTGTCTAAATAAAATTTAGAGCTGCCAGATGTTTCAGACAAAATGAATCATGGATTGATAATAATAATATCTGAGCAATTCGAGATCCAATAAAAATTTTTTAAATTTTAGATATTTTTCACGGACTATTTCCTCATTTTTTATTCTGCAATATTTTAGATTTTATGCCAGAAAATTACTAAAAAAATATTAAACTTAGGTTTAATCGAAGATGTAAAATAATGTTTGACAACACTACCTCCATCAATGAGGAGTTCTTCAACTTAGGATTTCTACATAGAGGTGACATCTGGTATTGAATTATTGGAAGTAATTGTGAATGACAGATAAATTAGCAAAGATGGCAGAGTTAATGCCCTTTTAATCTTTAGGAAAAACCATACAAACATCTCATTTTGATATATAAATTTGAAAAAGAAAACCACACAGTGGCTAGCCAAAAATTAAAATTGAAATAATTTTTTTGACAATTCTCATATCTCGGAGTTTAATCTACAGAAAGACTCATTTTTATCCAAAGTTACATAATTAAAAAAAAAGGAAACCGACCACAGTACGGTTTCAGATACTTAGTAGGGACCATAGAAACATTCGGATTGGCTTACATAGTCGAGAAAAAGTGTGTGTCTGGTGCTGCTTTTAGAGGGGTTTTGTAATACTTTGTTTATTTTTATATTTTGATTTTGTGGTATTAATCAAAATTAATCCGTAAAACATGGCAAATATATATTTTTTTTGTTTATTTGCCTTTTTCCAAATATTTCGTTCGCTTGGATCTCTATATACAAGTTGACTAATGAACTGTACTGAGTCCCGCGTGTGGCAAAAATAAGACAGTAAAGCGGCTGGAGATGAAATCGGTTGAATAGCGACGGTGGGGGATAGTAGCAAGCAGACGAAACAATATTAAGGTTACTTCCACAGGGAGGTACATTATATACAAAAGTTTCGTTAAAATCAGGCCAGCCATTTCTGCTGCAACCTGGAATCGAATACTGTTTTTATTATCATGAAAAATAAATTAATGTACATACACTCCATACTTATTATATCTGTGGGGTCGTAGACTGAGTTAAATATGGTTAAAAATATCAAATAATTTTAGATTAGAATAAACAGGTTGTCTGAAATGAATTCAAAAAATTAAATTTTTAGAAAAAAAATTGAATCGACTTTTAAAAAGCGCTAAAAAGCAAAAATTGACACCTGACAAAATATGATTCGCTTAAAAAAATTGAGAAATACTTTATTTGTAACTGCTTTTTACCATATCTTCGTTAGAAGTAATTTGTTTCATTTGGTAATTATTTGGTGCGGGCTTCAAAAATTTCAATAACATAAAAATTTATACAGTTATTTTCATTTCTTAGTGTTTTTTTTTTTAAAGTTGTTTCAATTTCTTTTATAAAAATTTTATTTTCCGAATTTCAGTTTTGAACTGAGTTGAGTTTCTAAGGTCGCAAAAAAATCCATTTTATCTAATACCACACTAAATAGAACAACAACAAACTCTTTGATTCTGAGAATTCCCCTAATACCAGTTTTGAATAAAATTGGACCAAACAAATATTTAGTCTGCTATAGTAACTTCTCTATCTTAAATTTTAGATCGCAACCTAGCCCATGACATGAGACATGCAAATTCAACCTATTTCATGCTGAATATTGAGTTTGAAGAAATTAATTTAGAATCCGTAACATTCACTTCAAGGACCCTATATTATCAGTCTGAACAGGATCGGAAAAATGTGAAATTTTTAGTCTCCTACAATGTATCTACAATAATAAATTTTTTAAAATTAACTTCAGATTCGTAACTTACAATCCCGAAAACTCCTTAATATCAATGTTAAAAAAATGTAAATAACGTAAAATTTTCAACTCACCATACTGGTTTCGCCATACTGAATTTCAAAAAACAATTTTAAACTCTTAATCTAACCTTAATCTACACTCTCCAAAACCCCAATATCATTTTTGGACATAATCCGGAAGTATAAAATTTTTAGATCGCCATATTGCATCTGCCATACTGAATTTTTTTGAAACAATTTTAAATTTGTTATTTACACTCTCAGAAACACCCCAGCGAAAGATGTTAAATTTTTAGTCCTCCATATTGATTTTTTAAAAAATAATTTTAAAGTCATAATTTACACCTTCAAAAACCCCCTATACCAATTTTGAAGAAAATCGAAAGATTCGTAAATTCTTTAGACTTTATTGGATTCGCCATATTGAATTTTTTTAAAATAATTTTAAATTCATAATTTAACACTTTCAAAAAACTTCCTGTACCAATTTTGGAGAAAATCGTGAGATGCAAAATTTTTAGCCTCCGTTACTGGACTTGCAAATTGATTTTTTAAAAACAATTTTATATTCGTTACGTACGGCCTCGAAATCTTCCCCATACCCATTTTCGAAAAAATCGGACAAAATACATTTTTTTCTGGAATATTATCAACGCCATCTTTGATTTTACTGAATCAGTTTCGCCCAAAATAATATGGAACCACCGTAGGAAATTTCTGTATATCCTGTACATATCGGTTAAGCTGTTCCGGAGTAATCGACGTACGTACATAAAAAACATACATCTTTCTTTTAGAAGTCGGTTAAAAAATAATTTCAAGTTTTTTTGACGTGATATTAATTAATTAAAATAAACTACATCTCAGACGACGAATTTTTAACAATCTCATCAAACTTTTTTTGTTTCAATTAATTCAGCTGATTTTCAAATACTCAAATGGATTTATAAAGTAACCCGATTAGTTGAGATCGCAGATATAAATGACAAAAAAACATTTTACTTCTTAATTTTCTTGATTAGAAAACATTAAATATTGTGGCATCATAAAAATTTAAATGGTAAATAATATATTTAACGAGATACGTTAAGCTCTGTGTAATGTGGTTTTAAATATAAATATAGTATTTTACCTTTTGATAAAGAAAGTGGGCGAAATGTCCAGATCATTCCTGTTTCATCACTAACCTTAGAATTGGTTGAACATGGAATTTTTACCGTGTCACCAGGCAAACAAAACATATTTGCATCTAAAAAAATATAATTTGGTAATCACTGGAAGTACATTGGTACTGTTGTGATCATCATAAATAATTTGGTGCCTCGCTGATCATATTCGATTCAGCATTTTGAGCAATACCTAATGGATACAGATTCGTAGAAAGTTTTAAGAAAACATTACTACTCCTAAATGGAAAGTTGAAAATTAGTATTATGGATCACTTGTGTCCTAAATATCGGTAGTAGAATATTATAAATTCAAATGTAGGAGTTTTATCAAATGTTTTATTTTCAGGCAAGACGTTACCTTTTTTACCTAGAGTAATTGCGCCATATATGGACCAGTTATATAATATGGATTACCGGCGTTTCTCAAACAACATTGGTTGTATCGAGTCGATGATCAGCTCACAATAAGCCTCATCTCTCCTGCAGCTCGCCAGTCGCTTGCAGTAAAGTAGTGTGCACAGAAGTATTCACGGGAGCCATTTTTCGTAAATACATTTTCGTCAACTTACGATGTAATTTTTTAACTAACTTTGTAAGCTCATCACTGTAATAAATATTACTCAGTGTGAAAGTGGATTAAATCAGGGGAAAGGTGAGTTATTTTACAAATATTAATATTAAGTTGTAACATCCTAGAGTTATTATAATTTTGTGAAGAACAATATTAACCTCGCAATTTATGAATATTACAACATGAATATGGACTATTGATCCATATTACGAACAGTCATTTATGTTTATTGTTTAGGTTTCAGGATAGTATATAAAACAAAAGTGAAGACTAGACAAGCGTGGGATAAAAATGCAATGGCGCCCTAGAGAAGAAAATTGGGTTTTTGAAAGCAATCAAAACATACGGTGGTTCCAAAACTGCGCTTATATGTTTATCGAAAATAGAACCCCAATCACTTAGTGACATTACTAACCATAAACTTTTGCGAAAATCGACGGTATTGAGTAAATTGGAAGATGAATTAGCTAATTATATTCTAGAAATGGACAAATTTGGATCTGGTCTAACACGTAGGAACATAACATAGGACACTTGTTCTCACAAGATAATAAATCTACGGAAAGAACATGATTGAGGTTATTCCTCAAGCGCTATCCTTATCTATCCTTTCGCCGTCCAGATCGCAAGAATGAATGGTTTTAACAGACAAAATGTAGATGCATTTTTTGACTTGTTGTAGATCTCTATGAATGAATTGTAGTATCCTGCGACTAATGTTTGTAACGTGCACAAAACCAGTATTTCAGTCATGTCATCAAAAATGCCTTAAGGGCAAAAACCAAATAAGAACTGTAATATCAGCAGAACGTGGATCAACAATCAATTGTGTCATATGTATGAGTGCAGGTGGCATATTTATCCCACTAATGATAATATTCCGGAGACAACGGGACAATCTATTATTACATACCTGTCATCCATCAAAATGGATACAACTTGAACTATTTATTTAATGGTTTGAGCACTTTTGAGAGCGCGGGAAACCGTCGCCGGTTCTCCTGATTTTAGATGGATATGCTTGCTACACCTGAAATATCAAGGCAGTAAATTTAGCTAGAAGAAATCAGATTCGCTTGCTGTCACTGCCTCTACACTCACAAGTCACAAAATACAGTCCCTTGATAACACATTTATGAATCCATTAAAATATTACTTGA
Organism: Diaprepes abbreviatus; assembly: GCA_034092305.1. Lineage (NCBI taxonomy): Eukaryota > Metazoa > Arthropoda > Insecta > Coleoptera > Curculionidae > Diaprepes > Diaprepes abbreviatus. The sequence goes on from JASJET010000107.1 coordinate 2,145,840, forward strand.
CTGAAGGATCTCGCAAACGGGTATAAATGCAAACTCAAGCAGTAATACATTATGACATAGCGGATTTTTTTGATCAAGCCTACCTTAGAGCTTAGCTTGCAGAACTGACCATTAACGGTTTTCGTGCAACCGGGATGTATCTCGTTAACAGAAATGTCTTTTAAGATCATAACTATTGACGAAGACCTCCCAACAGTAGAAAAATCTTCTAATGACCCACTGCGCGCGATATAATCACACCGGTCAATGATAATTACGGTAACTGCTTACTTGAGGCAGGAGCTGATGAAACTCCGGAAACTTAATCCGTGAATGAGCCTCTTTCTACTCTGAGCGCTGACAGAAATCACCATGAAAACCCGCAATTCAAAGAGCCGAGTACCACCATGGATGACTCAATGGCTGTTCCCCACATAATCTAGAACATATTTGTAGTCAAAGGTGTTGCAGCCCATACCACGCTTAAAGAAAACTCTCAGCAACAGAGGAAGAAGTGCCACCAGGTCTATGATTTTGATATCTTCACCTTATAAGCAAGATTTAATAACATCGATAAAAAGGAAGGAAGAATCAGATAAATTGAAGAAAAAGCAACCGTTGAGAATAAAAAATAAATCAAAGAAAGAGCCAAAGAAAACAGCCCAGAAGAAAAGAAAGATCTAAAAAAAGTAATTATCTTTGGAAAGTTCTGACAAGAGTGATTGTTCAGTCAATGATAGCACAGATGAAACTCCTGATCGTTCCCAAAATGAAAATGGTAAATGCTTGTATTGTGATGGTCTTTTTTTCTGAAGATGTTGATGAAGAAAAATGTATCCAATGTGTACCTGTAGGCGGTGGGCTCATGAAGAATATGCTGTCACAGAAGATATGGTTGACTTCTATATGTGCGAACTTTGTACCAATGATTAGTACAAGCTCTAATAACTGACTGTTTTAATTTTAGATAATACGACTTTTTTTTTATTATTTTGAACCAAATTAACGATAGTCCATATTTGAAACCACGTGATCCATATTATGTTCACTTTTTGCAAGTTCATAAAATCTCATATTTTAGAAATTGATGATTATTTTCAAGATGTTGATGTTTTTAAATAATTATCGAGCTGTTTAAAATAAATAAGACTGATTACACTTAAAATTCGGAGATTTATTTGAGAAAATCCTTATGGTGGTCTTTGTATGGCACAGTTACTCTATCAACTTTTCAAATTAAATAAAATGAGTATGTTGAATGTCAACAGAATTAAAATATCGTCGGAAAGGATATATCTTAAAATTCATTAATAATTTTTGGTAAGGTGCAAAAATGATAAAAAAATTGTAAAAATCAGATAACTAAAGAAGAAATTTCGGATAAATTTGAATTATCCATAAATTTAAGTGCTATAAATTTTATAATGCTTTAAAAAAAAGTAATCTAAAACCAAATGAGCAACTTTTGGATAGTTTCAAGATCACGGTTAGAAAATTTGAACTAATATAAATAAAACGAGTTAAGTGCATGTAGGACACATTTTATGGTAGCCTTGGTTTATGCACATAGATTAAGTGTAGTGTGTTTCGATGTGCCTATGAGGCGGTGATAGTTAAATGACGCGTGACATATGCCAACTTCATAATAAAAATTTCCAAATATATTATTTCTGGAGCTCATAAATTAGCGGAGGTAACTCAAATATATTAATCTCCGTTGAAACTATTTATTAAGTTCTATTACACGGAATATTTTTAGATTTTTAAAATATACCGGTATATTAGCTGAGGACCACTGATCTTCAGAATGGATTCTAGGTCTCGTAGGCTGTTGAAGCCAAAAACGATGAAATATGGACGAATAAACTTTTTTTGAGTACATCAGGCGCCAGTCATAGTTTGGAAAGGGTTTTTACAAAAGTAATTTGATAGCGTGTTCCATTTAACAATTAGGTGAACGATACGTTTTAAATGTAAATTTAAAAAATACAAATCTGATCTTGGCATTATCTTTGTGTAGCTGTACATAATTGTTTCATATTGTGGTAGCCACCCTTTCTGTTGATTGCCTAAAATTTCTTCACATACTAGTTTTTTTGTGATCGTTTCGATGCTGGATTCCAGCGACGCTTTGCAAGATTTTAGTAGGTTTAAGACCATGGGCATTTTGTCTGCAACTTTCAGTTATAGTAAGAAAAGTCTAACTGGTAAAATAAGTTGTCATATTATAATTAATTTTACTTTTTCCTTGGCTTATGTGATGCAAGTAAACTTCTAATTTGGAAAACTTAACATAGTTTTAAAACTTTAAAAATATGCATGGGTAAAATATGCACGAAATCACTGCCATAAGTTCAAACTTATACTAACTTTCAACACTACTGGAAAAACTAACTAAATACAAACGGAAACGCAATAAATATGGACCGAAATGAACTGAATTACGGACTAATGCTGTTGTGATTGGTTATGTGGCGAACTTTTTGATGGCGATGCAGTTTGTATAAAAAATATTATTCTACAGGTTAGATATTTGTCCTTTAAAAATTTGGCAAGGTTCTTAAAATTCTTTGTAACTGCGCTTTTTATAGTAACCAACAAATAGGCGCGATATAAGACACCTGCCACATAAATTTTCCTTGAATATATTCGTTTCCTTTATTCTTATTCTCAAAATCTGAAGACATGCAAATATTACAAATGTCTTCAATGTCAATGCAAATATTACAAATGTCAAAATTTGTTTAATTGATACTGAAGGCCCGAAAACACCTACAACTAATGATTACGCTCTCTAGGCTCTGATGTCATTTGTTTCAGCACGTAGTTTCTCTTAGAAAAGTTATTGACATTATACTTTTAGATAGGCTTCCCTCTCCGCACCATAAAGGAGTACATAAGCCAAATGTTATTGGTTTATAGCCGAAAAATGCATTTAAAACAAAATAAGATCCCCTTTTTTTTAACAATAATCAAATTTTCAAATGTGTTATCAATTATTTGTTTATAACAATCTTATTCCACTCGGGTGAACTTCCTCCCCAAAAAATCGCATCCTTTTTTAGGTGCTATACCCAATTCAACCGTTAGCGATATATAAGGGTTTTTATACCTAAGATCTATCTCTTATGAGATATAAATATCCTTTAGTAGCCTTTTACGTAGTTGCGTAGAGCATTCTTGAATAAGGGATTATGTTACTGTTGCGGTCGATCCCGACTTTACGAACATAATTATTTTACTATCCCAGCCTCTAAGGACATTCTCGGTCGGTACTGTGTCAGCCAGCAGACGATATATTTTACAAAAATATTTTCGCCAGCCTCGAATCAACATTCTTCGATCTGACGCAGTGAGAAGGATGACGCTCTTACGCGCCGAGGATATAGAATTAATGGTGTTCACTCTATTTGTGGTGTTCCCGCATTTTCATTATCGGTTCAGCGATTCCCGAAGGTTGGAAATACGATATAAATTTTTACAGCCGGCATATGACTTTTAATCAAAAGATCTTTTTTATTCTTATCTACATGAGTACTAATTATATAAATATCGACTAATCAGTACAAATGATTGCTCTGTAAACCGTATAAATAGAGTATATATAAATTCAACATAAGGATAAATACATTTAGGAGAGATTTGGGCGAATATTAGCAGTACCAAAGTTTTTATTGATGTTAAAGTCTAGAAAATTGTACTTACTACTGGTATTTAGTTGATATTCTTTTTCAAATAGGTTCTCAATGCTATTATATTCAACATGTTCTTCCTCAAGTTTTAAATTTTCTAAATAAATGAGACTTCTTCTGTTTCTTTCTACTGGTTTTATGGAACTTTCTATTAGTAAACCATTTTTTAATTTAAAAAAGTCCTTGCAATAATTTTCTTTAATTTTAATCCGTTCATTTTTATTTACTATTTCTAATAATGTGTCCATATAGCTTTGAATATTACAGAAGCAATTCTGTCTATTTTCGTAGTCAGATTTTTTGCAGGATTCAGAAAGAGCACTTAGTGGCAAAGATTTGTTTTTTATTTTAAATTTTAAGGTTTCGTTAGCACTTTTATCGTTATCGAAATAATGTACATCAACATCTTGAAGCGGAGAACCTATAATATCTTCTAATGCAGTTTGATTCAGCTTTTTGTCAGAAGAATTTACAATAACTACAACAGGTTTCTTATGTCCTCCTTGTTTTTTATATTTCTGGCCTTCATTTCCCTCGGAAACTGTGGTTGCACTTATTTTTTCAAGTTTTTCACCCTCCTCGCCAGTTTCTGATTTTTCTTCTTCTGTAGTAACTTGTTCTGTTTCTTTTTCTTCGTTTTCGATTTTTCCTTCTCCTTCCTCAATTTTAGTTTCTTCATTTTCCTCCTTATCTTCCTCTTCTCCTTCCTCTTTCTCCTCATCTTGTTCTTCTTCTTTCCCTTCGTCACCTTCTTTCTCTTCATTCTGTCCCTCCTCTTTACTTGTTTCTTCTTTTTTTTCCTCCTCTTCTTGGCCTTTCTCTTCTTCTTTTTTTTCCTCCTCTTCTTGGCCTTTCCCTTCTTCTGATTCTTCTTTTTCTGTTTTTACTTCTGTAGTATGTATGCTGACTTTTTCGTTTTCTGTTTGACAATATTCACATGGTGTTGATTCAAAACCAACAATACCCATTGCAATTTCTGTTGTTGAAGGGGGTTCTTCACTACCTTCTCCGTTGTCTTTTTCTGTTTTTTCCTCCTCTTCTTGGTCTTTCTCTTCTTCTTTATTTTCCTCCTCTTCTTGGCCTTTCTCCTTTTCTTTTTTTTCCTCTTCTTCTTGGCCTTTCTCTTTTTCTGTTTTTTCCTCCTCTTCTTGACCTTTCTCTTCTTCTTTTTTTTCCTCCTCTTCTTGGCCTTTCTCTTTTTCTTTTTTTTCCTCCTCTTCTTGGCCTTTCTCTTTTTCTGTTTTTTCCTCCTCTTCTTCTTTTTTTCCCTCCTCTTCTTGACCTTTCTCTTTTTCTTTTTTTTCCTCCTCTTCTTGGCCTTTCTCTTCTTTTTTTTCCTCCTCTTCTTGGCCTTTCTCTTTTTCTGTTTTTTCCTCCTCTTCTTGGTCTTTCTCTTCTTCTTTTTTTTCCTCCGCTTCTTGGCCTTTCTCTTCTTCTGATTCCTGTTTTTCTGTTTTTACTTCTGTAGTATGTATGCTGACTTTTTCGTTTTCTGTTTGACAATATTCACATGGTGTTGATTCAAAACCAACAATACCTATAGCAATTTCTGTTGTTGAAGGGGGTTCTTCACTACCTTTTCCGTTGTCTTCTTTGTCTTTTTGTGCTTTTATTCTTTCTTCTTCCTCTTTTTTCTCATTTTCTGAAGTCTCTTTGTCTGAGCTAATTTCTTCTTTTTCCTCTTCTAAAGTAGTACTTTCTATTTTATGTTCTTTGCCCTCTTTTGAAGTTTCTTCTTTCTCTTTTATGTTAGCTGCTGTCTCCGAAAATTTCTCTTCTTTAGTTATCCCAGTTGTCGTCTGGATTTCTATATTCGTTCCTGTTTCTGATATTTTTTCTACATTAGCTTTTTCCATTTCTTTTTCCAAAACGGTGGTCTCTATTTCTTTTTCCTTTAGCTCTTTTTCCGTTTCTGCTTTCGTTTCTTTCTCTGATTTTTCTTCTTCTGAGATTATTTTAGTGGTAGAGGTTGCTACTTTTATTGACATAAATGAAGAACTATGCTCCAATTTTGTGGTGTCTTCTACTGTTTTGGCTGTAGCTATTTCACTATGAGAAAGAGTACTTAAGTGACAAAATTCACAGGGTGTTGATTCAAAATCAACAAAACCCATATCGATTTGAGCTAATGAAGTTAATTCTAAATCTTGTTTCGAAACTTGAGTATGCTTTTTTTGTCCAGAAGTTTCATCAATTTTGTTAGCAATACTTTCCTTTGTTATAATACCAGTTTCAGTAGTGAAAGTTTGACTGTGATCTGTATGTTCTGAAGTTGAGGTTTTACTAGTTTTTTCATTATGAATTTCAAGAGTAGTGGTCTCAATAGACTCACTACTAATAGTTGTTGATTCATATTCACTTGATTTCTCGCTAATAGCTTTTGTATTGTCGCTTTCATGAGTTGCAGTTTCAGCAATAGTAGTTTCAGTAGAATGTTCAATGGTACTTTTGTTAGGCCCTAGTGTTTCACTAACTGGATTGGACACTTCATTTTTAATTGTATTGGTTTCACTAGAAGTACCAGATTCTTCAGTGCTAATTTCAGTAGTAATAGACATCGTAGAAAGATCGGTCTTTTCAGTGTTATGACTAGCTGATGATTGTTTAGATCCTTCTATAGTCTCTATTTCTTCACCGAGAGAGGTAAATTCTGCAGTTGTATTTGATTTAGATGTATCATCTTGCATTTTCTCGGTTGTTGATTCGCTTCTTTCTTCACTTTCTAAAAAAATGAATAAAACTCTGTTATGTAGTTTATAAACGTATTTGATTTAAATATGGAATGCAAATTTAAGATGTATATCTAAAAATTATTTTGAGTTAAACTGGATGTAGATTACATACAATCTGTTATTTTTATTTATGATTTGACATTTTGAGTGCTCAGGTTTTGAAGTTAAGCTAGAACTATATATATATATATATATATATATATATATATATATATATATATATATATATATATATATATATATATATATTCGACAGGACTTATTTTGTTCCCAAATTATTTCATATTTATAAAGATACAAGGCGGAATTAATATGTCACATATAGTCATTAAAATATTAAAAATGGTTTATGATTATGGCAAATAAAACACATTCTTAGTGAAATTTCCATTTGTATTGTTATTATTGTTATATAAGTGGAAATCGAAGTAAAAATGTGTTTTACTTATCACAATCATAAACTAGTACGGATTTTCACCAAGTAGTGATCAATAAAATCAAATTATTAAAAATGGTTTTTCGGTAAATTTTGTAGTCGCTGATTACGCGTTCGATGTTAATTTTATGTAAATCAAGACGACTGATCCGATATGACGAACACATATTCCACTTTTATATCAAAATTACTTAAAATTTACCAAAATAACTGTAAAATAGTTAATGATTTTTGGGGTTATTTATTATGAACCCAAAGTTAGAATGCAGAGTTCAAAATGACGGCTTCAATATGGAGGTCACATAACCCACTTACTGATGACGAATATAAAGTTATAATTACGAAGATGACATTCAGCGACGTCAGCTGTCGGAAAATTGTTTTAAATATTACTCTTTTGCCATTGTAGCCTTTTTGAAAAAGACATGAACCAGTGTCGAAACGTTGAATATATGGTTTAGAAAAAAAATTATTTTTTCTTAAAAAGAACCTTATTCCCAAGAAAAAACCTGACAGTATACAAGAGAAGGGTTCAGAAAATAAAATTAACTATTATATATATATATATATATATATATATATATATATATATATATATATATATATATATAAAGGGCATAGCGGAACACTATGCAATGTCACCACCACAATGAACTGAAAAATTGCTAAATTAAGCTTTTGATCCCTGAAAAAAGGTACACTACAGCTTTAAATAAAAGAATAATATATTTATTTATAAAGAAAATATATTTGTTTTGGGTGTGTAGTACAAAAACCCTTTTCTTTCTTATACTTACAGAGTTAGGAAAAAAAACTGAACAAAGCATACAGGCAAAAAATATGCAATGTCAATGAAATAGTTATTGTTTAGGCATGATTATATTTTATCCGTGAGAAGTTTTGCTTAGCTTTTGATTTATAAACTTTGACAGGGCCTGGATCTTTGTCTTCGAAACAGGAAGGCTCTCATTATAGAATTGTTTTGGCAGTAAAGCTCTGACTCACTAACATTATGAAAGTCGTTACGGGATTTCGACTTTTTTTTAGGTGCCGTGAGAATAGATGATGTCCAACAGGAACTATAATGTTCTCTGTGAAAAATTAATCTCAGATAATCCTTTTTAACCCTTATGTCTCTTATGGGTCGAGATCAAAAAGGACATGCCTTCTTTACATTGGTGACAGAAAGGTTGTCCATTTTCTGACAAGTGGTTGGTCAACTTCAATCACATTAAAGGGGCATGATTTCTGTCGCGCAACACAAATCACTTTTACCCACTCATCAGACATTTCGCAAGGTGACTTCTGGTTTATGCAACCCATATTTCTGTTACATTCTAAATATGAGTGTCCGCAAATGGGAAATATGATTTTAATCACATTCAAGAATTTTGCACTGTGTGCAACATAGTAGATATAACGAAACACAGTGTAATTCTTATTCTGCCCACTGTAGGAATCACAGAATATCAGCAGCTCCCGAGTATTTTTATCAAGCATATTAAATATATAGTGATGGAGAAATTAACACACTTCATCAGATCCTTTTTTGCTATTGTTTCTGGGTAGCAGAAGAAATATGATTTGGATGTAGATAGTTCATGGATGTTAAAAAGATTTAAAGTTAATTTTCTTTTACAATAAACGTCTTTTCGTTTATAGAAAACATTAGGCTTTATTTTATGTAATTTATTCTCATTTTATAATTTTTTAAATTATTTTTCAATGTCATCTATTTTGAGCTCAGAAACATTCTTCAGATTTACTGTGATAGCCTTTATCTTAGCCAAAAATTCATCACAAGTACTACATATATCACTTCTTGGATATAAAAATCCTAGGTTAAAATGATCTTCGAATAAGGATCGATATGTTCTGAAGGATAGTTGATTTTTTTCTTCGAAAATACCATACATTTTCTTGACATTTAACTCGTATGCAGGAAAAATTCTTGAACTGTTATGTAAGCTGCAACGATTTTTTCGTCCACAAAATGACCTTATGCGATCCATGACCTTGGATTTAATGCTAGACTCAGTTTTTTAGGGCGGTTTCTATCTTTTCTTCCCCTGTTGGTTGCGGCTTTACTAGTTGTAACGATTTTTTTTATTATACCTATTCTTTGTCTTCTTATTCCATGTATAGCAATAAATGCTGAGACATACACTGGCACATCATGCTGCTGGGTTTAGTCTACAAGTATCACTCTGTAAGCATAATTTGCTGTATATAACTTAGTTTAAAATTCTTCTATTCTAGGTCAAAACACTTATTAGACCATATAAATAAAGGTTTTGTTCATCCCTGGCAATAAGCTGAAATGTTTCAGAATTATAGCCCTGTTCTTCATTAACAGCTTCAAGACATTTGTATTTCTTGCAATTACAATTTGGACCATTTATTACTTTGAAGTCTAATCTTCTTTTTATGTCCGATAATCGACCGTAAAGTCTACGTTTTTTGGTAGATGGCTTCAAATTAACCTTATCTTCTTCTTCTTCTTGTAACGACATTTTCAAAAAATATGTGTGTCGTTTAACCAAAACTATCCCGTTGGATACATGCCGCCCAATACAATAGACAAAAATGTCAACCTGACAACCATGGACAATGCTTATTTTTCTCCTGTACGACTTGGACATTGCTTGTTATTGCACTGTATCAATATGAATTTTTTGCAGAGTTCCAATGTGCCTCCTTAAAAAAGAAATCGACAGGGATGGCGATGTTTGACTTTCTGGCAGCGGGGTATGAGGCACTTGAGGATGACCAAAGGGCGGCGGGCTTCTTCTTCGACCTCTCTAAGGCCTTTGACTGCCTGGACCACTCTCTGTTCTTTGAAAAATTGTCCAGATATGGTGTCAGGGGAACACAACCATATCTTACCAAATTGTCTAGATATGGTGTCAGGGGAACACAACCATATCTTACTAAATGATCACAAAGGGTTATTTTGAGAGGAGAAGACAATGGCATAGTATACTCTCATTCAAATGGGATAGAGGTGAGTGTGCCTCAGGGCAGTATATTGGGACCATTGTTTTTTGTAATTTTTTAAAATGACCGCCCAACAATAAACCCCGATTACCGTAATATTCTTTTTAACTATGCTAATGATATAAATCTTCTTAAAAATAAATCAATCCTAAAGCTTTAAAACCAAATAGATGATAATTTTAGATAACTTAAATTTTGGTTTTCTTGCAATCATTTGGATTTAAATACTGAAAAATTCAGTGTGTTAATTTTAAAACATCTCAAAGAAATGTTGCTTTACAATCCTCAGTGACAATAGATAATACAGGGATCGATATAGGGGCTAGCAGTAAGATGTTGGAAGTGAGGCTGGATTCTAGACTTTTTGTGCAGTAAGCTTTTGGAGTGTTTGTTACTCTTCGAGGGTGATATCTAGGAATCTTGATCTTACTGCGGTGTATTATGCAAGTTTCTAATCTGTTATACAATACAGTGTATTCTTCTAGGGAGGAGCACCTGACTCTAAAAAGGTGTTTAGAATACGGAAAAGAGCCCTTCGTATTATTTTAAAATTAAATTATAAAATGTCATGTAAAGGAAAATTTAAAAATCACAATTTATTGAGTGACTGCACTCTATATCTGTGAATGTATTATGTTTTTTATAAAACACAAAGAAAAATTCAAAGAGCTTGAAATATCTCATTCGTATAATACTAGGAGAAAAAATACATTCAACATACCAGTCCACTCCCTTGCACAGAGCAAAGGCCCTTCTATAATTGTATAGTCTTATATAACTTTCTTATACCAGAAATTAAGAATTTGCAGAATGTCAAGCGTTTTAAGAACAGTCTCTTCAATTACCTTTGTAATCTTGAATGAATACTTAGAGCTAAGTTAATAACTTTTTTTTTTAATTTTGTTGTTTTTTTTTTAATGTATTGTTCTTTTAAAAGTGTTTATGTACATACACACTGTGTGTAATGTGATGTATTTTTTTTTTGTTTTCATGGATAGTATTATATTACAAGTGCAATAATTTATTTATACTTTGCAAGTAAATGTATCTCTGACGTATTTCAAACTCTGTACTGACGAACTGGTTTTAAATAAATTCTATTCTATTATATTCTAAAAATATTTTTCTATGAAGGTTACTTTGTAACTCTGTTACTGCAAAGTGTATTTTGGCGTGCCGTTCTACCACATTTGTACTATACAATGGTATTGCCAGTTCAAAAAACATAAAAATGTGACATCGCATGTTTTCCCCCGTGCCCTTTATATATATATATATATATATATATATATATATATATATATATATATATATATATATATATATAGGGTTGTACCTTTCATGGTATTAGTTTGTGTTCGTAGTTTGTAGGGTTTTAGGTATATGTTCTAATGTAACGAACTTTGTAGCGTTTTATATTTCTTAGTATTAGTTTGTGTTCGTAGTTTGTAGGGTTTTAGGTATATTTTTTAATGTAACGAACTTTGTAGCATTTTATATTTCAAAGTATGAGTTTTTATTTGTAGTTCGTAGGGTTTTAGGTATATTTTCTATGAGTTCGTAATTTATTTAAGTAATTTTACCTTTGTTAATTTCCTCAGGAGATGACTATGAAAGAAGGTCTGGAACTTTTTAGAGACTTCGATTTTCTTATTTTTAACATGGAACGCCTATGATGGAAGGTCTAGAAATCGCCGGATTATTCTTTTTTCTTATTTTGATTACCCCATGTAGTATGGAAATCCTTCTAGACAATTAGATAATCTTCCGGTATCGACCAAAAGGGTCCAGATCGGCTTTCTTGGTCAGTGTATTTTGAGAGTTCGTCGACGCAACTTGAATTAATTTGACAAGTGTCGCAATTAAGGTTGACAATAAAAAGATTTCAAAATAACGGAGTGTATTCAATAGTACAGTGTGAGTTCGAAGATCGGCCGTCCGGAAAAAATTGGCGTTGGAGGTGGTTCAAATCCATAAGAGGTTAGTTCGGGTTAGAGAACTAGAAAAAGAAGGAAAAAAAAAGTAAATTGAAATTGTATGCCAGTGGAAAACAGAAAGCAAAAATAGAAGAACAACTTCAAGCTAGTTTAAATCAAATACTGATGATGATTCAACACATGAAAACTAGCCAAAAAGAGATGAAACAAGAATTGAAAGAAGATATGACGAAAAATCAAGATGATATGAAACAAGAATTAAAGATAAGCCAAGAAGGTATAACGAAAAATTTTGACTATATGAAACAAGAATTAAAGACTAGCCAAGAAGGTATGACGAAAAATCTAGACGATATGAAACAAGAATTAAAGACAAGCCAAGATGATATAAAACAAGAACTAAAAACACGGCTGGAGGACATGAGACAGGAACTTAAAAAAATCAAGAAAACATGAAGCACATGGAACAAGAAATGCAACAGAAGATTAGCAAAATTAGAGAAGACGTACATGGCGAAGTGACGGGAATCCAGAAACTGATTCAACAATTACATCTACAAATTAGAGAAGACGTACTTGGCGAAGTAAAATATGAGATTACAGGAATTCATAAACAGGTGCAACAGCTACATTTGCAAATCGAGACGGTAGCCGGTACAGGTGTAATAAAGGTAGATGGTGTTCCTGCAACTAGTGTGATGAAGCCACCTACCTTCGACGGCAAGGTATTTTGGCTTACCTATGTCCGTCAGTTCGAAGCCGCCGCCACTGGCAATAACTGGAGTTTACCGGAAAAGGCACGTGCTCTTGTTCGGGCACTACGAGGTAAAGCTATGGAGGTCCTACGTAACATTCCTGAAGAAACACAGAATGATTACGAGTTCATTGTTACTTTTCTGTAGATGCCCTATAGGGAAGCTCACCTCCAAGAAGTTTATAAAGCCCAACTCCGAGGAAGAAGACAAAAATACAACGAATGTCTTCAAAAATATGAGGCGGATATAATGAGATTAATAAATTTGACCTACCCAACATACCCAGAGGAAATAAAGCAAGAGTTAGCAGTGAATAGTTTTATTGAAGGTTTACGCGACCCAGAAACAAATCAGACACTAAGGATGGCTAGACTGAAGAGAATATCAGAGGCTCTTGCTTATGCCCTTAAGTTTGAAACAGACCTCAAGGAACCAAGGAAGAACCAGTGTTTCCCAGGATGACCGTAATACCAATGAGGAATTCTTCATGAAGTTAATGAAGGAGATGCAGAAATTTTTAAACAGACAAAAGGCACATGACAACAAAAACACAACCTTCCATAGCAGAAAAGGAATAATACGGCGATTTTTAGACCTTCCATCATAGGCGTTCCAGGTTAAAAATAAGGAAATCGAATTCTCTAAAAAGTTCCAGACCTTCTTTCATAGTCGTCTCCTGAGGAAATTAACAAAGGTAAAATTACTTAAATAAATTATGAACTCGTAGAAAATATACCTAAAACCCTACGAACTACAAATACAAACTCATATTATGAAATATAAAATGCTACAAAGTTCGTTATATTAAAAAATATACCTAAAACCCTACAAACTACGAACACAAACTAATACTAAGAAATATAAAACGCTATAAAGTTCGTTACATTAGAAAATATACCTAAAACCCTACAAACTACGAACACAAACTAATACTATGAAATGTACAATGCTATAAAGTTCGTAACAATATATATATATATATATATATATATATATATATATATATATATATATATATATATATATATATATATAATTCGGGAGAAAATTTTCATTTCGTTTTTTTTTGGAGAGCTGTTTACGAATCTGTTCTCAGATAGCTCAAATTTTGTTACGGTAATCTCTGATCGTACATATGAAACAAAAATAAATATAAAAGACGCAATCTCATATGACTTATGTATGTATATATGGTGCTATAGGAGAAATTTAATTTATTTCTAAATAGATTTAAATTCATATTTGGTATGAACTGTAAGTTTAATGAACAGTCTTATCCGCAGGTAAAATTGTTTCTCTGACTTCCCATAAAATATTTTACCTAATAATCAAAATTTATTTTTTCCATAACTTTAAAATGGTAATTATTTCTTAATGAGTTTCGAAATCGGTAAGACTCCCATTAGCAAAACGATGATCTTTAAATAAAATTTTATTAATACAGAACCGTCTTGCTTAGAACGGCGGTGAGACCTACTTTCTGTCCCTTCTGATTTCTTAGTTGTACTGTCTTTGGCCATGTCTGTTTCACCAGTTGTCACTTCCTCACTTTTTTTGGACTCTTCTTCTGTTGTAGTTGTGTGCTCACTACCTTCACCCATATGTGTAGTACCTAATTTAATTTAATTTTAAATATTTTAACTAAAAAAAAATAAGTAAAACAACAAAATATATTTTAAAAATAATAACGTCCATCACGTAAATGTGAATTTACAATGTTCATGACAAAATTGAGAAGAGTAACAATATTCTTGCTTTATTTTTACATTTCACTATCTCTGTGTACTAAATTTTGTTATAATCGAGTATTAATTACCTTAAAAAAAAAAGACGAAGTTCTAAATCAACGCGTTCTGCATGTTTTTTTTTTAATGATTTTTAAGCTATAAATTTCTTGAAATGTTAATCTGTTGCCACGATATTTTTTTTTATTTGACCGAGAGAAGTTTAGATGTGGTTCCGTAAAAAAAATCCGTTTGATGGTGGCTTAAAAAAACTTGCCTTTTTTGTTTTTTCGCTAGAGATTTTGTTAGCAATAAGACATTTTGATGGAGTTTGAAATATGTTTTAGGGGATATTCTTGGTAAAAATATTTTCGCGGTAACTTTATTATAACAAGGTTAAAAAACTAAAAGAAAACGGTTTTTTAGCGAAATCTGCGCCCTGGGTCTAGTTATTTAACCATATTCTTTTTGGCTTTCACTCTCTTTTATACGTGTTTCACACATTCGTATCATTTCTCTATTACGTTTAATCATTTTAGAAACTGATAAAAAATTTAATCGAAGTTTTATATTACAATTAATTTCATATTTATAGATTTATTCATTTACCCAGCACTTTTTTGACGTCGATGCCAATTTTAAAATGTATAGAAAATACCTATACACTATAGCAAGACTCTCTAATCTAAGGCAAAAACGAAAAAGAAGACAAGTTAAGAGGTATGAAAACAATATAATAATGACATACCAATTTACCTAGAATTAATTTAGAATAATTTCTACTACAAATACTGAGTATAAATAAAATGGAATTAATAAATTAATTGCAGGGCAAAATAATCCTTAATTTTTTTCTTCCTAGTTAAGTTTTTTTTAATAACTTTTGATTCGTGTTGAAATTGATTATTTTTACTTTTGAAATTACATTAATTTCATTACTTTTCAAAAGATTTTAAAATATCAGTAACTTATTGAGGGCAAAGTAGTATTAATTAAAATTATTCTATTTATAAAATAAGAAAAAGATATACTTTTTTTACTTACTTCAAAAATATTTTCAAATAAGTTGTCTTTAAAGAATTTTTCCGTAGTTTCTCAATAAAGCTCTCTTTTGCTGGCGAAACCTCAAGTTTTTCAAGTTGAAAAATACAGAAATACAAAAAACGTGTTGTTGTTGACAAACTTTAATATCTTTTTCCGCATTTGTTTTAACATGACACTGATACATTTATTTTGCAGAGAAAGAAGGAAGTCGAGATGACTTATAAAATATTGTTTGTCACGTATTGGTTCAAGACTTTTTGGCACAATGTTTCAAAATATATTAGAACTTAGTCAGAATAAAAACAATATTTTTGTATCAGTATGTTAGTGAAGCTAGTAAACATTTTAATATTTGGTAATTTATATTAGTTCAATGGCAACGAATTGAACAACAAAAGATTAAGGAAATAAGGATTTCTTAAATTCGTACAATGCGTTTTAAAATATTGTGGCCAAATAAGCTCTTCTTTCGCAGTAGATTTTGTGATATTTTTGGATTATTCATTATACTACTTTACAGCCGGTTTGCGACTGTAATGTGAAAGGCAGTCTTTGATTAATTTTTGGTCTCTAAATGCAAAAATGATGGTAAAAACTTCTTAACATGTAAGATTTTTGAGTTATGATTTTTTCAGCAAAAATGAATGAGTATTTTGATAACATCATTTAAAAAAGTAATTTGTAATATACCGGAACGCGACGCTGCCAATTTTACGTTTTCCATAAGTTAGGGAAATTGTGCACAATCTGGCAACACCATATGAGGGTGTCTAGGAATGACAAAATCAAACACGAAGTCTCAACCTCTAGGGCTTAAAATAACAGAGTATTCATTTAAACCCATATAATTCCAAATTTAGCTCTGCCCCACAGCCGAATCTACTTACAGATGGTCCCTGTATACGAGAAGTACGTTTTTCGAACTTTCGATATCCGATGTTTCTAGAAAATATCAGAAGTACGGAATGGCTGTAAAGCAGCTGGCTGGCAGTTGTATCATCAGTATTGGTTTAGCACGAGTAGTAGTTAGTATTAGATAGAGAAGCGAAGTGCGCGAACAAGCCAATAGTAAGAGCCTTGTATCAGTGTTATCTTTGTGTTGAATAATAGAAATAATAGGATTAGAAATAACCTACAACAACTGACAGATGCTGTACTTTAAGAATGCGTGTAGATGCCTCAAGGAAGAATTCGATTTGTAATCAACAGTATGCTACGGCGATGTTAAGAGATGATACGAAAAAGAGGGGGACAGACCAGTTTCTAAAACGTGGTTCAGTGTCGCTGAAGTAAATATGTGTTTATTAAAAGACAAGATAATATCAAATATAGTTATCACCATGTTTACTTAGTTGTATTTTTTTTAAAGTGATCCTTGTTTCTTTTTCGCTGTATTTATAAAATTTAATATGATCTTAACCTGTACTGTATCTAAAATATGTAATTCTAGTGACAGTAATATTTAAACTGGGCTGCCTTAGCAATAAATACGGCGCGCCTGAACGAAAATTAATTTATCGATTCTCTCATCACAAAATTTTGAGTTATCTGACATTTAATATTTTTGAATTTAAAATTTGTTATATTATCATATATAAATTAAGATCTGATAAACTGATCTGTATGTTATTTTTTCATGAACATTTAAGCTAAATAAGCAGATTTGTTAAAAAATTGGAAATAATTTGTAAATATTTATAATTGTGGTAGTAGTAAGATTTACCTTTTTCGGAGGTTTCTTCTTTCAATTCTTTAGTGGTTTTGTCTTTTGTAGTACCTGCTTTGCCTGATTCTGCGGTTTCTTCTTTTGTTTCTGATTCTGTCGTTTCTGTAGTATTTTCTGATTCCTCTCCCGTTCCAGTCATTTTGCCTCCTGTTGAGGTTGTTTTTTCATTGTCTTCACCTGTTTCTGTAGTATCCGATTAAATATAAGAAGTGTGAATGAATAGCTATTTTATTAAAATCAGTGGCACCTGGTGACACTTTAGACCGATAGTGTCAATACGTGGTATGTATTTAAGTAAAATATTTAATTCTAGTGGATGTTTTTAATATTTAGACAGAACTGCCTTAACAATAAATACGGTGCGCTTGAACTAAAATTAAATCATATGTTTTCTTATCTCAAAATTTCTTTCAGATTTTGAATTTGCAATGCTCTCAAATTGCAAAAAAAACCAGAATAATAAAAATCGGTTTTCGGAGCACTTTGTCACATAATATTTTTGATTTAAAAAATGAATATTTTCAAAAATTTGTTATATTATATATATTAAGAATAAAATAAAAATTGATCAGCACGTTTTATTTCATGAATATTTAAATTAAATGTGCAGTATTATTTATTATTAAAAAAGTGAAAAATAATTTAAAATGGGGAACATATTTATAATTCTGATGGTAGTAAGATTAATCTTCGACTTTTTCAAAGGTTTTTTCTTTTGATTGTTTAGTAGTTTTACTTTTTGAAATACCTGCTTCGCCTGATTCTGTCGTTCCTTCAGATTCTTCCGTTCCAGTCATTTTGCCTCCTGTTGAGGTTGTTTTTTCATTGTCCTCACCCGTTTCTGTAGTATCTGATTAAATTTAAGACGTGGGAATGAATAGCTATTTTATTAAAGTCATTTGGCACCTCGTAACTTTTGAGACAACCAGTGCCAATACGTGGTATGAATGTAAGTAAAATAAGTAATTCTAGTGGATATTTTTAATCTTTAGACGGAATTGTCTTAACAATTGATACGGTGCGCCTGAATTAAAATTAAATCATTTGTTTTCTTATCTAAAAATTTCTTTCAGATTTCGAATTTCTAATGGTCCCATATTGTAAAAGAAAAAAACAAAAATAACAAAAATCGGTTGAGCGCTTTTTTAGCAATCTGGCATTTAATATCTTCGAATTTAAACTGTGCATATTTTCAAAAATTTGTTATATTATCATATATACATTAAGAATAAAAGAAAAATTGATCTGTACAGGGTGTCCCATTTTCAATACTTATAGGGGGTATAGGAGTTATTATCAAAGATAGAATGTTGCGGTTTTCACTTTCTAACGAAACGAAAGATTCCGATTGCAAATTAATCATGGCTCTCTTAGTTTTTAATCTAGAGGATGATTGCGAAAATCTTCATTTTTTAGGGACATCTCGTATTTCTGTTATGCTTTAATTCAACAAAAAGGTAAAAACTAGTTTTTATAAAGTTTCTTAAGTAGAGTTTAGTGACGTATTCAGTTTTTTTTATAAAAGGTTTGGATTATGAGATGTTAACCAAACTTATGATTTTTTAAATAGGACACCCTGTATATTATTTTAGATATTGATTAAGTATAATTTAGGCAAAAATATATAATGTGTTTATTTTATTTTGAAAAACAAGGTCAGAATTCGATATTTTCAATAATTTACTTTATTTGTAACAGTAGGCCATGGCCTATTAATAAGAAACAAATGCAAAATTTGGACAATAATAATTATACCAAAGACTAGACACTCTAAAAGTTAATTTTAATGTTTTTCTATATTTTCAATTGTAAACACTTAATTTTGATTATATTTTTTACAAGAAGAACATAAGTTTATAAAACTAAACTAACAAAAAACGGAAACCAAAAGTTTTTTAAAGATGGTTTTCAAAATGTCGGCCGTTTTCTCGAATGCATAATCGGCACAGTTTCGTTATTCGTCTAATTGCATTTAAAAGAATCCTAAGTCTATTATGAAGAGTTAAGAGTTTGAAAGGACAAACCAATTGCCTCACGAAGTTCCGCTATAGATTCATTCACTTGATTTTGCATAAAACCCCACAAAAAAAATCCAAAACGGAAAGATCGGGAGATCGTGGGGGCCATCTTACTGGCCCATTGGTAACTATCCATCTTTGAGGAAAGTTGTTGTCCAGAAATGGCCTCAACAGCCCAGAGTTGTGGCTCGGGGTATCGTTTTGTTGAAGATAAATGGGATTGAAATGAGACAATGGAGCAATTTCAAGCAATTCTGGAATAAATTCTGCAAAGATTTCTAGGTATTTACGTGCTGTGAGACCCCCTCCATACATCCTGTAGGCTATGCGTCGGTCCAAAGTAAAACACGAGACACCAACCCCGAAGCGCCCTTGTTGTGCCCTTTCGAAAATTAAACGGTGATTTTCTGCAGACCAGTGCCTCGTCTTGTGACGATTAAAAATTCCCGCACTTGAAAAATAATATTCGTCAAACCAGATGACAAATCTGCCAAAAGATTCGTTGATGCGGACTTATTCTAAATACCATTGACAAAACGTTACTCGCCCCTCATTATCTTCGGGGTGTAAATGTTCCCTATTTTAAATTTATATGAATAGTATTTATATTTATTTAAAATTCTTTCAGCGTTAGATTTTGCTACACCAATTTCTTTCTCTATTTTTTTACAGGATGATGAAGTCGTTGCTGCTGCGTTAAATAACCAATTTGTTTCGTTTCTCTCCCTGCCTTCTTTGACGTATGTTTTGAGACGCGGCTGAATAGGACATCCGTGTTCAACTAGATTTCTTTTTAAATGAGCAAATATGTCTGGAAAGAATTGCCTTCTTTCTGGATACCTAATATAAACAACAACGATTACCAGATATGAAAAGTTATCTTAATGATAACGCTTTAAATACATTGCCTATTCAAATAAAATTCAGAAAATTCATTTCATTGTATAAAAAATACTAACATGTCATACTTTTCATATTATCGTAAACGGCCATTGTAAAAGTAAAATAAATAGAAAGTAAAATGTAAACACCTACGTAAAAAAATTTCTTTAATAATATCAATCTGACAAAACTGTGAAGTTTCTTGGAAATTGGCCATGGTCCACTGTTATAAATCAAGAAAATTATTGAAAATATTAGATTCTGATCTTTTTTTTTTCAAAATAAAATAAATACATTATATATTTTTGGAAAACTTAAATTATACTTAATCAATATATAAAATAATATACAGGATGTCCTATTTAAAAAACAAATTCTTTAGAAAAAAACTGGCGGCGACACTAAACTCTACGTAAAAAAATTTTTACACCGAAATCTTTCGTTTTGTTAAAAAGTAGGATACTAAAGTGAAAACCACAACACTCTATCTTTGATAATAACTCCAATACACTCTAAAATTGTCGAAAATGGGACACCCTGTACAGATCAATTTATCTTTTATTCTTAATTTATGTATGACAATAAAACAAAATTTTGAAGATATTCTCAAATTATAACTGGGTAAATATATATAATTTTGGTGGTAGTAAGATTTACCTTCTTCTTTTTCGGAGGTCCCTTCTTTCGATTCTTTAGTCGTTTTATTTTCTGCTTCTGCTTCACCAGATTCTGCGGTTTCTTCAGTTTTCTCTAATTCTTCTCCCGTTCCAGTCACTTTGCTCCCTGTTGAGGTGGTTTCTTCATTGTCTTCACCCGTTTGTGTAGTATCTGATTTAATTTAAGACATGTGAATAAATAACGGTTTCAGAAAAACTTTTTAAAACATTTGAAACTGTTAACTAGAAAGTAAGAAATTGTTAGAAAATATCAACCATAGCAAGTATTACTAATGATAGTGTATATGTAAAAAGGGGATATCCGACTGCCAGTTTTACCGTGAAACCCAGCTAAAGCAAACTTTTTGCATTTTTGTAGCATATTATTTCTGTTTACCAAAAACTTATTTTATTTTCTAAATCAATAATCATTCCGTAAAAATGAGAACAGAGCGTGGAAAACAATTTTAATTTATTGTATTGGCGCATTCGCCATAATTCATTATTTGGTTTGACAGTTTCTTTCCTGAGCGTCCAGTCTTTTGAATTGCCGAGCGTTGCCACTTTCCTTTTATTCCTATTCAGTCCAGATACACGCAGATTTTTATAGACGGGAATTCCCCCGAATTCATTATTCTTAAAATAATTTGGCAACTATCGAAATTGTTTTCGCAGGTCTAGAGCTGACAAAGTGGGTAGCTTGAAACAGGGTTGCCTGATCTAGAAAAATTTCCCTAGATCTAGAGAATTTTGCGACGTATAGGGAAAAAGGGAATTGTATATCTATTTTAGTGAATTTTTGAATAAGGTATAATTTTTCTAATTATTATAGAAAAATTATTAAATAATGTTTGTTTTTACGCGTTGACATACAAAACAGCTTACAAATCTTAAATGCAGTTGTATATGTATTAAGAAATTTCGGTGATTTTCCATGCTTCCTGGCTTTTAGTCGGTAAACTACTGGAGAAATCCCGACCGCTTTATGTATTATGCAATTTTGGTTAAAAAAATACACCACGTTGTCGGACACATTGTGTGGGATTTTGCATACTAAAAGTTTGTTAAAGTCAAGCAATTATTTTAATCTCTGTATTAGCGCAGAAATGGTTAAGATATTTAAATCAGAAATTTTGTATCGAGAGAACAAAAATCCATCATACATTTAAAAAAAGTGCTAAGTTTATTTTTTTAGAATAGTTTAGCGATTGGGTATATTAAGCACACACTTTTACATTATTTAAAGTTGTAGATAAATAAACTTAAAAAAAAAATTAAAAATTATTAAAACAATAATTCACTTGGGCGTAAAAGCGACTAATCATATTGCGGCGACGTCATATGTAGAGCGTCAATTCGTTAATTTCAAATACCGCGCCGAATATGTGAAATATGGTAGGAGTAAAGAAGAGAGAAGAAATGTAAAATAGATAGGAATTCTATCGTAAAATAAAGCGTGTCATAAATTAGAATGTCGTAAATTGGAGATTGTGGTTAACTTGCCTAGGGAAATCTTTGTCAAAATCTAGGGAAATAAAATAAAATCATCTGGCAACCCTGGTTGAAAACGGCCATTAGATTGGAAGTCAGGTCTATGTAGTGATCGAGATTTAAATATCTTTTATATCTCTGATTTACTCGGCGGAATTATGTAGTGGCATAAATTTCTTACCTCGTATAGCGTACATAAACATAAAACATAATTCATCTTTTTCGATACTCTCATGAACAAGGTGTAAATCTCATTTTTAATCATTTTTTGAGTGTCGTATTTAGGCAATAAATATTTTTATATGGTCCAAGCTTAAGGGCAAAGTCTAGGTCTAGCTTTTTCCTAGTTTTTTTTTCTTTTTACTGATGTCATAGGTCCTAGCAATTTGGTGTACCCATGAGAGCCTGTATTTTCGTCTGGAGCGTGGATATTCTACTCCAAGTTCTGCTTTTTCTCTAGCTGATGGCAACCAATTTACGTTTGTAGTATAATTGGTGACGTATGACTTCTTAAGAAAACATGGGGTAATTTTTTCATTTATTAATAAAATAATATTTAACTTACCTCTGAAACACACTAGTAAGTATTCAACATAGGTATCGTCGTGATTTAATTTTATTTTTTTATCATTTGACATATTTTTTGTACATATTTTTAGCCAAAGAACTAACATAGTAAAAATTTTTAACAATTGAGGTTTAGTGCATCTTTGAGATGCGGTGAATTTTGTATTTATTTTAAATTATAGGACGTTATTTGTTTACATAGGGTAACCTACGGTTAATAGATATTCAGAGCTGATCTCAGTCTTTTGTTTTGTTTACTATTATTTAAATCCCAATCGATCTTATTAATTTAGCATTTGGGACAAGAAAAAGAGTCCTAAAAGATAGAGTGGTGCCCCTGCATAAGTATTTTCAAGTCACAATCTGCTCAACGATGAAAAGCTGAGGTTCGTTAGCCTAATCATTTTAAAATAAAACAAGAAAGATATATTCATAAAAGAACCAGGTGATATTTTCTTGTAGGAGTAAATATTAAAAATTTAGCCCTGAACAAATAATTAAAAATTACGAACTTTAAGACGATTTATTTATCAGGAATTTTAATTTCTTAACGCTCACTTGTTTTATAACTTCGGCGGGGGCTCTTAGCCAATACAATTTCAACAATAATATATATTGTTTCATAAGTTTACTACGATAGGGTATAGATTTTTTAAATTATATATGACGCTGTTGGAAATAAACAAAAATCATTCTAAGATTTCTACCCGTTTTGAAGTAACAAATACAGTTCATGAATTGAATTCATATTTTGGTAGCCGAAATATTTTTTGAAGAAATTTTTAAATGGAATTTCTGTAACAATATATCATAACATGCCCGTATACACGTTACAAGCCTTTAAACATAGTTAGGTTTGCTAGACGTAATAGTATTATGTAAGCATCATGTAGATCATCTTTTCTACAGCCAGATTTGTTAGTATTTCAATACTCTGGGTAAGCAACAATTATATGTTCAAAATAAATAGAAAAAATAACTAGAAAAAATAACTTTAATAAGTGTTGCTACCTTTTGGGGTAGTTTCTTCAGATTCCTTGGTAGTACCCTCCGCTGCATCACTTGCTCCGCTTGATTTTGCCACTTCTTCAGTTTTTCCAGACTCTTCTGTATCAGTCACTTCGCCTTCTGCTAAAGTTGTTTCTTCATGGTCTGTGCCCGTGTGTGAAGTATCTGAATTAATTTAAGATAAGTATATACTTATGTATCAATTGACAAGTGAGAACATCATTCAGCATTATTCAGACTGATAGGTCTGACCAATTATTTACTTCGAGCATACATTAATTAGGTTATAATTCGGCCAAAAAGTAATTTAATATAAAATGAAATATTATATATATATATATATATATATATATATATATATATATATATATATATATATATATATATATATATATAGAGCTTCTAATTTTTGATGCTAATTGGTCGATGTAATAGGCACATTGCTAAAACAATACTTTATCCAAGGTTGGCCTGTAGCAAAATAAAGTAAAATGTTGTTGTTATATATAATTTAAATGTGTAAAAATAAAATGTATTACCTGATTCTGTCGTTTCTTCAGATTTTTCTGATTCTTCCTCTGTTCCAGTTATTTTGCCTTCTGCTAAGGTTGTTTCTTTGTTGTTTTCACCCGTTTCTGCAGTATCTAATTTAATTTGGGACGTGTAAATATACACCGATTTTATTGAAATATAAATTTTATAGGACTTTTAAAACTGTTAACAAGAAATCAAGTAGTTATTATTAAAAATCAAAACATAACATTAGCACATAGAATATGTGAAAATAAAATATTCAGCTATAAAGGAGGAGTCCGGTTTTCGGCCCACCTTAACAATGGCCCAAAAACTGAAAAAATATATATTTTAATAAATATATTAAATTACTAATCGATTTTACTACAAATGGAACCACCTTTAACCTTCTCCTAGCCAGGGTTCAAGGTCAAATTGTTGAGGAAAAGCCATGCAATAAATCAGCAGTCCACAAGGGAATTAATCTGGTGTCTATGACCTAACTGTGATTATATATATATATATATATATATATATATATATATATATATATATATATATATATATAAAATATATAGGTTGTTAGGGTGGCTGAATTCGAGTCCGAGGGCCGTTTGTCGGTATCAGGTCAGGTTTAAGGTCATTTTAAGATCAAATTGAGAAAAAGCATTTGCAATAAGTTCTAATATATATATATATATATATATATATATATATATATATATATACATATATATGCTTCGATCGAGTTTAATCCAAAAAATAGTAATCACTTGATTAACGTTATCTGTCAAATTTTTATTTTTTTTTCAAAAAAAATTCAACGCATTTAAAATACCACCTTTTTAATTGATAACAAACTATTTTTGGCTTTTGAATATTAAAGTAAAAACAATTCAAAAACTTAAAATTGCATTTCTGTGTGTCTTCCATTGCGTTCAATACAAACAATAGTTCTTCTTGAAACATTTAATAGTGTTTCTGATACTAAGGGGTCTTATTTCTAAAATACAGTTTCGAATCGTCGTTTCCAAATAACTTTACTGTTGACACTGTGTACTTGTTTGTCTTAAAATCCCTATAACGTAAAATATCGGCAGGATATTACCCGCAGAACTTAATGCGGGACTGTTATCTTAAGTAGTACAAACGAACATCTGAATATACCTCGGAGCGGTAGAAAATTATTAAAAATGTTAAGTTGTTTTTTGTGTATTTTGCTTTCGGTTCATTATAGCTCCACTGATGAGAGCATTAGGTGATCGAAACTAGTCTGGAGAGAGAGCTAGAGTGGAATTCGCAGAGAATATACAGTCTGTCCCCTTTCTTAACGGTCGTAAGGAGAATAAAATAACTTTTCCAAATACATAGTCCATGAAATTGGTTATTTCTAATATTTTCCGGCAATACAGTCCGGCATGAAGTTCTGCGGGTAATATCCTGCCGATATTTTACGATATGGGGATTTTAAGTAGACAGTTGTTTTCTGTGCATTTTGTTCTCGGTTCGTTACAGATTCACTGATGAGACCATTAGGTGGTCGAAACTAGTATGGAGACAGAACAAGAGTGGAATTTGCAGAGAATATACTGTCTGTCCCTTTTCTTAATGGTCGTAAGGAGAATCAAATAACTTATATATTGCTCGAAAAACTCAGCCCATATATATTTTACATAACTTCTTAATTGTGAATGCTTTGAATTGCATAGAAAAATATTACTAAAGTTATTTATGTATAATCAATGAAAGTTAATTCATGCAAGCAGTAAATTTTTCGTATAGCATAGTTTATTTGTAAGTGTTCAGTTAGTTAATATTTGGTTAAATGGATTGAATAATTTTGCTAGTGATTTTTGTTTGCCAAAAAATATCATATAATGATGTTTTGAGGTTGTAGAAATCAAAACACAGTATTTTTAGAAAATCTCTAAAATGCACCTTGTATACTAGTATCACCTCAGTAGCTAACCTTTATGCACTGAGAATGATTTTGAACCTGACCTGATATAGATAAACGGACTTCAGGTTTGGACTCAGCGATCTCATTGATTTGCATAAAAGATAATTGGTATTTATTGCAAGACTATTTCTCAATTTGACCTTGAATCCTCGCTAGGAGGAAGTTGGAGGTGGTTTGATTTCGTCTGTGATAAAGTCTAATATATATAATAAAAAAAGTTTTTTGATCACTATTAAGCGCAGGCCAAAAATCGGCCCTATATGCCCTACTTCTTTCTCCCTCGAAATATAACTTTTTGCATTGCCTTGTTGAGACTGCATATTAAAAGATCTACCCCTTAACAAATAATTAGTCTATCTGTTTAAAAATTATTAATTTCAAGATGAAATATTTGAAAAGTTAATTGTGGGGCTTATATCGACTAAGATCGATTTCACAAAAATTGATAATAGGAAAGAAAAGAATTTGACCTAAAGTCGCGTCGGTAATGGGGAGTATTTGGTGACTGGATCTACAATTTAACATGGGTTCCGAACCACGACAACGCCGTTTTCTCAGGAAATCACTCATCCAAGTACTAACCGTGCCTGGCGCCAGTTCACTTCAGTAATCAGACTGAAAAATGTCTACCCATTGAAGTGAAGTGAAGTCGATGTTTTTAAATTAGAATACCCATTTTTTTGTGAGAGATGAAATGTGGATACAATTCCATATCCAACAGTATAAATAATGCAGGGGTTTAATTGATATATGTAGGTCACTTGAAGATCAAAAAAACGTTGATTAAAATAGTCGATAATTTCGTCCGACAACTCTGTTTTTGCAATCAATTAAAAATAAATAATTTTGAGCAGCTTTTTCGATGAATATAGATGTAAAGGATGTGCAAGCATCCCAGAATTTACCTATAAGATTTATTTTTGTTTATTTATTTTAAACGTTATTTTTTTCCAACTATTGTTAGAGAGAGTATAGTTTAAGATTGGCGACACGTTCAGTCCTATCACTATACCAATAATTTTATTATCTAGTAAGATTTTGTTAGTTAATTAACAAATTACTACTTTGAATAACTGTGTGTTGTTTAAAACATTTTAATCAAAGGTTTGCTAATTAGGTGGCTTGGTGTACAAGTTAAAATAAAAAATCCTAGATTTTTTTTTTGCAAAACTTAAGAGAGCATCGATTATTCTTCATAATTTTATAATTTGTATTGTTTATGACAATCAAAAAATTTTCATGTGAGAAAATTGAAGACAGTAAAAGAGATGATCTTAATATTGCAAAGGAGGAGGTTGGCTTAGCAAATTAAATAGTTTTTGAATGTGAAGAATTAGCAATTTATTATTATTAGTTCATAAAAAATAAAATTATTTGACGTTTAAAAATAAATAAATAAAATATGGATCTAATACATGGTATTGTAGTATAGTTTAATACATCTATTTAAAATTTAAATGCGTATTTATTAAGTAGAAAATTCATAAATATCTATACAAAAGTAATTGATCTACTCATAATTTCATAGAGGGAAATCAATAAAAGATAATTTCATACGACACCCTTGTTAAAATGTATTTTCAGAATTAGCCATAAAAATAGAGGACATGGTTAAAACATGCAAGGATATAATTTTTTTATGAAACTATAATATCCACTTCTTGCATATACTAGTTTTGTTATTACTGTTTGCTTATACAGAATGTGTCAAAATAACAAAATAAATGGATGACATTATTAAATTTTAAGAATATTTTCAAAAATCTGAGAAACATACCTTCTTCCTTTTCTGAGGTCTCTTCTTTCGATTCGGTGGTATTATCCTCTACATCACTTGTTTCGCCTGATTCTGTCTCTTCTTTCATTGTTTCTGATTCTCCTGTTTCAGTCGACTTATCTTCTTCTGAAGATGTTTTCTCATGATCTTCACCTATATTTGTGGTAAATAACAGAAGGTAACTTAACGAAATATGCAGGCTGTTCGAATAATGCATCGGGATACTTGGAGAAGTGATTCTTCGTGGTAAAATGAAGGTAGTAAGTCATAAAGGGTGTTTTTTTTATAGAGGTATAGAACTTTAAGTTGGCAACACTTTTTTAACTGGCGGCCATTTTGACAGCTGTCAAGTGATTTATGTTTAGTTTGGTTTGGCATTTCAACATGAATAGACTGCAAATTGTGCAAATTTATTTTGAAAATCATGGTTCTGTTCGAAATACGTATCGCGCACTACGTCCATTTTACGGTCAACATAATCGTCCATCAGAGCAATTAATTCGATTAACTATGGAACGTTTTCGCACCACGTTTACTCTAAATGATAATACGCATCCACAGAGACGTCGTACAGTGCGTACAGAAGAAGCCATTGCTGCTGTAGAGCGTAGCATAGAGGAAGACCCTAATCAGTCTATCCGCCATCGTGCACAGGAATTGGATATGTGTCCATTCACTTTATGGAAGATTTTGCGGAAAGATCTTGGTTTACGTGCTTACAAAATCCAACTCGTGCAAGAATTGAAGCCACACGATCACCTAGCAAGGCATAGATTCGGTGAATGGGCCCAAAAAAAAGATTGCCGTTGATCCCGATTTTCATAAGCGAATTTTGTTTAGCGATGAAGCTCACTTTTGTTTGAATGGATACGTCAATAAACAAAACTGCCGTATTTGGAGTGATGATAATCCTCAAGTGTATGTTGAGACACCGTTACATCCAGAAAAACTGACTGTTTGGTGTGCTTTATGGGCTGGTGGAATCATTGGTCCGTACTTCTTTAAAAACGATGCTGGTCAGAACGTTACAGTCAATGGTGACCGCTATAGAGCCATGATTACTGACTTTTTTGTTCATCAGTTGAACAACCATGATGTGCAGGAGCTGTGGTTTCAACAAGACGGCGCAACATGTCACACAGCTCGTGCCACAATTGATTTATTGAAGGAAACGTTTGGTAACCACATAGTTTCACGTTTCGGACCCGTAAATTGGCCTCCAAGATCGTGCGACTTAACGCCGCTAGACCATTTTCTGTGGGGATATGTGAAGTCGCTAGTCTACGCCAATAAGCCCGAAACGATTGATCACTTGGAGGACAACATTCGCCGCGTTATTGCCGATATACGGCTACAAATGTTGGAAATAGTCATCGAAAATTGGACCTCCAGATTAGACTACGTCGGAGCCAGCCGTGGCGGTCATATGCCAGAAGTCATATTTAAATTATAATGCCAGAAGGTTATCTTTCGAATAAAGTAAATTTCATGTCATTTTAAAAAATTCATCTTTGTTTTATTCCATTTAAAAGTTCTATACCTCTATAAAAAACACCCTTTATAACAAAAAGTCGAAAACTCAATATTTCTAGTCTGTCAAAGTTCAATTTTGTTTTTCTTACTTTTAACACCTTGGGATTAGTTTTTAACTTATCAAGTAATAACGTCTATCATTTAGTTCTAAAAATGTTTTCTCATTGTACCACCAGAGGCCACTTTTTCTGAAATTTAAATTTTATTTTTTACATACATACAATATATGTCATTCTAAAGACACAAGAGTACGTAATAAAGAGATACTTTTCATTTGAGTCAGTCAACCACAATTTTTGGATCCAAATTGGAATAAAATTTTTTTAACAGTAAAATCAGTTTTTCAGATGGATTCCAAGTTATTCAAAATACGGTAGGAAGGTTTCTTAGAGTTCGACAACATTTTTTGAAAAGCATCAGGAAATGTATAGAAATGAGTGGAGATCATTTTAAAAATGTATTTTAATTCTTTTTCTTTTTTAAAATATTTATTTTGTTTTAACAAATTCATTTACTTATATAAATTTAAAAAATAATGATTTAACTGTCACATCACCTTCTAGATATCTGGTTGCGAGATTTAACTAAATTTGATTCATGATAACTAAAAGGTCTAGTTTATCGACTCAAATGAAAATTATCTTTTGTCTTACAAATCGCATATCCTTTTTTTCAATAACTATAGAAACAAAAGAGATATGTGAAAAATAAAATTTGAATTTCAGATAATGTTATAGTAGAGAAACATCACAAAAAATGATAGAAGTTATCTAGCGCAATGCCTATGCCAAATATCAACTTAATAAGTTAAAAATCAACCGCAAGATGTTAAAAATAAATTGGAAAAATCGAACTCTGACAGGCTGTAACTCGAGAAATATTGACTTTTCTACTTTCGGTTATATGATTTACTACCTTTATTTTGTCTTTTCAAGCATCGTGATGCATTATCTGCACACCCTGTATAATAACACTACTTTACAGCCAATTTGCGACTTTAATGTGAAAGGTAGTCTTTGGTTCATTTTTGGTCGCTAAATGCGAAAATGAAGGCGAAAACTAACACGTAATATTTTTGAGTTATGATTTTTTCAACAATAATGAATGAATATTTTAATCACATTATTTTAAAAAGGAATTTGTAATATACCGGAGCGCGACGTTGCCAAATGTACATTTTCCAACAGTTAGGAAAATTGTGCCCAATCTGACAAAATCATATGGGGGTGTCTAAGGATGACAAGTCAACTACGAAGTTTCAACCCCCTAAGGTTTAAAATAACGGACGTACCCATTTAAACCTATATAATTCCAAATTTTACTCCATCCTGGAACTGAATCTACTGATAGATGGCCCGTGTATACGAGAAGTACACCGTCGTTTTTTGAACTTCCAATACTTGACGTTTCTAAATACCAGGAGTACGGAACGGGTATAAAAGCAGCTAGCCGACCGTTGTATCATCAGTATTAGTTTAGCACGAGTAGTGGTCCATATTAGATAGAGAAGCAAAGTGCGCGAACAAGCCCATATTAAGAGCAACGTAGTAGTGTTATCTTTGTGTTGAAAAAAGTTAGGTGACGCCTGTAAACGTAGTATCATATCTCTGAATTGACGTACGCGATAGTACAAAAATGTCCAAAGTACAGAAACGTGGTTGTGTTAACCCCGCGGATAGTTTTTGCTAGATACGTGGTCAGTTTACTCCTAGATCGCAGAAAAGGACAATTAAAAAAAGGACCAATGTTGCTTATCATAAGTATCTTGGATGTCTTGCTGGCAATCAAGATCGGGACTGGGCCGTTCACATACGTTGCCAAACCTGTGCAGCAAATCAAGCAAAGGTTAAATGGCAAAAGCTCTTCTATGCCTTTTGAAGTTCCAATGATTTGGCGAGAACCAATTTAACGACTGTTACTTTTGCAAGACAAAAGTGTGTGGTTTTTCAAGGAAGAGCAAACATAATATTGAATATCCGGATATTCCCTTAGCAATAAAACTGGTTCTTCATGGAGAAGGTTTACCAGTTGCAGCGCACACGGCAAAATGGGAGGAAGATTTAGAAATGTATGATAATAAGCCAGAATTCGATAATGTGTCAGAAAAGGATGATTCTTATTTTCCCAAAAGTGAAGGACAAGCATCCTATTTAATCTAAGTACCTGAATTAAATTATCTAGATCGGGACCTCCACTTATCCAAAGAGCATGCCGATGTATTAAAGTCTAGATTGCAACAATGGAATTTACTAGCCACTGGAACCAAAGTTACAATATTTAGGAACCGTAACGAAGAGATATCCTCGTTTTTTACTCTGCCGGATAAAATGTGTGTTTGTGTTAATCCAAACAGTGATATGGAAAAATAAGGATTTGCACATAACTCGGACGAATGGCGCTTATTTAAGGATTCCTCTAAAATAAGTTTAAAAGCAGTTCTGCTCCATAATGACAACAAAAGACCCTCTATTCCTCTTGCATATGCAGTTGACATGAAGGAAACATACGAAAGTTTGTCACTTATTCTAAATGCAATAATCTATGATACGTATAAGTGGCAAATTTGTGGCGATCTAAAAGTCAAAGGACTATTACTATGGCTTCAGGATGGATTTACGAAGTATTGCTGTTTTCTTTGTCTTTGGGACAGTAATGAAATACAGAGCCATTATCAAGTAAAAGAATGGTTTCTGAGAGATCAATATATTCTAGGTGAAGCTTACGTAAAGAATATACTTCTTGTTGATCCCAAAAAAGTACTTTTACCTCCATTACACATTAAACTGGGATTGTTTAAAAATTTCGTTAAAGCATTAAATCAAGAAGGGGAGGCGTTTAAATATACTAAACAAATTTTTCCTAAAATAAATAATGCTTAACTTAATGTAGAAATATTTGCTGGACAACAAATTAGAAAAATACTAAGGGATCAACAGTTTGATCAAAAATTAAGTGATCTTGAATTAGCTGCGTGGAGTTCTTTTAAAACAATTGTTTCGTAGTTTTCAGGAAACAAAAAAGGAGAAAACTACGAAAAACTTGTAAAAGAACTACTTGAAAGCCACTGCAAAATGGGCTGTCGCATGTCTTTAAAACTATACTTCTTGCACTCCCACTTAAATTTTTTTGTGAGTGTGGTTAGTGACGAGTAAGGAGAAAGGTTCTAATAAAAAATTAACAAAGGAGCAACGCTACCAAGGCAGATGAGATCCAGCAATGATGGGGGATTTTTATTGGTTTCTTCTGAAAAAAAGCTATCAGGAATATAAACGAAAGTCAACATTTGTAAAAAATTATGTACAAACGAATTACCATAAATGTAATTTCATGTGTATTTTTGCAAATAGACCTTGTTATCTTTATATATCTTGTTTTTTTTTATTTGCTGACTAGTGTAATCATTAAATTGATATTTAAGGTCTTAATTAGTTTTAAATACCGTTAGGGGAAAATTAAGGATATTTGTACAAACACTTTTAATATTTTATATAGAAAATAAATATTTAATAAATTGTGGAGCAGTAATAATTTCTTGGATATTCTTTATGCTTTTTGTTCATTTTACTAAGGGTAATTTTCTCTTTCAGTAAAAAAGATAACTTCATCCTTACTTTTTTATGATTTAACGGAAAAAATTTAATTGTCAAACCGTTATAGGTACGGTATTATAAAGTTCTTAGTATTAAACTTCTGAAACACGCACACATATGCACTCATTCAGCATCGTTTTAGAGTATCTACCTAGTCCGTCATTATCGATCTAGAATTTTGGTGAGAAATACTCTATTTCTATTTTTAAGATTATTCACACAACCTTACAATTTTAAAAAATACAACAAAAAGCATTTTGAAACAGGTTGATCTTTTATGAGGAATTGAATTATTGATTTTTCTGTCTTCTACAATATATTATAGCTTCATCAAAATGGGAACCGGACACTTCGGGTAGATATCCTCCTTGATAGTCAAAGTTTGTAATAGGTAAAGTTCTTGCTAAATTTACATATGAATGGATTGTTTTGGCTTCTTAATAAAAAATTCCAGTTTCAGGTTACAAAAATTGGTAGAAAATAATGGTAGAAAAATAACTTATTTTCGGAACAAAAGAAAATTATTTATTTATATTTAAAAGTGAAATATAAAAATAATTTGAAAGATAAAAATAAATTTAATTATTCAAAAGACAACATGAAAATGAATTATGTGTTTTCTATCTATCTTTTTCCTGGCCTATATTTGATGTTGTACTTTTCCCTGGTTTTCTTCTGTAGACCTTAATTGCACTTGACAGTCCCTTTTAATGTGCCCAATTTATTCACATCTGTAGCATTTTATCTGGTTTCTTAATTGCACCCGACGGTCCTTTCTCATGTGTCAAATGCAAGGATTTCATAGTCTTTTCTTGGGTCGTTGGAATGGTTTGCAATAATTCCAGTGCTGGTCCACAAAGTACAATTACTAATCCAGTAGTCATCTCTTTGTTCCAGTTATTTGCACTAGCGGCAACTTCAAATTGGTATTTGTACATTATCCAAGATGTTCTGTCTAGTACTTATTACTCTATCAGAAGGGCTATGCTTCATTATGCTTTTGACGTCTCTGAAGGTTCATTACTTTAGAATCTATCCCATGCCTGATTTATTTTACTTCCTGTGGCACTTCTCCTATGTTTTGTCGCACAATTAACTCAATACTATTTAACTTTTGGCTTACTTTTCATTCTATCCAGTCCAGATTTCTTTCAATTGTTGTCGCATGTCTATGTCTTGTTGCAAAAATGATTCAAGACGATTTAGATCTTGGTGTACTTTTACTTCTATCTCGTCGAAGATTTCTTTTATTTCTTGTCACACTTCTACAATTTCTTATTGCATTTCACCTATTTCTTTCTTAAACTATTGCGTTTGTTCTAGTACATTTTGATTGAACTTTAGCCCTCCTTGTAAAATGACTTCTTGTATCTATTTGTAAAGTTTATCTTCATCTTTAATGCGACGTGGTTTTTCTTTTTGGCGATGTTCTTTTTTTTGTTTGTCTTTAAGGCGACATTTTTTCCTTGTTGTTTCTCTTTTAGGTGACGTTTGTTTTTTGGCGACGTTCTTCTTCTACTTGTTTGTTTTTAGGGTAACGTTCTTCTTGCTGTTTCTCCTTTTGGTGACGTTCGTCTTCTTTTTGGCGATATTCTTCTTCTCCTTGTTTGTCTTCGAGGCTAATTTCTTCTATACGTTCCATAAAATCAGTCAATATTTGCTCAATTTCGGCTGTTTATTGTCTAGTATTTACCTTAAAAATGTCTGAAATGTTCTTGAAAACGCAGCTCTATACTTGCTTCTTGATGACAAATTCAGTGGTGAAGTCAGTTTTTCGTTATATTTTCAAACAGAATGTCCTAGAACTTTGTCAAAAATTCGGTTCTAAGTTTCCTGATTGATGACAGATTCGACGGTGAAGTCAGTTTTTCACTATCTCCTCTAATTTTCAAATAGAATGTTCTAGAACTTTGTCGAAAATTCGGTGCCACACTTCTTTATTGATGACAAATTTGAGGGTTAATTCAAGTTTTCGCTATCTTTTCTAGTTTTGAGATAAAATGTTCTAAAACTTTCTCGAAAATTCGGTCCTAGTCTTCTTTCTTAATGACAAATCCGATGGTGAAATCCATTTACCCCAATTTTTTTGGGTTTCAAAACAAAACTTTCTAGAACTTTATTGAAAATTAATCTTATATTCTATCTTGATAAAAAAAATCCAACTGTGAAGTGCGGTTTTCTCTATTTCTTATAATTTCTGATTTTTCTAGAAACTCGGTAATAATCCTCACTTCTGAAAATTGTTACAATTTGCTCTTTTAAATCGCCCCCTGGGATCGAATTAAACACAAAACTTTTCACTAATAAATAAAAACTCTTTAATTAATACTTCTTAACACCTTAACTGTTCAAATTCCACTAACCTATCCCCATTTAAATAACTATAGAATCTACTAGAATATACGAGAATACAAGTAAATAAATTACAAGAAATATAGATATATTTCTTTCGTTATATTATAATAACGATGATTCATTGTATCAAAATAATATTTCTACAAGAGTGCATCACAAAGTTTTCCTAATTTTTCATTACAATATAAATATGTACGAAAGTAGACATACTCAAAAAAAAGACTTACCTTTTTTGGTTTCTGAAGTTGATTCTACAGATTCTTCAGAATCTTCATCTGCTTCGCTTGATTCCGTTCCCCCTATAGTTTTTTCAGATTCCCCTTTTAATTTAGTCGTTTTGTCTTCTGCTAAGGTTGTTTCTTGGTCCTCTTCACCAACATCTGTGGCATATGATATAAATTAGTGTATGTAAAATGTAAATAAGAATTTAATTTAAGCGAAAATATTACAAAACTAATGACAAAGTGATATTTATTATCTAGGAATGTATACATATGCATGTGTTAAAAAATGTGGGCTGTAATATCTCACGAAGTAGGAACTAAAGAAATATTATTTAGTATAAATAGAATAAATTAAAGGTAAAATAATATGAAAAAATATTTT
The DNA here is from genome assembly GCA_034092305.1 of Diaprepes abbreviatus. Classification (NCBI taxonomy): domain Eukaryota; kingdom Metazoa; phylum Arthropoda; class Insecta; order Coleoptera; family Curculionidae; genus Diaprepes; species Diaprepes abbreviatus. The sequence continues at coordinate 2,181,818 of JASJET010000107.1, forward strand.
TTTTTTTGAAAGAATATAAAATGCGACAGTTTTGTATATATGAAAGTATGTACTGTCTAAATAAATTATTCTAATACTAAAAATAAACTGCAAAATAATTCATCAGAATAATTATGCGATTGTATAATGTTATTTATGAAATTTACCTTTACATGAAGATTTATAATATTTTAGACGAGCGTACAAATTGAGAAGTTATTTTAAATAGAGAACCAACCTTCTGAAGTTTCGGAAGCCACTTTTTTCGATTCCGTAGTTGCATCACCTGCTCCACTTGATTCTGGCTTTTCTTCAGTATCTTCTGATTCTTCTGCTTTAGACGTTGTTGTTTCTGCTAAAGATGTTTCTTTATTTTCTTCGCCCATATCTGATTTAATTTGCGGCGTGTAATTAAAATGTAAATGTATGTAACTATTGTATTAAAATAAAAACATTGTAAAAATAATGACGTTGATAAAACTTTTTGACTTTGTCACAGCGTAACGGGTACTGTCAAAATTATACCATACCTAAAATTATGTTTTTTATAACATAGATTAAAAGGACATTTTTTAATACAATAAGTCGCATGAAATACAAACTCATAGAGCCGCGGGGTGGAAATTGAATTAGAATAAATTTCAGTAACTCTATCCCTAGACTAGATTAAAAAATATAGAGCAACTTGATCTGCTCTAATTGCTGTGGATTACTTTTAAAGTTATTTTTAATTTTTAACGTATGAAAATAGTAGAGGTACATTTTCTATTCTTGTCTTCAATTTGCGAACATTATTTGGAGATTAGTAATACGGGTTTTTTTAGTACAACTAATACAGATGTTTAATAATTTAGTTGAAAAAAATTTAATATTTTCAAGAGATTTCTTATTTGGTGATAAAATTTTCTATTTTATTGCATTCTCAACCAACGCCATCCACAGGATTTTGGTTGAAAGTAAAAAAAGTACTTTTGAGCTATCAGGGTAAAATAAATTAAAATAACTAAAATAAATTTGATAATATAATTGAACATGTTTCTTTACAAAGAAAATATTTTAAAACCTTGTAGTTTTTGTTTGTTGAGAGGCTGAAGTTTAAATTGCTAATATTTTGAAATCAGGGTTGATATTAAAAGACAAGTTTCAAGATGAAATTAATCATACAATCTGAAATAAGTGCTGGAATTATGTGGTTTTGAAGTTTTTTATTTATTAGTATCCGCGATTTTAAATGACGAATAATATCAATGCATAAGAAATATTTTCTTTCTTTTCATTTTACTTGAAAAACAGGTTATTATGGTACTATGGTATTCTTTCATTTTAAAAAAAATTACCTAAAAAACTTAGTGACAGAAATGACTGTAAAATTAAAACTGGTCCAAAGTTGTATTTAGTAGGAATGAACACTGACAAATGTTTTATGATATTCACACAGAATATTTTAAATACAGTTAATATTACACTAAAAACATACCCTAGTATTTCGTCCAGTAGGTAGTGTAATAAAAGTGGAGCAGTATAAAAATTATTCACATGATTTTTTTATTATTATCTGGATAATTCTCAAAAAAATGGTCCTTTGACTAGAGTAAACACTTTTGCTTGTATCAAGGACTAAGCCGTTATTGTCTAGTAGTGGTGAGAGTTTTAACTCCTTTTTAATAGAAGATGATTATTTCTTTGCTATTTGTTATGATATATTTCGACATTGAAACAAATCCATTGTATCAGACCAATGTTCTTGATCTAGTAAAGTTTCAATTTACTATACTATTTAAAATTATCCTGGTATAATATGGGCACTACAAGAATCTAATTTTAATCATAAACATGTAATTGTATATGACTGTTTAGCCAGTTGAGCAAAATAACCAGTTATAAAGAATACTAATAATATTACCGTATTCTTGTGTCGGATAATGTAGCGGGTCCTTGACTCTCTTTCAAGGAATTCGGGTTCTAGTTCCGGTCTAGCATTGGTGTGTGTATGATTGGGTGTTAGTGTAACTTATTTTATTAGTCTTAAATTATTATTTACATGCTGCAACGAAAACACTGGATTGAAATATAAGAAAATAAGAGAATCACAAAATCACAACACTTTTTGATTAGAGTTTGCTACATCACTTTTCGTATATCATAATTTATTATATATATTTTTGAGTGAAAGTAATATTTAAAAAGCAGACTTACCTTTGTCATTTTCTGAGGATGATTCTTCAGATTTTTTAGTACTTTCAGCTGTTTCACTCGATTCCGTCACTCCTGTAGTTTTTTCAGATTCTCCTTTTAATTTAGAAGTTTTGTCTTCTGCTAAAGTCGTTTCTTCATTCTCTTTACCAGCATCTGTGGTACCTGATGTAGATTAGTACACGTAAATTTTAAAATAGAGTTTTCTTTAAGTAAAACATTCTAAAATTAGGGGCTTCGATAAATTTAAATTAGTGGAACATTGTAAATCTATAATTACTTTGACTGGTCCAAAATGTGGCAGAACTAGTAATTTATTTTCATAAAAGTTTCTACCTAATAGTGTTGGGATTTTTATTTTCTGTTTATTTGTCTTATATTATAAGTACTACAGGAAAAGAATTTAAGTTATAAAAATGTAATTGTGGGTGATGGTTTAACCAGTTTAACAAAACAACCAGTTATGAAGAAAGTAAGTAATATTAACATATTTTTCTGCTGAATACTATAGTGGGTTCTTGACTACCTTTCAAAGATCTCGGGTTCTAACTCGGTTCTGGCATTGGTATGTATGTATTTTTGTGAGTGGGTGTTTTTTTTTATAAGTATTAAGCAATTATTTATCCGGTGTGACTAAAGCATTAGATTGTAAAATATAAAAGGAAGAATCTCTAGAGGTTTTCACGACTTTTCAAAAATCACAAAACTTATTGATTAGAATTTGCCAGAACACATCTTCCGTTGAGTATTGGGAATTGCGAAAATATTCTTCTTAAGATAAGATAAGAATTAAATATAAAAATAAAATGGACGAAACTACGTCTTACAAATAATGTGTTACATAAGAAAACAATTTAATTTTTTTCGGTTGGAACATGATAGTGAATACGTTTGTTTAAGCAGCATATATATATATATATATATATATATATATATATATATATATATATATACATGTTCAAAAAACAGACTTACCTTTTTCATTTTCTGAAGTTGATTCTTCTGGTTTTTTAGTATCCTCATCTGTTTCGCTTGATTCCGTTACTCCTGTCGTTTTTCCTAATTCTTCTTTTGATTTAGTCGTTTTCTCTTCTGCTGAGGTCGTTTTTTCAATCACTTCACCAATACCTGTGGCATATGATATAAATTACTGCATGTAACGTGTACTTTAGCGCTTTATTTTAGAGAAAACATTTTAAAAATAATGACATATATAAATTAAAATTAAAATAACATTGCAAGTCTCTAATTACTTTGATTTATCCAAAATATGACAGAATATTTACTTTTTTTTAATAAAAATATTTTTCTAGTAATGGTGGGATCTTCTGACTTCATTTTTATAGTATGAGATAATTTTTTGTCTATTTGTTATATGATTCCATTTCAAAAATATTGAATTTTAGTTTCGGTTTAGCACCGGTGCGTGTATGCTAGTGGGTATTAGTATGACTTATTTATTATATATATATATATATATATATATATATATATATATATATATATATATATATATATATATATATATATATTATATATCAGTTTATAATGTAATCTCGGTCCATTCACTGATCATCTTCTAGACCTCTGTTTCTCATTTCTCTGTCGATACATTCTCGCCATCTTTTCCTTGGTCTCCCTCGTTTTCTTCTCCCTTGCGGTATCCAGCATAGTACTTGTTTAGGTACACGTTCCTCCGCGATTCTCTGGACGTGGCCATACCATATCAATGTTTTGATCTTATATCATCTTCTATCGTGTGAGTGACTCCCATTATTTATCTGATACGGTCATTGGTTTGCCTGTCCTTCTGGATTCTGTAGCCAATCGTCTCCAGAAGTCCCTTTCAGTGATTAACAGTGTCTTCTCGGAGGTTTATTTTAGCTGCCAGACTCCAGCGCTATATGTGACTATGCTTTTAATAATAGTATTTTAAATGAGCATTTTGTTTTGTTTAGATATATTTGAGTCCCATAGAATTGGGTTTAGAAGTGTAATTGATTTTCTGCTCTGTGTATTTCGTTCTTTCATGGCTTGATCAGCTATTCCATTTTGTGCGAAATTCATCTCCAAGTATTTATAATTCGTGCAGTGTTCGATGCACTGACCGTCTTCCAGAATAAGGTCTCAGTCTCGCCGCCTATGCGCATGTACTCAGTTTTGGTTATGTTTACCTAAATCCCTTTATCTGGTATTCTTGTATTAATTTCTTTGTCATGTATTCCAAGTCATCGTAATCTTGTGCCAATATGATTGGATCATCCGCGAAACATAGCGTATATATCGTAGTATTTCCAAGTGGGATACCCATTTCCTGGCATTTTTTTTCCACGTATGTAATGTTTGATCTAAATATATTTTGAAAAGGGTTGGGGAGTGGCAACAACCTTGTTTGAAACCTTTATTGACCTTGAATCCACCTGTAAGTTTATTTCCTATTCAGATTTTTTACGTGGAATTTTCATATAATGACTTGATAGCTTTTACAAGTCCTACATTGACGTTGCTTTTTCTGAGAGCCTCCCATATCTTTTTAAGGGGTATGCTGTCATATGCTTTCTTCAAGTCTACAGATAGCACATGAATCTCTTGGCTAAATGCCAACTTTTTTTCTGTTATTTGGTTCACACAGAATACGTGGTCTATAGTTGATCGAGCAGTACTAAATCCCGCTTGTTCTTCGGATTCCATATCCTTGTAAGCCCGTTCGATTTTATTCTTTAATATTTTACCATATATTTTGCTAAAGCTGCCTGCTACTGATATTCTTCTATAATTATCGTAGTTGTCTTTATTTCCGTTTTTGTGAATAGTTGAGATATATGATAATTTCCATTCCTTTGGGACTGATGTTCCGTTCATGTATGTTTGGAACAATTCTTTTAGGTAATGAAACAGGGTGTCAGTTCCCTATTTAAATAACTCTGCTGGGATGTTTTCAGGTCCTGATGCTTTACCATTAAGTTTTACAGACCTCTTTCACTTTCTGCAATGTGATCTGGTTGTTATAATATCTGGATACGCTTCATTTCACTGGAATATGTCTCGGTCTTTTGTGAGAAATTTCTTAAAGTAATTATTCCATGTTTATGGCTTGATAGAGCTTATGAGATCTCTGCTTTCCTCTTATCTAAGGGATTTATGGGTTCGCCAACTTTCCGTACTCTTCCGACCGCCTAAGTAATTACGAATTCTGGCGCACTTTTTTCCCACGATTCATTTTTCTTTTGACTTATAAGTTTTCGTGCCTTTTTGTGATTCTTTATATTCTTCCTTGTTTTGTTATTCAGATATATATTGTGTTTATGTTTTTTATGTTTTATTTCCGTTTTAATTTCTGCGTCTCACCAATATGGTTTTCTCCGTTTTTTTCCTTCTCTTTTGTTACTAATACTTCCCTTGCAGCATCAGGGATACTCTCTTTTATTAGGTGGTAAGTCGTATTCGGTTCACTTTGTTGGATATCTGTTTGTCTAGTTTTCTATCAAGCCTGGTTTGATAGAGTTTTTTGACGCTTTCGTGGTCCAAACTTTCTAGGTTGTACTTCTCCTGTTCCATCATTTCCAAGTTGTCTTCGGTGTCGTTAATGGTTAGTTTTATAAATGTTCTATGTTTAAAGAGTATCTTCGATTTAAGTGCGTAGTGATCACTTCCGTGTGTGGCCCTTCTATATACCCTAACGTCTTGCACAGTTAGCTTGGTTTTCTGCCTGATAATCAGATAGTCAATAATTGATTTCAAACCTCTGGTGTTCTGTATCCAGGTATATTTATGGATATCCCTATGTTTGAAGTATCCGTTCATGATCCAGAGTTCGTTATGTGTGCATAGATCAATTATTTTGCTTCCGTTGTCATTCACTACATTTTCCCCATATTCTCCGATGACTTGGTGTTTGTACTGTTGTCCTGTGTGGCTATTTAGTTCTCCGCTTATGATTATTTCTCTGGCTGATCCGATATAAATAATTTCTTCATTGAGTTGTTCAAAGAACTGATGTATTTTAGTGACCAGTGTATCGTTATTGACTACATAGTATGACTTATTTTATCAGTCTAATACTATTATTTATACGCTGTAGATGGAACACTTGATTGTATGATGAAAAAATATTAGAATATAGTTCCACCACTTCTCCAAAATTCCACTCGTTAACTAGAATTTGTGTTGACATGTGTTCAGTGCAATATCGAGAATTGTAAAGATATTCTTTTTTTGAGTTAGCCTGTAGGATTGGATTTATTCAACAAAATTCGTACCAAAATCGACATGTCAGAATGATTTTTTAAAACCCCAGCGTTTTGTAAATAATTTGACTTTATGTCCTCGTTCTCCATATATTCACATGTGGGGATAAAAAGGAAAGTAAATATATTCAAAAAATAGACTCACCTTTTTCGTTTTCTGAAGCTGTTTCTTTAGTACTCTCATCTGTTTCACTTGATTTCGTTAGTTCTGCAGTTTTTTCAGCTTCTCCTGTTAATTTAGTCGTTTCTTCTTCTGCTAAGGTCGTTTCTTCATCCTCTAATTCTATTTAAGTGAAAAAATTTAAAAAGTCGTGATATCGATAAATTTAAAGTAAAATAATGCTGAAAATCTATAATTATTTTGACAGGTTCAAAATATCATAGGATGTATTGTTTTATAAAAGTTTGTGTCAAGTAATGGTGGAATTTTTAACTCCATTTTAACAGAAGAGAATTTATTTGTTTGCTATTTGTTATGATAGATTTGGACCAAATTGAAAAGCTAACTGCATCTAACGAGTGACTTTCTACTTGCAAACATTTAATTAATAATACTATGTGTGGTATGTGTGTTTGTGAGTGGGTATTAGTGTGACTTATTCTATCAGTCTGAAAGTATTATTTATACAATGTGACTAAAACACTAGATTGTGAGATGCAAAAATGAAAGATTAGATGGTTCCATGAATTGTCCAAAATCACAAAACTTGTGGATTAGAATTTACCACATGTCAGTAGAATATTGAGAACTGTTAAGCTATTCTTTTTAACATGAGACTAGGATTTAATTATTACAAATTAAAAAAACTATTGGTAAGAACAAAAAATAATTTAATTTTTTGAAAAAGTCGAAATGTGATAATGAATTATGTTTTTTTAACGGAAGTTTATTATATATATTCATATATGGAAATGCATAAAAAAGTAGACTTATTCAAAATGCATACTTACTTTTTTCATTTTTTGAAGTTGACTCTTCAGATTTTTTAGTATCCTCATTTGCTTCGTTTGATTCAGTTACTCTTTCAGCTTCTTCAGATTCTCCTTTTAATTCGGTTGTCTTGTCTTCTGCTAAGGTTGCCTCTTTATCCTCTTTACCAATATTGGTGACTTCTGATATAAATAAGTGTATGTAAAGTGTGAATATGATGAGTATTTTTTTTCTTAAAATTTTTGTCTAGTAGTGGTGGGATTTTAAACTTTATTTTAATTTAATTTTCTTTTTCTATTTGTTACGATATATTTCGATTTCATTCAAACAGACGACTTCTACGTGTAAAGGCTCAGTTAAACGTAAAATTTATAATTTTCTATTTGTATGCCCTTATATTCATTACAGAAAACCAATTTTAATTATAAATGTTTATGTAATGACATATAATTTTTAATCCAGGTTAGCAAAACTTTCAGTTATAAAGAATACCAATAAAAATAACACATTTTTATGCCAGATAGTGTAGTGGGTACCCCCTTTCAAAGATCTCGGATTCTATTTCCAGTCTAGCAATGGTATGTGTGTATGTAAGAGGATGTTATTGTGACTTTTCTATAAGTCTTGAAATATTAATTATACTTTATGACTAAAACACTAGATTATAAATTGCAAAAATAAAAAATTCATGGTTCCACGGCTTTTACAAAATCGCAAAACGTGTTTATTAGAATTAAACACATGTTCAGTGATATATTAATAATTTTAAATTTAGTCTCTTTACGATAAGACTAGAAGCTAATTATTGAAACCAGATGAACGAAACCACGTCTTACTAATGCAAAGTATTTGTGAAAGATAATAAAATTACCATATTTTTGAGAAAGTCAGAATATAATAATGAATTATATTTTTTTAAACTAATATATATATATATATATATATATATATATATATATATATATATATATATATATATATATATGTATCGTAGGTTTTCACGGATGGTGGAATGTGTACTGGTGCTTTTCCGGTTTTTTCTTCTCTTCGCTATCACCAGTCATCGCAAACCTTTTTATGAAATATTGAACTGAACACATGTTCAGTGGAATGTCAAGAATTGTTAAAATATACTTTTTTCGATGATACTATCTATGATTGAACTGCGGAAATCGGATGGACAAATTTACGTCTGACAAATAAAACACCTACTTATAAAATAAGAAAATAACTTAATTTTTTGAAAAAGTTGAAATATGACAATGAATTATATTTTTTAAATCTAGAATTGATATACATATTCATCTATGGAAACAAATAGACAGTAAGACTTATTCAAAATAGAGAATTACCTTTTTGATTTTCTGAAGTCGGTTCTTCAGATTTATTAGTATTGTTATCAGTTTCGCTTGATTCAGTTACTCCTGCAGCTTTCTCAGATTCTCCTTTCAATTTACTCGTTTGGTCTTCTTTTAAGGTTGTTTCTTCATCTTTTTTACCAATATCTGAGGTTCCTGATATAAATTTGTGAAGGCAAAATGTAAATTATGGTTTCATTTAATTCAAAATATTTAAAATTAATGGCATCGATAAATTAAAATTGAAATAGCATTGTAAATCTATAATTATTTTGACAGATTTAAATTAAGACACACTGTATTTTCTTTTATTCAAGTTTTTGTCCGGCATCTTTTAACTCTGTTTACATAAATGGCTTTTTTGACTATTTGTTATGATAGATTTCGACTTGATTGAAAAAACTCATTGCATCAGACGAGTGCTCATTGACTTGTAAACATTCAACTAATCATACTATGTATAATTTTCTAGATGTATGCCCTTATATTATAAGGACTACATGAAACTAATTTAAGTTATAAAATGTAACTGTATAGGTTTGTTTAACCAGTTTAATAAAAGAGCCAGCTATAAAGAATACAAACAATATTAACATATTATTGTGCCGGATAGTATAGTGGGTACATCACTCCCTTCAAAAGACGTTGAGTTCTAGCCCCGGTCTGGCATTGGTATGAGTGGATGTGAGTGGGTGTCAGTGTGACTTATTTTATGAGTCTTAAAGCATTATTTATACGCTGTGGCTAAAACACAAGATTGTATGATGCAAAAATAAAAGATGAAAGTGTTCCACGATTTTTCCAAAGTTACAAAACTTTTTGATTATAATTTGTTCACATGTTCAGTGGAATAGGAAGAATTGTTAAAATCTTAAAAATATTTTAGCCGCGTTTCCTTTACGATGAGACTAGGATTCAATTATAAAAGCTAGATAGACGAAACTACGTTTCATAAATAAGGAACCTATTTGTAAGAAAAGAAAACAATATATTTTTTTTTAAATCGAAATATTACAACGAAATTTTTTTTAAACCGAGATTTATTATATATTTCTATGTATGGAAATAAATTAGAAAGTAGACATATTCAAAATACAGACATATTTTTTCATTTTCTGAAGCTGACCTTTCAGATTTTTTAGCACACTCATCTGTTTCGCTTGATTCAATTACTTCTGCAACGTTCTTGGATTCTCCTTTTAATTTAGTTATTTTGTCTTCTGCTAAAGTCGCTTCTTCATTCGCCTTACCAATATTTTTGGTTTCTGATAAATCAGTGTATGTAAAGAGTAATTACCGTTTTATTTAAGTGAAAGTATTTTGAAATTAATGATATCGATAAAAAAATATTAAATTTACATTGTAAATCTATAATTCCTTTGATGGGTCCAAAAATATGACAGAATGTGTAATTTTTTTTCCTTAAAATTTTTGTTGAGTAGTGGTGGGATTTTTAACTCTACTTTAATATGAGAGGATTAATTTTTTTGCTTCTTGTTATGATAGATCTCGACTAAAAATGGACCCACTGCGTTAGACGAGTGCTTCTATATTTCTAAACATTCCACTATTCATTTATTTGTATGCCCTTATATTGTAGGCACTACGGGAAATCAATTTTAGTTATAAAAATGTAACTGTATATTATTGTTGAGTCAAGTCATCAAAACCACTAGTTATAAAGAATGAAAACAATAGTAACATATTTTTATGCCAGTGGAGCGGGTTCATGATTCCTTTTCAAAGATATTGGGTCCGACCTTGCATTGGTAAATGTGTTTGTGAGTGGGTGTTGTTGCGATTATTTAAAACACTTAAATTATTCTTTATATGTTGTGACAAAAACACTAGATTGTAAGATGCAAAAATAAAAAAATTGCGGGTTCCACGGCTTTTCCAAAATCACCAAACTTGTTTATTAGAATTGATTAGAACACGCGTTCGGTGAACTATCGATAATTTTCGATGCATTTTTTTTAGACTAGAATTCAATTATGGAAACCAGATAAACGAAATCACGTTTTCAAAAAAAAAAGAATATTTTTGTAGGATAAGAATATAATTTTATAAAAAAGTTGGAATATTACCATGAATTATGTTTTTTTATACCGAGATTTATTATATCAATATATGTATGGATATAAAGAGGAAAGTAAATTTATTAAAAAAACAGATTTACCTTTTTCCGTTTCTGAAGTTGACTCTTCAGATTCTTTAGTAATCTCTTCTGTCTCGCTTGATTCCATTACTCCTGCAGTCTTTTCAGATTCTCCTTTTAATTTAGTGGTCTTGCCATCTGCAAAAGTTGTTCCTTTATCTTCTTCGCCAATATCTGTGTCAACTAATATAAATTTGCGTATAAAAAGTGTAAAATTAATGGCATAGATAAATTAAAATAAAATAACTTTGTAAATCTATAATTACTTTGATAGGTTGAAAATATGACGGAAAGTGTTTTTTTTTATAAAAGCTTTTGTCAAGTAGTGGTGGAATCTTCTAACTTCATCTTAATAGAAGAGATATAATTTTTGTTTGCTATTTGTTATCATAGATTTCGAAAAAACTTATTACATAAAATGAGTGCTCTGCAACTTGTAAACATTCATCTAATCAAACTATTTATAGTTTTAGTTATAAAGATGTAATTGTGTATGTTTGTTTAACCAGTTTATTAAAAGAAAAGAATACAAACAATATTAACATGTTTTTGTGCAGGACGGTGTAATGTAATGTAATGGCTGCCTCTAAAATATCTCGGGTTGTAGCTTCGATCTGGCATACGTATGTGTGTTAGTGTGACATTTTATAACTCTTAAGGTATTATTTATATGCCGTAACAAAAGTACAAAATTGTAAGACGCAAAAATAAAAGATTGAAGTGTTCCACTACTCTGCCAAAATTATAAATCTTGTTGATTAGCGTTTGCCAGCAGACATGTTCAGGGGAATAATGAAAATTGTTCAAATATTCTTTTTACGATGCGACTAGAATTTAATTATGGAAGTCAGATTTACGAAACCAAGCCGTACAAATATGAAACCAATTTGTAAGATAAAAACAGAACTTCATTTTTTAAAGAAGTCGGAATATGACAATAGATTATGGTTCTTGCCTCCTGGTAGGATCCAAAATAAATAATCTGTAGAAGGCGGAATTTGACAATGAATTATGTTTTTTTTTTATTCCAGATTTATTATATATCGAAATGAATAGGAAAGTAGACTTATTCAAGATACAGACTTAGTTTTCATTTTCGAAAGTTAATTCTTTAGATTTTTTAGTATCATTACCTGTTTCGCTTGATTCTGTTACTTCTGTAGTTTTTCCAGATTCTTCTTTTAATTTATTCGTTTTGCCTCCTGCTGAGGTGGTTTTTTCATTCTCTTCACCAATATCTGTGTTTTCTGATATAATAAGTTAAGAGTATAGTAAGGGTTTTATTTAAATGAAAACATTTTAAAATTAATGTCCCTGATAAATTAAAATTATTATTACATAGTAAATCTTTAATTACTTTTATTGGTCCAAAATATGACAGAGTATGAATTTTTTTCCATAGAAGTGTGTGTCTAGTTGAAATGGGATCTTTAACTCCACTTTTAAAGGAGAAGAGTAATTTTTGTTGCAATTTGTTATGATAGATTTCGACTTAATTGCAACAGACCCATTGCGTCAGACGAATGTTTTTCTACTTGTAAACGTTCGACTACTCATACTATGTAAGATTTTCTGTTTATATGCCCTTATATTATAGGTACTATAGGAAACCAATTTTAGTTATAAAGACGGAACTATATATGATTGTTGTCTCAGGGTTAGCAATATCACACGTTATAAAAAATATAAACAATAATAATATATTTTTGTGCCAGATAGTATAGTCGATTTATTACTCTCTTCCAAACATTTCAGGATTTATCTCCGATCTGGCATAGGCATATGTATTTGTGACTTTTTTTTTACAAGTTTTAAAGTATTATTTATACTTTACGAATGAAGTACTAGATTGTAAGATGCAAAAATAAAAGGATTAGGAAACCACGACCTTTGCTAAATCACAAAATTTTTTCACTAGAATTTTCTAGAACACATGTTGAGTGTAATATTAATATTTTTTTGTGTATTCTTTGTAAGACGAAACCAGAATTAGGGTACGGAAACTCGATGAACTAGACTACGTGTTACAAAAGAAAAATCCTTTTGGAGAATAGGGAATTAACATACTTTTTGGAAAAGTCGGGATATGACAATGTATTGTATCTTTTTTATAGCGAGATATATGTTATAAATTTATGTATGGAAATAAAGGGGAAAGTAAATATACCAAAAAACAGACTTACCCATTTCTTTTTCATTTTCTTCACCAATATTTGTGACATCTAATATAAATTAATATATTTAAAATCTAACTTAGAGTTCTATTTAAATGAAAACTTTTAAAAATTACTACCGTCGATAAATTAACACTAAAATACCATTGTGTCTATAATTATTTTGACAAGTTAAAAATTAGACAGAACGTTTTTTTTTATAAAAGCTTTGGTTAAGTAGTTGTGGAATTTTCTATCTCTATTTTAACAGAATAGAAATAATTTTTTTTGCAATTTTTTGTGATAAATTTAGATCTAACTGAATAAATTCATTGCATGGCGAGTGTTCTTGTAAACACTCAAATAATCATACTATTTATAATTTTAGTTATAAAGATGTGACTATATAAGTTTGTTGAATTCCTTCAGCGAAACAATCAGCTATAAAGAATACAAACAATATTAACCTGTCTTGGTTCAGAACAGAGTAGTGGGTTCATGATTTCCTTGAAAGGGTTTCGAGTTTCAAAATTTTAAAAACCTGTTGACTAACTTTCCAGAATACATGTTCAGTGGAATAATGAAAATTATTAGAACATTCTTTTACGATGAAACTAGGATTCAATTATGGAAGCTAAATGGACGAAACCACGTCGTACAGATATCGAACCTAGTTGTATGATATGAACAGAACCTAATTTTTTGGAGAAGTCGTATTTTGATAATGGATTAGGTTATTTTCTTAAACCGAGATTTATTATAAATACTCATATATGAAAATAAATAGGAAAGTACACTTATTCAAGAGACAGACTTAAGTTTTTCATTTTTTGAAGTTGATTGTTTAGATTTCTTAGTATCCTTACCTGTTTCGCTTGATTCTGTTACTTCTGCAGTTTTTTCAGGTTCTCCTTTTAATTTAGTAGTTTTGTCTCCTGCTAAAGTCGTTTCTTCATCCTCTTCACCAATATCTGTGGCTTCTGATATAAATAGATTCAAGGCAAGTGTAAAATAAGGGTTTTATTTAAATGAAAACATTTAAAAATTAATGTCATTGATAAATTAAAATTATTTTTACATAATAAATCTATAATTATTTTGATCGGTCTAAAGTATGACATCGTATGAATTTTTGTTCACAAATGTTTGTGTGTAGTAGAAGGGGGATTTTCAACTCCATTTTAATAGGAGAGGATTAATTTTTGTTGAGATTTGTTATAATAGATTTTGAGTCAATTGAAACAGACCCATTGCTTTAGACTGGTGCTCTTTTACTTGTAAACATTCAACTGTTTAGATTATGTATAATTTTCTATTCATGCCCTTACATTATAAGGACTGCAGGAAAATCATTTTAGTTATAAATATGTAACTGTATATGATTGTTGACCTAAGTTAGCAAAATAGTCCGGTATAAAGAATACAAACAATAATAATATATTTTTATCCCAGATAGTGTCGTCGATTCATTATTCCCTTTCCAATATTTCGAGATTTATCTCCGGTCTGGCATAGGCATGTGTATATTTTTGATATTTTTATAAGTTTTAAAGTATTATTTATACGTTGTGATTGAAGCACTGGATTGTAAGATGTGAAAATATAAGGATAGGGGGTACCACGGCCTTTCCTAAATCACAAAACTTGTTTATTAGAATTTGCCAAAACAAATGTTCAACATAATATCGATAATTTTTGATGTATTCTTTTTAAGATGGAACCATAATTTATTTATAAAAACTAGATGAACGAGAATACTTCTTACAAAAAAAAAAAACTTTTTGTAGGATAAAAAAATAATACACTTTTTTCAGAAACTTGGAATATGACAATGAAATATGCTTTTTTATACCGAGATATATTATAGAAGTTTATGTATGGAAATAAAAACAAAAGTAAATATATTCAAAAAGTAGACTTACCCTTTTCGTTTTCTGAAGTTGATTCTTCAGATTCTTTACTATTCACATCTGTTTCGCTTGATTCTGCGTCTCCATTTACTTTAGTTCTTTTGTCGACTGCTGAGGTCGTTTCTTTACCCTCTTCACCAATATCTGTGGTATCTAATATAAATTAGCGCATATAAAGTGTAAATTAGGGTTTTATTTAAGTAAAAACTTTAAAAATTAATACCATCGATAAATTAAAATTGAAATAATATTATAAATCTATAATTAATTTGATAAATTTAAAATTTGACAGAACCTTTTGTTTATAAAAGCTTTTGTCAAGTAGTAGTCACATTATTTAACTCTATTTTAATAAAAGAGAAATAATTTTTTTTGTTATTTGTTGTAGTAAATTTAGATCTCGGGTTCTAGCTCCAGTTTCGCATTGGTATGAGGGTATGTGAGAGGGTGTTAGTATGCTATTTTATAAGTCTAAAGCATTATTTATGTGCAGTGACTAAAACACGAGACTCTAAGATGTAAAAATAAAAGATTAGAGTGTTCCACGGCTTTTCCAACATTACAAAACTTGTTTATTATCATTTTCCAGAACTCATGCTCAGTGGAATAATGATAATTGTTAAAACATTATTTTTACGATGAAACTAGGATTCAATTATGAAAGCCAGATGGATGAAACCACGTCGTAAAAATATGAAACCTATTAGTATAATAAGAACAGAACCTAATTTAACAATGAATTAGGTTTTTTTTAAACCAAGATTTATTATATATATTCATAAATGAAAATAAACAGAAGGGTAGTCTTACTCAAGATCAAAATTTACCTTTTTCATTTCCTGAAGTTGATTGTTTAGATTTTTTAATATCTGTACCTGTTTCGCTTGTTTCTGTTACTTCTGCAGTTTTTTCAGATTCTCCTTTTAACTTAGTTGCTTTGTCTCCTGCTAAGGTCGTTTCTTCCTCCTCTCTACCAATATCTGTACCTTCTGATATAAATAGGTGCAAATTAAGTGTAAAATAAGACTTTTATTTGAATGAAAATATTTTGAAATGAATGTCATTGACAAATTAAAATTATTATTACATGGTAAATCTGTAATTACGTAGATTGGTCCAAATATGACAGAGTATGAAATATTTTTTCATAAAATTTGTATCTAGTAGAACTAGGATTTTCAACTTCATTTTAATAAGAAAGCATCAATTTTTGTTGCTATCTGTTACAATAGATTTTGACTTAATTGAAAAAGACCCATTGCCTTAGATGAGTGCTCTTCTATTTGCAAGCATTCAACTATTCAGAGTATGTATCATTTTCTATTTGTATGCCCTTATATTATAGGTACCACAGGAAAACAATTTTAGTTATAAAGATGTAAGTGTATATAATTGTTGATCTAGGTTAGCAAAATCACCCGTTATAAAGAATGCACACATTAATAATATATTTTAATGCCAGATAGTGTATTCAATTTATTACTCCCTTTCAAATATTTCGGGATTTATCTCCTGTCTGGCATAGGAATGTGTGTATTTGTCACTTTTTTATAAGTTTTAAAGTATAATTTATACGTTGTGACTGACGCACTATATTGTAAGATGTAAAAATATAAAGATAGAAGGTACCATGGCCTTTCCTAAATTAGAAAACTGTTTCATTAGAACTGGCCAGAACACATATTCAATGTAATGTCGATAATTTTTTATGTATTCTTTTTAAGATGATACCAGAATTTAGTTATGGAAACTAGATGAACGAGACTACGTCTTACAAAAGAAAAATCTTTTTGTAGGATATGAAAATAACATAAATTTTTTAAATAAGACGAGATATGACAATGAGTTGTGTGTTTTCATACCGAGATATATTATAGAAATTTATGTATTGATATAAAGAGGAAAGTAAATATATTCAAAAAACAGACTTACCCTTTCCGTTTTCTGACGTTGATTCTTCGGATTCTTTAGTACTTCCATTTGTTTCGCTTGATTCTGTTCCACTTGCAGTTGTTTCAGATTCTCCTTTTAATTTAGTCATCTTATTGACTGCTAAGGTTGTTTCTTCATCCTCTTTACCAATATCTGCGGCATTTATTATAAATTAGCGCATATAAAATATAAATTAGGGTTCTATTTAAGTGAACATATTGAAAAATTAATGTCATCTATAAATTAAAACTAAAATAAATTTGATCAATTCAAAATTTGAAAGAACATGTTTTTTTAAATCTGTGTCAAGTACTTGTGGAATATTTTAACTCTATTTGAATAAGAAAGAAATATTTTTTTTTGTTATTTATTGTGATAGATTTAGACCTAACTGAAAAGTCTCATTGCATCAGACGAGTGCTCGAGAAGTCATAATATGATAATGAATTAGGTTCTTTTCTTAAACCGAGATTTATTATTTATACTCAATATGGAAATAAAGAAGAAAGTAGACTTATTCAGATACAGACTCATGTTTTTCATTTTTGGAAGTTGATTGTTTAGATTTTTCAGTATCCTTACTTGTTTCGCTTGATTCTGTTACTTCAGCAGTTTTTTCAGATTCTCCATTTAATTTAGTAGTTTTGTCTCCTGCTGAGGTAGTTTCTTCATCCTCCTTACCAATATCTGTGGCTTCTGATATTAATAGGTGCAAGTCAAAAGTAAAATAAGGGTTTTATTTAAATGAAAACATTTTAGAATTAATGTCATTGATAAATTAAAATTATTTTTACGTAATAAATCTATAATTATTTTGATTGGTCCAAAGTATGACAGAGTATGAATTTTTGTTCATAAAGATTTGTGTGTAGTAGAAGTGGGATTCTCAACTCCATTTTAATAAGAAAGGATTAATTTTTGTTGAGTTTTGTTATACTGGATTTTGACCCAATTGAAACAGACCCATTGCCTTAGACTAGTGCTCTTTTACTTGTAAACATTCAACTATTTATAGTATGTATAATTTTCTATTTGTATTCTCTTACATTATAAGTATTACAGGAAAATTATTTTATATATAAAGATGTAACTGTATATGATTGTTGACCCAGGTTAGCGAAATCGTCCGTTATGAAAAATACAAATAATAATAATATATTTTTATCCCAGATAGTGTCGTCGACTCATTATTCCCTTTCAAATATTTCATGATTTATCTCCGGCCTGGCATAGGCATGTGTGTATTTTTGACTTTTTTGCAAGTTTTTAAGTATTATTTATATATTGTGACTGAAGCATTAGATTGTAAGATGCAAAAATAAAAGGCTAGAGGGTGCCACGGCCTTTCCTTGATCACAAAACTTGTTTATTAGAATTTGCCACAACACATGTTCAACATAATATCGATAATTTTTGATGTATTCTTTTTAAGATTAAACCATAATTTAGTTATGAAAAGCAGATGAACGAAACCACTTTTTTCAAGAAAAATCTTGGAATATGATAATGAAATGTGCTTTTTTAGACCGAGATATATTATTGAAATTTATGTATGAAAATAAAAAGAAAAGTAAATATGTTCAAAAAGTAGACTTACCCTTTTCGTTTTCTGAAGTTGATTTTTCAGATTCCTCACTATTTAGATCTGTTTCACTTGATTCTGTTAGTTCTGCAGTTGTTTCAGATTCTCCATTTAATTTAGTCATTTTGTCGACTGCTGTGGTCATTTCTTTACCCTCTTCACCAATATCTGAAGCATTTAATATAAATTAGCACATATAAAGTGTAAATTAGAGTTCTGTTTAAGTTAAGACATAAAAAAATCAATACCACCGATAAATTAAAACTAAAACAACATTTTAAATTTATAATTAATTTAATAAGTTCAAAATTAGACAGAACCTGTTTTTTTATAAAGGCTTTTATCAAGTAGTTTTCGAATTATTTAACTACATTTTAATAAGGGAGAAATATTTTTTTTTTGCTATTTGTTGGGGTAAATTTATACCTAACAGAAAAAACTCATTGTATCAGACGAGTGCCCTTCTACTTGTCAACTAATCATATTATTTATAATTTAAGTTATAAAGATGTAATTGTATATATTGTTTAGTCCGTTTAGTGAAACAATCAGCTATAAAAAATACAAACAATTTTAAAATGTTTTTGTGCAGAACAGAGTAGTGGGTTCATGAATTTCTTTAAAAGTTCTCGAGATCTAGCTGCGGTTTTGCATTGTTATGAGTGTATGTGAGAGGGTGTTAGTATGATATTTTATAACTCTAAAATATTATTTATACGCTGTGACTAAAACACGAGATTCTAAGATGCGAAAATAAAAGATTAGAGTGTGCCACGACTTTTACAAAATTACAAAACTTGTTGATTAGTATTTTCTAGAACTCATGTTCAGTGGAATAATGAAAATTGCCAAAATATTGTTTTTACGATGAAACTAGGATTCAATTATGGAAGCCAGATGAACGAAACCACATCGCACAGATATGAAACCTATTTGTATGATAAGAACAGAACCTAATTTTATTTTTATTTTTTAAAGAATTAGGTTTTTTTTAAACCGAGATTTATTATATATATTCATAAATGGAAATAAACCGAAATGTAGCCTTATTCAAGATCCAGAATTACCTTTTTCATTTTCTGAAGTTGATTTCGTACCCGTTTCGCTTGTTTCTGTTACTTCTGCAGTTTTTTCAGATTCTCCTTTTAATTCAGTTGTTTTATTTCCTGCTAAGGTCGTTTCTTCATGCTCTTCACCAACATCTGTGCCTTCTGATATAAATAGGTGCAAGTTAAGTGTAAAATAAGAGTTTTATTTGATTGAAAATGTTTTGAAATTAGTGTCATTGACGAATTCAAATTATTATTACATGGTAAATCTATAATTACGTAGATTGGTCCAAAATATGACAGAGTATGAAATCTTTTTTTATAAAATTTGTATCTAGTGGAAGTAGGATTTTAAACTTCATTTTAATAGGAAAGAATTAATTTGTGTTGCTATTTATTATGATAGATTTCGACTTAATGGAAACATATCCATTGCCTTAGACGAGTGCTCTTCTATTTGTAAGCATTCAACTATTTAGAGTATATATCATTTTCTATTTGTATGCCCTTATGTTATAGGTACCACAGGAAAACAATTTTAGTTATAAAGATGTAACTGTATATGATTGTTGATCTAGGTTAGCAAAACCACCTGTTATAAAGAATGCACATATTAATAATATACTTTAATGCCAGATAGTGTATTCGATTTATTACTCCCTTTCAAATATTTCGGAATTTATCTCCTGTCTGGCATAGGAATGTGTGTATTTGTCACATTTTTAAAGTATTATTTATACGTTGTGAGGGTAGGAGTATATTGTAAGATTCAAAAATATAAGGTTAGAGAGTACCAAGGCCTTTCCTAAATCAGAAAACTGTTTTATTAGAATTTGCCAGAACACATATTCAATATAATGTCGATAATTTTTTATGTATTTTTTTTAAGATGATATCAGAGTTTACTTATGGAAACTAGATGAACGAGATCACGTCTTACAAAAGAAAAGTCTTTTTGTAGGATATGAAAATAACATACATTTTTAGAAAAAGGCAGGATATGACAATGAGTTGTTTTTTCATATCGACATATATTACAAAAATTTACGTATGGAAATAAAGAAGAAAGTAAATATATTCAAAAAACAGACTTACCCTTTTCTTTTTCGGAAGTTGATTCTTCAGATTCTTTAGTACTTCCATTTGTTTCGATTGATTCTGTTTCACCTGCAGTTGTTTCAGATTCTTCTTTTAATTTAGTCATCTTGTTGACTGCTACGGTCATTTCTTCATCCTCTTTACCAATATCTGTGACATTTATTATAAATTAGCGCATTTAAAATGTAAATTAGGGTTCTATTTAAGTGAAAATTAATGCCATCTATAAATTGAAACTAAAATAACATTGATCAGTTCAAAATTTGACAGAATACGTTTTTTTAAAGATTTTGTGAAGTAGTTGTGGAATATTTTAACTCTATTTGAATAAGAGAGAAATAATTTTATTTGCTATTTGTTGTGATAGATTAAGACCTAATTGAAAAGTCTCATTGCATCAGACGAGTGCTCCTCTACTGAATACATACAATATTAATCTGTCTTTGTGCAGGACAGAGTAGTGGGTTCATGACTTTCTTTAAAGGGCTTCAGGTCCCAAAATTAAAAAACCTACTGATTAACATTTTCCAGAATACATGTTCAGTGGAATAATGAAAATTGTTAAAACATTCTCTTACGATGAAACTAGAATTCAATTATGGAAGCTAAATGGACGAAACTACTTCGCACAGATATGAAACCTAGTTGTACGATATGAGGGCTATTCTTTTGAGTCATTATCACTTTCACTTCTATCACTTGAAGTAATCATGATCACTTCGACCCAATGACAAGTAAACGCATATTCAAAAGAACATGAAGTTATCAGTTACACTTTTTTCACTTTGATCAATTGATAATTACTCAAAAGAATACAGCCATGAACAGAACATAATTTTTTGGAGAAGTCGTAATTTGATAATGGATTAGGTTCTTTTCTTAAACCGAGTTTTATTATATATACTCAAATATGGAAATAAATAGGAAAGTAGACTTGTTCAAGATACAGACTTATGTTTTTTTATTTTTTGAAGTTGATTGTTTAGATTTTTTAGTATTCTTACCTGTTTCGCTTGATTCTGTTACTTCTGCAGTTTTTTCAGATTCTCCTTTTAATTTATTCGTTTTGTCTCCTTCTAAGGTAGTTTTTTCATCTTCCTTACCAATATCGGTGGCTTCTAATATAAATAGGTACAAGTCAAAAGTAAAATAAGGTTTTATTATAAATGAAAACTTTTTAAAATTAATGTCATCGATAAATTAAAATTATTATTATATTGTAAAACTGTATTTACTTTGATTAGTCCAAAATATCACAGAGTATGAATTTTTTTTCATAATAGTTTTTGTCTTGTAGAAATGGGACTTTCAACTCCATTTTAACAAAGAGGATAAGACCCATTGCATCAGACGAGTGCTGTTTTAGTTGTAAACATTCAACTATCCATATTATTTATAATATTCTATTTGTATGCTCTTGTATTATAGGCGCCACAGGGAACCAATGTTAGTTATAAAGATTTAACTTATATGATTGTTGACCGTAGCTAAAACCGCCATTTATCAAGAATACAAACAATAATTTATTTTTATGTCAGATGGTGTAGTCGAATCATAACTCCCTTTCAAAGATCTCGGGTTTTATCGCCGGTGTGGCATAATTACGTGTGTATGTGAGTAGGTGTTATTGTGACTTTTTATAAGTCTAATACGTTGCGACGAAAGCACTAGATTGCATGATGAAAAACAATAGAATAGAGAGTTCCATGGGCTTTTCTAACAACAAACGTTTTTATTACAATTTGCTGGAAACCATATGAAGAGAGATATCCACAATTTTTTATGTATTCTTTTTACGATTACTAGAATTCAGTTATGAAAACTAGATGAACAAAACCACGTCTTAAAAATTAAAATTCTTTCTGTAGGATAAGAAAATAACTTAATATTTTTTAAAAGTCGGAATATGACCGAGATTTATTATATAAATTTATGTATGGAAATATAGACGAACGTAAAATTCAAAAAGCAGACTTACCTTTTTCGTTTTCTGAAGATAATTTTTTAGATTCTTCAGTATTCTTATCTGTTTCACTTGATTCCGTTACTTCTGCAGTTTCTTCAGATTCTCCTTTTAATTTAGTCGTTTCTTCTTCTGCTAAGGTCGTTTCTTCATTCTCTTCACCAATATCTGTAGCACCTTTTATAAATTAGTGTATGTAAAGTGGAAATTAGAGTTTTATTTAGGTGAGAACATTTTAAGATTAATGGCATCAATTAAAATTAAAATAAAGTAAATCTATAATTTTTTTGATTTGTTCAAAATATGACTGAATGTACTTTTTTTATAAAAGATTTTGTCACATAGTCTCTATTTTAATATGATAGGATTAATTTTTTTGCTATTCGTTGTGATAGATGCTGATCTAATCGAAAAACCCACTGCTTTGGACTAGTGATCTACTTATACATCTTCAAATAATCATATTATTTATAATTTTCTAGATGAATGCCCTTATGTTATTGGTACCATAAGAAACTAATTTTATTTATAAATATGTAACTGTATAGGACTGTATAGCCAATTTAGCAAAACAACCAGCTATACAGAATACAAACTATATTAACATGTTTTTGTGCCAGATAATGTAGTGGAATTACGATTCCCTTTAAAAAATCTCGGGCCATAGCTGCGGCTTGATATTGTAATGTGTATAAGTGACTGGGTGTTAGGGTGAATTATTTTATCATTCTTAAAGAATTATTGATATAGTTCGATTGAAACAGTAAATTGTAAGATGCAAAAATAAAAGAATAGAGAGTTCCACGACTTTTCTAAAATCAGAAGACTTTTGATTAGAATTTGCCAGAACACATGTTCAGTGGAATATCGGGTATTGTAAAAATATTCTTCTTACGATGAGAGTAGAATTGAATAACGAAAACCAGGATGAAATCGTGTCTTACAAATAGAAAGATAAGAAAATAGCTTAATTCTTAGAAAATGTTGGAACATGACAATGAATTATGTTTCTTTTTATGTTGAGATTTATTATATAATTAGGATGTAATGTCTGGAAAAAATTAATAATTTTAAAAATTCTGGGTTTTTTTGAAAAACCGTTCTGATACGTCGACCTTGTTTTTTGGTACAAATTTTTTTCAATATATTGTCATACAAGGAGATTCGACAGAAGTTGTGCTATAATCAACTTTGATTCTTGTAACCTCCAAGTTTTATACACGTTTAGACCTCCTGTAAAATTCTAAATATTTTTCTATTACACTTATATCTAAATGTAACTGTTTTCAATTTATCGGCAATAAAAACTCGAATTAAAATGTAATATCTTCCACCAATTTGACAATCGATAGGAAGTAAGATTGGAAAGAAATTTCATCGGCTTGGTAATATGTGAGATGCCCCAAGAAACAGTCAACCAGCAACAAAAGATGACAAAAAATTAGACGTATCTATTATTATATGTCCAAGATAACCACCATGTTAACTCTAAGGGGATAGCTGCAAACTTGGATATTGCGACAACAACGGTATTAAACATATCGCATCTAATAAGTACCATCCTGTCAAAATACAAGTCGTTCAAGAACCTTATCAGGATGATTATGATAAGCATCTCCAACTGTTACAAGAAAAGTGTTTTCGGAATTCCATTTCTATTAAAAAATTGTTTTCCGACGAATACTTATTTTGATTAAATGGTGACGTTAGCCCACAAAATAATATATAATATAAACTCAAATTGGATGAGAGAGGGACACAGTATAGAAAAAAAATTAATGTGTGTGCTGAAATCGTGAGTAATATCGTTATAGGTCTTATTATATCATTTTAAATAAAAAATTATCTGATGAAAGATATTTACAGTTTTCACAATATCTTCTTCTTTTGCCTTTTCGACACTGTTCTCTGAAGAAGGAAATCCAGATTTACCCCATCAAAATATCTGGTGTCAACAAAACTGTGCTTTGCCACATTGCGTAGCAGAAGTTCGCGCCATTCTTATGATTTTTTCGCAAATAGGATTGGAAGAAAGGGACCTATTGAGGGACCACCGAGATCTAAAGACTTTAACCCTCTTGATTTCTTTAGGTGGGGTTAGCTTGAAGGTAGTTTTCCAAACTAAGCAAAATAACACAAAATACCTAAAGAATCAGATTATTCAAGAAATATGGTTAATTACTTCAGAAGTAATCATAAATGTTCAAAACGAATTTATAAATCGCTTAGCTCACTGTCAGTTAACCTATGGGCAATATTTTCAATATTTAATAAAATGGTAAATTAATTGTTACTACTTCATTTCGGGTTTTAACTGTTGATAAATCGAAGACAGTTACATTTAGGTACAGAATATGTAACAGAACAAAAGAATTTTGCAGGAAGACGAAAAGTGTACAAAAAACTAGGAGTAACTCTTTGTCAAATCAAAGTTGATTATAGAACATCTTTTTTGGAGTCACCTTGTGTGATTTAATGTATTGGAAAAAATTCGTACCAAAAAAACCCAGTCGATGTGTAAACGATTTTTCAAACAATCCAACGTTTTTAAATAATGAACTTATTCCAGACTTTACATCCTCATTGTTTATATTCATATGTAAAAATAAATAGCAAAGTATATATATTCAGAAAAAAAACTTACTTTTTTCATTTTCTGAAGTTGATTCTTCCGATTCTTTAGTATTCTCATCTGTTTCTCTTGATTCCGTTATTCCTGCAGTTTTTTCAGATGCTTCTGTTAGTTTAGTCGTTTTGTCTTCTGCTAAGGTCGTTTCTTCACCCTCTTCACTAACACCTGTGGCATATGATATAAATTAGTGCAAATAAAGGGTAAATCAGATTTTTATTTAAATGAAAACATTTTAAATGCAATGACATTGATAAGTTAAAATTTAAGTAGCATTGTAAATGTATAATTACTTTGTTGATACAATGAGTATTTTTTTTATAAAAGTTCTTGTCAGATAATGGTGGACTCTTTTACCTCCATTTTATAGGAGAAGGTTAATTTTTTTTGGTAATTTTTTTTGATAGATTTCAACGTAATCGAAAAAAAACCGGTGTGGTATAATTAAGTGAGTATGTGAGTAGGTGTTATTGTGACTTTTT
This sequence comes from Diaprepes abbreviatus, assembly GCA_034092305.1. Taxonomy (NCBI): domain Eukaryota; kingdom Metazoa; phylum Arthropoda; class Insecta; order Coleoptera; family Curculionidae; genus Diaprepes; species Diaprepes abbreviatus. The sequence goes on from JASJET010000107.1 coordinate 2,207,482, forward strand.
ATAAGTCTAATACGCTGCGACGAAAGCACTAGATTGTAAGATGAAAAATAATAGAAAGAGAGTTCCATGGCCTTTCCTAAAAACAAACGTTTTCATTAGAATTTGCTGGAAACCATATGAAGAGAAATATCCACAATTTTTTATGTATTTTTTTTACGATTACTAGAATTCAGTTATGAAAATCAGATGAACGAAACCACGTCTTAAAAATTAAAATTCTTTTTGTAGGATAAGAAAATAACCTAAGTGGAAATTAGAGTTTTATTTAGATGAGAACATTTTAATTTTAATGGCATCAATTAAAATTAAAATAAAGTAAATATAATTTTTTTGATTTGTCCAAAATATGACAGAATGTACTTTTTTTTTATAAAAGGTTTGTCAAATAGTTTCTATTTTAATATGATAGGATCAATTTTTTTGCTATTCGTTGTGATAGATGCTGACCTAATCGAAAAACCCACTGCTTTGGACTAGTGATCTACTTATACATATTCAAATAATCATACTATTTATAATTTTCTAGATGTATGCCCTTATGTTATTGGCACCATAAGAAACTAATTTTATTTATAAAGATGTAACTGTATAGGATTGTATAGCCAATTTAGCAAAACAACTAGCTATACAGAATACAAACTATATTAACATGTTTTTGTGCCGGATAATGTAGTGGAATCATGATTCCCTTTAAAGTATTTCGGGCTATAGCTGCGGTTTGATATTGTAATGTGTATAACTGACTGGGTGTTAGGGTGAATTATTTTATCATTCTTAAAGAATTATTGATATAGTTCGATTAAAACAGTAAATTGTAAGATGCAAAAATAAAAGAATAGAGATTTCCACGACTTTTCTAAAATTAGAAGACTTTTTGATTAGAATTTGCCAGAACACATGTTCAGTGGAATATCGGGTATTGTAAAAAAATTCTTTTTACGATGAGAGTAGAATTGAACAACGAAAACCAGGACGAAATCGTGTCTTACAAATAGAAAGACAAGAAAATAGGTTAATTCTTAGAAAATGTTGGGACATGACAATGAATTGTTTCTTTTTATGCTGAGATTTATTATATAATTAGGATGTAAAGTCTGGAATAAATTAATAATTTTAAAAATGCTGGGTTTTTTTGAAAAGCCGTTCTAATACGTCGACCTTGTTTTCTGGTACAAATTTTTTTCAATATATTAAGTTATACAAGGAGATTCGACAGAAGTTGTGCTATAATCAACTTTGATTCTTGTAACCACCAAGTTTTATACACGTTTAGACACCCTGTAAAATTCTAAATATTTCTTATACCTAAATGTAACTGTTTTCAATTTATCGGCAATTAAAACTCGAATTGAAATGTAATATCTTCCACCAATTTCACAATCGATAGTAAGTGAGATTGGAAAGAAATTTCATCGGCCTGCTCATGTTTGAGGTGCCCCAAGAAACGGTCAACCAGCAACTAGTGAAAATTAGACGTATCTATTTTTAAGTGTCCAAGATAATCACCATGTTAACTCTAAGGAGATAGCTGCAAACTTGGATATTGCGACAACAACGGTATTAAACATATCGCATCTAATAAGTACCATCCTGTCAAAATACAAGTCGTTCAAGAACCTTATCAGGATGATTATGATAAGCGACTCCAATTTTGTAAGCTGTGTTTTTGGAATTCCATTTCTATTAAAAAATTGTTTTCCGACGAATACATATTTTGCTTAAATGGTGACGTTAGCATACAAAATAATATATAATATAAACTCAAATTGGATGAGAGAGGGACACAGTATAGAAAAAAAGTTAATGTGTGGGCTGAAATCGTGAGCAATATCGTTATAGGGCTTACTATATCATTTTTAATGAAAATTTATCTGGTGAAAGATGTTTACAGTTTTCACAATATCTTCTTCTTGCCTTTTCGACACTGTTCCCTGAAGAACGACAACCAGATTTACCCCATCAAAATATCTGGTGTCAACAAAACGGTGCTTTGCCATATTGCGTAGCAGAAGTTCGCGCCATTCTTATGATTTTTTCGCAAATAGGATTGGAAGAAAGGGACCTATTGAGGGACCACCGAGGTCTCCAGACTTTAACCCTCTTGATTTCTTTAGGTGGGGTTAGCTTGAAGGTAAAGTTTTCCAAACCAAGCAAAATAACACAAAAACCTATAGAATCAGATTATTCAAGAAATATGGTTAATTACTTCAGAAGTAATCATAAATGTTCAAAATGAATTTATAAATCGCCTAGCTCACTGTCAATTAACCTATGGGCAGTATTTTCAATATTTAAAAAAATGATAAATTAATTGTTACTACTTCAATTCGAGTTTTAACTGTTGATAAATCGAAGACAGTTACATTTAGGTACAGAATATGTAACATAACAAATGTTCAGAATTTTGCAGGGAGTCGAAAAGTGTAGAAAAAACTAGGGGTCACTCTTTATCAAATCAAAGTTGCTTATAGAACATCTTTTTTGGAGTCACCTTGTCTGATTTAATGTATTGGAAAAAATTCGTACCAAAAAAAAAAAAATCGATGTGTATAAATGATTTTTCAAACAATCCAGCGTTTTTAAATAATGAACTTATTCCAGACTTTACATCCTCATTGTATAAATTAATATGTAAAAATAAATAGAAAAGTATATATATTCAGAAAAAAAAAACTTACTTTTTTCATTTTCTGAAGTTGATTCTTCCGATTCTTTAGTATTCTCATCTGTTTCTCTTGATTCCGTTACTCCTGCAGTTTTTTCAGATGCTTCTGTTAGTTTAGTCGTTTTGTCTTCTGCTAAGGTCGTTTCTTCACCCTCTTCACTAACACCTGTGGCATATGATATAAATTAGTGTAAATAAAGGATAAATTAGATTTTAATTTAAATGAAAACATTTTAAATGCAATGACATTGATAAGTTAAAATTTAAATAACATTGTAAATGTATAATTACTTTGATGATACAATGAGTATTTTTTTTTATAAAAGTTCTTGTCAGGTAATGGTGGACTCTTTTACCTCCATTTTATAGGAGGGGGTTAATTTTTTTGGCAATTTTTTATGATAGATTTCAACGTAATCGAAAAAAAAACCGGTGTGGCATAATTACGTGTGTATGTGAGTAGGTGTTATTGTGACTTTTTATAAGTCTAATACGTTGCGACGAAAACACTAGATTGTAAGATGAAAAATAATAGAATAGAGAGTTCCATGGCCTTTCCTAACAACAAACGTTTTTGTTAGAATTTGCTGGAAACCATATGAAGAGAAATATCCACAGTTTTTTATGTATTCTTTTCATGATTACTAGAATTCAGTTATGAAAACCAGATGAACAAAACCACATCATAAGAATTAAAATTCTTTCTGTAGGATAAGAAAATAACCTAATATTTTTTAAAAGTCGAAATATGACCGATATTTGTTATATACATTTATGTATGGAAATAAAGAGGAAAGTAAACACTCAAAAAGCAGACTTACCTTTTTCGTTTTCTGAAGATAATTTTTTAGATTCTTCAGTATTCTTATCTGTTTCACTTGATTCCGTTACTTCTGCAGTTTCTTCAGATTCTCCTTTTAATTTAGTCGTTTCTTCTTCTGCTAAGGTCGTTTCTTCATTCTCTTCACCAATATCGGTAGCACCTGTTATAAATTAGTGTATGTAAAGTGGAAATTAGAGTTTTATTTAGGTGAGAACATTTTAAGATTAATGGCATCGATTAAAATTAAAATAAAGTAAATCTATAATTATTTTGATTTGTCCAAAATCTGACAGAATGTACTTTTTTTTTATAAAAGGTTTGTCAAATAGTCCCTATTTTAATATGATAGGATCAATTTTTTTGCTATTCGATAGATACTGACCTAATCGAAAAACCCACTGCATTGGACTAGTGATCTACTTATACATATTCAAATAATCATACTATTTATAATTTTCTAGATGTATGCCCTTATGTTATTGGCACCATAAGAAACTAATTTTATTTATAAAGATGTAACTGTATAGGACTGTATAGCCAATTTAGCAAAACAACCAGCTATACAGAATACAAACTAAATTAACATATTTTTGTGCCGGATAATGTAGTGGAATTACGATTCCCCTTAAAAGATCTCAGGCTATAGCTGCGGCTTGATATTGTGATGTGTATAAGTGACTGGGTTTTAGGGTGAATTATTTTATCAATCTTAAAGAATTATTAATACAGTTCGATTAAAACAGTAAATTGTAAGATGCAAAAATAAAGAATAGAGAGTTCCACGACTTTTCTAAAATCACAAGACTTTTTGATTAGAATTTGCCAGAACACATGTTCAGTGGAATATCGGGTATTGTAAAAAAATTTTTTTACGATGAGAATAGAATTGAATAACGAAAATCAGGACGAAATCGTGTCTTACAAATAGGTTTTGAACCTATCTGCAAGATAAGAAAATAACTTAATTCTTAGAAAATGTTGGAACATGAGAATGAATTATGTTTATTTTTATGCTGAGATTTATTATATAATTAGGATGTAAAGTCTGGAATAAATTAATAATTTTAAAAATGCTGGGTTTTTTTGAAAAGCCGTTCTAATACGTCGACCTTGTTTTCTGGTACAAATTTTTTTCAATATATTAAGTTATACAAGGAGATTCGACAGAAGTTGTGCTATAATCAACTTTGATTCTTGTAACCACCAAGTTTTATACACGTTTAGACACCCTGTAAAATTCTAAATATTTCTTATACCTAAATGTAACTGTTTTCAATTTATCGGCAATTAAAACTCGAATTGAAATGTAATATCTTCCACCAATTTCACAATCGATAGTAAGTGAGATTGGAAAGAAATTTCATCGGCCTGCTCATGTTTGAGGTGCCCCAAGAAACGGTCAACCAGCAACTAGTGAAAATTAGACGTATCTATTTTTAAGTGTCCAAGATAATCACCATGTTAACTCTAAGGAGATAGCTGCAAACTTGGATATTGCGACAACAACGGTATTAAACATATCGCATCTAATAAGTACCATCCTGTCAAAATACAAGTCGTTCAAGAACCTTATCAGGATGATTATGATAAGCGACTCCAATTTTGTAAGCTGTGTTTTTGGAATTCCATTTCTATTAAAAAATTGTTTTCCGACGAATACATATTTTGCTTAAATGGTGACGTTAGCATACAAAATAATATATAATATAAACTCAAATTGGATGAGAGAGGGACACAGTATAGAAAAAAAGTTAATGTGTGGGCTGAAATCGTGAGCAATATCGTTATAGGGCTTACTATATCATTTTTAATGAAAATTTATCTGGTGAAAGATGTTTACAGTTTTCACAATATCTTCTTCTTGCCTTTTCGACACTGTTCCCTGAAGAACGACAACCAGATTTACCCCATCAAAATATCTGGTGTCAACAAAACGCTGCTTTGCCATATTGCGTAGCAGAAGTTCGCGCCATTCTTATGATTTTTTCGCAAATAGGATTGGAAGAAAGGGACCTATTGAGGGACCACCGAGGTCTCCAGACTTTAACCCTCTTGATTTCTTTAGGTGGGGTTAGCTTGAAGGTAAAGTTTTCCAAACCAAGCAAAATAACACAAAAACCTATAGAATCAGATTATTCAAGAAATATGGTTAATTACTTCAGAAGTAATCATAAATGTTCAAAATGAATTTATAAATCGCCTAGCTCACTGTCAGTTAACCTATGGGCAGTATTTTCAATATTTAAAAAAATGATAAATTAATTGTTACTACTTCAATTCGAGTTTTAACTGTTGATAAATCGAAGACAGTTACATTTAGGTACAGAATATGTAACATAACAAATGTTCAGAATTTTGCAGGGAGTCGAAAAGTGTAGAAAAAACTAGGGGTCACTCTTTATCAAATCAAAGTTGCTTATAGAACATCTTTTTTGGAGTCACCTTGTCTGATTTAATGTATTGGAAAAAATTCGTACCAAAAAAAAAAAATCGATGTGTATAAATGATTTTTCAAACAATCCAGCGTTTTTAAATAATGAACTTATTCCAGACTTTACATCCTCATTGTATAAATTAATATGTAAAAATAAATAGAAAAGTATATATATTCAGAAAAAAAAAAAACTTACTTTTTTCATTTTCTGAAGTTGATTCTTCCGATTCTTTAGTATTCTCATCTGTTTCTCTTGATTCCGTTACTCCTGCAGTTTTTTCAGATGCTTCTGTTAGTTTAGTCGTTTTGTCTTCTGCTAAGGTCGTTTCTTCACCCTCTTCACTAACACCTGTGGCATATGATATAAATTAGTGTAAATAAAGGATAAATTAGATTTTAATTTAAATGAAAACATTTTAAATGCAATGACATTGATAAGTTAAAATTTAAATAACATTGTAAATGTATAATTACTTTGATGATACAATGAGTATTTTTTTTTATAAAAGTTCTTGTCAGGTAATGGTGGACTCTTTTACCTCCATTTTATAGGAGGGGGTTAATTTTTTTGGCAATTTTTTATGATAGATTTCAACGTAATCGAAAAAAAAACCGGTGTGGCATAATTACGTGTGTATGTGAGTAGGTGTTATTGTAACTTTTTATAAGTCTAATACGTTGCGACGAAAACACTAGATTGTAAGATGAAAAATAATAGAATAGAGAGTTCCATGGCCTTTCCTAACAACAAACGTTTTTGTTAGAATTTGCTGGAAACCATATGAAGAGAAATATCCACAGTTTTTTATGTATTCTTTTCATGATTACTAGAATTCAGTTATGAAAACCAGATGAACAAAACCACATCATAAGAATTAAAATTCTTTCTGTAGGATAAGAAAATAACCTAATATTTTTTAAAAGTCGAAATATGACCGATATTTGTTATATACATTTATGTATGGAAATAAAGAGGAAAGTAAACACTCAAAAAGCAGACTTACCTTTTTCGTTTTCTGAAGATAATTTTTTAGATTCTTCAGTATTCTTATCTGTTTCACTTGATTCCGTTACTTCTGCAGTTTCTTCAGATTCTCCTTTTAATTTAGTCGTTTCTTCTTCTGCTAAGGTCGTTTCTTCATTCTCTTCACCAATATCGGTAGCACCTGTTATAAATTAGTGTATGTAAAGTGGAAATTAGAGTTTTATTTAGGTGAGAACATTTTAAGATTAATGGCATCGATTAAAATTAAAATAAAGTAAATCTATAATTATTTTGATTTGTCCAAAATCTGACAGAATGTACTTTTTTTTTATAAAAGGTTTGTCAAATAGTCCCTATTTTAATATGATAGGATCAATTTTTTTGCTATTCGATAGATACTGACCTAATCGAAAAACCCACTGCATTGGACTAGTGATCTACTTATACATATTCAAATAATCATACTATTTATAATTTTCTAGATGTATGCCCTTATGTTATTGGCACCATAAGAAACTAATTTTATTTATAAAGATGTAACTGTATAGGACTGTATAGCCAATTTAGCAAAACAACCAGCTATACAGAATACAAACTAAATTAACATATTTTTGTGCCGGATAATGTAGTGGAATTACGATTCCCCTTAAAAGATCTCAGGCTATAGCTGCGGCTTGATATTGTGATGTGTATAAGTGACTGGGTTTTAGGGTGAATTATTTTATCAATCTTAAAGAATTATTAATACAGTTCGATTAAAACAGTAAATTGTAAGATGCAAAAATAAAGAATAGAGAGTTCCACGACTTTTCTAAAATCACAAGACTTTTTGATTAGAATTTGCCAGAACACATGTTCAGTGGAATATCGGGTATTGTAAAAAAATTTTTTTACGATGAGAATAGAATTGAATAACGAAAATCAGGACGAAATCGTGTCTTACAAATAGGTTTTGAACCTATCTGCAAGATAAGAAAATAACTTAATTCTTAGAAAATGTTGGAACATGAGAATGAATTATGTTTATTTTTATGCTGAGATTTATTATATAATTAGGATGTAAAGTCTGGAATAAATTAATAATTTTAAAAATGCTGGGTTTTTTTGAAAAGCCGTTCTAATACGTCAACCTTGTTTTCTGGTACAAATTTTTTTCAATATATTAAGTTATACAAGGAGATTCGACAGAAGTTGTGCTATAATCAACTTTGATTCTTGTAACCACCAAGTTTTATACACGTTTAGACACCCTGTAAAATTCTAAATATTTCTTATACCTAAATGTAACTGTTTTCAATTTATCGGCAATTAAAACTCGAATTGAAATGTAATATCTTCCACCAATTTCACAATCGATAGTAAGTGAGATTGGAAAGAAATTTCATCGGCCTGCTCATGTTTGAGGTGCCCCAAGAAACGGTCAACCAGCAACTAGTGAAAATTAGACGTATCTATTTTTAAGTGTCCAAGATAATCACCATGTTAACTCTAAGGAGATAGCTGCAAACTTGGATATTGCGACAACAACGGTATTAAACATATCGCATCTAATAAGTACCATCCTGTCAAAATACAAGTCGTTCAAGAACCTTATCAGGATGATTATGATAAGCGACTCCAATTTTGTAAGCTGTGTTTTTGGAATTCCATTTCTATTAAAAAATTGTTTTCCGACGAATACATATTTTGCTTAAATGGTGACGTTAGCATACAAAATAATATATAATATAAACTCAAATTGGATGAGAGAGGGACACAGTATAGAAAAAAAGTTAATGTGTGGGCTGAAATCGTGAGCAATATCGTTATAGGGCTTACTATATCATTTTTAATGAAAATTTATCTGGTGAAAGATGTTTACAGTTTTCACAATATCTTCTTCTTGCCTTTTCGACACTGTTCCCTGAAGAACGACAACCAGATTTACCCCATCAAAATATCTGGTGTCAACAAAACGGTGCTTTGCCATATTGCGTAGCAGAAGTTCGCGCCATTCTTATGATTTTTTCGCAAATAGGATTGGAAGAAAGGGACCTATTGAGGGACCACCGAGGTCTCCAGACTTTAACCCTCTTGATTTCTTTAGGTGGGGTTAGCTTGAAGGTAAAGTTTTCCAAACTAAGCAAAATAACACAAAAGACCTAAAGAATCAGATTATTCAAGAAAAATGGTTAATTACTTCAAAAGTGATCATAAATGTTCAAAATGAATTTATAAATCGCTTAGCTCACTGTCAGTTAACCTATGGGCAGTATTTTGAATATTTAATAAAATGATAAATTTGTTGTTACTCATTTCGAGTTTAAACTGTTGATAAATCGAAGACAGTTACATTTAAGTACAGAATATGTAACAGAACAAATTTTCAGAATTTTGCAGGGAGTCGAAAAGTGTACAAAAAACTAGGAGTCATTCTTTATTAAATCAAAGTTGATTATAGAACATCTTTTTTGGAGTCATCTTGTGTGATTTAATGTACTGGAAAAAATCCGTACTAAAAAAAGAAAGTCGGTGTGAACAAATGATTTTTCAAATAATCCAGCGTTTTTAAATAATGAACTTATTCCAGACTTTACATCCTCATTGTATATATTCATATGTAAAAATAAATAGAAAAGTATATATATTCAGAAAAAAAAAACTTACTTTTTTCATTTTCTGAAGTTGATTCTTCCGATTCTTCAGTATTCTCATCTGTTTTTCTTGATTCCGTTATTCCTGCAGTTTTTTCAGATGCTTCTGTTAGTTTAGTCGTTTTGTCTTCTGCTAAGGTCGTTTCTTCACCCTCTTCACTAACACCTGTGGCATATGATATAAATTAGTGCAAATAAAGGGTAAATCAGATTTTTATTTAAATGAAAACATTTTAAATGTAATGGCATTGATAAGTTAAAATTTAAATAACATCGTAAATGTTTAATTACTTTGATGATACAATGAATATTTTTTTTATAAAAGTTCTTATCAGGTAATGGTGAACTCTTTTACCTCCATTTTATAGGAGGGAGTTAATTTTTTTTGGCAATTTTTTATGATAGATTTGAACATAATAAAAAAAAAAACATTGCGTTAGACGAGTGTTCCTCTAACTGAAAATATTCAACTAATGATACTAATTAAAAATGTCTATTTGCATACCTTTATTACTATAGGCACTACACCAGACTAATTTTATCTATATGTAACTAGTTATAAAGGATATTAATAATATTAATATATATATATATATATATATATATATATATATATATATATATATATATATATATATATATATATGTAACTAGTTATAAAGGATATTAATAATATTAATATATTTTTCAAGAATATCAGATTCTAGCACCGGCTTGGCATTAGTATGTGTATGTGAGTGGGTATTAGTGTGACATTTTTTATAAGTCTTAAAATATTATTTATACGTTGTGACTAAGACACTAGACTATACGATTCAGAAATAAAAGAATAGAAAGTTCCACGGCTTTTCCAAAATTACAAAATTTGTTGATTATAATTTGCCAGAATAGATCTTCAGCGACATATCCGGAAAGACTAGAATTCAATTATTTAAACCAGATGGACGAAATTACGTAATAAAAAATCTATTAGTAAGTTAAGAAAATATTTTTTTTTGGGAACAATTGGAACATGACAATGAATTATTTTTTTTTATATCTGGATGTATTTTATATATTTATATGTGAGTATAATTAGGAAAGTAAACATATTCAAAAACAGACTTACTCTTTTCGTTTTCTGTAGTTGAACCTTCAGACTCTTTTGTATTCTCATCTGATTCGCTTGATTCTGGTACTACTGCAGTGTTTTCAGATTCTCCTTTTACCTTGGTTGTTTTGTCTTCTGCTAAGGTAATTTCTTTATCCTCTTCACCATTATCCATGGTATCTGATATAGCGAATATAAGGTATGAATTAGGGTTTAATTTAGTTGAAAACATTTTAAAATTAATGGCAGAATACATACCTGCTAACGGAGCCGCAGTGGCAGTTCAAATAATTTATATATATATATATATATATATATATATATATATATATATATATATATATATATATATATATATATATATATATATATATATATATAATTTTCTAATTTTTTTTTAAACAAGCTCTTGTTAAGACACCCATAAATCTTTAATTAAAATTTTTCTTTTGCAATATTTATAATTTTTAGTAAATAAAGTTCCTCTTGATAAATTTGCTCAAATGAACGCGAAATTAAAAATTAGATTAAACATATACAGTAAAATTCATTAAAAATGCTTAGGTTTTCAATCGGGTCGGGTTGCTAAAGAAGTTAGATCTTCTAGTTGGCCAGTTTTATTTTGCTTCTGATAATTTTTCAAATTTGTATTACATATGTATGTCAATAGATAAGCCTATATACAGGAAAAATAAGAATAAACATTTAGAGATGAAGCCATATAATCTGTAAAAGAGACAGCTGTTTCCCGAAAATGGGTAAAATTTCTCATTTTTGCCAGTTTGTTTGATTTATGGTTGCACATGTCTAGTTAAACCATATATATATATATATATATATATATATATATATATATATATATATATATATATATATATATATATATATATATATATATATATATATATATATAATAAATACTGATAATGGCCCAAAAAAGCAATGAGTGGCATATGGTTCCAACACTGTGAAATAGCCATATTAAAAAATCAAAATTTTAGTAAGAAATAAATTTCGCGCTACTTGATGTCATTAGACTGGTGATATTTTTCAGTCAGTGACATCAAAGTCTGGAGGTTTTTAATAACTTGCCGACATGTTTTGGAATTTATATTTTTTATACCAGTTGTTTCCTGCGAATGTTGCATATTGACGAGACCATTAGATGGTCGAAACGAGTATGGAGAGAGGGCCAGAGTTATATTTGCAGGAAATTAGCTGTTTCTATATATTCTTTCTTTTTTCTCTGCTTGAAAAGAGAACACATATAAGCAAATAGCAATATTAAAGTGCGTCTCCTCGTTCCCAAAGTCATCTGTGCGCAGATGCCAATTACTTTCATTTTATTGATTTTTTTGAATGACGTATAGCATGGTTATATTTACATATTTTCCCCAAAAAGTAGATAAACTTCAAATTCTAATAAAATTTTATGTTTTTACTGTACGTTCAATAATAAACTTTGAATAAAAGGCCGTCTTGATATTTGAGACGTGGTTTAAAAATAATATACATCAATATAAAATCCTTGACGGTAAAACAATTTAAAACGATATAAAATTCGGTTTCTTTATTGGTCATATATATATATATATATATATATATATATATATATATATATATATATATATATATATATATATATTGAAGACAGTTACGCACTAATGACCTTGAGAACGAAGAGATTTACTACAGTACGATTTGATTTTTTCGAATCTTTTTCAACTATTTGCATCTAAGGCCTTTACAAAAATGCACATTGTTAATCTTATTATATATGAAACAATAGGTTAAAAACTTATCATTATATTTCGTTTTGTGTACAGATTAAGTACAATACATTATTCAGATCATGTACTCAATTGTATTTATCTCTTAAATTATAAAATTCTTTTGACACTCATACTGAGAGAGTGGACACTACATTTTTAGCTGAAATATGGAAACCAGATGGTGTATATTTTGGGTGTTTTAAGTAATGTACAAGGTTTGAGTCATTCAATTAAAACAATACAAAGCAGTTTTCTGTAATTTTTTTATTGTCATGGAATTTTAAAGGATTGATAAAGGAGAACAATTCTTATTTACTTTTTCGTATATTTTAGAATTTCCATTATATTGACTTCATTTAATAAATTGAAATAAATTTGATTCAAACTATTAATATCCGTTTTATCGTTTACGGCATTCGAATTTTTTTTATTGCAATCATTCCGTAAAATTCTCGTTTTCCTTTGTGGTTTTCAGTTTTTAAAATTTTCACAACTCCATAATCAAAGATATGTTTGTGTTTTAATTAAGGTTTTCAGTTTTGTAATAATTTTTTGTCATGTCTATCTCCATTGAGATGATTTTGGTCGATATAATTCGATAGACAAGTGCATTTGATAGACCACATGAGATTTTTTGTTTTTTGAAATATCACTTTTTAAGTAATTGAAATTGCTTTTAAGTAAATTATGGCCCTTATAACTAGTGATTATATCATGTTTATTGAAAGTTTACGGAAATATCTGGTATGTATGGCAAGAAAAGATAATGTTTTTTATTTTACTGTTTTCTAAATTTTCTCTTACCCAAATAAACTGATTAATAACTGATCTTTAAAATAAAGCGAAAAAAAATGCAAACATGGAAATACTAAAACAAAAAAAATCTAGAAGACATAAGAACAAAATCCCTGTTTTCAATGGTAACTTTTTAACCTATTGTTAACATTGACAACGTTCATTTTTATAGAGGCCGTAGATGCAAACAGTTGAAAAAAATGCGAAAGAATCGAAACGTCCTTTAGTAATATAATATACACATCAAGTATGACTAAGAATATAACCAATTAAAAGCACAGTTAAAGGTTTAGAAAAATTAATTCATATATATATATATATATATATATATATATATATATATATATATATATATATATATATATATATATATATATATATCTTCGGGACATCTTTACAATATTAATTACAAAGTTAGAATATCAAACCTAACCTATAATTATTAAGAAACTCTCCAATGTGGTTTGAATATGAAACAAGTATATACAATACCTCACATAGAAAGTCTCACGGATAAATTTTGAATATTTTTGTACGTACAGATATCAAACTAGCTGAAAAAAAATGGAAAATTATGTTTATTTTCGGGAAATAACTATTTTTATTTTCGATTGTAATACTTTATTTTTAGTATTTTATCTTTAATTTTCCTATATACAGGTTTTTGTTGATATATTACACAAATTATCATAATACCGTAAGAAAAAAACTGTCCGATTGATGATCTAACCTCCAAGATAACTAGATTTCTGTTGAAAATTTAAACCTTTTTAGTTAATTCGGCTGTAAAATTTTTGAGCAATGGCGGTTGTTAAACTTGAACTTCTTGCCTCGTATAATAATCAACGTTATTCACTAAAATTTCTAAATATTGGTTTTAATGTTTTTTCCAAAAAAAAAAAAAATGTATACACTAAAGTAAAGAAATGAATATGGCATTTCAGAAAAGTGATTGAAAAAAAAACTCAAACCTAGTTTAAATCTATCACTGAAAATAAATGTGTACTTTTTTTCGGACACTGTATAGGAGAACAAGTTATATCTATAGTTCAGTAAGTATAGTTCTAATTATTACAATCATATTGTTTGTTTGTAGAGTGTACTTTTAAACGGTCTGCTATTTTGCTCCGTTGTAATACGAGGCCAGCCATTTAAGTTTTTACAAACGACTACTAGGTGGTGTTGGTGAAACATATCATTAATATTTTCCTGAAAATTGATATTTGTTATTGTGAAAGAGTTTCAAGTCAGAAATTGACAGAGTAGTTTGTTTAAGGTGAGCGTTTAAAAAAGTAATTTTTTGAAAAAAATTAAAATTTAACGTGGAGGTTTTCATTCCATTATAAAACCGCTTCGTTTAACTTTTGGTAATATAGCACCGTCCGAATAGGCTGTCTCCAAACTGATTTACAGATTTCCGTCAGTGATGAATTTCCTGAAGGTGTATCAAAATCGGTTGTTATTCCAAAAAACATCATTGGTATGCATGAAATGATTAAAGAAGATGCGCATAAGACTTACCGTGAGATATAGGCTGACCTTAGGAATATTGAATAGTGCAATACATTCGATTTTGCATGAAAAAAATCAGTTCCCAATGAATTCCGCATAATTTATATGTCGCAACTGTTCACTTAGACAGTCAAACAACAGTTAATGTTAAATAGTATAGAATAATTTGTTTGCTATAATTCATCGAAATATTTCATCATATCATTCTTTATCATGATAATGCCAGTATGTCAAACAATTCATTGAAGGAGAAAAACACCGAATTAATATCTCGTTGCTCATATTTCCCTGCTTAATAACTTTTTTATGTTCTTAAATGTCAAACAAATAATAAGTGGGCAGTGATTTTCATCACTTGATTTGATATGTATTTCGAAAATTAGTTTGGATGCATGAAAAATTGTAACAATCTTAAACGCGAACATTTTGAAAAGCAATAAAACGGTTTGTTCACAGTTGTCCGAAAGTTGCCTTGGTATCTGTTAATGAAACTATAAAACCCTTGATAATTTATTTTGCTTTATTTCTTAAGCTATGTGCAACTGATACTAAATAATGATCAAATTTTTAAACAAAAAGGAACAGTATATAAATACCTTTTGTATAGTGTGTGGTTTCTTCACCACCTAATATTATTTCTGTAGTAATTTTCTGAAAGCTGCTATGCATAGTTTCTAGGTTTTCTTGGGTGTAATTAAGTTTAGCATCTACTTCATGGAATGCAAACATTGTACTGTTAATATATTCCGGATAATTATAAAAAAGCTCGCTATATTCTTGAGTTGCACCTTTTTGGTAATCTGTATGATGAGTACTATAGATATTTAAGGAAACATCTGAATTTATTAATGGTTCTGTAGGCATTTCTTCTATAGGCGAAGTCAATTTAATACCCTCAAATAAGTGCTCCAATTCTTCCTTACTTAGAGTAAGATTAATAGATGATGATTGTAATAAGAATTCTTTCGTTTGTGATATATCTAGTTTTTCTTTCTCTTCGCCATATTCTGTGGTCTTCATTTCAGATTCGTTTTGTAAAATTCCTTCAGATATTTCAGAAGTATGTGAAGTCTGCTCATATGCTGAAGGCTCTTGAGACCTAATATTTCCTTCCCCTATTTCTGTTGTTTGCTCTTCCTGTGATTCTACTTCTGTGGTATGTTTCAACATTTTTGCTTCGGTAATTATTTCTTCTTCGGTCGTTACGTAACCTTGTTCCTGCATTTCATATTTTGTTTCCGAAAATTCGGACATTTGCTCTTCTGTTAAAAGCTGGTGTTGCTCAGTTTTTTTGTCTGATAATTCTGTTTCTCTTTCTTTACCATACTCTGTAGTAAGAGTATTTTTTAATATATTTGACGTTTCCTCTGATTCCTTTTGGGAAATGTCAGAATATGTTGATGTAGTTTCTTCTTTAGTTGTTTCAGAACTATTTTGCTCTATATCATATTTTGTTTGTAAATAACTTTCAGATACTTCAGTCTTTTCTTTTGATACTTCTATTGTTGTCTCTTCAGCATACTCCGTGTTGAGAGTATTTTCGAATTTTTTTGATATTTTGTCTGAATCTTTAACTGGAAAAGTTGTAGTACGCTGCAATGTACTTTCTTCTCCTTCTGCTTTAGTAACTATTTTTTCTTCGGCTGTTTCGGAACCCTTATCGCTCAAGTTATATTCTGTTTTAGAAAAACTTTCAGTTACTTCAATAGTATGAGTATGAGTTCTCATCTCTATCTTCTCCCCCTCCTCATTTTTTTCTTCATTTTCTCCCTTCTCATTACCTTCTTTCTTATTTTCCTCTCCAGTCTCCTCCTTCGCACTCGCCTTCTCTTCTTTCTCCTCCTCCTCCTCAGCCTCCTTCTCGGAATCGTTCTCTTCCTTTTTTATATTTTCCTTTTCTTTTTTCTTCTCCTCTTGCTCCTCTTCTTCCCCCTTCCTTTTCTCTTCCTCATCATTCTTTCCCTCTTTATCCTTCCCTTCTTTATCTGTATTTTTCTCATCATCAGTTTTCTTTTCCGTCATCCTCTCCTCAGCATTCTCCTTTTCCTCATCACCATTATTTTCCTTTGACATATTTTTCTTTCCGCCCTTCTCTTGCTTCTTTTTTTCCTCTTCTTCCTCTTTCTCAGTTTTCTCCTCTTTCGCCTCTTTTTCCTCTTTCTCCTCTTTCTCCGCTTTCTCCTCTTTCTCCTCTTTCTCCTCTTTCTCCTCTTTCTCCTCTTTCTCCTCTTTCTCCTCTTTCTCCTCTTTCTCCTCTTTCTCCTCTTTCTCCTCTTTCTCCTCTTTCTCCTCTTTCTCCTCTTTTTCCTCTTTCTCCTCTTCCTCCTCTTTCTCCTCTTTCTCCCCTTTCTCCTCATTTTCCTCTTTCTCCTCTTCCTCTTCTTTCTCCTCTTTCTCTCCTTTCTCTTCTTCCTCCTTTTTCTCCTCTTTCTTCTCTTTTTCATCTTCCTCATTTTTCTCCTCTTTCTCCTCTTTCTGCTCTTTCTCCTCTTTCTCATCTTTTTCCCCTTTCTTCTCTTTCTTCCCTTTCTCGCCTTTCCCCTCTTTCTTCTCCTTCTCCTCCTTCTTCTCTTTCTCCTTTTTTTCATCTTTCTCCTCTTTCTCCTCTTTCTCCTTTTTTTCCTCTTTCTCCTCTTTCTCTGCTTTCTCCTCTTTCTCTTTTTTTTCCTCTTTATCCTCCTTTTCTCCTTTCTCCCCTATTTCCTCTTTCTCATTTTTCTCCTCTTTCTCCTCTTTTAACTCTTTCTCATTTTTCTCCTCTTTCTCCTCTTTCTCCCCTTTCTCCTCATTTTCCTCTTCCTCATCTTTCTCCTCTTTCTCTTCTTTTTCATTTTTCTCCTCTTTCTTCTCTTTTTCATCTTTCTTATTTTTCTCCTCTTTCTCCTCTTTCTCATCTTTCTCCCCTTTCTTCTCTTTCTTCCCTTTCTCGCCTTTCCCCTCTTTTTTCTCCTCCTCCTCCTCTTTCTCCTTTTTTTCCTCTTTCTCCTCTTTCTCCTCTTTCTCTTCTTTCTCTGCTTTCTCCTCTTTCTCTTTTTTAGCCTCTTTCTCCTCTTTCTCCTCTTTTTCCTCTTTCTCCTCTTTCTCCTCTTTCTCCTCTTTTTCCTCTTTCTCATTTTTCTCCTCTTTCTCCTCTTTTAACTCTTTCTCATTTTTCTCCTCTTTCTCCTCTTTCTCCTCTTTCTCCTCTTTCTCCTCTTTCTCCTCTTTCTCCTCTTTCTCCTCTTTCTCCTCTTTCTTCTCTTTCTCCTCCTTTTCCTCTTTCTCTTCTTTCTCCTCTTTCTCCCCTTTCTCTTCTTTCTCCTCTTTCTCCCCTTTCTCCTCTTTCTTCCCTTTCTCCCCTTTCTCCTCTTTCTCTTTTTTAAACTCTTTCACCTCTTTCTCATCTTTCTTCTCTTTCTCCTCTTTTTCTTCTTTCTCATCTTTCTCTTCTTTTTCCTCTTTTTCTTTTTTCTCCTCTTTCTCCTCTTTCTCCTCTTCTTCCTTTTTCTCCCCTTTCTCCTTCTCGTTTTTCTTTCTATCATTTTGTTCCACTTCCTCTTTCTTCCCATTCTTCTCCTTATCTATCTCATTCTTCTTTTTCTCTTTATTTTCTTCTTCTTTCTTTCTGCTTTCTTGCCCTGATTTCGTTTCTTCACCTTTCGTGTTCTTTGTTTCTTTTTCAGTTGTGAGATTTTCAGAATTCTTGAATTCGGGTTCCAAATATTTCTCTTCTTCGGATATTTCGTCTGTATTTTGCATATCGGAGGGCGTCATTTTTGCTGAAGTAATTTTTCCAACACTAGTTTTTTCTGTGGCTCTCTCACTAGACTCTTCAAAATTAATATTTTCAGTAGTTTCTTTACTACCAACCGAGAAGCTAACCTGACTGGCACCTAGCGATATTTTACTTTTATCCTCGTAAACAGTTGTGAAGATTTGACTTAATAAACTAGATATTTCAGTGAACTTTTCATTACTAATAGCTTTACTAAATTCTGTGATACCACTTGATTCGTGACTATCCGTATTGTCAGATTTAAAAATAGTTTCACTGGATCTATTGTTAGTTGTTATTTCAGTTTCACCTTTTTGACTAGTAACTTGACTAAAATAATCACTAGCAGCTTCAGTAGAACTTAAAGCAAATGATTTTTCTTTGTCACTTTTAGAAGTTTCACTAAATTCTTCTTTAGAAGAATGCGAGACTCTGCTGTTGTTTTCAAAAGTAGATGTTTCACCGGTTTCATTATTATCAATTTTAATAGTGGAACTCTCACGATTGATCACAGAAACAGAAGATATATTTAAGTATTCAGTTCTAGTAGTACTTAAATTGTCCTTATATGTTTTACTAGATACCTCACTAGAACTACTGGTCTCTTCAGAGCTTAAAGATTCACTAGTTTCTATGTTATTCATTTCACTTTGAGTGGTACTTGTCTGTTCTTTAATATCACTTTCAAGATTAGTTGTTTTTGTAAACTCGTTGTTAAAAGCATTAGATTTCATACTGTTGTCTTTGGAGGTTGAGGTTTCTTTATCAGAGGTTTTATTAAAATATTGACTCGTATTTTCAATAGTACTTAAACTTTCATCAAACTTTTCACTTCCAGTATGTTCATTGGTATTTATAACTGGTGTTGCTGTCATTTCATCTTTGTTAATAATGGTTTGATTTAAATATTTATTTGCACTTTCGGTAGTATTTAAATTTTCACCAAACTTATTTGATTTTTCATTGTCATCTTTTATAATAGAAGTTTCATTAAGTTCTTCAGTAGAAGTGCTAATTAAATTTTCACTAGTTTTTTCACTACTAACTTCCAAAGTAGTAGCTTCATTTGATTCGATACTATTTGTTAGTATATTGTCCCTTCTAGTAGTAGTAGTTTCATGAGCGTTTTCATTAGAAATACTTGATTCTTTGCTACTACCTTCAGAAGTGGAGATTTCACGATTTTTAGTTTCGCCTACTTCGAGAGTAGTAGTTTCAACATATTGAACACTAGCTGTTATTTGACTGTTGTCTTCAAAAATAGTAGATTTACTGAGGTCTTTATTGGAAGCGTTTGATCCTTTATTGTCAGGTTCAGTATTAGTAGATTTACTAGAAGAAGAAGTATTTTCAATATTATCTTTAAAAGGAGTAGTTTTGCCAGATATTTTATTATCAGAAACACTTTCTTTTTCAAAATCACAAAGCTCACAGAATGTTGGCTGACTAGCTATATCTGGGAGCTCCATCTCCTTAGAGCTTGTGGCAGAAAGTGTTGAAATTTCTTCTAATGCTGTTATTGAATCACTCATTTCTGAAAAATATACAAATCGCTAATTAAAGTTATACTTCTATATCTAATGAATATTGGTTTAATAAATGTACCTTTTTTTCACATGGCCTGAATTGTTTCGTTACATAAATTTAATAAGTAATGACTATTTTTATTTCATTTTGATAAATTGATCAAATAATCGTATCTAAAACAGATGGGGACCATCACAAACAAAAAAGAATTCGGAACTCCTTAAGAAATCGGGATTTATTGCTATATTTTCCTTATTATTTACTTCAGATTGTAAAACCGTTGTAGTAAATAAAGATCATCAAATATTATCCAAAAATTAGAAAGAAATATAATAAAAGTAATTCGAGTTTAGAAAAAAGTGATAATGGTGATGACCCCTATTATTTTTTGTGGTATAATCGGCAATAACACAACATGACGTGGAATTTGTACATTTAATAAGAATAATCATTTCTTATATACTGTGGGTCGTCGAATTCAAATCCTGGTCCAAAAAAGGCGAGTTTGGCCTATATTTAAGGTTATTTATCATTGCTACATTTTTTTTCTTGAAAAATTATAAGTCTTACACTTTCAAAGGCCGTTAAGTTTGTACAAATATTTTTCTTTTTCTTCGAGAAACTGAATTTTGAAAATTTTGATTTGCACGGATTTTTCAAGATTTCGAAACCTTCACCTTTCGTGACTGATATGCTTTTAAGCGAATATTCTGATAAACCATGGAGATTTAAGGGCTATCAAATCATCGCTCAGTCCAAATTTATCATTAGTTTTTCAAAATAAATTTGTTTAAACAAATTATTGCAAAATTCATTATTTTTTAAATAAATACTTCCATTGCATTTTACAAAAATAAATACATTTAATGGAGTCGTTATCGGTATTACGATATATTTTGTTGTAAATAACATGACAAATAATTAATTTTGCAATTTAAAAAATCCTCAAACGTTCATTAGAAAACAATTAAGAATATATATCTAGAAGTCACAAAACTATATTCTACAAATACGAAGTCTACAAATGTATATCGTAAAAGAGTTTATATTTAAATTGTAGAATTTGTTGTTTAATACTTTATTTTCAACAAAATATATCGCAATAACGATAATGACTCCTTTCAACGTATTTATTTTTGTAAAATGTAGTAAAAATATTTATTTAAAAAATAATTTATTTTGCAATAATTTGTTTAAACAAAATTTTCTTTGCAAAACTAATGTAAAATTTGGATTGGACGATGCTATGATAGCCTTAAAACATTCATGGTTGATCAGAATTTTCGCATAAAAGCTTATCGGTCACGAAAGGTGAATGTTTTCAAAATTTGAAAAATTAATGCAATTTGATTTTTTCAAAATTGAATATTTCGAAGAAAAATAAATATATTTAAACAAACGCAGCGGCATTCGAAAAAGTGAGATTTATACTTTATACAGGGTATCGAGGAAAATGTGGGAAACTGCCGGATATGAAAAAAAGCGTGAAAGGAATACTAAAAGTTCATATAAACTTTTTTTGTATAGGCCTCCTCTTCGGAGCTATGGGCTCCGAAAGAGCTGTAATGGAATCAAGTTTTTTCACATATTTATTGAACCACAAGGTATATTTCATTTTTTTTAATATGATGTATACCAAATAAGAGCTTTAAAATTACTATCCCAGAAAGTGTTGTGAATTATTCACAGCTGCAGAGACGGACTAGCTGTGACACTAATGACCCAATTTTTTTACGCCTTGTATGATAAGAACTTTGTAGAACTCTTCATTTATGTCGCTAATCCTAACTGATTTCGAGAACACGTCATTTTATTTATATCATTTATTTGGCGTATTTCGATAAAAGATACATCTTTGTTCCTATCAAATATTCAGCGTTCAACCTTATGATAAAAAAAATTCGATCCAAAATTAGAGTTTACATTTTTAGTTAAAATCGTCTATTTTGTGAATTGCAGTTCGACCTAGGTTTGCAAAAAATGTGCGTTATATTTTATCGACACCAAAAACAAAGTATTGTTGTTGCAAACGTTGCTAGGTAGGAAAGAAACAAATATATTTTACTTTAGAACTTATCAACTTTCATATCGCTGACACATTGATTCTTTACTTGGATATTGGTTTTTGGATTTCGTGATGAAATTAATTGTGAAATAATTCGAAGTATGGAATACACGTTTATTGAGTATTCAGATATGCATCTGATGTATGCTTTAGAAGCTAGGAGGTTGTATTACGACAGATATTCTAATCGTACTCTTCCAGATCAGAATATATTTTAACGAGTTGACCAGCGTCTAAGGGATAAACATAGGCGTTTTCATTTAATAAGGTAATATAATTAAATTTCTTCATAACTTCAAGAAATTTTGGGAAAAGGCGTACTGATGCTGGTCGGATGAGAACAGTACGTACGTCGCAATTAGAGGAAAATATTTTAAATTCTGTAGATGACACTCCTTCAACGATTACTCGAAAATTATCAGCGCAGTTTAATACGTTGAAAACAATAGTACATGAAGTTCTTCAAGAATAGCTGTTATATACATATTATTTGAAAAAACTGTTTCCTGAAGATTTTCTGATAGAATATAGTTTGCAAACTGGCAATTGAATCAGGAACCAAATAATGTAAACTTCATTAGCACTATTCTCTTCACGGATGCAGCAGGGTTTAACAAAAATGGTATCATAACTTTACACAACTCACATGTATGAGTTGATGAGAATCCTCATGCAACTATGGTTTTGTATCATCAACATCAGTTTCAATGAATTAATGTCTGGGCAGGAATCATTGTCATTTTTTTAATTGGACCATTCTTATTGCCGTCACGACTGAATGGTGAACTTTATTTGGAGTTCCTCCAGAACGCTTTTCACAATTTAGTAGAGCACTTACGACTTAAAACCCGCCGAAACATGCACGATGGGGCACCACCTCATTTAGAGGTTGCTGTGTGGGAACACCCGAATAACGCCTATCCAAACCGTTCGATAGTAGAGGAGGACTTATTGCCTGGTCCCCTCGATCTCCCGACCTAACGTCGTGGGACTTTTACCTGTGGAGCTTCCTTAAAACGTTGGTGTATTCGACTCCCGTCGTTAGTAGGGAGGAACTTATACGGAGAATCACGTTTCATTGTAATTAAATAAGGAACAATTTTGAGATAATGTGTAGAGGACAGCAGTCCTCAATTCGTCGTGCCCGCGAGTGTATCAGATTTCACGGAGCCCATATTGAACCCTCTTACGAAGTTTTTAATTAAGCAGTTAAACTAACTTTCTATTGGAACAGGGGAAAATTTCTCTTTTTTATATTTAACCAAACAGAAGTTAAAGGACTAACAGTGTAAATAAAATGACATTTTTTCGAAAACTATTAGGATTAGAGACATGAATGAAGAGTACTTAATTTTTAGCCAATAGTTAAAGGTATGTAAAAAACGTTGTCCAAATTTCTTATCATACAGGGCGTAGAAAAAATGGGATCATGAGTGTCACAGCTAGTGAGTAATTTACAACACATTCTGGAATAGTAATTTGAAGGGTCTTACCTGGTATACATCATATTAAAAAAAATTGAATATATATATATATATATATATATATATATATATATATATATATATATATATATATATATATATATATATATATATATATATGTTACATGGTGGTTCAATACTTATGTGTAAAAACTTCATTCCATTGTAGTTTTTGGGAGTCCATATTTCCGAATAGGAGGTTTATACGAAAAAACATTACATGAACTTGTAGTATTTCTTCTACGTGTTTTTTTCGTATCCGGGAAATTTTTCACATTTTCTCGGACACCCTGTATATGCTATATATAATTATCTGAGAAAAAAATATGTTAAGATGATACATAACTTCAGATATCGGCCAATATATATTTAAAAAATGTGACAGGACGGAGCAATTCTGAGGCCGGATGTGAATTCAGCCAGCCAAAATCTACAAGAAATGATTATTCTTATTCAATGTACAAATTTTCGGTCATGCCGTAGAATATTTAAATTGTGAAATCATTAAAGTAGCTTAACAATGAAAAATAATGGATTTAGGTATTGAAAAAATGCATTCGCATGTAAATAATATTTAACAAGAAAAATATTTTTTCTAATATTCTAAAAACAATTATTTAGTTTTTTTAAGTACCTTTTTTGACAACAGTCGAATTTCACATTTTCCAATTTTGGAAAATTAAAAATATACAAAAAGGGCAATTTTTTAAATCTGAAATAGTAATATTCCGAGGCACAGTTCTAAAAAAAAACAAAATGTGAGTACTATCATAAAAAAGTACCATTTTGTATTATAGGGTAGTGGAGCAGTGGGTAATAAATTTTAGCTAATTCTGCACTATAAAAATTATTTTTTTTACCGAGTGGAATATCGATGGTGACTACGAAAAACATTACGATCAAAGTTGTGGGGCATACATATCCTCCAGAATAAGTGCGGCGAAAAAAATCTTTCGAGATAAAAAGTGGCGAAGAAAATCACACCGCTTAATGTGTTGGCGTAAAAATCCTTCTTAAAATTGTGCCGCGAAGAAAATCCTACTTAAATAGATGCCTCTCCTAGACAATGAGAGGGTTCGCTTGTTGTGAAAACGATAAAATCCTTTCTGGGCAATTGACGTGGAATTAAATAACTTGCATTCTAATATACTATTTAATATAATGCTACATGCTAGGGTAATTTTTAATTAAGAACTTGATTTTTTTATAATAATTATTTCATTCGTGGCAAATAAGCATACTTTTTAATTAAGAAGTTGATTTTTTTATAATAATTATTTTATTCATTGCAGATGCCTTACAGCAGTTCTAATTAAAATGCGGGTTGTTCAAAATATTTTTCTATACGCGACTTATAATATTGATAAATAAATAGTAACTGACCTTTTAGTTCGAGTTGAAGTAATAACACAACATAAATTCTTTCCACATAACTTTATACAGAATCCCATTAGACTTCTTATCTAATAATATAATACAATTAAAATGTGCTATAGTATAATCAATAAAGTTGAATATTGTAACTAAAAATACAGTATTATTGCACGTATATATATATATATATATATATATATATATATATATATATATATATAGATTACAATTCATAGATTATAATACAGTTATAGTATATAATACAATGGGAAAGTCCCCACCTGGATTATGGTGGGGAACCTCGTAAGCCTATAGGTTTTTGGGGCAATATAAGAGAGATTTTTAAGCCGCTCTTACTTTTGTGTGATTATACTGAGAAGAAGAAATTTTTCCCCCCAATTTTAACCAAGGGATTTCTCCGCCGCAGTTTTAACGCAAGAATTTTCTTCACCGCACTTATCGTTGAGTGATTTTCTCCCACTTATTTTTTTCTTCTCACCTAATTTTGTTGAGATTTTCTTCGTAGTCACCATCGATAGGTTTTTGTAAGTCATAAAATATGATTTTGATAATCAAAAAATCAAAATCAGATTTTTTTATCAACATAAAATCAATCGCTTTTGTAGAATGCTAAATTTGAAATTATTTTTTCAAGTTCAGTTAAAAAAATTTGTAAAATCTTATTTTAAAATAGAGATTATATTTATATTTTTTGGGTAAAATTTCAAAGTAACTCTTTTCGACTTTTTAAAAGTGTAATTGGAAGAAAAATTATTTTGAAAATTTATCAAAAATGATTTGGAGTAATTTAAAAGTTTTACTTTTTCTGAAAAATATAACATTAGCGTATCACAATTTTGCTCCTGAATATTTTTCCTTTTCATGATAAAGTTGACTAGAACAGAATATACTAAACTCCATGTGGTCATAACATTCTTTCGATTTTAATTTTTCTTTACATCTAAATAGTTGTTATAAATAATACCCATAATAATTTACAAATAGTCAATATATGTAAATATTATACTTTTAATAATTTCTCACCTATAATTGTGCTTAAGGATGTCTGACCCAATTTCTTTTCATCACTAATAGTTGTTTCCAAACTGGTGTCACCTCCTAATGTTTTCTCATTAGCTGATTTATTGTCCTGTGCAGAAATTTCTGTACTTGTCTTGATTGTTGTTTGTGCTCTAACTAACCTAACACAAATATGCAATTTAAATACAATAAAATAGTTGATAAATAGATTCAATTATAGGCCAATTACAAGAGATTTTTTATGACAAAAATACTCTTAGGATATCGACTTTACCATCATCCCAAAAACAATTCACAGTGATATTTTCATATGTTTCCACTCTCTATTATCCATTAATTTGTTATAAACAAATAAAACCAAAAAATTGCGTTTTTCCGTGTTTTACTTATAAAGTGAAAATTAAGGAAACAAGTACAATAACGTTATAGAGAATAAAAATATTAACAAAATGAGCACGAATCGACTCAACTGAATCATTAGTAATAAAGAAAAACAGGAAAAACCTTTATTTTCAAGTTGAAGAGCGAAATAATACCTATCTATATTGTAGTTTATGCGTGCCAAGACAAGGCTTGGTCGGTTCGTAAGTTTTGCACTATCGCTATTTGAAATTTATACTGCACTATTTTTCAGCATGTTTAGATACGTCATGAATGGTTCGATTATAATTTTGTAAAAATATTTTCAATATGGAAGTATTTATTCATATTACACTAGTCTATTTTTTCGTTTTGCATATATATATATATATATATATATATATATATATATATATATATATATATATATATATATATATATATATATATATAAGGCATTATTTCCCAACGTTACACGCCTGCTGTTTATTTTATATTTGATTAAAAAATTTTCAATAAAATATCAAAATTTTCGGGAAAGTACAGGCTTTCGAATGGTGTATGGCAAAATTACTTTATTAAATTAGATGATCCTGAAAATTTCGAAAAACCGTTGAATGTTGAAAAAGTTATTTTTGGTTAAATCCCTCTGCAGTTTCCATTTCTCTATTTGCAATTTTTGCTTAAAATTATTTACTCGGAGGTTTTTTAGGTCGCAGAGTGCGAATATGTAATGAGAATTTTAATTTCACAATATCCAAGATGGCGGTTTAAAATGGTGTGCCATAATTTTTTTTAAAGCTAATATTTTGCTCTGAATAATACATATTCGCGGGGTTTTGGGGTGACTTAGCACGAATCTATAATGAGAATTTCAATTCCAAGATGGCGGACTTAAAATGGTGAAACTTAATTTTTTTAAAAACTAAGTATTTGCTTTGAAAATATCTATTTGAGAGTTTTGGGATTTTCAGGGTGTGAGTGTGATCTTTTATTTTTTGTTGTCTTTTTTGTATTCCTTTTTATTTATTTTCGGCAGTCGTTCTCAGAGCTTATGTAAACAAATTATCGTAAGTGTCAATGGGTTAACAAATACGCCTAAGGGTTAAAATAAACAAAATACAAAAAAAATGAAACACAACAAAAAACACAAACAAAAAACAAAACTAAAATAAAAAAAGTTAAAAAAAATAAACAAGAAATGAGATACTGAATTTTTTTGACAGTCTTGACAACCCCAAAAATTCCCAAATTAGTATTTTCAGAGCAAATAATTAGAAAATTAAGGTTCGCCATTTGGAATCCGCCATCTTAGATATTGAAAAATTAAAATTCCCATTACAGATGTGACCCCGAAACATCCAAAGTAATTATTTTCAGAGTAAAATATTAGCTTTTAAAAAAATTAAGGTTCGCCATTTTGAATCCGCAATCGTGGATATTGAAAAATTTAAATTTTTACTACAGATTCATGCTCAGCGATCCGAAAACGCCCCGTAAGTAAGTATTTTGGGGTTGTCAGGAGGTTGTCAAAAGAATTCAGCATCTCATTTTCTGTTTTTTTGCTTTTTTTTTGTGTTTTCTGTTGGCTTTTATTTTTTTGTATGTTTTGTATTTCTCTTTATTTTTTTTTTGAACACTCATTCTCAGAGTTTATGTAAACAAATTATCGTAAGTGTCAATGGGTTAAAAAATACGCCTAAGGGTTAAAATAAATAAAATACAAAAAAAATAAAAGACCACAAAAACACAAACAAAAGAAAACTAAAATAAAAAAGTTAAAAAAACAAGAAATGAAATGCTGAATTTTTTGACAACCTCTTGACAACCACAAATAAGGATTTTCAGAGCAAATAGTTAGAAAACTAATGGTCGCCATTTGGAATCGGCAATTTTAGATATTGAAAAATTAAAATTCTATTTACAGATGTACCTTGAAACACCCCGAGTAAGTGTTTTTAGATCAAAATATTAGCTTTTAAATAAATTAAGATCCGCCATTTTCAATCTGCAATCTTGGATATTGAGAAATTAAAATTCTCATTATGTACTCGCACTTTGCGACCTTAAAAACCACCGAGTGAGTAATTTTAAGTAAAAATAGCAAATAGAAAAATAGGAGCTTCAAATGGATTTACATAACTAATAATAAATCATTTTTTTTTGGTTTTACGAAATTTTCAGGATAATCTGATTTAATGAAGTAATTTTGCCTCGCACCATTCGAAATCTTGTACTTTTCTGATAATTTTGATATTTTTTTGAATATTTTTTAATCAAATAGAAAATGGGCAGCAGGGGTGTAACGTTGGGAAGTATGCCTGTCTACATATATATATATATATATATATATATATATATATATATATATATATATATATATATATATATATATATATGTATATAAGTTCTGGAGTATAATACAATTATAGTATATAAAACAATTGGAAAATCCGCACTGGGATTATGGTGGGGACCTCGTAAGCCTATAGCCTATATATTTTTGGGGCAATAAAAGAGAAATTTTTTACGCCGCTCTTACTGTTGTACTTATACTGAAAAGCAGGGATTTTCTCGCCGCAATTTTAACGAAGGGATTCTTTTCGCAGCAATCTTAGAGAAAGAATTTTCTTTACCGCACATGAAACATGTGAAAAATGCTAGCAAACATGATCGAAAACGGCCGAATGCCTGAAAAAAACCGAATAGTTGGAGCAGCGCGGTTGATGAAGCAATTTTTGAAAGATTGGTGGATTCGTACTTTCACGCGTTCGGCCTTTTTCATGCATATTTGCAAGCATTTTTCACGCATTATACAGACTTTGAAACAAAATGAAAATATAGTCTTGTAGAATAATATTTCTATTTGAAATTCTTCTTACAGAATTAAAATCGAACCACCTATGACACATTTAGGCACGCTGCAAGAAATTGCACTAAAATTTTTAAATAGCGATTGCGTAAAAATCTGATCTGACACCTCGGGGTCTTAGAACTCAAAAAATACCAATAAGTTACTATTATTTTTCGAAGAGCCAGCCTTACAACTTAAAAAATTAGGAAGATATGAATTTCTGAAAAACGGCAAATTTTCCGGTTTTTCCTGCCTTTCTCCGTTACTGATGATCCGATCGAGTCACCCAGGACTCATTTTGTTGGTATTTTTATTCTATATAGGACAATCGAGATTACTGCATTAATTTTGACTTTATAAGTAAAAAAGGAAAAAAAAACACAATTTTTTGCTTTTTGTTGTTTATAACCAATAAAAGTATGATAGTAGAAAGTGGAAAACATAACAAAATATTGCTAAGGCTTGCTCTCAATGTGGTGGTATAGTTGGTATCTTCATAATATTTTTGCATGAAAAATAATCTACTATTTTATATATCCAAGGTGCGATCAAAAATATTTCATTAACGAGTTTAATCTAATATGGAGTGCAAACTTTAACTGGGATAAGTTTGAAAACAAATAGACAACAATTTTACATAAAAATTCAAAAATACGTCAATTTTAATTTTTATTCGGACATATTTTTAATGTGTTTTCATGAATATTATACCCGTTTAAGAGATGAAAATTAACCATTACTTTACTTTTTTAAAATGGGACACTCTTGTAACACTTCACTGGAAAGTTTATTAAAAAATATAATTAATCCACATTTTAGTTTAAATATAATTATAACATTTATAAAAATAAAATGATCGAAATTACAAATTTAATCAAGAACAATCATTCAAGGAATTTTTGAAATAAAAAGGTTCTTTAAAGAATCAATAAAGAACAAAATTACTTTGTTAAACTTACCATTTTTTTATTACCGAAAAACTGTCAGGACCGCGGTTACTTAACAATGTTACATTATTAAACGCAATGCCTTAATACTACGGATTCACATAAGAGGACATTTTTACCTCGACATTTTTTACTATCTAGGTATCAAAGGTAGAACATCGAACAACGTCAAGTTTCGAAGGTCTTAATCGTTAAGAAGGTTGTGATTTTATTGCACTTTTGAATTTCTATGGCCTCTAAGATACTAAGCAAAATTTGACTATTGTTGCATAGTTTTCTTTTTGAAGCAGGAGACGAGAAGCCGTTTCTGTTGTCTTATCCAAAACATTCATGTAAGAAAATGACGAATATGAATTGAAGAATTTGTGAATTCTTCTTTTCTCGGCCTAATAATTCCTTTTGTAAAAAATGATATGACAGAAACTAAATATGTAACCATTTATTTTAGAAGAATAAATAATTAACGATTTTCCAATTCTAGACATATACTGTAATTTTGAAAATATCAGTGTTACATATTAACCAATCTGACTTTTCCAGATATTGCCTCAACTTAAACGAAGCTCAGTGGAGTTGATTATAAGGTAAATAGAATAATATGTTCCAACTGTATCACTCAATTTTATTTGCTTGATTTTTTCATTTAAAAAATCTTTTTATACGTTAACAAAAAAAAACAATTGTTTCATAAAAATTTTATTCCTTGATACATAAATCTGAGAATATAACTATACTTTTCCTTTAAGACTAAGAGTTTTTGACTCTTATTGTAAAAATGCATCTTCTTCCACAATTCTTCTAATATTTCAAATTTTTCACTTAATTTGAGCATTTTTTTGGCTTTTACCTGATAATTCAAATTGTATTCAAATATTATTGTAAAAATAAGAATCATTGACCTGTGCAGTTTAATATTATATGTTGGCATTCCTTGCCGCAACTGATAAGATTAGAGTGTTTTTCTTTGGATTTTGTTACCTAGTTACGAATTGAATAACGATCTCTTCAAAAATATTCAGTATTAAAAGAGATTTTAAAGGTTGAAAAGTTGTTGTAGCTTCAGTTTCGTTATCTATAATTTTATGCTTTTGCAGGTATATCCTCTGCTGTATCTCGTTTTATAGTTAGATATAATTAAACTAAACAGAGGGACTCTATATGCATGTCAAAGACTTTATTATCAATAGCGTCTTAGCGATTCAAATAGAAAAAATTTTATAAAAAAAAAACTATTTACAACTCTTCAATATAAAAATATATAAAAATATTTTTTAATGCGGTATCTCAAAACAAAATTTATTAGCTTTTAGAAAATTGACTTTTCAAAAATGACAAATTTAGCGGTTTTATGCCATCCAATTTTTATACTTTTTGATCATTACAAAACTCGATGAAAGTAACTTCAAACTTCTTCACGATCACAGCAAATCTCGATGACAGTAACTTTAAGCTTCTTTGTGATACAAAAGTGCCAAATGGTCTAAGTTACTGACGCGCCTTCAACAATTAAATCAATCAATCAATCTCCATGATACAGTTGTGAAAGCCTCACTGACCGAGAACATTTCAGGAACATACTAGTTTCGTGAATGGTCACATCAGATTATAAGCTTAGTAGTCTAGCCAATAATGAAAGTTTCACTTCACTGTAGTTGAATTTTAATAACTTACATTTTTCTCAACACAATTTATGTTATAGGAAAAAATACTCAATCGTAGATCAATTAACAAAATAAGTACAGTAATATTCTTGAAAATTGACGGTTAGATATAGTTTTTTAATGGTAGATTACAAATTAATATGATTTTTTTACTCGGCTGAATTATGTACAATGAAGTATGTATCATGTATTTATAGTATATTTAAATAATCCAAAAGACAGGAAGAAAACAGGAGATCCAATTATTGGACGAAGCTGTAAGTATTGAGACTAGCAAAGATACTTCTTGGGAACTATGACCAGAAAATATTCGAGGAATACATAAGCCTAAATAAGAACCAACTCAGAGTTCTAACAGGAATCGTGACAGCGCATTGCCACCTGAAGGGACACCTCAAGAAACTCGGATTGGCAGAAAGAGAAGAGTGCATATTCTGCGAGAAGGAGGACGATCTCTATTCACATCCTTTCAGAGCGCACTACACTTTGAAGCCGTTCAACATCTAGCCGGCAAGGTATCCCTTAGGACTTGGCAGCAGTAAGAGAACACAATAGATCTATCAGGACGCAGTGTATAGATCCCTAATTTTACGCATATATACCGCAAGATTCCACGAAACTTTTTGTAACGTTCCAAAACTTTCTCGAAAGCTTGCTAAAAGCGTCCTGCAACCTTTCATACTATGTGGGATATAATATAAATTATAACGATATCATGAACAAAATGAAGTGGTCGACTAGGAGATCTATTTTCATGGCAACTAGATTGGGTTTAAGTCTTAAACCTAGTGAATATGGATGTTAGTGCTTAGAGACCGAGAAATTTAAGCGTTAATGACTCATATGTACCAAGAAGTGGATATGTTTGAAAATTGAGGTATGATAGTATGGGGTGAAATTTTCAATGAAGGTTGAACAGAGCTGTATGTTTATAAACATGCAATGACAAGTGAAATTTATGCTCACGAGATCGCAACAAATACAGTGAATAATTATTGTTGGAATTGGAGCCCAATTTCAGATTTTTGGATGATAGCGCTGGCTCACACACAGCTAGGATAGTTCCAGAACATCATTAATCATTTTCTATTACCTCTGCTTTATCCAGATCTAAACTGTATTGAACATGCTTGCAAGAGTCGTAATTGGTCGTTCACGGTCACTTCGTCAAGAATATTACTGAAACAAATTCTTTTGGATTTACGGGATGGGTTGGATCAAGGTGAGTTGAATCATTAAGCAAGCCTCGCCGAGTGCCAAACCATTGTAGCCAGCAAAGACGGAATTATCTGTTCTTAATCAATTTTCAATCTGTTTTGTAAATGCTTAGAGAAAAATACGAATAAATTCCAAGGAAAATATTTGTTTAGTATAAATAAATCTGTTTTATTTTTAGGAGGAATAAGAGTATACAATTTTCTTTCAGAACAATTTTTTTCCCGGACCTCCGCCATATCCGTAATTTATTTCGATCAGTTTAGTTAATCATACCAATTAAGAGGCTTTCCATAAGGATCGAATTGATCGAAATAAGTTAAGGATATTCTGATGTCACTAGGAAAAAAATAGTCCTGAAAAAAAATGGTGTAAGTTCATATAGTCTTTCTCTCGTAGAAATAAAACACATTTATTCAACTTGAAAGCTTATTCAGAATTTAACGATATATTTCTCTAATAATGTAACAAAACGGATCCTTTTGAGAACTAAACATTGACTAATAATGAGTAATTTCGTCTCCGTTAGCTATAATTGCTTTGACATGGCGAGGTTTATTTAAAATTAAATTATTCAACTTACTTTGATTAAAGCATCCCTTCAATCTGGAAGAATTTGTCCCAATGTCCATCATCACGAAGATTAAGGACCAATTATAGTTTAGATTTGGACAGAATGAAAGTCAATGTTAGCTGTTTCAGAACTACCCTGGTTCTTCGTAAATGAACGGTATCATTCAGTAATTTGTTACTGGGCTCCAAATTTCAACGATAATCATTCACTATGCTAATGATGTCGTAGGCATAAATTTCACTTGTCATTGTATGTTCATAAACATACAATTTCGTTCGACCTTTATACAAAATGCCACCCCATACCATCCCATACCTCAACCTCCAAACGAACGCTCTTCTTGAATATCTCGATCAATAATTTTTTAGTTTCGGGTTTGTAGATGTGATCTCTATGTCTGTTACCATGAACATAAAATTGCTCTTACCGCTATGGTATGCCACTTATTACGTCATTATATATATATATATATATATATATATATATATATATATATATATATATATATATATATAGAGGATTCTATGGTTCACTCTCAATGAAGGTGCTTTATATGTTTGAAGCAATTTCAATGATTTAAAATAATTTGCGGGGTAATGTAAATTCTACTCTCAGCACAAAGGTCATAGATAAGCAATGTGCAGTTTCTAGTAGGCTTCATCCTAGCCATTTTTACTATTAATCACTTTTCTCTGACATTCGTTGAGAGACAGAATACATTGAAAGAATATGACAGAGGCTTACGTTCATAAGTAGACAAAAATGGGCTGAGGAAGACGAAGAAGAACATGTCGTCAACTTATTCATATCTAAATGTTTTGTCATAATGACAGAATATTACGAGTGTATTTCTCGAACTTAGTCCTACATTGTCAGTTATTTATCTGTCATAGAGAACAAGGTCATGTACTTTATCAATACTTTTTAATTATCGCAGCTCCATTTGCATGTTCGTCTGCACATGAAGTTCTACTACACATAACGTGACGATACCAAGGTTTCACAATGTTATAAGAAACAGTTTAGTCATACGAATTATTCCTTAAGTCCACATGAATTAGAGTTAGAATCACACCTTTTTTCTAATTGTGTATTTTCGCTGCTCTTTGTTAAACATGCTCCATTTTGATATTAATACACTTATTAATATACACGTTTGTACTGTCAAGGAAGTAACGAATTGAGAAATTTTGCATATATGTTTTAAGAACGTTTAATGTATGCGTGCGAAAGAATGACAATTTGCTACATCATACTGGAAATACGCCAGGGGTGAGCGATAAAAATCATCCGCTGTACCTCGTTTTGTGTCTTAAATATTTGTTCCTACCTCTTTTTCACTGTGCTAAAGCTGATTGCATTTGTAAACTCGGCATTACTTCATATATATATATATATATATATATATATATATATATATATATATATATATATATATATATATATATATGCCAGAATAAATCGCAATTAGAATTTGCAGTCAAGTAATACAGGAAATTACAGTTTTCACAAAGAGTGTAAAGTGTTGTAACGAAGTTACTGAATTTTTAGGCATGAGTATATTCGCCGGGGTTTATTTTATTTATTATACATCCGAAAAATCTGATTCTAGCGGGAAAAAATGCTTAAAGTTACCATATTGCCGGTATATAATTAGATTTGCCGCGCCATACCGAGAAATGCGATTTTCCGACCGTTTTCAGAACGTCCGTCTGTAGTGATCGCGCTCCGTATATCGCAGTACTGTATGACCGATCACCCCACCCCGTCACTCACCGGCGTAGTGGGAGCTCGGATAGGCTATTTAAGCTCGAGCTAGCTATTATTTTGCCGAGAATCAGTTGCGTGCCTGCAGCCGAAGACGACACATCTTCGATGGATTTATTTCTCTTCGTACAGGCATTGACACATTAGTTTCGTTATCATCATAGAAGAAAGAAGAGAGAAGAAAAAACGACGTAACGCATATGTAGATGGGGCAATCTCCTACTGAGCAGCGTTGATTACCAGGGCGAGATCATAACCTCAAAAGGTAACATAACCTAGAAAAAAGGAAAACAAACGAGAAGAAGAAAAGGATCATTTAGTGCCCAATTAGATCTGCATTTCTTTGCAATTCCGCTTAAAAAGATTATTGAGACGATAAATCCCTCAACAGAGTCATTTAGGAGATAGTGAAAGAGAAGTGAAACCATGATGCAGATCTGATGGAGAGATTTTCCGACGGGTTGCACCATTGGTGACTAGGAAACAAATTCCTAGGTCTGGAACTTGGAGTCTGAGCATCTAGGACTAGAACTTCATCTTTCAAGCAAGAGATGAAATAAGAAGACAGGGAAAACAAACTTACATTATTTGTGAAATGTAAAGCAGTGCGAAGCAATAGGTGCACTGGCACCTGGAGTGGAAACACTAATGCTGTGATGACTGGAGGTTTGTAAAGGCTACGGCCAGGAAATCGAAGGACACTTACTGCGAATTTCTGTTGATTATAGCTTCACTATATTCAACGGAAATAGAATTGTGAAGACCTTAAGTCCAGGGGGATTTTAGCCGGTAGGAATCCGGCACTATCTTCACACTTCGCGATAGTGATTATGCAAGAGTTCCCGGCCATCAAAAAAAAAGAAAAGAATTTGCCGAAAACTGCCTGTTCTCCGCCCGGGTTCACAGTCCCCATTAACTATCTAGGTGACCCGCCGGATTACGCATTCCTGGTCTAGCAATGTAGGTGAGGCTAGGCTTATGTATAAATGACGTTTTATCATCCACTGCCTTCCTTACGTCCTACCCGGCTAATGATCAGCATTGTCAACGGACAGTATAAGTTCCTTTCCTAACTTTCTACCGCTATCGGTCGACATTGCAGAGGACCCTTGTAACTACGGACCATGTCATTCCAGCCCATCGATGCTGACGAGGACCTTTACAAGTACGGGCATCGTCGGTTTCTTTCTTTCTTTTCTACCGTCACCTATACACAGATGCATCGCATGCCGTCGGTTTAGTTTTGTTTCCGTAATGATCAGGAATGTGTTTTACCGCTTGGTGCCCTCCGATTTCCATTGTTAAGGGCACATAATAATTGCCTCCCCCACCTTTATCTCCGTCGCCGCTTGTAGAGACGTCGTTCACCGTCGATCGATGCCGGGTTACTGTAAGACATATCGTGTGTACTGTTGCCCGTTGAATTTTTTAGTACGCGCAGTGAACTGCGTCGTGGATTCTAGGTTCGAAGCATCGCGATTTAAGCACGAGCCGTCGTGAATAGTGTCGCAAACGTATAATACGAAGTAACGTGGATAACGTCGTGATGATAGCACCAGGTTACCGTCTACCGCTACCGACATTCCCTAATCCCATTTTTAACATTACAGATAACAATTGGCAGCCGGCAGCCAGCACTAATACGCGCAATTCACCCCTGGCTTGCCGTTTCTCTACTGTAACAAGCTACCAGGTGTATAAGTGGGCCCTCGGCCACATTAATCCTGTGGGTTGCGCCCGAAAACCGATCACCGGGTAGATGCTTTGACCATCGGATAGTCAATCCGTTGAACAGTTCAGAGAGCAGAGATATTCTGATTGTAGGTAGATACCGCCGTGCGTAATTAGATACTCTTGCGCTGAGCATTTGACCGATGACTGGCTGCACGATAAATATCCACCTTCCAATGTTCCACTGCTGTAAATAACGGCATTCGTAGAACGCAACATTCTTTTTAAAACGTCATTACAGTATATTTATTAACTAACATAACATTTTACTTGCAATATGAAAAATCTAATTTTTGTGTCAGCCGAAGGCAAATCTAAAAATATAAAATATTTTATTTCTTTTAAAATGTTAGTTATTCTTTGCCATTGTGTGGGTTATATATTGTATTGTATTGCAATGAATGGAGTCGCTCGGTTCTAAGATAGCAACCTTCAATTTGACTTAAAAAGATCTTTTGTGAATACTCTTCGTTGTTCCAAAATACCCAAACTTTTGGCCAAGCTTAAGATACAACGGACAGTAACTTAAATAATATCGCCAGCAGCGGGGAAAATTCCTTTAAGATATTTAAGCCGGTCGGCGGCGGGATATGTTTTGGGTTTCATTCGAATTTAGTCAAAGCATACAGAGTTCGAGTATATTGTTACTTTTATTTTGTAAAAGTTTAAATGCGTATACTATACAACAACACAACAAGAAAATCTATAAAATAGCTTAAATTAAAGAGACAAATAATCCTTGTGATTTAAATAATATGTGTGTTAAACATTTTGTTACTGAATGGTAATCGACTAGAAAACTAACTACATTTTAAATAAAGAGAAATATTGGGAAAACTTAAAACAAATGTTGGCAATTGTTATGATACTGAATTGATCTATCTGTACAATCAAACATGGCACAAATTAAATAAAGCTCAATCAAAAAAAAAGTGATAAAAACTTAATTGTGTTAAAAGCTCTTATTAATCACACCTTAGGTAAAAATTGGGGTTATACCCTCACAAAATACATTTTTTCTTACTATAGCAGTAGTAGTTATTAATTAACAGCACATCAACCCATAGAATTTTTTAGTGACGGGACCTACGGTTTTATGTGGCATCCGCACCACGATCCTTGACACTCAACCAATCCCGAGCTTTTACCCTTTGTCAGTTTTCGTGTCTACCGACTGTCGGCTACGGCACTCGGCGTTTCCAAGCGGTCCCCCATCCAAGTACTAACCGCGCCTAGAGTAGTTTAACTTCAGTGATCTGATGGGAATCGGTGCGTAATACGTGACAAGCATTCTTATTATATCTTTGCTAGTTCAAAAGAGTGCCTTCTCTTGCTAACTTTAAAGAATTTATATTAATCGGTTACTTGATAAACTAGTTGTGTAGTAATAAAAACGGTAGCGAAAGAAGAAGAGCACAGAAACAATTTGCTGTTGTTTGTTTATCGATAAAGGTAATTGAAAAAGGTGTTGCCTCATTCATTGAACGTTTTATTATTTTGCGAGTTAACTGTAACAATAACTTATTTAGTTTACTACTAACCCAACTGAAGTAAATCGTAAACAGGTAAGTTGGAAGCATGTATGTAGAGTGGAGATGGATGATACTACTTGTATCTTGAGGTTCTTTCTCAAACATTCATTATATTTTATTTAATTATTGTGTTAGAAGATGTAGAATAAATCTTATTCTACGCAACTGTATTATTTGTGCTGCAAAATAGGCTATTGGCTATGTACTTTAGAAAGGAATTGAAACATTACAGTATTTTCATTATTTCATACCTTCAATCCACTTTTCCGTTTTTTGTGTTTTAATCCAAAACTATGAATTATTTGTATATATATATATATATATATATATATATATATATATATATATATATATATATATATATATATATATATATGGAACAGGTAACTTTTAACCCGTATATTATTTAATTTTATATTTTTGCGTGAAAATTTTTCTTTATTTAAGGAACAAGTAATTTCAGAATGTTTAATGATAAAGATAGTTATATTTTGAAAAAATTATTAATATGACGTACGGAATAAAAAATAATTTTCACACTATTTGATACTTTTGTAATTCATTTATTTTTTAAAAGCTGGATTCAGTTAAACTATTTTCAATAATTTTGTCAATGTCCTCGTCAGCATCCTTGAGAATATCATCTTCAGTAACGTCAGGTACATCAGCATTTTCACAATTTAAACCTATACATTCTTTGCAGAAAATGGTGCAATTGATTTCTGACTTCCTGCAACTACAATTCCCTTGGCATTCTTTGGTTCCACCACCGGCTATTATTTCAAGCAAAGTTTCCGGTACAGGCTGTTTATTTGTAAAAATTGATATCAATACATTTTTCGACCTTTTCCAACCGCAGTCGGGAGGATTTAAAATATTTTCTTTCCAATGTGGCATTTGCAAGTATGTCCTTAAGCCATGCTGTTAAGTAGCATCAGCTTATGGAGGCAATTGTGATTAAGTAAATTTCGCACTTGTTAAAAGCTTCTGGAATAGCTTATAGAAACAGGTGCTTTGTCTCTCAATTTTCAAGCCGCGTAACAAAGCTACGATGCATTCAGATGAAGAACCGACATCTTTAGGACTTGCGTGTTCCCCCAAAAATACATCTAAGTTTTTCTCCAAACTGGAAGCTATTATGATTCTACAGTTTAGCTATCATTTTTAATATACTTGACCTCAAAAAATATATATTTTTGCATTCTTCTGTTAATATTGATAAGAAGATCGACATCTTGGCCAATTATAACCATATTATTTGACTGGGATGTCAAATCTTTAGCAGTCTTTACATTGAACCCGTATCTATCTTCTTCAGCTCGCCCAATTTTGATATTAACAGCTTGAAACTTTTGAATCAAATTTGAAATAAAGCTGTATTTGTTATTTTCATTTGCAAAAATTTTTCTGATTTAGATAATGGCTATGCGTTATCTTGAATATGTACTCCCGGACCAACCTGTTTGGTTAGACATAATCTTTCAACATATTCGTACCTGCATGGTTGACCTCGCTTGGGTAGCCATTAAAAACAACAGTGTAATTTGTATAAAAAATTTTCAAGTGATTTATAAATTTTATACTAATTTCGTCAAATGTTTCGTGAGCGTTCGAAACAATTTTGTGAAGTAAAAACCCACTATCGTAAAAAGTTGCTAATGTGAAAGACCATGTCTCAGGTACTATTCGTGCTAGACTTCGGTTGGAGACCATTTTAACGGACGTGATGTCAGCTTTCTGTTGGAGGGGCCAATGTCTATATCTAAATTTACTTATAAAAAAGTTCTAGGGCGAAATTTGAGAAAGAAGGAAAAATTAGCTAATATGACGAAAAATAGCAAAGTTTGAGATGCCATGTCTTGGATACTTTTCCTTGTACAGAATTCTGTGGGAGCTTATTTTAACCGGCGTAATGGCAGCTTTCTTTTTTATAAAGTAATGCCTATACCTAACTTTCCTTAGAAAAAAGTTATGGGGAAAAATGCATTAATTTTTTTGTTTTTGGGGTATATTTCTTTGAAAAATGTACCATTTCGATAGAAATTTCATTACCTAAAATTTTTTTCTGACCATAAACCTACCAAAAATGCATAGTTTTCGAGTAAAGCTCAAAAAACTGAAAAGCGAACACATCTACCTTAATCTGAAAAACGCACCCCTTAATTTGGTAGCACTTCGTGATTTTATCATGTTTGAAAGTCAATTGAATGTATGCAGCAATGAAAACACTTTAACCTTTTAGTTTCTTTTAACCCTATTTTTTTTTCGACATATTCAAGAGCCTTAAACAGAAAAAAATAAACAAATTATTTTTAACTTTTTTTTTGTCCAGGCTTAGAATGAGTTTAAGAAATTTGAGACGTGTTTAAAGGTTACCAGGACATCAAAAATAAAAATCTGCATTGCAACAATGATAATAATTTAAGAATGAACTGGCAAAGATCAATAAGGATAACCCATAAAGTCAATATCAAACCAAAACAAAAAAATTTCATTTTTAAAATTTTTTAATTCGAATTTAAGTAAATGTTCATAATGACCCCCGTTTTCATGAACTCATAGATTAAAACTGCAGAGAAAGTTGAACTGCATCCTTTCCTTCATCTCTGCATCTAAGTATTGTTTAGTGAATTTTGTATTCATGCTCACAATTACTTTTTGTAGTTTACAGGTCTACAGAATCCCTTCTGTTTAAGAAATGTCCATAAAAAATAATCTATAGGCATTAAATTCGGCGAGCAGGGAGGCTAATTTGTAGGACTATCATTTTCACTGCCGATCCAATGATTTTGAAAATTCTCATTTAAATGATTTATAATATTTAATGTGAAGTGTGGGGATGCACCGCCATGCATGACCCACATATTTTGTCTAGTAGCCAGTGGAAGATAATTCAATAAGTTTGATAAAATAACTAAGTGTTCTAAGTAATTCAAACCATTTAAATGAGGTAGCAAGGTGACAGGTCTAATAACACAAGTTTACAAAAAAAAGGTGGCTGTCTATTTGATCAGACCATTTTATTCTTATGTAATTAGACGCCCTCTATCACATCAGGTTCAAGATCACTTCAAGGCTAAATGTAGTAAAATTCACTAAATAAATCTGAAGAAGTACGTTTTTGAGGTCGCTGAATCCGAATTCGTGGTTTGTTTAATCTCCCAAGGTTAGCCAGAGATCATTTCAGGGTCATTTCAAAGTCAAATTGAAAAAAATCCACCAAATAAATCTGAACAAGAAGGTACGTAGGTTTGTGATGTCTCTGAATCCAAATTTGTGATTTGTTTAATCTCCCAAGGTCAGTGAGAGGGCACTACAGCGTTATTTCAAGGTAAAATTGAGAGAAATCTATAAATAGATCTATACAAGAAGATAGGTTGACTTTTGAGGGCTCCGAGTCTGAATTCGTTGTTTGTTTAATATCTTAAGGTTAACCAGAGTTAAAATATTGGCGTAGTTCGTTATTAATTTTTCTCAAAAGCATAAACGTTGAAAAATTAGATTTGGATCCACAGCAACTTTAATTTTACTGCTCATGCTCAATAAAGATGTAACTATATCTTAACTTGTAATTTTTATATCTTCAAAATTGAAATCTTTCGTTTTTTTTTTCCTAAATTAGTTCTAATATCAAATGTCTTATAACACTTAATAGTTTCATTACCCACAACTCCAGTGGAAATTTTTATGACTTCCTGTACGTTAGGAAAGGGGTTTTGAATTTTAAAAAATTCTCTAATTGTATCTACTGCTTTAGAATCTTCATTTATTCTATTTCCAGCATCAATATGCTGACATGATGATTTAAAGGAAACTTCACGAAATTTCTCCATTCGGTCTACTACGTCCACAAACTTTTAACTTTAGGGCTAAGGTGAATTGAGCTCAAGAACTTGCGGTAGCTTCTTGTACTGACCTTTGAAAGACTCCCTGTATTTACACCTGAAGCAATAACTATACTAAAAATATATTTCTTTAAGAATTGAAAATACCTTCATTACTCTAATTAAAAAATTATAAATAATATTTAACTAGGAAAAAGTTATCACGAGAAGGTTCGAACCTGCGAACGTTTGAATCAACTTTACATTACTTTTAAAACTGTTTATCATTCATAAATTTACTTAACTTCATTAAGACAATGAGTGTTTTATCTACACCGCTAGATGAAGAAAGGTATTCTTCATCAAGTTTTCTCTTTCTATTGGCGTAACACTTCTACCTACAAGGGGTCTATGTCTTCCCTACTCTAACTATCATACTTCAATGGTATTCTAAATACTATTAGATGGAGCTAAATCATTTCCTAATTGAAATTCTGAGTAAGAAAGATCGGCATTGTATGATCATCTTAGGAAGTGGCTCTACTGAAATTCAAATGCGCTGATAGACCTTTAAGCAAGAACTTTACGAGATTTTTTATTTTTTATTTTTTTAATGTTTTATTTTTGTTTACGTGATCTTGATATGGCCTTCAAGGTCAAGGTCACGGCAAAGGTCCAATTTAAAGTCACATTAAAATACACAGTTTGATTTCCAGAACTTCTGTAGCAAAAGTCTTTCTTCATCACCTTCAGTCGTTTATTCACACCAATCCAAAAGGATATCTGATTTTCAAATGACCTCTAGATTTAATTTTACCACTTATGTTATTTCTGCTGTTGGATAAGAAATTTCCCGCGATTCATTTCTGCAAATAAAAAATGGGGGTTTCCATTCCAGCTTCAAATGGTTCTGAAAATTTGCCTCCAAATAAATGACCGTCTCTGTCCTTGACAATTTTGTTTGAACCATTTTTTTGTAATTTGACTGTTTTAAAAGATATTTGGATTTCTAGATTAAAATGACGCACTCTATATTAAAATAAAATATGTGAAAAACATTTTTATGAATAATTTATAAGGAAACTTTTTGAGTTATTTCCCTTTGATTACTATAAATCGAAATTGTCCAAAATATAAGTTGTTAAAGTTTATATATAATTTTAAACGTTATATTTTATTAGTTAAAAACTTAAATTATAAGTCATTTTACTTCTATTTCATAATATTATCAGTAGTGGTTCTTGAATTTTTCTGCTCCACAGGTGTTTCTTTGTTCAAAGATTTTGACGCTTGTTTGGTAGTACTTGTTTTTTTCTTCTTACTTCTTACTAAAATATTACATTATTTATTACTTATGAAGTTTGCTGCTTTTTACACAACTACAAAATGTGAAATATATATATATATATATATATATATATATATATATATATATATATATATATATATATATATATATATATATATATATATA
The DNA here is from genome assembly GCA_034092305.1 of Diaprepes abbreviatus. Classification (NCBI taxonomy): domain Eukaryota; kingdom Metazoa; phylum Arthropoda; class Insecta; order Coleoptera; family Curculionidae; genus Diaprepes; species Diaprepes abbreviatus. Next base: position 2,251,375 of record JASJET010000107.1, read on the forward strand.
TATATATATATATATATATATATATAGGTACCTTTAGCGACTCTGCAGTTGTCAGATCCTTTAAGGATTAAAAAATAATATTTTTGTCAACCCTACGGACTTTAATATCTACATCGTTTAATTTTGAATAAAAGGACTTAGAAATTTCTTAGCTTTTCTTAATTTTAGAAATATTTTGGATGCCGTTGTGGTTTATTCTTTTGGATGTTTCATTTTTAAGGAGCTGTCAGAATATAGAATCTTGGTTTAGATGCAAAACTACGAATAAAACAATATTACGTCCTTCAACAATACCAATATATTCTGATTAAAGACGTAAAGACTATTGTGGTAGTCAATGGTACTTTGGAAATCCGAATCCTGGACTTTTTTATTAATATAATTTAGAAATCATCCTATTCTTTTTTGTTTTAAAAACATTTGAATAGAGTTGCGTAATTGAATAAAAAAGCAATAGCTTTCTAGAAATATAACGAAAATATTTGTGTAGTTGCTGTTAGTATTTCGATATGTGTTCCATGGAGCCTCAAGTTTAGTAATAAATCATAATATATTATATGTTATGAAATTCTGAGACCGTGCCCTCTTTCCTAAAAGTTTGGAAATTGTATTTTTTTAAATTTGTTAGATAATGACATTTTCCAGAAGAACGATCTTTGTTAAATGTATTGTTGCTTACAACAGAAAATATGTAGTCAGATCTCAAGTGGAAAGAATCTATAAAGAACAGTTACATAAAATTGTATCTATTGTTAAGTCTATGTATGTAGATACATTTTTCAAGCCATTTAAAAATACTTTTTCAGAAATTGGAAACTCAGCAGGTGAGCTTGTACATACAATTTGGTGGGAATAACAAACACAAAATATTCACTTGCTATGGTTTATAAAAAAAACGATATGACAAAGTCTACGATTAATTAAATCTTATGGTCTCCACCAGGGGGTAATTTTGCTAATTAATAATAGCTAGAAAAATATTTATAATCTTAGTGAAAATTTTTACCTAGAATGCTGCTGTTTATATATTTCTATTCTTAATATTTATGTAGTCCCTCCCAACCTTTCATAAGCAAGAAATGTTATCATTTTGTTATTAAACTACACGATCTTCTTTAATAAAAATAACAATAATAAAATACTCTTTTATCAAAAACTGTCAACGGAAATGAGTGCTGCGGTGTTGGAGTATGAGGGAAGCAATCCGTTAAGAAGACCGGCACTGCCTAAAATTAATTCATCCAAAAAACTGGGTGCCATGTTAGATATCATGAACAATCGGATTTTACCAGCTTATGTTTCAGATGCCTACACTCTGGAGTCCTTACATATGACCATTTACTGTGCCGCGACTGCTATAGCTAGAGCTCTAGAAATTAAAGTTACAACAGAGCGCCGACCAGCAAGAACAGAACCCAACACACCACTATGGGAAAGACGTCTAAATAAGAAAATTGAAAATCTTCGAATAGCTATAGGACAGCTGACGGAGTACATCAGGGGCACAAGAACTAGTTGACTGCAAAGGCGAGTTGAAGAAATCATGAATCGTGTCCGATATCATTCGCAACAAGATCCAGCGAATGTTACTGCTCAGCAATGCCTTGATTCGCTGAAACAGAAGCTCTCTGTTATTGCAGGACGGCTAAAGAGGTACAAGACCAGCAATAACCGAAAACGAGACAATGCGCTCTTCCAATGATCAGAAAAGACTTTCTACCGTAAGCTTAACTCTCGACCTAATATAGCAGATAATAGATATAGAAATTTCAAGAATAATCAACGAATTTCATAACTGGAAAGCTCCAGGTCTCGACGGGATCCAGAACTACTGGCTCAAAAAGTTCTGGTGTATGCACCATCAGCTGGCTAATCTTATTAATGATGTTTTCCTTAACCCAGCAAAAATGCCATTGTTCTTGACCGAAGGTATTACGTACCTCCTACCAAAGGATCAACATAACACACATGACCCAGCTAAGTATAGGCCGATCACCTGCCTACTCACACTGTATAAGGTGATCATCTCCTGCTTGACCCAACGCATCTATGCACACTGTGAGCAAAATAACATCATTGCAATTCAACAAAAAGGATGCACGAGGGGAGCAATGGGATGCAAGGAAAAATTGATTGTTGACTCTGTCATATGTAACCAAGCCTGTGCCAACCGAAGAAACCTCTTTGTTGCCTACGTGGATTATAAGAAGGCCTTCGACTCGGTGCCACATGAGTGGTTCAAAACTATATTGAGAATGTATAGAGTCGATAACAATTTTGTTTCCTTTTTAGAATGCATCATGTCAACCTGGAGAACTAGGATCCAATTGCAAGTGCCATCCAGCGACACCATCGAAACTAACACCATTCCGATACGAAGCGGAATATTTCAGGGCGATTCACTTAGCCCATTGTGGTTCTGCCTTGCATTGAACCCACTATCACGCCGTTTGAACTCCACCAGATACGGCTTTGGTGTTAGAAATAACAACGAAGAGGTAGTCAGAGTGAATCATCTTCTATACATGGATGATCTTAAACTGATGGCTGCTACCAGGAACCAGCTGGAACAAATGCTTAATATTGTAGAGGAGTTCTCCGGGGATATCGGAATGCAATTTGGACTTGACAAGTGCCGTATTTTGAATATCGTTAAAGGGAAGATACAACCGGGGGCTTTTGAAATGCAGAACGGTGAAACTATAGCTGCAATGGAAGCAGACCAAACATGTAAATATCTAGGTATGAAACAGGCTAAAAGAATTGACCATGGCACTATGAAGGCCGAATTGACAGCCGAATTTGTCAGGAGGGTAAGGCGAGTATTACGAACTAATTTAAATAGTAGAAATTTGTTTAAGGCGCTCAACACGCTGAGCTACTCTTTTGGAATTGTTAAATAGAGCAGGACGGACATCCAAAACCTGCAAAGAAAAATAAGGACACTCCTAACAAAAGCACAAAAACATCACCCTCAGAGTTCTATTGAACGTACAATGCTTTCAACACACCAAGGAGGAAGAGGATTGGTGGATATTGGTAAGCAGCTCGATCAACAAATAATAAACTTACGTTCATATTTCCACAGGCTAGCGTACCTTTCCACACTACATCGAGCAATATGTGAGGCAGATGATTCAAGACCGCTACAGTTGAGGGAACAAGATATTACTTCTCACCACCAAACAGACTTAGAGAAGTTACAAACCTGGCTACGGAAGCCACTTCATGGACGGCATCCAAATGGGGTCCATCAGGACAATGTCGACAACTCAGCGTCGAACTACTGGTTGATTTCAGGACAGATGTTTCCGGAAACGGAGGGCTTCTTGTTAGCTATCCAGAACCAGGTTATTCCGACGAAGAACTATCGGAAGTTCATTATTAGAGATCCCTCAATAGAAAATGACTAATGCAGATATGGCTGTTGAACATCAGAGACCATCCAGCACATAACTGGAGGATGTCAAGCGTTTGCCACAACCGAGTATAAGGAAAGACACGACTCAGCTGCTAAGATACTCCACCAAGAGTTAGCAGAAAAGTTAAACCTATTACAGGTAAAAAAGTGCCTTATTACCAATACAATCCCGAGGTTATTCTTGAGAAAAACCAGTTCAAGTTATATTGGGACCGAACGGTTTTGACGGATCAGACAGTTGCTCATAATAGACCAGATATTATACTAATAGATAAAACTTCTAGGCGAACTACACTAATCGACATCGCTGTACCTAACAACAACAACCTAAGGTCGAAATACAACGAGAAGATCGCCAAATACAGAGATCTGGAGGTGCAAATCCGAAGACAATGAGCAATGAACAGCGTCCAAACGATTCCCATAATACTCTCAACAACTGGAGTGATACCGAAGAACCTCCTGCAGAACATCAAGGGGCTGGGTCTTAGTGAGCATCTGTATAAACCGATGCAGAAAGCAACTCTCCTAGCAACCGCGCAAACCGTCCGAAAGTTCATGGGAAATACAGCAGACCACGTCACCTAGGACCCGATAACATGAGCTTCATACTTTTGGTATCTTTGAGTACCTGGTATGAGTAAATATTCCCTGGAGGGAGTGCGAGGCCGTTTGGCTTGTAAATCATAATAAATACTCTAATGATGCGAGAATAAATTAATTATGGACTCTGTCATATGTAACCAAGTGTGTACCAATCGAAAAAAACCTCTCTGTTTACGTGGATTATAAGAAGGCCGTCGACTCAGTGCCACATGAGTGGCTCACAACTATATTGAGAATATATAGGGTTGATATTCATCTTGTATCATTTTTAGAACGCATCATGTCAACCTGGAGAACTAGAATTTAGGCCAAATTCTCACTATAGGGCCGCTGTCGATACGCTCTAGGTCCGGTAAAATATTCTTACAGGAGAAATAATTAATTAATTCACACTATCGGTTTCGTGGAGATTTCGATATCATAAGATCTTTTTCATTAAAAAAAATGTATCGAACGAGAGCGAACTGAGATCGTATCGAGAGCAGCGCTATAGTGAGAATCAAGCCTTAATTGCAAGTGTCATCAAACGATATTATCGAAACTAATACAATCCCAATACGAAGGGTAATATTTCAAGGCGATTCACTATGCCCATTCGGGTTCTGCCTTGTGATAAATCGACTCTCTCGCCATTTTAATTCCACCAGATACAGCTTTAGTATTAGAAATAACAACGAAGAGGTAGCAAGATTGAATTATCTACTATACATGAATGATTTTAAACTGATGGCTGCTACCAGAAACCAGTTGGAACAAATGCTTAAAATTGTACAGAAAGTTCCCTGGGGATATCGGAATGTAGTTGAGACTTGACAAGTGCCGTATTTTCAATATCGTTAAAGGAGTGATGCAACCAGGTGCATTTGAGATGCAGATCGGGAAATGATAGTTGTAATGGAAGCAGAACAAACATGCAAATACCTAGGTAAGAAACGCCAAAAGAATTAACCATCGCACTATGAAGGCCGAACTGACCACCGAATTTGTCAGGAGGGTACGGCGGGTATTACGAAAATCTGCATAGGTTGGCGGACTCTTCCACACTACATCATGCAAAATGCGAGTCAGACAACTCGCCTACAGCTGAGGCATCAGAATATTGCTTCTCACCACCAAACAGACCAAGAAAAGTTACAAGCCTGGCTGCAGAAGTCACTTCATGAACGGCATCAAAATGAGATCAACCAGGATAATGTCGACAACTTAGCGTCGAACAACTGGTTGATTTTAGGACAGATGTCTCCGGAAACGGAGGGCTTTTTGTTAGCTATCCAAGACCAGGTTATTCCGACGGAAAACTATCGGAAGTTTATCGTCAGAGATCCCTCAAAAGAAAACGAACAATGTAGATATGACTTTCGAACTCCCCACAGTTCAGGCCATAACTGGATGATGCCAAGCATTTGCCGCAATGGAGTAAAAGGAAAGACACGACTAAGCCACCAAGATACTCCACCAAGAGTTGGCAGATAAGTTAAATCTATTGCAGGTAGGAAAATTGCCTTACTCTAAATACAACCCGGAGCCTATTCTTGAGAACAATGAGTTCAAGCTATATTGGGAATGAGCAGTTTTAATAAATCAGACATTTGCTTATAATAGACCAGACATTATGTTAACAGATAAAATTTCTAGACGACCTCAACGAATTAGCATTGCTATACCTAACAACAAGAACCTAAGGCCAAAATATAACGAGAAGATTGCTAAATACAGAGATTAGGAGGTGAAAATTCGAAGAGAATAGGCAATGAACGTTGTCCAAACGGTTTCCATAATTTTACCAACAACTGGAATAATATCAAAGAACTTTCTGTAGAACATCAAGTGGCTGGGTCTTAGTGACCATTTGTATAAACTGATTCAGAAAGTAGTTCCCCTTGCAACCGCATGGACCGACCGAAAGTTTGTGGGAAATACAGCAGACTACGTCATCTAGGACCCAATAACATGGAAAGCTCTATACTTTTCGTATTTTCGTATGCCTGGTATGAGTCAATATTCTCTGGAGGGAGTGCAAAGCCATTCAGCTCGAAAATTATAAATACTCTAAACCTCCACAGTAAACATTGTCTTGGTACACTGATTACAGTATTATTAAAATCTTATCTATGGTGACTAATTGAAGCTGAAAAATAACCTAATGATGTTGAGACATGCAAAATATTTACTCACAGTGAGAGTTTTCATAGTCAATTTTTTTTCAATATATTTCAAAAAAGCTCATTTGGAATTCTACAAGATTTTGAAATCATGTAGTAAACTAGAAATTTTAGTTAGTTAAAATTGAAATGCCAAAGTACAAACTATTGAAAAAATAATTATTGTTTTTTCTTGTGATATTTGACTGCTGATTTAAAAACAATTTACTACACATGAGATTATAGACATTCTTAATATCATCTGTGGAAAAGGAGAGTGGTTAAGAAACTTCCTGTATACAGAATTTATACATTTTTTTATATTAATCACTGTTTATAAAGTTTAATGTTTCAGTATCTTTTTTTAGTAAAAACATATGTTTTTTATCCCTTGAGTAGATTTATTCAGACACAGCTCTTGTTATTTTATATTAAGTATTCAAAACATTGAGATCCCCTTTCAATAGAAATGTTATAATTTTTCATTACATGTCAAAAGCTATACATAACACTGAAATAAAATTACTTTAATTTTGAAAATTGAAACGTATTTTGAACATTTATAATAATGTTCGGATATAAACCGAAAAGTCAACTAACAGAACAGTTTTGAACTTTTTCTGATACATAACATAAAAATAGTTAATAAGTATTAATGATTTCAGTATCATCATTATAGGCTTATAGAGTCATGAGGTTATGGGGTCTTTGGGTCATGGGGTTATTAGGGGTCTAACAGCATTGGTTTTGGATTAAAAGCATTCAATAACACTTAACAGTGGTTTTTTGAGGTTTTGGCAAAATCCTGATGTGGTGAAGGTTAACGAATCCAGGATTCGAATTTAGCAATCACGAAAACATATAGTAAACATACTCAGAACCCCAGGCCAGATTTTTTTTGTGTGGCTGTGTAATCCGTACGTTCATATTCACTAGCATTTTGGCTTTTCCTAGACAATTTGAGAGTCGCTGTGTATAATTTTTATAAGTATGTAATTTCAAACATATCGGAAGATTTAAAGATATACTACTTTTACTTACTTTTTTTACCAGACAGATAAATAAGTTTAGCTATTTTAGTGACACCAATAACTTCATCATCGTCATTATAAAGTGTCAGTTCCTCAATAATTCTAGTAAAATGAGGATGTCCCGTTCGTACATCTTCTACGATTTTAATTGTTTTGGGTATTATTATTAATCCATGTTGATGTTCGCTAACTTTAGTTTCTTCAGAAGAAAAAGTAGTTTTGCTTATATTTTTGTCACTTATTTTATTATTTATTTGAGTTGTTGAATCATAAGATTCCTCTATTGCCTTAGTTGTTTTATGTTCTGCAAATGTATTGGTAGTATAAAGTTCAGAGTTTTCAGTACCTTTTGAAGTAGTCATTAAGTCTTTTGGTGACTCCGTCGATAATTTGAAAAAATTTTTTATCAGTAGTTGTGTCGATTCTTTATTACTAATTTGATTTGTTGAATCATAAGATTCCTCTATTGCCTTAGTTGTTTTGTGTTCTGCAAATGTATTGGTAGTATTAAGTTCAGAGTTTTTAGTACCTTTTGAGGTAGTCATTAAGTCTTTTGGTGATTCCGTCGATAATTGGAAAAATTTTTTTATCAGTAGTTGTGTCGATTCTTCATTACTAATTTGATTTGTGGAATCATAAGATTCCTCTATTGCCTTAGTTGTTTTATGTTCTGCCAATGTATTGGTAGTATTAAGTTCAGAGTTTTCAGTACCTTTTGAAGTATTCGTTAAGTCTTTTGGTGACTCCGTCGGTAATTGGAAAAAGTTTTTTATCAATATTTGTGTCGATGTTTCAGATGATTCTATTATATTACTAGTTATTTCAGAAGATAATGATGTTAAATTTTCATCGATGTTTTCTAAAGATGTAGACGTACTAGACTTTTCTGCAGATATTCCAGTTTTAAGGGACGAAGCAGATGCTGCAGATTCAGTGGTGATATTTAATCTTTCGTTGTCACATAACTCGCAAGGAAGAGTTTCAGAACCTAATAATTTCTGGAATATATCATTGTCTGCATCTTCAAATGTAGTATTTAATGGAACATTTGCTTCCAGGGATGTACCAAGAACCTCTGTTGATATCCCTGATACAGATGGGTTTAAGGAAGATGTCAGTACAGATTCTGTTGATCTCTCTAAAATAGTGGTCCCTACAGGTGTGATACCACTTTCAGTGGAGGAAGTAAATGATATCGATGTTGAAGCAATACTTTCCTCTGAAATAGAACTTGGGTTAGGTGAGTTATTTTCTTGATTAATTGTAGTGTCAGAGGATGACTCATTTAAGGTTTTTGCTGAAGTTTCAGGTTCAGTAAAGGAAGAAGAATTTGTTAATTCCTGCTTTTCAGATCCCGTTGTTGATATTTCAGTGGAGCTTTCGAATTTAGTGACAGAACTTTCTGAAGATTCGTTTTCAGTAAAAACACTACTAGATGAAACTGTACTAGGTTTAGTAAGGTCTTCATAGTTTGTACTCTCACTTTTTGATTCCTTTGATTTTTCTGTAGTGCTTTCGAATTTTGTAACGGAACTCTCTGACGATTCGTATTCAGTAAAAGTACCACCAGTTGACGCTGTGCTAATTTTAGTAAGGTCTTCATAATTCGTAGAATCAGTTTTTGACTCTGTTGATATTTCAGTGGAGCTTTCAAACTTTGTGACAGAACTTTCAGATGATTCGTTTTCAGTAGAAACACTACTAGATGAAACTGCGCTTATTCTAGTGAGGTCTTCATAATTCGTTGTATCATTTTTTGATTCACCAGTTATTTTAGTAACATTTTCCGGTTCAGTATGTATTTCGCTTGATAATTCACTATTTGTTTCTGTGGAACCTTTGAATTCAGTTGAAGATCTTTCAGATTCCTTTATCGAAGTTCCAGAAGAGTTTTCAGATTCATTCTGTGATAATTCGGTACTTATTTTAGTCAAACTTTCGGTTTCAATAGATGTACTTCCGGACACATTTTCTGTTAAGCTATTAATTTCTGGAGATACGTTACTAACTGTAGTGGATACTTGAATGGAATTCAAAGCAGTATCGGTTGCTGCTATAGAAGTTTCAATGGAACTGTCGGGTTTATTGGAAGATGTATCCAAAGATTGAGTAGTTGTTTCACTGTTAATTGGTGATTGAGTAGAACTCTCTGATGATTCGGTGGATATTTTTGTGGACATTTTTGATTCTTCTGTAGACATCTTTGTTGCTTGTTTTGTTTTTAAAGGTGTAGACGTACTAGCGGTTAATTCATCCTCACATAATTCACAGGTTGTGTCAAACAATTCGTAGGTAACGGTGGTTGCTTTTGGTGTAATTTCTAAAAAAGTTAGACTTGATATTTATAATATTAAAACACATTTAAAACAGTATAGCTATATTAGACCATCAATTAATTAAATGTTTCATTAGCGTCAAAAGTAGTGTATATATGAGAGAAGGAAAGAGGAGGAGGAGTAAGAAGAGTAAATCATCAACACTTTTCATCCTCCTCCTCTTTTCTTCTCTCATTATACTTTTCAAATCTCTCTTTATACTTTTCAAAAAGCCTCGTATCATCAACACTTTTCATCCTCCTCCTCTTTTGTTCTCTCATTATACTTTTCAAAAAGCCTCGTATACATCACCTTGAGTATAATCTTACAGTTAACAACATGGCTAACCTTCCATCGAATCCGATCATAGTAGGAGATCTAACCTTATGTTTGACCTTGAGATGGATAACCTTATTTGACCATGAAGTCGATATAAAGTCCTACCACCAATGACTTTAGTAAATTTATAAAATAGATACGTGGAGCAACAAAAGATGATAAATTAAATACCAACAAATAATAAGTAAATAATAAGTAAATAATTTTATATTTAATAGTAAATATTGCAAAGTAAATATTAAAAAAATTCATTCAAAAATTTATTGATAATAATATCGAAGAAGGTCCAGATCTGAAAAGTATAATGAGAGATTTGAAAAGTATAATGAGAGAAGAAAAGGGGAGGAGGATGAAAAGTGTTGATGATTTACTCTTCTTACTCCTCCTCCTCCTCTTCCCTTCTCTCATATATACACTACTGTCAAATTTTGACAATTTAAATGTAAATTTAAATAGGCAAAGTCAGTGGCGGCTCGTACCTCTTTAGATAGGTAGAGTCAATACGTGGGACAAAATAATGAATCATAAAACATTTGTCATCTTAGCATCAACAACTAAAAACATTATTCATGTGAACCTTAAATATTTTATGAGATTTTATTTTATTTTTTTTTGACCAAATGTCATCACCATTAATAGCTGTTCTAATTCTTTTACTCTAAATTTCCTTCTAAAGTGAGTGCACTGAGTCTTTTTAAAAAACTAACTTTATTTGTAGTCATAGAGGTTAATAAAACTATTTTTAATAACAAAACAAAAGTACCCACCGACATAAACAAACACATATTATGTAAATACCTCCATACTTAAATACACAACTAAAGTAAATTTAATTTTTTTTTAAACCGTTAAATGCAAACAACACAAGCACAAACGCCGAAATAAAAGAAAAACTCTGTCATCTGTCAACTAGTAAAAAGTGTCTTGATTCGATTTATTTAATATCATTTCAGTCATTTAGCATCTGGCATAAATTCCGTTTGATTTTATATAAAGCTGCATTCGCAAAATATTAATACATGGTTCCATGTTTCTTGTTCACTAAACCCCGTTAGATCTTCGTCTTTCCACTATGCCACTATCCCATGGTAATTTTGGGGCGTTGAACACAAAAATGACAATGAAATTTAAAACTTGGTTGCAACTTTCAAGAAAAAGTTTTTTTTTTAATTTTATTTTTAAGAAAGTAATAAAAAATACATACTTTTACACTTGTAGAGACACGAAATATCCTCCAACAGTAGTCGGCGAACATGGAAGCATTCCACTTTCCCTGGTACCTTTTCCCCATTGTTGATATATTCTGATGGAAACGTTCGCCGTGTGCATCACTTACAGCTCCGCAGATGTCAGGAAAAAAGTTTATATGTGAGGGTAAGAAATAGATCTTCAGAGATATACTGCAACCCATTTTTGGTACGATGGCAGCATGTTTTCAATAACAGTAGCGTAATTGTCATTATTTTTATTTACGAAGAAATTAGTGACCACGAGCCGAAAGTCAATCCAAGCATTTTTTTTCAATATCTGATAGAGTGCTATCAAAATGTTTGTCTTTCAGAATATTTTGAATCTGTGGTCCAACAAAAGTATCTCCTTTAATTTTTGCTTCAGTTAGCCTTGGAAATTTTTGGCGCAGCTACTGAAAAACTGGCCCATCTATATTCAGTGCCTTAACAAAGTTTTTCATTAGACCCAATATCATATGCAGTGGTGGCAACAAAAGCTTCTTGGGGTCTATCAATGGCATATGTTGTACAACTTTTCATCTGGCTCTAATGATTATCGAACAGATCAGTCTTTTCCCTTGTAATGAAGTACATTTGCCCGACTGTTTCATTCACACAAAAACAGCAAAACTTGGTGTAGCCTAGCTGCAACCCAAGCAAGAGTGCAATCACCTTTAAGTCGTCACAGATCTGCTATTAGTGCTCGTCATATTTTATACTTCATAATGTCGTATGATTCTTTCATGTGAACTGCATATTCAACAGGAATAGACGGTAAAATATTTCCCATATGTAATAATAATGCTTTTAAACTCAATTTTGAACTGTTTATAAACAATTTTCATTCCTCTGGCTTGTAGTTTACATTTAATGCTGCCAATAAACCGCTAATGTTATTGCAGAAGTTCTTTTCCATGTTAAAAAAGGTCTTTAGGGCGTTTATGAAAAACACATACTGAAACATCGTCTTCTAATAAGTTGCGCTGTTGCAATCGTGATCCTAATAAATCTGCTTTACTTTTTGGAAGTTCAAAGTCTTTCACAAGATCGATTAATTCTGACTGGGTTATTTTTTGTGGTCAACGGTAAAACGTGCTGGGTTGAAATCAGGATCTATATATATTGTATTTTTTTTATCTGATTCATAAGTGGATGTTTCTGGAGGTTTTGAAATAGGAAGTTCATCACTATCATGCACAGATCTCATGGCAGGTGTATTTGGATAGCTGATAACCGACTTCATTTTCTTGGATATATCTGTGCCTTGCCCAATATGACGTACGATATACAAATAGCAATCATTAACATGATTGGAAGGCTCTTTTTAGATCACTGGGAGAGCAAACCTCATAGATCGTTTTTTACTATTTAATCAGTTTCTTAGACTTGAAGTGCATGAATTACAGTAGATATTTGGCGCCCACTGTTTGTCTTGATCCTCAATATTGCAACCGAAATACAACTGATATGCTTTTTTTATCAGTGGGGTAGATTTACATGGGTTTAAATAGCTACTTCCCTTATTTTAAGTCGTGGGCGGTTGGAACTTGGTATATGGGGGCTTATCCACGCGGAATTGTCTATGCGGCATTCCAAAGCTGTTCAAAATAATCTTAATTTGGGAAACACGTATATTCGGCAACGTTGCACCTCTCTATTGTTAGAACAATACAAATATACCACGTGCATTCTTGCGATTACATTGTTAATATATAGAGAGATATGACATCACGTATCTCTAAAACCTGAACTAATATTAAAAAGGTAAGTTTAGTTTCGGTGTCAGGACACCAAAAATGATAAAATTTAGTCAATTTTATTTTAGGTATATTTGGGCTGTTATCCAGCATTATAGATAATCCGCGTGTGTTGAGCTGTTTCTCTGTTGTTAGAGAAACAAATTTTTAATAAGAAAAGGAAAAAATATTTGGAGTTTAAAGCAAAAATAATTTTCAAATTAAAAAAAAAGTATCAAGACACTATGACATTACCCTACGAGCCGTCACTGCTTAGATGTAACATTTGAATTAAGCCTTTAAGAGCTCTTGTACAATTTTTCTAAACTAACCAAAATTTTAAATATAAGTGGTATAAAATTAGTAAGCAAGAAAAATGTCATATTTGTATACTTGTTACTCGAAATGGCAAAAATGGTATCTTTTCTCGAGGGTCACATTTAATATTGTTCTATACAGGTAACATAGAAACCTAATTGAAATGTTACACAAAAGTATTTTTTTTTCTGTATGAAAGTTTTTATTACTTACCTACAAATAGTATTGTTTTAACAAAGAACATTTTTTCACTGTAACTGTCACTAACAAAAGTAGAAAAACTAAATTTTTACTTCAAACACAATAAAGAATATCAAAGATATATTTAGATTTAAAATTTTGAAAAATACGCAGGTTTTTGAAGGAATTTTATTTAGTTTAAAGCATAAATTAAGAACTTGTTAATAAAATCTGACAGCTAAAGAAAAACATGCGTATTTAGAATATAAAGTCCCAAAAATAAGGAATCTAAATTAAAGGCAAAATCAAAGTGATATTTGGGTAACTATTCATACCTAAATACAAAACAAACTAAAATAATTTTACTTCAGCTGCCAGATTCTTTTAATGGAAATGACATATTAAACACTGAGTAAGTCTGGGTTGCTGTGATTACAGAAAAAAAAATTAGAGATTCTTTATGTGTAATAATAGACCAGGGCTTATCTGTTTTTAGGTGGATGTGAAATAGAACATGGAGATTTTTGCATGAGAGTCTTCAGAATAACCTGAGTAACGATAAATTTGATATGCGTCAATTCAAAAACTTGGGCAACATTGTTTTCATTAATAAAAATATATAATAAATGAAAAAAAAAACGTTTTTTTTTTCAACTTTTCTCTCGTGTAGCTTTGAACGTATTCATTTTAGAGGAAAGTTGAAGAGGAAAAAAGTTTCATAATTAAATTTTCCATAAGATAGGGTTAGTCAAAAATCTCAAAATATATTACCCTTATTGCAAAATAGCAACAATTTTAAAAAAAAGATAAAAAAGCAGTTTCTTAATCAATTTTTTTCGACCATTTAAATTTCTCTGAGGACCTTCATATTAGAGCAAAGAAAACTTTATGCCATGATAAAATAACACGCTAAAATTCATTAGTATCGAATAGATAGTTTTTGCACAATAATTTTGCAATCCGATTTCGTTAACAAAAAGTGACAATTTTTCAACTTTGTCTGAGTCCAAAATGTCACGTTAATGTATTTAAATTTATTTTCGACATACAGTAGGGAACTCAAGTTTTCCAACGCTTTTTTCAGAATCAAAATCGGATGATTTGAATGCCTTCAGGAATTGTTTAAAGACATTGTTGATATTTTTGCTTATAAACAAATAAATTATCTCGGCGGATTTTCTTTGGATTTTTTTGCAATACATGGTTTGAAAGTACTTGGAAAGATGCTTCTTTTCGTGAAAAAAAATTTTAAATCCGTCAGTTGGTTTCCGAAATACAAACTGTCAAAGTTGACAGCTTGTTACGGTGAATCTATAAAAATACAGACCTGGTTCTTGAACCAACTTTGTCTTGCCGAGTTCTTTTTTGATACAAATATTTAAATGTTTATGTTATCGGAAACTTTAATAAAAAATGAAAAGAACATCGCCCACGCGCGTGAAAAATGAAAAAAAAAGGATGGGAGGCTTTCATTTTAAATTTGAATTCGAAAATTCAAAATACATGTCTGAAAAAAAAATCATTTTCTTGGCTTCCAATGGAGCGATTTTGATATTTTTTTTTAAACCGATGTACCGCGAATAAACAAATGACGATGTTTATGCATCATACTTACAGCATACTGCACCCTATAGTATTGGACTTTCCAAGCGAATCTTTCTTTATTAATATCATTAAGCATACTATGAAGATATATATTTACTTTAATTATCAAAATTGTTTAAATAATCATTATTTAAACAAATTGAAAAAAAATTGGTTTTAAATTATTTTATTCGTAAAATACAGATAAAAATAAAATATTACTATATTGAGAGATGTACTAATGCCAAAAATAATTTATTTTACGTATTAGTACATTCGTTAATATACACCGTTTTCAGTATAACTCTCTTTAATGCCTATTCTATACCTTCAGAAAACCAGTTTGAGCAGATTTTTCTTACTCCCGTCCCACTACTTTCATGTTAACGGTTACATTTTAAAGCATCATGCTCTCATCTCCGAAAATATTTGTAGAAATATTGTATTACTTATAACTTAAAAACTATTAAGTTTTCATATATGATTTATATAAAAAAAATTATTTTATTTTTATCTGTATTTTACGAATAAAATAATTTAAAACCAATTTTTTTTTTCAATTTGTTTAAGCAATGATTGTTTGAACAATTTTGAGAATTAAAGTAAATATATATCTTAATTATATTAATAAACAAATATTCGCTTGGAAAGTCCAATATTGTAGAGTGCAGTATGCTGTAAGTATGATGCATAAATAACGTCATTTGTTTATAACAAAATGAATGCATGAAGGGCATATGGCATTATGATATTTGAGCTCCATTATTCGCGGTACATCGGTTTAAAAAAAATAATCAAAATCGCTCCATTAGAAGCTGAGATAATGAAAATTTTTTTCAGATATGTATTTTGAATCTTCGAATTCATTTTAAAATGAGAGCTCCCCACCCCTCTTTTTTTTATTTTTCACGTGCGTGGGCGATATTCTTTTCATTTTTTATTAAAGTTTCCGATAACATAAACATTTAAATATTTGTATTAAAAAAGAACTCCGCAAGACAAAGTTTTTGGTTTTAGAATCAGGTCTGTATTGTTTCTAGATTTACCTTAACAGGCTGTCAACTTTGACAGTTTGTATCTCGGAAACCAATTGATGGATTTGAAATTTTTTTTCACGAAAAGAAGCGTCTTTCTAAGTACTTTCAAACCATACATTGCAGAAAAAAATCCAAAGAAAATCCGCCGAGTTAATCTATTTGTTTATAAGCAAAAAAATCAACAATGTCTTTAAACAATTCCTGAGGGCGTCCAAATCATCCGATTTTGATTCTGAAAAAAGCGTTGGAAAACTTGAGTTCCTTATTATAGGTCGAAAATAAATTTAAATATGTTAACGTGATATTTTGGGACAAACTTGAAAATTGGTCACTTTTTTGTTGTGCAAAAACTGTCTGTTCGATCTTAATGAACTTTAGCGTGTTATTTTATCATGGAATAAAGTTTTCTTTGTTCTAATATGAAGGTCCTCAGAGAAATTTAAATGGTCGAAAAAAATTGATTAAAAAACTGCTTTTAAATTATTGCTATTTTGCAATAAGGGAAATATATTTTGAGATTTACGATTAACTTTATCTTATGGCAAATTTAATTACGAAAGTTTTTTTTCTTTTCAACTTTCCTCTAAAATGAATACCTTGAAAGTTACAGGACAAAAAATTTGAAAAAAAGACTTTTTTTTTTGTTTAATTTTATATTTTTATTAATAAAGTTTTTGAATTGACCCATATCAAATTTAACGTTATTCAGGTTATTCTGAAGGCTCTCATGCAAAAATCTCCATGTTCCATTTCACATCCACAAAACCCCCATATTTTACAAATAAGCCCTGGTCTATAATAGATTTAATAAATATGTACTATAATTCCTATAAATTTAAAGGTTCGTCTCTCAGAAAAAATACCATTGCCAATTCCGCAGTAACCCACTTATATTTTATTGTAGATTAAACTTTTTTATTGTATTAAGGATAATACCTTCTATTAAAAAATAATAAAGTAAAATTAGATTCCTTATTTTCAAGATAAACTAAAATTAACAATCTGACTTTAGGCTAAAAATTGCTAGACTGTTAATTTAGTGGAAATAATAAAATATGTTTTTGATTACTTATTAATTTCAATATGATACTTTCGTAATAATTCGTCGACCAAAATATATTCATTCTCATACGTTTGGTTTTACTGTCAAAAATACTCCCGGACACATTTATCATTAGAGAGCAACTAATAAGATCTTAAATATTATTTCTTTGCTTAGGCAAAAAATGGATAAAACTAAAGTCGCAAGTCACATTTTTTGCCTATGAGTTCACCTTTTTTGTCTCTAGTTGGTCCCCAGTCAAATCGATCCCATACAGGAGTTGATTTTTCTCGTTTAGGACGCTGTACCTGTGTGCTTCCATTAGTTTCTTGCTGTGTTGTTGTCGATATGATTTTTGGCGATTCAGTTATCACTTCACAAGTCATATCTTCTTTCTAGTAAATAATATTTCCTAAATTCAATTTAAATAAATATACAAATTTTAAGAGAAAAAAAATTCTGTCAATCCATATTTTATGATTTTAGTCATTTTTTATAGGTTACAAAACATACATTTCTACAACGCAAATAAGTAAATATGGCGACTTATGTTGATCTTGTTTGTATATACAAGTCGAACTGGGTCAATGAATTTTTGTTGAATCTGGAGTTTCATTTTTTTTTTCCTAGCAGCGCACATTTTACGCGGCGTAGAACTTAATACGGTCGGCGCAAAATGCCGAGAACTTCTCTAATGAAAATTAAATGCAGGCGTTTTCCTACACTGCATAAAAACGACTTGCGCCATCTTAATACGGTCGACGCAACAGGACGACTGCTCCCAGAGCAGTCTATTTAGTTGTACGCTGCGTGTAGTGAAGGAATTTTGCTGAAAATTAGTTCACAAAAACAACAGATCCGTTTTAGTTCTACCGAGGACAAACAATTGGTAGAAATAGTGAGTGGTAACCCTATTCTTTCGCATTCCATGATGTCACCCTCATTCAATACGAAGTCACCTGAAAATGCGCTGTACGTATATACATCGTCACCCTTCCAAGTCGAAAATGCTGGGACAGGTAATATTAGTTGGGGTCCATAGAGTTTAGTCGCCGAACCTAGCTTTGCCAGATGGTCTGCTTTATCATTCTTGCGTATGGGTACAGTGCAGAATAGCATACATTTCCGCTGTGAAAATTGTCGCACATTGTCCGAGAGTGTAGTACTCTCTGACTCCTGTACTCCTGCCGAATACTCCGGCTCCAACTCTTTCATCTTGTCGAGATCCATAAGTATACCACCAGGATCCATTTTTCGGAAGATTTTGTTCTTTCTCCCACAGTTTCTTATATTGCGGAGCCAAGAGTGTTGTTTTCGACCTGGCCCCCGTCTGCCTTCAATTTTTCCCTGTAGTATTAGCCTTGGTATGGAGCAGCGAGGCCCTCTTAGTATATGCCCTAGATATGACACTTTTCGTTGTTTTACAGTGTCCATTAGTTGTCTTTTTACGCCAGCTCCTCGTAGAACTTCATCATTCGTTAAGTGAGCAGTCCAGAGGATACGCAGTAGTCGGCGGAGTGTCCACAATTCAAAAGCTTCGATTCGACTCAGCGTCCCAACCTTAAGTGACCAAGTTTCAGCACCATATAGTAGAATAGGCCATATATAACATTGAACCACACGTATTCGGGTGTGTAGTGGCATATTTCTGTGAAGCAGAAGATTCCTAAGTTTAAAGGAAGTTGTTTTTGCACATCCAATTCTTCCCTTCACTTCTTCGTCACATTCCCACTTTTCATTCAGAGTAGCGCCAAGATACGTGAACCGTGCGACATGTTCACTATTTTCCCAGTTGATGTTAAGAGGAGTAATGTACTGATGCCTACTCTGTACTTGGCATAAATATCTCCAGGGAGAGGTTGGGTTTTAAAGGCGGCGTCATGTAGTCTGTCCACATGGATAAGTAATTTAAATGCTCCTTCGCTGCTTCTATTTTGAAATAATTGATTAGCAGAATTTTTAGTGCCACTATGAATCGTAAGTAAGAAGTCAATCTCTTCTCTCAAAATTTCGTCTTGTAATATTAATAAAGCTAAAGCTTTTCTTTACTTTTAAATAAATTCATCGCTACCGTCGTCACACAACTGACAATCCTAGGAAAACACTTTTAAGCAGCGCATTGGTTGTTGCATTGCGTCGGCCGAATTACGTTCCATGCCACGCAAAATGTGCGTTGCTAGGAAAACCCGCTTTAAGGTTTGAGAACGATTTACCTACAACTTTTAAGCTAGTTGTTGTAAATTTAAAGAGGTCCTAGTTTAATGGCCAAGTAACTACTTTGAACAAATCAGTAGCGTTGTTGTGGTGTGGCTATTAGACTGTGTGACGTGAAGATTAGGTCGTTAACACAGTGATGTGCATGATCGAGCTATTTGGTTATAGTGTCTGTAATGAAGGTGTGAAAGGTTTCACATAGGTCTCTACATTGTAAAAAGTAAATGAATTAAATTTAATGTAAAGGTGCAGGAAGTAAATTTTCCAAACATTTATTGAATGCATTTAATGTAATGCGCTGAATTTACATTAATCTATATTAATTTATTACATTAAATCTAATGTAATCATACATTAAATTTAAAGTTTGATCATTACTTCTTACGATTACTTGGTATATTAAATATACAGTCAGCGTTTATTAAATTTGACATACGTTATCATATATTTAATGAAGTAATATTAATGACTTCAAAAAATTGTGAATTATTATATATATGAATTCAATTTCAACAGGAAATGCTTGATAAGGACAAGCATTCTTTGTTCTCGTTAGGAATCCTAAGCACCACTTCAGATTACAAGAAACTACCAGAGAAAGGTGGAAATTCTTCCCATAGGTGATGTATTGCCATCTGTAGACCGGTTTTGAACTAATTGGTTCTCGTCAGTATGGAGCAAGCTTATACATTTCACCATAATAAAAGTGAATCTTTTAAACAAATTATATGACACTGAGCAAAAGGTTCAATACAAGTTGCGCCATCCCTCGAAATTTCATGCAATCTAAACAGAAAAATCTTTTACGAGATCTATTTAAATATATGAAAAATATACATGGTATACATAAAAAAATAAATTCATATATAATGTATAACGAACTGATATTTGAATGGATTGCTTTGAATTCAAAGTAAATGTAAATTATTCACGATTTTTAGTACAAAATCATTAAATTTTATATATGAATGGACATTAAACATGCATTAAATTTAAGGTTATTTTTGATTTATACTTGATATATACTTTATTTTGAAAGCTCCCTAGTTTGTTGAATCTTGATCTGCCCATGGTGATACTTGTGGGAGCACTAAAGGACAGAATCGAACTGATATAAAGTTTATAAATCATAAGCTTAACCTTTAAATTTAGCTTGCTGTTACGATTCAGCAGAGACTAGAGAGCTATCAAAGAAGCTTTGGCTTTATTTAGTAAGTAATTCATGTTGAGAGGCCAGTTAAGTCTCTCGTTAAAGACTAGTTCTAAGTACTTCGCGTGATCCATCTAGGGAATCGGAATGTTAGAGATGGATAACCTATCATCTGAGATAGCAAGTTTAACTCAAGTAAACATCATTGCCTGTATGTGTTGGCAGGGTTTAATTTGATTTTTCAATTGGCCGTTCATCTCTTCAGCTCATTTAGCGCCTTTCCGGTCTCACTATTATTAATCAAATGATCCTGATGATGTCACAAAACTGATATCGTTAGCGAATAAAAATAACTTGTTATGCTGGTCTTGAGGAATGTTTAATGCTTAAAGGTTGAAAAGAATGGGGTACAGAGAAGAACCCTGAGGAACCCGTGCTCTAATCAATCTGAAAGTAGATATAGCATCGTCTGACGATACTACAAAAATTCTGCCCTCTATGAGAATTAGGATTCATCTTATGAGATAGATGGGGATTCCTAGCCATATGAATTTAATTATAAATTCATAGTGTCATATCTTGTTAAAGAACTAACTGACATCAAAGAAGATTGTCCGTATGTGAAACTTCTGGTTGAAGTCCAGAGTCAATTTAAATTAAAATAATCGTTTTTTATACTCCTCTCGTAAAATAATAAAAATCTATAAAAATGTAAATACACACACACGGGCACTGTCAAAAATAATTTTATACATACCGAGAGCAGTCGTTCCTAATCTTAACAAAATAATGTATATCGGACTGTTATATTTTGAATATTTTCATTAGTACATAATTTTAAAAATGTGACGACTTTTAATCATTTGTGTTTTTATGTTTTTAGGAACTGATATTGTTGGGTAAGTCCCATAATATTTTTAATCTTCATGTAAAACAACTGCTGATTGTTTAAAAAATTTTTTTGTAGAAAACACTGATGAAGACCAAGAAATAGGGTCGAAACGTTTGTAATAAAAAAGCAATAAACCATCTATGAGGAAATAAATTAATTTTTATTCCACTGCCGAACCGAATGCCCAAGAAAAGAGAAAGAAGAATATATCTAAATAACGGTTCAAGAAAAATAAAAACAAAAAAGTAATTTAAGTATATATATATATATATATATATATATATATATATATATATATATATATATATATATATATATATATATATATATTTATATATATATTTAAATTGATAAAAAAATATTCGTTCAAATTACTGATGTTTTTCAAATATTTATATAAATTTTTTATAGCAGGAAAAGGAAAGCGGTGAAAATTTACCATCTAATCGTGTAGGTAACTTGAGGGTTAAATGTCATTTGGAGATCAAATATGCCTTTCCGGTGAATTGGTAAAAATATATTGCGAATCGTTATGGAGAGAAACTGTAAGCATAAAGCTAAACGAAATGAAATGGAACATCTCACAATCCCCTTCAGGTCGCACTCAAGACTGATCTTTAAGGTAATAAGGTAAATATTATCTGAAGGTCAATTGAAAAAAAACTACTTTTTTGGTGAACTAGTAAAAATCCTTAGCTCCCAACATGGAAACTTTGAACTCAAAACTTGTAGAAAACTAGACTGTTATCTCATCGTGTCCTCATTGGCCTTGAAAGATCCCTGTAAGGGTATTTCAAGATTTAGTTATTTTTTTAATGGGAACGTATATATTTTGTTGCAAAAATTAAAAGTGGAGGGATATTAATGCCCAGAATTTAAAATATTTCCTAGAGTTAAATTAATTTAGTTTTTATATCTTATCATGTAGGGCTATAAATTTTGATTATTTAAATTACTGTTATTCCAGGACCAAACCTGGAAAGTGATGAACTATTTCGATACCGCGCTTTATTCTGGACTAATTTTGTTCTTTTATTATATTCTAAACAAGGATTATTTTTATATATGAGACAGAGTTAATATCTCCTATCACGACGCTTAAGGTAGGCACGCATAGTTTCAGTATCGTGGTGAAGTTCTCTCTTGAAACCAATATAGTGATAACGTTTACTCAATGACTGCTTGGCTCGTCAATAGTCAATAAATTAACTGTCAGGACGTTATATTTCTAGTTCTTTTTATTTCTACAATAAAAGGTATACGCTTACTCGAGGAAAAAAACTTAACTTTGAAATAACTTTAAGCGTCGTTCTCAAGCTCTATTGCAAGGTCACAAGGTGATAATTCATTCAATTTTGGACAACTTTGTATTAAATATTTTTCATTATGTTGCTTGTTATAAGCTGCATTTCGTTACTTATTCACCGAAAAAGTTGAGTTTTCTTTCTTACTACTTTGAGATGACATTTCATTCGCTAAGGTACTCATACCATTGGATGCGGAATTTCCCCACTTTCCAATTTTGCATTAAAAAATAAGGATTCTCATTAAAAAAACAAATTGGCCTTAGAATGTCCTTAAGGGTTAAAATCAAAGTCAATTCCATTTCCAACATCTTTTATACTTAAAATTTCTTCCCAAAATATTTTATTTCTGCAATATTTTATGATTCATTAAGAATTAAACCAAAAGGCACATTTGATCTCCAGATGATATTTAACCCCCCAATTGATTTATACCATTGAATGCTAAATTTTCCTCCCATCCCATTTCTGCAATGAAACTCAATATTTGTTTATAAAATATGCCAGTTTTTGAAAAAATATTTTAATTAAATCCATTGGGAAGTTGAGTTGCCATTTTGGTTTCTACATTTTACATTTCCAAAATGATCTTTCGAAAGTAGCTGTCATAAGCTGTCATTTAAGCCATCGCAGACGTAATTTGGATGTATATATATATATATATATATATATATATATATATATATATATATATATATATATATATATATAGTATCTCTAACGGTTTGTACAAAATGTTAGCACAAATTTCTGATGCTTAAAGTGAGAATTTACCAAGGGCACAAAACATTTGCAAACGTTTGGAAACGAAATGAATCTTGAAACATTTTCACTGGAGATATAAATAGCGCACGAACAAACATTGTCGGCAAACGTTTTCGAATGTTTGCTGATGTTCCAACCGTTGTTGGTACTTCGAAGGAATTAGCAGTGTGTATACTTATTATGCGCGTTGAGTGGAGATGCGTATTTAATCTAGTCTAGACATTCGGTTTTAATCGCTACAGTTCATGTTTATATGTGACATCTTCTTATTGTAAATTATTTTTATTAACTTATTGACATAACAAAATAACTAAAAACTGTTGAACAGCAATGGATTGGGATCATGAAAAATGTCACGAATTGATTAATTTGGAACAACGATAAATGTTGGCAAATTTAACATTTATTTGCAAAGATTTATTCAGTGAAGACACAATGTTCACATCGACAAAAATATTCGAGAACAGTTACAAGGGTTTGCTTTCTTTCACTCTAAATGCTTGTTAGGTGGATTTCCGCCTTAAAATATGAGGATCTAACTTATTTGTTAATATTTGAGAGTATCCGAAATATAAGGTGCCAAATGTTTAATTTTTTAAAACTTTTTTCTAAATATTCATCTTAATAATAGCTTAAGTTCCTCCAAATTTGATACTTTAGGGTTTAGGATGAAGAATCAAGATCTGAGTACATTCGATATACATTTCAGAGTGTGCCACCAGCAACATCTCGCCTACATTTAAAGCTTCATAACTTTGTGCCTTGGTATATTAAATTTTTTAAAAATTGTTTTTCTTGAAATCTTTTATCAAAAAAAGCTATACCTAGTAGGTGTCGCTTCAAGTTCTGATATAATCGAATTTAAATTTTTGTAACATACAGAGACTTGTCATAGATTTCCTTCATTTATTATCCAGGCTTGGGACTGCTCCAAGAAGTTTGGAACCTGTTTCACAGCCAGCAGGTCAACAACAATAAAAATTTACATAGCAACGAGCTCACAAAGGTAAGGATGTAAGAAGAACTGGCAAAGAACAATAAGAATTACATACAAGGTCAATAACAAACCAAAACCTAAAACTTTTATTTATTTTTTTGTTAAACTTTACGTAAATGTTTAAGATGACCTCCATTTTCATGTACATAAAGATTAATTTTACGGAGAAAGTTAAAATGCACTACCTTTCTGTATCTAAGCATAAAGTGTTTACTGAATTTTATATTCGTGCCCACAATTCTTCTTCGGTGTTTACAAGTCTACAGTTTACTATTTGTTTGAGTAAAAAGTATTCCACAGGCGGTAAATTTGGCGAATGGTGTGGCCAATATGCAGGAGCATCATTTTCATGCAGATTTCTGCAGTTAATGTGAAATGTAGGGTTGCACCATCGACCATGAACAACATATTTTGTCTAGTAGCCAGTGGAAGATAATCCAATAAATTCGGTAAATTTTCTAGGTGTTCTAGATAATTTAAATCATCTAAATGACGTGGTAACATGACAGGACCAACAATAAGTTTGTTAGTGATCCCTGCTCACACTTTAATTTCAAATTCAGGTTGATAATGCATAACCTTTATTGCATGAGGGTCCGCATAAATCTGTTTATTACGTAAATTTATCACATCACTCCTTGTACAGCAACGCTCTTAGATACACACAATTTCTTTATGAAAATTTACATCATTTGCTCTTACTTCATTAATGAGTCGATAGAAGTCTAGTCTCAATTCGAGATCGAGAGGTAAAAGCTCTTGTAGTTTCTTCTTTGACCTCCGGCATACTACTCGTAAGATTACGTCAATAATTAATCTCTGCGAGAACAAAACTACCAGTTTCTCGAAGACAACTTTTGTTGTTTGGTAGTTTGATATTCGTTTATCTTGAAATTTGTATTTGTATATTTTCACCGACTCCTTGGCCGTAATTCTAAACTAATATCATATCGGGTATTTTTGCGTTAGAATAATATTTGGCCATATCAAGCACAAAAAAATTATGAGGCTTTAGATGTAGAAGAAGTGCTGTTGGTACTGCCTCTCCAGCGAAACTGTAATCAGATCTTGATTTCCCATTTTAGAAAACCGTAAAGAGACAAATTTAGTGCAAATTATGATATTATTAAGGTAATTATTTACAAAAAATGTTTAAAAATTAAATATTTAATACCCTGCACTTCGCATACTAATAACTTTTGGACTACGGTAAATTGGGCTTGATCCTTATATTTTAACCTCAGGAATTTACGCTAGATAGTATTTTGTACAAACCTTTGAAAAACAACCTATATATATATATATATATATATATATATATATATATATATATATATTGCCGTTCCCACACGTGTCCATGTTGACTTTAAGTAACACGTCACACAGTGCATTTACACCATTCCCGAAATGCAACGTAATCAGCATTTTAATTTCGTAATGTTGTCACGAACGGAAAGGCTGATTTTTCTTAAAGACTATTATAAATACGCAATATGTACGTAGTCTTAAGCACTATTGTTATAATTATGGTAGAACGTTACTCTGTTAGTTAAAAATTTGTTTTGTATTTAAGTTTAATATATATATATATATATATATATATATATATATATATATATATATATATATATATATATATATATATAAATCAAAGGTTTTCGGGTATCCCGTGTATGTGCTGAGTCACTCTCAGGATCTGTAAGGCAGCTGACGTTTCCTTGAATTCTCATTCACCATTTTCTAAGCTCGCTGTACGGGGTCTGTGAGCGAACTGATGTCCCGTGTTAGTTGGCCGGATGGTTCTGGCCAATCAGGTTACGAGATTTGCTGAGTATCATCGGCCTTGTTGCCAGTGTTTGGAGTCGTGTTGCTGAGTTGTAAATTGTTTCTTTACTACTTACTACTGGTTGATGTTTCATAAGCAGATTTTTCCAAGTATTAGGTAATCGCTGGCTATCATCTCTGTTATTTAAGTTTTGGGACCTCTTTGAAATTTCGATGGCTTCCCTTATAACTCTTTTGGACAGGTTTTTACATCTCGACAGCATTTTTGTTCCTGAAAAATTTACCTTATGTCGCAGAAATTCTGAAGAGACACAACATTGAAACCATTTTCACCAAAGAGAGTAAAGTAAAAGATCTCTTACCAACACCTAAAGAAAAAATTCTCCTAGAAAACCAGAGAGTGTACGAAATTCCATGCGGAGAATGTATACATCTTCTTCTGCTCTGGCCCAACACTTGTTAAACACAGGACATAAGATACATTTCTCAGGAACGAAAACGCTATCGAGATGTGAAAACCAGTTCACAAGAGTTACAAGGGAAGCGATCGAAATTGCAAAGAGGCCCAATAACTTAAATAGCAGAGATGATAGTCAGCGAATACCTAATACTTGGAAACATCTGCTTACAAAACCAGTAGTAGGTAGTAAAGAAATAGATTACAACTTGGCAACACGATCACAAATACCGGCAATACGGCCGACGACATGCAGCAGGTCTCGCAACCTGATTGGCCAGAATCACCCGGCCAACGAACGTTCCCCACGTACACACTGGACCGACAGCACATGAGTCGCAAGTATCAGTTCGCCCGCAGACGTCGTACAGTGAGCTTTGAAAATGGTGAATGAGATTTCACCGAAACCTCAGCTGCTTTACAGGTCCTGAGAGTGACTCAGCACATGCACTGGATACTCAAAAACCTTCAGTTACATATATATATACAAGATGCAGTTGGTATGTTATTTAAAAAATTTGTGTTAAATTTGGATAATATTTTTAAAATATCAAAAAAATATTTAAAAAGAACTGTTATATTTCTGGAAAAATCATTTTGAAAATATATCTGTTATTTCAGAATAAATCGCTAACTTGAAAATGGCTGAATGGTTTAGTCGCTTGGATTATTTTAGGAAGTATTGTTGTGCCATTAAACTAGGCCAAGGTGAGTACATTTAACTTATATTTACAAAGTTAATAAAATAAGAAATACGTATCATACCGTTGTTCCCGGCAAGGGAGTAGTCGTAGAAGGAGTAATGTTAATTGTAGTATAATTTTTGCATAGTTGATCTATAGATACGGATGGTTTTTCAGTGTCATTCAACAATCGATCAGCTAGTGCAAAAAGTTCACTGGCGTTTTCTACGTCTTCTGTAACAACATTGGCATCAGCAATTGATTGGGCCTTCTCGACAATCTTTTTAGATTCATCATCTGGGACTATCTAAAATGATCAGGTAAACATTTACTCAATAGTTTTATGTAAATGTGGTATCGAGAAAGTAGCTTGACCTTACGAATTTACTACAAGAGTACTCAGTGCGTTTGACAATGACTGTCTATAAGAAGTTTTAAGTGCTTAAATTAAAATAATTTTTAATAATATAAAAGATAAGATGATGTGATAAGTTTACGGTAATTATTACAGATCGGATTATATGCATTTGCATGTTAAGCTCATTTTCAAAGTTTATCGTATATTTTACCTAAAATCTGGATGATGCTTATTTTTGTTATATTTACAATATTTTTCGGTAGAGCACCTAGTTAGTATATGAAATCTTATTATTTAATGCAATATATTAAGCTTGCTTTCTATTTCTATACTTAATATTTTTAATAAAACAAAAGACTTATGTTGTATCCGGCCAAACCTATTAGCCCCGCGGCTCTTAGAGCTCGTTTAGCATCGCGTAAAACACAGATTCATGAAAGATAAGAATGGAATATACTGTTGTGTGTTGCGTTGCAGTACTCCTCCCCTAGGCAATTAAATTACGCATGTTATTGTTAACGGCTGACGCGTTTATCGTCTCAGTTTAGTTTTTTTTTTTAAATTTATTTATCATCTTGTTTTCAATTATTGAAACATTTTATTTATGTTGATGACTTGATCTGCAGTTGCAATACCGTTGGTGAAGCTTTACAGCTTCAATATGAGCTCGTCGAGGTCTTGCGACTTAGTGGTTTTGAGCTGAGGAAATGGAGCAGTGACAGTTCACAATTATTAGCTCATTTACTGCAGTATTAGCTGAAAATTAATTCTTTTTCACGTTCTAATGAACGGAAAATATAGTGAACATTTTGATTTTTCAGTGGCAACTCACATCAGACATCTTTACGTACAACTAGTACAAGTCCTTCATATTTGACCCTGAGGAATTGTTAACCTCAGTTGTCCTTTTTGGTAAACTTATTATAGTAAAACCCAGGACTCTTAGGCTTCAGTGGGACGATATACCACCTAGAGACATTGTAACCAAGTGACGCAAATTAGAGTGAATTACTTTCACTGTCTAATTTTCAATTATTCCATGTTCTTCTCTCGCCTGACTATTTATTTTGTGATATTCATGCGTTTTGTGACGCTTTCAGCTACTAATATCCAAGAATTATATATTTTAGATATAAAAATTCTCAAAATAAACGCAGAACTTCCATTTTAACTGCAAAATCTCGTGTTGCACCATTAAAAGTCATTTCTGTTCCTTGTTTAGAATTGTGTTCAGCCCTACTCCTTTTAAATCTTTTATTTGCTTTTGAAGAAAAAAATATTTCTTCTTATTTATGCGTGGTCCGATACTTTTGTTTTCAATCCAAATTACTAATATTCAGGGAAAGATTGCTTCTACTCGTTGGTTTTATATTACTTCCGAATATAATCCGGCGGATTGAGGTTTTCGAGGCCTATTACCCTCTCAGCTGCTTGACCATTCGGTATGGTGGACGGGGCCATTTTTTCCCACTGAGTCAGATGAGTTTTCGTCAGATTGAAATTCTTGTCCACAGAAACTACTCTGGAGCAAAGAAAAACCGTTTTATTTACCCTACTTCCAACTAAGAACTTCTTTTTAGATCTCGATAGATTTTCTTCCTTGCATAAAAAAACGCCTATACTGTGCCGTTTCCTAAATTTTATCTTTAACAGTGTGAGTGCCAGCCGACATAAAGTATAATTTATAAGTATCTTCTTAAAACTTTTTATGTGGCTTAAGTGCATGTTGTCTACCATTTTTTCCCAATGTGAAAATTTCCGCGGATTTCCTTCTCCCAATTTTCCGGAATTCGTAGATTTGGCGTTGCATAAAAAATTTATAGATGCCCTATTTTTTCAAAATGTAATGGCGAGAAAAATTAATAAAACACGCGGATAATTTTCGAGCAAACATTTTGGGTCGTTAAATGTGTTTACCAAATTAAAAATGTCAAAATAATAATTTGAAATAATTTATTGACATCCGGATGATTTTTTTTAGATTCCTTAATAAAAGTATATAGAAACCAATTATTGAATTGTCCGACAATATATATTTTCCGATTTTCTAGTCCGACGAGTGAAAGTCTTCAGTTGCACTAGGATAAAAAATTATTATTATTTGCCGGACAAATTTATGTGTCTAAGAGAAGTGCAAACATGTGAAATAAGTGGCAGATCAAGATATCGCATCAGATCCATAGTATTTTAACACAACAAATTATTCTAGTACTCGATATTGATCAGAATGCTTTATATGTTATTATAAATAATTTATGGAGTATGTAAATGATAATTAGATGTATTTTACAGAATTATATAAATAAATTTTTATTGAAAAGTCAAGAAATTAAAAAATATATAAATAGGAAAATCATTTTTTATTCTTCATAAGAATCCAATTATTGAATTGTCCGACAAAATATATTTTTCGATTTTCCAGTCTGACGCGTGAAAGTCTTCAGTTGTACTAGGATCAAAAATTTATTAATATTGGTCTGACAAAAGAAAATTTATGTGTCTAAGAAAAGTGCAAACATATGGAATAAGTGGCGGATAAATATATCGCGTCAGGTTCATGGTATATACGACAAATTATTCTAGTATTCGATATTGATGAGAAAGCTTTTTACATTATTACAAATAAATTATGGAGTATATAAATGATATTAAGATGTATTTTATTGAATTATATAAATAAATTTTTATTGAAAAATCAAGAAATTCAAAAAATTATAAAAAGGAAAATAATTTTTTTATTCTTTATTTGCGTCGTCATAAGAATCCAATTATTGAATTGCCCGACAAAATGTATTTTGTAATATATAAATGATAATAAGATGTACTTTACAGAATTATATAAATAAATTTTTATTGAAAAGTCAAGAAATTCAAAAAATTATAAAATGGAAAATCATTTTTTTTATTCTTCATCTGCGTCGTCATAAGAATGAAATCGTTTAGATTCCGTAACGTACCCGATTTAGTTAGTATAATAATATTACTCAATAATATTAAAGGTTTTTTGTAATAACTTTAAATAAATATGTAATAAATTAGTAGTGAACATAACCCGATTCGCTCGATCCCCCCACTCCTCGACCTTGACCTTGACCTTGCTTCACCCCTCTTTGGCCCCGCCCACATGTCCTTGTCATTGACCTTGAAAGTGCACGTGTGCTTTGGCCTTGGCCTTGTGTTCAAGGTTGTGTGTGTGACCTTGACCTTGACCTTGGCCGAGACGACCTTGACTTTGTTGAAGGTCATCTTGGGTGTGTGACCTTGAAGATATGTTACGTGGTTGAGGGTGACCTTGAATGGTTTTATATAAGGTATGGGGCAGTTTCATTCATCAGTTGGCTCTGACTTGTATAGGTAGTACATGTGTTAATATTTGACAAATCATGGCATATGTTTGTGAAAATTGCGGTTCTAAGTTTACTAATATTTATAATATGAGACGTCATCAAAGAGAATCGTGTGCGGCGAGATTTAATGAAGTGCCTGGAGGAAAACGG
This sequence comes from Diaprepes abbreviatus, assembly GCA_034092305.1. Classification (NCBI taxonomy): domain Eukaryota; kingdom Metazoa; phylum Arthropoda; class Insecta; order Coleoptera; family Curculionidae; genus Diaprepes; species Diaprepes abbreviatus. The sequence continues at coordinate 2,282,456 of JASJET010000107.1, forward strand.
CTCCGAATTGAAGAGTATACATCGACGATTCCGCTAATTAATTGCGCTACATGTAATGTAGATGTTCCAATAAATTATATGTCGGTGCATAAACGAACACAACAACATAAAAATAATTCATGTTTGCCGGTATGTCATGGTGTGCAACTCGTTCAATGTGCCTTCAAAAGGAGAATTGCAACCTATCGGGTTAGCAGTGATATGGAGCATTCCGATTACGTAATGTTCTTTGCAGACATTAAATCCAAGGTGGTGGAACTTGTTAATAATTTATTGCGTGTGCATCATGCTTTAAAAGTTAACATGACAGCTGTTGGCGAGTACATGCTTCCATCACAAGAAATATTCAGTGAAAAATCCTTCAACACTGCTAATCAAATAATTAGTGTAGAAAGTGATTTGGATGCCGTTTACCATTCTTTCACCGAATTAATAAAGACGCAGGCGACAGAGTTCCAGGAGAAAGATTCAGGTATGGAAAAATCAAAACCCGATATATTAAACTGATTTTTATATATTATTTTTCTTGTTATAGGATGGGCTCTTGTGCGAATTTTATACTTGGAAGTTGGTATCAACAAGTATATGCCTATGGGTGGCTCATCATACATCAAGTTGCCGTGTTCTATTGAAAAGAAAGGAGCTGTCGTCAATGTGTTTAACCAGGACGAATTTTGCTTTGCGTGGGCTGTAACATCAGCATTGTTTCCTCCAACAGCAGAGCCTTCACAGAAGACATCCTACCCCCATTTTTCTAGAGTGCTAAATGTAACAGGTATGGATTTTCCAGTAAAATTACGTGACATTAAAAAATTTGAGGAAATGAACAACATATCAATTAACGTATACGGTCTGGAATCTAAATATGAAAATAATGAAGTAATACATGAAGTTATTGGTCCACTGAGGTATGCGTCAAAAAAGTTGGATAGGCATGTAAATTTATTGTTAATTACAAAAGACTGTAGTAGTAAAGATGGCGGTGAACATTTTTGTGATACGACTTGTTCAAAGAGTCATTATTGTTGGATTCGGGATTTATCACGTTTAGTTTCAAGTCAAATTAGTTGTCAACAACATAAAATATATTTCTGTGATGGTTGCCTCATTTATTTTAGTACACCGTCAGCTTTAACTTTACATCAAAGCTACGATTGTAACCACATTTTCACGCAAACACCCTCAGTGGATTTAAAAATCGATAAATTTGGAAAGAGTGTGCCGGAAAATATTTTAAAATTCGAGGGTATAGAAAAGCAAATGCGCGTTCCATTCGTGGTTTATGCAGATTTCGAATCTGTTTTAAAACCCATTGAAACGGTACAACCAAACCCACAAAATTCTTACACTGTAAAAAGTTTTAAACATGAACCATATTCTTTTGCTTATTTAATTAAATGCTCTTTTGACGACTCACTTTCGAAATTTGAGCTATTTCGGGGGAATAATGCAGCTCAAGTCTTTGTGGATCGTATCGAGTGTGATTTAAGGGCTCTATACAACACATATTTAAAAGACATTAAGCCTATGAAACCGTTAACGCCTGAAGAAAAAAGGGAGTTTAATGATGCTAAAATATGTGGTATATGTGAAGGCCCTTTTGAAGAGGGTGAGATTAAAGTACGAGACCACTGTCACATAACTGGTGCAAAAAGATTTGGTGCTGCACATTCCGTTTGTAATTTAAATTATAAATTACCCTCTTTTATCCCTATCATATTTCATAACTTAAGCGGCTACGACAGCCATTTATTTATAAAAGAGTTATGTAAATATGGAGATAAAATTGGTGTTTTGGCTCAAAGTAAGGAAAAGTACATATCATTTACCAAAAGCATTTATGTGCACGATTATTTTGATAGTAAATGTGGAAAAGTCAAGAGGAAATATTTAAAGTTGCGATTTATTGATAGTTTTAAATTTCTGTCAACGTCTTTGGAAAATTTAGGCAGCGGTTTAAACGACGACGATTTTATTGAAACGCGGAAACATTTTTCAAATATCAACCAATTTAATTTGATGCGTCAAAAGAGTGTTTTTCCCTATAGCTTTATTGACTCTATAGAAAAAATGGAAAATACATGTCTTCCAAGTAAAGATGAATTTTATGATAATTTACGGGAAGAACATATTAGCGATGTAAGCTATAGAAGAGCAAAAGAAGTATGGCGCTTGTTTGGGTGTAAAACTTTGGGGGACTATTCGGACGTGTATTTAAAATCAGATGTGTTGCTATTGTGTGATGTTTTTGAGCAATTTCGGAATAATTGTTTAAAATTCGATAAACTTGATCCAGCACATTACTATACCCTTCCAAGTTTATCATTTGATTGTATGCTACGTATGACTAAGGTAGAGTTAGAGCTCTTAACTGATATAGACATGATACATTTTTTTAAGAAAGGTATACGCGGCGGCATAAGCCAGTGTACAGAAAGGAAGCACATCGCTAATAATATTTTTTTACCAGACTATGACCCAACAAAACCTTCTTCATTTATAACATACCTTGATGCTACAAATCTATATGGTCATAGTATGTCACAAGCATTACCATATGGTGGTTTTCGATGGTTAAGCGAGCGCGAAATTCTGGATTTAAATATTATGGCTGTTGGTGATGATAGTTTACATGGCTACGTTTTGGAAGTGGATGTGCATTATCCGACTGAGTTGCATGATGCACATTCTGATCTTCCATTTCTAGTAGAAAATATCATACCGCCAACAGAAAACGCTAAATTACCGAAATTAATTCCTAATTTACAAGATAAAAAAAATACATTGTACACTATAGAACTTTAAAACAAGCCATCGCCAACGGCTTAGTGGTAATGCAAACCCATCGAGTATTACAGTTTGACCAATCAAAATGGCTAAAATCGTATATTGATTTTAATACCAATTTACGTAACAAGGCCACCACAAAATTTGCGAAGGACACTTTTAAATTAAAAAATAACGCGATATTTGGTAAAACTATGGAAAATGTGGAAAATCGAAAGGATATAAAATTAGTAACACATTGGGAGAACAGTGTAGGCAGAAATGGAGCTAGAGCACTAATATCCCGCCCCAATTTCAATAGTAGCTCGATATTTACCGAGAACTTTGTTGCTATACATATGAATAAAGTTAAAATATTGTACAATAAACCAATTTATATCGGTTTTTCCATATTAGATATATCAAAGACTGTAATATACGATTTTTATTATAATTTTATTAAATCCAAGTTTGGCGATGATGCTTCGTTACTTTACACCGATACTGACTCGCTTATATTAAAAGTGTATACGGAAAACTTTTATCAAACTATATCAGAAAACCCCGAAAAATTCGATACATCAAATTACCCCGAAATTAATAATTTCAACATAATTAAAAGTAATTCTGTAGTTGGTAGAATGAAAGATGAGTTTCCTGGTGATCCGATAATAAGTTTTTATGGTACCGGCGCGAAGGCTTATTATGTAAAGTCTATTAATAATGAATTAAAAAAAGCCAAAGGTATCAAAAAATGTGTTATCGAGAAAGACCTTCATCAGGAAGACTACCAAAGAATTGTTGAACGGGGTGGTTTGATATTAAGAAAGATGAAGACATTTAGAAGTGAATTACATAACATTTATACCAACATAATAAATAAAGTAGCATTGTCACATAGCGATGATAAACGTTATGTAATTCCCAGTTCAACCAAAACTCTACCTTGGGGGCATGCAGACATAGATTTTTACAAAACAGACCCGGAAGAAAACTTGGCAAATTTAGTCACCGTGTTGGAATCATTTCTAAGTCAGGACAGCACGTAATCTGGAAAATCCATATTTCATTATTTGTATTGTTTTTATTATTTCTATTAAACATACAACATTAATATGTAACGATAGTATTGTAATTTTTTTTTTTTTTTTAAATAAAAAACATGTATTCATTGATTGATTGCTTTTTTATTGAACCTTTATTTTAAAATTATAAATATAATGAAGTGTCGACAAATAACAAACTGTAAAAGTTATTGTTGAAAAATTTGTCTAATAGTAAATTAAACGCACAGGTCTACGAGTAAATGTTTAATGTGAAACAGGTTTGCTGACAAGATCCTCCATAGTCTTTTCAATTTTCAACATTCTAGAGTTAAGTTCATCACGCAGTTCGTCTTGCCTAAGTTCATATATTGCAATAACAGTATCATCAATGTATCCTCTAAGTTCTTGACCGGTTTCAATTAATTTCTTGCGTACGTAACCTTCAAGTTGGTTTCTGAATATATCTTTAATAACAATTGTTGAGTCATGTAAAGCTTTCTGCGTATCTTGCACACACTGAGCAAGGTTATTATCAACATAATTTCGTGTGGTCGCATCGTCTCCTTCAAGAGGTTCTGCTAAATAGCACAATCTTTTGCTTCCCATGTCGTAATCTCCATTAGGTGTAAGTTTAAAACCTATTCCTGAAGGACCTCGCATAAAGTTAAAATCCTTAAATTTTCTTTTGCGACCGAACTTATCAATAGTGTTTACTTCTGACATTGTTATGTGAGACTGATTTGAAACCATTAGATTTCACCCTAATATATGGTTCTATTTCATTAATAAACGGACTCTGCAGAAAAATATGGATTGCAAAACGTATTTTAGGTGATGTTTAATAAATACACATACAGATTCATTTTACTATTGTTTTATTGAAAAAAAATTAAAATATAACAAAAGATTGAGTTTACTTTTTATTATTAAAAAAAAATAAAAAAAATAACAAACAAAAAATTAAAAATTAAGAAATAAAATACATGTTAATTTCTTCTGTACAGGTAAGCTTCTTCTATGACCCAATTTCTTCTCTGGATGGCACGTTCATTAATGTCCTTGTTTTTAAAATAACCTTGACAGGACCAAAAAAAAATCCTTGAAAATTACAACCTCGAAAACGACCCTGACATTGACGGGTACTTTGACCTTGGCCTTGGCCTCGCATCTAACAAGTTTAGTACTATATTTATATGCTTCTTTAAAATAACCTTGACAGGGACAAAAAAAAAATCCATGAAAATTACAGCCCTGAAAACGACCCTGGTATTGCCGGTTACGTCGGCCTTGGCCTTGGCCTTGCATCTGACAAGTTTAAATATTATACTTAATGCATCGAACAAAAGGAATAAAGGCGGTGTAGTGGGGGAAATGGGCATAAAAGCAGACTTGCTGGCTCGAGCTCTTCACAGTTCGTCAGAACAGCAAACAGTACAGTGCTAAGAAAAAGTTAATTGTGTGAGTTGGAATATCGAAAATGTCTAGTGTACGGTCTCTTTTAGATGCTCTTGACGTGAGCTGCGGTTCACAGCAAGGCATGCTGGATAACATGAGTGGTTTAGAGGTGCTAAGTCCGGGGGTGTTCGAGAACTGGAATGGCGTGGAGCATGAAGATGCCGAAGACCGAGCCCTCAACGATGGTCGCGACGAGGAGTTAGTTCAGTCGGCAGCGCAATTCCTGGAATGCTGGACGGAGGAGAAAGAGCCAAAAATTAATGTGATTAGTGATGTGGTTGTGCGAAAAGCATCGCGGCCTAGGGAATCTTCTCCGAAAGCGTCGAAACTGCAAAAGCTCTTGACTATGCGGAAGTCGGAAATCGCCGATAAAAAAACATTTTATTCGGCGATTAAAGGTGTGGGACAAGGGAAGAAGAAAAAGTTTAACTTTAAGCGTCCCTCCACCCCTGTTCCATTACCCGACTTCCTAAAAACAGCACCGCAAGAGCCACTGTCAGTAGAAGTGGAAGTCATAGAAGGCCCCGATGGACCAACACCACCAACGCCACCAACACCGGCCAGCGTCGAGAATGAAATAGTGTCGGAGGTGAAGTCTTCCCCAGCGCCAGCGCCACTGTCGCCGATATTGGGGTGCCGGAAACCCATGAAGAAGCGGTTTAAGCGGTGTTTTGAAGGCGATGAAGTTTCCGCTGCTTCGTCGTCGTCGTCGTCGTCATCGTCTTCACCAAATAAAACCGCGTCTTCTTCCGAGCCATCACAACCGGAGTGGGTCGAAGACTTCACCAACTCTCAGAAGACCAAATTGACTGACATTTATACCATGAAAAAACGCTTAGTGAATGAAGTGAACGAGTGTGCCAGTGACATTATAGAACTTGAAAAACAATTAGAGATAAAAAAGGTGAAATCTGCGCGGTTAAAAAGACAATTAGAGGACTTTAATAAATTATGTAGTAGGTGTTAGGTAGTTGTAGATATTAGCTTTTAATTTATAGTATTAAGTTTGTAAATATATATTGTAGTTAATAAAAAAGTGTTTGATCAAATTTTTTATATTTTATAATGAGAATAAAAATGACTTGAAAATTTATTTTTGTGTGTTATTTCATATAGGCCCTGTCCCACATAATATTAGGTAATAAAAAAAAAAAAAAGTGAATAATCCACTAAAACTACGCAATAGCAATAGTTGTAAATATTTTCTGATAATATTTACAAGTATGCTAAAACATGGTTCGGTTTATGAAGTTAAGGTTCTGTCGCCAGAACTTCTAATACTTTGTATCTCAATATTGTATGTTTTTATGAAAAAAACATAAAATATTGGTTACAAAGTATTATAACCAACTAAAACTACGATCAAATTATTTTGTGGTCCTGAAAAGGACCGTTTGGTTTTAAAACATGCGACTCTTTTATTGAGTTGTGGAGTCGCACGGCCCGTCATCATCATCAGCGGGGGTGGCGGTGCTGTCCTCTGTGTATTCGATGATGAACCGCCAAAGTTCATCCCATCTAGGATCGTTCGGCTCCCACTCCAAACAATTCTCTGTGGTAGAATCTACCACAGGGCATTGGATGGGTTGTTGTTGTTGTTGAGTCGCAGACATGTTGAACTAAAATGATTGTAATAAGTATTGATGGTCGTATATATAGAGACAAATTAATGGTGGGGGGTGAAAACAAATGTCATATTACGTATTGAGACCAAAAGTTGTTTGTGGTCTCAAATACGAACGAACGATTTAGCTGGGTTCCACCAGCACTTAAAGTTTTAATACTTTGTATCTAATATTGTATATTCTATACATACAATATTAGTAACAAAGTACTAATATGTACTAAAACTACGATCAAAGTATTTTGTGGTCCTGAAAAGGACCGTTGTTGTGTGCCCTTAAAAAGGGCCAGGGAGAGTGTGGGGCTTATGGTGCCCCATTCTCGCTGGTCGACCACCAGCTTGACGAATCGCAGGGGCCTTGTGGGTCGTCGGGTGTTGGTGATGCTGGAATTTCCAGCACCGCATCTTCCGTCGAGTCCGGCTCTGGCTGCGGCGACGGAGTTTCGAGTCTTTGTAAGACCCAATCACCCGCATCGTCTAATTCCACTAGACCCGGATCATGGTCATATACTAGCGGAATCGGCTCATCCAAGTCGTCCCAACGTAGGACGTCAATTTCAAAATCCACCTCGTCGTCGTCGTCGAAGACTTGCAGGTCTCCAACGTTGTCGGCTACGGTGTCATCACTAAAGATGGATGAGCCTCGGCTGGCGGGTCTTTCTTCCTCCATGTTTATCGTATGAGGGTTGATGAATATATGACTGTGTAACTGACCCAGTCTCATATATATAGAACTACCCCCACCCCACCAACGGATTCTAAATGTTATGTATTGGTGAGAGCTTATAGAATTATTGATTTTTTTCAAAAACTTTAAATAAGGAATTAGATTTGTTTAGACAATAAGACTTATTCTTAATATTTTGTGAAGAATACATTACAAAAAAAAAAATAATAGAAACCTTGTTTGAACTGTTAACATTTTCATAGGTTCTCAAGCATATAACTTGGCACTTAAGCTACGAGACAAATCGTCGTTAAACGAATATCTCGCCCCATAAGTGACGATTACTAAACTACGATCAAAATATAATGTGGTCCTGAAAAGGACCGTTTTTGTGGCCCTAAAAGGGCCTGGGGGGAGGGTGGGGTGCCTACCGTGGAGTAATACCCAACGATATTAACACCGACCTAGGTGCAGCCCTTGGTCTTCTCATTGGCGGCACCGTCGTCGTCGCTGGTGGTGTCGGCGTTGCAGGCGGTGCCGAAGGTGCCGCTCCTGGTGCGGTACCCCCGCACTCCTCACACTTGCATATCTTGCCGGGCACGAATGGCCTGACAATGCCAATGATCCTTTTTGGTATATCTTCCATCTTGCCGATCGAATGTGTAATGATGAAATAATTCTAATACCGGCCTCTATATACATTCAAAAAGTTGGAGGGGGTAAGGTGGAGTGCATATATGCATGGACTTAGGGAAAAAAAAAAAAAAAAAAAAAAACCTCCCCCTACAACTTCCACATACTCCCGTTCGGCGGCCCTAGCCTCATAACTCGAGAATTTCAATTTTTTCGTCTAAATTTTTTGTCATTTTTAAGATTTTCCAAATTTTTTTTTCACCATTGTATTCTACTCAAAATTCTAGGTAATTAAAGTGCTTTTATTTTTTCTCTATCTTGAACGGTTCCCGAGCTACAGCGCTTTAAAGAATTCAAATTACTAACTTTCTATAACCCTTTTTTTCAAATTTCATTTTTTCAAATTTTCAAAAATACTACAATATGTAGAAAAAAGTTCTCTCTTTAATTTCCCAATACCGTTTTTCTCTAAATCTTCAACTTTAGCGCGTATTCAGCGTTTTCAAAAAAAAAAAAAAATATAATTTTTTTTACACCATCGCATTCTCCTCAAAATTTTGGGCTATCAAAGTGCTTTTATTTTTTTTCTATCTTGAACGGTTCCCGAGCTACAGCGCTTTAAAAAATCCAAATTACTAACTTACTATAACCCTTTTCTTAAAATTTCATCTTTCCGAATTTTGAAAAGTACTACCATATGTAGAAAAAAATTCTCTTTCTAATTTCCTAATATCATTTTGCTCCAAAACTTCAACTTTGGCGCGCATTCACCATTTTTCAATTTTTTTTTGAAAAAAATTTTTTTTACGTTTTTACTATCGAGAAAAATGCTTGCTTATAGTACTCGATTTCCTCTATAATTTTTTCTTATAACTTTTTTCCCTATTCCTAACCGTTACTTTCCTACAAATTTTCTAAATTGTTGTTTTCATATTTTGCCTTAAAAATTTTTTCTTGTGTTATTTAAGCTCTTTTTTCCACTTAATAAACCACCATTTTCTAAATTCCCGTACTCTTCTCTTAAAGAGCGGGCTTTTCCGCCAGCTTTTTTTTTTTGGTTGGGTTTCAAATAAATATAAAACTACTACTTCACTCATTACAAATTTATTGATTCAAGAACATTATTTTGTGTTACATATAATAGATACATTAAAATATAGATTTATTGGTCACCGAACCGTTTAATACATTATAACTAAAAAATGAGTCGTGAATAACTAATGCGTACACTTTAGTGTCTTTGGGGAATTTATTCTTTCTCGTTTGGAACTCCAATTTTACATCCACTGTCGATGAGTTAATCGCCTCTGGTTGATGACTGCAATTGATAATAAAAACGGGGTTTTTCATATATTCCGCGAACGTTATCATCGGATCGTTTATCTCGCGCCCGTAGTAGCTGCTTTGGAAGTTTTCGTAATTGTAATAGGCTGCTGCGTACAGTTTCTTGGCGAAATCTAAATTCCATCTTTCGTATGGATAAACGGTTGAATTCAGATACAGTCTAATGTCGCATACGTCGGCGTGGGTAAACTGGGTTGCGTTTTTTTCTTTCTTGTCGCAATTATTGCTGTCTTGAAACCCGACGATTATATAGCGCGGTCTTTCCAGACTTGTACTCGTTCTCAAGGCCCACACGTCGGAAGATGTTTGCCTTAAAGCTGGTAATTCGTACAGATCCCATTTACGATATGCCATTTGAATACTGGCATTGTTTCCTCCTTTATTAATGCGAGACAGTATTTTCAATTTTTGCTTGTCGTCTGGAATGATGTGACGAATTTTCCATTCGATTTTGTCGATACTAATTTCTGCCTCTACTTCGCCGACGTAACAATTGGTAAAAGTGCGAGCTATAATCATAATAAGCTCTTGTTTTACGTTGAAAACACCTTTTGCGTAATCTTCGGCGAATCCCATAAGATATTTTAAGGGTAATTTCCCGGAGAATACGTTACTTGCCGTGTCTACGATATCTTGGTTTGCTTCGTCGAGACCCCATCCGCACGTCATGAGAGATCTTTGTTGCAAACTTCCGAATGAAACCATGGTTTTTAATGTCGTCGTAACTCCAGGTTTACGAACCACGGCGACCTGCTCACCTCCCATCTCGTAGCGAATTTCATCGAACAAAAATGCGAGGGCATTATTTGATAAAAAACATCTTTTCGTTGCATCTATGGGTTTAAATTTTCCTTCGATATATATGTAACTTTCGGCGATATCCAGTATAATATCTTGAAAATTAATGGGGATACGGACTTCATCCGAATTGTTGAATGATGGAGATCCGTATGGTTTATACGTATGCTCTTCTAGACTAATAATGGAATTGTCCAAGATGGGCTCGGAGAAAACCTCTATTTTATCGCTGGTGGTGGAAATCATTTTCGCACTTTAAGACCGATTGATTTTAAAAATTTATAGTCTTCGGCAGATAACTGTTGAGATGTTTGTGATCTAACGTCTGGACGACGACTAACCTTGACGTTAACTCTTCTTTTACTTTTATTATGTTTCGGCGGTTCCCCCATCTTAGTCGACAGCACACACAATTGACGATTGAAGCAAAAACCCATTTTTATGAAAGTTTCTTCAGTTCCAATTTCACGATTATTTTCTCGCCTTGAAAATTGATTAGATCACCGCTATCGTCCAAGATGCGAAGAGTAATGTTGTCGATAAACTGACGTCCTGCCGGCATTAACGGCATATAAATATTATTTTGTGGTTCTTTACTGATTTTGTAACCGGGCTCCACGTCGATATCGAATTCGAACAAGGTATGACCTTCCACCGAATTCATATATGCTCCGGAAATTATATTACAATCTACGCGTATGATGCGTACTTTCATTATTTCCACCATCTCGGTTGATTCGTGCTTTTTGTCTCTTTTTAACACTGTATGATTAAATCCTAACATTTTACCGATACTCGCCTCTCCCCGGAAATCTATAGTATATTGGGATTTCAGTTCACATTTCAGCGTATTATTATTAGCGACCAAGTAAAAGATTCCATCGTTCTTTTCTTCAGTTGAAATCCTCAAAGCCTCCAACATAGCTTTACCTATCTCATCTATTTCATAGGCCCCAGGTGGAATCTGCAATTGTATCGGCTCGGTGGTGTAACCCTCCTTCATGTAGGCAAACTTATTGTTGCTTTCGTCCACATTAAAAATTGAATTGTATGTGTAAAATCCCAGCAATGCCAGACCATATTTGTTTTCTCTATTTAATTCGACTGGTGGATAAAAATCGGCGCTTAAGACGCTCGAGTGTCCTGTTAGTGTGAACGTATAAGACATGACTAACCATTAAAACATCACACATCTCGGTTTTATTCTTAGCGGCAACATTTAAAAAGATTCATCGTCACACCTTTTCTCACTGCATTAGATAGTGATGTTTTTATGCTATTTTCTGCTTTTATGCGCACATCGCTGATTTTGCAATAACAACAAAATATTTTTCTAGCCGTAAGATCCTCATCAGTCATAACCTCGTTTAAATTGCTGCTGCTGCTGCTGAAATAATGTTTGCAACCGCACTAATATTTTAATATATCGATATCGCTTTTAAGGTGCTCCGGCAACTTTTCCCAAACGAATGGAATTTCATTTGGGGCTAATGCAATCATTACTTCCTTGGGCATGTTTTCTAACTGTTTCATGGTCATTTTCCTTAATCCACCGGCTAGATGAAATGCTTTCAGTGATTGCAACATTTTAGTATAGTTATTGCGAACCATTTGCGGTGTTAATGGTGACGATGATGATGATGACATCTTTTACGCTGATGATTCGACAAGAAACTTTAAGCACAAATGTCCACACCAGACTGTTCCAAAATCCTGCTGACGATCGTATGTATAGTAAATAATTTTTGATGGTTCCGATCCCGTTTGTAGATATCGTACCAATTCGATCGGTGGGGGTAAATCGCCGAAGCTGTCATAATATGTTACTTTAGAATTATTTTTTCTATAAGCTACCCAATGAGTCCCTGCACCACGCGTACTATCCAAATTCACTATTGCTGCTTCGTAACGTCGAGGACCTTGTCTAGGTAATAAATCCCTCATATAAACGCCTCGCAAGTGTCCTATTCTTTTCTTTTTGGCATATTGTTCTATATCGATGTTAGATAGTGGTCTTCGAGGTAGGGATTCAATTAGTTTTTTGATCTACGATTTAAAAATAATCCCATACCTTTACGATATGGCTTTAGAAACAAACCATTTCCTTTCGATTTTAAATACAGGCCGGCACCGGTTTTATCTTCGCTGCTTTTTTTTACTGCTTTTATGGCGCGCACAATTCCCGCTGCCCCACCGGCTAATGAACCCAAAGCTGATAACCCGGCAAAAATTGGTATTAATGGTAATATTCCACCAGTTTTAGGAATCGGTATTATTCTCGGTGTACGAACCTTCCTTTTGCCACCTGCCGCTTTTACCGATCTACGTGCTGCCGACAGAGCTATTTTAGATGCATTCATGACATTTTTTTCCAACACATTTTTACTTCCGGCTTTTAATAATTCCCTTCGAACTGCTTGTCGAATAGCTGTTCCGAAACTGGCTTTCCGAACATGTCGATTTTTATTAACACCTTTCCTTTTTGTATGACGCGTGCCTTTACTAGATGTTTTTTTTGTTGATAATGATGATGGTACACCCATACCAAAACGTTGTTTTCCTTTCATAATGTTTGTAACTAACCAAGCTGCTGTTTTTTCACCTAAACTGGAATCTTTCGATTTTACTCTATTCCAAGCACTTTGTTCGAGCTCGTAATCCGCTCGATGTCTCGCACTTATGTTGTCTTTATTATGTAAATAGGCTAAATCGTGTTTTTTGCATGCGGCATCCAAAGGATTAATGCCTGGATCACCTCTTGTTACACGTTTTATTACTTTTGTTCCGGGTCCGCAATATTGATAACCAGGAATGTGTACCTCGAATGGTAATTTATTTATTAACGAATTCACAATACCGTATCCAGTTTTGTTGGAAACGTGAGACCGTCCACTTCGTTTGACGCTCGGCATCTGAATGACAGTTTTTGTGAAAAATTGCCTATAAAATATCAAATTTTCCTAAGATGCGCGTTATCGATCTTAAACAAAAACTTCCTATTGACAATCTCGATGAAAAAGTCGGACTTGGATTTGAAAAGAAGATAATGAAGAGACACGGTCCTCTACTTCCTTCCTCTATTCGCGGCCTGTTAATTGGTCCATCCAATTGTGGAAAAACTAATGTCATGATTTCGCTGCTTACACACCCCCTTGGGCTACGTTTCGAAAATGTCTATATTTACTCGAAATCTCTGTATCAACCGAAATATGAGTATTTAAGGAAAATTTTAGCGCCCATCAAAGGTTTAGGCTACTATGCCTTTAGTGATTCCAGTAATATTGTGGTACCGTCCGATGCAAAACCAAACTCTATATTTATCTTTGATGATGTTATATGTGAAAAACAAGATGTTATAAGATCGTACTTTAGCATGGGACGTCATAAAAATATCGACTCCTTTTACCTAGCGCAAACATATTCGCGAGTGCCTAAACAGCTTGTGCGAGACAACGCCAATTTTATTATTATGTTTAAACAAGATGAGTTGAATATGAAACACATATTTTCCGACCACGTTTCACCGGATCTAACTTTTACTCAATTTCAAGAAATGTGCTCAAAATGTTGGGATAATAAGTATGGATTTTTAGTAATTGATAAAGACAGTGATGTGAAATCGGGAAGATACCGCAAAGGATTTGATAGCTATATATTACTGTAATAATAAGGGAAAATGCTCATTTGATTGTTGAAACGTCCTTTGTTAACATCATGAATAACGCGATCGACTTAAAACGTAAACTAGTGGAAGCTACCAATGCCGTCAGAAAAAAATTTAAACAAATTAAAGCGGCTAAAGAGTTTAATGTTGTGGAATTGGAAAAGTTTTACGAACCCATTTCTAAGCCGTTGACAACTATATCTGATGTGGTTAAGCAACGTCAGCAGCAGCAGCAGCAGCAGCAACAACAACAGCAACAACATTATCCAGCTACAAAGTCACATAGTCTCAGTACATCAGTGCAGTCGACTCAAATATCAGGTTTTCCCCAACCTACACATTCCTTTCAAACCTCCACACCTATTCAGCAGCAGCAGCAGCAGCATCGCATTTCAAAAGAAGATATTAGCCAATCGGTGTTTGATACACCCTCGACATCAACTAATACATCTCTCGCATCCGCTGACACCACAACTTCCGATACTTTAAACGCACACCTGAAAGGATTACGTTCGAAACCATCTCTATACGATACTGTATATGGTGTACGTTTTGGTTCAAAAACAGATAACAAAAATTTTATTGGTAATTTAGAGGTGCGTTTTCGAAATGGAAATATTGTCTTATACAAAAAAGGGAAAAATATTGCAGAATATGGTGGATCACCGGCACTTTATGATTTGTTATTTCTTAAAACACCCCCAAGTGTAGGCAAGGAACAACAACAATTAAGTGATAATGTACTTTCAACGTACAAGGAAATTTTGGAATCAACGAATGCTGTCTACAACAATTTTAAAAAAAGTGATGGTTTACGGGAGACCAGATGGAACAAATATTTACGAATTATTAAACCTCTGATAATGGGCACAAAATTAGGTGGTACTATTACAAGAAAAAATCTCTCGGAAAAACTACAGTTACCCACAAACAAGAAATTATCTTCGAAAAAATTTCAATATGTCTACTGGAACAAAGCTAAAGAGTTGGTGGATCGTTTACGTTTGTTGTGGAGTTCCAAAATGGCCGGTCACACTGGACACGAAAATGAAATTATGTCAATCATAGAGGAATTACGAGAAGAAGATATAATATATTAAGCTTAATATTTAATGATATTATTCAGTTCTTCCTTCGATCTGAAACCTTTAGTATTACTAATAATATGGAGCCCAGTCTAGAAAAAATCAAGATTGTTAATGAACTACATAGAACGGCTAGAAAAAATTTTGTAAGACGGCGCACGATAATAAAAGGATACAGAGATTTGTGGCAAATTGATTTGGCTGAAATGCAACAGTATGCTGATGAAAACGATGGTTATCGTTATATTTTGGTCTGTATAAATTGTTACTCGAAATTTGTCTATACCAAAGCCATAAAAAACAAGACTGGTATAGAAGTTACTAATGCGATGAAAAGCATCATTGAAGAGGCATCATATACACCAATAAATCTGCAAAGTGATCAAGGAAAGGAGTTCTATAATACAAACTTTCAAGCCCTGATGAAAAAATATAATATAAATCATTATTCCACTTACAGCACAAAGAAAGCTGCAATTGTTGAGCGAGTCATAAGGACTTTAAAAAATAATTTATATAAACAATTCTCGACAAGAGGATCTTACAAATGGATACATATATTATCGGCAGTAACAAAAACCTATAACCATTCGAAACATCGCACCATTGGAATGAAGCCTGCAGACGTGCAAGAAAAAACACATATTAAAGCATATGATTATTTAAAAATTGTACCTAAAAAATTTAAGTTTTCCATGGGTGACATTGTGCGTATTAGCAAGTACAAAAGCTTATTCGAGAAAGGATATACGCCCTCTTGGTCAACCGAATTGTTTAAAGTTGTAAAAGTTAACGTTACAAATCCACCTACTTACTTGTTGGAATCGTTAGAAGGTCAGCCTATAAGAGGGTGTTTTTACGAATCAGAACTACAAAAAACAAGCAGTCCTGACGTTTATCTAGTAGAAAAGGTCCTTAGACAACGCAAGAAAAATCACATCGAACAATTATTTGTCAAATGGCTAGGATTTCCCAACCACTTCAACTCTTGGATAGATAAAGCTAATATTGTTTAAATAACATATTGTATGACTATATTTTTTATTTAAAATGTAAAATAAATAAACAATATATTGTAAAATAAAGTTTTTTATTTCAATCTTCATTATTAAAAACAATGACAATAAAACATCATACACATAAATAACATTTCAATATTCTTGGAGGGAAGGTCCAATTCACCGACGACTACGACGTTATCTTCAAGGCTATGCCACTCGGAGTGCGTTCTCCTATTCTTTAACCTGCTTTTTTTAGATTTTTTTTGAAGTCGAGTCGTACGACAGTGCGCTTAATGAGTCATTTAAAGGCTGATGATAGAGTATTTTCTGCATAACTTCAATTTTTGTTTTAAGCTCACTATTATTTTTGTATATCATGGGGAGGACATCCTTGTTAAATATGTCACATATTACAACTGCAAAATTGTAAAACTTTCTATTAACAAAGTGTTTTGTCACAGCATCGTCATCATCTTTAGGTTCGCCTAAGTTGGTTATGATTTTTCCACCCATATCATACTGCCCATCCGCTGTAAGTTTAAAACCAATCCCTTGTGGCCCAGATAATATATGATATTTTTCATTATATTTCTGACGACCAAATTTATCAATTGTGTTGTTTCCTCGACTCATTTTCAATCTTTACTAAACTATTTTATTTTTATTTGCCCTACTTATATTAAATATTTCAGCTGAGAAAAAGAAACACTGCCTATGATCTACTGGGTTGGTATGTTTATAAAAGAAATAAAATAAAACTGTGATTGTAACAGATATTTATTTACAGTTATTTAATTGCACAAATACAAAAATTATAAAAAATTAATTTTTCATGTCTTCGTTTTCGTTGCTCAAAATTCTATCCCATCCGACACTATTTCGATCGTCAACGTCTTGGGCTGTTGCTGTTGCAGAAACCAATTCATATTTTGCAGCAAGCTCACCTGGTAAATGTGGAATATTGACGAGGTATTCTTTTAATTCTTCTTCAACCATTTCAGCACAAAATGTATCCATGTCTATGGAACCATATAAAAATTTGTCGCACAAGTGTGCCCCAGCCATAAAATTGATTGTATCCCTGATCTCGTTCTTATATTGATCTTTGGTTACATCAATATGCGACCAATCATTTACGCTATCTAACATATCGTGAGCCCTATTTCTTAATTCTCTCCCCAACCAAAATATGTATCTATCTACACATTCGTTGGCGGTCGTCGTCGTCGTCGTCGTCGCATCAGCAGACATCTTTAACAGAAATAATGAACACGCGTAAGTATTCTGACATGTGCAACTATATTTTAAATTTAATTACATCCTTTTTTTCAAACAATTTACATACAATTTACTCCAATGAGCCAAAACGTAATAATGTTCGAGTATTGTTTCCAAAAACTCTAGTGCCCTGCCCCAAATAAGTTAGAGTGTATTTATCTTTAGTTTTACTCATAATATCTACAATATCGTCAGATAGTGTTTCGGCCACACGTTTTGGTAAAAAAGTCTCAAATGTGCTATTATCACCGTCATCGTGTAAAGCCACTAAAAGAGTTTTACCAAATCGTGTAGTCATTGAAACCATCTTTACAATTTTATACACTTTGCCTACAATCATTTCGGTAACCTTTTTTTTCTCTAAAACCTCGAAATCTTTGCTAAACATTTCATTAATTTCATCTAGAGTTTCTTTTGCAATACTCATTATTGAAAAAAATGGTATATAAATCCAAAAATTACCGTGAATATAAAAGCACTTTCAGAACACTACACGAACACAATATTTGATGTTTATGCCACTGATATCTGCGACTGTTTGAAGTCACTTCTTCTCCCACGAACCTTTATAGCGAGGTTTCAAGGTCGAATTGTAACAATGGTGGGGGTAGCTTAACGATAGAAATAGTGGGAGGAGTATTCAAGGTCAAATGACGTCACACATTTAAATTGGTATAAGGATAACTTCAAGGACAAAATATAATGAAACAAATAACTACATTTTATGTACTTTATTCATTGATTTTTTTCTGCCATTCTTCTATGCGTTTAACATTATCATCTAAACCTAATTTCCTTAATTTGTTCAATAATAATTGTTTATTTTTATTTCTAAGAAAATTCTTACAAACTATACTAGCTAAAAGACACACTTCGGCATGGTCCATATACTTAAAAAATACACTAAAGTCCTGAGCCTCCGAATCTTGCATTTCATATGCGTAAAATTCCGAACAGGCTGCAGAAATTAGAAATTCCTCGTACATTTCTCGCACTAAACTTTCCATATTAACTACTACTACGTTAAACTTAAGTCCTACACTCTAATTTCATCTAACACAACCGGATCTGCAATGAACCTAATCAGTTTTTCCAAACAGTCACTAAACCCCAACTTTTTTATCTCACGAACAAAGTCTTGTAAATTTATTGTTTTGCTGCAATATTTACGACATGCATTCGCAGCCTTTTCATATTCATAAGCCAAATCACAATAGCGCGACGCCCATTCTGCTCGACTTTTCATTGCATCATTGAAATAATTATTAGCCGTTTCAGTGAACTCATCGCCCAATTTTTTTACTGTCTCTTGCAAAGCACTATTCATATTATTCACTCATTTTTACATTCACGACACTTTTTTATTGCTGGTGGTGGCCCATCTATATGATGACGATATATTTGTTCATAGTGAATGTAACAGGGTAAGCTTAACTGTAGTTCCTTGTTACACCGATATGACGCTGGCAGCTTATCCCAAATTTGCCGTAAACTCAGCGTATCAACGC
This sequence comes from Diaprepes abbreviatus, assembly GCA_034092305.1. NCBI lineage: Eukaryota > Metazoa > Arthropoda > Insecta > Coleoptera > Curculionidae > Diaprepes > Diaprepes abbreviatus. Next base: position 2,301,325 of record JASJET010000107.1, read on the forward strand.
AAGTTTTTAAATATTCGAGAGGAAAAAATGCTAGATCCTTCTCTTCAAAATCACACAAACTTTTTAAATTACTCTGATATAAACAAATTACTCTGCCGACTTGCTCTATAATTTTTTCTTTAGATAGTTCCGTATCTGACATTTCACACTGAATGAATGCAAGTAGACTCACACAATTTATAGAACAATTTGCAAGGTCAAAATCATTTCAAGATCATCCCACACTATTACAATGCACAAATAACTACTTCAAGGTCACACACCCAAGATGACCTTCAACAAAGTCAAGGTCGTCTCGACCAAGGTCAAGGTCAAGGTCACACACACAACCTTGAACACAAGGCCAAGGCCAAAGCACACGTGCACTTTCAAGGTCAATGACAAGGGCATGTGGGCGGGGCCAAAGAGGGGTGAAGCAAGGTCAAGGTCAAGGTCGAGGAGTGGGGGGATCGAGCGAATCGGGTTATGTTCACTACTTAAATTTAAACCTAAACCCTTGGTGAAAAAACGGTAGATCATTTACGAAAATCGGTAGAACGGTAGTTCTCTTTGAAAAATGGTAGATCTGCTGCCTAATTTTTGATCTGCATTTTTAGAAAAGAATTTGGCGACAAGTTTTATACAGAGTTTTAGATGTTACTTTGACATTGTCTCTATGATGTAGAGGTCATTCTACACATGATAATGATGATTCCCAACAGAGCAATTTTCTAACAAAGAAATAAAGAATCGTTTACTGGATTTTACTCTATAACACATGGTCGAAGCGCTGAAGGTTCAAAAAAATTCATTATCAATTTATTTCAAGAAATAAACATCTCTATTTAAAAGTGTAGAGGATAGGGCTACGATGGTGCTGATGTTATGAGTGGTGCCTATAACGGCTTGCATTCTAAAATTCTGGAGTTAGAAAAAATGCTTAATATATCCATTGTGCCACTCATAACTTAAATTTAGTTATAAATGATGCTGTCAATGGAGTGCAAGAGGCAAAAAATTTTTTCGACATTGTTGGTTGTCTATATATATTTTTTTTCGAATCGGATTTACTTAAATAATCTCCAGTAAGTAAACTTCCATTAAAAAGATTAAATCCTACTAGATGGTCTTCTAGTAATGATTCATTGGACGCATTGCGATTTAATTTTAAAAATATTTTTAAGGCTCAATAAAAATAACGAAGATAAATCCGAAACAATTGGACTTAAGAAAAAGTTAGAAAATTTTTAATCTTTATTTCTTATTGTATAATTTTCCAAAATTCTTCATTCTATAAACATAATTTCTAAAGTTCTTTAAAGTAAATAGTCTAATATTTTGCAGGATTCCAATTTATTTAAAATGCTTACGAAGAACTTTGTAAACTGCGTCACAAATACGATCAAATTCGAAGTGAAGTTTCGGATTTAGTAGCAAATTGGGGTATTAAAGCTTTTTTACTGAAAAGTGACAAAAAATTTCTTGCCGAACTTGTCTCCAATACAAAATTCACAGCAGAAAAAAAATTCAAAAAAAATTACATTTAATAATATTTTGGATATTGCGTCATGTCAGTTAAAAATCGATTCTCTGGTTTTCAAACTATTGTTCATAGATTTAAATTCCTTGATTCCTCATTTATGACCAACGCTATTGAAACTGAGTCACACAAGAAATCAATACGATGATGACTTATTTGATAATTTTGACACCAAAAATCTCAGCTTCAGATCGAGCTATGCCATTACTTTCCTCATAAATAAAAATTCGAGTTTCCGAGGTTAGAAGAAATTTATCTAAATATGTTTTGATAATGTAGTTGATTTTTTCTAGACTACAATTTTTGGTAACTAGTATTAGTCTTTATGTTATCGTATAAATTAGTACTTATCGAAACAAAATAGTATGGTTCAAATAACGGAAAAAGAACCTATTACTGTAATGATAGACTGGATAGACAGATCCTTTCAAAAAAGCAGTCGATTTTTTCAAATTTTTCCTGAACGGGAGCCTCTTTCGAAATCAACTGCCAATAGAATATTCATAATTTTGACAAATTGGTAATCTAAGAAATCTATCAAATAAGGGATGTCCGAAAACAAGTACCAGTGACAATAAATATTTTGATATTATACTTGTCCTGCAAGAGGAACAATGGACTTCTGTAACAAAACTTGCTCTTGTACGATATTTCAAAAACATCCATTAGAAGAACTCTGCCTTAACGGCTTCGTCAACAGGTACAACTGTCGATATTGGTTTGACCATAATTCACATTGGATGATAAAAGACCATGCGCAGCATTCTCAAAAGTTAAATATTTAGGCAGGCATCACTGGAAATTATATTATAGAATGTTTATTCCTTCATTAAAATTTGCCACGAAATAAAATTATACTCGATTTAATTAATTTATTTTATGATCAACATAACTACTTGCAAAGACATTTCCTTTCAAAAGGATGAAGCGCCAGTACATTTTAGTAGACTTGTCAGAGACTATTTGGATGAAACGTTTTCTGGAAGGTGGATAGGTATAAGAGGACCAATTAAATGACCTCCTAGGTCACTCGATCTAACCCCTTTAGATTTCTATCTTTGTGGCTATGTAAGAGTCTATAGTACAATATCAAAGTTTGAAAATAAAATTTCAAATGCAGTGAATGGTATCTCTCATCAACATTTTCGGAACATGCTTTCCTGGTTTTAGAAAAGGCTGAGACACTGTCACGTGACTGAAGGAAAACAAGTTGAATACTTAATTTAATGTGTTATAATTTAAATTCTTGTTATTTATTATTTTTCTATTAAAAGGGTTCGCATTCTCATACGTTCATTTTCAATATTTTCGAAACAGTTGAACTTACTCATAGGGTATGCCATACAAAAAATTATCAAAAACTGTTGGGAATTTAAAATAACTGTAATAAACAAAATGTTTCATTTCTGGTGACATTGTCGTGTGACAGTTGTGGACGTCACTGGCATATAGAATACACAATCAAATAGAGAAATTGTAGTTCTGAAGTGTGAAAAAAATGCGGATCTGCAAACACTTTCCGTTCGTCCTTCATTAAGCCGATCCCGAATATTTGCCTATGCCTGTATAAAGAATAAAATATAGGAAAGAAAACTATTAAAAAATGGATGCTTTAAAAATCCTTTGTTTCGTTACGTAGTTTTCAATTTTAACTTTACAGGAAATATAATTGTCAGCCGGCAGCAAGTAAGTAATACGCACTTGTCCCTTTTCCATTGTAACAAGCTGTCTGGTGCAAGCGGGTCCTCTACCACGTTAACCCAGAAGGTGGCATCCGAGACCGATACTCGGTAGATGTCTTGACCTCTGGATAGTCGAATCGTTGAATAGTTCAGAGGATATTTGGCGACGCCGATACTGATATCTCCACCTTGAGTGGTACCGACCGCGAGTATTTAGTGTAATTTTTTTTACATAATATTATTTTTTTCCTAAAAGATATCCAGGGTTTAGGTAATATTTTTATCATTTACGCAGCTATTATTCCAGGTAATTCTTATCTAAAGTACTCTTAGATTATATAGTATTGTTTTAGTATTTTTTTGAAAATGACAGTTGCCAGTTGAGTAAAAAAAGTGTGAGCTGTTGGTCTGCTATAGCTAACCCATAAAAAATTTCAAAGTTTTGTTGAATCAAAATTCTTATTGATATTTCGTTTTATTTGAAATTTGAAAAATTTTTTGCCATATAAAGTACAAATTTCAAAAAAGTAAATTAACCATATTGCTTACAGAAATTTCAATTTAGTAAGTTTAAATTTAGGATGTAGAGAAAATTACATACTATATTTAGAAGTAAAATGTCAATCGAAAATACAGATTGTAATTGATTTATCTTGTTAATTTACGCAGCAGAAATTTTAATCTTCACAAAAATATATTTCAAAGAATGAGATATAATAAATTAATTCGTCATATAAATTTAAAATGCCAAGCATACTAAGCGAGATTAATATATCGGATAAAGAAAATTTTTAGATGAGGTTTGTCTCCTTCTCGATGAAACAGCGAAACTGCGATTAACAAATGTTTGTATAAATGAAATTGGTAGCAAGAAGTAAATATTTCAGTTTAAAGTAAACTTTTAAAATGTCATTTCATCAAAATCTGAGCATTTATTGTATAGAATTTCACATTATATATAAGTTTTTCTATTACAATATTGTCTTTTTCATTTCTGTTATAAGTGATTTTACTATAAGAAAAAAATATAAGCAGATTAATAAACTGAAATTTGAAAAATAATTTAATTAAAATATTACCGGTTCACCAGTAAAATCATCTCCACCAACTGAATTATCATTCACATCTGGTAGATCTTGTGGATCTTTCTCTGCTTCACTTACTGCTTCCTCATATTCTACTTCACTTTGTTTAACATTAGCTGGATCAGTTAATAGAGATTTATGAGTACTCATAAGTTGATCTGCTTTATTGAATAACTCATCCTTTTCAAATTGTTTTAATTCTTCTGATGTGGTCTTTTTAAGATCACTTGGCTTAACGCTAACAAAAATGGTTGTAGCGTTCGATTCCATTTCAGATACCAATGCAGTATCAATATTGTCATCAAGAAAGTCTCCTATAAAGTTTCAAATCATATATATATATATATATATATATATATATATATATATATATATATATATATATATATATATATACATTTATTTATTTCATTCTTTTTAAACCATTTAATAATACTAATTCTTTAATTTCTTGGGTATAGGTTTATACTTCATTTGTTACATCAAAGGCTGGACAAAAAATTCCAGACAATATCAATCAGTACGTTTATATCGACAGTTCCGAGCACGCTTGAAGTCAACCGCCTTCTACAAGCGGCTTAGAAATAACGAATTAAACGGGCGAGATTATACTTGAAGCCGGCATGGATTTGTTAAGTCAAGCCCAAAACGATTCAGGGTTGACTTGACTCAAGCGAGCTTCGAGTGTGAAATAAACACCTCAAGCGCGCTTGAAATCAGCTGTTGACTTTTGAACGATTACGTCATGCGTCAAATGAGCGTTAATATATTGTTTCGAATTAATTTTAATGTTTAAGAACATCTAAGTTAAAGGCTAAATGCAGAATAAAACATTTTACCCCTCACAATAGTCAACAGTTGATTTTTAAATAAGAAAAATTTAAAAACAAGGCGTTATTTTGAGGTTAGGTACAGACAAGACGTAAACTTTTTGCGAAAATGACTTGAAGCCAAGGTCAAGTCATGTTTAAGTTTGTGAAATAAACGCCTAGATTTCAAGTAAGATATGAGGCGGCTTCGGTTTGAAGCTGGCTCGAAAAATGTCGATTTAAACGAAGTCAATAAGTGATCGAACATGAAGTCTCGAGGTACGTACATTTAAATTTATAAAGATGTTAAATTGTGATTTTAATTATTTAGACAAATTGTATTTTGTCGTTAGTAATCTTAATTAATTTTAATATTTTAAAATAATGTTCTACAGAAGTTTTGTAGGTTTGTAAATAATACTTAATTTAAAAGTAAATAAATAAAAAAAAAATTAAAAATGCCTGCCATGACAGGCGAAACGTTAAATAGCCTTTGATGTAACAAAACTGATACCCAAGAAATTAAAAAATTAGTATATATTATACATATGTATATTTATCGCGATCGCGACCGATATCTCGGAAAATAGACATTGTAAAATTTTTAAAATTTTCTAGTTTACTAAAGTCGATGGGAAAAATTCGGCAAAACATTTTCAAGATGGTGACACTTTCGGCTATACCGGAAGTTGATGCAATCTTGCTTATTTTAAACGGAACACACTATAGGTAACTTCATTTTAAGATTCTACGCAAAATTATAGACATATCTCAAGTATACAGTCCTATATCTAAAGTGTTCTTGACATTATTTAAATTTTATGTATAAAATGGCGTTTGCCGGCTTAAACATAATTATCAATTTCTCCTATATGAAAGAGTTTAGAGCATTAGATAAGTTATTTTATTTTATTTGTGTAACATACTATAAGAAATGTATTATTAGGATTTACTTTGTGATGTAGTGTTTGAGATAAATAAATAAATGAATAAATTATATGCAGGAAGATTATTTATATTTTTATCAAGAATATGTCAGACATTTGCTGATAGATATCCAGATAAATAGAAACCGTCACAGAACAATATTACATGAATATTGGAAAAATTTTTCACCGTTAAAGCCAAAATGCTTAAATGATGAAAATGTCAAAACTGCAATTCTGGGATGTTTTGCGGCATATTTTATGACATCGTTAATACAATTGGCTCTACAAGCAGCAATCTCAGACAGCTCAATACCTAGAATCCCGTTCAAACAAACTTCTACCCCTATCTTTTCTTCAACATCTTAGGGATACTGATTGCCAAAAGAATGCAATTTTGTGAATTTAAATTGATGATAAAAGACGACCCTCGATTTTTCGACAACGTAATTTGCACTGATGAAGCAAAATTTACAAAAACGTGCTTTTTAACAGACACAATATCCATTTTTGGAGTGATTTAAATTCTTATGCAGTACGATTGCGGAATTTTAAAGAAATCAGGCAATTTAACGTATTTCGTGCTGTAAGAAATGATTCCCATTTTAAATTATGTATTAACTTTTGTAAGAGTTAGACAATCAATATTTAAGCTGGCGAAACATAGGCAATATTTTAACAACACGATGGCGCCCCACTGAACAGAACAGTTCCTGTTAACAAATTCTTACTAGCAACATTTTATAAGTGGATTATCAGCAATGGACTTTTCTATGACCTCCTCGTTTTCCTGTTTTGACTGCCTTAAAATATTATATATAGGAACAATAAAAAAGCATCGTTTATTGTAAGCCAGATACAACGATGGAGAACTGTATGGCAAAAGTAAGGGACGCGTTTGAAGGTTTATCTCCAGATTAAATTAGAGCGGCCACCTGTAACGAACTAACTCGTAGATGCGAAAAATGTATGGAAGGTTAGGGTGGAAATTTTGAACATTTATTAAAACAAGTTATTTTTCTGTGTAGGTAAGCCGTTTAGACCTTTTACAATGCAAAAATGTTAAGTTGTAAATAGTTTAACGTTTCATCTACTCCAAGAGTCAGAAAGTGAGCAGTGGAAAGGGGCGTTCTTTCAGCCTGCGACGCGTGGAAAAAAACGTGACTCAGATCCTTCACATTCGTTTCCCTGGAAAAATTTGGAATATCTCGGCGAATATTGGTCGTAGAATCTTTATTTTTTTTTTAATTTGTGGTTTCGCGATGAGATATGAAAAATGGATGATATGTTTTTGTAATCAAATTATTGTTAAACATAGTAGTAAACAAATTGTTGCACGTAATGTGAAAAAAATGTTACAGTGATCAACAGTATACTACTAATTATTAATATTAAAAATCAGATCGATTTTTAATGTACCATTAATATTTATGGAGTCATAGCATGAAACAAATTGCGACTTTTGTCGCCAAATTATTAAAGAAAAACACACGTTAATTTTTTTGTTTGTTTTATTGGACGAACACATTTCCCATACAAAATTTTTTTCTAACATACATATTTTTACTTAAATCTATACAAAATATTTATTCCTTTCTCCGTTTCTTAGACATCTATGGCCACTCATTTTGGAAACCCTTTGTCATAATTATCATCATCAACATCATCATAATTATCATAATCATAATTATTTTCTCCCCCATTACTTTCATCGTTTTTGAAAGTAATATTACAATTATTCACGATTGGATAATCGCTTACAATATAATCGTCAAATGTAATTTACTATGCATCTCGAAAATTAATAATGTTATTAACAAATGTTGCTATTTGTTTCATGCTATATCTCTATAAATATTAATGATACATTAAAAATCAATTTAATTTTTAATATTCTTAATTAATAGTATACTATTGACCACTGTAACAATGTTTTCGCAATTTGAAAAGCACGTAAGTACGGTAAAATTATAATTATGCATAAAATGTAATAAAGTGCAACAATTTGTTTATTGCTATGTTTAACAATAATTTGATTACAAAAACATATCATCCATTGTTCGAATTTGAAGCGTCCGAGTCTCGTTTTTTCCGAGCCGCAAATAATTGAGTTAAAAACTGCTCCAAACAATAGTTTAACCATCTCCTTATGAGTTCCTACTTAAATAATCCGTTAATGTTAATTAACAACTCCGCAACGATTTTTTGAAAAAAAAATCTATTTTAGTTTCTAGTGATCGTACACAATTTTTTTTTAAATGTTATTATTGTTATTATAAGTTTGGAACTTTCATTTGCGTACCCGCAGATTGCTGTACGACCTCTAGATAGCTGAGAATAAACAATCAAAAAAAATCATAAAAAGTTATAAAGAAATTCTTTGTGCAAAAAACTATTGAATTTTTTTACTTGTAGTTTTGCACATTTATTATATGCTACAAGGGGCTCCTTTAGTTGCAGTATAAAGTTAATACAATATATTTTTCTAATGTTTATAAACAATTGAAAAAACAGCCATTTTAGCAGATTTTTTATGCAATAACTAACCAACAAATTATCCGATTCGGATGAACCTTAGCTCTTTTGTAGGTATTTTCAATGCGCTCAACTTTTATTTAAAACTTTTTTACTAAAAAATAATAGCTTTTCCTAGAACTCGAAAAAACTGTTTTTTCACATTTTAATTATTACTTAAAAAATTTTCTCCAAAAAAGAAAATGAGACACACGATACTCCATAATTACTCTACAAACAATAAATTTCGAAACTATCTCATATGAGGCTAACTCCGCCTGCCTAATAGGACGTACTTGAAATATATCTATAATTTTGCGTAAAATCTAAAAATAAAATAACTTATGTGTTCCATTTAAAGTTACCAAGAAGGCATCCACTTCCGGTATAACCCGAAGTGTCACGATCTTGAAAATACCCACTTTAGTAAACTGCCAAATTTTAAAAATTTTGCAAAGTCTATTTTCCGGGAAATCGATTGCGGCGGTTCTCCGTGGGTCACACTTTAATTATTTAGCTTACCCGTTTTAAACTTAGATGGGTTTTAGGGGTAATTCCTGTACTTAACTAAATCATATCAATATTATAATTATATATATATATATATATATATATATATATATATATATATATATATATATATATATACATATATATATATATATATATATATATATATATATATATATATATATATATATATATATATATATATATATATATATGTTATATCGTAGATTTTCACGGATGGTAGAATGAATAGGTTGGTTATTCCGGGTTTCAATCCGTTCGTTCAAAAAATCGTTTTCACGACGTTTCGCCAAAATCTCATTTGGCATTTTCAAGTGCGGTTCGTCTCGTTACTCTCTGCGAGTAACGAGAGCGAGTAACGAGACGAACCGCACTTGAAAATGCCAAATGAGATTTTGACGAAACGTCGTGAAAACGAACCCGGAATAACCAAACTATTCATATATATATATATATATATATATATATATATATATATATATATATATATATTATTTATTATAGTCTTATTTTATGTGTGTTCATGTTTTTACTATTGTGAAAAGAAATTTTAATAAATATATTATTTGTTATAAAATGTATTACTAGAGCAAAATAATCTCGTATACCTTTAGTTCCTTCATCATTTCTTTTGTGAATGCGCTTCTGTGTATTTAGATTTGCACTTTGTTGTTTCTTAAGCCATTCTGACACTTTTTCAAAATATTCATCATTTTTATATGACCCTTTCGATTTATAATAATTTCTTTTAGTAATTTCCCGTTTTCCCACTGCGAATTTTGCTATCTCATCGCTAAAAAACGACGAGGTCTAATTTTGCCTAAATTATTTGTTTTACTCTTAATTTCTGGATTAGTTTTCATTTTCCTCTGCAACATTCTTGCCTGTATCAGAGCATTTATCCCTCCAGTTAATTTATTTTCACCAGAGTCTCTATTTTTTATCTTTTTCTTAATACTATTATCAATTACTTCCCTCTTTTTATTCAGATTAGCTTTCTTTGTATTTGTGACACCATTAAATATATTTTGTATTTCATCTACCATCTTAAGATCTTTTTGTAGCTTTGTCAGTCTTTCTTTTACTGCAGGATTTTGTTTAATACCATTCTTCTCCCCTTCTTCCGAGGCGGTCTTAACTGGCATTCCTGTATTTGCTGAAGAACCTGTATTTGATGGAGACTCATTGATAGATGCTGATTTAGAGCTCAAATCAGTTGAGGAAAAAGAGGGGGAATAGTCAATGAAGGAGCTCTCGTCCGATTTTATACTTTCCTGTTTTATATTATTAAGCATATCCATAATTTTATCAGTCTCATCTGTACATTTGTCTGATTTACACTCTTTTTTAGATTTGGAAGCTCCAAAGCTCTAAAATAGAAAATAACTTATAAGTGTACAATTATTCAGAACGACACACTAAGTGTATATTGGAGGTTATAGAAAATGACATGTTTTCATTTAAAACTGGACCTCTGGATTCTAGATATCAAAATGAATGAAATGTTTATAAAAAAATTGAACCGACTTCTGAAAAGACGCTAAAAACCGAAAAGTAAAAATATAAATTTTGTTATGAGATTCAAATTTTTGAAATCGGCGCCAAACTAGTAATAAGTATATATATATATATATATATATATATATATATATATATATATATATATATATATATATATGTCGTGTTAGTAGTTGTTTCATTTAGAAATAATTTAGCGTCGACTTCAAAAATTTATAATGTTATTATTCGCTTTTTAACGGTTAAATTATTTTTTTTTTCGATTTTTAATTTCGAATTTGTTATGATATCTATAAATTATTTGAATTAAGTACTAAGCGAGCTTAACGTACCTCGCAATAATTTTCGGGTCGAAAAAAGTATCCATTTGATTCAAAGTTGTACACAAGACTAAAAAAAATAACTAAAAATCTTTGATTCTGAAAAATCTCCAAATACCAGTTTTGAATGAAATTGTCTGTCTGTTAAATTAGTAATATAGGCCCCTAAAACCTCTCAGTACCGACATTTAAAAAACTTGAGACGTACATTTTTTAGTCCAACATATTTTATCTTGTATAATGAGTTTGTATACGCCCAAAAAAACCTGCAATATCAATTTTCAAAAATCGGAAAAATGTAAAATTTCTAGTCCTCCATATGATATCTGTCATATTAATCTAAAAAAACTTCATATTCGTAACCTATGACCTCGAAAACTCCCTAATACCAAATTTGAGAAAATATGAATAACGTTAAATATTGAACTCACCATATTGACTTTAAAAAAAATAATTTTAACCTCTTAATCTAATCTGAATCCATGAAAACCCTCACTAATACTAAATAATTTTGGGCAAAATTCGGAAATGTAACATTTTTAGACCGTCGTATTGAATGTGACACATTAAGTTTTCTTAAAATAATTTCAAATCCCTCACAAACGACTCAGTACCAATTTAGAATAAAATCGAAAAATGTAAAATTTTTAGTCTGCCATACTGGATTCGTCATATCGAATCTTACAAAAATAATTTTGAATTGTAATTTGCACCCTTTAGAACGCCCCTATACTAATTTTGGAGGAACTTTTTAAGACGTCATATTAGATCCGCCATTTTGAATTTTTTAAAAATAATTTTTAGTTCGTAATTAGCACATCCAAAAATCCTCTATACCCATTTTGGACAAAATCGAGACATGTAAAATGTTTAATCCCCCATATTAGATACGCCTTGCCCTCTCAGGACTCTGTTTGTAATCTGTTTCAATACTACCTACTACTGGTTCATGTTTTGTAAGCAGATTTTTCCAAGTATTAGGCAATTTCTGGCTATTATCTTCGCTATTTAAGTTGTTGGACCTCTTTGCAATTTCGATGGGTTCCCTTATAACTCCTGCGGACAGGTTTTCACATCGTGATAGCATTTTCGTTCCTTAGAAATTTATCTTATGTCCTGTGTTTAACCAGTGTTGTGCCAGTGCAGAAAAAGTTGTTTTTTTGCTTGACACATAACGAATGTATCATCTACGTAACGTATCCACAGCGGTGGTTTGTGTGTGGAGATTTCTAAAATTTTTGACTCGAAATCTTCCATAAATAAGTTAGCGAGTACAGAACATAGCAGCGATCCCATAGGGGCACCCTTGACATGTTTATATTGCCGGCCTTCATAAGAAAAGTAGATGTTATTGAGACAGGGTCTAGCTAATTCGATAATATATTTTAGCAGATTGTATTTGTTTTATATTACGGAAAGAGCTTCTTTGACTGGTATTTGCGTAAAAAGTGATGTTACGTCGAAAATAACTAGAAACTCTTTTTCTTGTAAACGTATGTTGTCGATCATTTCGCAAAAATTTTGCAAGTTTTTAACGTAGGAGGTCGTTTTTCGACGAAGGGTTGGAAAATGGTGGCTAGATGTTTTGCTAAGGCCTGAGTTAAAGAGCCAGTAGAGCTTACTATTGGTCTTAAGGGGGCTACTAATTTATGTATTTTGAGTAAGCCATAAAGTTTAGGACATATGGATGATTTTTCACTTGGTGTGACCTTTTCCTTTATGCCTTTGTTAAGTAGAGATGATCAATGTTTTGGTCGTCTTTTCTAGATAAGCGGTATGGTCTCTGTTTATTGGTTTATAGGCAGGATCGTTTAGCAGAGCGATCATATTTTTTATGATAGTCTGTTTTGTTTAGGACCACTGTCGATTTTCTTTTGTCAGCTGGAAGTATTATCATCGAGATATCTTTGCGCAGGTCTCGTAGGGCTCGATGTTTTTCTGCAGATAGATTACTTTTAGGAGCCTTCTCTTTGCGCAAAACGGCTGAAATTTCTTGGCGGATAGTTTCTGCTGTGTCGTTGTTTAAGTTAGTTAGAGCTGTTTCAACTCCACATATTATGGTATTGATTGGGATACGTGATGGTGCTATAGCGAAATTAAAACTTTTGGGCTCCTCTGTTGGCTGTTTCTTTAATGGTGTTTTTGATAACCCCTTTAGTCGGATAATTTTGAGGCATCTCTGTCGTCTCTGAATTCTGAGAGTGTCTATAGTAGATCATAATGACAATTGTATAGTGTGCTTAAGCTGAGCCGTAATTTATGTAACTGATAGTCGATGGAATGTAGATTTGTTCTTGTCTGTTTTATTCTTTCTCGAAGCAAGGCTAGACTGGGGTTCTTTAGTATTATGCTTGTTTTAGAGTTTTTTTTTATGTGATACTTAATCTTGCAGCAGATCGGTATAAGGTGTTGATTTCGGCAACTGCGTAAGAAGGCGAGGTTGCAAAGCAGTTCCGATTTTTTGGTTCGTAGTTTTTCGAATGTTCTTGAGTCATCTACCTTTAGGGGGAGGATTAGTTATGTGCGGCTTCGAAAACACCCCATATGTCAAAATTAATTTATTTTATCCAGCATACTGGATCCAACATGTTAAATTTTTTAAGAACAATTTTAGATTCGTTATGTGCGACCCCGAAAACTCCCTCATACCAATTTTGGAGAAAATCGTTTAACATAATATAAACTAAAAATTCTGAATGGATTCTTTCAACATAAAGATATCCACAAATATACTTGGCACCAAGAAACTAGACAACTGATATCGATTATAGATTATATAATTGTTAAACAGGAATCCTTTCTGAAAGTTCAAGACACTAGGGTATACAGAGGAATAGAATGCGGATCTGACCACTTTTTCCTGGGTGCAAAGATAAAAATTCCCTTCAAGACAAAAGAGAACGAAACAGACAACACAAAAAGCTCAACAACAGAACGAATATCTTACAATGTGGAACGACTTTATGAACCTAGTACAAAATATCTATTTAAGACTCGATTAGATAACAAACTTCAAACTGAATTGCTGTTAGGGCGCACTGATGAACTGTATGAACACATCGTATCCTCTCTACACTCCGCTGTACAAGAAGCTCTAGGAATTAAGACGAAACACATGAACAGACGAAACAACAATGTTACATGGGACAAGACACTGGAAGAACAAAAACAGATAAAACAAAAAGCTCTCAACAAATGGCTGAATTCAAAAGATCCACAAGATAAAAACATATACAAAAATGAACAATCCAAATTTAAAACATGATTAAAAAAAAACAAAAACGATACATGGGACAGGAAATGTACTGAACTAAATACACATGTAGGAGGTACAAGATCATCAAAAGCATGGAAATTAATAAAAACACTAAGACCAGACACCACAAACAAGATTAACTTACAACCAATCCCAATCAAAAAGTGGATAACCCATTATCCAACGCAGCTTACCGAAGACCGACAAGAGTACCTCGTTAACTCCCCAAGACGGTACAACGTACAAGGCCACTATATAGAAGTAACAATGGAGATGGTGTGTAAGGTTGTGGATTCATTGAAAAATAGAGCAGCTGGACCGGAAGGAATACCTGCTGAACTGTTAAAGAACGGTACTGAAAAACTAACGTCTTTTCTTCAAGAACTATTTAACAGACTCCTGAATAATGATGATTCTATCCCAACTATATGGAAAGAAGGCTGGATAACACCAATCCACAAAAAAGGAAGAAGCGACGAATGCTCAAACTATAGATGTATAACTGTAACCAGCACAATGAGTAGAGTATACGGAAAACTGCTTAGAAACATCGTAGAAACAGAATATGGCCCCCAAGAAATTGAAGAACAAGCAGGTTTTAGAGCTGGTCGATCGTGCGTAGATCATATATTTAGTTTAACCCAACTTAATGAAAAGAAGGTGGCAAGAAATAGAGAGGTTCATCTGCTTCTTGTCGACCTCACAAAAGCATATAATACGGTGCCAATCAAACATTATGGTACGACATAGAGAAGTCTCCAATTAACCATACAGCGATCCAAGCCATCAAACAGCTATACGACCAAGCATTCTCCAGAATTAAGATCGGCAATAACGTATCAGAAAGCTTTCATGTGACCAAAAGCTTTCGCCAGCGATGTTGTCTATCACCAACTCTCTTTAAAATTTACCTCAATGAAGCTTTAAAGAATTGGAGAAGATCATGCAGTAGAATGGGAATATAATTAAATAATGACACCCATTTAAATATGCTTCATTTTGCAGATGACCAAGTGGTAGTGACCCAAGATAAAGAAGACCTCGAATTTATGACGAGGAAACTATTTAAAGAATACGCAGAGTAGGGATTAACTGTCAACTGCAGTAAAACTAAATATATGTGTATCGGTGGAGAAGAAACAGATTTGGAACTGGATGACAATATCATAGTAAAATCTTGTTCTGATTATACCTACCTTGGAACAAAGATCAGTCAAAGTGGATGAACTGAAAAATAAATATTGGAGTGGATAACTAAAGGGAAAAAAGCTATCGGATGCCTAAACTCACTATTATGGTCAACAAACATCTCCAAGGAAAGAAAACATCTTTTATACAATGCAATATTTAAAAGCGTTGTATTGTATGGTTGTGAAACATGGCAGATAAATAAAACTTTAGAACGTAAACTGCTGGCTCTTGAAATGGACTTTTGGCGAAGATCTGCCGGAAAGTCAAGTATCGAACGGATAACCAACGAGAGAATTAGAGAGATTATGGACGTAAAGAAAACTATTCTCGATGAAATCGAACAACGTCAGCTGGTATGGTATGGACATGTGGCGAGAATGACGGACGAACGTCTACCAAAGCAAATCCTCAAATCGACACCAAATGAAAAAATAAAAAAAGGAAGACCAACAGTTACCTGGATTAAGGGCATTAACCGAGCCATGTCCGAAAGAAACTTACTTCCAGGGGATTGGGAAGACCGAAAACAATGGAGACTGGGAACCGGAAGGCGTAGAACGCTATGAAACCGGATATATATATATATATATATATATATATATATATATATATATATATATATATATATATATATATATATATATATATATATCGTTAAAAATTAAAACTTTTATCAGCCATATTATCAGCGCCATTTTGGATTTTACTGCATCAATTTCATCCAAAATGATACGAGATGACCACAGCAACTTTCTGAATATAATCTAAAAAATCATTCAAATTGGTGCAGCCGTTCAGGAGTAATCAATGTAACTAAATAAAAATACATCACGGTGGTATTAAGAACCTCCTTCTTCTAGAAGTCGGTGAAAAATATTAAACATAAAACTGAGTTGCCTGAATGAAACCATCATAAATTCTAATCCTTAATACTACGTACATATATGGATATTGGTCCTCGATGTAACTTGGAACATTTAGATTGAAGCTAGAAAAAGAATAAGAGAGAACAAATTATCGTTTATTGCAATGAAAGAAAAGATCGATATTCTCTCACAAAATTGGCAAAAATAATTTAGGGTAGAATTCAAGTATGAAAAGAAAGGAAAAAAAGAAGAAGAATAACAGTAAGTCTTGGCTGATAACACAACAACATATGCAGTCCTTCAAATGATTTGAAACTGAACCTTAAAAATATAATTTTCTATAATTATAGTTATGCATAATGGAAAATCTAATTTACCTTCTTACCGTTTTTTGAATTTTTATATTTGTACGTAATTTAAAGGCGAGTAAAGTGGTTTCGTTCACTGTATTTTAAAGCTTCATAATTCTGGATTACTACATGTGTGGTTTAGTGCATAATTATATATCTTATTTTTGTATCAATTAATAAGTAACTACGAACTGACCGGAAAAAAAGTCTACGTCAAAAACTCACCCGAACATTTTTTTCATTAGGTGAACTTTCAATGCTTTTTAAGATGTTATTTATATCTGCTTCATTTAATAAAGTATTAACATGATCTTCAGTGCGTCCACTAACAAACCTTTTATGTTGTTTTGGGACTTTGGGGTAAATAAGTATTCCCGGTATCTCATTTATTTGTATTGGTGTTTGAGGGCTTGTTACTACAAGGCCTAGAGTACCACTTTCACTACCACCGCCGGTTAGGTTGTTGATCTGCGCAACATTGGTATGGGCAGTTACTGCTGCAGATCCAGATGCTTCTACAGGAGATTTTTCCGATCCTAATGCTCCAGAACTGGACCCTCCTGAACTTGGAGGTCCTAAATTTGATGTTGACAACGAAGATACTGTAGTTGCGTCTCGTTTAACTCTGCTAGATGTGGACTGAAACAAAAATATTTTTGAAAAACATTTAAAAAGGACCTTTCTGATTATAGAAGAGATTCAAATTTTGAAAGGGAAAATAATTACTATATATATATATATATATATATATATATATATATATATATATATATATATATATATATATATATATATTGCATCATTCCTAATTGGCCAGGTGTACTTAGACCTACTAGTCGTCTGATGGCTGATAAAAATTTGAAAACTTAACAAAATAATAAGTTTCCTTTTTTAACAATGATTGAAAGAGAAATTCGAGATAGTAGTAAGAAAAAGAGAAAGAATCTGAGTAATGGGAATCATGTTCTTGACCTCAAAGAGAGAAAGGAACAATATATTACAACATCAGGTAATGTAAAACCACAAATGAGTATTAATAATCTTTCTTACAGTGTTAATTTGCATGTCAATAATTATTGTACGATTCATGAATGCATAAATTAATATTCCAGTAGTCGTTTCATTATCTTACACATTATCTAAACCTCAAATATTTTGTCCTAAAACAATAACTGGATTTAATTTAAACTAATTATAATCAACTATATTATTTTTTACTGAATCTCGAGAGAACTTTAGGAAGAGTTTAATGCAGTTGCAAGGCGAGATTAGCAGCAAGACCTTGGAAATACGTTGCTGCAATTTTATATTTTATAAATAGTCATTCCAATTTAATTTTTCTGTCCAAATTTTCTGTAGTACTATTTTTGCCGTTACAATAATTGGACCAATTAGAACTAGAGTGCCAAAAATTCTGCTAATCACCGATAAAATATTCCACTTGGTAGGTTTAATATTTTTGTCCAATATAACTGAATATTTTAATAGGTCTTGATCGACTTGTCGTAAAACTTGCAATGCTACTCAATATTTTTAGCAAACATACAAACAGAATGGAATGGTTTTTATAAAAACTTGCCAATATTCAAACAATTGCAAACACAATACGCTCGAATAGTTCAAACAGTTGACATATTACGAGAGTAATATAGTTACAAAATTGGTATGTGTGAAATTAAAAGTTGCAGCCTTAAAGAATTTTTCGTTGCTTATATTTGAGCTTAGTGAAACTTTATTATTATCACTAACTTTAGAACTATTAATGTGATACATGCAAATATAGAACAAATTTTGCCTGCTCGGCAAAAAATATTTCTAGGTAACAGAGTATCGGAAATCCAACAGTTAATCAAATTGGTCAGTGCTTATATACATTCCAAGTCAGGAGAACCCTATAGATATAATTTCTAGAGGTTATAGTCCAGTTAATAAAATCTATATTATGAGGGTGGAGTCCAACGTGGCTTATGGAATCAGCAAATCATTGACCCACTAGAAAAAGGTGTAGTTAAGACTCCAGTGTTTTTAGAATTTTGTGAAAAAAAAACCTATTTACAAGATTTCCCTCTTTGGTAGAACTTCAGAGAGTTTTAGTTTATTGTTTTAGGTTTATAAAAATATTAAAATTACCTGATAATAAAATTATGGGAAATTTTACAATTAAAGAAAGATAATTCACTAATAAAGAACGAAAGCTTTCATGGTTTTGGCCAAGTTGAAAATCAGGGTTCTTGAGTTTAGAGCATATCAAATTGGAATTATTATCCGACGTTTTTCCCACGATTGCACAAGACATCTTCAGGGATCTTTACTCCAAGGGATTAGAACACTGAACGACTATCGAGGAGCAACAATCCGGTATTTATACTCGACTGGTGCTCAGCGAACCGTGATCCTGCGTTACAATCGGTTTCCACGTGTGATGTAGACTGTAACCCGCATTTCTATTAATATTATTTGGATACTGACAAACCTCGACTGATTCTCTAATTTTACCTTTAAAGAAACCAGGCACTGATGCTAGCACCTAAGTTTCTTTTATATTAAAAGTATGACCTGAGGAATGCTGATGTTCAGCTACTGCATATTGTACAATTTGTTTCTTTTTTATACATTTTTCATGTTCTTTAAGCCTAGTGGATATAAAAAGTCCTGTTTCACCTACATACACTTTTCCACAAGAGCTAAGTATCTTGTAAACGCCTTCTGTTTGAAATGGAATTGCGTTATAGACTCACCAACCTACAAAATAAGTAAATATCTAGCCAAACTTCTACATCCCTTCACAGGAAAAACCAAATCATTTGTTAAAAACTCTTTGTCCAAAGATTAAAAACCATAGAATTAGAGTCCGGAGACTTATCGGTCATTTTGGATGTAGAATCCCTGTACACAAATGTTCCTATAGATGATTCATTTTCCATAATATATGATATATTACGAAACAACAACATGGACTCCACCCTATTAGAATTAATTATAGCATGCCTTATATTATTTTTCAAGGAACTTTGTACGAGCAGACTTTGGAAGTGGTCATGGAATCTCCGGTATTACCTATGGTAGCTAACATCTTCATCGAAGCTTTCGAAGAAAACGCCTTGCCTTCTGCTCCTCTAAAACATAAATTTTAGTGCAGATACGTAGATGATATGTTCGCAGTTTGGCCGCATGGTGCAGATAAACTCCTGGATCATAACAATACTCTAGCATAAAATTCACTTTGGAAACTGAATCAAATGGTGCCCTTCCCTTTCTTAAGGTACTAGTACAAAGGAAAGAGAATGGCAAATTAGGACATTCTGTGTACAGAAAATCAACACATACAAATACAAAAGATTGCTCCGAAAATCAAACATACGGCCAATTTTCAACACATGTAAGAAAATTGAAGAATGTTTGAAGTCTCCAAAGGACGCAATTCCATTTCAATCAGAACGCTTTTACAATATACCTTGCTCTTGTGGTAAAGTGTATGTAGGTGAAACAGGACGGTTTATATCCACTAGGCTTAAAGAACATGAAAAATGTATAAAAAAGAAACAAATTGTACAATCTGCAGTAGCACCATCACCATCAGGCCACACTTTTGATGTAAAAGAAACTAAGGTGCTATCATCAGTGAATGGTTTCTTTAGACATAAAATTAGAGAATCAATCGAAATTTGTAAATATCCAAATAATATTAATAGAGATGCGAGTTACAGTCTACATCACATGTGGAAATTGGTTCACGATTCGCTGAGCACCAGTCGGGTATAAATATCGGACTGTTGTTCCCAGATAGTCACTCATTGTTCTAATCTCATGGAGTAAAGATCCCTGAAGATACCTTTGCAGTCGTAGGCGAAACGTTGGATAATAATTCCAATTTCACACGGTCTAAACCCAAGAACCATGATTTTCAAATATAATTCACATTTGAGTTTTTTAGTTAAGCAAGCAAAATTTCAAGATTTTTCTAAATAAATTCAAAGTTTGCTACAAAATAAAGATAAACCAAAATCCAGCAAACTCATTTCCTTTAATTTTTTTTAGATTCTAAAGGTATTTTGCGTTCAGATGGAAGAATAGGTAAATCAGAGGCAGAATATGTTCAAAAATTTCCTCTTTTACTTTCAGGTAAATATTCTCTCACTGAACTTATTATAAAACGAGAATATATTTGCTATTGACACAAGCACTTTTAGCAAACTTAAGTTTCAATTTTTGGCGACTATCGAGTCGAAATGCTGTCTAAAGAGTTTTGTGTAAGGTGTTTTTGAAACTAACCTTTAAATATTAATACTCTGATGGGAGAGTTGCCAGATTTGAGAGTTTTTAATACAGGTATTGATCTCGCAAGTCCGTGCTATACGAAAGTGCCAAATTTACGAAACAGCAAAATTCTAAAATCATATTTTTGCATTTTTGTATATGTGACATTAAAGGTGCTGTATATAGAAGTAGTTTCAAATTTGCCAACTCATTCTTTTTTGAACGGGTTGAACATTTATTTCCTGACAACGGAAGTACTTTTGTTGGAGCAAATAGAAAATTGTAGGATGTAATTGAATTGCTATTACAAAATAGCGGTTTTTTAAGTAATAGCTTGTTTCATGTGTCCAGTATACCAAATACCACCTGAAAAGAGTAACCAGTTGCTTAGATTTAATTTTTGAGAAACTTTCTAAAATAGTATCGTAAGTGGAAACATGCATGAACTCCTAGCCTATTTTTCCATTACCCGATGATCCCACTAATCTAAATTCTTTAATCGCTGGTGGTGGCCTTAAAAGTTCTCCATTAGTAGCATTATCACAAAAAATTTTATGGACAGTCAAATCAATCTACTAAGGCAATAACAGCATTTGTGTAAAATAGTTCAATTTTTTTGAATATATACCAAGTTCAAATCTCACATCCAAATGAGCACTATGGTTCTAGTCAAAGATGAATCTCTTCTTCCATTGAAACGGTCATTAGGAAGAATTACTGAACTACATCCTGGCAAATATAATATAGTGCATGTAGTTAAAGTGTGTACTTCATTTGACGCTACGAAGTGTCTTATTAACAAACTTTCAGTTCTTTCCATCGTGACTTCTGGATTCATAAATCTTTAATTTTGAAAGCTACTAATTTGAAGGGAAAGCGACATGGCCTGAATGTGCCTATTTTAGTTTTATTATTAAGTTGGTGTACTGGCAATAGTCTTGGCGAATACAAGCAGCAGAAAACACATCTCATCAATTTTGTAACAAAAACATTACAATTTATTTTACCATTGTCTGCACAAAATTGTCACTAGATATCGAAGCAAAGAGTTCAAAATTTGGGCAAGTCTTTTAGGGTAAATAAACGAAAAACTGCAGACCTTTAACACCTCACAGTCATGAGGCTTATGGACACCGGGCCAATAAAGACATATTTTTGTACATTTGTGATCAGCTACAAATATAAATATTGATATTTAAATTTTTAAATAGGCTAAAGTTCTCTCAAAATCTAAAAATCGTGTGTTCTAATACACTTTTTATATCAAGAAAAATAACCTATTAGACAACTCAACATATAATATTTGTAAAAAAAATAATAAAATCATTAAAATTATAATTAATATATCGTATTAAAGATTTTTTTGACTATTGTTTTAATTAAGAAAGTAGATTTGAAATTTTATAACATTCTTTGGAGTTAGTTCAGGTTAGTTCAGGTTTTGGATATATATCTATATTCTTAAATAATATATCGGTTAACGTCAAAAAAATAATAAATATGAAAACAGGTTTATATTCTCTAAATGAAAAATCTTTACTCACCTCGTATGTTCCCAAGTTTTGCTGCCTTTGCATTATTTCCATAATAGTTTTTCTAACTGCTGGAACATTCAGATTTAGATTTAAATTATATGTTGTATTTTCCAAATTTGTTGTATTTACACCTGCGTGTACTGTATTAATATTCTGAACAGTCCCAGTTGTATTTTGGGGATGTTCTGTAACATTGTGATTATCAGCAGAGTGCGTACTCAAAGTAGCTGTTTCATTATTGAGTTGTGTGGGTACAAGGCTGTGATTTTCAGACGCATGCAATGTTATGGAATCACTCCCAGGATGTAGACTTAAAATCTTTTCGAGCATGATTTTTTCTTCGATTGATGCATTTTGTTTTATTCCTGCCACTAATAATTGGTCTTCTGCTGGCGAAACAGTACCAAATAGTACTGGCATGTATGTAAAGGTATCGTTAAAAGTCTGATTTTTTGCTATATATTCAATCATATTATTAATATCATTTGGATTATGATTAACGTTGGATTCGATGGCATTTCTAAGGTATCTGTCTTTCGTGCGTTTTTTGTTTTTTTTTCGTTTAGGTTTTTTCTTTTTGCGTTTGCTTTTAGTCCTAATAAATCGTTTTTTTAAATAATCCAACTGACGTTTTCTTCGATGTAAATAGTTTTTAAGGTAATTAACTGCTCTTGGATCATCTAACTCCTTAACATTTTTAAAACTAGGTAATACTGTTTTAACTACATATTTAAGCGGGTAAGGTTTAGCCATATCTTCTTTATTTTCTAATAGTTTGTTTATTAAAATACTTTCTAATAAGGGAATTGGAAAAAGGCCTTTTATTTTTTTGCAATCTTTACATGGATCCTCTTCTATGGCATTATCAAAATCTAAAAATTAGGTAAATATCTAGAACTAATGGTCGGTTCATACTTTCAGAAATTACACAGGCACACAAAAAAAAAGTTTTCGACTCTACCGATCAGACCACTCATTTTCTATGTACTTTTTGTCGCTAATTCCGAATCCGAGGTCTGTTTGTTTGTATCGTTGTCAAGTTCAATGACAATTGAAGGTCAAACTGAGAAAAAACTGTGCAATCAGTTTGAATCGCTCTTTATGAAGGTTTTTGGAGTCGTTGATTTCGAAACCGAGGTCCGTTTGTTTGTATCAGGTCAAGTTCACGGTTAATTGAAGGTCAAATTCTGAAAAAACCGTACAATCAATTAAAATCAGTTCAAGGTCAAATTGAGAAAAATCGTTCAATTAACTTGAATTGACTTTTATATAGGTTTTTGGAGTTGCTCCAAATACGTAGATTTTTTCGGGCTAGCGACCTTTTTCTACAGAAAACTTTAGAATCAAGATTATTTCTATCTAGGAAGTCATATTATAAGTTAATTGTGTTGCCTTGTCCAAATACAGGTATAGTTTGAATCTAACTTTGAAAAATTCCAAAATTAATGCAAAAAAGCAAAAATAACCTCTTTTTGTAGCTCACGCTTTGAAATAGAAATTATTTCATTATATTTGCTCGAATCAATGACTGCATGTTTTGCAGGATGTGGGTAAGCGAGCCCAGCTACCGCTTAGTATGCTTAGAAGAAGGCACGTAAACACTTCCTAGCGAGACCTTCGCAAGCACGCTGGATAATAAAATGTAAACGCTTCGTATTTAACCACTCCAGAATGATGATCAACAGGAACATGTAAAGGCTTGCTAGCCGGTCACGCCTGAGTATTATGTTCGACAGTGCATGCGTAAGCGCTTCGTAATCGAGCGCGGATCCAGGGGGGGGGGGGGCGGTGGGTGCGGTCGCCCTTCCCAACAGCTTCGAATTAAACGTACTCCCTTCGTCGACAGCTTGATTTCGCTTGACGTACTGAACAATCCCCCCCCCCCAGAGCTTCGCATTCATAAAAATAGATTTGTCTCTTTCTATTGCATTAGGGACGTGAATGTGGCTACCCCCCCGGTCGACAAATAACTTTCACTTACCATACTATATTCTTCTGATATCACCCCCCCCCCCAAAGAGAGATACTGGATCCACTGTGGTAAATAGCCACTGATAAGCATCATCAGGACGAGGCAATAAATACTATCTAAGGGAGTACTTTGAAGATGAAAATATACTTACGGCCGATCTACTCTTAATTATGCCATCATTATCTTGCAAAAATTAAAAAATGCATTCGAACTTCATTAAACAGTTTCTAGTAATGTTTAAGAGAGTTTAAATACATTTTCAAATTTTATAAATGAATAAGGAAATAAATACGAATAAATCGGCCGTAAAGTGATTTTCTTCGATATAGTAGTGCTTATATATGTAAAATAAAAAAAAATCTTAATCAATGTTCGGGTTTGTGTTCGTTTGTTTGTTTTAGCTATTTTTTCAACACTAAATTAGCATTTAGCAACCTCAAAAACCTACATAGAGGGCGATTCAAATTGATTGCATGGGTTTTTCGCAATTTGAAGTTCAATTGACCTTGAACTTGACCGGATATAAATAAACGAACCCCAGATTCGGATTCAGCGATCCCAAAAACATACATAAGGAGTGCTTTAAATTCATTACAGACAGTAGATTTTTTCTCAATTTGTCCTTCAGTTGACCTTGAACTTGATCTGATACAAATAATCGGTCTTCAGATTTGGAATCAAAAATATATACCACTAAGGATTTTCACTAAACATCCACGACGAAATAAAAATGGGTTGTTTATACTTCAGAATTTTACAATTAGTAAAAATTAAAGACTACCAATCAAAATTACCCATAAATATTCTAACCGAAAAGTAAAACGTTAATTTTAGTGGTTTTCCACTGGGGTTGTTTAACTAATTTTAGTCTAAAATGTTTAGAATATTTTATGACAAATTTTTACTAAGTTTTATTTATTCGTAATGTTATTTTTTTATTTCTGTATATTTGTAAAATTTTACTGCAGCCGATAACATCCGAACGCGGACACGATATATGCCGACTTTCTAAGAAGTTAGAAGTTGACTAACTTCTTAGTTACTAATTGTTAGTTGTTAATTTTTAGTTGGGACTATGAACAGATGAAAGTAAAGTATATCATTTAAGTTGCAAGTGAAAGATGATAGTGGGAATTCCTAGTGGTAGTTGATAATTTTTTGAAGTATGAACCTAGGACAGTAAGAACAAATAAAATTTTTATGTCTATAACGATACAAAATAATATCACTAATTCCGTCAATAACAAAGTGATATTGAAAAAACTTTAAGGGGGCTAGAAAACAACAAAAAATAAACCTGAAACCTATAAAATATATATTGTCACGGAAAAAAAAAGAAAGGGAAACTAGTCGGTTAACTTTACAGAACAAATATTTTAACAAAAAATGTGTCCATCCAATGGCTTTGGAAACTATAACTTTTAATTAATATTTGGCACATCCGCTGCAGTTCTTATGCTCAGCTTGCCAGTCTAGCTCTTAATATTTTAGTAGGTAATGCATCCCAAAAGTTTCACTTCATAAACTCTCTGTTTTTTTTTGCCCGATGAGGAAAATACAGTGAATGACAACGGAAGTAGACTGATTGATTTATGTATACATAATGAACTCTGTATCATTAACGAATTTTTCTGTAGTCAATTCTAAACTATTTAATTACTAGGCAGAAAAAAAGCTAATTGCACAACGTCAGGGATGATATGCAGAAGAGATCACTAGACACTTAAATCGAAAATACTCTTTCAACATAGAAAATATATAATCAATCTTGAACGAAATTAAATAACTTGGAAATGATAGAGCTAGAAAAATACAATCTTTTTTATCAAACCTGGCTTGATGGAAAACTAAGTTAACTAACACATATTCAACAAAGTGACCCTGACATGACTTATAACTTAATAAAAGAGAGTATCCGTGATACTCTTCAGCACGAAAGCGAATCGGACAGAAACACTATTGAAAAACTCAAAAAGAAATCCATTTTATCGTCTACAGATGGCTCCAAAACAATGAAGGTAACTGGAATAGGAGTGTGTGGACCCGGCACCAGACACTACAAAAGCTTTGGTAAGTCACGAAGCATTTTCCAGGCAGAAATACATGCCATTAGGATATGTATTCAATTCAACAAAGAAAAAACTATCACGCCAAGAGATTATCATTTTGTCGGATAGTCAAGCAGCCACCATTACGTTGAGCTCTCAAGTTATCATCATGTAATTTGGAATCACCTTCAAAAATTTAAATTTTTTATCAGATTAATATTGTCATTTTTCATATTTTAGCGCATTTTTAGAAGTCGATTCAATTTCTTTATAAAAATTGTATTTCCTGATTTTTAGTTTTGAACTCGTTGTGATATCCACAAATTATAGAAATTAAGTACTGAGCGAAATGTGTAGTGTACCCCGCAATGTTTCCAAAATCGCAAAAATACTCATTTTATCCAAAGTTGTAAACCACACAAAATGAAACACCAAAAGAATTATTTTATTTTGATAATTCTCTAAATATCAATTTTGAATGAAATTGTATCAAACAAATATTTGATTTGCCATAGTAAAGCAATTTAAGCCCTCAACACACCCCAATACCGTTTTTTAAAGAACTTGAGACATGTAAATTTTTTTAACTGACATATTTCATCCTGCATATTGAGTTTGAAGAAATTAATTTAAGATCTGCCTCAAGAACCGCACAATATCAATTTTAGACAAAATAGGAAATATGTAAACTTTTTACTCCCCAATATTGTATCTGCTATAACAAATTGTAAAAAGTAGCTTTAGATTCGTAATCTATTAGCGTGTAATATTCCCAAGGTCGCATAAATACCTATTTTATCAAAAGTTGTAAACCATACTAAATGGATTATAAGAAGAAAATATTTTATTCTGAAAATTCTTTAAATATCCGTTTTGAACGAAATTATACTCAATAAATATTTATTCTGCCATAGCAAAGCAATTTTAGATTCGTAATTTAAGCGCCAACCCACCCGAATATCGTCTTTTAAAGAACTTAAGACATGTACATTTCTTAATTCGACATATTTTATCAAACATATTAAGTTTGAAGAAATTAATTTAAGATTTGCCTCAAGAACTGCCCAATATCAAATTTAGACAAAATGGGAAATATGTAAACTTTTTATTCCCGAAAATTGTATCTATATATCAAATTGTAAAAATTACCTTCAGATTCGTAACCTATTATCTCAAAAATCCTTAATACCAATTTTGTAACAATATGAATAACATAAAATTTTTAACCACCATACTGGATTCGCCATATTGAATTTAAAAAAAAATATTTTCAAGTCTTAACTTAATCTGCACCCTCAAATATCTCCTAGAACCAATTTTGGAGTTAATCCGCAAAGGTAAAATTTTAAAACCGCCATATTGTATCTGCCATATTGAACATTTTTAAATAATTTTAAATTTGCTACTTACACCAAGAAACACTCCAGACAGGCAAAATTTTTATTCTACCATATTGAATTTTTTAAACTTAATTTCAAATTCATAATTTACATTCTCAAAAGTCCCCTAATACCAATTTTTGACAAAATGAGACATGTAAAATGTTTAAACGCCATGGATCCGTCATTATATGAAGTTCATACAAAATGGAACAGCGGATAAAGCTATTAAAGAATCAAACAGTCAAGGTAGAAAAGAAAATACAATTCTAAACTCAATTTTTGGGGCCTAAATATATTTAAGCAAAATAAAACGCATATCTATAATACTATTATAAAAAGAGAATTGCCATATATAGCTCTGAAGTCGGGCAAGTTAAAAGGGCCTCGGAGAAAATACCATTAACCACTGAAATACCATATTTTCTCCATCTGATCGTAAAGGAAAAATATAGACACATTATTTCTTACAAACACAAATCTGGTCCACGCTACTTATGCCTTTCTATTACCTAATGGTCCCGTCAGTGGAGCTGTAACGAACCAAGAGCAACATTCGTAGAAAACGACTGTCTATATAAAATCTAAAATTCAAGAGATATCTCGGCTGTAAATTTTTTAATATCCTACAATAATTTGAATTTTTAAGTTTCTCACTATTCTGGTGTACGTTGAGAAATCATTTAACTATTGATATTTTACACTCTGGCATTGAAAATGTCTGCAAGGGTTTATTATTCTGCTGATATGTCCCGGAATTAAGATTTCATATACAGAGCTATTCTGTGAATGTTGTTCTTGGTTCATTACAGTTAATGAGACCATTAGATGGTTGAAACGCATATAGAGAGAATGAACCAGGATAGTATTTGCAATTAAAAGAAAATATAGACATTTTTTTTCGTTAACGGTCTGAAGGACAAAAACGATTACGTGTTAAACTAATTCTACTGTAGTTACGAAATAGCAATATTCCAAGTAATTTCGTTCAAAACAAATTTTAGAATGGGGAAAAGATTGAGAAGAAGTGTTTAATTATCTCCACTGTAACATTATTTTATAGTAGAATTGTATGCCAGATTTTCCATAATTGGATAAATAAGAGATTTTTATTTTATATACTTACCTTGATCTATGTCTAAATAAACCTAAATTTCTATGCTTATGTGTAAAAATAAAATTATAAACTCATTTTAACATTAACATTTAAGAAATTAGAGCTAATATTAAAAATCTTTTACATTTATAAACTCATTTATATTTAGTTATTTTAGTTAGAAAATTAGTTAATTATCTCAAAAAGGTCAAGGTCAATTTCTAAAAAAATACCTTTGAAAAGATCTAAAACTTGGAAAAACAATTTTGAATATTCTCATGCTTTTCTATGAAGAGGTAATTTTCAGTCCTTATTATTTTTTTAAAATATATTTGTAATTAAATAAAAGTATCATGTTTACTATTTTAATTTAAGAAAACTAAGCAAATTTACTGGCTTTTAAATTATGGGTAATGGGCTTTTAAGTCATGGGCAATGGGCTAAATTAAAAACCCATAGTTATAAATTATTTGGATCAAATGAAATTTTATTTAACATAAATATAACCTAGAACTTAAATATTTTTAATAAATGTTAATTATTAAGTGGCTCAAATGGTGCCTTATTAATTTTTTATTTCAACAAAATTATAGAATTTCCATCTGTTTTCACCCTCTTTTTAATTTCTTAACTTGAAAACATGAGAGCACCATGCTAGGAGTAAATGGGGTTTTGGTTTCCCGTTGAATTGGCTGGAACCATTTTTTTTAGCTTTAGGCCTCCTGATAAAAGTTTTAGTGAAAATGCCTCTTTAAGGGGCTGAGCTGGGCAATACGATGTCAAAAACTAGTGTGCCAAAAGTAATAGAATAACCCAAATTAAAATTTAAGAATGATAAGACAAAATAGTAAATACAAAAGTCGTAGCAAATAAAAAAATGATATCGTTGACATTCACCTTAACAGTGACTTTAAATTTCATTTCAAGGTCAAAACGATATTTTCAAATATTTTTCATCGTAAAAATGAAATTCGCGGTAAAAACTAGTAAAGGCTAGCTAGTGTGTACAAGGCTGAAACACGGCCAGTGAAGCCAAGGTTAGAACCCGGCTAGTAAAGACAAAGATGTTAGAAAATGTATGAAAATGGATGGTGGTCAGATTTAGAAATTATTGTAAGGAATATTACTATATACGGTTTTTACAATAAAAATAATTTTTTGAGTATGTTTTTTTGTATATGAGATATTTAAATGTCAATTTACTCTCAATTGATATCATTAAGATTTATCGATGTGGAATTTATTATCATCTTAGACTCGGTTTGTAGGTAAAGTATCATCTGGTGGTAGGATAGGAAAGCAGTTCAGCCTTTATGCTAAATATTAACTTAATTTGCAGATAAAAAAAAATCATTGTGAATTAAAAACCAACTAAAAATTTAGCTATAATTTAATTAATCCGGTACAACTCAGATTTTGCCATTTTTAAAAAATAACTCACTACCTTTACTTTGTTACATACAGGGTGTCCGGAAAAATGTGGGAAATCTCCCGGATATGAAAAAAACACGTGAAAGAAATACTACAAGTTCATATAAACTTTATTCGTATAGGCCTCCCCTTTGGAGATATGGGCTCTCAAAAAGCTGCAATGGAATCAAATTTTTTACACATAATTATTGAGCCACCAGGTATATTTCAATTTCTTGTAATATAATGTATACCAGATAAGATCCTTCAAAATAATTATCTAAGAAAGTGTGAATAACTCACAGTTGCAGGGACCAACTAGCTGTGACACTCATAACCCTATTTTTTACACCCTGTATGATAAGAACTTTGAACAACGTTTTTTACATACCTTTAACTATTGACAAAATTTCAATACTTATCATTCATGTTGCTAATCCTAACCGTTTTCGAAAAAACGTAATTTTTTTTACACTGTTAGTCCTCTAACTTCTGTCGGGTTGAATATGAAAAAGAGGAATTTTCCCTTGTCACCATAGCTTCGATAAAAAGTTAAATGAACTGCTTAGCTAAAAACTTCGTAAGAGGGTATAATATGGGCTCCGAGAAGTCTGATATACTCGCGGGAATGACGAACTGAGGGCTGGAGTACTCGTCAGATTAACTCAGCATTGTTCCTTACTTGATAACCAAGGTTTTGAGGGGGTCCCATAGGTAAAAATCAAACGGCGTTAGGTCGGGAGATCGAGGGAGCCAAGAACGATTTGGATAGACGTTATTTAGGTGCTCCCGGACAGCAGCGTTGAAATAAAGTGGTGCTCAATCGTGCATGTAGTACATGTTTTGGCGGATTTCCAGTGGTAAGTGCTCTACCAAATCGTGAAAAGCGTTCTGGAGGCACTCAAAATAAAATTATCCATTCAGTCGTGCCGAAAATACAAAGGGTTCAATCAAAAAATTGTCAATGATTCCTGTCCAGACATTAATTGACTAGAAATGATGATGATGCGAAACAATAGTTGCATGAAGATTTTAATTATCCCAAACATGCGATTTGTGTAAATTTATGGTACCATTTTTGGTAAACCCTGCTTCATCGGTGAAGATAATAGTGCTAATTAAGTTTATATTATTTTGTAGCTGATTCAATAGTCAGTTTGTAAACTGTATTCTATGGGAAAAATCTTCAGAAATCAGTCCATCCACTTTTTTTAGATGATATGGATATAACAGCTGTTCTTGAAAAACTTCATGTATTATTGTTTTCGACGTATTAAAGTGCGATGATAATTTTCGAGTACTCGTTGAAGGAGTGTCATCTAGAGCATTTAAAAAAATTTCCTCTAATTGCGGCGTACGTACCCCCAAATATTTCCTTATTAAATTTAATCGTCTACCATTCTCCCTTGGACGTTGGTCAACTCGTTGAAATCTTTTCTGATCTGGAAAAATACGATTAGGATATCTGTAGTGATATAACCTCTTCAAAGCATTTCAAGATGCAAGACCCATACATCAGATGCATATCTGCGTACTCAATGAACGTGTATTCCATATTTCTAATTATTTCACAATTAATTTCACTATGAAATCCAAAGATTAGTAAATTACTCTCCAAGTAAAAAATCAATATGTCAGCTATGTGAAAGTTGACATGTTCTGAAATGCAGGATATTTATTTTTTTCGTACTTAGCAATGTTTCCAACAACAATACTTTGTTTTTGATAAATAAAATGCACATTTTTTGCGAACCAAGGTCGAACTGCAATTCACAGGATTAGACGTTTTTAACCAAAAAGGTAAACTCTAATTTTGGATCGAATTTTTTTTATTATAAAGTTGAAGATTGAACATTTGATAGGAAGAAAGATGTATCTTCGATCGAAATACACCAAATACATGATGTAAATTAATTTACGTTTTTTCGAAAACGGTTAGGATTAGCGACATGAATGAAGAGACCTTAATTTTTAGTCAATAGCTAAAGGTATGTAAAAAACGTTGTTCAAAGCTTTTATCATACAGGGTGTAGAAAAATGGGGTTACGAGTGTCACAGTTAGTCTGTCCCTACTGCTGTGAGTAATTCGTAACACTTTCTTGGATAGTAATTTAAAGGATCTTCCCTGGTATACATCATATTAATAAAAATTGAAATATACTTAGTGGTTCAATAATTATCTGTAAAAACTTGATTTTATTGCTGCTTTTTGGGAGCCCATATCGCCGAAGAGAAGGCTTATGGGAAAAAAGTTTATATAAACTTGTAGTATTCCTTTCATGTGTTTTTTTCATATCCGGGAGACTTCCCACATTTTCTCGGACAACCTGTAGAATTACCTGCCTAAATTTCATGATGTTGTTCCAAACAAAAAGACATTCAAAAATACCATATTTACAACTTATTTGCATTTAAACAAGATTTAGAAGCCTAAATTTCGTAAATGCTAAACGACAAATGAGTTTATAAATGGCTTCTATGGTAATATCTGCATGAGATAATCCTGAATGTTAAAATTTATATAGAATGGAAAGATCAAATTCTTTGTATTAATTTAATTTGCTTTAAACAATTTAAAATATGCAAAAAGGGAAAAAGGAATTTATGCCTTTGTGTTCTAATTAGATAAATAAAAAAAATTAAAATTTGTTTTAATACAGTCGGTGTGTTTGGAGTTCCTGCCAATTTATTTATTTTAAAATAATCATTTTTCTTGTATATCAAAATTTACAAAAATGTGTTTTAAGTTTCTGTCGTACTTAAATTCATTTGCTTTTGATACATTTCACGTATATATATATATATATATATATATATATATATATATATATATATATATTTTAAAACAAAATGACAAACGTTACATAAATTCCTTAATAAATGAGTTTATAAAATCATTTTTACTCACCGTATACATAATCTGGAATTATTTCACCTGCAACTTCTTTACCGGATACTTTTTCCCCTATATTTACTTTACTTGGTAAAGGATTTTCCTTAATTACAATAGTTTTTGGTTTTTCAAACTCATTACGCTCACCTTGTTTATCTAAATAACGAATTTTTTGAGGCTTGTTTTCGTCCAATGCTTCCGCCTCTTCCTCTTGTGGTAACAATTTAAACTTACGAGGTATGTCACTTGAGTCTCTATGTTTAATGTCATGTCTTGGACATAAACTGTCGCTATCACTTTCACTTAATAGGGAAGACGAAAAAACGCCATCACGAGAAGGATTCTCGCTAAGCTTTTCATGAAAGATTTCTTTATCTTTGCTAACAGGATTTTGGTGTATTTTAGTTGCAGGGATAATTTCAATTGGTGTGTCTTCTCTAATTTTCGGATTATTATTAATTTGTTCTTCTCTATTTGCTTCAACTATATCGTCAAAATCTGAAACTTTGTTAAATAGATCGCTAGGAAGAGCTCTTTGAAAATTATTGCTGCTTTTTAATCCTTTTATCACCAGTATCAATATCAATCTAAAAAAATGTTTTAAAATACATTTAAGAATTTTCTGATCAATCCTGTAAAACGAAATCTTAAAAAGTTATAAACCTAATTCATACTTACAAATATTTTAAAACATTAAAGGGCATCGAACTGGGGCATAAGGATGATAAATTTCGTTCATTATGTACGTTATAAAGCACTTGTAAAAACTATATAATTAAAAATTAGTATAATTTTGTATAAAATATCAAACTGTCAACTTCACCAACAATAATTATCCAAGTAAACTTGATAGGCAAATGTATGGTATTTTGATATACAGGACATAGAAGTCAAACAGCTGATGCACTATTTTATAGTAGAAACTTAAAATTATTAAAAATTATATTTTTACAATATTACAATACTAATAACATCAAATAAAATGAATTCATTCTAATCTAGTAATTTTCAATACACTTCCTTTTCAGTTTTTTTTTACTCAGTTAATTTTCACACATGTGAAATCAAACTAAGAAGCCCAATTTAATTTATTATCACTCATAGCAAGTCTACAACAATACTAAAATGAAAGGCAGATATTGATCACCTGTAAAAAATTAACCGAACCAAAAAATTTCCTAAATAGGGAACCTACATTATCTATAAAAAATTCAGGGTGATTCAGAAAAGATGGACAATCTCTCAGCAGTATGTAATTCACATGAAAATAACATTTTTTTTTCAAAAAATGTTCCCATGCCAACATATTTGCCCTCCAACATGTGGGAAATATAGTTTTGTCAAAATAATTTTGTTCCTTAAAATGGTTAATTAATTTTTTTTTTATTACGTATCAGGTGTACCTGGTATGTTTCATCCTTGTCATTTTTTCACAAAATTTTAAAGCCAGCCAGACTTTTTAAATGTAAGATACATTTTTTAATTA
This sequence comes from Diaprepes abbreviatus, assembly GCA_034092305.1. Lineage (NCBI taxonomy): Eukaryota > Metazoa > Arthropoda > Insecta > Coleoptera > Curculionidae > Diaprepes > Diaprepes abbreviatus. The sequence goes on from JASJET010000107.1 coordinate 2,335,968, forward strand.
TATGATTTTTTCTTAGAAAAAATTAACCTCTTTAATTTAAAATACATGAATCATTTTTGAGATAAATACATTGGAACATTGCGTCCAACTTGAATACAGTTTCATAATAAGAATACCCGGTATGTTGCTACTAGCATTGTAAATGAAGGTACGTGACACGTAGACTTTTAAGTAATAATAAAGGATTGTATGTATAAGCTAATATTTTTCTTTGAAAAAAAAAATTCATTTTTATTTAAAAACAACAGATATTTGTATTACGAAACTGCAGTAAGTTTGGATAAGATGAAATATTCAAATGCATTTATTTCAAAAATGGTTTATGATCTTGCTTGTAGACTTCCGTAGGTAATAAGCAATATGCACTACAGAGAACTAACTTTAGTTCAGAAATCGGCGATAATATCTTTTCTTAGTAATTTTATCCCGGAATATTATATTCTGTACTTTACTGAAAGTCAATAATGAACATAATGGCATAAGTGTTATAAATAATAATAGTTATTTAATATGATACTCCATTATTTGCGAAAAAACGTCAATAATTTATTTTTTAATTTTATTCAGAAAAAAATACCAATTAATAATTCAATAATTTGGAAGATTTATTTATTAGTGATTTTGGAATAGGTAATTTCAAAAACAAAATTTTCAGTTATACTGATAATGGGTAATTTTATTCCTAAAATGATTAATTGCTTCTTTAATTCATGATTTTAATAACTAAATTATGAATTAATTCGTTAATTAATAATTGTAAGAATAAAATTATTAACACGAATTGCCAATAAAGTATATTTTACATGTGTATATCTGGCTCGCTGATTAACGAACTGAGTTACACAGAACGATAAAAATAATATCCTTTCACAAATTAATTTTGATTGGATCCAAATCCCAACATTGCTAAATTTTGTGGGCCAAATTTTAGCTTGAACTTGATTTAAATTTGGTCCGATGGTCTCTATCAAAATGAAAAATATTATACTAGAGGGTGGTCCGTATGGACCGCCATGGCTCTGTATAGAAGTAGGGGCAGAGTTCCTAGGGACGGCGTTGGCGTTTAACGTGTTAATACTCATAGGGTAACGAATTTATTTTTAAAAAGTTGATGCTGGTAGCCGTTACTATGTGGTAATTAATCATATTCGGGAAATGTTTAAAAAGGAACTCTTATGTTTTATACCACTAAATTTATTTAGAAAATTGACTGCAGTTTCAACTCACCGAGTCATTTTCAAACTGAATTACAAAGGTAGACTAAGTATTCATTTGGGAACCAATTATTATTTGGCAACAACAAATAACGGGGAAAACCCAAGTTCTGTCTGGTCATTAAGCAAATTTACATTTTTATTTTTACTATGTTTATATATTTCTAAAGATTCAAGAATATTTAACTTTTAGCCCTTTGTTGAATAATGTAATATGTCAGTGTTGCTTAAATTAGGAAAACTGTGGTTATGTTCTAAACAATGGTTGACAAAGCTCGAGTCTGTTTTTTTGTAGTCTATATGATCGGTAGTGTTCTGAAAAGCGAGTTTTAAAGCTTCTACCACTTTGTCCAATGTATAAGCTATCACACTCTGAACATTTTAACTTATAAACTCCTGATTTATCAAATTTATTAATTTTATTTTTAGCATTGTAAAGGATCGTGAACAGATTGTGTTGAGATTTAAAAGCTACTTTTATGTTATATTTGGAAAGAGTATTAGCTATGTTTTTTGATAGGGTACAACAGTATGATAAAGATATGTAAGATGAACTATCTTTATCATTTTTTATTTTGGGATATATTGAATTAAAGGCTAGTTGTTTTTTAGTTATTAATTTTTTTATAGTTTGTTGGAAGAAATTGTTTGAGATTGCAATCCTCCCAATGATATTTAGTTCCTTTTGAAGATCGTCTTTAAAGAGAGGCAAAGAGAATGCTCTATATATCATTGAATTATATGCAGCCATTTTGTGTTGTAAGGGGTGAAAAGAGTCATTAGATATAGTATTACCTGTAAACGTAGGTTTTCTAAAAATTTTAAAATTACACTGGTTATTGAGGTGAGATATGGTGAGATCTAGAAAATTTATTTTATAGTTATTTTCAGTTTTCTGGGTAAATTGAATTTTTGGATGGCAATTATTAATGTATTGTAAGAATTTTTGAAGCTGTCTTTGTCATACTGTGGTACCCTATCAGAAAACAGAGCTAATACTCTTTCCAAACATAATATAAAAGTAGCTTTTAAATCTCAACACAATCTATCCACTATCCTTTACAATGCTAAAGATAAAATTAATAAATTTGATAAATCAGGAGTTTGTAAGTTAAAATGTTTAGAGTGTGATAGCTTGTACATTGGACAAAGTGGTAGAAGCTTTAAAACTCGTTTTTCGGAACACTACCGATCATATAGACTACCAAAAACAGACTCGAGCTTGTTTGTTTAGAACATAACCACAGTTTTCCTAATTTAAGCAACACTGACTTATTACATTATTCAACAAAGGACCAAAAATTAAATATTCTTGAATCTTTAGAAATATATAAATAAAAAAATAAAAATTTAAATTTGCTTAATGACCAGATAGAATTTGGGTTTTCCCTATTATTTGTTGTTGCTAAATAACTTTCATTATTTTATTAACTGATATAATCTTTTAAAAAATATAGTAAACTTTTACATTTAATATTAATAGTTTAAAAAATTTAAATTATCTTTGTATTTCTTAGTAAAAAGTATATAGATATTTGGTGCTTTTACATTGAGTACAGCAAAGCCTTAAAATCAATAAATAAATATTTACCTTTAAAACGAAGTTGGGGTGCTTTGAATTGGTTATTTTTTGTTTTGCTCTGTTCGGTGTTCCTCCAAAATATAGTTAATTAATTTTTATTACAGGTATCATTTTAATTAATATTTTGGCATTTTAATCACTTTCATGGCATCTTTTATTAATGATAACACTACTTTACAGTTAATTTGCGACTGTAATGTAAAAGGCAGTTTTTGGTTCATTTTTGGTCTTTAAATGCGAAAATGATGATAGAAACTTCCTAACGAGTAATATTTTTGGTTTTTTCAGCAAAAATGAACAAGTATTTTAATCACATTATTTTAACGGTAATTCGTAATATACCAGAATGCGAGGTTGTCAAATTTACGTTTTCCATAAGTTAGGGAAATTGTTCACAATCTGGCAACACAACGTGGGGGTGTCTAGGGATGACAAGTCAACCATGGAGTCTTAACCCCCTAAGACTTAAAATAACGGGAGTACCCATTTAAACCCATATAATTCCAAATTTTACAATATCCCTTAGACGAATCTACTTATAAGTGGCCCCTGTATACGACGATTACGTCGTCGTTTTTCGAACTTCTGATACCCGATGTTAAACAATATTAGAAGTACGGAACGGCTATAAAATCAGCTGGCCGGCAGTCGTATCATCAGTATTGGTTTAGCACGACTAGTATCAGATGGAGAGGTGAAGTGCGCGAACAAGCCAATAGTAAGACCCTTGTATTAGTGTTATCTTTGTGTTGAATAAATCTAGTTGAAGCCTGTAAACGTAGTGTCACATCTCTGAATCGATGTACGTGACAGCAGAAAAATGTCTAAATTACAAAAACGTGGCTGTGTTAACCCCGCGGATAGTTTTTGCTATATATGTTGTAAGTGAGAATTTTAACCATCGAACATCCTGAGAACATAAAGTCGAAAAGTATCCTTATACAAGATCTGCACCCATAATTTTTTCTACGTACATTAATTTAAATTTAAATTTTCGTAAGAATAACTATTGCCTTGTCTGGAATTTAATATTATTTTTTATTATTTAACTCAGACTCGTTTTATCGAAATGTCAATTTACATTGATTTTACTGAAAAATGGATTTGTTATAAAATTCGAGCCCAGAAAGTCAGAGTATGACATTATTCACATCAAAGGTTTCTTTAGTAATGTAAAATGGAAAGTATGTCATTGTGTCACCATTTGATCGTAGACTTCTGCAAATGATATATTTTGGTAGCGTCGGCCGTCCTATCTATAATCACACTGCTATCTCATATTAAATTCGTAGCTATTTTAAATACTTATAAATAATTATTACAAAGACAATAGCTTGAAGTCTGGACGTTCTTCTTCTCTCTTGCAGCTTTAGTTCCAAACAACTATAGGTTATTCAAGCTGACCAACACCATAACTAACGACCTAGGCAAGACTGATAACTATTTGGTTAGATCTCTTGTTTGAAGCTCTCACAGCAGTGAGATGAGTTTAATCGCGTAAAGTTTCTTTAATTAAATTAGACAAAACAAGTTTCACAAAACACTTAGTCTATTAACAAAAATAAATAGAAAAACGAATTATTTACGATGAGAAACTTAAACTAATAACAAATAACAATATCAAATTAATTAACATAACTGCTCTTAGTAGTGATTCTATTACTAAAAATATAAAACCTAATTTAGAAGATGAAACGTATAAATAGCTTTCTAAAACATTAATCAGAAAAAAAATTAAAAACGAGAAAATCAGCTATTTATATGATTTAAACAAACAATAATAAAGTCGCTAAATTTTCGAGTAGAATAAGACAATATATTCCCTTAACTTCCCTAAAAGAAATACAAAAATAAAAACAAAGTTAACCTTCATTCCCGGCGAATAAACACGTCAGGTAATTACACTGCTCTTAAAAATGGTACCGACCGTCCCGAACGAATTTCAGACTTTAACGAAAGTATAGTATTTCTTAAAAGCTCAAACTTGTACCCCGCTGGTACCTTCCTATTCACCCCGTGCATCCATGTAACTGTAAATTTCATTCCCTAATAGTTCGAGGGCGTCAGCCGACTACTTAATTCCCGAATTGGCCTCTGAGCGTCTTAATCTTAATTTTCATATAAAAACAATTAATCAAACTAATCTACATTTTCTTATAACTAAAAGAATAACGATTTTAATGACCGTGTAAAAAAACTATTCACTGTCTTAGATATTTAACTCCTTCTTTGTTGTGAATAGAAAAAAACAGTCATTGTACGAATTCTTTTACATTTTCAAAAACTATTACATTATAGTGAGTTTATTTGATTATTCTTTTGTTTGCTAGTAATGGGAAAATCGTTCAATATTGTAATGCATTTTAACGGTATTTGCATATACTATATGTGAGACGTCCATCGGCTCTAATATCTTCGGTTTTATTTACATTTACAGGGTAGGATTTCTTCAACAGGTTCATAGATAAGTTTTAAAGAGGGTCTTTTACTTTATGTCCTCATAAATTCTGAGTTTCTATATTAAAGAAAAAACATTTAAATGACTAAAAGATAAAAAAGCTGAGATTATGCTCAAGTATGATAATTGATTTATTTTTTCTTTAGACTTTCTTGGGTGGTAATAAAAAAAATATAGTGTATCGTTCTCACGGAAAAAAATTATCCAGAGACTGATAATTTAATTACTCATTTAGCAGAATATACTTCACGCGGAACAGTATAAAATAATTAATATTTGTTCCATTAAGCCATGACTGAATGTGTACTTTAGGCATACATGGTTTAGACGGAAGCAAGTGGATTCCAAACTATCAATGTTTTATTTGGAATATAGCTTCCTATAATACTAATAGCCTGTAATCCCAAATTCCACAGTGACTGAAATATCCAAAAGTGTTAAAGTTTTTTGGGATAATGTCTGTGCTAGGCATGCATTGAAAACTTTAAAGTTCCAAATTTAGACTGACAAATTGGTTGACGAAGTTGCTATATTCGAGTGCTCCGACAACTTCTCATAGTCTGTGAATATATATGTAGATTAGTAAATGAATGCTTAAAGCAATAATTCCGTGATAGCATCATCCATGGGATCAGGAACAATCTGGAGGCAGCTATTCAGATGACCCAACTTCTAGCACAAATGTATTCTGTTTCTCACATATTTACATTGGGTTATAATATGTATAGTGTTGCTCCTTATATTTTGCCGAGCTCTGGTAATTTTATTATAGGAGTTAGAAGAACTTTAAATACATAAATAAATGGATTTTTCTATATCGCAAGAATATGTTAATTGAAAAAACAAATTCTTAAGAAAAATTGTATTTTTAAATAAATTCATTTTTTTTTAAATAAAACGCCCCCTATATTATTACATATTAAAATATAGTTTAAAATCCATTTTCAAAAATATATGTTGCCTAGCTGTTCTCCAAGCGATTTTGAAATATTTTTCTCACAATATTAAATATATCAAAAAGTCGCCTTAACCAAGTAAATTATGAAACAATTGAAAATTAGGTTGTTCAGTGAAGAACATAATATACTATAGTCGTATTATAATATAAAATCAAATTAGCTATGAGAAAATAATTATACGCTCTAACGACGGTAAAATAAACGTATTAAAAATCTTAGCACAATTAAGATAATAAGTGCTCAATATGAGCTTCATTGTCAAAGATGCATTTTCTGTGGTTCTCCTCTAATAAAGTTCATATCGAGCACTTGTAATTATAGTTTTCAAAAAATGTGTGCAACGAAATCATTTGATTTAAAGCCAGATATTTTTAATAAAATCATTTTTCGTCGTTAGAGCGTATAATTATTTTCTCATAGCTAACTTGTTTTTATAATTATAACTATTGGCAACTGAACGATTCTCCAGAGACGCCTGGTGGAAAACGAAAAACTTTTCGAATCATGTAAATTCAAAAAATGACGTGGAAAATGGGGTAAACATCATTTGAAATAATATTAATTGACTAGATATAATGCATGGCATTTTCAAATTATTATAAGCATTTTTAGGTTTTCTGTGATATTGCGACCATATCGGTGTCTGCAACATGAATCTGCAATTTTTTCATTTAATTGTTTTTCATACTACGGTTGCAATGTGCCAAGTGAGTGTTTCAAAAACTTCCAGTGAAGGTAATTTACACGATATTTTAATTATTTTAGATGAATCAAAACATCCATAATCGAAGAAGTAGCTATTTGTTTCCACATTTTATTATGTGGAAATAAATGCAAAAGTTTATAAAAGAATTGTTATTGTATTAATAATAAGCCAAACAAGACTGAAATTAAAATTTTAGTGAGTGGTATAAATAAATTGATTTTATTGAAATCTTCTTGTCCTGGAGGGAATATAAGCACATTTTTGATACATTCCTGCATGTCAAAAGGTGTGTATATTTTCTGTATGAAATTATTATAAGAAAAATGTATATGAATTACAAATTACAGAAGCAGAATAGAGAATTTGCAACCAAGTCAGTTGTACGACAACAACGTGGAAAAGCTGAAAAAAGCTTTGGCATTCATATAAAAAATGTGAATCAGTTGAGAATTATTGGCATTTGAACAAAATTTATGTCAAAATAAAGCATGTAGCTGACGAATAATTGAAAATATTCTTATTTGAAACATCTGTACAACTAACTTGTTGCAAATTCTCTGCTTCCATATTTTGTCATTTATATATTTATGATATTTTTATATGAAAATTTCATAAACAAAACTTATATACATACCTGTATATATGAAGCAACGAAGCAAAAACCCGCTTTCATTCCATTCAGGACAAGAAGACTTAAAGACAATCAATTTATTTATATCACTCACTAAAATTTTTATTCCAGTCTCGTGTGGCTTAATTAACCTTATATAATTAAAATATCTTGTACAGTCACTTTAATAGAAGTTTTTGAAACATTCATTTTGCACGTTTTAAATATAGTACGAAAAACAATTGAATAAATGAAAATATTGCAGTTGGTTGCCACAGAGTCCCATATGGTAGCCATTTCATATTTAAAAATTAAAAAAAAAAAACAATTGGAATACTTGTGCCTAATTTTAAAATTGCATTAATTTTAATAGATGATCAACTTTCATTTTTAGTTGATAAATGCATTATATCTAGTAAACAAATATTATTTTGAATTATCTTCTCCTCATTTCCCATGTTATTTTTTGAATTTACATGGTTCGGAAAGCTTTTCACAATAAACACCAAACGTTTCTGAAGAGTAGTTCAGATGCCAATAGTGTATGATGTTCTTTAGTGAACAACCAATTTTCCAATTGTTTCATAATATACACGGCTACGACAACTTTTTGAAATATTTCATATTTTGAGGAAAATATTTCAAGAACTCTTAGAGCAAATATAAGCAACATATATATTTTTGAAAAGGAAGTTTTAGATTCTATTCGAATATTTAGTAACATATAAGATATTCCATTTTAAAAAAAAGAGAATTTATTAAAAAAAAACAATTTTTTATCAGCATTTGTTTTTTCTAGTAAAATGTTCTTGAGATAGAGAAAAAATCCAGCATCTTATGTATTTAAAGTATTTTCCTATAATAAAATCACCAGAGCTTGTTAAAATATAAGAAAAAAGCCTGTACATATCTTGGTGCAAAAAAACCACAATATTGTATTTTTTCCGAAAATGAGCGGTAGTCGAATGAAGTGTAGGGAACATGGGTCAAAAATGGTGGCCTAATACGGCCCGTACAGTGTTGTAAACTTAGAATGAATCATTTGCTTCTATAGAATATAATTTCCCCTGATTAACTAGCTGAAATATCTCTAGGGCCTTTTTGGAAAAGGTAAATGTTTAAATCGCTTTATACATCGAAGAATCAGATTCAAATGTTATTCTAATCCCAACAATAGTATTTAAAATAATACATATTTGAGTTTTAAAGTAGCATTATATTTTAGTATAAAAAAGTTTATGGCGGATAAAGAATGTTCAAAAATTTGTAACATATGCTTTACAGAAAATATTTTAACCCAAATCAATTCAATGAGATCCGGAACTCAGCATCAGATTTAGAAAGACCCAGTTTATTAAAGAATTTAAAAATCAACGCATAAAAAATTAAAATAATGGGCAGTAAAAAAACTCAGACATATTCTACATTATATTTAATTTATTGTAAATGCTTAACAGAAGTATTATTACTAACTTAATATTCTCTAAATTAGTTCGTATCCAAAAATCTTTATTTTATAAATAATAAATCAATTATGGTTATGTTAGTAGCTGTACAATTTTACCATAAAAACAGTTTTGACAATCAGACATAGATTTTACGAAATTTAACTTGCTGGCGTTAACAAAACCTTAATGTAATTAAACCTTAAATATTTACATTAAAATGTCTGCCACATTTGTAACATTTTATCTAGCAAATTTTATTTATAATGTATAATACAGTTAAATAAAATAATTTTTACTAAATAACTTTAACATCTATGTAACAAAATGTGAACTTCAATTTTGTAGAAACTGGAATAAACAAATTATAATATTAAAATTCTCACTGTTTATTATGAACTAAATAAGGACACTTACGCGCTATGTAATATTTCGAATATAAAAAATGATTGCATGAGGATCAAAACCTTTCTAGTGATAACTAATTTTCTAGAAGAATTCTTGAGTTTACTACCGGGCTATTTAGGAGAATTGTTTTAAAAATCTCTTAAAGAAAAGATAAATAATTTTAACTTTATATTTAATTTTAGGAATCTTTAGTGTTAATAAAATTGATTTTGATGAAACTGTAATTTGGCCTTTTGGTTGGTAAAGTTAAACAAAATTGTTATTAACTTATATAGATCATAACACAATATATCTTAGCCTCATTTATAAGGTAAAAACAAATATTAACATACAACCCGTTCAAACATTTTCTTCTGTTTTTTGTAACCATAAAAAAATTCTCAGATTGCTTTGATGAAGATGAGAGTCCTTAGATTCAGAAAAAGAAGCTTCTTAGTACGTTACGCATTATGTCCATATATATGTTTCGTTGCACATCCCATTCAGTTCTCTTTGATAAACAGTAATTGAAATAAATATTGTGGGTTGGTGTCCATATGGTTGGATCCTTGCATTGGATATGTTTTCTCGTTTCCGTGTATAACCAAGTGACCCGGGACCCAAACGTGTTTGATTGTGAGCCGTTCTTCTTTTATTTATGTCAAGTTTATCTTTGCACTTAGAGACCAGTCGTGAAGCTGCGACATTGAACCCCATTGGCAATATTGCCTTACTCTTCGAGCATATACTAAGAGTCTTATTTTTGTTTATGTTCTCTCACAGAGACATCTGTATTGCAAAATAGAATAAATTTACGCTTAACAGACTATTGCATGCTGTCTAAGAGAGCAAAACTATTTGACTTCAGCGCTCCAACCGAATTCTCCAGCTTCAGCTTTTTTATCTTGTCCTAATCCATTGTTAAACACAAGGATTGATTTCTACTACTAACCTGAACTAATCATAGTATCTTTTCATCCAGAAAATCAACTTCGAACGCTAGATATTCCAATCCTATAAAAACTCTTCATGATGGCAATTGTTGTCTTCTTTAGATGTGTTTGTGGAGTACTACGGTAAGAAAAATTAACGTGCTAGCAGGAAATCATAATCCTTTAGTCCCAAAATGTGTTTAGGAGCATTAATAAAAATATCATTTCTTTTGTTAATCGTTTTTTTTTAACTTAAAATAAAATTTTTATAAAAAAATTGAACCGACTTCTAAAAATGCGCTAAAAAGGGAAGAATAACAATATAAATTTTTATATAAAATTGAAATTTTTGACTTCGGCGCCAAACTAATATCTGACAAAATGTGATTCACTTCCTAACTATAGTTTGTATATATCCCGTATTAGTAGTTATTTCATTAAGAAATAATGTGGAGCCGACCTCAAAAATCTTAATTTCATGCATGACCTAGTAGGGTATTTTACTTGATTGGATAATTTTTTTTCTGCTTTTAATAAGTTCTGTTATCATCAATAATGAAGAAATACTGAGTTTTACAAAATTTGACTTTATATTCCTTTACGAATATTTCATAATGTATTTGCGATATTAGATTGCTAGTTGGTAATGCTATTTTGGGGCCTTTATATAAATATTTCTTGGTATAATAATTTCCGATTTGCAGGGCTGGACTAGAAAATGGCCATATTTAATTTTTTAAAAACCCCAACATCCTGTATAACTTTTACGACTTCAGTATATACCTAAATATACCGGGTGTCACCGAATCTATTAGACAATTTCTAGAGTATTATGTGTATCAAAATGAGAATTGGTACAGGTAAATGGTATGTGAAGGGGAGAGTTTTCGCATATTTTCCACTTTCCGGTCACTTCCGGTTTCACCGGAAATGGCCCTGGTTTTGAATTTTTTAATAGAACACCTTGTATATTTTAACATTTTTGAATTTCCGAGACAATTTTAGATCAGAATGTGACAATATAAAACTTTTACGTCTACTCCATTTTACATAATACATTTTTTTAGAGCCACTTTTAAAATTGCATCTAGGTGGCCATGATCGGACGCAAACTAATCTAAGGGCCTTAGGTGATGTCAAAAAAATACAATCGCAAAGTTTTAGTTACTAGTATGAAAGACAGGAATAAGACAAGTTGACAAAATTACGTTTTCATTTCAAACTATTAATTTTCAAATGGCGACCCCTTTTTGACAACTACTTTTCGAAAAAATCATTCTTTGACGAATCTAACGATACTAATTTATTTGCGATTGGATTAGACATAAGAACAGAAATTAAATATTATTAAGCAAAATACTGGATAATTTATTTACTTATGACAAGTGCGCGATGGACAGCCATGATGCATAATAATTTGCAACTGTCTCTTTGGAAAACAAAGCACTCACTTAAGTAGATAATGACAGTGACATACGCTCTAAGAACAGATGTAAAAGTTTCTTAATTTTCGGTAAGTTTAGTTTAAATTTTCGTTAAAATAATGTATAGTCAAAGTGAAAAAGTGGATATGTTATTAATATTTGGAGAGTGTCATAGAAATTCAAGGAATGCTGCCGAGTTGTATGATCATAGATATCCGAATCGGCAACATCCAGCCCATCAGTATTTTCCGTATGTCGAGACCCGTTTTAGGCAAATAGGAAATCAAGAGGTGGATCAGAGGTTTATCATAAATAAAGAGACTGAGATTAACATACTTGCTATGGTTGAGGTTGATAAAACAGTTTCGTTAAGAAAAATTAGTCAAGAACTGCAGATAAGTTATGAATCAGCAAGAAAAATACTGAAAAAGCATGGATATCGAGCATTTAAATATCAGTTACATCAACATTTGTATACTGAAGATGGCGATAGATGGGCAGTGTTTTGTGATTGGCTGCTTCAAAATCATAGAGTTAACCCAAATTTTATCGATTTTATTCTATTTTCTGACGAATCCCGATTTACAAATAATGGTCTGTTCAATAAGCAAAATACTCGGTACTGGGCCCAACAAAATCAATGAAATGAGAGAGGGCAATTTTCAAGAAAGATTTTGCGTCAATGTCTGAGCTGGTATCGTTGGAAACAGAATAATTGGGCCAATATTGTTTCAAGGTCAGTTAACGGGGGTTAGATACTTAGGTTTTCTTCAAAATGAAATCGAAAATCATCTCAATGATATACCTTTAGCAGTTTTACGGCGAATTTACTTCAACAAGATGGAGCACCGCCTCACAATACTAGAGAAGTTCTTAATTATTTAATAGAGCATTTTAATAATCGAATTATTGCAACCAATGGTCCGGTACGGTGGCCAGCCCGCTCACCGGATCTTACTGTGCTCGATTTCTTTGTCTGGGGATATGTTAAAGAAAGGGTTTACTATGGAGCAGCCCCAGCTACTCTTGAAATATTAGATGAAAGAATTTTACGGGCATTTAGAAGTATAACGCCCCAAATGCTACAAAACGTGTTGAGAGAAACAATTGAATGAGCTGAAATGTGTCGTGAAAAAGAAGGAATGCACTTTGAACATTTACTACACTAAACTTTTTAACAAATTCAGCTACTGTACTTTCAAATATTTTAAGTGCGTAATCTAAGTTATTAGTTTATTTTGTTAGTTTTTTGTTAATTTTGTTAAATTTTTAATCCAATTCCTGTCTTTCATACTAGTCACTAAAACTTTGCGATTGTATTTTTTTGACATCATCTAAGGTCGTTAGATTAGTTTGCGTCCGATCATGGCCACCTAGATGCAATTTTAAAAGTGGCTCTAAAAAAATGAAGTAGACGTAAGAAGTTTTTAAAATGTCACATTCTGATCTAGAATTGTCTCAAAAATCCAAAGATGTTAAAATATACAGGGTGTTCTATTTAAGAATTCAAAACCGGGGCCATTTTCGGTGAAACCGGAAGTGACCGGAAAGTGGCAAATATGCGAAAACTCTCCTCTTCACATAACATTTACCTGCACCAATTCTCATTTTGATACACATAATACTCTAGAAATTATGACTTGTCTAATAGATTCGTTGACACCCGGTATATGCCTAAAAGATTGGTGAAATTTATTTGGTTACCGCATTCATTCCTTCTGAGAAGAGTATGTTTTTTTTTTTTAATTATTTTTTCTGTAAAAAAGTATGGAAAATAAGAAAAACTGAAATATCTCAAAAACTATTATAAATAGGTATAGGATATATTGAACAAAACTTTTATGGTTTTTATTACTCTATTAAATAACATGAAAATATACAGGGTGTACCATTTAAAAAAAAAGATATTTATTCATTTAAACTTGTTCAAATTTGAGCCGATGTGTTCAACACCCTGTAGCTTTTATTGCAAATATTAGGTAAAAATTATGTTAACTTGTCCTTGGTCTTGCTAAATTCCAAATTTGAATATATTTGTCACAAAATTGAAAACGTTATTTAGGATTGAATTGATGCTTCTTTTTTTTTTAAACTCTCAGAAACTATAAAGTTTTGTTATAGTAAACCCTTAATAAAAAAGATTTAAAATTATAAGCTAAATCGAAAATACGATTCGTATATAGGGTGTTCTATTTAAAAAATACAACTTTATGCTGTCCTAGTTTTTTGGCTCACACTGTAGAGTCCTAAATATTTTTAAAATTTGCGTAAAAATAAACTGTATCAAACAATAAATATAGTTTCTTTGTTAATTTCACCGAAAAGGCACAAACCTACTTCTTCCAATCGTTGACTCACCCTGTACAGACAAAAATATCTCAGCTACAACAGCTCAGTCAGAAGAGAAAAATAACCAGAAAAGCTGTGGTCGATCTTAGACCGGCTACAATGTGCTTTAAGTAAATGTCTTGGTTAGCATTCCTCGTGAGCCCTAAACCGCATTTTAAGTCGAAGTTTGTCTCGTAAAACTCAAAGGGTGTGTGGTATTAATATTTGGCTAATTTGGGTTTTTAGAGGTCTCGGAGAATTAGGTGCGGCAACTAAATAAATTTTACCACTTTGTACGTAGTTATTTAGTTAATCATTGTGGTAATTAAATTGTTTAAAAAGTTATACAGGGTGTTTTGTTATTTAAAAATAATAAATAGGTCGATTTTTCTTGTTGGGCTCTGCAAATCAGAAATTAATATAACATGAAATATTCACACATGGGCACTAAAATACCAACTAGCAACACAAAAACATTAGGAAATATCTGTAATGGAATATTCGATGAAATGTTATAAAACAGACCGTATCTTCATTATGGCTGGGTAACAGAACTTTTCTATAGCAGATAAATTACCCAATAAAGTATAATCCACCACTAGGCAATGTCCAATTAGATCTGAATTACTCTGTATAAAGATCGATAAGCATGATAAATGATAAGAGAAAATATTTCTAAAGTATGTTAACTCAAGAATTATATATAGCAAAAAAAAATCTAGATTTAAAGTGTGGTGATTTTAAAATATTTTTGTCAATTACTTTTATATACAGGGTGCGGCATTTATCTTGAGACAACGGAATATCTCGATGGGATCACATGTTTTCGAAAAATGTTTTATACAAAAATTATAGGGCGGTAGGGGGTTAACCATTACTGACCTCGAAAATGACCCTGACTACGTTCTTTAAAGTCATTTGAAGGTCAAATTCAGATTTTTAAATAGAACTCTCCAATTTCGTTCCCGGCAATGAAAAGGGCGGGAAATTCTATCACCAGATATGACCTTGACCTCAAGGTGAAGGTCAAATATTAAGGTTATTTCAAGACATATCTGGGTGGGATCACATTTTTTCGAAAAATGTTTTATACGAAAATTATATGGTGGCGGGGGAGGTAACTAGTAATGGCGTTCAAAATGACCTTGACCCTGTTCTTTAAGGACCAGATCAGTCCAGTAAATTGACCTGCAAGATCGCCGAACCTTACGTCACGATTTTTATTTGTGACGTTATTGGAAGAACGAAGCAGCGAATCAGAGATGCTTGTGCCAAAATAACACCTGAAATGCTCCTCAATTGTGTGCAGTCTTTTAAAGTGCTGGTCAATCATTGTATTCAAGTTAATAGAAACCATTTTAAGCACTTATTGAAATAAATTCTTATGAAACCTTTAACATGATCACGCAAAATGATAAGGGACGAGGGAACTCATAGAAAACAAACACCCCGATGGTGAGAAGCGAGAGGACTAACCGAAAACAAGCACCCCGATGGTGAGAAGCGAGGGGAGTTACCTTAAACAAGCACCCCGAAGGGAACAAAAACTGCTACGTCCACGTCGTTGTTCCTGGGTAGTGCTAAAGGTAGTTAATGGTACAAAGTACAGTTTTGCTAACAATTCTGAACGAATGAATTTTTTCTAGTAGCCCTAAAGATCAAGGTAATGTTATAGCAATTGTGCCACCTTACAATTTTAGTCTGAAACATTTTATAAAATATTGAAGTTAGTGTTCTTCGTTTGACCTTAAAATGATCTTGATAGCAGACCTTAACCTTGAGGTCAAGGTCACGTCTGATGACGAAATTATTGTGAAATTAATCGGTCTTTCCATTTCCGGGGGTCAAATTGGGGGTTTTCTTTTCAAGTTATGAAATTTAGCTTCAAATAGCCTTGAAGATCAAGGTCAATGTTATTTTTAAGGTCACCACCATTTAATTCCCGTGCCACCCAACAACTTTTGTGCGAATTTCATGAAATTTCTTTCGCTTTGAGCCTGAAATGACCTTTATATATCATACCTGATGGTAAAATTTCCCGCCCTTTTCATTCCCAAGGTCGAAATTTGGGGAGTCCCATTTAAAATTTTAAAGTTGACCTTTAAATAATTTTCAATGACAAATTCAAAGTCATTTGCAAGGCCACTGCTAGTTCACCCTCCTGCCACTCTATAATTTTTGTATAAAACATTTTTCGAAAAAATGCGATTCCGCCGGGATATTCCGTGGTTTCAAGATAAATGCTGCACCCTGTATAACAGAAAAGTATACACTCTTTTTCAATATGAAAATATATATTTGGGTTCAAGTTTTATTCTGCACTTGAGAGAAATGCATTTATATATTTGGTGATAAACATTATCGAATTCGATGATTAATCGGTTTGAAGGAGAAAACGCTGACTTATTAAACTAATTCTATGACCATAAATACTTGTTTTATATCTTATTTCATTTTCAAGTTTCCCATTACGCTGGTCTATGTATAAATGTCATTTTTACATTGACAGTTATTTTCTGTGAATTTTGCTCTTGGTATACTACAGCTCCATTGCCGAGGCCGTTAGGTGTTCGAAAAGCGTATGAAGACAGAACTAGAGTGGAGATTTCTTTTTATTGTATCCGTTTAGTTTTAAAGAATACTACTTACTAAAATTTAGTTTAATAAAAGCGGTTTTTAAAAGATAAATAATAAAATTTATGAAACGTTTATAATCAAATAACTTTATGAAAAAGACGGCTCACTCGTAAAACAGTTATCTTCCAACATTGCCATTTTCTCTTTCTTAATTTACGTCAGATATTTACATGAATGTTATACATAATTTTATTAGGAACGATAAAAAATGTGCTAAATTAAAAAAGATTTATGTTAACATATATTATACACAGTGAGATTACAAAAAATGCTTTTAAAAAAAATTGTAGTTAGTGGAAATTTATAAATAAAAATTATATAAGAAAGATATTACAGTAAAAATTTGTAAATTATTTCGAGTAATAAAATATGTCATTTCAGGTAGTTTCCTTTGTTCTAGTTACATTATTACATAAGTATTAAAAAACATTTTAAGGTATTGCCACTGGGTTGTTTTCAATGCAGTAAAAATTTTCAAAAAAAAATCAAAATTAATTATTGAATAATATATTTTGGATTTTTATTACAAGAGGGCAAATGGGCAGAAAGAAATATTTATAGAATTCGCTATGATATTTTAAGAAGAAACCATATGGAATCCTGACTGTAGAATTTTTATAATGCGGGTATTTTTTTAATACACTTTTATTCCTAAAATTAACTCTATAAACTAATTTAATTAACATTTTTTATATTAGATTGTTTGAGGCAGTATTCGACTTTTGAAATACTTGGAACACATTATACAGATTCAAAAGTATTCAGCAGACTAATGAAAAACATACAACACCAATTGGTTAGGTAATTATTTACATTTTTATTATTTCAATTAGAATATAGAAAATAATGGCTTTAATTACAAAAAAATCATAAATTTATAGAATACTTTATTATTTAATTAGTAATTAAAATAATGATATCGGAAAGAAAATTATAAATGATTTTATATTTTGAAATAAAATATTAGTATCATACAATAAAAAATGGAAGGCATAGAGGAAAGCGAGTGTTATCATAAAGACAATTAACTGAGAAATTCTTACTTAAAGACTCAATAACTTGTTGAAAGTGATTGCATAGTGAAATAAATTTAAAAATATATTTTTTTAAGGAAATATTGCTTTTTATATTCTTTGGAGAAAATTTACAAAACTAAACTGAGGCGAAAAGGATAGAATCATAGTTATTCAGTGATCAAAAAGACAGCTAATGTCGCTATATAATATGAGTTCAATATCGAATTCGCCTAATTATCGTATGTCCTTTGCTTTGGGCTCACTTATTGGATTTCAATAAATTTTGGCGTGGAAGTTGTTCATGGAGTATAAATTCTGCTGCAAAAATAGTATTTGCATTGCCATTAGATTCAATCTTTTTTTTGGCTTCAAAGTATACAGCAAATGCCCAAGACGAGTTATAAAAAAGTAGTATGCAACAAAACTGAATCGTTTCCTGAACGACTTGCTGGAATATGGCTTTATACTGCACTGAACCATTATTTTTTAAAATCAGGCTCGTGTGACTATGCGCATTATTATTGCATTTGTAATAATTAGGTGAACTTTGTACTACAAAATGATATTACCAACTTACAAAACACAAAAATATTCCTTTCCTGTACCCTTCATATGACAAACCTTAATAAATTATATTGCGGAGGTGTGCAAAATATGTAAAACCACTATAGCTATCTTCGAACTGGGAAGGTCAATTAAATAAGAGAAAAGCTGTCTTTTTTGGAGTATACTCGTAATTGAGATATGCAGGTAGAGTTGCTAAAATTTTTATATTCTTGGAGATTAAAAATAGTTATATATATATATATATATATATATATATATATATATATATATATATATATATATATATATGCCAGCACCATACACATTCCTAACATAAAATGCAGAATCGGTTCTATTTTCCTGAACTCAAAGTTCTTGGGAGGAGAGGAGCGATCTCAAGCATACACATTCCTATACTCTACTCAGGAACTAGAGAGAGTAATAAACTGTTACCGAAACCTCCAACATACCTGCTCCAGTGCCGCACGTAACTGAGGACTGTCGTAAATCTAATTACATTTAAATATTATAAGCTTATATAAATTTACTGCAACAATAAAATTTCTGGTAGTTCAATTTAATTTCTGTCAGTGAGCAAAGTACACATTACAGTGTATCCTTAGTGATTCATCTTGTTTGTGTTTGTTTTTATATATTATTTGAGGTTAGCGAGATACCCAAAAGATATGGCTTCCACATCTATATTTATTCCAAAATCGTTAAACTATGGCATTTTTTCCTGAACGAAAAACTTATTACGATGAATGTTTATGATGCCTTAAGATATTAATATCTAGATAATAATGTTAAAAGCTCTGTTGAGATGTGTTCCAACATGACAGGAGTTGGAAATTCTACGATGTACCGAATACTGAAGGAGAAAGAAACGACTGGAATTGTTAGTATTCCCAAGCTACATTCGATCACAGGCAGACGAAAAACCTCGTTGGAAGAAGAGATGTAAACTGCAATAAAAGGAGTTGTACATACATTTTGTTATGAGAAGCAGATCCCAACCGTTGACAAAATTGTAACCAAAATCAATAAAGATCGGGATTTACCTGAAATTAAAAGTATTGAGCTCTGGAAATTGAGAGAGAACTTAATTTTTGCTGGGAAAAACCAGATAGGAAATCTGTTCTTATAGATCGCCCGGAAAATGTCCGTTGGAGAAGGAAATATCTCTCGCAAGTAAAAGGTAGAGTTGCTAGAAATAACACAACTTACAAAATTAGTAATTTAACTGAACTTTTGAAAGATTTCTTTTGAATAAAGTTAGTACAAAAAATTGGGAAAAATCCATATAATAAGAGAATAAAAGAAAATGAGGAAATTTGATCTCATGATCGGTGAGATAGAGGAATCAATTCTAATTAATTTGAACAACTTCACTGACTTTGATTACGAATTAGATATGTAATGTTTACCAGCGTAAACACAATTTATTATTTAAATTTTCTGTAACATATAAAAATTAATTAAGTTCTCTTTTTAGTGTTTAATTTTAATTTTGTAGATGGTTTAAGAAATAAATAAACTGAATCATCAAATATCCTAAAAATGTTTTGAATTAATAATAAAATGACCGATAGCCCCTAAAAAATTTTAATGTTAATGGACGAATTTATTTTTTTAATATATGTTTAATTTGGGTATCTTGTAAGTATTTAAAGTATAACTTACAATTTTTTTAGAGAAAAAGACTACGTTTTATTCTGAATGTGCCCAAAATGGTTTCTATGCCAAAATTAAAAATAATAAAAATACGGTTTTGATTTGTGTTAAATATGTCAAAATTATCTATTTTTTCTAATGTATGTGAATTATTAAGAAATCATAAGAAAGAACATAATATTATAAAAACTTTTTATTTTAAGTTATTACCGAAATAATATTCTATGCCATAAATACTTAGTGCTAAAATAAACCTCCTTCCGACGACTATGACAAGGATTAAAATCCTTTTTAACACTTCACATCCAAATATCTATTATTCAACCAAAATAGTCCATTATTAGAGAGCGGTATTTTTAATTATAAAATTTCTAACCCATTTCTATGAAAAATATATGTGTCTAACATATTTTGCCAAAGACATCGGACTAAAGAACACAGGTAGTTTGCGAAGAAAAAAAGGGCAAAAAATTATTTATTACTCTCTAGTTCTTGAATAAAGTATAGTATAAGAGGCAAAATCGGGTCTATTTTCCTGAACTCAAAGGTCTTGGGGAGGGGGGGGGGGCGATCGCCCCCCCCCCGGATCCGCGCTTGATATAATTACACTATATTATGTTCTTCATTAAATAACCTTTTTTTAATTGTTGCATAATTTACCTGGACATGGTGTAGTAACATATTGTTGCGATATAGAAAAAATTCAGCAACTTATGTATTTAAAATTTTTTTCTAATTCCTACAATGAAATCGCCAGAGCTTATCAAAATATAAGGAACAACCACGTACTTAAGGATTACAATAAAAAGGCCCAAGGTGTTAAATAAATCCAATCATTTACATCTTTATATACAACAGTCTATAAGGGCCATGTCAACGCGCTGGATAATATATAGCCTCATTATTACATGTTATTAAGACATTTAATATTCCGATGTTGAAATGATCATAATTCTTTTTATTTTTATACAAATTATTGATTTATATCTCTTGTATCTGCTTGTAATTAACGTAAAAACATCGTCTTAGTATACCTACTAGTCAAGTGAAATTTTTAATGATAAAAAATTGAGAAAATCTTTAACTGATACGCGGCTGTTTTATAGTTTCACAATGTCCGTCCATCCATGTCTGTCCGTTTTTAAGTCATAGCCTTATAAGTTGGTCGGTTTTAAATTTTTTTCAATACAATTTTACAGACACATGCGTTTCAGTAACAAAAAAACAGATCATATTGGAAATTGAAATAAAAATTATGGTAGGTTCCCTCGGGTGTGAAGTAGTGACGATTTTTTTGTCCATCCTTTTAAGCAGGATAGTGTTGGATACGTCTTCAAAAATACAAATAAACGTTTAATATAATATTTTTTATTTATTCGCTTCATTCGGTAAATATAAGCGCCAAAGTGTCATTTTAAATGCCTTCCCCTTTAACTTCCTAACGGTAAGTTCCAAAAATCGGAAAAATTTGGAATTATAGCTTTTACTAAATATATCTAATGAAAATTATCACGGGTAAGTTACGCCGGATAATTTATGATGTACAGAAAATATTAAATTTGATCGTGTGTGGTACCATTGAACAGTTCTTAAAAATGCAAATAAATATGTATATAATATTTTCTATTTACCCATCTAATTCACGACATGTAAGCCTCTAAATTTACTTACAATTATCGCCTAATAAGTGTAAATTTTGTTGAATTTACAGGCCAAATGTTCCATTAAAAAGGTGGTGGATCATATGGAAAGGCTTGATTTTGAAGCATCGGGGTTTAATGGGTGTGTGAATTTTTTCCATCATTGTATAGTCGATGTGTCAGTTTATTATTTAGTACAATCGTAACATCAGTTTATATTTAAACTTTAGATTTTTTTATTCAAAGCTGTCCTAGTTTATTTTAGAATTAAATATGAAATATTACTGTGCCTACTTTTAGTTTTAATATGGCAGATTTTAACTATTTAAAAAAAATTCAACATAACATTAAACATAACTGCCTTAAAAATTAAAATTTCAGCAAGATATAAATATATATTTTACAGCGGTGTTTAACAAGTTGCTAATATTCATTCTCCTTTCAAGCAATTAAAGGAAAATTTATATACAGACAATCCTGCTAAAGTTGCTCTCGGTTCGTTACAGCTCCATTTAATTTTAGTTGAGCCCCTGCCTGAATCCGCGTTTGGATAAAATCTTTATAAATAAATGAAAATAGTATGTTTTATATACTTTTTTGGCGGTATATATCTGTATGGTACAAAAACTTCAAAAATGATTCCATTTATTTTGTTCCTGTTAGCAATTAACCTTTTTTGAAAGGTTTTTATGGACCCGACGAAATAGTATAATTATACCAAAATGACCATTATACATATTTCTTAAAAAATTGAGTTTCGAATATTTCGAGTTGATTTAAACCAGTGACATAAATCTCAGCTTCCACGCACACCAACAATCAAACGTTTTAGAATCTTAAAATATATTGATACGCGAGGTAAATTCGTCCATTATAAGAATTGTTTTAATAAAATGGTGCATTTAATTAACTAGTAATACTAAAATGTCTTATGTTAAATTGGGTTCTACCTTATTTTAAGTTAGTTAAAAATATGTTCGATTCATTTAATTAGGTTGAATTCATAATAGCAACGGGATTGCAATTTCCTTGGACACACGTGCCTCTAAGATATGTATTATTTAGATGATTTTAATTCCATTTTTTTCTCCTAATAACGTTTAAGGAAAGGTAGATAGTTTGTTTTCTGCAAATTTCACTCTCCATGGTTAAACTGCATTGATTTTTGAAGGTATAAAGTGATAATTTGGCAAAAGTTCCTTCTTTTCTTTTTTTCTTCAAATCGATTTTATAGTAGCACATGAAAGAAAAACGAATTAAATACTCAATATGGAGAAAATCAAGTAACCACGGGCGGGGGCGTGTGCGTATTGCTATGTCGGCTCGTTTCAAGAGATAAGAAAAGTCAGGCTAATTAACTTCTATATTTCAAGCTCTCACACTATTTTTGTATCTACCTATCGGCGTTTTTTCAAAATTTAATTTTAATATCAACCAGTACAAAAATTTTCCTTAGTGATATAGCAATGTAGTCTTCTAATGCAGCAAGTGTCGTAGCATATGGCTCTTTCTTTTTAAGTTATTATACACAAATTAATATTATTTGCTCTTGTTCTTGTGATGTTTGGTTTTTTAGTGACAAATAATGATAAAAATGGTAGAAATATCTGAAATAAGATCAGAATGGTAAGGCTGATACATTTCTGGAACTTATTATAATTAGTTCAGTCAACAGGCAAAATAGGCTGTTAGAAACTTATGAGGGTAGACACCGTCTTTTTATAATTTCATGTCGTTTATTTCTGTTTGTTTCATTCAAGTTTATATTTAAAAGGTATAAATACTTATTTTTAAAAAAGTGACTTACGACAAGACAGCAGAAATATGATTTTTTATTAAATAATATAACTATTTTTTAGACTTCGTAGAATATATTGGATGAAGTTATTGGATCAACGTCAATTACAAATGAATTCTATAGAGATGGCAGAAATATCTGCTTGGAAGAAGTAGCCAGACACTTGTCTGAGTTTAAGAATGTTTTGATTCATCACTTAATACATTAAAAAAGCTCAAATGGTAAATGTTGACTTAATTCTCCCACCTGTAAATCTACCAGGATTTCTTATAAATGCCTTTGAAATCTTTCAAGAATTTGAACAGATGTTACAAGAAAGTCATGTAGTGAGAAATTATGTGGTAAGTGTTCCCATAATAGTCATAATTCAATATTTTTAATCCACATTAAAAGGCTACAATAGTTATTATTCTATCCTTTCTTTCGCTGATATCTTAAATATTAAATGTGTTAAGTTTTATTTTACTAAGTGTATCAGGGATTGAAACTGAAGAAGGGCGATCAGTTGTATTTCAGAAATCATTATATATATATATATATATATATATATATATATATATATATATATATATATATATATATATATATATATAATTTTTCCGTTATTCTTTGGCAATATTTACACGACAAATTGGAAGAGGTAATGAGGCACCAGTAAGATGGCTACCATGTGCTTCAGAAATATGTGTGACTTGTTTTTGTGGGGGGCTATTAAAACAGTATACGCGATTCCGGTGAACATACATGAATAATAAATGACGGCTATTTTGCACATTTGCTTAATTATTGCTTATATATATATATATATATATATATATTCAAATTTTAAGTTGAAACAACGTTAATTTTTAATGAATATGATTATATTATTTAGTTGATTTTAACCGTTACAGCAACATTGGTTTTTTGTCGCCAATTTTTATTGTTTTGTAGAATTGAATCAATCCAAATTTTGAGATTACCTCATCGAGTTGATCTGAACCATTATCTAACGTTATACACAAAGTTGTTTAGCGCGACATTTTTCTTACAATTCAACGGGGTTTCTAATCAAAACATAACCTTCGGTTACAACACGTGTATGTTTAGTGGAACAAGAGGATCAGAGTTCTATTTGCAAGAAATAAACTCTTTGTATATATTTATTCCCTTTAACTGCTTCAAAGGAGAATGAATATAGATAACAGCCCTTCAACAAAAATTTGTGGGATGAAGTTACGTCTAATAATTTATCACATTCAAAAAAGTCTTCTTGAAAATTTAATCTTTAGTGCTTCAATATGCTTTCCGACAAAAGAAAACATTTTTTCTGATAAAATCTTGCAGTCATATGCTTTCAATTTACTAATATATGAGTAACTAGATTTCTGGTAAAAAAACTAACAACGCTAATAACTGCTACGGAACCTTAACATAATGCATGTGCCATATGCACTTGACTACTTTTTATCCAATTTAATGATTCTTGAATGTATTATCGTTACGGAGATAATAATAGTGATATCACTTATTTAACACACCCTGTGTACTATTATATATACTCGTAGTTAGTCCTATTTTGTCAATTAAATATTTTTTGTATGTATGATTGAACTCTTTATTTGAGACCAAAAATGTTTTTATAGCTATTTAATCTCTTATATTTTTAATGTTATTCCAAACTTGTTTGGTACAATTTTATGTTTAAGAAAAAACTCAAATAGTTTTAATTACAAAATAATTTCATTTAAGAGTGAATAATTAAAACATCTAATCTTTTGTGTCTGAGTTTAGAGGACTCAGAGGTCCCGTCACACTTCCGGCTCCCTCATAGGAATACCTCCTAAAATCATCAGATGTCATAACATTAAATTGGATGTCAACTTGTTCCAGCATGTGATTTTCGGTGAAACTCCCAGGTTGAGTCGATGATTGCTCTTCTTTTAAAACCGCCACTAAAAAAGAAACGTTGATAAATTTACTAAAAAAGTATAGTACGTAGACAAAGACAAAACACTGTTAAAAGGAATAGTGCCAAACATGAATATTGTGATTTCTGCACTATTAGAAAGTTAGTAATGGAAGTTTTAAAAATAGTAAGTAAAATAATTTATGATTTTTTACTATAATTAAAATAGTTACAGTTATTTTTCTATCCGTACCATACGGAAGATACCTCTTTAAATCTATAATCGGTAAATGATCTAACTTAAACACAATTTTATTTGAATATAGACTAAAATGTAGTGTCGGATTTGCATTATCTTTATTTTTGTTTAATTGTTAAGGCTACGAGCTTATATATGAATTGTTTCCATTGAAGCTCACTGTATATACTTCAGCGATTTGATTTTACAAAGTTGTGCTTGTCAAGGATTAAGTATGTCAACGCTGGGTGTAGTGAAGTTTCGAATATTATTTTTAATGCAAGTGTTTTAATAAAGTTTTCTTTTTTATGTTGGGTTTCATACAGGATGTTCCATCTGGAATCAATTCGATCTATATATGGAAAACTATATATAGGAAAGTTTTGAAAATTTGATAGAATACTAATATCGAAGGGAGCAATCCGGCTAAAATATTTTCAAGATGGTGGCACTTCCGGTTATACCAGAAGCGGGGATGGATCCAGCCTCTCTCTTTGGAGGGGGAGGCGGTGATATAACAAAAGTACAGTATGGCAAGTGAAAGCAACTTGTCGACGGGGGGGGGGGGACACCAGTAATATTCTCATTTCTAATGTCAAAGGCGGGGTGGGGTCTATTTTTCTGAATTCAATGAAATCAATCTCACGACCGTAACTAGAAGTGCATCAAATAGAGACTGGGAAACAGTAAACCAAGTTATCACCCACAACAAGATATTGTGAACTATGGGATTGTTTGAAAGTTACGAGGCACCGGTACTCGATAAGGTCACCCCAAGGCTTCTAATGCAGAAGAAAGAACTCATCATTCCGGTGCTCTGCAAAATTCTGAGGGCCTAGAAAAAGTCCAGAATTATCTTCATACCAACACCTGGGAGGGACTGCTCTCAGGCGAAGTGATTCTGGCCATTTAATCTGTCATCTTTTCTACTAAAGCTAACAGAGAAACTGATTGAAAGGCATATACGGAAAGCTTTTCTTAAAGAGATGACACTACACCCCAATCAACATGCCTATAAATCAGGAAAATCATTTGAGTCATGCTTCAGGGCAGACGGGCACAATCTAAACTGGTAAAGGAAACCGTGGAGGTCTCGATAGCCAAGAGCTGCCCGCAGGGAGGGGTACTATCCCAACTTCTGTGGGAACTGGTTATCGGCGAGCTCCTGGTAAATCTCAATGACCGTGGCTACTATACCAAGGGGAATGCTGATGATATAATCATATTCATTGTGGGGAAATATGGCCAATATATTTACAGAGGTTATGCAAGGAGCTCTGACTATAGTAAAGGAGTGGTGTACTAAGGAGCACCTTAGAGTAAACCCTGGGAAAACTATACTTATACCCTTTACTAAAAGAAATAAGTTGAGCGAATTAAAATTACCAACTCTTTTCAATACACAACTGCAAATGAGCCAGGAGGCTAAATATCTAGGTGTAATCTTGATGCAAAGCTTATCTGGAACTAATACTTACAGAAAATTATATCTAATGGTAAAATGTTCATCATGGCAGCAAAAAGGGCACTGGGCAAGACGTGAGGATTAAAGCCACACATTGTGCACTGGCTGTATACTGTGGTGGTAAGACCCATGATAGCTAGTGGCTCGGTTATGTGGTGGACAAAAATCATGCAGGGACGAACCATTTTGGAGCTCTCCTCCTTCCAGAGACTGGCCTGCCTATGCATCACGGATTCCATGAGAAGCACCCCTACAGCAGCCATAGAAACCCTATTAAACCTTCCTCTCCTTCATATTATAATCAGGGCTGAGGCGAGAATGGAGGCTTATAGGCTGGAAAGAAACAATGTCTGGTGGATTGGACCTGCCGTCGGATACACCAAAATCAATAGCGTAATAACGAACTCATTGCTAGAAATGAGCAATGATACCATGCCAAGAAGCTACAATTTTGACATATGCTATTCCATTGAGTTTGACTGTAAGGCGTGGTCTAACCGAAGTCAGTTAGGAAATCTCGTCTGGTACAAGGACGGGTCCAAAACTGATCTTAGTATAGGCGGTGGAATACACGGGGATGCACCCAGACTTAATATGAGGCAACATATCACAGTATTTCAGGCACGCTATTGATGTCTGTCTTCGGGAGAGTTTGAGAAAGGATTACAAGGGCAGAACAATTCTCATCTTCTCTGACAGTCAGGCAGCGCTGAGGGCTCTAGCGTGTTATCAAATAACATCAAAACAGGTCTCGGGCAATAAAAAGCGGACTAACTTGCAAGGTAAAAATCTGCCACTATATTTATTGAACATAAGCCAGCAGTTGGAATTACTAAGGCTACTATTCGTGGGTGGCTGTCCTGGTCGACAAATTAGCAACACTAAACCTACTGGAAATATCTTGCGGTTCCCAAGCACAGCAAGTTATTGTTGAGAGGACCATCCACCAAACTAAGCTTCTCAAGCAGCTACATACAATTAATATTCTCAACGAAGAACCATTATGTAGACTATGTGATGAAGAGGACGAGACGGCCTCACACATCATCGTTAGTACGAAGCTTTGGTTTACTGGAGACACCTTTAGGGATCAATCTATTCAGAAGGCTTATACCTAGAGGATAAACTAGTGAGCAGGTTGTTAAACCTGATCAAGGCAACCAACTTGCTCGCCTAGAACAGATATGGCAGGCAATGAAATAAGGCTTAAGGCTGTTGTACAAGGGCTTTTCAACCCTGGCCTGCTGTCTTTCAATCAATCAGTGCACCCAATAATACTAACACAAAAATAAATTAGGAAATATTTTTAACATATCATTCACGATTATTAATACAATTAAAATTATCCTCTCATTTATTGATTGAGATTGAGTTTGAAATTAAATCTATATGGTCTTGGTTAAGCAATATTACCGTGAGTTTATTCCTTTAATATTTCTATGTTTTGGGGTCTTGCATTATAAATTTTATTTTTTAAAAACCCCCACAAAAAAGATCCAATGGACTGAAATCTGGGCTATTGGCCGACTACCTAATTGTTCCATGCCTTCCAGTAGAAAAAGTTATATCGGTTGTTAAGGTACTTAGTAACTGGCATCACATTGTGCGGCGGTGCGCCATCTTGTTTCCAAATCAGATCATTGTATTGTTGAATTGGAATTATAAATGATCTTCTACATTATTTTCAATTAAATTTAATTATCCCTCATCATTTAAATTTCCATTTAAAATAGTTGGCCCAATAATCTTATTTAACAACATGCCACAGCAAAGGTTGCAGATACTGTATTTTTACAAGTTGTATTTTGTGGGGTTTTCAGTTGCCCAATAATGTTTATTCTTTCTATGGAACATCTCAGACATCGTGAATATTGCTTCGTCTGTGAAAATAATTTTATTTAGAAACTCCTCATCTTGTCCAATATAGCGTACCATTTCTAAGCAATATTGCAATCGCTGCATAAATTTATAAGGATGATATTTATAAAACTGCAGTGTAGTGTAAATTTTATAGCAATATTTATCGAAATATGATGCGGCATCGGGAATAGATCTTTCCGGATCTTCTAAATATTGCATCAACTAATAATAATTTGTTTTACAATATTTGAGTGAAAAATTATCTTGAAAATAGAGTAAAATATTTATATCATCTTTTTCATTTCTAACTGCGGTTCTGATTTTTCACTTAAAATTTCTCATTTCAGTAAATTTTTTGATAGCGTATCTACTGAGTTGGTACTCGACGACCAGGATATATATTACCGTATTCATGTTGTACTCTAAATAAATTGTTATTATTCAAATAAAAAGACAAGTTATTTGATGTTTTTCTTCTTCCGAATAGCCCATATTATAACGCATATTAGTCAATATAAAATGTCTATATATTAAGTATTCCATATTAAAACGCCACAATGAAAATTAGAATAAAACATTTCTTTTCCAGGCCTTCTCTTTTTTTTATATCAGTTTATTATTAACTCTAACTTAAATATTTAAATAAAGGCTAGTCCGACCACTAACCTATTATCAGAAAGAAAAGAAGTTTCCTTCTAGCAGAGAATATACATAGTGTTCCATTTAAACAATTAAAATTTCATTTGTTTCTCAACTTTTTGAGGCGTCACTGTTTTTGTAAACAAATTTAAAAGATAATAAGGAAGAAATCCTAAAACTTTTTTATTTAAAGTTTTTTTCCATCTCTTATAATAAAGCCTCTAGGCACGGAGCTAATTATAAAAAAAAAAACCTGTACATAACCTAATAGTAATTTGCTTTACATATATTTTCTATTGTATTTGTGATATTATGTTGCTGGTTGGTTATGAAACTTTAGTGCCCATATATTAATATTTCATGTTGTAGAAATTTCTGATTTGAAAATGGGTATATTTATAATTTTTTAAAAAAGGGAACACCCTGTATATTTTTTCCAAGAATTTTCAGAACTTAAGTAAATGCCAAGAAAATCGGTAAAATTTATTTTGTTGCCTGTTGCTTCTGAAAATTAAGTAAAAATTTTTTCAGCAAAATTATTTCTTTCCATAAAAATTTTGTTTACAACCGTTTTGGCATGGGTATAACTACTAAATAAAATAAAATTTTTATAAAAAAAATGAACCGACTTCTAATTATAAATTTTTATATGAAATTGAAATTTTTGGAGTTGGCGCCAAATTAATACCTGACATATTAAATTTTTTTAAAATAATTTCCTATTCGCTGTTTACATCCTCAAAAACGATTTAGCCCCACATTTCATCAAATTCGAAAATTGTAAAATTTTTAGTCAGCTATATTGCATTCCTCATATTGAATCCTGAAAAAATGCTATCAAATTCATAATTTACGCCCTCAAAAACCTCTTATATCAGTTTTGGAGAAAATCAAAATATGTAAAATTTTTAGGACGGATATTGAATCCGCCAGAGTTTTTAAATTCGTAATTAACATTAACAAAAATCCCCCCGTACTGATTTTAGGCAAAATCGAGAGATGTAGAATCTTTAATCCGCCATCTTGGACCCGCCGTATTTATTATTTTTTTTAAATAATGTCAGATTCGTAATGCTCGATCCCAAAAACTCCCCCATATCAATTTTGCAAATGATCGAACAAAATTAATTTTTTATCCGCCATATTGGATACGACATATTGAATTTTTTAAAAATAATTTCAAATTCGTTATGTGGGTCTCCGAATATTCCCCCATACCAATTTTGGAGAAAATTAGACAAAATTGATTTTTTCGTCCGCCATGTTAAATTTTTTAAAAATAATTTCAGAATCATTGTGTACGACTCCAAAAATCCTCCAATACCAATTTTGGGAAAAATCAAACAAAATTAATTTTTTTGGCCGCCATATTGTCAGCGCCATCTTGGATATTACTGCACCAGTTTCGGCCAAAAAATAGGGGCCATCGCAGCAACTTCCTAAACATAACGTAAAAAATTTCATTCAAATCAGTGCCACCGTTCCGGAGTAATCGGTGTACATACATAAAAAAAATACATAGTCGACGAATTGAGAAACTCCATCTTTTAGAAGTTGGTTAAAAAATAATTTATTTTTCATAAAATAAATTTTAAATAAAATTAGATCAGTAACTACACTTCTTTTTATTAAGTTGCTAAATAGAATTTTAAAAAATTATCAGAAAAAATTTTTCTAAAAAAAGAAAAATTAACTTCTCAATAGGAATAGCTGCAGTAACTAAATAATTTCCATTAGTCTTGGAGGTATCTACTAAAGTTTTAGAAAGTGTAATGTGTATTTTTTAAGAAGTTATTTAAAATATAATTAAAATGTTCATGTCTTAGTTCCGCTCTGTAAATCAAAAATTATTATAAGAGCAAATATTCATATATAGGTACTAAAATATCACTACCTACTATCAACCTATTGTTACAAACATTTTAGGAAATATTTATAAAAGAATATTTGGCCAAATTTAATTGAACTAAGTTTCTTTAAAATTTATACTATGAAAAATAAATTGATTTTTTATTTATTTAATAGCTATACAAATATCAAAATGATTATTAACAAAATTTTTACATAAAAGATTTCTAAAAAAATTAATTCTTACTTCTCCGAAGGAATAGGTGCAGAGACCAAATTAATCTCTCCAATTTTCTACGCATTTATTACAGTCTTAAAATGCGCCATTAAATTGTCTAAAAAGTTAAACAGAGTATTTTATTTTAACAAATAACAAATATACTTATTTTCAAGACTGGTTCTGTAAATTAGAAATTATTATAAAATGAGATATTCATATATGGGTCCTAAAATATCATTACCAACTAGCAATCTAAAATCACAAATACATTAGGAGATATGTGTGAATCAATATTTGGCTAAATTTTGTAAAACACCCGGTATCGTTATTACGGGTAGCTAACAGTTCTACACTCTTCACTGCATCAGCTGACAATCTTTCCACTGAGATACAGCTAGCTAGCGTTTTTATTTATTCAAATGATTAAAAATTATTTTTTTCTATGTGATTGAGCGCCGCCACTGCTCAATCCGCCCGCGGAGCCGCAGCTGACGTTCACGAGGCTTCATGACACAATTCCCTGAAACTTTTCATCAGTTATCGCCCAAGAGGAATTTGGTCTGGAAAACCTGTCGCTGGCTTGCAGTCTATAACTACCGAAGTATTATCATAAATTCGTTAGTTGATGTCAAAATAAATTTACAAAAATAAAAGTGAAAATGATTTTTTTGCTAAATAAATTTTATTTTTAGGAAGACTAGTACACCCTCATGGGAGGAAAGCATTATTTTATGTACACCTAAAAATGTAATCGTAGTATTTTAAATATGGTTTTGGTTTAACAATGAAAATCTAGATTTAATTATTAAGTCCCTGAGAAAACGTCAGAAAAGATGTCGGTCTGTGAAAAATTTAACTTGCATTTTGTACGGTAGTAAAATGGACATTATAAGTATAGTTTTTTAAAACGAGCTTTGCAACAGCTTATGACCTAAATTTTACCAAAAGGCACCCGGGAATTATTGAGACATGTACGGTGTTATGTCTTATTTAAATGTTATTTTTAATCTTAAAAGTTCTTACTCTCAAATTTATTCTTGTTTAACTCCTCCTGTATCTTGTTAACGGGGACTTTCAATGGTGTAATGTCAAAACCGGTCATGTCATCTTCTCCTCCTCCTTCGTCGTTGTAATTTATAACGTTTTCTCCTATGTCGGTATTCGGTGACGGTGGTTTCTTTTTTACTACCTTAGTGCGGCGGTAGAAAATGAATATTAAAGCCAACGCTAAAACAAAAAAATGTGGTAATTTCTATATTAGTTCATAAATAAAAAGTAAATGTATATGACTTCAGAATTAATTTTTAATTTATATAAGACTTAGGCTACTTGTGGAGTGGAAAAAAGTTTACCGCTGTTTTTTTTTAAAGAGGTACGTGAGAACTTCGTGCTTCAGAAAAGAAATAACAGCCGGATTCACTAACATGGTTTAAATTTAAAGCCGCACTAAATTAACAGCTGAGGTCTTAAATTGACAAAATCAATAGTAGTCAAGTGAATTTTAAACCCTCAAAATAAAAGCATAAAAAATTATCTTGTTTTATTACTGAACCGGCAAAAATGGAAAAGTTTATTTGTTTTCGAGATACAACTATTTCTTCTAATATTTCAAGATTTAAGTTTCATGGTAATTAGATCGAGATCGAGAAATTTTAAATCTTCTTAGAGAATCTGGCTATAAATGTAAGCGGAGTTGTGCAAATTAGTGCTACAAAAAAGAAAAAAAACAAGTATTTAGCTTAAGGGTAGTTTCTATGAGGCTTGGTTGGGTATAAACGAAAAATTGTCTAATACCCTTTTTTTCGGTGCCTTTATTATAAGAGATATAGAAAAACTAATAATAGTTTGTGTGACTTTTGATTCTCTTTTGAAAATTAAAATTAGTTTCGTCATTACAACTTTCTCATTTTTTAAAATACTCTTTTGTTTTTTTGAATTTTATATATGGGAAGATCATTGAATATTAATTATAATTATGACTAGATTTGACATAAATAGAAGGTTATGAACTTCATGTATAAATTGTTCTCCCTATTGCTCTCAAAGCGTCATGATTTATTATTTTTTCAAAGATTCCACCAATGAAATACGTATTTATGATATGAATTTGCGATATTTTTTATAATAAGTAGTACTTGTAATATATTTATTTAGATTGATACTTTTTTGTGCAAAATAGCTATATAGTAAAATGAAATTGTTTTAAAACATGATATTGAACTAATTACTGTATAAAATTGTGCTTTTTTGGTATAATTTTCTTTGCAAAATTCAACAAAATAACGGAAATTTTTTTCGGATCCTAAATTATTACCCAAATTTTAATTTTCTTGTAGAAGAAAATCACTGATTTCAACTTTAGGGAAATTTTATATTTAATTCAAATGAAAACTTGAGTGCTATTGTGATTAATTTAATTAGAAACGCAATCAGGTCCATTCTTTTTTTTTGCCAATTTCATTTCTTTGTTAAATTCTAAGTAAAAATATATATTCCATTATTAGAAACTAATAAAAAATTAATGTTTTTGTGTTTTATTCATTCTAAAAATTTGCT
The DNA here is from genome assembly GCA_034092305.1 of Diaprepes abbreviatus. NCBI lineage: Eukaryota > Metazoa > Arthropoda > Insecta > Coleoptera > Curculionidae > Diaprepes > Diaprepes abbreviatus. The sequence continues at coordinate 2,370,038 of JASJET010000107.1, forward strand.
AGCTCTGTTTCGGTACCTTACATGACAACCTGCAGCGAAATATTTAAAATATCAAAAATTTCTTAGTCCAGGAGCCAATTGAGTTTTCGTAGTCGATGGAGAGATAGCCCCACCGAAGATTTTTTGATATATTTTGATTCCTAATTACGAATATTGAGGGTAGATTCCCAAAAAATTAATAGATAATTTCTTCTCTTCTTTGTAAAATAACAGATAACTTCGTGCTCCTTTGTAGCTCAAGAATTCTGGTTTTTGGTATACAGCAGAATATAGATGTAATCTAAATCAAAGTTCTTGCAGATTTTTGAAAAAAAAAACAGTTACTTAGACCTATATTTTTCAATTGTTTTAACAATATTAAAACTACCTTATTAGTCAGCGGTAAAAAAGTTTTCCTTTAAATATCAATGATAGTGTATAAACAAAAAACAACAAATATGAAAATTCAAATATCTCAGGAAGAAAAAAATTAGTCTGTTTCTTTACCTTCAGAACTTATAGTACCGGGGCAAGTACTCAATTTAATACTACTAAAAAGGAATTAATAAGTTTTTCTGATGTAATAGCAACTTGCAACAAAACACTGGGCTATATCAAATAAAAATTATTGTTCTGAAAACAGCAGATCTGTCGCAGCAACTTTCATAAAAATTCGTTCTGGTAGTTATTCGATAAAAAGTTGTTTATCTGCCACTGTATAAACGTTTAACATGTGTTTATTACGTACTAACTTGAGGTTCGTATATAATTTACATTTTAAATAAATTCCATTTTTGACATGTTAATATATATAAAATGAAAGAATAGACTTAATATTATTATTTTTGAACTTCATAAAGATTGGCAGCCAAATATGACAAATTTTCCCCATACGAGAATAAATGAACATTTTTTTATTGGATGTAAGTAAATGTTTCTATTTCCGTCGTCTTTTAGTTTTTTTTTGATCGTTTAATATCTCTGAAGAATTTCTCTAAATATTATTCCGGAAAATTATTTTTAAGTAAATTTTTTATTTAAAAAAATTATTACTTTGAAAAATTATTATTTTCCTATCATATCAACGATATCTGTACTATTTTAACCATTATTCTATTTAATTTAAGAAATAATTTCAATTTGCATCACTGAGGGGACCAACAGAAAAATATCTGCACCATTTTTTGGGCTTTCGATATTGACATAAATATTTTTTATTAAAATATCATAAGGAATAGGAAAAAGAAGGGGCAAAATTTATTTCTATGTATATATAGTATTTTTTAAAGAGTTTTAAACAATTTAAATGTAGTATCGCTTGCTTAGTACTTTAATGATTCTATATTGATACATATTGCCTTGAATCTTAAGCTTATTTGGAAGGTATCAAAGTTAACGAATTTTAAATTCATGAGGTGCTGAACTTCTAATTTTTAGAATTAAAAAATATGGAAAAAAATGTATTTCTCTTTAATTTATGAATTTTCGAGAAAATCGCGAACGAAATCGTTAATAATTTGTATTTAAAGTATCGAGAGAAGAATTTCTCTAGATCGGTGAATAATTGTTGCGTGCCTTACTAGCTGTAGTAGTAGTTGCTGAAATTAATATCTTATAGCAGTGCTTTAAACTCGTTAAAAAAACAAATATAAAAAAGTTGGTTTTTCCTATATTTTGATCTTTTATGCTCTGTACTTAATATTTTTAACTGGAATAATTTTATATAAAATTGCGAAAGAAATTTAAAGTCCAGTCCTGAACATTATATCAACGTGTTACCAAATGTATGAATTTATATATACCAGAACCACTCAGGTTTGCAACTGATGTCATATGTCATATACATGTACAAATTTGAACTCTTCTCCAGAACCAGAAACTAGACTAAGTATACTTTTCCGAAGGCATTTATTGCGCTGAATCCGAATCTGACCTAGGTAGTTCATCAAAATGCCAGAACTTCGAAATATTTTGACCGAAAACTGCAAAAAACACTGTTTTCGAGTTTTTAAAGATTATTTAACATCACTGGCTACATTTTCTTCGCAAAACTTATAGCGGCAACTTAAAGTACTACTCTTCCTCTTCAAAATGAACTGTGAGTCGTTCCAATATCTATATTCATCTCTGAGTAACCAACCATTTAAATTTATTAGTTTAGAATTTTCGTCCATATTGGTAATTTGAGGATCATCATGATGTAAAGATTTTCAGTTCACCTTGCGGCAGATGTTTGTGCTTGATTAAGCAAGGCCAATTGCTTCCCTGAAATGTGGGTCAGAGGCTTGGATTTTTGGCTACTGAGTTAGCTCGCTGGCTTCCTATCCTTTTTGTCAAGATAGGTGGGATTCGTTGCCCTTCGTGTATATGGGTTAGTTAAATTGGATTTATACTTGTTTTGTATATCAGCTTTGCTTTCTGTTCTGCTTTATTTATTTTGTATTAGTAACTTCGACCCTCATTCATGTGATTTAAATGCCTCTATTCATTCAGGCGGCTCAATTTCCGAGTATAGATGAAAATTCTAATCGAAGAAATTTCAATGGATGATTCCTCAGAATTGAATAAAGATATCTGAATGATTCGAAATGGAATTTGAAGAGGAGGAGCAGTACTTTGAGTTGCTATTAAGAGTTTTTCAAGGAGGATTCAAACAGTGATGCTAGATAATCTTAAGAAATGCGAAAAATCGTGTTTTTTTTGCATTTCTAGGTTAATATATTTCATCATCGCTGGCACTTCGTCCTGATACGATCTTCTTTTGAGTCATTATTACTTTCAGTTCTGTCACTTGAAGTAATCGTGATCACCTCGACCTAATGACAAGTAAATGCATATTCGAAAAAACATGGTTATCAGTTTAACTTTTTTCACTTTGATCATTGGATTATTGCTCTACAGAATACAGTCAACGTCATCGCTGTCACGAACTTGACATATACATTTTTTGGTTTTATGTCACAGTCGTGATCGTTGTTAAGAGTTACGTTGCCTAGTTCATATTTTAACAGTAATTTTCATGTAATTTCTCCGAAATTTGCTTACTTTTCTCTTGGAAAAGGATTCTAAGGAATTTTCTCAAGAAGGAAAGTGGATTTATTAAGGCAAATAGTTCGAATTTGCCGAGAATTGATCGCTTAATGGTAGCCAATTTCTTCGCAACAAACAGTAACTTTAGCTCTGCTGAATTTAGAAATATGAAGACCTCCATGTAAGTAATTTATCAAAAATTGTTATAATGAATACATAATAGTAATAATCGGTATTTATAACCTCAAAACTGAAATAAAACGGGTAGTGCCGAGCTAGCTGAAGCCACATTTTCCTATTATTTTTCGAACGTGAAACGTCAATAAATAACATTTCAGGTGTTATAATTGCAGTACTTGTACACTAAGGCACTGCACAACACTTAAAATAACTTAGAACTCATCTTATATCAGAAAAATTACTAAAAAAATTTTTATGTCCTTGTCAATTTACCAATGTGACGTCACATCGGTCAAGTCAAAAGTATTGGCGTTTTGGCGGGAAATTTGAAACGCAATTTAAAATTTATGATTTTTAAAGTACCAGCTGTATTAAAAAACTTTTTAAATATTTTCGGCCACATAAGGAACAAGCAAATTTCATAAACGTTTATTAAATGCATTTAATGTAATCTATTAAATTTAATAATGTTTACATTAATCTAAATTAATTTATTCCATTAAATTTAATATAATAATACATTAAATTTTCAGTTTGATCATTATTTTTTAAGGTGACTATGTACATTAAATATACAGCTAGTGTTCATTGAATTTGAGATATTTTATCACATATTTAATGCACCAGCATTAATACGAGTTCAAAAAATTTTGAAGCTACCAGGAAAAGGTGGACATTTTCCCCATAGGTAGTCTCTGCTATCTAGACCGATTTCGAACTCATTGGTTACCGTGAGTACGGGGCAGACATGTACACCTCATCATAAGAAAATTGAGACCTTTGAGCAACTTATATCATACTAAATAAAAAGTTCAATACAAGTTGCGCCATCTCCCGGAATCTTATGCAATGTATACTGAATAATAATATAAATTACTTTATATCCGTATATCAATTAATTTTATTGTGCAGAAGTTGAAATACTTTTTCAGTTACTTTATTGAAATTTAAGGTGCCATTTAATCAAATTTATTGTATAATGAACTGATATTTCAATGAATTGCTTTAAATTCAAAGTAAGTGTAAATTATTTACGATTTTTAGTACAAAATCATAAAATTTAATGTAGAGGGGACATAAAATTTGTATTAAATTTAAGGTTATTTTTAACAGTGTACGATATTTTGTTTGTTCTAAAGTTTAAGGAAAGATTAAAAACCCCATTTTAACATTTTATGTTAAACACAAAAAAATTCAATTAAACTTGTGTATGATCGGTTGAATCGAATTCAGTATTTGCAATTACACGTAATCCCTTATTTTTTATAAAAGCTAATAATTCTGTACCTTTATTGGTTTTGTATTTCGTTAAAAGTTATTATAACAAAACTAAGAAGGATTAAAGAGAATTTTAATTAAAAGTTTGAAATTGGCTGCCATAGCCGATTATTTAGTATTCCAGTTTAATTATTCTATCATCGTAAACTAAAAGTTCATTGAAAGTTATTACTTAGAAGAAATTATTTAAAGTTTAATGAACGCAAAATTAACTTATCTGTATTATCTTATTTAACTAGTAAAAAAATTGTAATTCTTGCAGTACAAGTTTAATGAATGTAAAATTAATTTATCTATATAATCTTATTAGTCTAACAAAAAATAAAAATTGTAATCTTTGTAGTACAAGAAGATTGTGGGTATAAAAACTTTACCTAATATTTCTGCGAGAAACTACAACGAAATTAATTAGAAAATGGCGAAGTAAAGCCAAGTAAAATAATGTACAATAGGATAATTCTCCTATCTCATTGCTCGCAATATGATAAAATTTTATTGCAGAAAAAATTGCTCTATTTGTATTGTTGCTAATGCAATTTTTTTTATTTTTATTCATTGCCATATTAAACAAGACCGTTTAGTTATTTTCAGCTTTAGTATTTTATATCCTGGCGAGTATAACGAAACCATGAAGCAGGTGTCTCAGTTTAAAGCCAAAGGTACGCGATGGCGACGAGACTAACGTTTTTTAAGCTGTCTCAAAGTTATAACTGAAGTCTTAATCTTAAGAAAACGTTTCATTTTACGGCTTGAATAAATATCTGTGGGAATCTCTATTCAGACACTTATAACCATGTTTTATAACTGCTCGGAACTTTTCATAACGTTAAGACGTATTTATTCCAAAATATGTGGTATAAGGGAGGAGATTCCCTTATAATTTTCATTTGGGAAGGCTCTGGTAGTATATATATATATATATATATATATATATATATATATATATATATATATATATATATATATATATATAATATTTACGGTGATTTCGTAAAGTAGCTTAAGGCTATTATGATCTTGTTTCAAACTTTTAAAAATAAAGTTATTTAAAAAATGTATTATTTATTAAATAGTTTTTTTATTTATTTTTTAAAATAAAAATTTAAAAAAACCTTTGTTCAAAAGACAGCTTCATAAAAATATATACATGCATTTTTTTTGTATTTTTCCTTATTTTATGTTTGATATATTAGTGTAAGGGCACAAAAGTTTATTACGATTTTTAATTATTTTACTTTTATTATCTTTAAATAAATTCTACTAAATGGAGGAATTTACATGAGCCACTCTGTTTAAGGATTTGGACCGTTGCAATGTATATCTTATGTCTATCCAAGAATAGTTATAGATCAGGAAAATATAAATCAGGTATTATACTTAAACTTAAACGCAGTTTTATTACTTTTGCGGTAGTTAATTTGTTTTCTAAAAAAATAGATAAACCCAGACAATTTATGTGATATAATATGTAAACGGTCCTACCCTCTTAAAGATTTTAACATAAATCTGTCAAAGAAATCCACTATTTATATCATTCATTTCATTAGGGCTCTACGGTTAAGCGCTAAAAATACTATTAACATGTGGGTGACCAGTGGGAGAGTTTCCTTTTTGTAAATTTTCCCAGGATAAGAAAACAAAAGAATATTTAAATAAAATCATTAAATTATTATTTATTATTATGTACAAAGCTAGCGTTTGTTGACTATTTTTTCCCTTATAAGAGGGAAATAAGAACAAGAAAATATGAAAATTACTAAAACGAATGTTTTTTTTTTCTAATGGCCACAAACTCAGACTTTTATTATAAGCGTAGAATAGTTACAATTTAGATTTGTATAAAATAATTATTAGATTAAGCTCAGGTCTAATTAAATATTAAAAGTTCGACACGTTGATTGCTAAGGCCATCTACAAATGAGGGGCTGAAATTTTTCGACGCTTGGAAACCGATACTACTTTTCGCAGGCGGGTGTGAATCGCGCAAGTACATTCTATTTGTGGAAAAACGCATGCGGTACCAGGGCGGTTGTAAAGTTAGGTTCGGGTCTTAAAAATTATTTAATAACAGTTACGATTTAAAAATCGTCTATGTCAGCTTGGTGTTTTATGGTCTTACCAGTATCAGAAGGTTTTCTTTGCTGTCTTTTTTGCTGTTTTGTCCAGTTTTTTTTTTATCTTTCAGACAGCATTGCTGATAAACAGGGAAATTTATTTTATTCTCTATCAGGGAAAGGAGTCCACCGTTCTTTTCATTTTTAATTAAACAATTTAATTTGTGGTTCTCTTTTATTTCTAGTAGTTTATTTTTTCTCGATTTATCAAAAGCTTATTACCATTACCATTTCAAATTTTGCGTATATCAAGACGACCTATGAGTTTCTCATATGTAAATACCGTTTTATGATTTTTTATTTGTTAAAGAGAGTTAAGTGTTTTGAGAAACTGGTCTTTCATTATTCATAAAAACCTTCTTACGGTTAATCATGCGGGCGTGCACTTGTGTACAAAGAAGCATCAGAAGAATCCTCCTGCTAGACGGCAGGTTTCCTGAAACCTGCAGCTATATTCCTAGTATTGGTAAGCTATAACAAACTGTAGTCTTTTGTACTAAAACTTCAAGAGCCCAAGATAATCGACCAGACTACCAAAATGGCTTTGTCGTAGCGGATTCTTTTTTTTTTAGGTTCATATGATAGTTACAAAATAATATGGGAAGTAGTAAATGGTGAGCGGAACAGCGACATGCTACCTAAACAATCCCTTTATAGTAGCTCACAATTAAATACTGTTACATTAGAATACCAAGGGAAATTTATGTATGCTGTAAAATTTATAAAAATGCGCTAAAGGTGCTCATATTTTAGATTTCTTCATTATTTTGGTAGCCGTAACCACCGACCTTCTAAATTTGAAGCAAATCTCGCAATGAGGCGGTTAATCACGATTTGGCTTAAAATTCCCATATAATTTAAAATTTGATAGATAATTGAGGTTAGAGGAGTTGCTATTGTGGTGGAGTCAATGTCGGTTTCAATTTATAAAAAAAATTCTAAGTGCTAATTGGGGTAAATTGTGGCAACTAAAAAATAACATAATCTTATTAAATTTTACTCCTTAAATCTGTTTCCATATTAAAAGATAATTTATGGGAACCAGAATGGTGGTGGTTATTTTAATTGCAATTTAGTTAGTTTATTAATCTAGTAAAAATGTTCATATATTAATGGTGCATGTCAGGGTAAAGACACGAATGCATTGCAATATTTTGCAACAAATATTAGTGCAATAGCTAATTCTTATACAGAACATGATATTTGGTAAATATTGCTACCACAAGAAAACTGTTTTTAAAAGAAAACCTCATTTAAGTTTTTTTAAATACGTTTATTGAAAACATAATTATATTAACAAGTTTAATAGTGTAACAGATATGATTGAAATGGTTACTTATTTGTTAAAAATTATTTTTTTTTTTAATATAATGTAGGCCACACAAATTTATACAATTAAAGGCATTCTAGCGGAAGTAAATAGCATACATTTTTTAGGCGTACAAAGTAGAGTTTAATATTTAGTATTATTTTTGTAACCTCCAAAAAGATCCAAATGGGAAATTTTCTAAAATAAGTCTTATAAGAAAAAACAACACAATGGTGCACATAAATTTTAAAAATCGAAGATCTCGAAGCGAAATTGCTGTGATCGCCATTTATAATGGTAATAGTAAAAAAAAAATTAATGTACCATGAATAGTCTTAGACCAATACACAAAAACAGAAAGTCACAAATATTAATTTTGAAGTTGCACTAAATGGTATACAACATAAGTTTCGATGATACAACTAACGAGAACGATCGAACAAACTAAAGATTACGCCAGTACCCCCTCCCATACAAAAAAAATTCTCTGGTTTCCTGTTTGGCGTATTATCAGCTTCCTGCAGATCTAATAATAAATCTAGTTCGAATTTTTTTATTGGCCGATTCCAATTAGCCAGCGTGTCATTTATGACATTTAAAAACTGCATATTAGGTTAATTTTTTAAGTCTTTAGCCTTCAAGGATCAATCGATCCTGAAGGTCCATTCTTAGCAAACTAGTAAACAGGCTCGTTAGCGTGATAAAGGCAACCAACGTTTACATATAACATACAAAATTGTTAAATGACATAGGTAATGCAGGGGCATTATTAACTAAAAAAATTCTAATGACGAAGAAAGTTACATAATACCCTCTCAATTTTAATAGCAGGATGCAGAGATATTTAGTTTAGTTAAAAATTCTAAATTATTGTTTCTTAAATCCCATTCTTATTTCACAAACTATAACAATATTTAAAATTCTTTTCAAATGATCTACCACGACTTCTACTTTTTATTGAAAATTTTACAGTACCTCTAATTTAATACCTTACTGTTTCTACTGTTCTCTGTCAAACAGTTAAAGTAAAAAAAAAATAAACGGACAGTTTATCTACTACGAATTACACTCTAGTTCTGTCTTGAGTTGGATTTGAAGGAAGTATACTTTCATTTTTCTATATATCTCACTAAATTTTAATTTTTAATACCCATGACACTAAAAATTTGGTATTAGAAAAAAATCTAGCAAACTAAATCGTTTTTTGAAATTAAAGTAATTAGTTACTGAGGTATGGGCAGCGATGGGACAATTTTTAACTAAGTTAAATCGTTTTTAATTACATAACCAATTACAAGAGGTAGTAATTAAGTAATTAAAATTTCTTTCCAATAAGGTATATCATGTTTTATTTCAAATTTTTGAGCAATAATTCATCACTGGGCTCTGGGACGTAACCTATAAATATAATTTAAATATATATATATATATATATATATATATATATATATATATATATATATATATATACATATATATATATATATATATATATACATATATATATATATATATATATATATATATATATATATATATATATATATATATATATATATATATATATCGGATCCAAGATTTGTTTCTGGAGGGGCACAAGTGGCAGACGGGCAAAAAGTGTTATAAAGGATTTTTGTCTGGGGGGGGGGGGGCTACATACTATAATAACTGTAAGAAATGTATATTACTTATATCAAACTACCGTTTAGTATAAAATTGAAGTAGGAATTCCAAAAAAAAAAGACGATAGGGGCACTATTAATTGAAAAACTGGGAATGGAAAGAGAAATCATGAGATACCTAATTGGAAATAAATTTTAATTACGTATTCTACCACCTCTTGTTGAAATGGTTATTGGTTGTGATATTAAAAGCAACTAAACTTAGTTAAAAACTGATCCATCGTTGCCCACAACTCATTAACTAATTAATATTTTTAAAAAACGAGTTAGTTTGTTATATTTTTATCTAATACCAAATTTTCTAGTATCAAGAGAGTTACAAATTAAAATGCAGTAAAATGTAAAGGAAAAAGAAAGTTTGTTTCCTGCAAGTCCAACTGTAGACAGGACCAGAGTGTAATTCACAGGAAATAAATTGTCTGTCTATTTTTTTTTTCTTTAACGGTCTAAGGGAGAAAAACAATTACTTATTAAATCAGGGGTATTGGAAAATTTTCAATATTGGAAAGTATTTTAAATATTTTTAAAGTTCGTGCAATAAGAAACGGATTTAAGAAATAATAATTTCGCATTTTTAATTAACCTAAATAACTCTGTATTTTACTATCAAAATTGAAGCGATATTATGTGACCTTCTTCATCATTTGAATTTTTTAAATTAATAATGCCCCTGTGTTACTTATAGCATTTAACAATTTTGTTTCATATCAATAGATAGTCTATATTATTCCTTAAGAAGAATTCTACTAAAGAAGTCGGTGAGAATTGATTAAATCAGGCTAAGGTTTAGATGTCCTGACACTGCAGCCCAGCGACTTATTGTATCACCTGTTGTATCTGTTCTATGTTAAGAGTTGGTTGCCATAATGACGTTTAGGAGCCTGTTTACTAATTTGTCTTCTGAGTATATATCTTTCGGTCCTTGAAAATGTCTTCAGTAGGTTATAAAGGCAATAGAAAGCTATAGGGGTAGGCTAAAGAGCTGAAAAATTAACCTAACACGCAAAGATTAAATGTTATAAATCGATTCAAGATTCGGCCAGTAGAAAAACTTCGAACTAAATTTATTATTAAATCCGCATAAAGCTGATAATACGGCAAGCAAGAAACCAGAGTATGTTTTTTTGTATGGGCGGGGTACTGGCGTAATCTACAGTTGTCGTTAGTTGTATCATCGAAGCTCATATTGTTTGCCATTTAGTGCAACTTCAAAATTAATATTTGTGACTTTCTTTTTTTTTAATGACCATCATTAACAAAAAACACTTCGAGATCTACAATTTTTAAAATTTGTGCGTCACTGTGTCGTTTTTTTCTGTTAGGCATAGTTAAAAAAATTTTCGAACTGGACCTTTTTGGAGGTTACAAAAATAATACGAAATAATAAATTCTACTTACGGCTAAAAATTAATATAATTTACTTCTGCCATAAGGGCTCAATTGTATAAATTTGTAAATAAAATATATTACATAATTTGGAATAAGGTGAGTATTTCACCTTGGCCTACATTATATTTAGAAAAAATGAAGTTTATAATAAATAAGTAACCAGTTCAATCATATGTGTTATACTGTTAGGGTCTTTGGTAGCAATCTTTACCAAATATCATGTACCGTACAAGACAATTAGCTACTGCACTAATATTTGTTGCAAACTATTACGCTGCAGTCGTGTCTTTGCAATCCTATTTTTTAGGAATATTGTGTTTTACCCCGACATGCATCATTAGAATATGAATATTTTTAATAGATCAGCAAACTAAATAAACTACAATTAAAATAAGCACCACCATTCTCGTTCTCATAAATTACCTTTTAATATAGAAACAATTTTTTGGTAAATCGATTAATGTTACAAGTGAACGTGGTATTATTTAATTAGATTATAATATTTTTTAGCTGTCACAATAGCAACTGCTCTAACCTCAATCTTCGATCAACTTTTAACATATTTGTGAATTCTAAGCCAAATCAGTTGTAACTAACCGCTTGATTATCAGATTTGCTTCAAATTCCAAGATAATGAAGAAATCTAAAATTTGAGCACTTTGGGCCCATTTTTGTGAATTTTACAGCATAAACAATACAAATCGACAAATTTCTTTTGTATTCTAATATATCAAACGTAAAATAAGGAAAAATATAAAAAAATTCATGCTTATGTTTTTATGAAGTTGTCTTTTAAATAGAGATTTTTTTATTTTTTAATCCCAAAAATAAATAAAAATAACTTTTTTATAAAAAAACATATTTCGTTAGAAACTTCGTTTTTAAAAGTATGAAGAAAATTATCCTAATAATCCTAAGCTTTGAGCAAATTTTGAAAATTCAACATTAGGGTGTACTCTAAAATTGAAAAACTTCTGGTTTTTCCTATAAAGCGGTGTGCGTGGAACAGCAACTGTATGTCATAATCTGAAATAAATATGGCATTTATTATCTATTTGCTTTATTGCATTAGTATGTACATATAAATTATAATGAAACTATTAATATTCCTGGTTCAATTGTAGTGCTATTTATTCTGGCTGGTTAATGTAGTACATTGGAATAAGTAACACGTAATTTATGACCTAATTTCATCTGTTGACGATTACTCATAACGACGGTGCAAAATGAACATTTCTCGTAAGTTAGTCGGGGAAAAATTTTGATGCCCAAATTACTGAACATCATGACCGTAGGTTGCTTGAATGTTAAGGATTATCTTTATTAAACTAAAAAAAAATTCATCTAAGAAATTACGAAAGCTTTCACGGCTTTGGTCAAGTTGAAGATCATGGTTCTTGGGTTTAGACCGTGTCAAATTGGAATTATCATTCAACGTTTCGCCTACGATTACACGAGGCTTCTTCAGGAATCTCTACTCCGTAAATATAAAACAAACTTTATTAGAAAAACATCTTCATACATGTCAATTTTTTTATAATTCTTTCTCGTTTTACTTTTGATATATTTAAAAACAAAGAAACTCATTGACTTGCATTGTTTATGCCCTAAAATCCACGAAAATGTACATTGATTCATTATTACCTGTATCTACCCTCTAAATTTGAAGCAAATCTGACAATGAGACGTGATGGTTAATCGTGGGTTTAACTGGGAACGTTCCATATACACAATTACTAAAATAACACAGAGTATCATGGATAAATGTTTTTAGATCAAAAAAGTATTTATTTTTAGTTAATTCATTAAATAATGAATTTTAAATTATTATCTTTATTACTTCTCAATGTACAATAATTATTTATTATTTAATATATTAAAAACTCGTTAAAAATATCGAATATTTTTGGGCCCATAAGTTTTCACTATCGGCCTTCAAATGGCCTTGCAGGTGACAATATGATTCTTGGTTATTATTATAATTTCCCGCTATAGATTTGTCTCAACCGAGTAGCTTTGAAGCCATAATATTATTTAACAGTATCTCGTTGTTTGTAAGGCTAAAGTTATTTAACCTTAGACATACAAAATATCGAAATATTTAATCTATTGTTATTGTATTACGTGGTTTTGCCTATAGCTTTCATATTCTGTGTCAGGTTAAGCATTATCTAATTTACATATACATCCGTCAAAAGTTTATATTATAACTTTTACATCAATCAAAAAGTTTCTTTAAAGAATATATTTTAACACAAAATGAAAAAAAAAAGAAGTTCTCTTGTACAATCAGTAAATAGGTTGTATATATTCTATACACAAAGTGTCTCTAAAGAGTCTATACGAATCACTAGTTCAAATTTTTGATGCTAAAATGTGAGGATCTAGCCCAATTTCTCTTAATTCAAATGTTGATAGTTTCAGAAACACAAGGTGTTAAATTTATAAATTTTATTTTTTTTAATACTTTTCATAATAGTAGCTTGGTTTGCACTAAGTTTGGCACGTTGGAGTTTTTTAGGATAAGAAATCAAGATTTGATTACAGTTTCAATTGCACAGGGTATCGCTAACAATTTGCCTCTATCCAAAACTTCATTGTGCCTAGGTATATTAAATTTCTAATTAAAAATTGTTATTCCTTGAAATTTTCTACCCAAAAAAGTTATACCTGATAAGTGTCACTTCGAGCAGGTGTTCCGGAGATTGTTGCCTCCTTACTTCTTTTAATTAGGTCGATCCAATAATTGCCAACTGTTCAGGCTAGCTGCTCCCATGGGCTGCGAGGAGAACAACAAAGGTGTTCGACAGCTCAACACGGGAATGGGGGAGGGGGTTCCCAATATTTAAAGAAATTAAGAGGTTGGTACTTACCAATCACCCTAGATGCCACTGGGGTACTAAACTGCCAACCAAAAGCAAAAGATCATCCGTTGTTCTGAAGCCCATGGAGGCCACTTTAATATCAAAATCATTATGTGGCTCAATCGATCAGTATAGGGTATAATAAATATATAAATAAATGTACTTGTTAACTCTTTGTCTGAGTCAGAATACTAATGACACTTTTATCATTTAATTAACTAAACCCTAGTGTAGGAGATATCAAGCTCATCGTGCACACTGAGACGTAATTTCGCAGGATATAAATCAGGAATTTTATTTACGTGCCCATTACCAACCGGAAGAATTACAAATTTGGGTAAAAACTAATTTAAAAGTTAACAAAATGAAAAATTAGGTTAAACTGGGTAAAATATTAACAAATTATTTGATAAATTATAAAGTAAAAATAAAAACTTGAGGTTTGAGCGTCGTGGTACCCCTTGACCTAGCTAAGGGTAAGTTCCTATGTTGCCAAAGTGACGGTGTATCGCAAAAAAAGAAAGAAAGTGTCGTCTCTAAAATTCCATAATCAGGAACATAGGAAAAAATAGGGATCAGGAAGCAAGTACAAAACCAGGAATAAAACTAGAAGGAAAGAACCCTCTAGTTGGAGGGTTTCTCATTATTCCGCAGATAACGTGATTCTTTGTAAAATTTCTGACGGAACAGCGTGAATGATACCCAAAAGTGGGTTAATACACCCTTGTTTCCACTGTAGTTGGTCCAACAAAACCAAACTGCATACAACACTATAAATCACTAGATAGTATTACAGGGCCAAACTTTTCACTTAATTCCTTTTTCCTGTGGAGTAACACTTCCAAAAGTGTCTTGATGGTTCAAACGCCGTTGCTTCTTCAATGATCTCTTTACAAGAAAAAACGATTTTTGCCTACACCAAATTAAAATGAAATATATAAAAAAGTGAGTGGATGTCGCACATGCTAGAATATTGGTTGAAGGCTTGATATTGGATATGCAACCAATTATGGACGAACTCTGAATATCAACAACTGACCATTTTATGCATTTCTTATGCCGAAAAATAGTACATAACGATAAATAGTGTAGAATGATGAATATTCCCATATCTAATACTCCGATTCATCATATTGGAATTTCCCAGAAAAGCCTTATTCAATTATTGACGTTAATACAATGTTAGGAGGTGAGACAACAAAATAAAACTTCAATCGATGGATGACAATCGAGAGGATTGACGTCATAAAATGTCAGAACCAAGCCGGAACATAATTCGTATTTTGTTTAAAGGAAGAACAAATATTGGTTCAAGAACTATAATAGTTCAAAAGTAAATCAAAAACAGGCACAAGGAGAGTATGGAAAAAAAGTGCAGTGTTGAGAATAAAAATTTAACCTATCTTCTTTGACAGCTGTTTGTTTACATGTTTACATTTTATATCCCACCCTTTTAAATCCTTTAAGGGGTTCAAACGTTAAATACGCGGCCCTAAATCATCGAAATATACAACACAGGAACCTATAAAACGATCACACTTCCCTTGTCTGCAGAAAAAGGTGCAGTGCTATGAGAGCGGTCTCCATGCTTTAAAAACCGTATAACTTTCATACAATAACATCAGTTATCTGTAATTAGTTGCTGAATGAATAAGGTAAACGACAGATATTTAAATTATAAATTAACAGCAATAATTTAGGTTGCGCGTTTAAAACGAAACCTAAATGTAATAAGATAATCGAATATATATTTCTTATTGTGTACTGAAACTGAGAAATTTGGAGCGTGTTTAAGGGTCGACAACAATTAAAATTTATATAGAAGCAAGCTTCTTCTTCTTCTTCTTCTTTCTACCACAGTTAACCATGCTAGTAGACTATTGCCTGTTCATTGCCATCACGTCTTCCCCGGAAGATGAGGTCCAGCATTCTCGCCATTGTTTTGGTGGTCTTCCCTGTGATCTTTTTCCTACTGGTTTATTAATTTTTGCGTTTTTAACGAGCCTACCGTCTTCCATTTTTCCTATATGTTTGTTCCAGAATATTCGCCTTTGTCTAACCCATCTTTCTATGTCCTGTATCCCACATTGTTGTCTGATATCTTCATTCCGTATTCTTTCGTGTAGAGTTTTGTCTTGTATACTTCTTAATGTTTTCATTTCGATTGTCCTTATCATTTGTAGAGTTCTGTCTGTATCTGGTCTCTTTTCTGTCGCGTATGTTATGACGGGTCTTAGAGCCGTTTTATATATCATAGTTTTGCTTTCGGTATTAAGGTATTGTTCTTCCAGACAAATTTTAGGCATCCCAAAATTCTAGCTTCTTTCATTGTTTGCTCTCTTACTTCGTTAAAAAGGTTTCTATGGCTCGTTATTTCTGCTCCCAGATATTTGAAGTAATTACCTGTACGACAATTTTGGAGTCGATTTTCAACTTGCACCGTATTGGTTCTTTGCATGTTACTAAGCATTTGGTCTTCTCGGTGTTGATGAGCATATTTAATTCTTTCGCTTTAGTGTTAAAAGAGTGCAGTAGTCTTTGGATGTTATCCTCAGAGTCTGCAATAAGAACAGCATGGTCCGCATAGCAGACGGTATGGAAGAATGTATTTCTCATTTTGTATCCAGCTGTTCTGGGGAGATTTTCTGTTATTTTATCCATTATTAGATTAAATATGAAGGGGCTGAGTGAATCGCCCTGTCTAATTCCTGTGTTTACATATATGTTTTCCGTTGTTATATGTCCTACTCTGATTTTTGTTTTGCACTGGATGTTAATATCGTATATTAGGTTAATTAGCCTATGGTTTAGACCTTTTGTTCTCATTATTTCTAAGACGTCCTTTAAGCGTACTCTGTCAAAAGCCTTGGTCATATCGACGAAGCACATGTACGCAGGTTTATTTAATTCTAGGGATTTTTCAGTTATTAAGCTAACAACGATAAATATCGTCATTAATTACATCTGACAAATCTTTATTGGTTGGTTTTAAAATTTATTACTTAATTTTTATTTTTTTGTTTTGGCCAAACATTATACAAACGCAGAAATGGTCGACATGATATTAGTTAATGGTTATTGCCAAGGAAATGATCGAGATTCGATGAAAGGATACAGATAAAGATAAAGACTAAATGGACGCGTACCAGCTGAAACAATTGATTATGCACGGAATCTTACGACTAGGACACTGGCGGTTGGGAAAGAAATATTAGAACGACCTAAAGAAAATCTGAGTTATGTTTGGCACTTAGAGTTCCCAAAGGATTCTAAGCAAACAGCTGTTGTGAAATAGTAGATATCTGTTGGACTTCCATTGTCTTTATTTTTGTTGAATATCATGACGTTTCGGCTAGTAGTTATCTCTAGCCGTTTTCAAGTGAAACTGTTTGTGAGTTTCACTTGA
This sequence comes from Diaprepes abbreviatus, assembly GCA_034092305.1. Taxonomy (NCBI): domain Eukaryota; kingdom Metazoa; phylum Arthropoda; class Insecta; order Coleoptera; family Curculionidae; genus Diaprepes; species Diaprepes abbreviatus. The sequence goes on from JASJET010000107.1 coordinate 2,387,269, forward strand.
AAACGGCTAGAGATAACTACTAGCCGAAACGTCGTGATATTCAACAAAAATAAACACAATGGAAGTCCAACAGATATCTACTATTTCGCAAGAAACATCATTGTCTATGACCTTCAAACAAACAGCTGTTGCATCCATTCCACCTCCAGGTAGTATAAGGGTTTTCACCTCTCGATCTTGAATTGATACTAAGCTTTTGTCAATTCATTAATGAAGGAAGAACACATGATGTAAATTTTTACAAAAAAAAAATATATTTACAAATGAGTGCTTTACAAGGAGAGATATGACAAATATATATAATGAATATGTTTATGGTAACAAAAATTTGCATGCTTCAAAAGATTTTAAATTGGACAACGATTATTGACAGATTTGTTTTGGTATTATCATTTAACCTTCCCGTCTAAATAGTTTGTATTACCTAGAACTTCTAGTAAATTTGCCAAATTTATTGGACGATCTTTTAACGGTTACTAGACAAAATATGGGGTTCATGCATGATGTTACACCACGAACTTCATAGTAAATATTAGAAATTATTTAATAAAAATTTCAAAAATCGATGAATCGACAGAGGAAATGAAGGTCATGAAAATTGATTACCTCGCTCATAGGAGTTAACGGCAATGGATAGCTTTTTATGAAGAACTCTTAAACATATGGTATACTGTAGACCTATCACCTAAGACTGTGTGTTATTCTTATTGTTTTTTACCAGTCCATTCTTACATTATTATCATTGTAAGCTCTTCGCCGTCTAAATTTTTATTATTGTTAGTCTGTTGACCCTTAAACATGTTCCAAATTTGTTGCACCAAGCCTGAATAAAATGTAAAGGGACTGGGTAAAATATATCAAGGAAAAAGAAGTTTTAATTAGAAATTTAATTTACCGAGGTACAAAAAATTTTTGAAGCAGTAGATGTAAGCGAAGTGCAGCTGGTGACGCAAAGCAAACTGTAATCTTAGTGCAAACTAAGTTATTTAGTTAGAAAATTTGTTTGATAGAGTGAATTTCGGAAATATCAACTTTTGGGTTTTTAATGTGAGGAATTTGAGCTAGTGTTTTGCACAGGCTTTTCAGAGACACCCTGTTTATAAATGCAGAATTATTTTGTTTTTTACTAGTATTTGTTATTTTTTTTCCAAATATAATCATTTACACAATCATTAAAAATTCTAGCTGATAAAAAAAAGTAATTTATAGTTTATTTTAAACAAATTCTTACCAAAAATACAGAACAGGCACATAACGATTGCAGATAACGCCCCCATGCTGATTTTTAGTTGTTGACCTTCTTGGCCGAATTCGCAAATATTTCCCCAAAATCCATTTTGACACTCACATTTGTATAAAAGGTCTGCTTCAAGATTTATACAAGTTCCTCCATTTAAACAAGGTGAATCAAGGCATTCGTTTTTATCAATGCACTCTTTAGAATCTTCAGATAGCACACGCCCTTTGCTACATCTGTAAAAAAAACATTCAATACATTAAAAGCTGGTGACATAGGCGGTAGATATTAAATACATTTTATCTTTTTGCTAAATAGATTTTAATCGTGTATAATAAGAGAAAATACAAAATTTCTATCACACTCTTCAAATCGTTTTTAATTTAATCATAATTTTATTCTAGTTAATAATCATCTGTTAAGAAGAAAATTAAGGTGTATGCTGCCAAATTACATTTCTACAAAAAGATAATGACTTATAAAGATTACAATATATGAATATCGAAAAAACTTTTTTATCTATTTGATAAATTGTAGATTGATATAAGTGATGAGGGTGCTTGTTTAATGTTAAATTAAAAAATGCGAGTAGCGCTTGAAATTCGAAAAGAGTGATGTTAAATACAAGGTACTGAAAAAAATGTTTTTAATGTTGTTTAGAAATTAAGTAGTTGTTGTACGTTGTTGTTACTGGAGTAAATTATTACACTATACATATATATATATATATATATATATATATATATATACTGTTACTGGAGTAAATTATTACACTATATATATATATATATATATATATATATATATATATATATATATATATATATATATATATATATATATATATGTTCAGGTAATCCGTGCATAACGTTTGATCATAGACGTCCAAATAGGTCAATTTAAGCCATCTTAATATCCCAACCGATGGACTGGAACAAGCAATGAGGCACCAGTAAGACTGCCAACACGTTGTCCAGAGTTAAATATGGGTGACTTCTTTTTGTGGGACACTCTTACAAGAGAAATATACAAGACTCCGGTGAACACTCGCTAAGAATTATTCATGTGGCAACCTTTTTAATAAGTTCTTCTGCTCTGGTCCAACACTGGTTAAACACAGGACATAAGATAAATTTCTCGGGAACAAAAATGCTGTCGAGATGTGAAAACCTGTCCACAAGAGTTATAAGGGAAGCCATTGAAATTGCAGAAAGGCCCAACAACTTAAATAGCAGAGATGATAGCCAATGTGTGCCTAATACTTGGAAAAATCTGCTTACAAAACATCAACCAGTACCACTTAGTAACGAAACAGATTTCAACTCGGTAATGCAACCCCAAACACTGGCAACTGGCAGGTCTCGCAACCTGATGGGCCGGAACCATTCGGAAAATGAACGCGTCCGACGCACACACGGTACTGACAGCACCGGAGTCGTGGGCGTCAGTTCTCTCGTAGACGCCATACAGTGAGCTTTGAAAATGGTGAATGAGATTTCACCGAAACGTCAGCTGCCTTACAGTCCTGAGAGGGACTAAGCACATACACGGGACGCCCGAAAACCTTCGATTACATATATATATATATATATATATATATATATATATATATATATTATATATATATATATATATATATATATATATATATATATATATATATATATATATATGTATTGTTTAGCTGGCTCGCTTCCTGATTGGACGAGCGGCTTCGCAGTCTCCTCCCCTCTGCCGAGTGAAATATATTTGATTCTTGTATGGTGGTCTCGTCTCTCGTGTACTGGTTGATTTTTGTTGTTTTGTTTCTTGATTTTTTATTATTAATGTTTTCCATATAGTTGGAAAATGTATAGCATCATCTCGTTTATTCAGCTGTCTCGCTTTTTCAATTTCTAGGGCCGCTCTTATGACGCGTACCTACTATACAAGAATCAAATATATCGCACTCGGCTGCGGCGGAGCCTGCGAAGCCGCTCGTCCAATTAGTAAGCGAGCCAGCTAAACAAAATTCGAAATTCATCAGAGGCCACCATCAGTTCTCAGCGAGTAACGAGACGAACCGCACTTGAAAATACCAAATGAGATTTTGGCGAAATATATATATATATATATATATATATATATATATATATATATATATATATATGTATATATATATATACAGTCAAGTTGTCAAGTTGAATTTTTAAAGTAGTAACCTATATATTTTACGGTAAATAAATAACAAATCAACTTATAATTTAGAATTTAAATGTTATGTAAAAAATTTTAAGCAAAAAAAATTGAAGACAATTTCAAATTCATACAAATGTCGATCAAAATCTTAACTGAAACTTGATATTATGGTGAAACTGTTTGATTTGGATTTTTCTTCTAGAATTTGCTATAATAAATATGTTAAAAGTAGTGGTATTTCGCAAAAAAATGGTTTAGAATCGACAGTTTCTAAAATAAGCATAAATTTACCCTTGACGATCTAGTTGATCAAAACTGAAGTTTTGACATTGGGAATAAAGCGAACAGGCATGTAATCAGTACATTAAAGTGTGAATTAAATCTATAAAATTTTAAAACTCAAGCAAGTACATTTTCGAAAAATTTCTCACTGAGTGAATTGCATTAAATTTACACTTATTTCATTTCAGAGGTATTATTTTCGTTTGTTTATTTTAGGAGATATTTCAAATTATTGATCTATTTTTTGCCCTCATCGCAGCCCTATTTCATTAAGTTTTGTTTACACGATTTAACGGGTTTAGTCTTTGGTAATTATATTGTTTATTTTCAGGTTTTTCTTTTCACGGTATCTATTACTGTACCGATTATGATAAAATATTGAGTTGTGTGTTTAGAAGAAAATGTAATATAAGACTAATTTTTATGAATTGCTTCTTTTTGAAGATATTTAGTTTTTCTGGATATTTTCTAATGAAGAAGGGAAATTCATTGGCTAAAGTCCCTTTAATAGCATGATTTAGTTAATATAATCAGGTGAATCTCGGTGACAGTAGTATCGAAAATATTTCATTTGATTCCAATATGCTGGATGCGAAAATTATATTAAACTCAATTTTAAATTTCGCAAACAAATGATATAATATTTTATTACGTTTGTTGGTAGCTTTTTGCGAAAGATTCGCCTCCAAATGTTTGTATATAAGCTCCATTCGCAGTCAGAACTGAACCTGACTGCTTCTAAAAATTTTAGTTTGTCCATTTTGTAACTTTTCTACGAATAAGTCTATAATATAGCAATTGTACAGGGTGTCTAATTATCAATTTTGAAAATTATACATTGTGGAGCACCCTTCGTATCTCGGTTATCTTGCTACTTATCGCAAAGTTAAAAAATAGAACTATTGGGATTTTTTTTATGTAGGGTTCAGTGGTGTAGTTGGCTTTTCTTTATGGTTCAATTGTTTCGGAGAAATAAACCAAACTTGTGTTGTTAAATGGGATACGTCAAAACATAGCCGCTGTGAGTGAAAGTGTTTGTGAAATGTCATCAATATCAATCAGGCATCGTTCATAAGAATTAAACATTTCCCGAACCACTTTACGTCACATTTTGCATGTTTATCTTCATTTGCATCCGTACAAGATCCAATTGACTCAAGAACTGAAGTCACAAGATCATCAGCAACACCGTATTTTTGTTAATTGGATGCTTGAGAGAGAAGAGGGTTTTTCTTCAAAAGTCATTTTCTCCCATGAAGCACATTTTTTTTTCAATGGAAATGTTCATTAACAAAATTCTCACATTTGGTGTTCGAAATATCCTCATATGATTCAGGAAGAATCACTCGATGCCGAAAAGGTTATTGTTTGGTGCGAATTATGGGCTGGCGGAGTCATTGGATCCTTGTTTTTCGAAGATGAACATGAAAAGGCCCTTAGAGTGAATTCTGAGCGTTATTGGGACATGCTGATGGACTATTTTTGGCCAAAATTGGATGAATTGAATGTGAATGATCTTTGGTTTCAACAAGAGGGCGCAACACCACACGCAACATGCGAAACAATGGGTTTATTGAGTTCCAAATTCGGTGAACGTTCAATTTCTCGTAATTCTGATGTAAATTTAACTGCAAGATCATGTGATTTGACACCTTTGGACTATTTCCTTCGGGTCTTTTGAAAAGTAAAGTTTATGCCAATGTTCGATGAACAATTCGAAACCTCGACCGCAACATTCAATATGAAATAAAAGTCATTGTCCCATTCTGGAGAAAGTCATAGAAAATTTTGATGTTTGGGTGCAGGCCTCCCAAAGGAGCCGTGGTAGTCACATGAACGATATTGTTTTTCATATTTAATTTGCTACAGATACACCTTTCATTTTCAATAAAGATTTACGAATTTAGTTAGTAAAATATATGTGTAATTTTAACTTAAGGAAAACCAACACATGGCCCACCCCTTGTAAAGCATGAAACCATATAATGGCTCAGACCAAATAACGGTTCTTTTGAAATTCTTTTCTCTATTTATATTTTGTAAAAACCAATTACAAAACCTTATTTGGCGTCGTGCTTTACCAGGATGTAAATTTTTCACCATGTGACATTTATATGGTTTAAATATGTGTTGTCTTCAGATTGTTTGAACCATTGACTTATTAACTCCTGCAGAATCTTCTACTATTCTGCAAGAATTGCTTGAATTTGTATCAATAGAAGCTAATACATTGGTTTCTTCAGTTTCCCGTTTTTAGTTGTTGTAGATTTTAGATAGTGGTTTAGAAAATGAACCGTGTTGAATTAAATTTGATTCTCTCTGGATATCTACGAATTACAGGCATTTATAAATTTCAAATTGAAATGATTAGAAAAATGCTCAAACCTGTTGAAATGCACTTCTTACCCTTCACCTGCAATTTCGTTACACTGAATATAACTCTGGAGTATGTCGAATTTTTCCTTATTTTCAAAGTTTACAAAGCCTGTCATTATTAAGAAGAAACTGATTAATAGAAAATTTCAGTACTCTGACCCAAACATAAGAGGACATGATTTTGATCTGATTGTTTTTTTTTTAAAAACGTAATTTTAAGACTCAATATTAATAATCAATAGAGAGTGTTATATATTTTTTAAAAGCTTGTATTGTAACAAACTAAATAACATGATTCAAAAATATATAGGGTCTCATTTAAAAAAAGAATAGTTTGATTTATTTCTCCGAAAGAGTTGAACCTATAGAAAACTGACTATGGCATCTCCTGTATCTGTATCTCCAAAATGAAGAGTGAAAGTTTTGTCAGCGATATCGTTCGTTCCTTAAAAAAGTAACACTATGTCACGAAAACCTTAGCATTGTATTTTTACTAAAAAAGGAGATAACCCGTAAAACACTGTATAGTTTATAAAATTTTTCCGAAAGTAGAGCTTATCAATAAGATGAATATAATTATATAAAAATGTGGAACGAAAGTAGTTTCTCTATTAGAATTTGATAATTATAACATGAAAAAAAGTTATAGGAGAAATTTATTTAAGCTTTATTTTTTTATATTCATAGAAATATTTATTCGTTCGACTCCAAAAAATGTTTTAACTAATATTTTTAAAATAATTTAAATACCGTCTTTGAAGTTGTTATTTTTGTCGAGGAAAGTGTGTTATGCAATATTAAAAAAAAAAATGAACGAGCATTTTTTAAATATTTTAGTAAATAAATAATTCAAATTTTTTATATAGGCGTATCGGTAAATTAGTCAATTTTTAAGAAAGTAGCATATTAATTTTTGCGGGGAAAATAGATTCCATTACCTCATCAAGTATTCCACGAGATATTCCACTGGAAAATTAGAGCAAGCGGTCTTAATGCATTACATGACAATATTTTTCAAACAATCTAAAGCAATATTTATTTTTTGTTGGATCATAAAAGCTTTAATATAAAATAATCCTGGTTTAATAGAAATACGATAGTTGTGTTTCAGTTAATTTGGTAAAATCAATCTCAAAACACAATAAAAATGCTTTAAAAAATCTTATTTCCAAGAATAGTAAACGGTTCTCATTTTGCCTAAAACATTAAATTTTTCCAAAAATCTATAATATGATTGGCTATTTAACATTATTTTCTAGGTTCCTGTAAAAGTGAATCCTTGTATTTATTTTTCGAATGACACAACTTTTAAGATAAATATCGTACATTTAGTTTGTGGTTTTACCCAAGTTTCAAAAAAAATCAAATCCATATAATCTGAAATACAAAGTTTGTGTTCTTCGGGGGAACGAACAATAGATTAGAATACATTTAAAGTGAGTAAAAGAATTATTTAGTTTGATATAGTACTCGTATTTCGTGACATGATTTCTAGGGATAACAATAATACAATTTTTTAGAGATGAGATTTAAAAATATAGATCTTATTTTCAAAAATTCGAGGCGAACTATACTGCTAATTATTGTACCTGGCAATAACTAAGTTTTACAAGAAAACATTCAGAAATTTTCAACTTTAAGGCCTGCGGAGTTAGCCTCACAATGAGAAGATTTCGAAATTTAGTGTTAGTAAATTTCTGACTACGTAAAACCTTCAGAATGATAACAATAATTATGTAGTATCTTATGTCTTATTTTCTTTTTTGGAGAAAATTTTTTATTTAACTATTAGAATGTGAAAAAACAATTTTTTCGAGTTCTAGGAAAAGCTATTATTTTTCAGTAAAAAAGCCTCAAACAAAAGTTGTGCGCATTAAAAATACCTATAAAATGAGCTAAGGCCCATTTGTTCGTTAGTTATTGCAAAAAACGGGCTAAAATGGTTGTTTCTTCAATTGTTAACAAACAATATATTGCATCAACTTTATACTGTACCGAAAGGAGTCTTTTGTTGCATACTATATATGTGCAAAATTTTAAGAGAAAATATTCAATAGTTTTTTGAACAGTGAATTTGTTTATAACTTTTATGTTTTTTTGATTGCTTATTCTCAGCGATCTAGAGGTTGTATAGCGCTGTGTGAGTAAACAAATGAAAGTTCGAAAACTATAATAACAATAACAAAAAAGAATCAAATAAATTGTTGATTTAAAATTGTTGAAACTGATAAAAAAAATTGGGTTGGTTTTTTGGTTATAAAAAAATAAAATAACTCTTCGACAATTATTGATATTGAAATGCCGATAAGTGGACGTCGTAGGTGAGATTTTTGCGCACATTTTGAAAACAAAAAAATTCTGTATGATGACTAGAAGCCGAGATAGAGTTTTTTCCAAAAAATGGCTGCGGCGTTATTTATTAACATTAAGGGATTAAGTAGGAACTCATAGGGCGATGGTTAAACTATTGTATGCAGCAGTTTTCAATTGAATGATTTCAAAATTGTTGATGTTGCAATAGTTTAAAGTTGCATCTATTTCGAGAGTCAGAAAATGAGCAGTCGAGGGGGGGGGGGGGTATTCCTTATGCCTGCTACGCAAAAAGAACGTTACTCTTTAAATTCATTTCGCCAGAAAAATTTGGATTGTCTTGGTGAATATTGGTTATAAAACCTTAATTTTTTTTTGGTTTCTCAACTACATGTGAACAATGGATATGTTTTTGTAATCAAATTATTTTTAAACATAGAAATGAACAAACTGTTACATTTTTATACATTTTATGCATAATTATAATTTTACTGTCCTTACGAGCTTTCAAATCATAAAAAAATTATTACAGTGGTCAACAGTATACTACTAATTGGGAATATTAAAAATCAGATTGATTTTTAAAATACCATTAATATTTATCGAGATATAGTATGAAACAAATAGCAACATGTGTTGATAGCATTATTATTTTTCGAGATGCACAATAAAGTATGTTTGACGATTATATTGTAAGCGATTATCCAATCGAGGCCATCGGAAATTATTGTAATATTACTTTCTACGACGATGAAAGCAATAGCGGAGAAAACAATTATGATTATGATAATAATGATGATGTTGATGATGACGATGATAATTATGTCAATGATGAGAGTGATGATGATGATGAGAGTGATAATGATGATGACAATGGGAGTGATAATATGGAATAAATATTTTGTATAGATTGAAGCAAAAAGTATGTATGTTAGCAAAAAAGTTTGTATGTTAAAAATGTTCGTCCAATAAAATAAACAAACAAGTTAACATGTGTTTTTCTTGGACAACCATTAATTTGGCAACAAATGACAGTCGCAATTTCTTTCATGCTATAACCCAATAAATATTAATCGTAATTAGCAGTATACTATTGACAACGGCAAACAAAACGAATTTTTTTGTATTGTGACTATTTGATGTATTTAAAACAATAAACGTATCAAATAGTCATTAAATATTGCAAATTCCGTCGATTACGTTTAGACCAAAAGTAACTACACCCTCTCATTCGTTTCAAGGTACTGTTGATCTAAGTGTTGCACGGAAGTTAGCGGGGGTAATATTGGGCGTAGGCCTTCCCTATGATCTACGAATTAACCTGAAAGAAGTTAGACGGGCTTATTATTTTGGCTGTTAAGAAATTTAAAATAGAAGGTTGGCTATAGTAACGTTTCTATTAAACCTCAGTAATATGAACGGCCAGTTTTTTCTTTCTAAAGTTTTGTCTCAGGTCAAAGGCAACTCTCTTCGCTCTTCTATTTGACATTGGATTGTCGAAAAACAAATACCAACGATTACAAAATTGGGCTAAACAGAAATGCAGTAATATATTTTTGCCGTACTCTGGTGTATAAAATACAAAAAAAGCATGTTATCCACATGACGAATATCTAACTTTTACTAAATCAAAAGCCGAGGTTAAATTCCAAGGCTTATTGGATCACATAGTGGATCGAATTATATTGCTTCATTTAGACGCCCTTGAACAAATCGATAAATTAGATTTGTAGATATGAGTTTTATTTGCAAATGGGGCTTTGATGGAACGTCAGGTCAGCCAGTACTAAGTGAAATTCACTGATCCGAATATTTTTGATACAAACTTATTCCTAACCTCTCTTATTCCACTTCAATTAGCAGGTATTGATACGCAAACTCAACAAAAACAGATTGTGTTGTACAATTCCATACTCTCCTCTACTATGAATTGTGGGCCTCTGAAATTTGAATTTATTAAGAGAACTGAACAAAAGTCTTTAAAGAAAATAGAAAATTATGAACTCGAACCAGACAACTTGCACCATATAAAAGAGTTCTCTTTGCCACCCGAGCTTCAGTACAGTACAACTTATCTGTGACGATGATAGACGGCTAGGTGAATGCTTTGGCTGGAGCGAAATGGGTCCAACGTTGTTACCTCTGCCAAACAACATCTCAGTCCAACAGCATTGATACTGTGTCCCAGTAAATACAGAGTATTTCAAGCTACAACTGTTAACTCTACACACATGTATTCGATTCTTCGAATGCTGCTTGTATTTGTCGTATCAACGTGACACCCAGAAGTGGTAAGCCTGTAAGCAGAAAGACAAAGAGGTGAAAGCACAGACAAAAGCTACCATACAACAGACCTTTAAGGAGACAGATTAGAACTTCTTGTTGACACCCAAAGAAAATGATAGGAAGCACTAACGATGGCGACACAGCTCGACGTTTCTTCGAGAACAGTGATGAGCCAGCTATTATAGCAAGAGTGAAGCAAAAACTGATCCTCTGGTTTCCCGTCATTTTGCAAACTATTGGAAGCGGACATTAAACTGAAATAGAGAAGATTTGGGAATACAAACTTCAAACAGCAAGATTATTCTTCAAAGTATATTCTTGGTACAACATTCCAACAGGAATCGACGAATTACTTACTCCATTGACCAGACATCATAGCATTTGCAATATTACCGATAGGTAAACTATTGAAAGATGCACAAAAATCAACGATCAAGTTGATAAGAAACTATCGCCTAGACTTTGGCCGAAAATCTTCTCGAGAAAAAATATGGAGGATGTGTTCTAAAACTTTTGGCGTCGATGGATCCTTACACTGTTTTTGACGTAGTAAGAATTCGAATAACAATTCATACGTATTGGAGAATGAGAAAAGAGCTGTTAGCAAAGAAGGTAGAGATTAAAAAGTTCCTTTTATTGTTTTTATTACAGTCGTATTATTTATTCATTTATGTGAATCAATAAATATTATACTACTTACAAATTATTTGCATTGGTATTTATTAAGAAGTCTTAAGCATAGAGAAAAAAACACTTTCGCCTTTTTAACGATTATCGATATCCATGTATTTATTATTATAGTATTATATTTAAAATGTACCTTGAAGTCAAGCGCAATATTTTATTCATGGAAATACAATTATTCTTTTTATTTTATTTTTAAAGCATTGAGCCACATTAGTTGTCTTTCGAATTTATTTTCATGATTTTAAAGTTTCAGTCTGCTATTGTTGGATCCGATTTTTATTTTTAATATCAAATCCGTGCTTTCGACCCACTGTGTTTTGACGACCCGAAACCAGCGAAACCAGGAAGTAAGCTACGATACAACAGTATGCTTTATTTCACTTCTTCAACATGGCTAAACGGGTTGTCCGTCACTTTCTGTTACATTCCCGTTTTTTAGAGGTCCTGTTTTGCATTTTCCAAGCCTGTATATGGTTTTATGCGAAGGCTGATCTGGGAACAACATCGCAACTCGTTTGCAATAAAATATTGCACACGACCCGTGGAAATTAATCATATTATTAAATGAATAGAAAATAGTTTATAAAGGTGCTATTTAATAATTATAAAACTACTTTTTTACAAAAAAACATCTTAACAGGCAAATTGAACTTTCACGGTTAAGAGATTCCCTACAAATAATTTTTCGTACTCACGTCCGAATAGGTCTCAAGTTATTAAAATATCATTTGCCTTTAAAATTCATTTCTTCACCTCATCTAAAGAATGAAAATTTGCATAACTTACTGAAAACGTAAATACTAAAGCTTAATTACTCGTATTTTACTGAACGAAAACCTTTAAAAAACCTGTCTCTAGGGAATATAAGCGCCAAAAAGTTTTTGAAATTTTATTAAAAATTAGTTATTCCCGTTTTAAAATTAAAAAGCTTTCAGGTAAAGAGCGAATAAAAAATTAAATTCCACTGAAGTTAATAAAAAGTTATAAATTTATAAAAGTTAATAATTTTTTTAGGAACTAATGTTGCAAATTTAGAATAAAAATGTAATTAGCATTACAGATAAATATTTGAAATTTGATTACAGTAGTTATTACATTTAACAAATTGCTTAGCAATTAAATTTCTTGTGGGAAATAAATAATGAAAATTGAACGATTAACCCAACTAAATTTTTATGAATAATATTAAGCCTTCAGGTTGCAATTTTTTTTTCAACCTCTGATGATGAAATTCTAGACTACCGGTAGGCCACATTTTCAAGTATATGAGACTTTTTGCTTCCTCCTGATTTCGCAGAAAATGACGCAACTTTTGGCATATATATATATATATATATATATATATATATATATATATATATATATATATATATATATATATTTGTGTAATATTTTCTTGGGTATAGGTTTTCCATTTCAAAATTAAAGGACAATTTTTCTGACGTTTCGCTCTACATAGTGAGCTTCTTCAAAGTTATGGTATACTTATCTCGAATCTTGAAAGCTACTTTCAAGATTCAAGATAAATATACCATAACTTTGAAGAAACTCATTATGTAGAGCGAAACGTCAGAAAAATTGTTGTCTTTTAATTTTCAAATAGAAAAACCTATATCCAAAAAAATATTACAGAAATATATATATATATATATATATATATATATATATATATATATATATATATATATATATATATATATGAAGTAAAATGCGAACAGTTAATGCAAAACTTATTTCTAACCATATCCGTGAAAGCCGCATAAACATAGATACGCCATCCGGCGGGAAGTCGGCGAAGCCGCGTTCAGTATATGCAAGCTTCCTTCTGATTTGTCCTTTGCACAGCCAGATGCATGTCGCTACCCTGATGAGTCTAGTAGAGACGAAACATGTGCCTCTGCCGGGGAGGGTAAGTTTTGACTTTCTTTTCGGTATGGTGGTACAGGTAGGCCATCATCACGATGGTGGTAGAATAGGATAAATTGTTTTCCTTAGCAATTTGTTCAAACTGTGCAACCGCTAACACGGAAAGGATATGGTTGGAACGAAGTTTTGCATTTACTGTTCGCACTTTATTTCATTCATGTACGGAGCTGCATATAGTTCTACGTTTGCCGAATGTGATTTCAGCCTTACAACGACATAATGTGGATATATCCACTGGTATTGCATCTCACACGGAGGAGTCCGTGAACGCTGCAAATACATATATATATATATATATATATATATATATATATATATATATATATATATATATAGGATGTTTAAAAAGTATGGGAATCTTCCCTTTCCGAAAATACGCAACCTAGAACAGAATGATTACTTCAAAATTAATAGGATTTTACCCCAGCAATTTCAAGGTGACCCTAAATTTGACCTTGGGCTTGACCTTTAAAATAATTTGAAGGTCAAGTTAAGTTGTTAAATAGAAACCTAATTCTTTATTGCAGAAATGGAAAGTGGAGAAAATTTCCTATTCTACAACATAAATAAAATAAGGGGTAAAATAACATTTGGAGGTCATTTAAGGGTTGAATGTCCTTACACCATGGATTGGTGTAAAATTATTTAATGACTCGACAACTCAGAGTGATGTAGAAAAACTTTTCTTACAAAAGTTTCAGAAAATCCAACGGTGCATCTTGTAGTAACCTTAAATTTGACCTTGACCTTTACTTTCATGGGTCATTTGAAAGCCAACTTCAGAATTTGAAATGAGACCAACTTATGCCCCTCAGATAGAAATATCAGTGAATTTTACATCCCCACATGACCTTGATTTTGATCTCAAGGTTAGGTCATAAATGTTTTTGAAAGATTGACTCGTACAAAAGTTGTAGGATTTCACTTGGGCAATCTTATGATGACTTTAAATTTGATCTGGCCTTGACCTTCAAGGTCATTTAAAGTCTAAGCTAGTGTCTACCTAGCCACATTTCATGGTTACACATATATACTCTACTAATCTAAACTTTTGTCGGAAAAATTATACACAGTAAAATTGATCTTCCACCAAGATAATTTCTAAATCTACATACAATGAATGTTAGAAGTTACGTTGTTTAAGAAGTGTGTTTAATAATTGTTAAAAAGACCAAAAAGTAAATTTATTATATAAAATGATCTTCATTTATGATGCCTTATTAAATTCCAATGAAATATTCATGTAGGAAAAAATATTTGAAATAATACTAACTTCTAGTCTATGCTGATTGTGTTCCTTTTTGGGTAAGATTGAGTTATTTTTCACATTTATAATATAAGGGGGTAAACCAACATACATAACGTTTAACTGACAAGACCTAAATAATTTTGGTACTCGATCAAAATACTATAAGCTATTGTGTTCCAAAATTCCATTTTTACATGTATCGAACAAATTGATATGGTCAGAAACACTCTTGATGCATTCATAATTATCAAATGGCAGCGAGTTATACAAATCAAAACAATTATTATCATCAGAGTTTTTCAAAAAAAGGACTGCATCCATAATATTGTACCATTTTAATAAGTAGAAAACTTTTTTTACTACCTCTAAAGGGGTTTTAAATAAAGTTAATGATGTAAATATATATTTTCCATGTGGATTTAGAATTTGGGAGTTAAATATTCCTTTTAAAACACTTTTTTTCATCATGGTGCCGAAAATTTATATATATATATATATATATATATATATATATATATATATATATATATATATATATACTGATAGCGCGGGCCAAATAAAGTTACTGCTATATATCATGTTCTTGAGATATTTGACTATTCTTGAATTTGTAGATTGAAATTTGAGGGGCGTCTTGCCAATTCAATTCTTTCGATGCTACGGTTACTTATTCCTGTAGTTTCATAATTTTTTTTTGTATGTGGATTTTCGACCAGAGATCCCATAACTAAAACGCTTGTGGAATAACCCTGATGAAAAATAAGCAGTGTATATGCGTGAAATAAAGTCAGGAAAAAAATAGGTTTTTTCTTTGGAAGAAGAATTTTTTAAGTTACTCTAATTTAACCCTCTCTGCATCCTATAAAAACCTTTTTGAAGGAAATTTTATCGAACAATATTTTTCTATCTTTAATTGGATAAATAGAGGGATACTACGGTAGCCATTCTATTGATGCTAATAGAATAAATATAAAGAGTTTGTTTATTTATTTGCTAAAAATAATATTCGAAACTTCCGAACCAATTTTAAAAATTCTTTCATCGTTGAAAAGATAACATTCTCCGTCTGAACACAGGCTATTTTTATCTGGTTTTATAAAAGGGGGTGGCGCAAAAGCGGCTGAGCGTGAAAAAAGTAAAAAAAAACTTCCGCCTTCTGATCTCCCATCGATGTTTATCTGAACAATTTGGAGGTTAATTGAATCACATTTCTTTTGTCAGCGTGGGGTATCAAATGAAATCATAAAATACCTAGTCTAAATTTATAAGTAAAAAACTGATAAAGGTAAAATCTGTTTCTTTGTTTATGAGAGTGCGAGCGAAACTAACAGACAAAAAGTGTCATCCGCTGATAATAATAGTTAGTGACTATATTAGTATAAATATTGTCACATAAGGAAAAACATAAAAACATAATATTTCAAAAATTGGCATTTTCCAATTTTACTGTAGCAGCTCGATCTTAAATTTTATTTGTAAATTGACAACATTATAATCGGAATAAAATTCAAAAAATTAAAAAAAATTTAAAAATAATTTAATTTAAAATTTAAGTTTAAAAGTCCAAAATAAATAAATAAATCGAAAAAAAATTCTAAAATATCAAAATAAATAAAATGTTAACTTACTCCAGTCTTGTTGTATTGAACCGGATTAACTAAAATTCAAACACTTTTAGAATCAGCACCTGAAATAAAAATTGAAAATTTTTCTAAGTTCAATTTTTAATAACAGAAATCGACCGACCGCTGGTTCTCGCATTTGTAAAAATAAAAGCATTTAAAGACATTCCGGTGTGGAGTCCCCGAATTCCGTGCCTTTGACGTCAATAGAAGTCGCGTGATCCGCAGGTGTTCTTTTGCTTATGTTGTAATCGTGAGATCTAGTACGCAAAATTAGGATGGAAGGCGATCGAATTGTTTACATATTTCTTCGCGAAATTCTCTAGCTAGCAATTAACTCCTGTCAGTAATTAATTAAGAAATATTATTTATTGTTGTTTTTTACCGAGATTTCTAGCCAAAAGTCACGTTTTAACTATAAAGCAAATTCTTAAGCTGCCAGATTTTAATTAACAATATAGATTTATGTATGTTTTTCGCAAAATCAGCTAGCCAAGGCACGTACACAGAAAAAAGTCCCATAGATTGCGACGTCACTAGGTAATATAAATACATCCCAAATTTATTGCAAAAGGAGGTAATTTCAATCTTAGTCGAGTTAGTTCGATAGTATAGATTCAAAGTTAGACGAGTTAGATAGTACAGAGTTAAACTGCGTTAGTTAGTTCCGAGTTAAATGTAACAGTAATCTCACGGTACGGTGGGCCAGTGCGGTTGTGTGTAATTTGAAAATAACGTGAAACAGAATTAAGTCTTGGTCGTGGCGCGAAATTTCTGAAGAGTTAGAAAACGGCCTTAAGCAGTTGTGAAAAGTAAGCAAAAATTAAAATAAGTGAGTCCGTAGCATAAATTATGTAAAATCTTATAATTTTGAGAAAAAGTACACTTTGCAGAAAAGGTGGCTCCTAAAGTAATGAAAATAAATTATGCTCCGTGAATTTTTAGTTTAATTACTTTCAAACAAAATCCATATTATTACAAAATTTTATCAATTTCAAAGTTGAGAATAATGCTCCCTTTAGAGATAAATTAGCTTTTATAATGTGACAAAATTCTAACAAGAAAAAAAAACGAGTGATTAGTGCAGTCTGCAGTCATCCGAGAGTGAAGAACTTGTAGCAGCCCCGGAAGAAGAAAGGCTTAAAATAGTAAGTAAAAGGGGGTAAAGTGGTGGGCGCTACATTACTAATCTTTTATTTTAAATTTAAACAATAACAATCACATTATCCCTTATAATTTTATAATCTTTTAATTATGAAATGTTATGTTTATTTATTGGCCGTCGATCGTGCAAATTCACCAAGTCAGCAAGGTCGCTTTCCGGGTCTTGATGAACCGAGGTTGTAAGAAGGCGATTCATTGACTGGATGAAAAAAACAAAACAGGATAAAAAGGACGGACATGCTTGGGACAGGGTTCAATCGGTTCAATCAGTTTAAGGGTCGGTTGATCTGATGCAGAGCAGCTAGTCTATCGCGAATTACTTAATTGCCCCGAAGGTTAGTGAAGCGAAAATCCCAAGTGTGTCCCAGTCCTGAGCAGGTCGACAAATAGAAAACTCTAGTGACAACCCCCGTGAAGAGTGCCAGGATGAAGATAACCTTAATGTAAGTCAAAAATTTAGTCATAATGATGTACAGCCCAAAATGTTAATGTCACTTATTTTTAATTAAACTATTTTGTTATATATAATCCGAAGTAAAGAGTTTATTTTGAGTTTAATCTCTGAAGACCAAATTCCTAAATGCTACGTCCCTAGTCACACCTCAAAACTGGCCGTGACAATGTGGAGGAGGCGCCGTGTTTAAAAAAAAACTAGTGACAGGTCTTTTCACAATTTTAACTAGCCTTTTTGTAAAACTCCACATGCCGTGACATTGTTTTGGAGGCGTCTTTCTAAATCCTAAGTAATTTTTTTTTGTAAAGCTCCTTACACCATAACAATGTGGTGGAGGCTTGTGATTTTTCTGATACCGCAATTAAACATTTTTTTTCAAAACTTCACTATGACAATATAATGAAGATGCCTTATTTAAAAAGCGGCAAACTCCATGTTATCTGTGATTTAATTTAAATTCTATATTTATTCATTTTTTATATATCATTTATCTATGTAATTAAGAATTAAGAACTTGGTTTCAATGAGATTACCTATTCCTAAAATATTATCTTCGTTATTATTAGTATTAATTTAACTATAAGATTTTGGGCTGTTCATTCAAATATATTTTAGAATTAGCTATTTTTACCCTCGTTTTTCTAAGTAAAATATTAAAATTTACTAAAAGAGTTCTGTTTTAAAAACGTTAAAACGATAATACTGGGAATAACTAGATTAAAAATGGAACCTTCGTCGATTTTAAAACTTTAGGGTTAAATTTAATCTATTAAAATATAGGATTTTGGGAGTTTGATACATATTTTTACATATATAAAAATATTTATATACTCAGTTGTGGCACAAATACCTATCTCCTACAATTTTTACTTCTATCCCTTGTACCAAATTATGTCGCTAACGTTAAGAGTCAGGCATAGTGAACTTATTGCTACACGAGCAAATAGAAATGCATGCGATATGTAATTACTAGTTAATATTGTTCGTAAAATGTCAGGAGAAATGTTATTCTTACGAACAAAAGTTTTTTTACAATTTTCAAAAATTTATAAATATATGTCAAATGTAAATAACTGCTCCAAATAAATAGGGTAGTTTCTTATTTATTCTATTTTATAAAACTAAAATTTTATCATATAAATCTAAACTGTTTTTCATAAAATACAAAAAAAAAAATGAAAAATTTGAAAAATTAAGAATCACTTTTTAAATTAAATAAGGTTTTGTTCCTTAATATTTAGAAATTTAGATTTTGAAAAATAAAACAAATGTCTATGTACATATATTTATACATATCAACTGTAGTATAAAAATTTCACCTATCATCACATTTATTGGTTTTATAATAATACCTAAAAGAAAAATATAAACATAAATTTCATAAGACTGCATAAACAATCACGGTATAAAATTTTAGAATATTTATATATTGAAACTAAAGTTAATAATCTTTTTCCTTCTTTTTTTATATAGATTTCCTGTATTTGCAATTTTATTACATGGAAAATTAAGCATTTCATAACTCAATCTACATAGCATAGAAGTCAAAGCCAAGGTAGTCTGGAAGTCACACACAACGTAACCAGTCCATTAATTTATACAAGGGTAACTAATTCCAGATTTTAGGACTAGGGGAAGGAACAAGAAACCTCTGACAGGAAGCAGCCATTCCTATCACAGAATTTTTTAAATATTTTGACCTTCCAGTAACAGATTTTTTTTTCTTTTTTTAGGCATCCCTGTACTATACAAATAGTATGTTATTGTCTCGAATTTAAACGAAATAAAATTATTAGTCACAACAATAACTAAATATAAAATACAAAATACATTGAAATGTCCGAGTGTTAACGGAAAATTTAACATAAAATTGTGCAAATCAAAGTTGTACTAGAGATACTTGATGTAAGAATCATCTATCACTATCTCCTTTTTATAATTAAAACACATAGTATGCCTAAGTTGTCTTACAAAAATTAGTAATATTAGAGTGTATTTTTACTTTGTTATTTAAGCCAAAACTTACGGTACCTTGAAAAAAGTTATTGGATAAATATCATTGTAAATTACATAAACTCTAGTCCTAGGACAGTACCAAAATATTTGTTGTATAGTAAATATTGAATACGTTAATAATACGTAAATATATGTAATAATAAATGAAGTATTTATATATAGTACCATGTAATACGTATCTAAAAATGATACTTTTTTTGGCGTAGGTAGGAGATAGGAGCATACAACCGATAGAAGGTTTTTCAAGTGCATCTCAAAATCCTACGCAGATAATGAATAACTTTAAACTGGTATAAACAAAAATACCAATTTATATAAAAAATCAAAAAAGGTTCCTTAGAACCAATAATGCATTGTAAATTTATCATGTGACAAAATTGTTGAAAGTTAAAAAATAATATTTTTTCCTTTATAAACTAAATTTTTACTTAGTAACATTTCACCTTAGCTGCCCAACATAAGTAATATAATAATTGAAATAAGTATTAAAGCATCTCGACATTTAAAATTCTTTCCCTTTTTGACCTGAAAACAATGCTTAAATTAAGTTATCATTCATTTTTATTGCAACCATTCATATCATAAAAATACCTTGTAAATAGTTAAAATGTTCCTATTAGAAAAATATATTAATAATTGTGATTTAGTGTAGAAATTTAGCTACAAGACAAACATATTATAATGATATGTAATCTCACCACCACTGTCTGCACGTATCAAGCAAACTGGAGTCATGTCGAGTCCAATAAATGGTTTAGGAGTTCTAATGACGCACGCAGCTCTATACCAGCGCAGTTGGCAGACCCCGCTGCGATTTCATCTATGCCTGCACATCCATGAACACTCATCTCTTACAGCTACAGTGTCTTCTACTACCAGACTAGAAGTCAACAGAATGAGAAAAGTTAAGTCAGGAGTAACATGCTACATGTAATCTCACTCTCTTGGCTACTAGAATGGAGTGCATTGTAGGTATGGGCAGTCAAAGCAGGGGTTTATGCACCTCAAGAGTCATTCTATGCGTTGCCGACCTCGGCTGGACAAACGATGTATGACGTCAGAGGGTTCCGACCAACGGTAGGAGTAAGGAGTACTACAACATCAGCGTGAATGGTATCCACTCAAGCGACACGACAGCATCCTTCAGACAGACTCTTAAAAAGTGATTTAGTGCAGTAGTGCGAAGACTTAAAAAAAAATTTAAAAGACTTTTTTTGTATACTTAAGTTCGTTTTTCCTAGTTTAGTAAACAGAGAGTCATGAAATAGGAAAAAAGTAGAATTTTTTGTTTCTATTCAATTTTAAGTCATATTTTTTACAATTTTTACTTTTTTTGTATTCATATCTGGGATCCAGCTCTCTAAGACCGGGGATGTGACACATAGGGAAAAACATAAAAACATAATATTTCATAAATTGGCATTTTCCAATTTTACTAATCTTTTATTTTAAATTTAAACAATAACAATCACACTACCTCTTATAATTTTATAACCTTTTAATTATGAAATGTTATATTTATTTACTGGCCGTCGATCGTGCAAATTCACCAAGTCAGCAAGGTCGCTTTCCGGGATAAAGACAGGATAAAAAGTACGGACATGCTTGGGACAGGGTTTAATCGGTTCAATCAGTTTAAGGGTCACTTGATCTGATGCAGAGCAGCTAGTCTATCGCGAATTACTTAATTGCCCCGAAGGTTAGTGAAGCGAAAATCCCAAGCGTGTCCCAGTCCTGAGCAGCTCAACAAATAGAGAACTCTAGTGACAACCCCCGTGAAGAGTGCCAGGATGAAGATAACCTTAATGTAAGTAAAAAATTTAGTCATAATGATGTACAGCCCAAAATGTTAATGTCGCTTATTTTTAATTAAACTATTTTGTTATATATAATCCGAAGTAAAGAGTTTATTTTGAATTAAATCTCTGAAGACCAAATTCCTAAATGCAACGTCCCTAGTCACACCTCAAAACTGGGCGTGACAATATTTTAAAATTATTGATTTAAATAGAATTGTTTAATTTTTGTATTTTGTTGGTTTTGTCAGGCTAGAGCTGTATGAGGAATTTAATAATAAGTTTGTGTAAATGTTCCGATAGCAGAGTATATAAAACAACGTACGCGCCACCAATTACTAAACTGTATATTGCTTATTTCGTTCTTTTAAGGGGAAGTGTTTCTTTATTTTAAAGATTGTACTTTATTTAGAGTAGAGTGTTTTTTTTTTTTGGTTTTTAATTGGTAATTTAAAGAATATTCTTTTTCTTTTCGTTATAGAAAAATTACGACATTTAAATTTGTATGAGAAAGAACCAGTTCTAACTGATTCATCATTACTGGCCGTGAGAAATTTATAATACAGAAAAAAATAATAAGGATATTTTCTATGCATTGAGAAGTACAGAAAGTATATTTTAATGATTGTCGAATTGCTTATTAAACTTTCTTCTACTCTATAAGAATCGAGTTGCACAAATGATCTGAAAAGAACGATGATTTTCCCTTCTCCTCGTTTGTCTTAACTTGATATAAACGTCCGCTCTGAACGTGAGTTAGAGAGTTTAGAATTTATTATAAGAAATATTTTTCATAAATATCTTAAAAGGCACTGAATCAAATTGAACAAAATAACTTTCGTCTGTTTTTATCAGCACTTTACATAGAAGACACTGTACGAATTTTATTACAATAAAATTTTTCTAAAAAATTGAACTGACTTCTAAAAAAATGCTAAAAGGCGAACAATGACGATATAAATTTTTATATGGAATTGAAATTTTTGGAGTCGGCGCCTAACTAATACCTGCCAAAATGCGATTCGCTTTCTTATTATAGGTTGTATTTATGCCGTGTTTTATTTAAAAATAATCTGGCGCCGGCTGCAAAAATTTCAATTGAATATACAAAAAAATTATATTGTTATTTTTCACTTTTCAGCGCTTTCTTTTTCAATTTTTTATAAAAATTTTATTTTTCGATTTTTAGTTTTAAATTTATTTTGATATTAACAAATTATTTGTGAACTAAGTACTAAATGAGATTAATGTACCTGGTAATTATTTCAAGGTCGAAAAAAGTGCCAATTTTATCCAGGATGGTATATAACACTAAAATAAACAACCAAAAATTCTTTGATTCTGAAAGGTATCCAAATATCAGTTTTATTTGATATTTTATCACACAAATATTTAATCTGCCATAGGAAATCCACTATCTAGAATTACAAATCAATTTTAAATTGGTAATGTAGGCCCCAAAACCTCCCAATACCGATATTTAAAGAATTTGAGACATTATTCCGACATGTTTTATCCTACATATTGAATTTGTATACGCCCTAAAAACCCCGAATATTAATTTTGTACAAAATAGGAAAAATGTAAAGTTTTAAGTCGTCCATATTGTATCTGTCATATTAAGCTAAAAATAACTTCAAAATCGTAACGTACGACCCCGAAATCCCCCAATACTAAATTTGAAAAAATATTAATAACGTAAAATGTTCAACCCATCGTATTTGATCCACACTATTGAATTTAAAAAAAATTATTTTAATCTCCTAATATAATCTGAATCTACACCCACAAAAACAATTTTGTACAAAGTCCGGAAATATAACATTTGTAGACCGACATATTGAATCTGACACAATATATTTTCTTTAAATAATTTTATATCTATTATATCTATTAATTACGTCCCCAAAAACGAGCCAGTAAAAATTGTGAATAAAACCGAAAAATTGAAAATTTTTATTCCGCCATATTGGATTCGCCTATTGAATCTTTTAAAAATAATTTTAAATTCGTAATTTATACCCTTTAGAATGTCCCTAAAACAATTTTGGAGAAAATCAAAAGTATAAAATTTTTAGGACACCATATTGGATTCGCCATATTGAATTTTTTAAAAATAACTTCAAATTCGTAATTAGCTCATTCAAAAATCCCCCTGTACTGATTTTGGACAAAATTGAGATATGTAAAATATTTAATCTGCCACATTGGATCCACCATATTTATTTTTTTTTTAAATAATTTCAGATTCATTATATGTGACTCGAAAATTTTTCTTTGAATTTTGAAGAATGGGGGAAAAAATTAGTTCTTTTTGTCCACCGTATTAGCTCCGCCATATTGTTTTCTTTTTAAATGATTTCAGATTCGTTATGTGCTATATCGAAAACTTCCTTATAACAATTTTGGAGAAAATCCGAAAGAAATAATTTTTTGCCCGCCATATTGGATCTGCCATATTGAATTTTTAAATATGTAATAATTTCAGATTCGTTATGAGCGACCCCGAAAACTCTTCTAAACCAGTTTTTGAGAAAATCGAACAAACATACTTTTTTTTCAGATATATTATCAGCGTCTTGGATTTTACTGCACCAATTTCATCCAAAATAATATGGGATCACCTTAGCAACTTCGTGAACATGACGTAAAAAATTTATTCAAATTGGTGCCGTCGTTCCGGAGTAATCGCTGTACATACATAAAAAACATACATAGCGGTGGAATTGAGAACCTCTTTCTTTTAGGAGTCGGTTAAAAATAGCGGGACGTCACCATTAACATACATTGAAAACCAGATAGCTTGTGAAATATCCTAATTTATTCGAAAAATCTAAAAAAGATGTGTGACTATTAAACTGAAATTTAGTACCTACGGGACTGTGCGCATAAATAACCTTAATAATGTTGACTGAAAAAGTACGATTTGTCATTGTATTTTCTTTTGAAATGCTTATGAAATTGGGCAAGAAATTGTTTTTCTAGAGCTATTTTAGTCAAAACTGTAAAGGCTATTGCTTTGCACAGCAATAATAGAAATAACAAAAACATATGGAATACTGCATTTAGTAATTTAGTTAACCTCTACTTACTAGTAAATATAGACACCAGGTTCCAGTTAAACAAATGCATGCATTTTTTAGATATTTAGTAAAAACAATTTTTTTTTGTTTGACCGTTCAGAAATTGTATGAACGTTGAAAAATTCTAATGATTTAATTATGATAAAGAAAATCAAGATGGATTAGTAGGAGACGTAACGTGTCTTAAAAAGCTAATTAGATATTAGAGGTTCAAGGAAAAGGTCAGATACACTAAAAGCTTCTAATATTACGTATTTTGTATTTTTAAGACACATCATTAACTAATTCATACTTTTGATCGATTTCCACACACTTTTTTTATATTCGTGTGGATACGTGATATTATATTGTGCGATTTGAATTTTCATTCTTGTATTTATTTGATAAGGCTGAAGCTAGCGGCCAGAGGTTAAATTGATATAAAATGTGTTAAGTATATATATATATATATATATATATATATATATATATATATATATATATATTTAACACATCATAAAATCCACATTTCTTTATATTTTTCTATGATTTTTTGTATTTATTTTTATTATAGTTTCCTTCAAGTACCTAAAGGGATTATAGAATTTGTTTTCCAAAAACAATCTCATGGAGCAGGGTTAATTAATCATATTTAATAATACAATAGGGACACCTATTTGGGGTATATAATTTGTTCCCCAAAAGCAACCCCATCGGTTAGGGTTAAGCCTTACAAAAAAAAACATGAAATTCACATTTCTTCACAATTTTCGGCGATTATTCATAACTAAGCTTCTAATCACGTCTTCTAAACACCTATATGAATTACCTAATTTGTTCCTAAAAGACAACCCCAATGGCCAGGGTTTAGCTCATATTTTAAAAGGTCATAAAATCGACATTTAAAAAATATTTTGGCACTTTTTGGTAACTAACCTCACAATAATATTCCCTAAGCACCTATATAAATTATATAATTTGTTCCCCTAACACCACACCAACAGCTAGACTTAAGCGCTAATTTTTAAAAATACCATAATACTGGTATGTATTACATTTTTTTGCGAATTTTTATAATTAAGCTTCTAATTATGTCCTCTAAACATCTATATTGGTAACATAATTTGTCCCTCTAACAACCCCAGCGGCCAGGGATAAGACTTTATTTTTAAAATATTATAAAATTCTCATTTATTAAATTTATTTTGAGAAATTAGGTTTTAATCATCTCCTCTGAACCCTTATATAGGTCACATAATTTGTCGCCTTAAGACAACCCTAGAGGCCAGGGTTAAGCCCTTATCCTAAAAGTGTCATGAAATCAATATGTTTTAAATTTTCCGAGGATTTTTGGTAATTGTACTTATGAGTATAATAATACCATGTAAAAACCTATTCGGGTTAAATAATGTGTTGGATTTTAAGGGAGCGAGTTATAAAATCCTTATAGGCTCTTATATGATATTATTATAAGTATAATTATGAAATTCTACAGAAATATTTTAATAAGTGTGGACTTTATGATATTTAAAAAAAAAGACTTAACTCTGGCTGATGTGATTGCTATTGAGAAACAAATTATGGGCACTATTGGACGTTATTTCCAAAATGAAAAAAAAATAATTAGGGTGGATTTAATGACATTTTTAAAATTATTGACAACCCTGGCAGCAAGAGCTGATGGGGAACAAATTATTTTACCAAAAATCACCTACAAATATTAAAAAAATGTAGATTTTATGAAACTTTTAAAATAAGGGCTGAACTCTGGCCGCTGAGGTTGTCTTGGAGAAACAAATTATGTAACCCATATAGAGGACATTATTATAAGCTGAGTTACCAAAAATGGCCACAAATTTTGAAAAATATGAATATTATGAAAATTTTAAAATTAAGGCTGAACCCTGGCCGCTGGGATTGGGATTGTCTTTAAGAAATAAATTATGAAATCCATACTGATGTTTAGAGGATATTATTTTAAGTTTGGTTACTAAGAATCCTGGTCGCTAATGTTGTCTTAGGCGAACAAATTACGTAACCCATATTGATATTTAGAGGACATTATTATAAGCGGAGTTATCAAAAATCGTGGGAAAATTTTGAAAAATATGAATATTATAACAATTTTAAAATTAGTGCTGATTCCTAATCGCTAAAATTGGCCTTGGGGAACGAATCATGAAACCCATATTGGTGTCTATATTATAAGCAGAAAATTTTAAAAAATGTGGATTTTATGACAGTTATAACGTCAGTCCCAGCCGTTAAGGGTCTTAGGGGAACCAAATATGTAACCCATATAGGTGTTTAAAGGACATTATTTAAACCTTAGTTACCAAAAATCGCCGAAAATTTTGAACAAACGTAAATTGTATGTTTTTTTAAATTAAATAACAATTTATATAGGTATATAAAAGGTATTATTAAAAGCTTATTTACCAAAAATCGTTAAAAAGTTTTAATACATACGGATTGTTTGATATAATTAAATATAATTAATTAACTCAGATTGCTGAGGTTGTTTTTGGAGATCAAATTATATAATTCTTTTAGGTTGTTACAGAAAATTATTTTGTAAGTAAGTAATTTTGTGATGCTTTAAATATATAATTTTCATATATAGTTAGCGCCCTTTATCTCGATTTGGCCGCTGGCTACTAGTTTCAGTCTCATATTTATTTGGTAATACTACAAGTGAAAAAACTAATTTTGTAATTAGAAATACGATCACAAATGGGCTTAGAATACATGCAGGAAACATTTATAAAATGATATATCTTTTTTTTCTTACTTATAGATTAAAACCTGTCAACAACCATACCAACCTTCTTGGAGTACGCGTGATTGTTCATGTTTAATAGAATATTGATCTTACTTTAGTCGACTTCTTAGACAGTATGACAGTGTTAATAGTCAAATTATTAAATGTCAGAGCAACAACGTCACTCGAAAAAGTTTTATATCAGGTATTTTTTATAATTACAGTTAATTTGTGTATGCATGTAACTGAAAATATTTTTTTTTTCTGGCGAAACCGCCCGTACAACGAAAATTTTTCAAGAGGAAAAAAGCTTCCAAATACATGCGATTATCCCATAGAAATATCTAAGTTGTCATAACGTTGATGACATAAAAAATCCGAAGCGATGTTTAAAAGTAACGTCACTTTTATTACACTTACATTACTTTATAAAACGTTTCAGGAAATTTGTGAAAAATCAATATTTTCTTAAAACTTTGACATCTTCCACCACCTAAACGAAGCAGTATTGGATATAATTAAATTGACCTAAATCGACAAATTTTCACGCCAAGTGTCTTATAACGTTGTACACGCATTTTCCGAACACCTTGTATATTACATATATTTTTTTTCCTAATTTTTACATAAATATTATATTCTTACCGTTTTTAAAATACGTTTTTTTATTTATAAAATTCAGCTTCATCTAGTTAATTTTGGGAAATATATATTACCAACTCATAACGGTTATTACACAAAAAATAATTTTAAACGTCTTTTATTTTTTCATACACTTCACCCACATTTGACGAAGTAATTTTTGGTTTTTTACATTCGTCCACATCACTGGTATTATCATATCAGAACCAGGGGCGGATCCAGCCTCTCTCTTTGGGGGGGGGGAGGCGGTGATATCACAAAAGTACAGTATGACAAGCGAAAGCAAGTTGTCGACGGGGGGGGGGGGGGGGAGACACCAGCAACATTCCCATTTCAAGTGTAGAAGGCAGGGAAATGCCTATTTTTCTGAATTTGAAGCTCTTGAAGAGGGGGGCGATTGTAAAAAAAAACAAGTTGACGATAAGAAGGTGGATGCCAGCAACATACACATTCAAAACTATTGGGGGGTGGCTATCGCAAGAAAAATAAGTTGTCAACGGTAGGGGGAGTGCCAGCAGAATACACATTCCTAATATAAAAGGCAGATTCGGTTCTATTTTCTTGAACTCAAAGCTCTTGGGAGGGGGGAGGGCGATCGCAAGCATACACATTCCTATACTCTATTCAATAACTATAGAGAGTAATAAAACTGTTACCGAAAGCTCCAACTGCTCCAGTGCAGCAGGTAACTGAGGACTGTCGTAAATCTAATTACATTTAATTATATTTAAATATTATAAGCCTTTATAAATTTACTGCAACACTAAAATTTCTGATAGTTTAATTTAATTTCTGTCAGTGAGCAAAGTACACTTACAGTGTGTCCTTAGTGATTAATCTTGTTTGCGCTTGTTTTATTTATTCCAAAATCGTTAAACAAGGTCTTATTCCTCAGCAAAAAACTTATTACGATGAATGTTTATGATGCCCTAAGAGATCAATATCTAAATAATAATGTTAAAAGCTCTGTTGAGATGTGTTTTAACGTGACAGGAGTTGGAAAATCTACTACGTACCAAAGACTGAAGGAGAAAAAAACGAATGGAATTGTTAGTACTCCCAAGCCACATTCGATCACAGGCGGACGAAAAACCTCGTTGGAAGAAGAGATGAAAACTGCAATAAAAGGAGTTGTCCATACATTTTATTATGAGAAACAGATCCCAACCGTCGACAAAATTCTAACTAAAATCAATAAAGATCGGGACTTGCCTGAAATTAGAAGAACTGAGCTCTGGGAATTGCTTAGAGAACTTAATTTTTGTTGGAAAAAACTAGATAGGAAAACTGTTCTTATAGGTCGTCCGGGAACTGTCCGTTGGAGAAGCAAACATTTCTCTCAAGTAAAAGGTAGAGTTGCCAGAAATAACACAACTTACAAAATTAGTAATTTAATTTTAAATTAAATATAATAAAAGAATAAAACAGAATCTGGAAAATCGATCTCATGATCGGTGAGATAGAGGAACCAGTTATAATTAATTTGAGTGAATATAGCTTCACTGACTTTGATTACGAATTAGATACGTAATGTTTACCAGTGTAAACACAATTTATTATTTAAATTTTTGTTTTTGTTGTATTTTATTGTTTAATGTTGTTTATATATTTTTTTATATATTTTTATTTTAGTGTGTCCCACTTTTTAATTTTTTATATATTTAATTCCAATTAGCAGTAATTTTTTATTATTTTATTATTGTATTTGTGTCTTTTTCTTAAGCGTGTTGAATTAACATGTTTATTTTATTTTTTTTGGGGATATCCGAATTCCATTTAATAAAGTAAATTAAATTAAGATGTCAGTGCAATAGCAATAAAAATAAATATTTCTATTTTAACTGTAACATATACATTACATTTAAATCCCTTTTTAGTGTTTAATTGTAATTCTGCAGATGATTTAAGAAATAAATATACTGAAACGTCAAATATCCTAAAAAGCTTTTTATTTACAATAAAATAAACGATAGCTCAAAAAAATATTTAATATTATATGGACGAATTTATTTTTTTATATATGTTTAACTTCTTGTATTTTTGACAATGGGTATTTTGTAAGTATTTAAAATATAATTTTTTGAAAGAATAAGGCTATGTTTTAATCTCAATGTGCCTAAAACGGTTTTGATGCCAAAATGAAAAACAATAACAATATAGTTGTGATTTTTGTTAATTATGTCAAAATTATCTATATTTTGTAATGTATGTTAATTATTAAGAAATCATAAGAAATAAAATAATTTTATAAAAATTTGTATTTTAAGTTTATTACGGAAATAATATTCTATGCCATAAATATTTAGTGATAAAAACCTTCTTCCGACCCCTATGACAAGGATTAAAATCCTTTTTAACAGTTCACACTTCCAAATATCTATTGTTATCCAACTCAAAGAGTCCATTAATATAGACTGATATTTTTGATTATAAAATTTCTAACCCATTCCTATGAAAAATATATGTGTCTAACTGATTTTGCCAAAGACACCGGACTAAAGAACACAGGTAGTTTGCGAAAAAAAAGGGTAAAAAATTATTTATTACTCTCTCTAGTTCTTGAATAAACTATAGTATAAGAGGAAAAATCGGGTCTATTTCCTAAACTCAAAGCTCTTGGGGGAGGGCGATCGCCCCCACCGCCCCCCCCCCCTTTGATCCGCGCCTGATCAGAACTAAGTTCATCGTCATTATTACATAGTTCCTTAACAATTTCCCTGAAGTTCGAACTTTTTGTAGCCGCACCAGTGTCAATTAAAGTAAACTTACACTTTTATTATTAATTGCAAGAAAGGGCAGAACAAGTAGTTTTTTTAAATCAAAACTTTCATTTCATTGGATAACTTCGGAGAATCCGATTTTGAATAAACATTTTTTTATCGTAGTTGGTGAAACCTTTTTCCAAATAGCTACAATAAATATAAGCGCATTCTTTAAATTGATGCTTCTTTAGATCTTTCAAAATCACATTCAGTGTTAAAAATGTTAAAAGTCTATACGTATATTATTTTTCATTTCTTAATTAGTCCTTGATTTAAGGGCTGCCAATATTGCATGGTATTTTAGACAGAGAGACTAACTTAACATTTTCTAGTGGAATCTTAGCATGTGAAGTAGCACTATTAAAGAATTTCTGTTGTACATCAAGTTCTTTTGTTAGAGGCCCATTCTAAGAATAACACAGGGTTACAAAAAAAAGTGGGTGCCTATTTGACCAGACCATTTTATTCGTATGTTATTAGA
The DNA here is from genome assembly GCA_034092305.1 of Diaprepes abbreviatus. Classification (NCBI taxonomy): domain Eukaryota; kingdom Metazoa; phylum Arthropoda; class Insecta; order Coleoptera; family Curculionidae; genus Diaprepes; species Diaprepes abbreviatus. Next base: position 2,418,560 of record JASJET010000107.1, read on the forward strand.
ATCCAAATCTGAGGTTCCCTAACTTATATTACGTCAGATTAAAGGTCCTTTCAAGGTCAAATGGAGCAATATTCACTAAATAAATCTGATGAAGTAAATGTACTTGAAGTCGCTGAATCCGAATTCGCGATTTGTTTATTTTCCTAAGGTCAACTAGAGGTCATTTTAGGGTCATTACAAAGTCAAATTGAGAAAAATTCATTAAGTAAATCTGAAAGAAATGTAAGTTTTTTGGGTCGCTGAATCCGAAATCGTGGTTTGTTTAATCCCTCAAGGTTAGCCAGAGATCATTTGAGAGTCATTTCAAGGTAAAATGGAGAAAAATCCACTAAATAAATCTGACAAAGAAGATATGTAAATTTTGGGGTCCTCAAATTCAAATTCGTGGTTTTTTCAATCCCCCAAGGTCAGCCAGAGGTCATTTAAGTGTCACTTCAAAGTCAAATTGAGAAAAATCTACTAAATAGATCTGTAAAAGAAGATATGTAGACTTTTAGGGATGCTGAGTCTGAAATCGTGGTTTGTTTAATACTTCAAGATTAACCAGAGGTTATTTCAAGGTCAAATTCCAAAACTTAACCTCTCATAACCACATATCCCACGCGCAACGAAATCAATCCCCGTTACGCAGCACACAGTGGCGAAAAGCAAGGATTTATGAGTGTGTGAAATAAAACCCAAGCTCTTCGAAAACTTATAAAAACTCGCTTAGCTGCGCGTGGGGTATGTGGTTTTAGAAGTTTAAGTTTCACCTTAAAATGATCCTTGATCCGCTTGCCTGTCTGCTACATAACTGATATTGATCTACATGTGCGTAGGTTCTCTTTTATTACAGATTTATTTAGTAATTTTTTTTCAATTTGACCTTGAAATGACTTTGAAATGGCTTCTGGTTAACCACAAATTAAGATTTAGTGCCCCAAAAAGTCTACATATTTTCTTTTACAGATTTATTTAGTAGATTTTTTCAAGCTGATTTTAAAATTACCTCTGGCTAACCTTGTGGCATCAAACAAACCACGAATTTGGACTCAGTGATCCCAAAAATCTAATTTTTTTTTTCACAAATACTTCAGTGGAGTTTTCTCAATTTGACCTTGAAATGACCCTGAAACGATCTCTGGCTTACCTTGGGAGTTTAAACAAATTACTAATTTGGATTCAGCGACCTCAAAAATGTATGTATCTTCTTCTTCTTCTAGTGATTTTTAGTCCATTTGACCTTCAAACGACCTTGAACCTGACGTAATAGAGATTAGTGGACCTCAGATTTGGATTCAGGGCATCTAATTACAAAAGAATAAAATAGTCTGATCAAATAGGCATCCACTTTTTTTTTTTTTGAAAACTTGTGTAATTATTTAAATATACTTTATTTAATATACCAAGTTCTTAAAATGGGCTAAAAAGTATAAAATAATTTTTCCAAGCCCTAGACAGATTTATGACTTCATACAGATTCTTAACCTTATACACATTGTTCTGAAAATTTCTGATTGTAAATTTTTATTACCTATGAAACTACTTGTAACATTTAACACAAAAAACGTGGGATGCAATAGGTAATTTACTGTTTTGTGTGAGTTTTTTCATCAATAGTTATTTTCTGCACTCCTTACTAATATTTGTTGCATGCACCCCACATTTTTCAATTTAAATTTTAAAGGTATTTCCATGGCTATTAAGAATTCACATTAACACATTTTCAGGGCAATGCGTATGAAGTTAGTGGGATTATAAATGTCTATGGGGCTGGAGAAATTATTTTATAATTTTAGTTGGTTTTAAATCTTTATATATTAATTTTTTGTTTAAATAATTATTAGTAACCTAATTAAGAACTGTGCGAATATAAACACAACTTTAATGTGATTAGGTACAGATAAAACACCCAGAAATTTTTGAAGGAAGTGTAAAATATTATAGCATATTTTCACTAAGAGTAAAAAAATTTATCTCATAATATGACCCGGTCTTTACTAATATCTGTTGCATGCACCCCATGTTTTTAAATTTAAATCTTAAAGGTATTTCCATGGCTATTAGGAATTCACATTAACACATTTTCAGGACAATGCGTATGCAGTTAGTGGGATTATAAATCTCTGTGGGGCTGGAGAATTTTTTTTTTATAATTTCAGTTGGTTTTAAAAACTTTATATATTTATTTTTTGTTTAAATAATTATTAGTAACCTAATTAAGAACTGTGCGAATATAAACACAACTTTAATGTAATTAGGTACAGATAAAACACCCAGAGATTTTTGAAGGAAGTGTAAAATATTATAGCATATTTTCACTAAGAGTAATAAAATTTACATCATAATCTGACCCGGTCATTATTATCAGGTAAATTTACCTGAAACTAGGTCAGAAAACGTTAAACTCCCGTGGCCAATGTCGCTTTATAAGGGTGGTCATAATTAAAAGGTTTTTGTACATTAAAATTTCCATAGTTGGTTCGGGACAATTTAAAATTGTTCATTTTCACAGGTGGCAACTTTAGACAGGTGGCCGTTTTCACATATTTTAATGTAGTATTATACAGGATAGGTAATTTTTAATAAACACTAATATCTGGAAAAGCAAACGAACCAGATAAAAATGTTTCACATTATATAGTGACGATCATATTGACGATAAAATCGAATTTGAAGGTCATTTCGAGGTTAAGTCGATTTTTTAAAAAGAACATTTATTTTTGATCTTGAAAATAAAATCTACGGAGTCCCACGTCCAATAACTACCTAAATGATGGGTAAAATTTTTCATTTAACTAAGTATAAATTTTTCTCAAAGACTTTAAGTTCGAACATGATATTTTTTGGTTTGAAGAAAAGACCTACAATAATGATGTTAATCTTCACTTCAATGTAGGATTTCAGGATCGTTTAGATACTAAGTTGATTTTCTAGAATATGAATCCCTATTTCAAGATCGCCAATAAAAGCTTAAGACAATTTTAATGGTATTCCTATAAAGCACAACAAATTATTGGAAGATGATCATGACAGGTGGTGAAATAGTGATAGAGCTAATAGATAATAGTGCAACATTTGTATAAATCATTTGTATTTTAGATGAAGCTGTTGTTTCTAAAAATGGTCAAGTTAACAGGCAAAACTGGTCAAAGGAAAATCGGTAGACATTGTTGAAAACAGGGTAATCGGACCATTTTTCTTTGATGAAAACCTCACTGAAGACAGATACCAATATTCCCCTTAAAGTGATCTGTACCAAGTTTAAACTTATCGTTTCAATAGAACGGTGCTTCTCCTCATTATTCTACTCTTGTAAATGAGTATTTAAATACAATTTTTCCTGGGCGATAGATAGATATACAAGAGGCAATAGAAAGCAACCCAAATCGCCTGACCTTAATCAGTTGAACTTTTCTTTATGAGGCTATGGAGTCAAAAATTTAGTTCATAAATCTGAAATCGACTTGGTAGATAGGCTTAAGGAATACAGATAGTTAAAGATAAGTATAAGGCATATTTAATGAAAAATGTCTAGAACTATTGTAGATTCTAAAAACGTGTTTCAATAAACAATTTGGCTTGATACACATAGCACTTTTCTGACCCCCTGTAAATAAAATTTTATTTTCTTAAAAAAACATTTCAAAAATTAAAATTCATGGGACCGAACGATTTTTCATCAAATAAGTGGTGTTTCGTATGAAAAGCTAATCTATTTCTTTATAACAACCCTGTATATATATATATATATATATATATATATATACATATATATATATATATATATATATATATATATATATATATATATATATATATATATATATATATATATATATACAGGGTGTCCAAGATAAGGATCCTAAGCATGGGGATCTCGGAAACAGTTGGAGATACGAGGTCGGTTAAATTAGAGAAAAGTTGCGCAATTTAGTGCTAAATTAAACGCAGTTAAAAAAATTTAAAAATTTCAAACACTTCCGGAGATTTCCGGAAAAAAACGAAATTTGGCAAAATCGTTTTTAATTTTTGCAGGCTTTATTTAAAGAGATATCAGAAAATAAAAGGTAGATTCTCATTGCCACTTTTTATTTTTTATAATATGGTCTAAACAAAATTTAAATCCGACGTTTCGTTTCTGAGATACCATCATGAACTTTCATTTTTTATATGGAACAAAAAAAAGTATCCCATGTATTTGATAGCATTTTTTATTACAAATTCAACGATGTATCACCCTTGCATATCGAATACGTAGTTCAAGTACTTTCCATAAGAGCTCCATGAGAGCGAGAGAGAAAGGTATATCAGTTTTATAAAAGCCAATGAACTACACACTTGATATGCAAGTGTGATACACCGTTGAATTTGTAATAAAAAATGCTATCAAATACATGGGATACTTTTTTTTGTTCCATATAAAAAATGAAAGTTCATGATGGTATCTCAGAAACGAAACGTCGGATTTAAATTTTGTTTAGACCAAATTATAAAAAATAAAAAGTGGCAAGAAGAATCTACCTTTTATTTTTTGATATCTCTTTAAATAAAGCCTACAAAAATTAAAAACCATTTTGCCAAAATTCGGTTTTTTCCGGAAATCTCCGGAAGTATTTTGAATTTTTAAAATTTTTAAATTGCGTTTAATTTAGCACTAAATTGCGCAACTTTTCTCTAATTTAACCGACCTCGTATCTCCAACTGTTTCCGAGATCCCCATGGTTAGGATCCTTATCTTGGACACCCTGTATATATATATATATATATATATATATATATATATATATATATATATATATATATACATATATATATATATATATATATATATATATATATATATATATATATATATATATATATACAGTGCCTTCATTTCAAAACGAACCATCCTTAATAACTTTCTTAAATAGAAAAATTTAAAAAAAAAGAAAAAACACGTCAATTTAGATATACAGGGGGAAGTTTAATTTTGCATTTGTTAAAAGTCTGTCAATCACCTCCTCAACTCCAGCTAACCTCACTTTGATATGTCAAATGGGAACCCCCACCTTGTGACACATCATTGTAAGCAGCATAAAATTGTCTATCCAACCGTATAAAAAAAATTAAATCGGTTGACGTACAAGCGAATAGTGTGCAAAAATGTCTTGTAATAATGCATAATATATCGGCCTCGAACTTTGGTATGTCAAATGATTACCCTATAGTGTGATACATCATTTTAAAGGACGTACGATCTGCTATCCAACGATGTCAAAAAAAATTAAGTTAATAGACGTTATAGGCAATTAGGATGCAAAAATGTGTGTTAAATATAAGCAGTTTATTCAGTTTTATTCAGTTGAAGAAAATTATTTTATTAAATGTTCAAAATGTGCGCCGTTATTAGCGAGACAATAAAAAAGCCTATTTTGAAATTCCCCACGAACATTGGCAAGGGTTTCTCTGCTAATTCCTCTACATTCCCGAACAATTCGATCTTTTAAATCGTCAATATTTTCAGGTGGGGTTTTATAAACCTTGCTTTTTAAATACCCCCAAAGAAAAAAGTCTAGAGGGGTTAGGTCTGGAGACCGTGCTGGCCATTCAATTGCACCACGTCTGCCAATCCACGTCCCTGGAAAATGTTCATCAAGCCACTCTCGAATTGCCAAAGCGTAGTGCGGGGGAGCTCCATCTTGCTGAAAATGCAAATTATTTTCATTTAGTACCATAACAGCATTTTCATCCACTTGATTTTCTAAAGATTGCACAATGGCAGGGTATATTGTGTTTTCTAAAAGGTTTAAATAAATTTGCCCAGTTAAATTATCTTCCAAAAAAAAATGGCCCGATGATTTCATTGCCATAAATTCCTGCCCACACGTTAATTTTTTCGGGATATTGAGTATGCCCTTCTCGGAAAAGGTGCGGATTTTCATTATCCCAGTATCTGCAGTTATGTCTGTTAACCAGTCCATTTAGAAAAAAAGGTGATTCATCACTAAAGCAGATATTCTTAGGTAAATGGGGGTCCTCGTCAATTCGTTGGCACATTAATTCGCAAAATTGAATTCTCCTATCAAAATCGTCTTCTCCGAGTTCTTGAAGAATTTGAATTTTGTTGGGAAAAAACTTATTTTGTTTTAAAACTTTATGCACAGAGCCAGCAGAAATGTTGGTTAAATCTGCGACCTTTGAGATGGATAAAGTTGGATCTATTGCAAACTGTCCTAGTATCTCGATTTGGCATGCTTCATCTACAACCCTTTTCTCAATATATTTTTTATTACAAACGGATCCCGTTTCTTCAAACTTTCGTAGCAATTCGAGTACATATTTATGGCCCACGTTTTTGTCTTGATGCCTCTCGTTAAATGCTCTGGCGGTTCTACGAGCGCACCGATCTTCAGCTCCATAGAGAAAAATTATTTCTATTCTTTCGGCTAGCGTATACACCATTTATATTCACGTTTCAACTAGGCGTCACAATGACAATTTTAACAATAATAAACAACTGGTGTTTAAAGATCTTAAAAATTTTATTTATTGCAGTGATTTTTTGTACCTATCAGGTACCGCAAAAAATATCATTGAAATAAATACACTAGATTGATTAGACTGCAATGAATTTTGCGATGAATTTTAAAACAGGCTTAATTTTTTTCTCGCAAATATTTTAACTGTTTATTATTTTAAAAAAATATTTATTTTAAATTTAAAATAATATTTTACTCTATGAAGTAGCCATTTGACATAATAAAGTTTAATGTGATAAGGTGTCTATTATTACCACACATCTTTTCTTACTATTCGCTTGTACATCAACAGATTTTGTTTTTTTTATTGGCTAAATAGGAGATAGTATGCCCTTTAAAATGATGTATCACACTATAGGGTAATCATTTGACATACTAAAGTTCGAGACCGATATATTATGCATTATTACAAGACATTTTTGCACACTGTTCGCTTGTAAGTCAACCGATTTAATTTTTTTTATACGGTTGGATAGACAATTTTATGCTGCTTACAATGATGTGTCACAAGGTGGGGGTTCCCATTTGACATATCAAAGTGAGGTTAGCTGGAGGTGAGGAGGTGATTGACAGACTTTTAACAAATGCAAAATTAAACTTCCCCCTGTATATCTAAATTGACGTGTTTTTTCTTTTTTTTAAATTTTTCTATTTAACAAAGTTATTAAGGATGGTTCGTTTTGAAATGAAGGCACTGTATATATATATATATATATATATATATATATATATATATATATATATATATATATATATATATGTATATATATATATATATATATATATATATATGTATATATATATATATATATATATATATATATATATATATATATATATATATATATATTCTTTACCAATTTTAAATATTTTCAATTTTCAAATTATCTATATAGATATAGATGTGTTCCTACCTGCAAATTGACTCCTTCTCAGGTGAGTTTAGTTGTTTATCAGATATCAATCAGACAATTTTATTTAACAATATAAACAAATGGCATAATATTATTTATAAATATTAGATGAAATTAAATAGTCAATACTTTTGTCTTTCAATCAACACTATTTCTAATCAATATTTCTTATTATTTACTTTTAACAATCTGTATCACCAATTGACAACGTTTTAGTTTTGCAATCGTTTACTAGATGGCTATAGTGCAGTTCACACATATATATATATATATATATATATATATATATATATATATATATATATATATATATATATATATATATATGAAATAAAATTACTGTTAACTATTATTTTAACATTAAATATTTTAACATGATCAAGATATAAAAAAAATAATCAAGTGTTTAAGTTATTTAACAGCATATACTTGCAAAATTTTATAACAAAAATTAGCTTTTTGTTGAGACATCGGAAATTCTATTGTAAACAATTTTGTTTATATTTCTTAAAAAATCTCAGCCAAATTGAAGGGGAGTATGGTAAAATTCCAAATTTATTTCTAAAACAAATGCAAAGAGAAGTTAGTAGAAACAAAGATAAAGTTTAAATATAAATATAAAGGTTGTACTAAATATTAAATTGACAAATCAAACACAAAATACTGAAAAAAAACTGGATTAAAAAATAATGAATTATATAATTAGTGCGCAATCAAACTCTATTGAAGTGCAGGAGCAAATATGCTGAAATCCTGCGATTCTAGATTAAGAAGTCCCATAAGATCTGGAACCCTCATAAAGAAACAAAATATATATTTGATGTATCCATTAACTTGAACGGCGCATTTACCAAAAATCATGCTCGTCATCTATTTAGAAAAAAGTATTATACCAAATTCTTTTAGTTGTTTAAATTTGACCATTGAGAAATTAGAGTAGGGGATATTTCTTCTTCTTCATGTGCCATCTCCGTTTCGAAGTTTGGCTATCATCATAGCTATTCGGACCTTAGACACAGCTGCGCGAAACAGTTGATTGGAGTTACATCCAAACCACTCTCTTAAGTTTCGTAGCCATGACATTCTTCTTCTCCCGATACTCCGTTTTCCCACAATTTTTCCTTGAATTATATTTTGCAGGAGTTGGTATTTATTTCCACGCATGATGTGGGCAAAATACTGCAACTTTCGACTTTTGATGGATAGTAATAATTCTTTTTCTCTCTTCATCCTTCTAAGTACTTCTTCGTTTGTTATTTTATCGGTCCAGGGTATTTTCAATATTCTTCTGTAGATCCACAGTTCGAACGCTTCTATTTTATTGCAGCAGTATTTATTCATGGTCCATGTCTCCACACCATACAGAAGGATAGAGTGAATATAACACTCTACCAAACGTATTTTTAGTTCCAGGCTTAAGTCTCGGCTGGTTAATATATTTTTCATTTTCATAAAGGCGCTTCTCGCTTTTTCAATTCTTATTGTGATTTCTTTCGTGTAGTCATTTTTTTCGTTCACAGATGTTCCCAGATAGTTATATTTCTCAACTCTCTCAATTTGTTTGTTGTTTACTTGGAGATTGACATTATTGATGTTTTTCTTTGATACTATCATAAATTTAGTTTTCTCTATGTTGAGTGTTAGACCATATTCTTCGCTTATTACTACTAATTTCCTGAGTATTCTCTGTAAGTCGTTGAGATTTTCTGCAAGGATGATGGTATCATCTGCATATCAGATGTTATTGACTGGAATTCCATTCACCTTTATACCAGCCGTTTCGTTTTCAAGCGTCTTTTTAATTACATGTTCTGAGTATAGATTAAATAAAGTTGGTGATAAGATACAGCCTTGCCTGACACCTCTTTTTATGTTTACTTCCTCTGTTAATCTTCCTTCGCTTTGTATTGCCGCTTTTTGGTTATAATACAGATTGCTGATTATTCTTATGTCTCTGGAATCAATGTTTTTATCCTTAAGAAGTTGTACAAGTTGTTCGTGTCTCACTTTGTCGAATGCTTTATTGTAGTCGATAAAACATATATAGACCTCCTGGTTTACATCTAGACATCGTTGTGTCAGTATGTTGTATGCAAACAGAGCCTCTCTGGTTCCCAGGCCCCGTCTGAATCCAAATTGGGTGTTTCCGATGTCCTCTTCAAGTTTGGCGTACAATCTGTGATGTATGATTTTCAGGAAAAGCTTAAGAATATGGCTCATTAGACTTATTGTGCGATATTCATTGCAGTGTTTGGCGTTTGGTTTCTTTGGGATGGCTATAAAGATGGATGTGAGCCATTCCTGAGGTATTATGCCGGTTCTATAGATGCTATTGAAGAAGTCTACTAGGATATTTAAATATTTCTCATCTATGAGTTTTATAACGTCTATTGGGAGGTTATCAGGTCCGGGCGCTTTTCCATTTTTCATATTTTTCAAAGCATATTGAATTTCTGTCTTTGTTATATCCGGTCCTGTTTCATCTTTTTGGATTTCTATTTTGATTTCTTTTCGGTTGTCGTCGAATAGTTTTTCTATATAGTTCCTCCATAATTCAATCTTTCCCTCAGCATCACTTACAATTGAGTTATTCTCGTCCAACAGGTAAGGAGTTTCTTTCGTTTTTATTTTTCCCGTTAGCTCTTTCACTTTTCTATACAGATTGAATGTGTCGTGTTTTTCTTGTAGTTCTTCTATCTCTATGCACTTCTCTGTAAACCAATTTTCTTTAGCATTTCGAATTTTCTGTCTGATTTTGGTTTGGATTTCTTTGTATTTACCGGTGTCATTTTTATATTGTCTTCGAGTGTCCATGAGTTTCAGGATTTCTTCTGTCATCCAGTTCTTTGTTTCACATTTTACTTTCTTCAGATGTTTTAATGATGGTGTCATTGCAGCTTCTTTAATGGATGTCCATGTTTTATTTATACTTTCGGCGTTGTCCTCACATGGGTTCTCTATTCTATCCAGGTTTTCATTCATTTCTGTTCTCAGTCTTTCCCTTTTCTCACCGTTGTTCAGATTCTTGACATCCACTTTCTCGGGGTTCTGTTTAGGTTTTAATTTTTTCTTCAGCCTTACTTTCATCTTAGCAACAATGGGGTTATGGCTCGACGCTACGTCTGCACCGGGATATGCCTTTATTGATTTGATACTATTTTTATATCTAGTGTTAATCATCAGGTAATCTATCTGATTTTTCACGATTTTGTCTTTGGTGTCTTGTGGTGATGTCCAGGTGTAAAGTCTTCGTTTTGGGAGTTTAAAGAACGTATTTGAAATTACCATGTTATTTTCTTGGCAAAATTGAATCAGGCGGTCTCCTCTGTCGTTGCGAGTACCGAGTCCATAGCTTCCTATACAGTCCCTTACCTTGCCTTGGCCCACCTTGGCATTCAGATCTCCCATTACAACTGTAACATCTCTGGGCTTTGTTTGTTTCAACATGATTTTAATTTCCTCATAGAAACGTTCCACCTCCTCGTCATCTTTGTCTGCTGTAGGTGCGTAGACCTGGATTATGTTGAGCTTTCCGTGTGTTGTTTTTAACTGTAATAGTATTACTCGCTCGGAATACGGTATGAAGTTAATGCAAGAATTAGCTATTTTCTTTCTAAGGATTATAGCCACACCATGTCTGTGTTGCCGGTCATCTTTTCCAGAGAAATAAATTTTGTGATTGTTTCCCAACTGTTGTTCTCCTGTACCTGGCCATCTTGTTTCACTTACTCCCAAGATGTCAACGTCCAACCTGTTCATCTCCTGAACGATATTATGGGTCTTTCCTGCTTCGTACATGCTGGTTACGTTCCATGTTGCTATTTTTATGTTCATTTCTGAAGTTCTTAGAGCACCACTTAATCTTGATGTGGTGTTTTCCATTTCACAGGGATTTCGCTTGATGACGACCTGAGAGGCCCTATGATCTACCTGCGGTATGCCTCCCCTGCCGGATCTTGTCTTCCGAAGTCCATGATCAGTAATTGAATCATTTGTCAAAGTTTGAGCCATGATAATTGAACTAGGGAACTATAATGGGGTGGTTTCCCGTTGCCTTCCCCATCGCTGTATAAACGCCGTTTTTGTGGATACCACTGCGCCGTTTGTTGTCCGTACTACAGCCAATTAGAATATCTTTTATTCCTTGCCTGGAGTCAGTTTTGAGTTAACCAGCTGCCGTTACTCAGTGCTAGTTTTGGTCCGCCCCGGGTATTTCATTTCCCCGGTACCACCCATATCTGGGAGGCTTCCCCCTATCCGCCACCTGGGGAGGCGCCCGATGGAGGACTAGCAACCCCACACGGGGATATTTAAAAAGCCATTATTTAGGAAACTGACCGATTAGGTAAAATATGTAATTTATTTGTAGTTTTGAAGTCTTACCCAATGATATCCCACTCGATGGAGTGAAGTAAAAGACAATTTTTTTGCATTCCGACTTTTCATGCAGATGTAGGTAGTCTAATATTTTTTGTTAAATTTCGCCTCAGATCTGCTTTTAGGCTAACGGAAAACATATACGTGCATTAATTTTTAAACATCCTGTTTTCACAATTTCACATTAAGTTTTCGCTGCTAGTAAATTTTATAACTTGTATGTATTTATACAAAAACTTTATATTTATAACATTTTTTTTATAAAATTTGAAAATAAATGTGAAGTACCGAAAGATATTATTTTATAATATAATTTCCTATGTATTATTTTTAAATTATGTATTTTACGTAAAAAGATCATAACTTTTCTATTCTTTCTGAAAAACCTTGAAATTTTTTTTTTCTGTTGGTAGTACGAACGAATAATCACTACCTTGTTCATACAGGAAATGAATAAATTATGTAATTAGAATTTTAAAGAACGGATTCCTTCTATAGTTGATCGAATACACACACATAATTTGGGGATATACTTGTACAATGAGTTGTACATCTAGATTTAGTGTGCACTAACCCGAATCCTTTTTCTATAGATTTAACACATATATATTCAAAACGTGTATCATTTACATTATAAACAAATGCCACTGTTGTTTAACTTGTTAAAAAATAGCCAAATTTATCATTCGAAGGACAAAAAGTCTTTAAATAAATATGTATAATTAATCTTGCACTGTAAACGCCTATAAACCTTTTAAACTATAATGCAACCCTCGGGTAACATAAATTGTATAATCCTCCATGCAGTGGTCAACTGCAAATGGTACAATAAATTACTTTAAGCCTAGAATAGGATTATTCGGTTGTTATTAGACAATAGAGGCTTTTAGCGAGCTTTTGAAATATAGTTTCTTTGGGCTGAAAGACGAGACAGAGGATGCAGAAAACCTCTTTTATCTTTGATAATAGTGGAAAGTAAGGACAGTAAGGATGTAAGGATTCTTGAAGCAAAATTAGTCTGTATTTAATACAATCAGCGGATAATATGGTGGAAAATACTACAATAATCCTTATGTAGTAATATACTTTTACTCAAAAACAGAAAAATAAAAAGATTTTTACCATTTTTTTTCGTTCGTTAATCTTAGAAACGAAATAACTTATTAATGTTGATCGTATTATTTTTGACTGTTTACTGCATTTGCTTTAGCGATGTCATGTGCGTTTACTGTGACGATAATTAATTTAGTTCACTGAACGATAACGAAGGATCCGTGGCTGTGCACAATGTTCCAATTAGCCAATAATGGCTTTACCACTTACTTCTATCCCGATTTTAATTCTTCTTTCTTTAAAACATTCGTTACCAAACGGCCAAAGGCGAGTTATTGCCTCATTACCGAGATATCGATACCTAACCTTAAAATTCATATACAAACCGCAACGAGTCAATGATTACAATATAAAGCTCAGTAAAATTAGATAAAAAAAAAATATGTAATCGCAGAAAAGTGGCGATATTTCATCAGAGTGGGAGTGACTCGCCATAGCCAGGCCTGGTAAGTTGAACTCGAGCGATTTTACCACGTTTTTATTAATTCGCTTTCTTCTCTGTTTGTTTTGTTTGTCGGTATACATTTTGCCACCGATTTTAAACTAACTTTCCGACGAGCGGAAGACTTTAAACTTTAAGCATGGCTCAGAATTAAATGACAATGCAATATTAGCTCACTTCCTTGTCAGTCTGTTTGTTTGCTTGTCTGTTCGGTACAAATTTTGCAATCGATTTTAAAATAACTTCCCGCTGAGCAAGATATCTGGAAATTTAAATACAGCTCAGAAATGGATGACAATACAATATTAACTTGCTTTCTTGTCTGTCTGTTTGTTCACTTGTCTGCTCGGTACAAATTTTGCAATCGATTTCGGTCTGTTCGGTAGAAATTTGTAAATGATTTGAAACTAAAGATTAAGAGGCAGAAAATAATCATTTAAATAGAAAATAAATACATATCACTTTTTAAAACGTATAAAATAGAATATAATACAGATTTTTAATCCCATACAGATTTCTAACCCCATATATATTGTCCTGAAAATTTGTAATTGTGAATTTTTAATAGTTATGAATATACCTGTAAGATTTAAAACACAAAACGTGAGATGTAATAGATAATAACTATTGTGTAAGTTTTCTCAGCGACACCTACTCCTTACATTTCTTACTATTATCTATCGCATGCACCGCACGTTTCATATAAATATATATATATATATATATATATATATATATATATATATATATATATATGTATATATATATATATATATATATATATATATATATATATATATATATATATATATATATATTGTTATTTTTTTACATTATATAAGAGAAACTTAGCTCTAAACCAACTGAAAAAACTTTATACTATAAGGAAAAACATGCTCTGTTCTAACACAGTTAGAGACAAAGTACTATCTCAGATTGCAAGAATACCACGAAAGGGTGGAAGCCTTTCCTACGGTAGTGCACCGCCATCTGTAGATCGGTTTCGAACTTGTTAGTTCTCGTTAGTACAGAATAGGCTAGCGCACTTCAGCATCGGAAAAGTAAATCCTTTAAGCAACTTATATTAGACAAAATATGAAATCTAATACAAGTGGCGCCATCTCCCAGCATTCCACGCAATCTGAATATAAAATCTCGTAGAGATCTGTATAAATAAACTGAAAGTTGATAATATACTTGCAGTTGGGTGTATAAAAATACAATTATGTAAGAGAAACTTAGTTCTCAACCAACTGAAAAAACCTTATACTATAAGGACAAACTCTGTTCTAACACAGAGACAAAGCACTATCTCAGATTGCAAGAATACCAGGAAAGGGTGGAAGCCTTTTCTATGGTAGTGCACCGCCATCTGTAGACCGGTTTCGAACTTGTTAGTTCTCGTCAGTACAGAATAGGCGAGCGCACTTCAGCATCGGAAAAGTAAATCCTTTAAGCAACTTATATTAGACAAAATATCTACAGATGGCGGTGCACTACCATAGGAAAGGCTTCCACCCTTTTCTGGTATTCTTGCAATCTGAGATAGTGCTTTGTCTCTAACTGTGTTGGAACAGAGCACGTTTGTCCTTGTATAAGGTTTTTCAGTTGGTTGAGAGCTAAGTTTCTCTTACATAATTGTATTTTCATACACCCAACTGCAAGTATATTATCCATTTTTGATTTATATATACAGATCTCTACGAGATTTTATATTCAGATTGCGTGGAATGCTGGGAGATGGCGCCGCTTGTATTAGATTTCATATTTTGTCTAATATAAGTTACTTAAAGGATTTACTTTTCCGATGCTGAAGTGCGCTAGCCTATTCTGTACTGACAAGAACTAACATGTTCGAAACCGGTCTACAGATGGCGGTGCACTATCATAAGAAAGGCTTCCACCCTTTCATGGTATTCTTGCAATCTGAGATAGTGCTTTGTCTCTAACTGTGTTAGAACAGAGCACGTTTTTCCTTATAGTATAAGGTTTTTTCAGTTGGTTGAGAGCTAAGTTTTTCTTATGTAATTGAATTTTTATACACCCAACTGCAAGTATATTATCCACTTTTGTTATTTTTTTGCTTTTTAACACTTTTTTAGAAGTCGGTTCAATATTTTTTTATAAAAATTGTATTTAAATTCATGTATTTTTCTGTTTTATTTACAGATCTAGGCTCTACTTTAGAAAATCATGCGTACCATGCTAAAAATTAATAATTTTTTCTAATTAAAAATTGATAACCTTTGTATAACAGATAGATGTTCTTAATTGCATGTTGACTATTTTTGGGAAAGTGTTTAAAACCATGCATAAGTACCTAATGTAGCCGAAAATATTTAAACATTTTTTTAATACAACTGGTACTTTAAAAATTATAAATTTTAAATTGCGTTTAAAATTTCCCGCCAAAACGTCAATACTTGTCACTTGACCGATATGACGTCACACTGGTAAACTGACAAGGGTATATACATTTTTTTCGTAATTTTTGTGATATCAGATGAGTTCTAAGTTATTTTAAGTGTTATGTGGTGCCTCAGTGTACGTTCGGAAAATAATAGAAAAATGTGGCTTCAGCTAACCGGGCACTATTCGTTTTATTTTAGTTTTGAGTTTATAAATACCGATTATTACTATTATGTATTTATTATGGGTTGCGGAAATAATAATTATTGATAAATTACCTACATGGAGGTCTTCATATTTCTAAAATTGGCCACCATAAAATAATCAATTCTCGGCAAAATCGAACTATTTGCTTTAATAAATCCACTTTCCTTCATGAGAAAATTTCTTAGAATCTTTTTTAAAGAGAAAGTAAGCAAATTTCGAAGAAATTACATGAAAATTGAACTAGGCAACGTTGCCCTTGACAGCGATCATGAATGTGACATAAAACCAATAAATTTATAGGTCGTGACAGCGATGACGTTGACTGCATTCTTTAAAGTAATTATCACATGATCAAAGTGAAAAAAGTAAAACTGATTACCATGTTCTTTTGAATATATATTTACTCGTCATTAGGTCGAAATGATCATGATTACTTCAAGTGATAGAACTGGAAGTAATAATGACTCAAAAGAATAACCGTATCATGACGGAGTGCCAGCGATGACGTTCACTTTGATTAATGTTCGTTGTGACGTGACACAAAGAAGATTTAATTACATTTTTATTATTAAATGAAAATAAAATTCCTTAAAAATAAAGAAAAATATTGTGCTTTTTAGGATTTCTATTGTGGAAATTACCGTTTCGCGACAAAATTATATTTTTATTTGAATACATCCCAATTCCACCTCTAATATTTTTCATATCTATGTACATCGATTACTCTGGAACGGTAGCACCGATTTGAATTAATTTTTTTACGTTATGTTCAGGAAGTTTCTGCGGTGGTCCATAATATTTAGGATGAAATTGGTGCAGTAAAATCCAGGATGATGGTAATAATATGGCGAAAAAAAATAATTTCTCCGATTTTCTCTAAAAATAGCATGGAGGAGCTTTTGGGGTCGCACATAACGAATCTGAAATTATTTTTAAAAAATTTAATATGGCAGATCCAATATGTCATATAAAAAAATATATTTTTTTCCGATTTTCTCCAAAATTGGAATTGGGAAGTTTTCGGGGCCACACGTATTGATTTTGAAATTATTTTTTAAGAATTCAAAATGGTGGATCCAATATGGCGAACAAAAAATTAATTTTGTTTGACTTTCTTCGAGATTGTGTTTGTTTGAACGTCATAGACAATGATGTTTCTTGCGAAGTAGTAGATATCTGTTGGACTTCCATTGTCTTTATTTTTGTTAAATATCACGACGTTTCGGCTAGTAGTTATCTCTATCTATCAGCTATCGATAACTACTAGCCGAAACGTCGTGATATTCAACAAAAATAAAGACAATGGAAGTCCAACAGATATCCACTAGTTCTCCGAGATTGATATAGGAGAGTTTTCGGAGTCGCACTTAACGGACCTGAAATTATTTATAAAAAATTTAATATAGCGGGTCCAGTATGGAGGACAAAAATTATTTTTTTCCGATTTTCTCTAAAATTCGTAAAAAGGTGTTTTCGGGGTCAAACATAACGAATCTGAAATTATCTAAAAAAAATCCTTACGAGGACCCAATATGGAGCCCTAAAAATTTTACATATTTCGATTTTCTTCAAAATTTGTATAGGGGCGTTCTAGAGGGTGTAAATTACGAATATAAAATAACTTCTCAAATATTCAGTATGGCGAATCCAATATGGCGGACTAAAAATTTCACATTTTTCGATATTATTCAAAATTGGTTCTGGGTCGTTTTTGAAGGCATAAATAGCGGATTTAAAATTATTTTAGGAAATTTTAATGGGTCAGATTCAATCTGATGGTCTAAAAATGCCACATTTCATATTTTGTTCAAAATTGGTACCAGGTGATTTTTGTGTGTATAGATTCACAGTAGATTAAGAGGTAAAAATATTTTTTTGAAAATCAATATAGTGGATCCAGTAGGGTAGGTTCAACATTTTATATTATTCATATTTTTTAAAATTTGGTATAAGGGGGATCGTAGGTTATGAATCTCAAGTTAATTTTTTTAGTTAAATATGACAGATACAACATGGGGGACTAAAAACTACATTTTTGAGATTTTTTCCAAATTTTATATTGGAGGTTTTTTGGGGCGTATGTCGGACCAAAAAATTTAAGTCTCAGGTTCTTTAAATATCGATATTAGAAGATTTTGGGGCCTATATTATTTATCTAAAATAATTTAAAATTTAAGATGGTGGATTTACTATGGCGGACTAAATATTTGTTTGATATAATTTCCTTCAAAACTGGTATTTGGAGATTTCCTAGAATCAAAGAATTATTAGTTGCTTATTTTAGTGTTGTGTACAATTTTGAATAAAATGGGTATTTTTTCTAACCTTAAAATCATTGTGAGGTTTATTAATCTCGCTTAGTACTTAATATCAAATAATTTATGGATATCGTAACAAATTTAAAACTAAAAATCGAAAAATAAAATTTTTATTAAAAAATCGAACCAGCTTCTAAAAAAAGCGCTGAAAAGCAAAAATGACAATATAAATTTTAATATAAAATTGAGAATTTTGAAGTTGGCGTCAAATTATTTCTAAATAAAACAACTACCAACACGAGATATATACAAACTATAGTAACAAAGCGAATCACATCTTCTCAAATATTAGTCTGGCGCCGACTTCAAAAATTTCAATTTCATATAAAAATTTATATTGTTATTTTTCGCATTTTAACCCTTTTTTTAGAAGTCGGTTCAATTTTTTTATAAAAATTCTATTTTTACATAACAAATAACACCCTTCTTGCTAGCAAATGCATTATTTTGTATCTAGTACCAAATGTTTATTGCACATAACTAGGCTAGTAGTTATGAAGGCGGGGCTCTAGCCCACCTCGATGGCATCTGTCCCTTTTCAGCCCTTTACCATCCGAAGAAGTGCTGAAATCCCGCTGAAACCCTAACCAAAACGACCTTATTGCCGAAGAATGTGACGTAATAGCCTAAGAAGTGCCTGAAATTCTCCTGAAACGCTAGCCAAAAAGGCCTTATTGCCGAAGAAGTCCTGAAAAAACCCTACCCAAAAAGGCCTTATTGCCAAAGAAGTGTCCTAGTAGCTTAAGAAGGACAAAAATAGTCCCTAGCCAAAAAGGCCTTATTGCCGAAGAAGTATCGACAATGACGTCATTTACCAGAGGCTATTGAAATGACCTTGAATCGTAAGAAAATAATGTTGTTTCGTAAAGTAGTTGATAGAAAAAATAAATTAGATTGGAATATTGGGTAAAATAAAACAAAATTTTATATATCAGAGTGGTATATTGGGTAAATTAAATTACAAAAATAATTACATATGTTAATTATATATATAAAATGTTATTACGTTTTAACACTAGAAAAAAAATGTAAAATAGTCTTAGCAAAATGAGGTTGTGTATTTTTTCGTTCTTCTTTGTAACACTTGAGACAAAGATATTTCCCGCTTTTATAATGTGCCTTAACTTTGTAACCAATTAAAAGTTTTTTGCATAATTTACACACACTATGAGCTTTACATAAACGACGAAAACCTCTTCTTGCTACTTGAATTTTATAATAGGTATAATTTTTACAACTACCAAACGTACTAACTGGATTTTTAATCATCATCACTGTCGTCATCACCATCATCCTCGTCGTCGTCATCATCGTCGTCGTCGTCTTCTGAAGTAATTTCTTGTTCTGCGTCTTCTTCTTCTTTGTCACTGTTATAGTAATAAATTTCTACATAGTCATATTTTTCATTTTGATTAAAATAAAATCTTTGATATATACTTTCCCCTTTATGGGATGACAGATTTTCAGTTCTGACTAGTTCGTTGTCTTTGAACCAAAGCAATTTAATTACATAACTGTAACCCATGACTATAACACTGATAGAATGAATGTTTTTCCTCAATATCAACTGGTTTTATAAATGGTAGCGGAGCAGGGGGAAAGAGGAGGAGGATGATGATGATGATGATTAGAAGGTATAAAAGCATTGATTTCATTAAAAATTGCATCATTTTATTCAATTCAAGAAAAATGTCAGTACCAGAAAGAGTAAAGTGCCCCAAATGTAAGGGTGAAACCGATTTATACAATCATAAATGTGTGGCTTGTGAAGTACGTCAATACTTGAAAGAAATCCATGGTGCCAAACATTTACCATCGCATTATTTAAATAGTCAAGAAAACAGAGGCAATGATCGACAAAATGGACAGGGGCCATCCAATTCACGAAGATCATAAAATTTATATACAATATATATATTTAAAAAAATTAAAAATAAAAACTTTATATTAATTTAAATGGTTTTATTTGATATACACTACTACTACTATAAGGGAAAAAACTGAATAAATTAGGTATAGTGAAATAAAAAAGTCAAAAAACAAAAAGGATATATTTACTCTTATTTTACATATATTGTACCGCTTCGTGTTATTAGAAGCGGTCCAACCTCTTCATACTCTGACTCATAATCGTCCTCATCATCATCGTCTGAGAATTTGACATAATTGAAGAAGAAATTGTCATCATCATCATCGTCTTCATATTCAGAGATTTGGAGGACACCATTACTATTACCAACTTCTCATCCAGAAATAAAAAAATCAAACAAGTAAATTTCGAATTTGAAAAATTTAGAATTAATTGTTTTTTAAAAATTATATCCCCAAGGTAGAGTGTCGGTGAAAGAATAATTTATATACCGTTTATCATCTCGAGGATTTAAGGCAATTTTCTCTTGCTGTACCGTAAAAACCTCATATTTCGTCGAAACTATTTGATTTTGAATAATATGTGTTTTTTGATAATGAAACAATGAGTTAAAATAATCTTCAAAAGTTATTTCTTTAATGACTGACTTACTGATTCCTTTAGCGCGTTTTGTTATGCCAAAATTTGATATAAAACTGTCTATATCACGTTGTGTATGTTCAAGATTAATCATTTTTTAAATTTTTTCCATTTTTTCAACCTCATTTGATAAAATTTTTATAGTGTATAATTTTGAACGTAAACCAATAAATTCAGTCATAATATTCCCATTATTTTCGTCCTTCATTAGCCCCAAGACTTTTTTATTTTTTAATGGAATGTTATATATATTATTAGGAGGATAGTCTGATGTATCAAATTTATCTATGTTGTTTTTAATGAAGGAATAAATGTTGTCAGTTTTAAAATGATAAATTAGACTATCAGTGTCCGTGTATAATAATTTAACATTGGGACCAAATTTTGGTAATATAAAATCGTAATGAAAATTATACAAAAACGTTTTAGAAATGTCCAAAATGCACATACCTAAGTAAATAGGTTTATTAAATTTTAATTTTAATCTTTTCATTTCAATAATAACCATATTATCATCAAATATTTCACAACTGAGAAAGTTAGGTTGTGATATATAATAATTTGCACCATATTTTCCGAACCACTTGTTAACAATTTTAATGTCCTTATATTTTCTAATATTTTCCATGGTTTTTCCAAAGCATGCATTAACCATTAATTTAGGATTGTTTTTTTCAAAATCATTTGTTGCTGCTTGGCGTAATTTTATGTTTAAATCTATATATTTTTTTAACCAAGCAGATTGTTTAAATTGTAAACATCTATGAATTTTGCTAACTTTTAGACCAAACTTTAGAGCTTGTTGTAAATTTAAATAATGTATAACGTATCGTTTTTTGTTAAAAAAGGTTGTTAACAATTTGGGAATATTAGATTCTGAATTGGGTGGTATCAAATGTTCCGGACACAATGGTAAATCTTTATGAGTTTCAAACAGTTCTTGGGGATAATGAAGATCAACCTCGAGAATATAGCCATGTGTATTATTTGCCTCCAGGCTAAGAAGATAATGTTGAAAAGCAATTTCATCATTGGAATTTTGTAATTCCAACCATTCAAATTCACCTGTGGGCAAAGCAAAACTCATTGCTGTTCCGTAGAGATTATTCACATCGAAATACATTAGATATGATTCGGGAATTTCAGGATTATAATCATTTCCCATATATCTGTTATTTGCTTTACCATAACGATTGGAACATTGGAAAATACCACCTCTGATTCCACGTTCAATAAAATAAATCATATCAATGTCATCCAACAGTTCCAATTCTACACTACTCATTTTAAGCATAGCATCAAATACAAGTCCTGGAGCAGTATAATAATGAAGGCTATCCAATTCGTAATGTTTTAAGCATGTTTGGCGAAAATTTTCAAAGATGTCCGTTAAAAGAATCACATCTGTTTTTAGATATAATTCTGCATATTCCTGTAGTGTTTCCAGGGAAAATATACGCCAAACATTACAAGCGTGCTTGTAATCCTCTCCAGAAATGTCTTTATTATTAATTTTACTATAAAATTTTTCTAAAGGTGGTAAACATTTATCGTTTAATTTTTCCCAACAATCAAGATATTCATATGGGAATATACCCTTACGGGTTACTAATTTGAATTTTTCATCATCGTTGAAAAATTTCCGACAAACTGTTTTTTGTGAATCGTTTAAATACGATGCCAATTTATCAAGACTACTAGCCATAAATCGAAAAGGATCCAAAAATCGAAACTGAACTTTTGTGTTTTCTATGTGTTTCGTAAAAGATATATATTTTTCCTTGTTGAGTGGCAGTAAAGACATTGAACCTTTAATTTCCGTACACAATGGTTTAATTAAAAAATGGCTATCGTATCCAGATGAATTATGAAACACTACAGGAACAACATGTGAATCTTGAAATTTCAAATTACAATAATTATGAGCAGCTCCACGATATTTTCCTGTTAGATGACAATGATCTCTTACTTTAATATCACTAGAACAAAATGGCTTTGCACACAAATAACATTTATCTGCGTAATAGAAACTATGTTTTTCCTGAGTAGTTAGAGGTTGCATGGGAATAGGATTTCCAAGAATATAATTTATATCATGCGCGATTTTAAAAAGCTGTTGAACAAACCACAATTCACAATTTTTTCCAGTAAACATGTCAAATTTAGAAAGTGAGTCATCATACGAGCACTTTAAATAATATGCAACGCTAAAAGCTTCATGTTTTTGTACTCGTTGTGATTTTTCAGTATAATTATTAGATAAGTTATTATTAGTAAGAAGAAGACTTTCAATATCTGCATATATTACAAATGGGACAAGATTTTGATTTTTAATATTTGTAAATTTTAAAATTTTGTCTTTGGGGAAAATAATTTTCGAACTATTTAACATTTTACAATCAGTTAAATGTCTATTTAAAATTGCTTCTGTCTTGAAATGATTAAGACATCTTTCACAAAACCATTTGCGATTCTTCAAATTCCCCACTTGATGATTAACCAAACGAGATAAATTTTTAATATAAGCAAAATGGAAATATGATTTTTCTTGTGACTTTTCATTATCGTTCTTACTTTCTTTCCAGCTATTATAATATTCACAAGATATCATAAGCAAATTAATTTTGGGTGTAAAGTCTGTTTTGCTTAGAGTTAGCGGAACAATTTCTCTCTTATTATCATCATCGTCATTATCGTTAAGAACTGTAAAAATGTTAATTGATAAATTATTCATTTTTTCAAATTTTGGAATATCCTTAAGGGAAATGGGAAATTCTATACCGTCAAATTTTAAAACTTGTCTCACATTTGGGTATGATGAAATACGATAGGGTTTTTTACCAATAGGTGGTGGGTATAATGCTGCTGTAACAGCATACAGAAAACAATATTCATCATTATTTTGAATATTGATAACACTTTTAGTTTTTTGAATAAAATCAGGCAAAGGAATATAGGTTGAAATACCACCACCACCTCTAATGGGATTATAAGAATTAATATTTACTTTAAGATATAATATTTGATATAAACTCCAACCAGAGTCACGCTCTTGAAACTCTTCAAGTTTAACGAGAATTTTAGCAATTAAATTTTCTCTATACCACGAAAGCAAATTAGTTGTATGATCAATTACTTCGTTTTTACTGGAAAAAAATTTGAAAGCAGTTTCATTCGTTTGAGGTTTTATAAACAGACCAGCAAAAGAAGCGTTTATTTTCAATAATGATTTTGTTAATTCTTTTTTAATTTTCAATGAAAAGCTTCGAAAACATTTCTCTAAAAATTCCTTTGGATCTTTAATATTTATATTCGAAATAAGACCGGTTTTTATTCTTCCACTGAAACAAGAATCGATATCCTGCCAAACTAAATTTCTAATTTTTTTAACATGATTTGCTTTAATTCTAAAGTTAATTAAATAATTTTTCAAAATACTTAAGTTAGATTCGATTCTTGAAAAATTTCTTACACATTTTTTATTTTTAGATTTTATAGCTTTTTTCAAGTTCAAAATGATTTTTTTTAAGTGAATAATAAATCTTAGATATTCCCCCCTTGTTTTAATAATTCTACTAACTTGTTCGATTTTCTTTATTGCCTCGGTTGAGATTTCATCGAGGAAAAGGACATTGTTGTTGTCGTTGGTACTGGTAGTAGCGGTGGAGGAGGAGGAGTAGGAGGAGGCGTTCATATTCTTTTGTGAACTCATGTTTGTTACTACAAACATAAAATAAAAAAAAAACATGCATGAGACTTTAAATAAATAGCGACAAAAATCTTAAATATCCCTAGCGTTGAACCTTCCGCGAACAGCGAATTTATACACATACACCCTGTATGGTAGGGTGATGTTACTCACTGTTCCTTGGGTCACGAAGCTAATAAAATATCCCTAGCGTTGAACCTTCTGCGAACAGCGAATTTATACACATACACCCTGTATGGTAGGGTGATGTTACTCACTGTTCCTTGGGTCACGAAGCTAATAAAATATCCCTAACGTTGAAGCTTCCGCGAACAGTGAATTTATACACATACACCCTGTATGGTAGGGTGATGTTACTCACTGTTCCTTGGGTCGCGAATCTAATTTTTTTTTCACTTCACTTCACTTCTTAAAATTATAAATAATAATAAAAAGAAAAAACTTACCAATGGTTCTATTTGGTCTTTGTAATTATAGTCGGCTACTGATTTGTTTTCTTTGGACTGTTGAGTTGTACTGTATTCTCGACTAGGCAAATCGAGCGCTTTTATATGTTTGATGACGACAAAGAATCATGCACAAGATAAGTTAAAATTAATGCAAAACATGTGAGTGATAGATAGTTTCTATCAATAGAATAATGCAATCAAACAAATAACACATGATCTAAATATTGCAACTATAGGAAAATTTTCCAAGATACATGTGTGTAATTTTATCAAGCAAGAAACGCGTGTTCAATGCTATTACAAGTTTAGGAAATTTTCTGTTGTATGACTATCAAACGTGACGTTGGTTAATTTTTCCAAAAATGTGTTTAAATACGACTCGAAATTGTTAGAGAAGCATAGTTAATCGACAACAACAACATTCAAGACTTGAAGAAGAACCAAAAAAGAAAAAATGGCCAACAACCCTCTAGTAATGTCGTCAACAATTGTGGTCCTGAGTGAAGACCCTGTGAATTTGCCTATTAAGTGGTTGGCGGTGGTGGTTAAGCAATTATTCCCGTAAGTTTATTTTTTGACTATTTTTTTTTAATTACTTTTATTTTACCTTTGTTTCTATAGAACATTTTCCAAATTTTCCAATCAACTTTGAACAAATGTCAAAAATATTAAATTTTTCGATCTAACCAATAATAATAATAATGACCATAAGTTCGATTTTCTTGAAAGATCGTTATCAGCCGGAATGACGAAGTCACTTTTTTTGCTATTTGCGCACGTCTCACTCTTTTGGTTTCGTCAGAAAACGCCTTTTGGTCAACTGCGCACTTTGGAAAAATTTTTTTTTTGCTGTTTTCGTAAAATTTAGATCTGGAGAATTCGAAATAGACTATTTTTAAGTGATTTTGAGCCTCATTTTACCTATGTATATAGCGTAAAAAGGGCACTATTGTTTTAAATGTAATTTTTTTAGCTGTTATGAATAAAACATGGTCTTTTAACTTTAACAAACAAAATTTATGATAAAATATTTATTTATTTCTTTTTTGATTTTCAGATGGGGCCTTAAAGAAATCAAGATTAAAAAAGATAAAATTTTCATTCATCTTAATTATACGCCGGCGGCAAAAACTTTAAAGCAAAAGTTTGGTCAGCTGCCTATCCGGTTCATGAGGGTCCATCTAAACAATGACGAGGAGTTCAAAATTCTGGAACAAGTAGTTAGACGCTACAAATTCAACTTAGTAGCAGAAGATGTTCCCTTGGAGGCGGGCCCCATCAAAAAAATACTGCCCTCACCTTACTATCCAAAGTATCTTGGATCCACCTCATCATCATCATCAATTACTGTGGATGGTGATAGTGATGATGATGATGATGATGATAATGGGAATAGTAGTAGGAACGAAGAACCACCTAGGAAAAAGATGAGAAAATCATCTCATCAACCTCCACTACTACTACCACCTCTATCACCACCACCGCCACTACCATCAGCATCAACATCAGCAGCATCAGCTAAAGCAGTACCGTCAACATCGGTAGCAGCAGCAGCAGCAGCGGAACAAGAGGTAGGTGGTAGTAGTGGTGGTGGTGGTATTATCGAAGAAGATGATGACTTAATATTTAGCCAGAAATGGTGAAATGAAATGGTCCGATGTAATTTTTTTTTTTTACTAATAAATGTTATTTTTTTAATTGTTTTTTTTTTATTTTAAAAAACCAAATAGATTCCTTTAGTAAAATTATCATCATCGTTAGAAAAAATGGCAGCTAGAGCACAAATGCAGCAACAACAACAGGAGCAAGATTATCACTGCTGTGTCACTCCAGAGTATAGAGATGGTTGTTTGACACCACCGAAACTTTTTGAAGTAGCTGCGAATCGAATAAGTCTACAGCTGAAAGATATCAATGATATATCTCGTTTGGACTTGCCAAAAGTATGTCAAAACGAGATAAGATCACAGTATTGGAAAAATAATTATTTTAAAATATGTTAAAATAAATCTTGTTTTTTTGTTGAATGTAGTATTTTATTTTCCCCCTCAAACCTATAGGATTGTTAGGTTACTAATTAATTAATTTGCTAAATAAATAAAACACAAAGTAGGTTTAGGTTTTTTTTTATTTATTTCAAACAATATACCATATACCAGTGATACAAATTATAAACATTTTCTAAAGCACAGTATACATTATTATTATAATCATGCATATGACAGTGGTGTGATTTAAATAATTCCTTCATTTTATCAACTGTTTTATATTTTGGATCATCTGCAACATTAACAATGAGATTGGAACCATTTGGGTATTTTTGCAACCAGTCCATCTTTTCTTTGCCATTCACCATACTGTCATATTCGTAGAACCAATATAAGCATTTAAAAACGCAGACATTTCTTCTGGTTTAAGTTTAGCGTGATAGGCGTCAGTAGCATCATCAACATCTTCATCCCAAAAATTATTTTCTATTCCATGTATAGTATTAGCGGTATAATTGATAAAACTTTGTACCTTGTCACTAAATTCTCCCACATTTATTGGTAATTTCACTAATCTGTGTACATGTTCCTTGGTTAATGAATTGTAAATAGCTATTTCCTGACACATAAACGGTAAAACATCATACTGGAACCCTTGAACATCCACAAAGAGAATATTTGTTTTGTTTTCACACGACACTTTTGTTTTGTTTTCAAATGACATTTTTTTTTGTTGGCTGTTGCTGCTACTAGTATTGTTCTTGTTCACTTTAAACAAAATGTTGAAATAATTGCAGGATACAGTTTCAGACCAATTTATATACATCGTTTGGAGTGGGGATATCTTTAATCAGTTTGTATTTTGACAATACTTGTTAGAGGATTATATTTAAGTTTTTTATCGTGTAAAATCAATACATAGGCACATGTGTCTGTTGGAATATTTTCACTGGTTTAAAATTCCAATCTGATGTCAACAGTGCCATTTTTCAATGTGTCCACTTGATAACAGCAATCTATCACTACTAAAGGTGCAATTTCGATAAATTTTTTAAATGTCAAACAAGGTTGTCCAACATTTCTATAGTAATAAGACTGTTGAAATCTGGCATACATTTCATACAAAATGCTCACTTGTTGTCTATCAAAATGAACATTTAAATTATCGTATGGATAAATTTCCGAATTGAGATAGGCTTTGAAATTGGTTAAGTTACAATGATCAAAGTGACTAATATCCTTTGATAATTGATTTCGTCGTTTCGTTTGAAAACCAAAAATGAGATAACGCGGCTTTTCTAACTGATTAATCGATTTTACATTCCAAGTATGTTGCGTGGATTGTTGCAAAAGCGGATACTCATGCAATTCCCATCCTCGAAATGACACCGTTAAATCTCTTCCTTTTTCAATGTAACTTAAAAGTTTCAATTTTGCCTCATCATCCACTCTAACATGTTCAATTTTCCATGTTATTTTATCGAGACGAATGTTTGGTTTTTCACCTGCCTTATTTGTAGTGACTGAATTGCTATCGGAAAAACTTCGTATAAGCGTTAATTCTTGTTTAATATTTATGATGATTTTTCGAAAATCTTCAAAAACACCCATAAGAATTTTTAAAGGAATACAAACATTAAAATGTCCTTTTGACAACATTTTCGGTTTTTCAAGATGATTCCAACCGGCATTGTGATAACGTAAATAGTCTTGTTCTGTAAAACTGACATAACCTTTTAGGAGAGATGTAATACCTGGATTTCTTACACGATCCACAACCGTTCCACCCAGTTCATAGCGAATTTCATCAAATAAAAATGCAAAAGCATTATTTGTCAATTCAATGGTATCACTTGCTTTCCCATGTTCATCTACAACGACACCTTCAAGTTCGAGGAAACTTTCAGCTGGATATGTATAAATATCTTGAGTCTGAATAGGAATGCGAATTTCATCGGATTTATTTAAACTTGTATTGGCATAGGGTAAATAACTGTGGTATTCTTTACTGGTAATTGAATTATCACTGATGATTCTTTCACTCACGTTCAAAATATTCATTATTGCTATTACTACTACTACTACTACTGCTACTACTACTACTAACAATTTCCTTTTTACAAAAACAAACTATAAAGAGTCTTCGTACACCAGATCTAAAATTCAATTTAAATCTGTACCAAAAGTTTTCCTTTTTAATTTTCTTTCTTCGAGCAATTTTTTCTTTTTTAATGTAACAATCTAAATCCCAAAGACTGTAAAAATTTGCGATTTTGTGATGTTAACTGTTTCAAGTTCTTTCGTACACTAGTTTTATCATACACTGTGGTTTTATTTATACTGCTGCTGCTGCTGCTGCTACTACTACTACTGTTGTTGTTGTCATTTAGAGAATCAGAGTAATAAAGATGGTAATTATATCTAAATACCATTTTTTTTCTATGTTGACACTTCTTTCAGATGAACTCTGACTGTTATCAATTCCCGATTGAAATTAACTAAATCACCCTCTTGATCGGTTATTTTTATAATGATTTCATCCAAATAGTGAGTATTTATAGGTAAATAAATTACATTGGTGGGGGTTTCCACAATTTTATAACCTGGCGGTACAGTTGGATAAAACATGTGTAAAATATGAGACGGTTTATCATTATTGAAGGAATTGGTCACTAAATTACATTCACAACATATAGCATTAACTTTGGTTATATTAATGAGGTAATCGGATACATGAAGTTTTTGTGCTGTCAATGTTCGGTTTTTAAAACCTAGAATAGTATTGATAGAGTACGGTTTTTCAAAATGAATATCCTTTGTTGATTTTATCTCACACCTTAAAGTATTATAATTTACGCGAATTTTAACTAAATCACTGGCTTCTTTTAAATTAGTAGGACTGTCTCTTTTCTTTTTCTTCTTCGATGGAATAGGAGGATCGTTTAATTTTACAATTTCATTTCTAGCATCATCCTGATTACCATTATCATCATCATCATCATCATCACTACTCTCATTTTCTACTAATCTTTGTTGTTGTTGTTGTTGTGGTATTGGCTCCTTTTGTTGTGGTTGTTGTAATTTTTTAACACCTCCAAGAGAATCATTTATTGTACGAGAAATATCATTGATCTCGTATGTCCCTTCGGGTATTTCAATTACAGATTCACCAAAATAGAATTTATTGTTTGTTTTGTCAACATTTGGAATTGAGTTGTAGGTAACAAAATTAATTAAACCCAATTCATAATTTTTAGATTCTTGTAATATTATTGGTGGGTGTAATTTTAGAGATAAAAAGGATTGTCTACCCGATAAGGTAAATATATAACTCATGTTCTCTATTTAAAGGTTAAAATAAAACTAAAATATATTTGTTGTACAATATATATTTATTTATTTAAAAATTCTAAACATAAATGCCCACAATTAAATGTATTAAATTTCTGATAAATACCATAATTATAAATAATGTCTACTGGTCCATTTGAACGAAAATAGTCGAGAACCTCCAAGGGCGGTCGAAGATTGCCAAAACTGTCAAAATATACAACTTTATTTCTGAATTTCTTATAGGCTGTCCAATGTGTCCCATGTCCATTCAAATTATCCAAATTTATTATACCTCTTTCATTGTTGGATCCAATTTTCTTTGGTAAGGCATCACGCATAAATACACCACGAAAATGAGGAATACAAAATTGTTTGGCATACATAATCAAATCAATATTGGTTAATGGTCTATTTGGTAAATTTATTAACTGATTCGTGGTTGTAGTGGTGGTGGGTATAAAAAAACACCCAATCCTTTTTTATATGGTTTTAAAACAAGACCTTTACCTAAGGCTATACTTTCCATAGAACGGTTATGACGTTGTGATTCCTCCAATTGTTTTCGAGCAGCTCGTGCATCATTGATGGCTTTTGCTACACCGGCAGCTGCTCCACCCAAAGAGCCTAATGCAGACAGGGCAGCAAATATTGGTATAAGAGGTAAAACACCACCAACTTTGGGAATTTTAATGACACGAACACGATTGAAACTTGGTTGTTTGAAATTTTTTTTTATTTGTTTTGCTGCATTCAAAGCTACTAAAATAGCATTTCCCAAATTATTGGGCTTAGTTTTTAAAATATGCTGTTTAATTTGTTTTAACACTTTTTCAAATTTAACTTTTTTTATACCAGCACTTTTTCGTTTTGCTTTTTGCTGTTGTTTATTTTTTCTCAATTTTCGTTGCTTTGGTTTTTGCTTACGTTTAGTTCTAACCATTTTGACAATTTGAAAGCTACTAAACCAATCGTTGTCTTTTTTCTATACTTTTAGTATCAACATCAATATCATTATCGTCATCATCCATCTTACGTTTCTTATTGTTCTCGTTCTTTGACAATGATAATGATGATGTTGATGGATAAAGTATTGGTTCTTTTAAATCCAATTTTAACATCTTGTTTTGACCATTTCTATCATCATCATCAACATTTCTAGTATCAAGTCTTCTTTTTCCTTTAAGTCTATTTGGTTTTAATAATGGTAAATTTATACTTTCGGTATCAATATCCATTGGTTCTGCTTCTTCTTCTTCTTTTTGTTTTTTCACATTTTTTTTCTTTTTTGTGGAATGATTACGAGCTTTAGGAATTTTTTTCTTGGTATTTTTTGTATTGTTTTTAGTATTATTTTTAGTTTTTACCAACGATGATGATGATGATGACGATATTGATTGATTTCTTTTAAATTCTTCAATACTTTTTCGAATATCATTTAATAAGTTCTGTGAAGTACGTTTTACTTTTTCCAATGTTGTAAGACATTTTTTAATACTTTGTTGTTGTTGTTGTTGTTGTTGTTGTTGTTGTTGTTGCTGTTGTACACCCATTCCAAGTTTTACTTTTGCCTTCATTATACCAGCTACTCCCAATGCACTTAATCTTTCACCTATGGATGCGTCTTTCGATCTGAACCGTTTCATTGCATTTCTAGCTAATATATTATCAGCTTGATGACGGTATGTTAAATCTTTATTTTGAGAATATGCAATGTCATGAGCACGACAATTCTCATCCAACTGATTCACTCCACGATCACCACGTAATAAACGAGTCTGTAGTTTTGTACCTGGTCCACAAAAATTGTAACCAGGCAAATGTATTTCAAATGGTAATTTATTAATCATATTATTCACAAATCCTGAACCTGAGTAAAATTTCATGTTGACAATTAATCAACAACTGACTATAAATGATATGTAACACGTTAATTTAAATCATTTCTGTTTGAGTTCTCTCTTCTAAGTTATCTATATATATATATATATATATATATATATATATATATATATATATATATATATATATATATATATATCGAGATCATGAAAATTCTAAAACAAAAAACCAGTTTACCTATTGAGAACGCTGATGAGTTCAAACTACAAAATTCGTACAGAAAACATGGAATTTTATTTCCTTTTACAATACGATGTATCATTGTTGGTCCATCAAACTGTGGAAAAACTAATGTTATGATCTCGCTGATAGAACATGAAAATGGATTGAAATTTGAAAATGTTTATGTGTATTCACGTTCGCTGTACCAACCAAAATATTTATATTTAAATGAATTACTGACTCCTATAAAAGGAATAAATTATTATGCATTTAGTGCTAGTGAGAATATTGTGCATCCATCTGAAGCAAAACCTAATTCCATATTTATTTTTGATGATGTGGCATGTGACAATCAAGATATTATTCGAGAGTATTTTAGTATGGGTAGACACAATAACATTGACTCGTTTTATTTATGTCAAACGTACGCAAAGATTCCCAAACATCTAATACGAGATAATGCCAATGTACTTGTTATCTTCAAACAAGATGATTTAAATTTAAAACATATTTATAATGATCATGTTGGTTCTGATATGTCATTCGATAATTTTAAAAATATGTGTTCGTATTGTTGGAGGAAATCCTATGGATTTTTAACTATTTTTAAAGATTATGATCTCAATAATGGACGCTATCGACTGGGATTTGATCATTTTATAATAGCATGATATCTCCAAAAATAGTTTAGTCAAGATCTGTACCCTATCACAAGCAGACAGCAAATCCTGTTTTCAACCTGATCAAACTTATTTACAATCAATCAATCAGATAAAACCTGTTCAAAGTAGGTCAAAACCTGATCAAACCTGTTCAAAGCGGATCAGAAGCGGATCAAAGCGGATCAAAGCTGATTAAAAGCGGATCAAAAGGCGGATCAAAAACTGATTAAACACTGATCAAAAATATGAAATCTAAAGAAAAAGAACTGAAAAAAAATTTAATTCTTAAACGAAAAAATGTTAAAAATAAACTAAACTTATTGAAACATAGTGAAATTGCACAGGAACAAGTTTTTTTTACCCATAACCAAACATTTACAAAATATTCAAAGTGAGTTAAGTACAAAAGCTACAGCTGTAGCTGCACAACAACCAAAAATTGAAAAACAATCTGATGAAATAATTGAAACACCTAAACGATTCTATGGTAAAAGAAAAAAAATTATGTACGATGATGATGATGATGCTGATGGTGATGATGATGATGAAAATAAAAACGTAGACAAAACATTGGATTCAATTAAGGGAAGTGATAGTGAAAACGAAACTGAAAAAGATGAAAATAAAGAAGAAGAAGAAAATAATTCATCTTTCTTACAACAAGTAGAAGATTTAGAACAATATGATCCATTGCCTCGAAAATACATGTACGATTTGCATAACGATTCGCAAAACAAGTTTGATCACAAATATGGTATTCGATTTAATGCTAATACTGAAAAATTTTCCATTGGTGATTCTAATCTAAATATTGATGGTAAAGATATTATAGTGAAAAATAAACGTTACAAGGGAACTCCAGGTCTTTACGAACTACTTTTTAAAAAACAACCTGTAAACTTCTCCAAAGATGATGAAAAAAACTATCGAGAAATTATATTTAAAACAAATGCACATCGTCGTTACTATCAGTCCAATCAACAAATTGATGGAAGTAAATTACAAAAATACAAAAAAATTATAGCACCATATGTAATAGGTGATGGTTTATACATGAATGTTACCGATCATGCAATAGATTATGTACATTGGGATAATCCTAATGAACTAGTCGATAGATTACGTTTACTGTTGGCCTCTCAACAAGCTGGACACACTGGTCACAATAACGAAATCAATTCAATTGTAGAAGAACTGCGAGAAGCTAAAATTATTGAGTAAAAAAAAATGAATACATTTGTTACAGATGCAAAGCGAAAACTTGTCGAAGAAATTCACAAACCAGCAAGAATCAATTTTAAAAGACGACAGGTAATTATTAAATCTCTAAATGATCTATTTCAAGCAGATTTAGTTGAAATGATTCCCTATGCTAAAATAAACAATGGTTACAAATACATTCTTATTGTTATTAATTGTTTTTCAAAGTTTGTATGGGCTTTCCCATTAAAAAACAAATCAGCTGTAGAAGTGTGCAAAAATATGGAAAAAGTTTTTAAAATACAAACTCCACAAAACATTCAAACAGACATGGGTAAAGAATTTTACAATAAAGAATTTAAGAATCTCACAAAAAAATACAATATTAACCACTATAGTGTATTCAGTGAAAAAAAGGCATCCATAGTGGAGAGAGTTAATAGAACCTTAAAAAACTGGATGTGGAAGGAATTTAACATACAGGGAAACTACAAATGGATTAATTTACTACCTAAAATTGTCTATAAATATAATCACACAAAACACAGGACAATTAAAATGAAACCAGTAGATGTAACTAATAAAAATGAACAATTTTTACTTCAAACAGTCTACAACAAAATAAAAATAAGTGATTTAAACGCTAAACTTAAAGTTGGTGACTATGTACGTATTTCTAAATTAAGAGGTGTTTTCGATAAAAAATACAATCCAAATTGGTCTCCTGAAGTATTTATTATACGTAAAGTTCAACTAACAAATCCAACCACTTATCTCTTGAAAGATATGCAAAATGAAAACGTACTTGGAGCGTTCTACAAAGAACAGTTACAAAAAACCAACAATCATGATGTATATTTAGTTGAGAAAATTCTAAAAAGACATAAAGATCGAGTATTTGTCAAATGGTTTGGATTCACCGAAAAACACAACAGTTAGATTAATAAGGCAAACATTATATAAAATATATTTTATACATAATTAACATATGTAATTATTTTTGTAATTTAATTTACCCAATATACCACTCTGATATATAAAATTTTGTTTTATTTTACCCAATATTCCAATCTAATTTATTTTTTCTACCAACTACTTTACGAAACAATATTATTTTCTTACGATTCAAGGTCATTTCAACAGCCTCTGGTAAATGACGTCATTGTCGATACTTCTTCGGCAATAAGGCCTTTTTGGCTAGGGACTCTTTTCGTCCTTCTTAAGCTACTAGGACACTTCTTTGGCAATAAGGCCTTTTTGGGTAGGGTTTTTTCAGGACTTCTTCGGCAATAAGGCCTTTTTGGCTAGGGTTTCAGGAGAATTTCAGGCACTTCTTAGGCTATTACGTCACATTCTTCGGCAATAAGGTCGTTTTGGTTAGGGTTTCAGCGGGATTTCAGCACTTCTTCGGATGGTAAAGGGCTGAAAAGGGACAGATGCCATCGAGGTGGGCTAGAACCCCGCCTTCATAACTACTTAGGCTATGCAGTAATCTCACTATTACCACTTCAAGAAATATGTATAGTTAACCCATTAATGCCCAAATATTTTTTTTAAATGTTAAGCTAATTTTTGGTATGTATGTTTATTTTGTCGTAAATAAGCTCTAAAAATTTTTTTCTTCTTTGGATTCTGGATTTTATTTTTGAGACAATTGCTGTCCTCATTTGAGGACACTGGGCTGTCGTTTATAAAAAATACTAAATATTAATCTTCAGGTACAATATATATTTCTATAAATATATTTCAATGTTACAAAATTTTAAATTTTTACTTTTTCCTATGAAATTCGTTAAAACTTGAAGGTACACAAAGTGTAACTTAGCATTTTGCGCAAAAGGTACGAAATTTGCTTGTACAGTCACTTTGCTGACACCTTGTCTGCTTCGTTTTCTTTCTGATTCCATGATGTATGCCATCACATCTTACACCATTTTGGACATTACTGCGTGATGTGGATGGTAAACTAAAAGGCCTTTTTCGACCATTACGCATAGTATGCCATATTTTTAGATAAGAATAGGCGGCATCCATTCGGAACTCCTCACTGCCTAGTGTATTATGTTGTAAACTTCAAAACTATTTACTATAGCCATATCAATCATACGTGTAAAAAGACACTAGTACCACTTCTTTCCTCGTACAGCAATGATGTTTTTCTAGCAACTAATCATAATGATCAACACCACCCAAATGCTTGTTGTTACTTGCAATCAATAATGATTGTGCTACAGAAACTTTTTGATGCTCTATTTTATGCCATTATTGGACAACTGTAATTGGAAGCACAGTATTCTAGGCAAACATATTTGTTGTCATTCCACTTACACAGAAGATTCTTATTGATTTTGTCAAACTACACGTTATATGAACATCGAGCTTCTTTTTCCATCTGTGTGGAAACTTTGAAAGAACATTTCGAGGTTCTATTTTCTCTGATGGTTCCTGTGGCACGAAAACCTTGTTCAACTGGCACAGTAGGTTATAGCTGGTGAAAAAATTGTCCAATGACATATAAGATTTTCCAATTCTTCTTCTAAAGGTGCCTATCTTCTTATGATGTTGGCGATCACGTTGGCCCATGTTATCCTATTTACTGCAGTTCCGAATAGGTCAGTTGATGTTTGGCCAGTTCATTTTCTAAGATTGGCCAGCCAGTGATCAAAGTAAGCCAGTTTTCTGTTCTTTATAGTAGTAATAATTTCCTTTTCCTCTCTGAACCT
Source organism: Diaprepes abbreviatus (assembly GCA_034092305.1). NCBI lineage: Eukaryota > Metazoa > Arthropoda > Insecta > Coleoptera > Curculionidae > Diaprepes > Diaprepes abbreviatus. Next base: position 2,455,477 of record JASJET010000107.1, read on the forward strand.
CTCGAGAATCGTAATGTTAGTTATTTGGTGTGTATATGAGATCCGTAACATGCGTCGGTAGCACCACATTTCGAATGCCTCTAACCGTTTGGTGGCAGCCTCGGTAAGACTCCAACTTTCAATTCCGTAGAGGAGAACACTGAAGACGTAGCATCTGAGAATTCTTATACGTATATTAATATTCAGAGAGAGATTATAAGGTACTTTCTTAAGGCAGATAAAAGTGCTTCTGGCTTCTTCAATATAAGTTTTTATTTCGTAACAGTGATCCCATGTATCACTGATATTGCAGCCCAAATAGCATACTTTTTCCACTCTCTTCCAATGGTGTATCGTTTACTGTAAACTGGACTTGATGTTCTCGCTAATAACCATTATTTTAGTCATTTTATAATTTATTTTTAATCCGCATTCATTGCATGCTTCTACAACATTATCCATTGCTCTCTGGAGACTCTCCGCACTGTCTGCCAGCAGTACCGTGTCATCTCCATATCTAATATTATTAATAAGTTGACCATTTACCACAATACCGTCTTTTGATTCATCGAAGGATCTTCTAAAGATATTTTCGGAATATATATTAAACAATGTCAGTGACAATATGCATCCCAGTCGAACTCCCTTTCCGACTACAAAACTATTCTACAGTTCGTTGTCGAGGCGCATTATTGCTTTTTGCTGAAGATACAGGTTTGAGATCAATCTTATATCCTTACTATCAATTCCCGATGTTTTGAGAATATCAATTAGTTTTCCGTGCGGCACCATGTGAAACGCCTTCTCAAAATTAATGAAGCACGCAAATAAATTGCAGTTGACAACTCTCGCCTTTTGTATTAGCATTTGCAAGCTGAAAAGTGCTTCTCTTGTTCCAAAGCCTGCTCTGATTTCAAATTGCACCTCACTAAGGTGTTTTTCTAATTTGGTGTAAATGTGAGAGTGAATGATATTAAGGAGTACTTTAAGTGTGTGGCTCATTAAACTAATTAATCTGTGGTCCCCGTATTTCCTAGCGTTGTTTTTTTAGGAATTGGGATGGATATTGATAGAAGCCAGTCTTTCGGCAAATGTCCAGTTTCATATATATTGTTGAATAGCCTGGTGAGAGTTGTAATTTGGGAGGTCTCTAATAACTTCAAAAATTCCCCATGCACGTCATCGGGTCCCGGCGATTTCCCATCTTTAAGTCATTTAATGGCCTTTTTAACTACTTCGTTATTTCTGGGCCGAAGGGATTGTTTATTTTGGGTGGTGTTCTTGTTGTGTCTTCGAACAGTTTTTGCAAATATTCTTTCCATCTTCTTAGTCTGTCTTCAATCCCAATTAATATCCGGCCTTCGTTGTCTACAATTATGCCTGTTTTGCGCTGTTCACTAGTGTTCTGCATTCCTTTAATCTTTTTGTGCATATGAAAGTCGTCATGTTTTTGTTGAAGAGTTTCGATCTCTATACATTTTTTAGTCAGCCATAACTCTTTCGCTTCTTTTATTTTCCTTATTATACGTTTGTGCAGTTTATTGAATTCATTAACATTTTAACTTTAAGTTTTCGTCGTTCTTCCATCATTTGCAGTATTTCGTCAGTCATCCATTCTTGTTTCTTTTCTTTTTTTTTTGATTTAAGGTTTTCAGAGGATGATGTGGTAATAACTGTGTTCATTTCATTCCATTGTTCTTGTGTGTCGTTGGTATAATTTTCGGCTATTTTTGAGAAGTTTTATTTAGCTCTTTTTTGACTTTTTCCTGGATGTTATTTTCTTTTGGTAAATTTATGTGCTTTTTGGGAGTTATTTTCTTATGAATTATTTTGAGTCGTATGTTGATTTTTGCTACTAATAAATTCTGATCCGAGAAGACATCTGAGCCTGGATATGTTTTTGCTGCTGGAATTTTGAAACTTCTTGTTTAAGTTGATAAAATCGATTTGATTCCTCTTGATTCTCTCTGGTGCACTTCCGAGAGCTTTCCATGTATAAAGTCTTCTGGGATGTAGCTTGAAAAATTTATTCATGACAACCATGTTTGTCTCCTGGCAGAACTGAATCAGCCTTTATCCTCTTTCATTTCTCATGCCAAGACCGTCTCTTCCCTCAACGTTCTCCACTGTACCCTGTCCTATTTTAGCATTAAAATCGTTCATGATGATATTTAGTTTATGCTTTTTTGTGAGCTTTAGAGAGTCTTCTAGAGCTCTATAGAAAATTTCTATTTCTTGTTCAGAAGATTCGGCTATAGGTACGTAAACCTGAATGACGTTCATGTTAGAAGATCCGGAGTTGATCTTCAATACTACAACTCTATCCGAAATAGATGTAAATCCTATCATTGCTTTAGTCAATTCTGCTTTTACTATTAGAGCTGCGCCATTTCTGTTTCATCTTGTGTCATTTCCCGAGTAATAGATATGTTGCTCACACATTACCATTTTTCCAGAATTTGGCCATCGAACGTCACTGCATCCTAAAATATCGATGTTCAAGCGTTTCATTTCCTGAATAACATTTGTTGCTTTGCCTGGTTGGCGCATGCTTCCAATATTCCAGGTACCGATCCTTTTCGTGTTTAGGACTTTACTGACTCACCGGGGGATTCTTACCACCCTCTCCCCATTTAAGGAGTGCTCGGGACTGAGGGCCGTTTCTCTATATTTTTCAGCCATTGTGGTGTCCTGGATAATATTAGATACCAGGTTTTCCCGTTACTTTCCTGGCCTTAAGAATCAGCCACTTTTAACATTAAGTACCGACGTCGTTTGCAGCCGCCCATTCTGGGTCAGACGCTGCAGTGCTAGTTTTGGTCCGCCTCGGCTATTTGATTTTACCGGTACCACCCATATCTGGGAGGCATTCCCCTATCCTCCACCTGGGAGGCGCCCGATGGGGGACTAGCAACCCCACACTATACGTAGCATTTCTATTACTGTCCTTCTTGCCAGAGGCGCTCGCGCCTTTTGAGTAGTTTTTGCTTGCCTTCCACAATATAAAAAAAGTTATAGCAGTATCCGTTACCTCTACACAAGACCCACAATTTGAAATCAAATTGGATCGGCTTTTCTTTAATGAATTGTTTTAGCCCAAGGTGACCATCATATTTCACAAAGATTTCATCTACTGATAAATAGTTATTTTTGTTTGTTGAATGTTCTATCATCCTTATTATTTTGGGCTTCCGAGTTGTTTACAAAATGTATCAAAAATTTTATTTCACTGTAAGTATTTATACTAAAGGCGTTTTTACTACCGAAATTCCCAAGTCTTCTCTTTCGGATCAGTAATCTCATTCGCTAGCTAATATGTGATATTCCGTGAATATTAAACACCAACAAAAATTTTCAGATCCTCGGGAGTAAGTAAAAAATTATGTTCGTTTTTTTATTCGGTTGCATATCTTAGTGTTTCACTTACCAGAAGCTCAAATAACTCGTCATTAACAAACTGCTTAAATATTTCTAACGGACTGGCATTAAATAATTTTTTTCATCTCTTCCAATTTGTCTTCACCATTTTTAGCTCCTGAATAATCGTTATAAAATGTAGTTCATTGACTCCATTTGGGGGTCCAAACTTCTGACTTTTTCTTTTCGAAAAAAAGGATTATCGTCTTCATCAGATTAAATCCTATTTTCAGTGATTTCTAAATAACCTCGCACTTCAGTATCTGTAAAATTTCAGTTCCTACTGGAATATCTTTCACCAAGGTAACGCATAAATCATCATCATTTATATCATCCTCGTCAGTTAACTCGTCGACTTCTGAAGGTAATGCCAAAATACCAGAATCTATATCAATAGAGTATAGTTAATCTACGGCTTTTTCAAATTCTTAAAATATTTTCTACTCATAGTTGAAAACACTGACTTCTCCTAAAAAAATTATACTCTATCAGCCCAGCGTCCTCGATTGAGGACAGTCAAATTTGACAGATTGTTATAGGTCAAGACTAGAAACTAATTTGTTTTTAAACATGCATATGTGTAGATAAAAACAAGATTGAAACCCTTTCCTTACGTTTAAATATGGAAAAAATATTACACAAGATATTCAAATGAGTTTCACTGTATTTCAACTATAAAACAATCAAACAGAACAGCTGCAACCAAAAGTATAGAGTATAGAGTAAAAATCGAAAACATGCAAAACAGCTTGTCTAAAGATTCGCGTGAAGAAGTCTGAGCAAGACTATTGATGTACGACATCATCAGGTCTGTTTGAAAGTTGTAGACAATGGTGAAGATTGACTAAAATGTGGTTGTCGGACTTGTATTGTCTTTACCAAAAAGCATGCCCGTTTTAGATATCATAAGCTTTGTAGAATCTATACAACTATTCCGACGAGTTTAGGTGGAAAATAAAATAAACTTTGGAAGACAAGAAAACTCCAGTTCAAAATCTCTCCAAACTAGAAGCATCAGCCTTAAAAGAACTTCATAAGGATGAATCCATAAAGATTTTACCAGCGGACAAGGGAAATGCAACAGTGATAATGGACATCGTATCGTACGACCAAAAAATCGGAGATTTCCTGGAAAAAGGAAAATATAGACAATTAGCCCGTGACCCCACAAAATCCATAGAGTCAAAAATTTGCAGAACACTCAGGAAATACCAAAACAATATACCTGACAACCTATGATCGGCGTTCACACCACACAACAGTAAGCCACCACATCTTTACGGACTTCCAAAAATTCATAAAACGAACATACCATTGAGGCCAATAACCAGCTCCGGAGGATCCCCAACAAATGCACTGGCGAAGTTTCTCTTAAAAATCATACAACCTTTAGAAACACATATGTTAAAAATTTTACACATTTCGTGAACATTATTAGTAGCATCAAGCCAGACGACAGACTAATAAGCTTTGATGTGGAAAGTCTGTATACTAATGTACCATTAGGGGAATCACTAGACATAATCAAAACTAGACTTTTAAATGATACTACTTTATCAGATCGAACCACGTTACCACTGGACGGGGTGATGGACCTTTTGGAGTGTTGCCTGCGTAGTGCTTACTTTCAAGTAAAGGACAAGTTCTACGCTCAGGATGACGGGCTTCCGATGGCTTCTTCACTTTCTCCGGTCGTCGCCAATATATATATATATATATATATATATATATATATATATATATATATATATATATATATATATATATGGAATGGTTCGAAACTCATGCCATAGAAACGGCAACAGTAAAACCAAAGGTTTAGTTGAGATATGTCGATGATACTTTCATCGTATTGAAGGGCAATGATTAAGAACTTATTGATTTCCTGAAACATCTGAATACCGTTCGTCCTACAATTAAGTTTACCATGGAAGAAAGGTAAATGATCAATTGCCCTTCCTAGATGTTATGGTGAACCGTTCAAACGAAACTATTAAAACTTCAGTAAACAGAAACCCAACACATACTGGACAATATCTTAATCATAGTTCTAATCATTCTGTTGTAACAAAACGAGGAATTATACGCAACCTCTATAATCGCGCTATATCTATATGCAATAATGACGAATCATTGGAAAAAGAGGTAGCAAATATTAAATCTGATTTAGAACAGAATGGTTATCCTTTACAACTTATTGACGATGTTATAAATAATTTTAGAACAACGAACACTGGACAGCAGGAAACACATTTCTTCTTAACAATTCCATACATTAAAGGAACGTCGGAGAAAATTAGACGAATTGCCAGTAGTTATAATAATAATATAAAAACAGCCTTTAAATCAGGAAATACCCTTAGAGCTCATTTAACAAAAACAAAACCTAAAACTACCGGTAAGAGAGAATGTGTTTACAAAGTTCCATGTAAGTGTGGTGAAATGTATATTGGAGAAACCAAACGACCGCTAGAAGTTAAAATTAAGGAACATAAAACTCATACACAAAAAGGGGAAACGTCGAGATCAGGTATTGCAGAACACTCCTGGGATAAAGAACACCATATAAAATAGTCTGAGGCTGCCGCAATATATATGGAACCTAATATGAAAAAAAGAAAATTTATAGAAGCAGCATACATTAAAAACAAAAATGGAATCTTCAGTAAACCGAGTGTTAAGATACCTAATATTTGGCAACAACTACTTTGTAACATCAAATCATTGAGGTGTATTCAGAGAAGCGAAACGTTTCGCTTCAATGGACACAGTCCCTATATAAGCTCGTAGTTTTAAGACAAAACATTCAGTTTATACTTGATAACGATTAGAGATACAACCTAATCAAAACGTCGTAAAAATAAAAATAAAGACAATGCAAGTCCGACAACCACGTTTTAGTCAATCTATCAGTTCCCCTAAATACTGATATCCCCCCCCTAAATTTACTGTTCTTAATCGAAGACACTGGGCGTTAATGGGTCAATAGTAATAATAATAATGCACTTATTTAGGTTATCTTGGATGAAAAGTAGACTAGCACTAACACAAGTTTTGAATTCAGTTTACTTGGATAAGTACTAAGTAGCACTCTACTTCTAAGAGATTTTATTAAGCTGAATTATTTTGTTAAATAGTTTTTTTGAAATGTTTTGTTCCATTTCTATAGACTATAACATATTTAAAGTTAATACTTTAAATAAATGTTCTAATAAGGATCTAAAATATTTCCCTTTATATACTCAAAGCTTTAAAAAAACAAAACTAATTAAGGAAATATTTTTACACAAAACCTGCGGAATGTATTATTTTACAATTTTTTTAGAATATTGTACGGGTTATGAATCGATCGATGCGAAAATAGAACATAATCCATCTTTCTGCCTATCCGATATTTTAGTCGCCTATGTGCGGTGCTCTATTAGAATTCATGATAAATATGTTGACTCACTAAATTGTCGCTCACCGATTGTTTGTTGTGTAGGGTAGATACACAAAAACATATTTAACTTTTTTGCATCAATTGTTTTCGCTGACAAGAAGGTACTTTGACTTATTATGATAAAGTGAATAATTTTCTGGCAAATAAATTTTGTAATGTCTGAATTGGGTCAAACTTTAGCCTTTAACATTAAATCTCAGCCATTAAAAATAAATTAAGTTGACTCTTGAATCTTTTTTCGAAAATGAGGCATTACATAAAAAATAGGATAACATGAAATGTGCGAATAGTATTTCCGTACGCGTCAATTGTTCCTGGAAAAAATAGGGTGCAATTCTAAAGACTTTGGGTAAGAATATTTTTTTTGTAGTAATAACTAAATTTCATATTTGGATAATTACTAAGATCCATTCCGAATCGTGTAATATCCAAAAGGTGAAACAATTGATTACTAGCCATGGGTAATAGTGAGATCGTGTACAGTTGGTCCAGCGAGAGAATACCCATACGTCATCAGTAATATTCGTTTAAACTAAATCGGAACTAATTAGTCAATACATATTCATAAAGACGTACCTATTGTACCTACGAATGAAACCAAAGGGCATAATAAAAATTCCGTTATATTTTTGGATTTGCCACCAGGAAAGGGAAAAATATTATAACAGGGTACTTTCTTAGGCAAGTGAAGATATCAATGGAATAATAATAATAAATAGATTTATGGAGACGAAAAAATTATCACCAAATGCAAAGCGGTGGAATTAACCGAGAACATTAAATATCACATAATAACGTTTCTTGTATTGAGTTTGTCGATACTTGGTGGAACTCCATATCATTAAAGATAGCTAATTTAATTAAAGTGGAATTTTGAAGTAAAATTTGAGTTTTCGTACGTTATATTTAATAATAACGTTTACTTGCAACTACTTGAAATAATTGTTTTAATGGTACAACCTGTGAAAAATTATTTATAATTTTTCCTATAGCTCTTTTGGACGCAACATTTATAAAATATACTTTTAAGGTTGAAAAAAACAGCAATGATAATCATATGAAATTACAAAAAAAAGTGCGAATAAAATAATAATCCTTAAAAAAAACATAGAAAAACAAGAAATTATTTACTCATCTATGTTACGGTTAAAAATTGATCTTAAATAATAAATATTTTCGTTTAAATTTTTCTACATTAAATTACAGGTTCAGATTATTAAAGTAATAAATAGATTTTTGTTTTGTACGATTTTCTTTAAAGGTTGTCAATGACATGAATGACTTGAAAAGTAAATTTACAGTAAACGATGTTTTCTACTATAAAACTAATGATTACCTTTTGTTTTTCATTCATTAATAATGGTTTCATCTATATTCAGATCATTCCTTTTGTTTACATTTTGAAATTTTGATTGACATCGAAACTTAACCTTGTTCTGTAATTTGTAAATTTCATTAGGTACCTCGAGACAATGTATCACAGATTGGGAAAAGCGTTTTTTTAATGATTGGATAAATATAACCAGTGTTTTTTTGTTTTCTTGCTGATTTTCCATCTTTAGGAAATATTTGTTTATTGTCACATATCAGCTGTTTGAGATAATCAGGTCCACTGAATTACGTGAAAGTTTTTAGGGTTGCCTGTAAGATGGCATATCAGTTGAATATTATCGAAATGCTAAATTTAAAATGAGATGGTATTGACTTTTTTCATTATGTTGTTTTTAGTTTATTAGTTGAATATTTCCCCTTTACTTTACTAGTTAGAATTTTTGGTAATTATAATACTGTAAATTAGACCCTCGAACTAATTCGAACTAATTGGATTTAATTTTTGAATATTTCGAACCAATTAAGTAGTTTGTTATTGGGTATTCATTTTGTAGGACGAGGCAGGTTAGATTATTAATATATTGGTTGTCTCTGTCTGATTTCAGTACTGGCCAGTTTAAAATTGAGATAGAAGAATTTTTGCATATATTTTCCGGAAGTAGTTCAAATTGTATGATAAATTTCAAGGGTTCGAGATTATGGCTACGAGATTAAGGTTATTTTTTTTGGATAGATTTTTGATGGACGTTTTTATAAAGTTTTTTTGGTAACTTCCGTTGGAAGAAATGTGCTAGTGATTTGAGAGAAATCGTTCTCTTTTGGCTATCTGACGCAAGAGCGTGAAGAAGTGGTTTTAGTTTTACTACTTTCCCAAGTTAAGGGACTTGGTCATAAATGGCCGATTAAAGTAACAAAACCAAGCCGGGGTGCAAACAATTTTTGGTGATTTTGGTCGTTTCACTCTACAGCCAGTTTGGCGATTATTTTCTTCAGCCAGCCAGAAACAACGGCTTAACAGTTATCAGATGCCACCATTTTCTTGAGTTCGAGGTATGTACATATTTCTTTTGAAACAATCAGTTTTTGTGTTTAAGCAAAATTTATTTAAGCTTAGCGTGGCCTTTTGTACGACTGATTGAATAGGAATTTTTTATTTCTTTATTTTAGGGTCTTTGGGAAAACTATAGTATGTTTTTGGAATAGTTACAATATACAGTGTCTTTGGATTTCTTGAGTCTTTCTTTTTTTTGGATGGAATTTTATAATGTACAGTTTGGGATTTTGTGCTGCATTTCTGGGATTGTGAGCCTCTGAAAGGGATAATCTCCATATTGAGCCAGGTCAACGTCCTTTCTGGTGAAACCGTCTATGTCACAGGCCTTGTTTAACCACCTGTTTGAAAGTGATTCAGCTAAGTGCCTAATTTTAGCCAAAGTATGTACACAAGAGTTTCTGATTGTTAAGCCTAATGGGTATTAAACCTGTATTTTGAATCGTTTAGTTATCTAAACACAGTTTTCTGTTCGATTACCTAGAGGGCTAACAGGTAGGGAATTCTTGTGTATATGATTTTGAACCTTTCTAATTAATAGATTTTAAATATTTGGACTTTAATATTTTTTCTAATGATATTTATCTTTTGGTAATTTTCCATATCATATAATATTTGCGGCGAACCAGTAAACTATGTAAGGTAAAACGCAGTCGACTTCGTTACGCTACAACTTCAAATTTAAATGTTTTATTTTTGCGATACTCTACTGTAATTGAGGTTTTTTTTTATGGTTCTGTTTTAGAGTCCCAGAGTGGCCAAGTACCCATTTAATTATTGTTTAAAATAATGAATATTATAATGATACATTTATTGAAAATTTCAATTGCTTAACAATTGAGTATTTTGGAAACTAATTATTATGTACAAAATTGTAACAAATTTTTCAGTAAAATTTTGTCAAGATTTTAACCACTTGAGCAACAGTTATAAGTTGATTTCTATGATCTAATTTTTGTAATTATCTATCATTTTTTTTTGTGCAACTTTCTATTGCTTATATTTTTATTAACTGTCATTATCTCTTTCATTATCAATTTTCTAATTCTTTCTCTTTGCAGATATTTTTGTACTTTTTTGATATTGCTTTTTTTTATTACTGCAAAGTTGATAGTCTCCTGCATTATTGGGCTTATGGAACTTCATAGTCTAGTTTAAAATAGAGTGTGTTCTTTTCTTCTATAACTAGGCCATGTCGACGTAAACCTTCCAAGTGTAGTTGATTTGTTTACTTTTGGATCGGTTTGCCGTTCACGGTGCAGGACACTGTCAAGTTTAATTTACTATTCTTTTGTTTTAATATTCACATTTTGCTACGTCATAGAAAGACAATAACTTTCGACTAAGTCAACAAGGTTTATTTATTGCAATTTACCTTTTGTAAACGCAATTCTATCAGATAGCCCCATTAGAGGAGCTTGCAATAATTCACACTGGTGATAACTTTTTCCAGGGGTTGTTCTTATTTTCTGGGAAGGGGTATACCGTGAGGAATAAATGTATTGGCCTCTATTTAATTGGTTTTATTTCCTATAATCTTAAATTAGAATACTTTTAAGTACTTAGACTCTGCGATTTATTTACCCGGATATGACATATTAAATATTTATTCTTTTCCAAGTTTTCTTTACTACAATTGCTCGTAGTATAACCATTAGGGCTCATTCTAAAGTAAAATTTGGTGGCGCCTTTTTCCCGATTTAGACATTTATAAAACTTACACAGACAATATATTAAAAATAGTGGAAAAATATAAAAACAACGAATCTACCCTGAGATGAGCTAGCGTATAGGTAGACTCCAGTCAGGATTAGGACAATCATTAGGTAAGTCTGAACTGAGGTACCTTACAGGGTGTAGCCAGGATTTGGTAAGGCGTTCATAGTTGGTAATAATATATTATATTTCATGGTAAAATTTTGACACTTCATTTGCGAAAAAAATTCGTGATTTCATCTATTATCTAAGTATATAACAGGCAAATATCCAAATAGGCCATTGAACAAGAAATACATCTGTAAATCCACAACAATATCAAATTACAATAAACAAATATATGTAATAATAATTCTAAAACCTTACACTAATCAAGCTTTAGAAAAGACTCAGAAATAAAGCAATAATGTATCAGACCAAAAGTAAATAATAAAAAATACACAGTTCCTTTAAGAAAACTACTCTTGAATAAGAACTACTGAGATTTGCCATATACTTTCAAAGAAAACGGCCTCTTGCAGAAGCAACAAATGGTCTTTGATTTAATACTCTTCTCTTACCAGCCCTTTTGTATTTGAATCTCAGCTCTTTAAACAGAATACTTAAGGACGATTTATCGAGAGACACAATCTCTTTGTTAATGAGTTCAGTATTAAGCTTTTTAGAGTAACATGCATTTCTCAAAAATATAAAAGACATTAAGATTATTAAATATATTCCAACGGTACCGCTTTCAATGTTAGTTTATATTGTAACAGAGAATATACAGGGTGTCTGGGACAGTATGGGAAATCTCCCGTATGTGAAAAAATACGTAAAAGGAATACTACAAGTTTATATAAACTTTCATATAGACCTTCTCTTTGGGGATATGGGCTCCCAAAGAGCTGCAGCGGAATCAAGTTTTTTTCACATAATTATTGAACCACTAGGTATGTTTCAATTTTTTTTTAATATGATATATAAAAGATAAGAACTTTCAAATTACTATCCAAGAAAGTGTTGTGAATTGCTCACAGCTACAGAGACGCACTAGCTGTGACAGTCATGATCCCATTTTTGACGCTTTTTTCATACTTTTAACTATTAACCAAAAATTAAGTACTTTTCATTCATGTTGCTAATCCTAACCGTTTTCAAAAAAACGTCATTTTATTTATACTGTTATTCCCCTAACTTCTGTCGGGTTGAATATGAAAAAGAGGATTTTTCCCTGTCACCATAGTTTCGATAAAAAGTTAGACTAACTGTTTAATTAAAAAATTCGTTAGAGGGTTCAACATTGGCTCCGTGAAGTTCGATACACTCGCGGGCACGACGAACTTAGGACTGCTGTACCCGCCCCATTAACTCAGCATTTTTCCTTATATAACCACAATGAAACCTAATTCTCTGTAGAAGTTCTTCCTTACTATCGACCGGAGTAGAATACACCAAGGTTTTGAGCTGTCCCCACAGATAAAAACCCAACGGCGTTAGGTCGGGAGATCGAGGAAGCCAGGCAATAGGTCCTCCTCTACCTATCCAACGGATTGGATAGACGTTATTCCAGTGCTCCCGCATAGCTAAGTTGGTGTCCCATCGTGCATGTATTGCATGTTTCGGCGGGTTTCAAGTGGTAAGTTCTTTACTAAATCGTGAAAAGCGTTCAGGGAGAACTCCAAATAAAGTTCTTCATTCATTCGTGTCGGCAATACGGATGGTCCAATCAAAAAACTGCCAATGATTCCTGCCTAGACATTAATTGCAATTCACAGAATTAGATGTTTTTAACTAAAAAGGTAAATTCTAATTTTGGATCAAATTTTTTTTAATTATAAGGTTGAAGGTTGAACATTAAAAACACAATGTAAATAAAATTCTGAACGATGACTGTCAATAAAATAATGTTTTCATTGAAGTAAAAGAAAAGTTTGTATTCATAAAACGAAATGACTCATTTCGGTTTTCTCTTTCTATCTTGCTCTACCCATAATGATTTTTTGCGACGTAAGGCTTGGATTGGAAGAATAATGTTTTGTTTTCCATCTTTTCATTATTTCTATACAAATTAAGATGAACAGATCGCAAAACTGTATTTGAAATGTTCGTAGATTGATGAAGTATGGGTATACTCTCATTGGCCCAACTGTACGTTGTAAATAACCTCATTTTCATGACCATACAAGTCAACGATTTTTTCTTGATAACCACAAACACAAAAATAAGTCCAACAATAAGTCCCGTAGGATTTAGAACTATACCGAAGATGGATAGGAAATTCATATTTTTGTAATTTTTAATCTCGGGACGATTTATTTTTTATTGTTAATATTCCTATATGTAAACTGAGTGGAGTCACTACGGCAACGGAGTAGATTACATGTAAAGAAGTCGGTTTACGTTTACCTTGAACGTACTTATAAATTAAAAATTTATTAATTGCTTCAAGATATTTGTTTTCAATAGGGTAAAATTTAAATATGTTAACAATTACTAACAAAAATACTATTTTATTTGAATTAAGTAACGAAATAATAAAAATAAGGCTGTTTGTTTAAAAGTCATAGACAATGCTGTTTCTTGCGAAGTAGTAGATATCTGTTGGAAAATATGATTTTGCCATAGCAGGCATGACCGCACCCATCTCAGTCATACTCTACTGCATTTATTTTTAGTATAAATAGTCATGTAGCTAAGAGATTTATTTAGTTTCACTTGAAAACGGCTAGACATAACTACTAGCCGAAACGTCGTGATATTCAACAAAAATAAAGACAATGGAAGTCCAATAGATATCTACTACTTCGCAATAAAAATATGGCTATTTTGACTAGTTAAAATATTTCAAGGAAATTTTCAGTTCGGTATAAATTTTGTGGTTTACACATGTAAACAAAACATAAAAATTTGTGTTAGTAACAGTATGCGCTTCATTTTTGTGTTGGTCAAATAAGGACCAAGTGCTTGCACTGATTTCTTGGTATTACTTCTTTTTCTAATATCATTTTGAACTATCTACAATGAATTCCTTAAGTTAATAATACGAGAATACGTATTAAAACCGTACAATCCGAATAGTGAATTAATACGTATTAATCCTAATACTTCTTTACCATATAGAATGTGCAGTTCAGAATGTGATGGGGTGGATTCTATGAAAATAAAAAGAAAAATAAAGAATAAAAACAATTTATCTTGGTTTCATTTGTAATAAAGCATAAGTATGTCACTGTCTTCATACTGACAAGGAAAGGAATGACGGATGCGACGGACAGTGCTTGTTTCTTTAGTATTAGTTCGTACTGTTTCGCCAACTTTCTACAGGAAGGGTACGTATTACCACTGTATTACGAATGAATGTGTAGTAAATCGAAAAGTCACGAGGAATACGGATTGTTAATTAATCCATATTGTTCCGGACGGCCGATTTTTGAACCCACACTCTATTATTTCTTTTTATTGTCAACCTAAATCGTGATACTTGTCAAACTAATTCAAGTTGCGTCGTAAAACTCTGACACTATACTGTCCACGAAAGTCGATCTGGACCCTTTATATAACCTTTTGGTCGCCACCAGAAGATTACGGATCTTTCTAGAAAGGTTTTTATACTACAAAATGTAACGAAAATAAGGAAAAGAAGTAAACTAGCGATTTATAGACCTTCTGTCATAGAGGTTGCATATTCAAAATAAGGAAATAAAATTTACTAAAAAGTTCCAGACCTTCTTTCATCGACGTCTCATGAGAAAATTGACAAAAGGTAAAAATTAAATAAATAAACTATTAACTCCTAGAAAATAAACCTAAAACCATAAAAACTACAAACACAGACTATGCTATGAAATCTATAATGTTATAAAGTTCGTTACATTGCAGTCTGTCAAGATACATGACTTTAATCTTCGCATGAGCGCTTCTCTGTATTCGGTACACCAGATCGTTTAATTAGGTCACTACGTTGAACGGGCCTTCTCATGACTTCTGAAGCTTTGGTGAACGCCCTTTGGTTCTTTTCGGATTGTACAACCAAACCTTTTGACCAACCATGAATCCACCAGTATTGGCTTTGTTGTCATAGCGGATCTTCATTCTGTCGCTTTCTATTTGTGATCGTCTCTGTACCTTTCCAAGAATGACCTGAAAGACTTTCTTTTTCCGGAATCTCTTTTACGGTCGCGGTCCCTCTCGACGTACCTTCTCGAAGATGATCTGTAGAACGTTCTTCGTCTGTAGCCCCTTTCACGGTCACGGTCCCTCTCGTCACGTTCTCCACGTTCGCCGCGAGTACTTCTTCTATGTCTTCCGGAATGATCCTTTCTTCTATCGCCTCCACCAGAAGTAATTTCCGCCTAATCTCTGTAAAAGTGACCGTTGTATCCGCACTGGTAACAACGCATATTATTCGAATGGTACCTGCGACTCTGACCTCTTCTTCTCGGTCTGGTATAAGTCACTCTAATACGACAACCGCATACTTCAACTCCATCGCAAGCGTTGACGGCAACTGCAGCATTTTTTCTATCTTTGTAAACAGCAAATCCAAAACAGGGATTACTATTACTTATCCAGACTTCTTTAAGTTCACCATAAGGAGCAAAGACTTTCTCCAAGTCGCTTTTTCTAACATAATCACCTATATTAGCAATATGAAGCCGACAGCCATCAGGGCCTCTGTCAGGAACAGTATTGCAAGTACAATGGCTTTGTAGATGCCCCTCTTGACCACACTTCCAACAACGAATTCTATTTCTGCTACGAAAAGTTGTATTTTTGTTGTCATGAGTTTTCCCTTCGCTCAAAAATTCTGGCAACTCCCTCATTAGCCTCATGAAAATTTTCTCGGCAGTCTTGCCATAATCTCGGGAAACTTTGAGTTTGGCTTGTTTTTGGTTAGCGTAAACCGTCGATAAAACTATTTACTGCTAACTCTTGCTTTATTTCTTCCGGATATGTTGGGTAAATCAAATTTATTAGTCTGAATATATCGGCCTCATATTCTTGCAGACTTCCGTTGTATTTTTGTCTTCTTCCTTGGAGTTGGGCCTTATAAACTTCTTGGAGATGGGCTTCACCATAACATATCTCCAGAAATGTAACAATAAACTCATAATCATTCTGTTCTTCGTCGAAGGTCGTCATCACACTAGTGGCAGAAACACCATCAACCTTTATTATTACACCTATACTGGCTACCTTCTCGATTTGCAAATGTAATTGTTGCACTTATTTGTGGATTCCTGTCACCTCATGTTGTATTTCGCCAAGTACGTCTTCTCTAATTTGCATATGTAATTTTTGTATCTGTTTCTGGATTCCCGTCACTTCACCATATACGTCTTCTCTAATTTTGCTAATCTTCTGTTGCATTTCTTGTTCCATGTGCTTCATATCTTATTGATTTTTTTTTAAGTTTCTGTCTCATGTCCTCCAGGCTTGTTTATAGTTCTTGTTTTATATCATCTTGGCTTGTCTTTAATCTTTGTGTCATATCGTCTGGATTTTGCGTCATACCTTCTTGGCTTATCTTTAATTCTTGTTTCATATCATCTTGGCTTTTCTTCATATTTTCTTGATTTTTCGTCATATCTTCTTTCATCTCTAGTTTCATGTCTTGTATCATTATGAGTATCTTATTTAAACCAGTTTGAAATTGTTCTTCCATTTTTGCTCTATGTTAGTAGTATAGAGGGCGGGGTTCTGTGACACCCGGATGGCATCTGTCCCTTTTCAGCCCTTTACCATCCGAAGAAGTGCTGAAACCCTCCTGAAACCCAAGCCAAAAAGGCCTTATTGCCAAAGAACATGACGTAATAGCCTAAGAAGTGCCTGAAATCCTTCTGAAACCCTTGCCAAAAAGGCCTTATTGCCGAAGAAGTCCTGAAAAATCCCTATCCAAAAAGGCCTTCCTTATTGCCGAAGAAGTCCCGAAAAACCCCTATCCAAAAAGGCCTTATTGGCAAAGAAGGGTTGTCCTAGTAGCTTAAGAAGGACCAAAAGAGTCCTTAGCCAAAAAGGCCTTATTGCCGAAGAAGTATCGACAATGACGTCATTTACCAGAGGCTGTTGTTTTGTAAAGTAGTTGGTAGAAAAAATAAATTGGAGTGGAATATCGGGTAAAATAAAACAAAATTTTATATATCAGAGTGGTATATTGGGTAAATAAAATTACAAAAATAATTAAATATGTTATGCTACAATACTTTTTTGCCTGTTTTATTTTTACGTTTTCTGCAGGAGGTTAGCTTGACAACATAACATGTTATTACGTTTTAACACTAGAAAAAAAATGTAAAATAGTCTTAGCAAAATGAGGTTGTGTATTTTTTCGTTCTTCTTTGTAACATTTGAGACAAAGATATTTCCCGCATTTATAATGTGCCTTAACTTTGTAACCAATTAAAAGTTTTTTGCATAATTTACACAACTATGAGTTTTACATAAACGACGAAAACCTCTTCTTGCTACTTGAATTTTATAATAGGTACCATTTTTACAACTGCCAAACGTACAAACTGGATTTTTAATCATCATCATCATCATCACTGTCATCATCATCATCGTCATCGTCTTCGTCTTCGTCGTCGTCTTCTGAAGTAATTTCTTCTTCTGCCTCTTCTCCTTTTTTATCGCTGTTATAGAAATAAACTTCTATATAGTCATAATTTTCATTTTCATTAAAATAAAATTTTTCATATAAACTTTCTCCTTTATGGGATGATAAATTTTCAGTTCTGACTATTTTACCGTCTTTGAACCAAAACAATTTAATTGCATAACTGTAAGTCATGACTGTATCACTGATGGAATGAACCTTTTTCCTCAATATCAACTGGTTTTATAAATGGTAAAGGAGAAGGGATATGAGGAGGAGGAGGAGGAGGAGGAGGAGGATCAGAAGGTATAAAAACATTGATTTCATTAAAATTGCATCATTTGATTCAAGAAAAAAAATGCCAGTACCAGAAAGAGTAAAGTGCCCTAAATGTAAGGGTGAAACCGATTTATACAATCATAAATGTGTGGCTTGTGAAGTACGTGAATACCTTAAAGAAATTCATGGTGCCAAACATTTACCATCGCATTATTTAAATAGTCAAGAAAACAGAGGCAATGATCGTCAAAATGGACAGGGACCGTCTAATTCAAGAAGATGATTATAAAATTTATATATTTAAAAATTAAAAATAAAAATTTTGTATCAATTTAAATGGTTTTATTTGATATATTTACGTTTTTTTTTTCATTTAACATATATTGTACCACTTCGTGTTATAAGAAGCGGTCCAACCTCTTCACATTCCGAGTACTCATCATCATTATCATCATCATCATCATGATCGTCTGGATGCCTGACGTAATTAAAGAAAAAATTGTCATCATCGTCATCTTCGTAGTCGGAGATCTGGAGGATGCCATATTTTTTCTCTTCTCCATCTTTTTTTTCTTGTTCGTCTTTTTCCTTTTTTTCTTTCTTCTTGTTATTATTTTTCTTCTTCTCTTGTTTTTTTTCATTCTTTTCCTTCTTTTTCTTCTTCCCATTCAGAAATTAAAAAAATTAAACAAGTAAATTTAGAATGAGTTTTTTAAAACCTATATCCCCACGGTAGAGTATCAGTGAAAGAATAATTTATGTACCGTTTATCATCTCGCGGATTTAATGCAATTTTCTCTTGCTGGACAGTAAAAACCTCATGTTTCATGGAAACTATCTGATTTTGAATAATGTGGGTTTTTTGATAGTTAAATAGTGCATTGTAATAATCTTCAAAAGTTATATCTTTTATGACTGATTTACTGATACCTTTAGCCCTTTTTGTTATTCCAAAATTCGATATAAAACTGTTTATTTCACGTTGGGTATGTTCAAGAGTAATCATTTTTTTAATTTTCTCTCTTTTTTCAGTTTCATTTGATAAAACTTTAATAGTATATAATTTTGAACGTAAACCGATAAATTCTGTCATAATTGTCCCGTTATTTTCATCCTTCATTAGCCCCAATACTTTTTTATTTTTTAACGGGATATTATATATATTATTAAGAGGATAGTCTGATGTATCAAATTTATCTATGTTGTTTTTAATGAAAGTATAAATGTTATCGGTTTTAAAATGATAAATTAGACTATCAGTGTCCGTGTATAATAATTTAACATTGGGACCAAATTTTGGTAAAATGAAATCATAATGAAAATTGTACAAAAACGTTTTTGAAATGTCCAAAATGCACATACCCAAGTAAATCGGTTTATTAAATTTTAACTTCAGTCTTTTCATTTCAATAATAATCATATTTTCATCGAATATTTCACAACTGTGAAAATTGGGTTGTGCTATATAGTAATTTGCACCATATTTTCCAGACCATTTAGTAACAATTTTCACGTCTTTGTATTTTCTAATGTTTTCCATAGTTTTACCAAAGCAGGCATTAACCATTAATTTAGGATTGTTTTTTTCAAAATCGTTAGTTGCTGCCTGACGTAATTTTATATTTAAATCTATGTATTTTTTCAACCAAGCCGATTGTTTGAATTGTAAACATCTATGAATTTTGATAACTTTTAAACCAAACTTTATGGCTTGTTGTAAATTTAAATAATGTAATACATAGCGCTTTTTGTCGAAAAAAGTTGTTAGAAGTTTTGGAATATTTGATTCTGAATTAGGTGGTACTAAATGTTCCGGACACAATGGAAGATCTTTATGAGTCTCAAAAAGTTCTTGGGGGTAATGAAGATCAACCTCGAGAATATACCCATGCGTGTTATTTGAATTAATACTTAGTAAATAATTTTGAAAAGCAGCTTCGTCATTGGAATTTTTTAATTCCAACCATTCGAATTCACCTGTGGGTAAAGCAAAACTCATTGCTGTTCCATACAGATTGTTAACATCAAAATATACGAGGTATGATTCTGGAATTTCAGGATTATAATCGTTACCCATGTATCTATTGTTGGCTTTGCCATAACGATTAGAACACTGGGAAATACCTCCCCTGATTCCACGTTCAATAAAATAAATCATGTCAATGTCATCCAATAGTTCCAATTCTACGTCAGTCATTTTTAACATAGCATCAAATGCAAGTGCTGGAGCAGTATAATAATGAAGACTGTCCAACTCATAATGCTTAAGGCATGTTTTACGAAAGTTTTCAAAGATATCAGCCAAAAGGATTACATCGGTTTTTAGATATAATTCTGCATATTCCCGTAGTGTTTTTAGTGAAAATGTATGCCAAACATTACAAGCGTGTTTATAATCCTCTCCAGAAATATCTCTATTATTGATTTTACTATAAAACTTTTCCAAAGGTGGTAAAGATTTATCGTTCAATTTTTCCCAACAATCAAGATATTCATAGGGGAAGACTCCTTTACGCGTCACCAATTTAAATTTTTCATCATCGTTAAAAAATTTTCTACAAACTGTTTTTTGCGAATCATTTAAGTATGATGCCAATTTGTCAAGACTACTAGCCATAAATCTAAAAGAATCCAGAAAACGAAACTGAATTTTGGTATTTTCTATGTGTTTCGTAAAAGATATATATTTTTCCTTGTTAAGGGGAAGTAAAGATATTGAACCTTTAATTTTAGTACACAAAGGTTTAATCAAAAAGTGACTATCGTAGCCTGATAAATTGTGAAACACTACAGGAATAACATGAGAATTTTGAAATTGTAAATTACAATAATTATGAGCGGCTCCACGGTATTTTCCTGTTAGATGACAATGATCTCGTACTTTGATGTCATTGGAACAAAATGGTTTTGCACACAAGTAACATTTGCCCGCGTAATAGAAGCTATTTTTTTCCTCACTAGTTAACGGTTGCATGGAAACAGGATTTAGAAGAATATTATTGATGTCGTGGGCAATTTTGAAAAGTTGTTGAACAAACCAAATTTCACAATTTTTTCCAGTAAACATGTCAAATTTTGAAAGTGAGTCATTATATGAACATTTTAGATAAAATGCAACGCTAAAAGCTTCATGTCTTTGCACCCGTTGTGATTTTCCCGTAGTAGCGTTAGATAAATTATTAGTGGTAAGCAGGCTTTCGATATCTGCGTATATTACAAATGGGATGAGATTTTGATTTTTGATATTTTTAAATTTTAGAATTTTGTCTTTAGGGAAACTAATTTTAGAACTATTTAGCATTTTACAATCAACTAAATGTCTATTTAAGATTGATTCAGTCTTAAAATGGTTAAGACATCTTTCGCAAAACCATTTACGGTTTTTCAAATTTCCCACCTGATTATTTACTAAGCGAGATAAGTTTTTAATGTAAGTAAAATGAAAATATGATTTTTTTTGTAGGTTATCATCATCATCATCATCATCATCACCATCTTTGAAGTTGTTATAATAATCACAAGATATCATAAGTAAATTGATCCGTGGTGCAAACTCAGTTTTGCTTAAAACTAATGGAAGGATTTCTTTACCATTATTATTATTATTGTCAAGAACTGTGAAAATGTTAATTCCTAGATTATTCATTTTTTCAAATTTTGGAATATCTTTAAGGGCAATGGGAAATTCAATACCGTCAAATTTTAAAACTTGTCTTACATCGGGATATGATGAGATGCGGTTTGGATTTTTATCAAGAGGAGCTGGGTATAAAGCTGCTGTAACAGCATATAGAAAACAAAATTCGTCCTTATTTTTAATATTTAAAACACTTTTAGTTTTTTGGATGAAATCAGGTAAAGGAATATAAGTTGAAATCCCACCTCTAATGGGATTGTAAGAGTTAATGTTTACTTTGAGATATAATATTTGAAGTAAACTCCAACCAGAGTCACGTTCTTGAAACTCCTCAAGTTTAACGAGAATTTTAGCAATTATATTTTCTTGATACCATGAAACCAAATTAGTTGTATGATCAATGCACTCATTTTTACTTGAAAAAAATTTAAATGCAGTCTCATTGGTTTGAGGTTTTATAAAAAGACCAGCAAAAGAAGCGTTTACTTTTAACAGGGATTTTTTTAATTATTTTTTAATTTTTATTGAAAAACTTCTAAAACATTTCTCTAAAAATTCTATTGGATCTTTAATATTTAAATTTGAAATAAGTCCGGTTTTTATTCTTCCACTGAAACAAGAATCAATGTCTTGCCAAACTAAATTTTTATTTTTGTTATTTTTGACACCATTTGCTTTAATTCGAAAGTTAATTAGATAGTTTTTCAAAATGCTTAAATTAGATTCAATTCTTGAAAAATTTTTTACACATTTTCTATCTTTAGATTTAATAGCTTTTTTCAAGTTTAAAATAATTTTTTTTATATGTACTATAAATCTTAGATATTCCCCCCTTGTTTTAATAATTCTACTAACTTGTTCAATTTTTTTTATTGTCTCAGTTGAGACTTCATCGAGGAAAAGAAAATTGTTGTTGTTGTTGTTGTTCTCGTTGATACTAGCGGTGGTGGTGGAAGAGGATGAGGAGGATGTGTCAGTGTTCTTGTATGAACTCATGTTTGTTACTACAAACATTAAAAAAAAACATGCATGAGACTTTAAACTAATAATAATAATAAATAGCAAAAAACAATCTAAAATATCCCTATCGTTGAACCTTCCGCGAACAGCGAATTTATACACATACACCCTGTATGGTAGGGTGATGTTACTCACTGTTCCTTGGGTCACGAAGCTAATAAAATATCCCTAGCGTTGAACCTTCCGCGAACAGCGAATTTATACACATACACCCTTTATGGTAGGGTGATGTTACTCACTGTTCCTTGGGTCACGAAGCTAATAAAATATCCCTAGCGTTGAACCTTCCGCGAACAGCGAATTTATACACATACACCCTGTATGGTAGGGTGATGTTACTCACTGTTCCTTGGGTCGCGAATCTAAATTTTTTTCACTTCACTTCACTTCTTAAAATTATAAATAAATAATAAAAAAAACTTACCAATGGTTCTAGTTGGTCTTTTTCTTCTTCTTCTTCTTCTTCAAGTGACTGTTATTACTTTCGTTTTTGTACTGTGTGCTCGACTAAGCAAATCGAGCGCTTTTATATGTTTTTTGGAAAAAAATGCAACGTTATAACTTAATGTAAAACATGTGTAATAGATAAATTTTATCAAGAAAAACATGCACAATCAAACATATAATACGTGATTCTAAAAGATTCACGTGTCACTCCACATGTTTAATGCTATTTCTATGTTAGGAAATTTTCGTTTTATCAAACATGACGTTAGGTATTTTTTTCCAAAATGTGTTTAAATACGAGCAGAAATTCGCTTAGCAGCATAGTCAATCGACAAACCACAACAACAACAACAAGACTTACCTCAAAGTGAAAAAGAAAACAAACAACAATAACAAAAATGGCAAGTGTAAGCAATCCTCTAGTTGTACCATCAACCATCGTTGTAATGACCGAGGACCCTGTGAATCTACCAATAAAATGGTTGGCAGTGGTTGTCAAGCAGCTATTTCCGTAAGTTTATTTTTTAACTATTTTTTTTTTAATTACCTTTATTTTACCTTTGTTTCTAAGGAACATTTTCCAAATTTTCCAATCAACTTTGAACAAATGTCAAAAATATTAAATTTTTCGATCTAACCAATAATAATAATAATGACCATAAATTCGATTTTCTTGAAAGATCGTTATCAGCCGGGATGACGTAGTCACTTTTTTTGCTATTTGCGCACGTCTCACTCTTTTGGTTTCGTCAGAAAACGCCTTTTGGTCAACTGCGCACTTTGGAAAAATTTTTTTTTTTGCTGTTTTCGTAAAATTTAGGTCTGGAGAATTCGAAATAGAGTATTTTTAAGTGATTTTGAGCCTTATTTTACCTATGCATATAGCGTAAAAAGGGCACTATTGTTTTAAATGTAATTTTTTTAACAGTTATGAAGAAAACATGGTCTTTTAACTTTAACAAACAAAATTTACGATAAAATATTTATTTATTTTTTTATTTTTTGGTTTTCAGATGGGGTCTCAAGGAAATTAAAACTAAAAGGGATAAAGTGTTTATTCATTTAAACTACATACCAGCAGCCAAATCTCTTAAACAGAAATTTGGGCAGTTACCGGTACGATACATGCGGGTCCAATTGGACAACGATGAAGAGTTCCATATATTGGAACAAGTAGTAAGGCGGTACAAATTTAATTTAATTTCAGAGGATTCGCCCATGGAGGCGGGTCCGATTAAAAAAATTTTGCCATCTCCCTACTACCCGCAATATTTACCGGCAGCTGTAACTGTTGGGGTAGAAGATGATGATGATGATGACGATGAGGAGGAGGACAACCATACGAACACCACCAGCACCACCACCGCAACCACCACCACAACCACCAAAAATATCCAAGAACCTCCGAGAAAAAAGCAAAGGAAAAATCCAGAGCCAAAACCATCAACAAGTTACAGTCAGCATCATCGTCATAGTCAACGTTTCGAACAGCCTCCACTACCACTATCACCACCACCAGCAATACTACCACCACCACCACCGTCACAACAATTACAAGAGGCTGCGGCAGTAGCTGGGGTAGGTAGTATTATAAGTGGTGGTGAAGAGGATGATGACATTTTCTCCCAAAAGTGGTAGATAATGTAATTTTTTTTTTTTAATAAATAATATTTTTTTAATTCTTTTTTTGTTTGATTTTTTTTTTGTTTGAAACCCTGTAGGTTCGTTTAGTAAAATTAAACCAAGAACAAGGACAAATGGCCCTAGCGAGAGGAGCACAAATGCCAGAGCAAGATTATCCCTGTTGTGTGACACCGGAGTATCGGAATGGTTGTTTGACTCCACCGAAACTTTATGAGGTAGCTGCAAATAGGGTAAGTCTCCAATTAAAAAAAATCGAAGACGTATCTCGTTTGCAGTTACCAAAAGTGTGTGAAAACGAAGTTAAGGAGCAATATGTAAAAAATAATTTTTCTAAATTTATACATTAAATGAATAAATAAATAAAACACACATATATTTCTTTAGTTTTTTTTATTTATTTAAAAACAATACACCATAAACCAGTGATACAAATTATATACATTTTCTAAAGCACAATATACATTATTATTATAATCATGCATATGACAGTGGTATGATTTAAATAATTCTTTCATTTTATCAACTGTTATATATTTTGGATCATCTGCAACATTAACAATGAGATTGGAACCATTTAGGTATTTCTGCAACCAGTCCATCTTTTCTTTGCCATTCACTATAACTGTCATATTTGTGGACCCAATATAAGTATTTAAAAACGCAGACATTTCTTCTGGTTTAAGTTTAGCGTGATAGGCGTCAGTAGCATCATCAATATCATCCCAAAAATTATTTTCTATTCCATGTATATTATTAGTGGTATAATTGATAAAACTTTGTACCTTGTCACTAAATTCTCCCACATTTATTGGTAATTTCACTAATCTGTGTACATGTTCCTTGGTTAATGAATTGTAAATAGCTATTTCCTGACACATAAACGGTAAAACATCATACTGGAACCCTTGAACATCCACAAAGAGAATATTTGTTTTGTTTTCACATGACACTTTTGTTTTGTTTTCAAATGACATTTTTTTTTTTTGTTTGCTGTTGCTGCTGCTGCTACTAGTATTGTTTTTGTTCACTTTAAACAAAATGCTGAAATAATGGCAGGATACAGTTTCAGACCAATTTATATACGTTGTTTGGAGTGGGGATATCTTTAATCAGTTTGTATTTTGACAATACTTGTTAGAGGATTATATTTAAGTTTTTTATCGTGTAAAATCAATACATAGGCACATGTGTCTGCTGGAATATTTTCATTGGTTTCAAATTCCAATCTGATGTCAACAGTGCCATTTTTCAATGTGTCCACTTGATAACAGCAATCTACCACTACTAAAGGTGCAATCTCGATAAATTTTTTAAATGTCAAACAAGGTTGTCCAACACTTCTATAGTAATAGGACTGTTGAAATCTGGCATACATTTCATACAAAATGCTCACTTGTTGTCTATCAAAATGAACATTTAAATTATCGTATGGATAAATTTCCGAATTGAGATAGGCTTTGAAATTGGTTAAGTTACAATGATCAAAGTGACTAATATCCTTTGATAATTGATTTCGTCGTTTCGTTTGAAAACCAAAAATGAGATAACGCGGCTTTTCTAACTGATTAATCGATTTTACATTCCAAGTATGTTGCGTGGATTGTTGCAAAAGCGGATACTCATGCAATTCCCATCCTCGAAATGCCACGGTTAAATCTCTTCCTTTTTCAATGTAACTTAAAAGTTTCAATTTTGCCTCATCATCCACTCTAATATGTTCAATTTTCCATGTTATTTTATCGAGACGAATGTTTGGTTTTTCACCTGCCTTATTTGTAGTGACTGAATTGCTATCGGAAAAACTTCGTATAAGCGTTAATTCTTGTTTAATATTTATGATGATTTTTCGAAAATCTTCAAAAACACCCATAAGAATTTTTAGAGGAATACAAACATTAAAATGTCCTTTTGACAACATTTTCGGCTTTTCAAGATGATTCCAACCGGCATTGTGATAACGTAAACAGTCTTGTTCTGTAAAACTGACATAACCTTTTAGGAGAGATGTAATACCTGGATTTCTTACACGATCCACAACAGTTCCACCCAATTCATAGCGAATTTCATCAAATAAAAATGCAAAAGCATTATTTGTCAATTCAATGGTATCACTTGCTTTCCCATGTTCATCTACAACGACACCTTCAAGTTCGAGAAAACTTTCAGCTGGATATGTATAAATATCTTGAGTCTGAATAGGAATGCGAATTTCATCGGATTTATTTAAACTTGTATTGGCATAGGGTAAATAACTGTGGTATTCTTTACTGGTAATTGAATTATCACTGATGATTCTTTCACTCACGTTCAAAATATTCATTATTGCTACTATTACTACTACTACTACTACAACTACTACTACTAACAATTTCCTTTTTACAAAAACAAACTATAAGGAGTCTTCGTACACCAGATCTAAAATTCAATTTAAATCTGTACCAAAAGTTTGCCTTTTTAATTTTCTTTCTTGGAGCAATTTTTCTTTTTTAATGTAACAATCTAAATCCCAAAGACTGTAAAAATTTGCGATTTTGTGATGTTAACCGTTTCAAGTTCTTTTGTACACTAGTTTTATCATGCATTGTGGTTTTATTTATACTGCTACTACTACTACTATTGTTGTTGTTGTTGTTGTCGTTTAGAGGTTCAGAGTAATAAAGATGGTAATTGTATCTAAATACCATTTTTTTTCTATGTTGGTACTTCTTTCAGATGAACTCTGACTGTTATCAATTCCCGATTGAAATTAACTAAATCACCCTCTTGATCGGTTATTTTTATAATGATTTCATCCAAATAGTGAGTATTTATAGGTAAATAAATTACATTGGTGGGGGTTTCCACAATTTTATAACCTGGCGGTACAGTTGGATAAAACATGTGTAAAATATGAGACGGTTTATCATTATTGAAGGAATTGGTCACTAAATTACATTCACAACATATAGCATTAACTTTGGTTATATTAATGAGGTAATCAGATACATGAAGTTTTTGTGCTGTCAATGTTCGGTTTTTAAAACCTAGAATAGTATTGATAGAGTAAGGTTTTTCAAAATGAATATCCTTTGTTGATTTTATCTCACACCTTAAAGTATTATAATTTACGCGAATTTTAACTAAATCACTGGCTTCTTTTAAATTAGTAGGACTGTCTCTTTTCTTTTTCTTCTTCGATGGAATAGGAGGATCGTTTAATTTTACAATTTGATTTCTAGCATCATTCTGATTATCATTATTATTATTATTATCATCATCATCATCACTGCTCTCATTTTCTACTAATCTTTGTTGTTGTTGTTGTTGTTGTTGTTGTTGTTGTGGTATTGGCTCCTTTTGTTGTTGTTGTTGTAATTTTTTAACACCTCTAAGAGAATCATTTATTGTACGAGAAATATCATTGATCTCGTATGTCCCTTCGGGTATTTCAATTACAGATTCACCAAAATAGAACTTATTGTTTGTTTTGTCAACATTTGGAATTGAGTTGTAGGTAACAAAATTAATTAAACCCAATTCATAATTCTTGGATTCTTGTAATATTATTGGTGGATGCAATTTTAGAGATAACAAAGACTTTCTGCCTGATAAGGTAAATATATAACTCATGTTCTCTATTTTAAGGTTGAAATAAAACTAAAATCTATTTATTGTACAATATCTATTTATTTAAAAATTCTAAACATAAATGTCCACAATTAAATGTATTAAATTTCTGATAAATATCATAATTATAAATAATGTCTACCGGTCCATTTGAACGAAAATAGTCGATAACTTCCAAGGGTGGTCGAAGATTGCCAAAACTGTCAAAATATACAACTTTATTTCCGAATTTCTTATAGGCTGTCCAATGTGTCCCATGTCCATTCAGATTATCCAAATTTATTATACCTCTTTCATTGTTGGATTTAATTTTCTTTGGTAAGGCATCACGCATAAATACACCACGAAAATGAGGAATACTAAATTGTTTGGCATACATAACTAAATCAATATTGGTTAATGGTCTATTTGGTAAATTTATTAACTGCTTCGTGGTTGTAGTGGTGGTGGGTATAAAAAAACACCCAACCCCTTTTTATATGGTTTTAAAAATAGACCTTTACCTAAGGCTATACTTTCCATAGAACGGTTATGACGTTGTGATTCCTCCAATTGTTTTCGAGCAGCTCGTGCATCATTGATGGCTTTTGCTACACCGGCAGCTGCTCCACCCAAAGAGCCTAATGCAGACAGGGCAGCAAATATTGGTATAAGAGGTAAAACACCACCAACTTTGGGAATTTTAATGACGCGAACACGATTGAAACTTGGTTGTTGTTTGAAATTTTTTTTAATTTGTTTTGCTGCATTCAAAGCTACTAAAATAGCATTTCCCAAATTATTGGGTTTAGTTTTTAATATATGTTGTTTAATTTGTTTTAACACTTTTTCAAATTTAACTTTTTTTTTTATACCAGCACTTTTTCGTTGTCCTTTTTGTCGTTGTTGTTTATTTTTTCTCAATTTTCGTTGTTTATTTTTTTTCAATTTTCGTTGCTTTGGTTTTTGCTTACGTTTAGTTCTAACCATTTTGACAATTTACAAGCTACTAAATCAATCGTTGTCTTTTTTCTATACTTATAGTATCAATATCAGCATCATTATCATCATCATCATCATCCATCTTACGTTTCTTATTGTTCTCATTCTTTAATGATGATGATGACAATGATGACGGTGGATAATGTAATGGTTCATTTAAATCCAATTTTAACATTTTATTTTGACCATTTCTATCATTATCAACATTTCTAGTATCAAGTTTTCTTTTTGCTTTAAGTCTAATTGGTTTTGATAATGGTAAATTAATATTTTCAATATCAATATCCATTGGTTCTGCTTCTTCTTCTTTTTGTTTTTTCACATTTTTTCTCTTTTTTGTGGAATAATTACGAACTTTAGGGGTTTTTTTCTTAGTATTTTTGGTATTGTTTTTAGTATTGTTTTTAGTTTTTACCAATGATGATGATGATGACGATGATGATTGATTTCTTTTCAATTCTTCTATACTTTTTCGAATATCATTTAATAAGTTCTGTGAAGTACGTTTTACTTTTTCCAATGTTGTAAGACACTTTTTAATACTTTGTTGTTGTTGTTGTTGTATACCCATTCCAAGTTTTACTTTTGCCTTCATTATACCAGCTACTCCCAATGCACTTAGTCTTTCTCCTGTGGAAGCGTCTCTCGATCTGAATCGTTTCATTGCATTCTTTGCTAATATATTGTCAGCTTGATGGCGAGATGTTAAATCTTTATTTTGAGAATATGCAATGTCATGAGCACGACAACTTTCATCCAATTGATTCACTCCATGATCACCACGTGATAAACGAGTCTGAAGTTTTGTACCCGGTCCACAAAAATTGTAACCAGGCAAATGCAATTCAAACGGTAATTTATTTATCATATTGTTTACAAATCCTGAACCTGTATAAAATTTCATGTTGACAATTAATCAACAACTGACTATAAATGATATGTAACATGTTAATATAAGTCATTTCTGTTTGAGTTCTCTGTTCTAAGTTATCTATATATACAGATCTATTGAAATTATGAAAATTCTAAAACAAAAAACCAGTTTACCTATTGAGAACGCTGATGAGTTCAAACCACAAAATTCGTACAGAAAACATGGAATTTTATTTCCTTTTACAATACGATGTATCATTGTTGGTCCATCAAACTGTGGAAAAACGAATGTTATGATCTCGCTGATAGAACATGAAAACGGATTGAAATTTGAAAATGTTTATGTGTATTCACGTTCGCTATACCAACCAAAATATTTATATTTAAATGAATTACTGACTCCTATAAAAGGAATAAATTATTATGCATTTAGTGCTAGTGAGAATATTGTGCATCCATCTGAAGCAAAATCCAATTCCATATTTATTTTTGATGATGTAGCATGTGACAATCAAGATATTATTCGAGAGTATTTTAGTATGGGTAGACACAATAATATTGACTCGTTTTATTTGTGTCAAACGTACGCAAAAATTCCCAAACATCTAATACGAGATAATGCCAA
The DNA here is from genome assembly GCA_034092305.1 of Diaprepes abbreviatus. NCBI lineage: Eukaryota > Metazoa > Arthropoda > Insecta > Coleoptera > Curculionidae > Diaprepes > Diaprepes abbreviatus. The sequence goes on from JASJET010000107.1 coordinate 2,486,103, forward strand.
TGTACTTATTCTCTTCAAACAAGACGATTTAAATTTAAAACATGTTTATAATGATCATGTTGGTTCTGATATGTCATTTGACAAGTTTAAAAATATGTGTTCGTATTGTTGGAAGAAACCATATGGATTTTTAACTATTTTTAAAGATTACAATCTCAACAACGGACGTTATCGACTGGGATTTGATCATTTTATAATAGCATGATATCTCCCAAAATAGCTTAGTCAAGATCCATACTTCATTATAAGCGGATTGTTGTATTTTCAACCTGATTAAACCTGTTTACAACCTGCTTAAACCTGTTTTCAACCAGATCAGACCTGTTCCAAACGGATCAGAAGCTGTTTAAAGCTGATTAAAAGCTGTTTAGAAGCTGTTTATAAGCTGTTTATAAGCTGTTTCAAAGCTGATTAAAAGCTGATCAAAACCTGTTGACTAAGCAGATTAAAAAAAAAAAAATGAAATCTAGTGAAAAAGAACTTAAAAAAAATTTAATTCGTAAACGAAAAAACGTTAAAAATAAACTAAACCTATTAAAACATAGTGAAATTGTACAGGAACAAGCATTTTTGCCAATAACCAAACGTTTACAAAATATTCAAAGTGAATTAAGCACAAAAGCTACAGTTGCAGCAGCAGCATCACCACCACCACCAAAAACTAAAGAACCATCTGAAATAAAAACTGACGATACATCTTTAGAATATCCTTTTCTAGTTGAAAATGAAAATGATGATGATGATGATGATGCAAATAAGACACTAGATACAATAAATGAAACTGATAATGATGATGATGATGATGATGAAAACGAGAATGAAAGTAATTCATCTGTTTTCCGACAACAAAAACAACAACAATTGGAAGACAAATCCTTAACAAATCTTTTAAAACAATATGATCCATTACCTAGAAAATATATCAGTGATTTGCATCATGATTCTCAAAACAAGTTTGATCACAAATATGGTGTTCGATTTAACGTTGATACTGAGAAATTTCACATTGGTGATTCTAATCTGAATATCGATGGTAAAGATATTATAGTGAAAAACAAACGCTACAAAGGGACACATGGTCTCTACGAACTACTATTTAAAAAACACCCTACAAATTTCTCCAAAGAGGATGAAACAAACTATAGACAAATTATATTTAAAACAAATGCACATCGTCGCTACTATCAGTCCAATCAACAAGTTGATGGTAGTAGATCAATAAAATATAAAAAGATTATAGCACCTTACATAACGGGAGACGGTTTATACATGAATGTTACTGATCATCCCATAGATTATGTACATTGGGATAATCCTAATGAACTAGTTGATAGATTACGTTTACTGCTAGCCTCTCAACAAGCTGGACACACAGGACATCATAACGAAATTAATTCCATAGTAGAGGAACTAAGAGAAGCTCAAATTATTGAATGAAAAAACTAAACAAAAAAAAAATGAATAAATTTGTTACAGATACAAAACGACAACTTGTTGAAGAAATTCACAAGCCAGCAAGAATCAATTTTGAAAGGCGAAAAATAATTATTAAATCTCTAAATGACCTATTTCAAGCAGATTTAGTAGAAATGATTCCTTATGCTAAAATAAACAATGGTTACAAATATATACTTATTGTTATTAATTGCTTTTCAAAGTTTGTATGGGCTTTTCCGTTAAAAAACAAATCAGCTATAGAAGTAAGCAAAAATATGGAAAAAGTTTTTAAAATACAAACTCCACAAAACATTCAAACAGACATGGGTAAAGAATTTTACAATAAAGAATTTGAGAAACTCACAAAGAAATACAATATTAACCACTATAGTGTATTCAGTGAAAAAAAGGCATCCATAGTCGAAAGAGTTAATAGGACTTTAAAAAACTGGATGTGGAAGGAATTTAATATACAAGGAAATTACAAATGGGTTAATTTACTTGGTAAAATTGTTTATAAATATAATCACACAAAACACAGAACCATTAAAATGAAACCAGCAGATGTTACTACCAAAAATGAAAAATTTTTACTTCAAACTGTTTACAACAAAATAAAAATGAGTGATTTAAACGTTAAACTTAAAGTTGGTGACTATGTACGCATTTCTAAAGTAAGAGGTGTTTTCGATAAAAAATACAATCCAAATTGGTCTCCTGAGGTATTTATTATACGCAAAGTTCAGTTAACAAACCCAACCACTTATCTCTTGAAGGATATGCAAAATGAAAACGTACTTGGGGCGTTCTACAAAGAACAATTACAAAAAACTCTCAATCATAATGTATATTTAGTTGAAAAAATTCTAAAAAGACATAAAGACCAAGTATTCGTTAAATGGTTTGGGTTCACTGATAAGCACAATAGTTGGATTAATAGAACAAACATTATATAAAAACCCACTTTATCCATAGTACATATTTAGTACGTTTGAAACCTCTGAACGGGAAACATGTCTTTAGCATATTTTTTGCTCATAATTTTACCATTTTGTAGTGTTATTGCGATTGAAAATAACACCTTAAACAAAAACAATAAAACTGAGTATTGTGAATACCTACAAGATGACTATGACGTTCTGTATAATACAAGTTTAAGTCTATATCTACTATGTTCAAAAGAACTTGATAACTATATGAATTTATATGAAACTGAATCAAATCTCAACGAATTATATACAAAAAATATTAAAGAATGTGAAAACAAAGCAGCTAATCTATCATCTTCCATTAATTACACCAATATTCTCAACCTTTCAAGAAAAAACGTTGAATTGGAAGCAAATTTACTTCTTGAAATGAAAAAAACCGATGTATGTGAAACCAAAAAAAGTACAGCCTACACACTACTTGGAGAAACCAAACATGAATTGGCAAATGCAAAAAATAATATCAGTTATTTTCTACTGGACATTAATAAATTAAATCTATCGTTGGATCAATGTAATAACAATTTTATACAAAGCTTAAGGCATCAAAATAAACTCTTTGATAATCTCAATGCCTGCTTGGAAAGAGAAGAATTACTTCTAGACCAGAAGAATCGATATGTTGTCAAGCTAACCTCCTGCAGAAAACGTAAAAATAAAACAGGCAAAAAAGTATTGTAGCATAACATATTTAATTATTTTTGTAATTTTATTTACCCAATATACCACTCTGATATATAAAATTTTGTTTTATTTTACCCGATATTCCACTCCAATTTATTTTTTCTACCAACTACTTTACAAAACAACAGCCTCTGGTAAATGACGTCATTGTCGATACTTCTTCGGCAATAAGGCCTTTTTGGCTAAGGACTCTTTTGGTCCTTCTTAAGCTACTAGGACAACCCTTCTTTGCCAATAAGGCCTTTTTGGATAGGGATTTTTCGGGACTTCTTCGGCAATAAGGAAGGCCTTTTTGGATAGGAATTTTTCAGGACTTCTTCGGCAATAAGGCCTTTTTGGCAAGGGTTTCAGAAGGATTTCAGGCACTTCTTAGGCTATTACGTCATGTTCTTTGGCAATAAGGCCTTTTTGGCTTGGGTTTCAGGAGGGTTTCAGCACTTCTTCGGATGGTAAAGGGCTGAAAAGGGACAGATGCCATCCGGGTGTCACAGAACCCCGCCCTCTATACTACTTATGTTTTCTAGTTTCCACACAGTTTATAATTTCAATTTATTTTTTTTCTAATTTTATAACCTGAACTAACCTCTTCTGGATTTTATCCACTTCCGACACCAATTTGTCCCGGGCGGCCGATTTTTGAACACAAACTGTATTATTGAACACACTGTATTATTTCGAAAGCTTTTTATTGTCAATCGTAATTGTGACACTTGTCAACCTAATTCAAGTTGCATCGACAAACTCTCAAACTATTCTGTCCACGAAAGCCGATCTGGACCCTTTATATACCCTTTTGGTCGATACCAGAAAATTACAGATCTTTCTAGAAAGGTTTTTATACTACAAGGTGTAACGAAAATAAGGAAAAGGAGTAAACTAGCGATTTCTAGACCTTCTGTCATAGGCGTTCCATGTTCAAAATAAGGAAATAGAATTTACTAATTCCAGACCTTCTTTCATCGACGTCTCATGAGGAAATTAACAAAAGGTAAAATTAAGTAAATAAATTATAAACTCCTAGAAAATAAACCTAAAACCGTACAAACTACAAACACAAACTAATACTATGAAATCTATAACACTATAAAGTTCGTTACAATATATTGAACTCTTCCATATTCGAATCAACCTAATATCAAAATCATCTGAACAATTACAATGCTACTTCACGTACAAGTGAGTGGTCTGTTTTATTATTATTTTTTAAATATATGTATATTTTAAAAGGCTAGGTTACGAAATATGTTATTGATATTATAATAATTTTTTTTGGTATTTTACAACTTAACAACAACTAAACATTCCCACACCATGTCGCCTCTTCGTGTAATATTTTATTGTAGTAGAAATTGTAATTTAGTTCAGCAGGCCTACAGTATAGAATTTATGTATTTTAAGATCACAAAAAGCTACTGGAATGCATTAATTTTTTTCGCATTACTTGTTATATTAGGATAGGAAGGGGAGTCAAAATATCAAAAATATCATTTTTTAATATTAATATTTGGAAAACCGCTGAAATTTGAGACGGAATTTTCTTTTTTATCTATCTATATATCTATATCTATATATCTATCTATATATATATATATATATATATATATATATATATATATATATATATATATATATATATATATATATATATATATATATATATAAAAATGAATCTCTATTTCCCTTGGTCACGCCATAACTTGAGAACGACTTTACTGATTTCCTTCGTCTTTTTTTAAAAAGTTTTCTAATACTTTGTAGAAGGTTCTTACGAGATGAAAATTTAAGAAAATTGCGCTTAAAATTGGAAAATTAAAGAAAATTGCGCATAAAATTGGAAAAATTACACGAAAAGTTGACGACTATATAAGTTTCAAGCGTATGATGACAGTTCTTGCGTACAAAAAGTTGACGACTATTTAAACTTCAAGAGTATGATGACAGTTCTTGCGTTGGACAGTTCGCGCGCCGTAAAAAAATATAGCCGACGGAGAGTTTCGCGTGGACTGTAGATTAAATTAAAATAGGCGGTTTGAGCTGTAGAGAAAGATTTACTGTGAAAAATTTAGATCTTTTGGCATTTAGTGGCAACAGAGGTAAAGACAAACAAGTCAAGTAAGGTTAACATAGAGTAAGAACAAATATATACAAAAAGACTATAAACACAAATCACACAGTATAAGTTTGGTTTGCAATTGACAGTTGACAAATTGACGCCATTGGTATCGCCACTAGAGCAACTACATTCATTGGTTTCCGGAAATGGACCAGATTCTATACATTTTTTGACTCATATCCAGCAGTACAATAATTGCTTTCAAATGAGGTCATTTGGTGCAACAAAAGTTATTCGAGATAATTTTATGCCTACTTTCACACACCATGTAGCTGGTGCAAAATGCATTGGTAGCCTTCAATCAACACGGTGTAAAGTACTTTGGCAGATCTAAATTGCCAAAAGCAACAAGAAATGAGTGTTTACACGGTGTGTTACTACCTTGTTGGAAGGCGGTCGAACAGCTCATTCAGCACTCAAATTGCCGTTGAACATGCACACCCATGAAACTCCAACGTGCAATCTTTCAAGGAATTCTGCGATGGCCAAAGTGCTACAGCAAAGCAAATTAATCGTTTGAGATGAATGCAAGATGGCACATAAAAAATCTATGGAGGCATTAGACCGCACGATGCAAAATTTAAGAAACAACCAAAACCGGTTTGGTGGTGCGATGATTCTTTTAGCAGGTGATTTTAGACAAACATTGCCAGTAATTCCACGTTCAACGGCAGCTAACGAACTTAATGCATGCTTGAAGTCGTCAATTTTATGGAATCATGTCAAAACTCTCAATCTGAATATGAACATGCGGGTCGAATTGCACAACGACCTATCTGCAGAAATTTTTTCCAAACAATTGCTCGACATTGGTAATGGCAATATTTCTGTTGACATATCTTCTGGATACATTACATTCCCTGCCAATTTTTGTCAATTTACTGAATCAAAGACCGGGCTGATCGAAATGGTGTTTCCAGACATTGCTCAAAATTACAAAAATTATGTTTGAGCGAACGTGTTATATTGGCTGCAAAAAATGTCGATGCCAACGAAATTAATTTTCAGATTCAAAATAAGATAGCTGGCGAATTGATGACATACAAATCAGTTGATTCCGTTACTAACCAAGATAATATTTTCAACTATCCAACGGAATTTTTAAATTCGCTGGAATTGCCCGGATTACCACCTCATACTCTGCAATTAAAAGTCGGATCGGTAGTCATTATGTTGCGGAACATAAACCAACCACGTCTTTGTAATGGCACCCGGCTTGCAGTGAAGAAATTAATGGACATCGTCATCGAAGACACAATTTTAAAAGGAAATTACAAAGGTGAAGACGTTTTGATTCCACGCATCCCCATGATTCCGAACGATATGCCATTCGACTTTAAACGGATATAATTCCCAGTGCGGCTTGCATTTGCAATGTAGATAAATTAATCGCAGGGGCAGTCATTAAGTGTTTGTGGCATCAATCTAGAAAATACATGTTTTTCACATGGTCAACTGTATGTGGCCTGTTCCCGTGTCGGAAAGCCATCAGCACTATTTATTTACGTGCCACAAAACAGAACTAAAAATGTTTTGTTTCAAAAAGCATTACAATAACAAATATTTTTTATTATTAGTAGCTGGTGGCCGCGGCTTCTCCCGCGTGGACGTCGTTAATTTTTTATAAAATTTTCAAATTTTTATTCCATAAGAACCTTTTACAAAGTATTAGAAAACTTTAAAAAAAAAAATGAAATAAGGATTCATATATATATATATATATATATATATATATATATATATATATATATATATATATATAGAATAGAATAAATAGAATAAATATAGAATATATAGATAAATAAATAGATAAATAAATATATAGATAAATAAATATATAGATAAATAGATAACAGATACATTTATTCCAGTTCGAATTGAATATTCATAGTTAAGACAGAACAACGTCTGTCGGGTCAGCTAGTTCAATATAAATATTTTGAAATATTGGCATAGAATTACGTTAATTAAACCCTTATTTTGTGAGGTAACAAATATAAAATAAGATAAAATAAATATGTATTTAAATTTTTGATATTAAACTTGCTACATTTTACCCTATATTTGGTATTGGATACTTTTGGGGTAAAATAAATAATTCGCAAGAGAAAATTGAATTTGCCTTAAAAAATTTTCCTTATAACGTTTCGCTAGCAATAAGAGATGTGTTTGGTAAAGCAGGAATGAATTTTATTACATTCGAATCGTTTATTATTCAAAAGAGCTAAGCACATTTTTGGCCATTTCCATTTTTAACAGGGAACCGTTTTTATGTTTTCTGCCCTTTGGTGATAAAAGTAAGGAAAAAAATATAATTAGATTCTTCTTTATGTATATATGGGTTTAAACTTCAGTTTTATTCTTTAGAACGCAAAAAACAATAAATTTAAGAATTTTAAAACCAAATTGGAAATCACGATTAAACATATATCTAGAATCAAACTTTAGGGTGATTATACAAATTCTTGTACCAAGCAGCTCATTTATTATTTTTGTACAGAGTGTTAAAAATTTGCAGGAAAATGTCAAGATAACTTAAACTTTTTTAATATGAATTTAATGTAGTAGTTGAAGACACTTTTGCAAGGGGCCAACTACAAACTACATTGGCACGCCAGGGGGAGGGGAATTATGAATCTTAATGCTATTATGTCGAGCGGAAAGGGGTTAAAAATAGCCCTTACGTAAGGTAATTTTTCGAGATCCATGAGAGTTCTCCGAGTAATTTAAATAATATTTTCTTACATATTTTTAATAATTCATCTTAAATATAATAAATACTGTTTTATTAGTATAGAGAAAAAATCTATGTTATCGCCTCAGTGTCATAATCTTACGTTATTTTGAGGGTGAGGAGTGAACAAAAATTGCTACGCCCATAGGTGTATATAGGGGAGAGTCAAAATTACAAAAGTCTTACATAATATGTACATGGTTCGAAAGAGTCTACACTATCCCCTGTCGGGAATATTCACCTTACTTTAGGTAAAAGGACTCAGTAACTTTTGAAGTTCAGAGAGCGATGCCGGTGGTAGCGTAATAGGGCCACCCATGTCAGTGAGGCCTCGAAGAAACGAGGGTGAAACAAGCTAAGAAAGTCCACACCAGCAACCTCTGACCTAGAGTGGGGGTTTCAAACACCTTCTGCACTCAGAATGGACAACTGAATATACACTCCAAGGGTAACGGGCAAAAGCTATTGGATGACAACACTTGCCCCTTACCAACTCGACCTGAGGCAGCACGGAAAGATACTTCTCACAACCTTTAAAGCCAAGCATATAGGACAATCTAAGTCAAAGCCCTCATTCTCTGTAGGCCCAACTGGCCCCGGAACGGGTAGTTCTGGGGAATCAGCCAGAAGAATAGGGACTAATAAGAAGCTGAGTGTAAACCACTATCAAGGGAGAATCGGTTCTATCTTCCTGTACTCAAAGCTCTTGGGAAGGGGAGGGGCGATCGCAAGCATACACATTCCTATATTCTATTCAAGAACTAGAGAGAGTAATACAATTTTTAGCGAAACCTCCAAGGTACCTGCTCCAGTGCCGCAGGTAACTGAGGACTGTCGTAAATCTAATTATATTTAATTATATTTAAATAGCCAATATAATCCTTATTCACAAGAAAGGTAGCAAGGAAGATATCAGAAATTATATACCAATTAATTGGCTACCAATAATATACAAAATATTCATGAAAATAATTAATAACATAATACAGAGCACACTTAATTATGCACAAACTCGAGAGCAGGCAGGCTTTAGAAATGGGTTCAGTACATTCGATCATATTCAAATATTAAGGGAAATAATGAGTCTAAACTAGAGCTAGTATTCATACACTTTGAGAAGGCTTTCGACTCAGTAGAGGTAGGAGTAGACAAACCATATGCAGAAATGTTAACTAACATATATAGGGAAGTCACAGCTAGAGTAAATATATATATATATATATATATATATATATATATATATATATATATATATATATATATATATATATATATATATATTTAATATTCTCTTTTATGCAATTATTTTGTCAATATCATCGCTCATTTTAGCATCGGTCTGGTCATTTACATCAATATTATTAATATCACTATCATTTTCGTCATTACTGTATATGTAAGAACATCTGCTCCGAAATGAGGATGTTACGCCAAGCAGTGAGCGAGTGTGAGTCTAGTGCTTGTAGCACGGCCACCCGCTCACTACTAGTACCCGCGCGATTTGAAAATCGTCGGAGAGATTTTGGGTGCCTTTGGGTGGTCCACAAATCTTAGAGAGCTGTCGCTCATGCAACGAAAAACTTGCCAGGTGATAATATCTTGCTTAATATTCGTTAGCTGCGACGTTTTGAATTAAAAAAAAATGTTTTTCATCGAATGATAATTTTTTTTCCAGATGTAGGAAATGATGCATTTAAATCTAATAAGAACATTATAAAGATTGTAAGTATACTAGGCAAAAATTATTGGCATTTTTGTGCTTTGAAAATTGGTTTTTGAAAATTTCTCGGCTCTAAATTAAAAATTACTTTTTTCAAAAATATATCTTAAAAATATACGTCATTTTTATTAATTTGGTGCAAGAATGTTTGCTGTATATTAATTAGGAGAGCGAAAAATCAATATCGAACTTTTAACTTTCACGTCGATTTTCTTGGAAAATATTAACTTTAAAGATCTGGGCTTAGCATATTTTTAACCGACTTCTAAAAGAAGGAGGTTCTCAATTCGTCGAGTATGTATGTTTTTTTTATGTATGTACACCGATTACTCCGGAACGGCAGCACCGATTTGAATGAAATTTTCTACGTTATGTTCAGGAAGTTGCTGCGGTGATCCCATATTTTTTTGGACGAAATGGGTGCAGTAATATCCAAGATGGCGCTCACAATATGGTGGCCAAAAAAATTAATTTTGTCTGATTTTCTCCAAAATTGGTATGGGGGAATTTTTGGGATCGTACAAAACGAAACTGAAATGATTTAAAAAAAATTCAATATGGCGGATCCAATATAGCGCACAAAAAATTTAATTTTGTCTCATTTTCTCCAAAATTGCTGTGGGGGAGTTTTCTGGGTCGCACATAATGGATCCAAAATATTTTTTTAAAAATCAATATGGCGGATTTAATATGGCGGACAAAAAAATCAATTTTGTCCGATTTTCTCCAAAATTGGTACAAGCGAGTTTTCAGGATCATACATAACTAATCTAAAATTATTTTAAAAAAATTCAATATGGCAGATCTAATATGGCAGACGAAAAAATCAATTTTGTCCGACTTTCTTCAAAATTGGTACGGGCGAGTTTTCGGGGTCGCACATAACGAATCTGAAATTATTTTTTTTAAATTCAATATGGTGGATCTAAGATGGCGGATTAAAGATTCTACATCTCCCGATTTTGTCTAAAATCCATATTGGGGTGTTTTTGTTAGTATTAATTATGAATTTAAAATATTTGGTGAAAAGCTCAATCTGGCAGATTCGATATGGTGTCCTAAAAATTTTACATTTTTCGATTTTCTCCACACTGATATAGGGGGTTCTTGAGGGTGCAAATTATGAATTTAAAAGTATTTTTTTCAGGATTAACTATGGCAAATCCAAGATAGCGGACTAAAAATTTAATTTTTATTTTTTGACTTTGTTCAACGGTGGGACTGAATCGTTTTTGAGGATGTAAATAGCGAATATAAGTCTAGAAATTTTAAATTTCCGTATTTTATGCAAAATTGGTACTAGGGGGCTTTGAAGGGTTTAGATTTAGATTAGATTAAGACTTAAAATAATTTTTTTGAAATTCAAGATAGCGGATGCAAATGGTGGGTTGAAAATTTTACCTCACTCGCATTTTTTCAAATTTGGTATTAGAGGGTTTTCGGGGTCGAATATTACGAATATGAAGTTAATTTTTTACGACTATTAGGTTGATAAGTTACAATATGAGGGACAGAAAATTTTACATATTTCGATTTTGTCTAAAATTGATATTGTGGAGTTCTTGAGGCGTATATAAACTCAATGTGCAGTATAAAATATATCGAGCTAAGAAATTTACATCTCAGGTTCTTTAAATATCGACATTGGAAGGTTTTGGGGCCTATATTACCAATCTAAAATTAATTTGAAATTTAAGATAGTGAATTTGCTATGATAGACTTAATATTTGTTTGACACAATTTTACTGGTATTTGGAAAACTCTAAGAACCAGGGGTTCATTTTAAGGTGATTTACAACTTTGGATAAAATGGGTACTTTTTTGCTACCTTGGAGTCATTGCGAGGTACACTAGTCTCGATTAGTACTTAGTTCAAATAATTTATGGACATCATAATGAATTCTAAAACTAAAAATAGAAAAATAAAATTTTTATAAAAAAATTTAACCGACTTCTACAAGTGCCCTAAAATGTGAAAAATAACTATGAATTTTTAAATGAAATTGAAATTTTGGTGGGCGCAAAATTATTACTAGATGAAACAAATAACTACTAATATATACAAATTATGGTAAGAAAGCAATTACAAATAAAGTATTTTTAATCCGTTTAAGCAAATCACATTTTGTCAGGATTAGTTTGGCGCCTAATTCAAAAAGTTCAATTTCACATAAAAATTTACAGTTATTTTTCACTTTTTACCGTACTTTTAGAAGTCGGTTAAATTTTTTTATAAAAATTTTATTTTAAATATATATATATATATATATATATATATATATATATATATATATATATATATATATATATATATATATATAATTTTTCCTTTATTTTGTCTTTTCTTGGGTCTTGGGTTTAGGTTCTAACCCCAAGAAAAGACAAAATAAAGGAAAAATGATATAATCTATGGTTCAAGAATCAAGAATATATATATATATATATATATATATATATATATATATATATATATATATATATGTATGTATGTATATATATATATATATATATATATATATATATATGTATATATATATATATATATATATATATATATATATATATATATATATATATATATGTTTATATTGAGAATTTTGAAACAATAGTAAATAAAAATCCGACGTGTCTCGGATTTTCTTCAACTCATTCTAAAATTTCTTTCTTAACCTTAGGTGTCTTAGTCAGAACAATCCGTCCATAATCAATGGTTGCAGGAACAAAACTCGTTTTCAAAGACGCTTTTCAACAGGAGCAAACGTTTAGTGGTTTGCTACTCGTCTATTTGGAAATCGTTCTCTCTATGCTCTCGCCGTCTCCCAACCATTTCCTTCGAAATAATCGTAGACTAATACCATATCGGTCATTTGTACATTAGTGTAATGTTCAGCCAATGCGAAAATTTTAAGAATTAAATGATAAATTTCAAAACGCTCAATGTTTGTCGGACTAAATCATTTGACAATACTATTTTGCAATTAATCACCATACTTATCATTGCTGATACTCTGTTGGCCTGTTGCCCTTAAACATACTCGAAATTTCTTGGACTAGTACTCAACTTGAATAAAAGTGTGAAGGGGGTCTGCGACGAGTCTCACTATGCAATAAATACGTATAACTTCGATTATTTTAGAAATGGCTGCTCGACGCGACACCTACTGTAACTCCGTTGGACAAAATGTCAACAAATAAGAATTTTTCATTAGAAATTTAATATAAGCAGACACAAAAAAGTTGTGAAGAATTAGATGTATGTGAAGTGCAGCTGGTAGCGCCCTCTGTAATATACATCGAAAATGTAACCAGATCACGATTTCTTATTCTAAAAAACTACCAAGTACCAAATTTAGTGCAATTTAAGCTATTATTGGGATAAGTATTTACAAAAACGTTTACAAAAATTTTAACTTTAACGGAAACCATCAAAGTTGGACTAGTCTCAGGAATTTGCGTTAACATTTTTTATAGACCTTATAGAGACATTCTGTATCTTTTATTGTAGAGTCTTGAAAATGTTTTAAAATAAAGCAGCACGTCGGCAAAAGGATTTTTTTCTCCCCTCTCCCCTCTTTTATGTTTTGCTGAATAATTAAGTTTTTTTTCGGTTTTAAGAGCACCGTATTTTTATTTTTCAAGATATGTTAGACCTAACTTTTAGTGTCAAGTTGCCTTTCCTTCCCCTAGCTACTCAACGTTATCAGCACTATATTTGATATCTTCCATATTCGAGTTCGAAAGGGAAAATTGAATTTTCCCTGATAATTTATCCTTAAAAGATTTTTCAGCAATAACGATCTGATAAATTGGGAAGTAGTTTATTACATTTGAACCCTCTATTGTTGAAAGAAGCAGGTTTTACCCTAGTGTAAATCGATAATTTTTCGGTTTCCTGATCGTTTGTTGTTAAAAGGCTCAGAAAATAGAAAAATATAATATATATTCTCACTATTAATGTATAAAACACTAACGTGGAAGTTAAAATAATTAATTTACGGTTACACAAAGGTCAGTAATCATAATAAACTATATTAATAAAAAATCTTATATTAAGTGTTACAGATGTAAACGAATATTGTCCGCAATTTTCCTTCAAAGTGATGCTGAGGGTATCCAAATTTCTACACTTTTGCATGGTATCTCTATTATTATTAAAGATAGAGATCTGTAATTTTCGCAACCCTGTGCTACTCTTTTGTTAAAAAAATTTTCCCTGCTCTTTCTGTTTTTAAGATACAGGGCTAAATTGAAAATTTTTGATTTACGAGCTCCTCTCGTTAAAATGGATTATTGAACAATTTTTTACATAAGACCCATTGGCGTACTTAGTTTTTTTCTAAAGGCATTATATTTTAAGTTATATGGATAACACTAGCAAAATCCTTAATCTGAATCCGTTTTTGGATAAAGATGGCATTCTGCGTATCGGAGGAAGATTAAAAAATGCGCAGCTACGATACAAGGCAAAGCATCTTGTCTTACCAAAATCATCTGACAAGTTTAATTATTCATAACGCTGACACATGGGGGAAATCAATTAACGTTAACATACACAAGAAACCAATATTGGATAATAAATGGAAAGGAAACGGCGAAAATATCATAGGACAGTGTATGAAATGCATAGCTCAAACAGCAGAGCAACTCATGGGTGATCTTCCAGCGGCCACAGTGACACAATCAAAACCATTTTTTTACTCCGATGTTGACTACGCTGGACCTGTACAAGTCAGAACAATCAAAGGAAGAGGCTATAAATCGTACAATCGATTTTCGTATGTCTTGCAACCAAGGATGTTCATTTGGAAGTTGTCAGCGACATGTTAACCGACACCTTTCTAGCAGCCTTTCGGCGATTTATATCAAGACGAGGCCGTTGTGCACATTTGTACAGTGACAACGGCATTAATCCTGTTGGAGCTAGTAAAATATTATACGCAGAAATAAAAAACCATATTCAAAACTCCAGCACTCAAGATGAGCTTACAACCATTGAAACCCAGTGGCATTTTATTCCGCCAGCTGCACCTCTCTTTGGCGGGCTATGGAAAGCAGGTGTTAAGTCAATAAAATACCATATGAAGCGAATAATTGGTGATACACCGCTAACCTACGAAGAAATGACTACGTTAATGTGTCAAATAGAAGTATGTTTAAACTCCAGGCCATTATGTTCATTAATGAACGCTCCCGATGATGCAACATCACTAATTACAGGTAATTCTTTGATTGGAAGGGAAATAGTAGGACTCCCAGATCCCATTACCACACCAATTACGTCAAATCTACTTGAAAGATGAAAATTGATTCAAAAGACCAAGAAAGACTTTTGAAGCGCTGGAGTATTGAATATTTACAACAAATTCAACGCTGATATAAATGAAAAACACGTCAAGAATCTCCAACCTTAGGAGGCTTAGTACTAGTAAAAGATCAAGGCTATAATCCTAGCAAACGGCCACTTGTCAGGATAACAGAAGTCTACCCGTCAGCTAACCAGACTGTTCGAGTCGTAACAGTCAAATGAGCCGATGGTAGTATCATGAACAGATCTATAAATAAACTAATTCCATTACCATTCGATGCCCCAACATCTACACAGCATCAACTCCAAAATATGTCACGAAATAAGAAAAAAATTAATAATCTATGGAAACCTGCACTAATAGCTATCTTATTTGTCTCTACACTACAATAGACAACTGCACAGAACTATGAAATACACTATCCACGGCCAAGCTTGCATGTAGAACATATCGGAAAGGCTAAAATTGATAGAGGTACCTTAAGAATGGAGTTTAGATTCGAAAAAAAAATCTTTAACCTGAACTAACCTGAATAACACAACTATAATCAATCAGGCTATTGAAAAGGTAGTTGCTGTCTGTGAGGAGGCCAAAGTATTAACGACGAATACCCAGTGTACTTCGTTAACACAACATTTACAAGAAAAATCTCAGCAAATGGAATGGATGAACAAAGGAATGCAAAATATTATGTCCAAACGAGCCAAAAGAGGATTAGTGGGAAAAGTACTAACATCTCTTTTTGGAGTCAATTATGAAGTTTATACTGACATTGAGGAATTAGATAAAAATCAGAAGCACTTGCCAGTTTTAATGATACAAAAGCCAGAATCAATAACCATATTGAGAGATTTCGTCAAAAAATCAACCAAGGCATTGAAGCAATAAATCAAATGCACAAATGGTATAGGGTTATCGATGAAAACAAATTAAACTTACATCTGCTTAACATTTATCAAATAGTATGGAATTCCATTGACGAGATAATGGACTATCACAAAAAACTACTCGATATTCATTACCACAGAGGAAATATATTCGAACTTATATCGCCCACACATGTTGAAGAAACTATTACATCCATATCTAAGAAGTTTCTAATAAATATTAGGATCATATCGTATTAAATTTTATGAACTAGAATCCAACATAGTTCCGTATATATTCACGTATACGGTTACTTCATCATGACAGAAATCGATGAATTTCTACTATTCAAATCAACTCATATTCCACCGAAAATTACAAACAAAACATAACGGGTTCCTCTCCCCCCCTAAAAGAACAAAAACCGCAATGGTTTTGGGCACATTTGTCAAACCAGTTGAAATTAATGTAACCTCAGTCGCCTCAGCTTCCATCTGGAACCTTCAAGAAGAAGCCATTATAGATGCATCAGATCAGCTCGGTGAACTCAAACAAAATGAGTTAGAGATTAAAGATGCACTTGAGACTACCAACTGGACTAAAATATACCACCATTTCTTCATCAGCAGTACCATAATAACAACGTTAATAATACTATTAGCAACTGTATGGATCCTTTTTAAAATTATCAAAAGAAAAACTAATCTGTTAATCAGTGCGGTTTCCGTAGACCTACCTGCTTGATCCGGCTGCTGATGAGAAACAGTGGTGCCTATTGAAGAATTTCTGTTCTGATATACTGATATACTGCTTTCTCTATAGTTTTCAAAATAAACGATGTGAGGCTGATTGGTCGCAAGGATTTAGGGTGTGGAGTGTCCTTTTCCCCCGCTTTCGGAATGAAGGTGACTCTGGTCTTTCTCCATATTTCTGGTATATGGCCCAGTTTCAGGTTACTTTGACTGATGCGTACAGTATGTGGTAAAATCTCTTTCTGCCCTCGTTGGATTCTGGCGTTCTTACGTTCATATTGAGTTTGTTTACGTTATTTGTAAATATTACACTCGCGTTTTACATAAATCATTGTAATGTCTATAATTTCTTCGTCGATAAGAGTTTGAATTAATGATCCAAATTATTTTTGTTACATATGTGGTGAGTATGTTTTTAAAAAATGTTATTTTAATGTGTCAGACTTTGTGAAACAAGTATATTTGGAGTGTTCTGGTTTTCCATTGGAAACACATAACAAGTGTTAGGTTCCCAGTATTGTATGCAAAATCTGTGTTGAGGAATTACGTTTATGGGCTACTAAGAAAAGAACCGCTTTCAAGTTCCAATCTCCAATGATCTGGCTTGAATCATCATGGTGACTGCTATTTTTGTGTTGTGAATATAAAAGGTAGCAATAAGATAAACAGCACCAAATGGATTTACCCAGCATCAACATCTGCTGTTAGGCCTTTTAAGAGTTCAAAAGATCCATTTTTATCGGTAACATCTACATCTAAAGAAAGTTATAACGAATTGAATGAGCTGAGCTGCGTGAGCGATGACGAGTTCGAGCCAGAAAATTTTTTGGAAAGGAGACCATTCAATCAAAACGACCTCAATGATTTAATTAGAGACGTTTGTTTGAAGGTTGTATACAATGTTAAAGATTGACTAAAATGTGGTTGTCGGACTTGCATTGTCTTTATTTTTATTTATTTTTACGACGTTTCGATTAGGTTGTATCTCCAATCGCTATCAAGTATAAACTGAATGTTTTATCTTAACACTACGAGCTGATATATGGACTATGTCCACTGAATTGCAAAGTTTCGCTTCACTGTACACTCCTCAATGATTTGATGTTACAAAGTAGTGGTTGCCAAAGATTAGGTATCTCGGCACTCGGTTTACAAGAGATTCCATTATTATTTTTAGTGTAAGCTACTTCTATAAATTTTCTTTTTTTTATGTTGGGTTCTATATATATTGCCGCAGCCTCAGACCATTTTATATGGTGTTGTTTATTCGAGGAGTGTTCTGCAATACCTGATCTCGACGTTTCCCCTTTTTGTATATGCGTTTTATGTTCCTTAATTCTAACTACTAGCGGTCGTTTGGTTTCTATAATATACATTTCACCACACTCACATGGAACTTTGAAAACACATTCTTTCTTATCGGTACTTTTTGGTTTTGTTTTTGTTAAATGCTCTAAGTGTATTTCCTGATTTAAAGGCTGTTTTTATATTATAACTACTGGCAATTCCTCTTATTTTCTCTGAAGTTCCCCTAATATACGGAATTATGAAGAAGAAATGTGTTTCTTGCTGTCCAGTGTTCGTCATTCTAAAGTTATTTATAACATCGTCAATTAGTTTCAAGGGATAACCATTTTGTTGTAAATCGGATTTAATATTTGCTACCTCTTTTTCCAATGAATCGGCATAATTGCATATAGATTTAGTGCGATTAAAGAGGTTGCGCATAATTCCCCGTTTTGTTACAACTGAATGATTGGAACTATGATTAAGATGTTGTCCATTATGTGTTGGCTTTCTGTATACTGAAGTTTTAATAGTTTCGTTTGAGCGATTCACCATGACATCTAGGAAAGGCAATTGATCATTCTTGATCATTGCCCTTCCATACGATGAAGGTATCATCGACATATCTCAACCAGACTTTCGGTTTTACTGTTGCCGTTTCTATAGCATGAGTTTCGAATCATTCCATATATATATATATATATATATATATATATATATATATATATATATATATATATATATATATATATATATTGGCGACAACTGGAGAGAGTGAAGAACCTATAGGAAGCCCGTCGTCCTGAGCGTAGAACCTGTCCTTTACTTGAAAGTAAGTACTACACAGGCAACACTCCAAAAGATCCATCACCCTGTCCATTGGAAACGTGGTTCGATCTGATAAAGTAATATCATTTGAAAGTCTAGTTTTAATTATGTCTAGTGATTCTCCTAATGGTACATTAGTATACAGACTTTCCACATCAAAGCTTATTAGTCTGTTAGTCTGGCTCTAGATTGATGCAACTAATAATGTTCACGAAATGTGTGGAATTTTTAACATATGTGTTCGTCTTACCTTCTAAACGTTGTATGATTTTTAAAAGAAACTTCGCTAGTGCATTTGTTGGGGATTCTCTGGAGCTGGTTATTGGCCTCAATGGTATGTTCATTTTATGAATTTTTGATAGTCCGTAAAGATGTGGTGGCTTACTGTAGTGTGGTGTAAGCGCCGATCGTAGGTTGTCAGGTAAACGGGGAATTATACGCAACCTCCATAGTCGCGCTATATCTATATGCAATAATGCCGATTCATTGGAAAAAGAGGTAGCAAATATTAAAACCTATTTACAACAGAATGGTTATCCTTTGAAACTAATTGACGATGTTATAAATAACTTTAGAACAACGAACACTGGACAGCAAGAAACACATTCCTTCTTCAATATTCCGTATATTAAGGGAACTTCGGAGAAAATAAGACGAATTGGCAGTAGTTATAATATAAAAACAGCCTTTAAATCAGAAAATACACTTAGAGCTAATTTAATAAAAACAAAACCAAAAAGTACCGATAAGAAAAAATTTGTTCACAAAGTTCCATGTGAGTGTGATGAAATGTATATTGGAGAAACCAAACGACCACTAGAAGTTAGAATTAAGGAACATAAAACTCATACACAAAAAGGGGAAACGTCGAGATCAGGTATTGCAGAACACGCCTGGGATAAACAACACCATATAAAATGGTCTGAGGCTGCGGCAATATACATAGAACCCAACATGAAAAAAAGAAAATTTATAAAAGCAGCTTACATTAAAAACAATAATGGAATCTTCAGTAAACCGAGTGCTGAGATACCTAATCTTTGGCAACCACTATTTTGTAACATCAAATCATCGAAGAGTGTACAGTGAAGCGAAACTTTGCTATTCAGTGGACACAGTCCATATATCAGCTCGTAGTCTTAAGACAAAACATTCAGTTTATGCTTGATAACGATTAGAGATACAACCTAATCGCAACGTCGTAAAAATTAATAAAAATAAAGACAATGCAAGTCCGACAACTACATTTTACTTAATTAGAGACCTTGGAATGTCAAAAACTTCTTTCGAATTACTATCTTGCCGGTTGAAAAAGAGACATCTCCTAACTAAAGACCCTAAATTTTCGTATTACCGCACTCGGGAAAAAGACTTACTCCTTTTTTTCGCTGAAGGGGATAATTTTGTGTATTGTACTGATATTTCTAGTTTGATGAGTGTCTTGGGCTTGCAGAGATATGACACAAATGAATGGAGTTTATTTATCGACTCATCAAAACGCAGTATGAAGTTTATACTATTGCATGACGGAAATAAACTAGGCTGTCTACTGATCGTAAATTCAACAAAAGTTAAAGAAGGATTCCCTACAATAGCATTAGTCTTGAGTAAGATAAAGTATAACATAAATGGGTAATTTGCGTTGATCTTAAGATGTTAATTTCCTTTTGAGACAACAAGGGGGCTATGCCAAATATCCTTGTTTCATATGTTTATGGGATAGCAGTGCTGAATCTGAACATTGGACAAACAATAAGGAAGCACTAGTTCTAGGTAGCCGTAATGTTATAAACGTACCTCTTTTGGAACGAAATCGTATCATATTGCCACCTCTGCGTATTAAACTCGGTCTGATGAAACAATATGTTAAAGCACTATCTTAAGGAAATTTCCGAATCTGAGTTCAGGAAGCAAATTGGTGAACGACCCTAATTTCCACAGTTCAGGATCAGAAATTGAGAAGAACTCCTGGGATTTCTTTGTTTGGGTTATTCAAAATTTCTTAGGTAATAGAAAGGGTGACGAATTTGTTGAGGGCATTAAAGAGATGTTGTCTCACTTCTAGCTAGTTGAATGCAACAAGGGCAGCAAAGTGCACTTTCTTCACAGCCATTTAGATAACTTTCCGGAAAATCTCGGTGACATGAATGAAGAACAGTGTAAACGATTCCACCAAGATATTTGGACTATGGAGGAACGATTTCAGGGTCGCTTGAATTGGCATATGATAACCTATTATTGCTCGAATATTCATAGTAGCACTTCGTTATTCAAGCACAGTAGAAAATTATCTGAAGAAAATTGGTAAACAAATATTCTACGAAGTACAATGGGACCAAAACATAGCAGGAAGAACACTCGAGTTCCAACCTACTTTGTCAGGAGCACTACAAGTGAATCTTAAATTTTATCTCTATTCGTGCGCTTATTTTAAGTTTATGTGTAAAATTTTACTCTACCTGCTAGTCTGTTCCAAGTTCAAGGAGCTTGATTATACTTTATATCTAATAGTGTTTTTGCAGAAGACAAATTCTCTTAAAATATCTTAGCATTTATTATCTCAAAACAACATGCTTTATCCGATTTATCTTATTATATAAATTATCTTGAAACAACAGGCTTTGTCTGATTTATCTTATAATATATTATCAATAGGTGTCTATTTACCATAAATGTACTATTCGTGGTGGTGTTTGACCAAACTTTCTGCTCGTGTTGTATTACTATTGTAACTTTCTTCTCTTATTTTATTACTGTTGTAAACTTTAATTTCTAAATGTCTTATTAATTTTAAAAAGATTATAGAATGTCAACTTATTTACATTTTTGATATCCCACAGGATTATAACAAAAAGATTTCTTTGTTTCTTTTTTCATTAATAAATTTTAACTTTTAATTTTTGACGGCACGTATTGTGCCATGGTTATCAGATAAGGATACTAATCTTTTCGTATGCCATTTTATTTTTTTTGTGTATAATCATTTTCCACAGTTATTGTTAATAAATTATTTATTGTTGTTCTGACTTCTATTTTGTACATACATTGTTTCTTCCTAACCCTATATTTTCTAAATTTAGATTGGAATCCTTCTGAGTTTTAATACTAGTAATTTGTAGGGGATGCAAATTCAAAAATAATGTCATTCACATGATTCTAAACTTTATTGTGTAGGAATAAAGTTAGACTTATTAACTACGAGTTCGTTGCGTAAAATTATATAAATTATAAAACAGTGTAACAAAAGAAACATCTCGTCGCCTCTTGCATGAATTTTCTCCAAAAACGGTCAATATTTTCCAGCGTAGTCAGCTAGTCGAACTTCTTGAAGTGTATTATTATGATAACGAAACGTATGTACACAAATTTAATATGAAGACTTTTCAATAATTATCGGAATGGAGATTAAAAGAAGAGCGAAGATCTAAGGAAGCGTTTTTTGCACCTCATTTACCTGAGATTGAAGAGTAACCAAATTTTCAAAGTTTGAAATATACATTTTGCGCCTATACCATTAAAATCTATTCGCATATCTGTTTTAGATTTCCGCAAAAGTGGGAGAAGATACGAGGTGGCAATCCAGGGATATTTTAATCTTTCTATTATTATTTATACGTTAAATCCAAAAATGGAATTGAAAATTTGTAAAAGTACGATGTGAGGTGAAGTTATTTTTCTTAATAATTTCAAATTCAGAAAAGTAGGTGTGTTATCAAGCGAAGAAAATCGTTGAAGATGTACTATTAAATGTTATAAAACTCCGTGTTATACTATAGGTGCAAAAAATGTAATATCTCGCGAACATGAAATCCATAACCACTCGTCTTTAGAAAGTGAAAAGACTGGAGCGTATATGCTGTGTATTGCTGTGAAGAGAAAATACGATTTGCGTGAAAAATCAACTAAATTAATAAAAAAGAAATTGCAAATAGCGATTTAGCTTCCATCGAAAATCTGACTACTTCAGTCATAATTTCGCTTGAAAAAAAGTGTTAAAATCGCTTCCAAAATCTCTAGACGACGTACAAGCGACTCTGGATGAAACGGATATAAAAACCATAAAAACGAAACATTTTTAATTAGTAATAATAAGGTCAGTAAAATTATCATATTTTCTTGTAACACAAATTTGGACCTGTTATGTTTTATGGAAATTTTGTGCTTAATTAATTACTGGTGAAAAAAAATGGATATTATGATCCCCGTTTTTCTGTCTTTTCCCAAAAAATGGTTTGAATAATTAAATCGAAAATGGTTAGATTTAGTTCAAAAATCTTTAATTCCGGAACACATTATAATTGATTTTGAAATGGTTATTCTTCCGGTCGTTACTAATATATACACACAATCAATCCAAGTTGGTTCTAGAGTTCAACTTGGACAGGCTTTTTTGAGAAAAATTTAAAAGTTTGGGCTTTCTACGGAGTATAAAAATAAAGATTCTGAATTAAATGAATGGTTAAGATATTTTTTTGGCTTAAATTACTTGAATCCAGAAGACATTGGAGACTGTTTGGCTTATGAAATTTTTGAAAATTTACCTAAATGTGATAGTCTGTTAAAATATTATGATTATATAGTTCATAATTACATTGAAGAGAATTCTCCCTTTCCTCCTACATTGTGTGCGGAAAATTCTGAAACATTATTTAGAACTACAAATTCATGCCATTCCTTTCATTCAAATCATAATTCAGAATTTTATCATTCCCATCCGAACTTGTACAACTTTTTAGAAGTTTTGAAAGGTTTTAAAATTGAAACATATATAAAAATGCATGCAATGGGAAAAGAACCAACACATATGGATAATAAATTGAAGAAGAAACAAGATATTTTAAAATGTCTTATAAATAAATATAAAAATTAAAAAATTAGTCGAATGCAATTTCTAAAAGGCGTTCCATATTTTAACACACCTAAAATGTAGTGAACCCAAAATATTTTCTGATTTTTCTCCTCTTTTTTGAGCTTGATTCTAGACCTAGCGATTCAGTATAAATTATTTGTATTAGATATATTATATATTATATATTATTTTTAAATAAAAACTGATGTGAAAAGATCTGTGTTTTATTACCTTATGCGCGTGTATATATTATTTTTGACATGTTTTCGGTTGAGGTGCAAATTGTTTATTTTTGCATTTAGTAAATTTAATGAGACGCAAATTGTATTTGTTCGTTTTCTTCAATTACACAAGTCAACAAATTTCAGGACCAGAAAAGAAACTCTACTTTTCCGAAGGTTTTCGATACGTAGAATATGAATCTGTAGGCAAAATTGACCTGTTGCTGCGAGTCTTCGCGATATTTTAACCAAAAAGTATAAAAATAATTGTTTCACTATTTTTGAGGTTATGTAACATGGCAATTTTAATTTTTATCGCTAAACTATTTATGGTAGTTGAAAGTCTTCGTCTTTAAAACCTATTTAGATTTATATAAATATTTTTTCGTTTTTAAATATCGTCATAACTATCGTAAAATGTCACTTCCCAGATGGTGGATTCAATACATTGCAGTTAAATTTTTGAAAAACTCGAAGTCAAAAACTTTGTATTCAAGGATTTCTGAGGTCACCGAATGCGGAAATCAAATTTTTATTTTAAAAATAGTGTATTTCTTCAATTCAGAATATGGCTGATTTCACTCACGTAGTCGACAAATTTAATCAGGGGTGTTCCGACAAGGGGACGGTCTGATTTATTCTCCATACTTTTTTGTAATTCAATTTAAAAATTATGATTCCGCAAGATTATTTACATTAAAAGGCATTCCTGTAAAAAATCATTGCACTACTAGTTTGGGAGAAAAGCCTTCTTAATTAAATCAATGCCTAAACTCTGATTTATTTGTGTTTAAAATAAATATCAAAGTAGGCTAATGACGACTATAAATTTGAAGCGAAGAAACATCAAGTAACTGGTGGTTAATGCAAAATAATAGAGAATCACAATTATATGTCTTATTTGAAAACTTTGCTGAAAGATTTTTTTTGAAAATTTTGTATTTTAGGATGTAAATGGAAATAAAATGTCAATTATTCATTTACAGAATTAGCTGCTATGCATTTTGGGTATGGCAAAGCTAATAGTTATAGTCGGGAAGCTCGCAGATTGTATCAACAGTCCTTTCCCAATCGAAAAACTCCATGTGGTGTCCAACGTATTGGTTCGTGTTGTCCGATCCATCTATCATGGAATGTTTCGTTGAGGTATTTCCGCACGTGCAGATTAAAATTATGTGAAGTACCATTTTGTGGTAACCAAATAATTGGTCATGTTTCAATGGGAACATTTTAAGTAAGTATCTTCATTTAAGAGCCCATCAAAAAAGTAAAGTCATACAATTTGGTCTCCTATAATTCAGCCCCGCACGTTCAGAGAGAATCGGAGCTGATGTTGGCGTTTCATAATAGCAGTAGAGTTTTCATAAGAGTAGTGATGGATGTTATAAAAATCGATAATGTCATCACGTGTAAATATAGCGTCATCGGTGAAAAATGTGCCTTTAATGAACTCATGATTTTGTTCATATTTTTCTGAAATTTGATTGTATTTAGTCGCAATTGTTCATCACTCTTGATCTAAAAGTTTTTATTTCACCCATAAAGAGAGTGGGGACTGTACTGAATGAAGACCATATTATGTATTTAATTTACTTAATTACTGGTATTGTCATTTTAACAATTGTTAAACATACTTTTCATACATACATATTGTAACTTATCGAGTTAATTTTACCACATAGATTCATCGTTTCAATTATGATATATATTCCTTTGGGGATCTGATAATACAGGAGTTAACTTATATATTTAACCTTAATATGCATTATACAAAACGCAATAGGTTTTGACATATATTTTGATTTTCAGTTTTTTTCAAATATGTAATTTAACTTTATATAACTATTTTGCTGAATATTTGACGAATCTGTGAAAGCATTTATTTCAATTTTTTGAAAATCTTAAGAAAAGCTTACTTTTTTAAGAAAAATTAAAAATCGCAATATCTCAAAAACTATTGCGTTTTGTATTATACATATTTGGGTCAAATTTACTTCTTATCACTAGCATTATCAGATCCCAAAGAAATATATTGAATTACCAGTACCCCTAAATATATATATATATATATATATATATATATATATATATATATATATATATATATATATATATATATATATATATATATATGTCATAGTTGAAACGATGAATCTATGTGGTAAAAAAACTCAATAAACTACAATATGTATGTATGGAAAGTATGTTTAACAATTGTTAATTAAGTAATTAAATAATATATATATATATATATATATATATATATATATATATATATATATATATATATATATATATATATATATATATATATATATGAAGTAAAATACGAACAGTAGTTGCAAACTTCGTTCTATCATATCCTTTCCGTGTTAGAGGTTGCACAATTTGAATGAATTGCTACAGAACACAATTCATCCCATGACACCACCATCGAGATGATGGCCTACCTGTACCACCATACCGAGAAGAAAGTATGAACTTACCCTCCCCGCCATAGTGATACGGCAGAGGTACATGTTTCGTCTCTACTAGACTCATCAGGGTACCGACATGCACCTGTTTGTGCAAAGGACAGGTCGGAAGGAAGTATGCAACACTGAGCGCGGCTTCGCCGACCTCCCGCCGGATGGCGTATATATATTTATGAGGGTTTCACGGATTCCTCCGTGTGAGATGCAATAGCAGTGGATATATCCACATTATGCCGTTGTAGTGCTGAAATCACATTCAGCAAACGTACAAATATCTGCAACTCCGTGAATAGATGAAGTAAAATACGAACAGTAGTTGCAAACTTCGTTCCATCATATCCTTTCCGTGTTAGAGGTTGCACAATTTGAATGAATTGCTACAGAACACAATTCATCCCATGACACCACCATCGAGATGATGGCCTACCTGTACCACCATACCGAGAAGAAAGTATGAACTTACCCTCCCCGCCATAGTGATACGGCAGAGGTACATGTTTCGAAACATTCAATTTTCAATTTCTTTTTATGGGGGTACGTAAAAGCAAATGTCTACAATGTCCCCTGATAACATCACAAGGTATGAAAATACCCATAAGAGACGTTTTTCAAACTGTAACCCCGCAAATGTTCTCCAGCGTTAGCAGTGGTTTCGAAAAAAGAATATGTAAGTGTTTGAAAATGGATGGTTGACATTTCATACATCTACTATAAATATTTTGCTTCTGTTTTGTGCTATGTTATTACCATTATTGCTGTTATAGCCGACTATAAATCGCGTTCCGAGTTTCTGAACATTTGTAAAAATATTCCTGATTATTATTCTTATAGTTGTAAATTACCTGTCATTTTCAAATGTCATAGACAACTAGATACATTAGAACATCTATTCAAAATACACAAAATGGGACAGAGAATAATTATTTGGCGTATTCTGCGAAAACGCGAAGTTTTAGCTATAGAACACTCCTATACCGTTCGATAGGTATTTAAAAGGACCATTTTTTGGTAAGGTAAAAGGTATAGCGTTTTATGTAAATTAATCAAATTATAGCCACTTAAAGTTCTTATTTTATTAGTTTTAAATTTTGGACACCCTGTATAATATTGCAAGTTTATTATACCTGGGATATAAAGTATGATTTATTGTTACACTTCACTGTAAATTTCGAATACATAACTTCTTATCTATTTGAAACACGTAAATTATGTTAGATTTGTCAAAATTAAAATTATTTAAAAGTCCTTAAGGTTTAGGTACTACAAACCTAAAATAGGCTCTTATTTTTCTCGGAGAATCCAAAAATGCAATAATATACAAGGGGTTTTATCAGAAAAAACACAACTTTGATACTTTCAGAGCTTTTGGGACACTCTATATAATATGAAAATAATTTTAAAAATTAACTATATTAGACCCCCGTATATCCCAAAAGTAAAACTTTTTGAAATGCATGTATTTTGGTCGCAATACTCCGTGTCGTAAAGGGTGAATAATATATATATATATATATATATATATATATATATATATATATATATATATATATATATATATATATATATATATATATATATACATGAGATTCCTCCTTATAAATAAACCGTTTAACATTTATTTATAAATGAATTAAATATTGAGTTTATTAGTCTATTAAGGTAAAATTCTGATGAAAATATTAATCGTTTCCTTGAAACAAATTGTCACGGTTGTTTTTAAAACAAAATGCAATATACTCACAAAAGGTTCTCAACTTACCTACATTCATAATCATTCCAAATGTCGACACATTTAAGCGGATCTTGGCAAACAATTGTGTTACAAGGATTATTCGAGGGGCAATTTCGCCCTAAATTTCTTGTCACAGTGGCCTGGCCCCATTGTGTCCCATTTATGGCTGGTGGAAGTGGTAAGTGCTTTCCGTTTAATCTTATGTCATCCAAACATCCTGTGAAAATATACGGTTATTAGACTACTGAATGTTTTAGGTATGTGTAACAAAATGCAAGTAAAGGAAACTGAAATATTCGTTTTATTTGTGCGTTTATGAATTGTGTCTTATAGTTTTGGAGCCCGCCCACATATAAGAAGAACCATTAATATTCTTTAACAACTTCTTGCGTCGCTTAATTATGAGTAGACCGACAACTTCTCCTCTGTGGAAACTCTCGTAATCGACTTATTCGCTTTTCAATTTTTTCTGTAACACGTCGGTTTGTCGTCGTAAAAAAATTTATAAATATATATTTTTTTCTAGTTGTAGGAGTTACATTATTAAACAAAAAGTGTGAAAACAAAAATGTTCAAAAAAAAGGATGTCCATCACTCTCAAAATTACGATATGATGAATTTTATAGGTTTACTGATAAAAACCTAATGTTTTCAGAATTGTTTGATAAAAATATGTAAAAGCGACCAATAACATTGTCAGATAAAATACATTTTCCGATTTCCAGTACGACGCATTGAAATCGTCGTTCCCATGACAGCTCGGTATTTATTATTATATGTCGGACAAAAAAAATTAAGTTTGTGAGCTTATTATCTATGTGTAATCGAAGTAACCGACAAAATTATTGAGTTAAACACCTTTGTCCTTTATTTTTTTGATGTGCACAACAGCGTACATCTTGCGAAGTAGTAGATATCTGTTGGACTTCCATTGTCTTTATATTTTGTTGAATATCAAGACGTTTCGGCTAGTTATCTCTGCCGATTTCAAGTGAAACTAAATAAATCCCTTAGCTACATGACTATTTATACTAAAAGTAAATGCAGTTGAGTGTGACTGAGATGGAGACAGTCATGCCTGTTATGGCATACAATTACAAAGAAGTGGTTTCCACACCTCTCTTATATCTAAAGATGGTTTACTAAAACAACTCGGGTTCTGATGTATAACCGCGGTTTCTTTGAATTCCGTTTTCTCCATGGTGTAGTATTTTAGCTTCAGACCATTTTATGTGGTGTCCATGAGTCCAGGCATGGTTGGCGGCACCAGATTTTTCTGTTTCTCCTCGAGATGTGCATTTTTGGTGTTCCTTGATCCTTAAGTCAAGAGGTCTTTTTGTTTCGCCAATGTAGGAATTGCCACATTCACATGGTATCTGATAAACACAGTTCTTTATGTCTCTTTGATTTGTTGGTTTGACCCTAGTGAGCCGACTTCTCAGAAAGTTATTTGAACTGAAAACAACGTTGATTTTATATCGTTTTCCTATCCTTCTAACTTTTTCTGAAATGCCTTTAACATAGGGGATGTTCAAAACTGGTTTTCGTTCTTCATTCGTTGTCGATATTGTCCTATTTCTGCGTTGTTCAAGAAATTTATCCACTAGATATACTGGCTGTCAGATCATTTTTAATGTAATTTATCTCTTTCATCAAGTTCTCGTTGGAGTTGCAGAGAGTTAAGGCTCTATCTACGAGATTTCTTATAATTCCTTGTTTGGTGTTGTTGGAGTGATTGGATTAATAATTAAGGTATTGTCCTGTGTGAGTGGCTTTTCTGTAAACCGAAGTTCGAATTTGTCTGCCATTTCTTCCAACCAATACATCTAAGAATGGTAATTTATTTTCTACTTCTTTCTCCATGATGAGTTTAAGATGAAAAAGAAAGTTTCGAAGTTCTTCGTCGTTTCCATTCCAAATAATAAAAGTATCGTCTACGTATCTAAGTCATAACTTTGGTTTGTTAGTTGTGTGTGTGTGTGTTCAATTGCAAACATCTCGAACCATTCCATGAAAATATTTGCGGCCACCGGTGAGAGTGAAGATCCCATCGGTAGTCCATCATCCTGGATGTAGAATTTTTCCTTTTCTTGAAAATAGGAATTAGTTAAATAACTTTCCAACAAGTCCATAATGGCGTGCGGTGGTAAAGATGTTCTTTCTGCTAAGGTCTGGTCTTCTTCAAGTTTCTTTCTTATGATTTTTAGTGACTCCTTAACTGGAACATTGGTGTATAGGCTTTCCACGTCAAAGCTAATAAAACGGTCTTCTGGTTGTACTTCTATTTCACGTATAATTTCTAAGAAATGTTGCGAGTTCTTAACCCAGGACGATGTATTTACTTGTAATGGTCTCAGGATTGGAAGAAGAAATTTGGCAAGTTCAGAAGTTGGAGAGTTCCGGGAACTCGAGATAGGTCGTAAGGGCATGTTTTGCTTATGTATTTTCGGGAGTCCATAAAGATGTGGAGTTTTGCTATGGTGTGGCGTCAACTGAGTCCGGATCCTCTCAGGAATATACCGTTCATGTTTCTTAAGAACGCGATAAATTCTTCTTTCAATTGCAGATGTGGGATCTTTAGCAAGTGGTGTATAATTTTCTTTCCTTAAAACTTCGTCAATTTTTTGATTGCATGTCTCAGCATTCATTACTGTAGCATTTTCTTTATCCGCTGATAGAATATATTGGAGTCCTTCTGTAGGTTAGCTAGGGCAGTTTTTTCGTCTTTGCTGATGTTTGGTTCGGTTTTTCTAGATTTTTGTAGAGTTTCTCTTATTTTCCACCTGAACTCATCTGCAAAATGGTCTTCGATGTTCGCTAAGTCTGCGACGCTAATTATATCGAGAATGGGAACCTCTTTTAGAGCAACCGTGAAGTTCAAACCTTTGGCAAGTAGTGAGTTTTCCGCTGCGGTTAATTCCTTGGCAGATATATTAACAATTGTCCTCTGGCTTTGAGATGGCTGTTATCTGCTCTGGTATTGATTACCTATGCCTCAATCGCTCTTCACCACTTCATTACCACGTCGCTGCTATGCCTTTCTTAAAAGACAGGTCACTACAACCCAATAAACATGCCTACCAAGCAGAAAAATCATGTGAGTCTGCTCTACATCACCTAGTATGAATAATAGTCTGTTAGAAATAACTAGGAAATAGCGCCAACAGCCTTGTTTGATATTGAAAGAGAATTCCAGCATACCCCCTTCATTTCCATGAGAAGGTGCACCAGAGGGCAGGGTATTAAATATACACCTCATGCAGGTGGATAAAAAACATGCTCTAAGGCAGAGGAGCACAATTAAATCTGTTGGAGGAGACCGTGGAGGTATTAGTAGCCAAGGGCTGCCTATAAGAAGGGATTCTATCCCACCTCCTGGGGGATCTGGTGGCCGAAAAACTGATCGATGGTAAAATATTATTCGAACTCATTCAGAGAGCTCTAGTGAAGAAGTGATAGACTAAAGAGCACCCTTCACCAAAATAAAGAAGCTTGGCGAATTAACATTACCAACTCTCTTTAATATACAACTGCAGATAAGTGAAGGAGTTAAGTACCTACGTGTAATCCTGGATGAAAATCTTACCTAGAACTCACATTTGCAGAAAGTTATTACCAAAATAAAATATCCATCATAGCAGTAAAAAGGGCATTGGACAAAATATGGGGATTAAAACCACACATTGTAAACTGGTTGTACATTTCAATCGTAATACTCATAATAACCTATGGCACCGTTGAATGGTAGACCAAAACCACTACCACCCTGGAGCTCTTTAAACTCCAGAGACTGGCCTGCCAGTGTATGAAGGGAGCGATGAGAAGCACTCTAACAAAACCATGGAAACCCTACTACCTTCCCCCTTCCCCTTATTTAATAATCAAGGCTGAGGCGATGATAGAAGAATATACGCCAGTTTTTCCGGTATATTCATTTTTATTAATTTTATATAGAAATACATTAGCCTTTGGTATATAATTAGCCATGAGTATTAAAGGAAAGAAGTAAAAGCTAAAGTTGTATTTATAGCTTATCTGTAACTAGCAAAGATTATATATTGTTGAAAACTTTCTATGAAATATTTAAGTTCTAAAGGTAAATAATCGATTTGAATTTAATACTCCAATAAATACAGAATTGTATTAATTGTTCCCTTAAAAATATGTTAAAACTTATATGGTTGCAATTATTGTTCCAGTAAATAAAAATGCAAATCAGACTAGTTTGGTTATTTACTTATACCGAAAACAAATGGTTAAAGAACAAATTTAAAAATTACTCCACATCAAGTAAAAATAAACCTTAAAGTACTAATTAAACTTAAAGTAGTTAGTTCAAAACACTATCTAATTAGTTGTTCAAAATGTCCTCCATATATATATATATATATATATATATATATATATATATATATATATATATATATATATATATATTTTCTTGGGTATAAGTTTTGATAGTACTTCAATAAAATAAATGTAAAGTGATGCTTGGCATTATTCTAGTGTTTCCGCTCACAATTTTTGAATCCACATAACCATATAAGACACGAAAATATATATTGCAGGAAAACAATTTAAAAGAAAATTCTTTTGATATGAATATTGTAACGAAATTACTAATTTTTGGGCATGAGTATGTTCGCCGGGATTTAATTTATTTATTTTACGTCCGAAAAATCTGATTCTTGCGGGAAAAGATTGCTTAAAGTTTCAATATTACCGGAATATAATTAGATTTACTGCGCTATGCCGGGAGAACTGCACGTTCTCCACTCGGGTCAACAATCCCAACGGACTGGACTGGGTCGCCTGCCGGACCGCGCCTTCCTGGTCTAGCAATGTAGGTGAGGCTAGGCTTGTGTGCATATGGTGTTTCACCATACACTTCCTTCCTTACATCCTACCCTGCTAATGGCCAGCATTGCCGAGGACCCTTATAAGAACAAGCAATGTTGTGTCATCCTACCGTCACTGCCGAGGACCCTTATAAGAACGGGCAGTGTCGGTTCCTTTCCTAATTTCCTACCGCTATTGGTCGGCATTGTCGAGGACCCTTATAAGAACGGGCAATGTCGTTCCATCCTGCTGACGCTGTCGAGGACCCTTATAAGAACGGGCAACGTCAGTTCTTACCGTTACCGATACACACACGCACTAAATGCCGTCAGTATTATCTTTGTTTCCGTATTGACCAGGAATGTGTTTTACCGCCAGGTGCCCTCTGATGTCCGTTGACAAGGGCGCTAAACAACTGCCGCCCCGACGCTTATCGCCGCCGTCGCGTATAGAGATCGACGCCGTGTAGAGACGCCGCCTATCACCGATCGATGCCAGGTTATTGTTACTGCGTATACCACCGACGGTCGAATTTTAATACGAAGTGCCTTGCACCGTGAACGCGGATTTTAGATACGAGGCGCGATAACTTGCGTACGAGCCATCGTGAATAGCGTCGCAACCGTATAGTACGAGGTACGTGAATAGCGTCGTGAATGATACCGCCGGGTTACCGTCTTTAGCGCAACCGACCAGTATGAGCGACTGTAAACAGCTCTCAAAACATTCTCTTGCCCTTCAGACCGTTTAATTGTTAGTTTGTTGTACATCTTAGATTGTAAGTCAGTTTTAGGCCATGTCTTTGTATAAAAGAATGGAATACAGGATACAGGATGTTTTATAACCGTTTGTTTCATTACCTAGTCCCATTTTTAACACTACAGATAATAATTGGCAGCCGGCAGCCAGCATAATAGACGTAATTGACCCCTGGCTTTCCGTTTCTCTACTGTAACAAGCTGCCCGGTGCATTAGTGGGCCCTCGACCACATGAATCCCGAGGGTGGCGTCTGAGAACCGACCACCGAATGGATGTTTTGACCTTCAGGCAGTCAAACCGTTGATCAGTTGAGAGAGCGGGGATATCCCGATATAAGTAGATACCGCCGAACCGATACCCCTGCGCTGAGCATTTGACCGATGACTGTCTGCACGAGAAATATCCACTGACCGATGTTCCGCTGCCGTGAATGAAGTAGATCCGTAGAGCACGAACTGATCCCCTTGCCTACCTCCCCTACGAAAACGCGTCACAATATTTCCATAAAAAAATAATATGCTTATCCCTGATACATTCAGTACAAACCTATATTAATAACAATATAACTTTTATAATGAAATGAGTAATTATTCTCGAGGTGAGCGCTGTAGTTTTTGATACATATTCCTATTTTAGCGTAAGTTTTTATGTATTTTACTTTTTAGTCTTTTAAATATTATATGTTACGTGTGTTTGTTACATCTGTTATATCTGTAAATGTATATTGTTTATGTATATTTTATAAATTGTACATTATTATAACAATACTAATTTTGTCGAAGATAAAATTTTTCGAGATATCCAAAATACAAAATTTTAATATACTGCAATCTTTTTATCAGTCTTTTTTTATCCGCGGTGGCGTTAGATGCATCGTCTACTTCCGACAGTAAAGTCAGAGTCATTCATGAGATAAAGTCCATTTGAAGAAGTAATGTTCGAAATTCAAATTTGTTCTTAATTTAGCATGCGATTAATGAAAAATAGTTATTTATGAAACCAGGAAGGAAATATGATTAAAGTAACGCAGGAGATATCACATAAGCATCACAAAGCGTAACATGATATGAAATAATATATAAACATAATAAAATATTAACCTAATCTAACTTAAGTAACAACGTAATTAAGATATGATTCAGCAAATTAAAAATCGAAAAAAAGTTTATGTGCAGACAACACAAAAACTCGTAAAAACTTGTTTTAACTATGTTTTTACGGATTTAAGAAAATCATCATAATATAAACATATTTAAAAAATATATTTACATATCAAAGACACGAACAGTTAGATCTGCCCAAATTCCATTAAATTTATTTGAAACTATGTATTTAACCCTGTTTTCTCTCTTCAGTTTTTCCATATCGTTATACATCCATTGTTAATTTCAGACACACTTTACAAGTATTTGTTAAAGTTTCGAGTAAATTAAAAAGCACAATTTTAAGATCTCTTTATAAGGCCAGTTTAAGATATTTGGGGAAAAATCTTCAAAAATGTTGAAGTCAGCAACATTTTTCAGTAAAAAACATATTCTTAAAGCTTTATTAAAATTTAAAAATTTAAGTAATATTTCGGTTTCTTTATTAAAAAAATACAACCTAAAAAATCTATTTGTAACATGAACAATAAATATTTTATAATTTACACCACTATAATTATATGAACATTGAAATTTTTTATTTTAAAATATCTTTTTGTTTATATTTTACCTGCAAAATTTGAGAACATTTATCTCTTGTCAAAGTTGTTAGCTCCCCTATTCATTTCAAAACCACTTTGTGTCTAAATAGGGTATTTTGCTATTCTTTAGTGGCACCCTTTTCCATAATCATCATTAAATTAATTTCACAGTTGACATTTTTAGATATAAAAAGAAAAATTAAGAGACCATCATCTAAATTTTATAGAAAGATACAGCAAACAAGCTCATTTAACTACCGTGTAATTAATTATATGGTCGGTTCATACTTCCAAAAAATATTAACTATCACTACAAATTTCAACTAAACTAACACTACGAGATAAAAATGTGTGGTTTGTACTTCATTTAACACCTGGTACAAATTAAGAATGACCAATCAAAATCGTTCACTAATATTCTAACTCAAAAGTAAAACGTTAATTTTTTGCTTTTCAATTGTGGTTATTGAACTAATTTTATTCTTCGGCTATTTTATGAGACATTTTTATTAAGTTTTATTTGTTTATAATGTTATTTTTTATATTTTGATGTACTTTTTCTTTCAGCCGATAATATCCGAGAGCGGACATGAATTATGCCGATATTAAAACTAAGAAATTAAAAGTTGACCAACTTCTTAGTTAACAATTGATAATTGTTAATAAGTGAAAGTTGGTAATGTCAGTTCTTAGTGTTAGTTGTTAATTTCTAGAAGTACGAAACAACCAGAAAAAAAGGTTATAAATGAGCATTTATTAGAAGTTGATTTAAGGTAATAAAATAGTAATAAAAATGATTGGAAAATGGACAATACTCAATATTAGCATTTTCAAAAATATTTTAATATAAACGTAAATGAGCGACGATAAATTTGAGACAGCTAATTCATGTTCAAAAGAAATTTGGTGAGACAATTCTACTTCTAAATTTGATTGCAAGAGCCTACTTTAATTTTATATTTTAGTTCAGGTTTACAATGACTTCAGCAAAGTAGTATATATATATATATATATATATATATATATATATATATATATATATATATATATATATAGGCAAACACAATATCCCTTTCTTTAAGTATCTCCCATAAATTCTTCGAGTAAAAAACATAACATTTGTCGGTTAAGTTGCATTTTTTGTTGATTTTACGATAGATCCCCATATTTTTACTTTCCTGTTAATTTCTTTCCGGCTCAGTTGTTCTATCTTTCTGAATTTTGGATACATTCTTACAGTAATATGGTTTTATGTACATTTGATTATCACCGTTGGATCCCTATTTATGTTGTTTGGTTTGGCATTCACTAGACTGTGGGTGGTTGTATTTCTATTGATGTTGAATTTGCTCTTACCTCTTTATCTAGATCAATCTCGGTTTTTCTGCCTACTATTCGAATGAAATTCTTACTTTCTTGAGTAAGTGAGTAAAGACCTTGCTTTGTTTATATTATTTTCAGGTTTCAACCTATTTTTTGTAGGTATTGTTATTGTATTATCTCATTTTGGGCTGTTTCGATCTTATTATTTCAATCTCTTGTGTGGTAATCGTCACATCCTAATCACTTTTCTCTTTGTTCTAGATGAATGTTCACCATTGTCAATGCTTTTCTGTGTTACTGTTGTTGAAACGTTCTCCAATACACCACCTATCTATTATTCTTTTAAGTTATTTTCATTTTTGAGGTTTATAAATTTCTATTTTGTAACTTGTCTTAGCAACATCTAGTTTGCGGGGCTAACAGAGAGAAATTTTTCTTATTTGATGTACTTTTTTTTGCAGGAATTGCATTACCTATTTCACGTCGATGTTGTCGAAAGGGAAGCATATTTCTTTAATTTAAAAATTACTAATGGGTTATTCATTTCATTTTGAGTCCAAAATGGATTACGAATAGATTCTTGATACGAATAAGGTAGCGGCCATTTACGTTGACCTCATTTTCCTGTTTGAAACAAATAAAGAAGCTGAAGATTGTCCATCTCGATTTATATGATCCACCGGGTTTTTGGGTGGACAGTCATTTAAAATTTTCCAGTAATTCAGTTTAGTTTAAAAGATACCTTAACTTGCGCCTATTTGGTGTCTTTGAGTTATTTTAACTGGTTCGATTACTTTCAGTTTGACCCCAGTGTAAACTTTTTGAGTTCTATTACAATGTTTAGGTAATTGAGACTGCATAAATTAAATTAAAATTCAAGAGATTACTAGCAAAAAGTTTATTTATATTTATTTAATCAAAAAATTAATACCAAAATGTTCATCCTGGCTACCTACATAGTATTATGGTAAATGTGATTATATTTAGATTTATTACTTTTGGTTCGGAACTTAATTATTTTTGTCAGGTTTAAGCTGATTTGTATAATAGTACTTAATGTTAATAATACTAAGCATTTATAGTAACCAGGGTCTCAAATCCTACTTATTATTAATTTTATTTTAATATTATTTCCATTAATGTAGTGGTTAATTGAGCCAACTAATTAATTACTTTGTAAAGTAGATCTTTTTTTTTGCCTTAAATTAAACTAAGTATTGGTGATCACTCGAAATCAGACTGTACTATTATCGTATGTTTTTATCCTTATCTATCTTGAGTTCAACAGTTTAAGCAGTATATTTCATCAAATTAATTATTTGTTTAAGCATTACTGATTAGTTATTAATATTTCATTTTCTTTTGATATTTCGTTTTTAAGATCATCTTCGATATCTTTTTTTCTGAATATGTAGTAAGTTGAAGATATAAATTTAAATAGAAATAACTTAGTAATTATAAATATTTCTTATTATTTTGGGAAATGTTGATTAACAAATTCATTTGATATTTAATTTAATTTTAATAAGTAGTCTTAGAAGCTCACTTTTGTAGGGTTTTCCTACAGTTTCTTTCTACCGGTTTTTATTACTGATTTCTTTTTTATTAGTTTATTTCTCATGTTTTTGTTTTGGTTTATCTTTTGTATTTACCTTTTTCAACAGGACATCCAATTTTTAGTTAATGAGCACTGATGTTCCACTACTCTCTATACACCACTACGCAATTGAGCAGTGTTGCAGCCTGATTTGTTCGAGACCACCCAGCTAGCTGTCTCACCATTGGATTAATAGGCAAACTTAGTATTATGTCATTTTATTTTTTTGACGTTGTGAATAAAAATCCGATTAGTTTTGATAATTTAAGTTCATTCCATTCCTTTTCTTGTAAGGCGCTACGCAATTTTCTGGTGTTCTCTTCCATGATTATGGAATATACAGGCTTTGTCCAAAGTTTGCTTATTTTAGTTTCAGTATTAACTTTATCCTAACCACCCATAAGAGTTAAAGAGACGATTCTAAATTCTACACATACACTTCAGTCGTTTCGGCGAGATGTTTCACGACAAAGGCCACTCGGCGTATTGGTACGGGAATAAGAGGAGAGTATTTGCTAAGACATGTTGCCGAAAACACATTACTCTAGACTTTTTACAACAAAATATTACGATTTATTTATCACGTTAATACATGCATTGTAATTCAAGTTAGTTTATATAGCTTTATGAATGTTTACTCAGTACAAGGCACTTTTATTAACACTTCAGTGTTTATTTCAATAAACCCGTACTATCGAAGCAAAGTACAATAATTATGTAAGTTTATTAGATAAAACAAAACCGCAGACTTCTAACAGAGTTTGCTTTATATTTTGGCGCCAATAGGTACTTTTTTTGTATAGTATAAAATATGTATATTAATATTTATTGAAATTATTTTGAAATTGAAAATTGTGTGATTATTTAAACTGAAGATATTATATACAGCATATCCAACTTTTTGCTATCAACACAACCAGATCTTAGGTATTCAATTAAAGTTATTTTTATTATTATATATTAACGAGTTTTATTTCTTTTTTGGATCTGCGTACCTATAGAAATGAAATTGATATCTAGTTTATAATGACATCATGGAAGATTTCTTCATTCAACCTAGCCACAGATGCAGTGGCACCCTAAATTACCCACCCCTACTCTCCGGCATAGGGGTTACCCTGCATATTTGCTCGCTGGCGTGGTTAATAACTTTCAACGGAACTCTAGTAATATTGTTTTAGTACTTATTTATTTGGTAATATTCTATTATTGAATTCCTACTCATTTAATTGCGAGGTTTGGCGTGAAAATATAAGCGTAGCAATGTGTATTTCCATTAAATGAGAAAATAGCTAGATACCTGACATATCTTTATATAAAATTCAACACATCTTTTGTTTGATATTGTTCTGATATTTTGTAATTATTTTAACCATCTCATATTATAGTAGTTATAGAAAATAAGTAATCCTCTTAGGCGATAGCTCGTTTAATTCTTTTGGTATACAAGTAAGTAAGTTGGCTATTTAAAAATAATATTTTCCTTCAACGTCTGTAAAATAAACTATAACAGAAAGATTCACTAGGAAAGACTTAGTCCCGATCTAGTTACCATGGAAGTTAGATCTTCTAGCAGGCCAGTTTTGTTTTACTTTTATAGAGATATTGATGATACAAATCTAGATATAAAGCTTTGAAATGGATGATAGAAATAGTCGTGTCTCAAAAATAAATTAAAAATTTTACAAACCTTTCTTGACTTATTGCTACACTTCTATTATCAACTCGACATGGTTTTAAAATTAGCCCTTCTTAGTGAATTAGTGGATAATTGATTTAAATTTTCATGATTTTATTTAGTTCTTGCTTATTAATTATAAAGGTATGCAATTTACTATGCGTTGAATTTTAAATATAACATTTTGAAAGATATTTTTAAACCTTTCTGTTGGTATCAAACCGTATATTACGCAGCATAATATAAAATCTGTACATTGAATTGGAATAATTATTTCTAGTAGATCACATAAGGTTTTGAAATCACCTTAGCCTAAATGTGCAAAAAACGCAATTTTGGCCTATATTTGAGGTTATGTATCATTGCGACATTTTTTTCTCAAAAAACTGTACATAACACCTTAAAGTATAAGTCTTACTCTTCTAAATGCCGTTAAGTTTGTACAAATATCTTTCTTTTTTTTCGAGACATTCAATTTTGAAAATTTCAAATAGCATCAATTTTTCAAGTTCCGGAAACCTTCACCTTTCGCAACCAATAAAATTTTAAGAGAAAATTCAAAGATTTGGGGCTTAAAGTCGCGTCGGAAGCGGAGACCATTTAGCGACTGGACCTACATTTTAACGTGGGTTCCGAACCACGGTTCTCGACACTCAACTAACCCCGAGTTCTTACACTCTTTGTCAGTCAATTGTCTACCGACTAGTGGGACTATCCTCTAATGGTCTGACAACTTAAATAAATAAGTTGCCGTGCACGGGGCTTAAACCCGCACTTGGCCGTGGTCGTCCCTATCAGTCCTAGCGCCTTAAACGGTTAAGCTAATCCCACGGCAACATTTTAAGAGACAATTCTAATAAACCATGAATGTTTTAAGGCTACAAAAACATCGCTAAATTCGAATTTATCATTAGTTTTGCAAAATAAATTTGTTTCAACAAATTATTGCAAATTTCATTATTTAAATAAATGCTTCCATTGTATTTTACAAAAATAAATAGGTTTGAAAGGAGTCTTTATCGGCATTGCGATATATTTTCATATATATTTTATTGTAAACAAAATCATAAACAATAAATTTTGCAATTAAAAAAAAACCCTTAAACGACCACTAGAAAATAATTAAGAATGTATATCCAGAATTTATAAAACCATTTTCTATATAATCAAAGTTTACATATGCATATCGTTCAAGAGTTTATATTTAACCTACACTATTTGTTATTTATACTTTATTTATAACCAAATATATAGTAATAACGATAAGGATTCCTTTGAACGTATTTATTTTTGTAAAATGCAATGGAAGCATTTAAAAGATAATAAATTTAACTTTTAAGATATTATGTATAGTTTTTTGAAAAAAAAAATATGTCGAGATGATACATAACCTCAAATATAGGTCAAAACTGCATTTTTTGCACTTTTAGGAGATATTTACAAAACCTGATATGATGCAGCAATTCGATTCGAATTCAACGACCCTAAATCTACAAGAAATGATTATTATTCAATGTACAAAGTTCACGTCGTTCTGTGTTATACATACAAATTTGGTAAGATATAATTTAAAATAATAAGGTGATCAAAATACGCCCAGAGAAAAATAATGCCGTTGAAGGTAAATTTCATTAGGTTTAAAATCTAAATAGAGGTCTAAATGGACAGCACTAAAATTTTCTTAGAAATTTTCATTTTACCTTTATTTACCTAAAAGTATATATAACTGTAGGTTTCATTATGACCCTTTGGAAAATTTAAATACCTGGGAAAAGGTAATTGTGTTTTATCAGGAAGCCAAAAGGTATTGTTTATTTAAATTAAATTAAAATTTTATAGGGCTGAACATTTTCAGGCTAGATACGAGTATGTTATGTAAATTAATTGATTTATATAAACAGGTAACTTAAGTTCTTTTGATAAAATATAATTATTTTAATTTTATGATTTTACATTACGGTAAACGAAGGAACGTATACAAGGTGTTCGACCTTTAAAAGGAATGGCCATACTGATTTCTTAGAAAGTGATAAATTAAAATTGATATTGAATGGGTTAGGATATTGAAAAGTTATAAAGTTTTTAACATTGTTTATTTATTTTTTGACTTACTGATTCTATTATGTAGTATAAATATTCTTATTAACAATAAACCTACTAAGAAACCATGCAATAAAACCTTCTTTATGGTACTTTTTATCCCTTTTGATGCCGAACTTAGTTATAGGATGACAGTAACTATACCACAAGTATTATATACATCGCTTCGAGTCACATTTTAAGAGGAATTTTTCGTTGTATTATTTACATTAACACCTACTTCTTAAAAATTACTGACATAATGATTGCTAGCATACAAATATTGACAAACTCATTATTAATATTTACTTATTTGCTCTTTCTCTACAATAGGTCCCAACTCTATTTTATTTATAATGTGCTAGGTCTAAGTTGAATAGTGTCTAAAATTTTAGCATATATATATTTTAGTTACCAATTTTCTATCCAAAAATATCAGCTTATTATTTAACTGGAATAGTAATTCTTTCTAGTTAAACTAGAAGTTCACGGTTCGAAAATGAGGAGTTAAGTTTGAATCAGGCGCGGATCAAAGGGGGGGGGGGCGATCGCCCCCCCCCCTCCAAGAGCTTTGAGTTTAGGAAAATGGACCCGATTTTTCCTGTTATACTACAGTTTATTTAAGAACTAGAGAAAGTAATAAATCATTTTTTACCCTATTTCTCTTCGCAAACTACTTGTGTTCTTTAGTCCGGTGTCTTTAGCAAAATCTGTTAAACACATATATTTTTCATAGGAATGGGTTAGAAATTTTATAATCAAAATTACCGATCTATAATAATGGACTAAAACGTAGCCTTATTCTTACAAAAAATTCGAAGTTATAATTTAAATACTTACAAAATATCCATTGTCAAAAATACAAAAAGGTAATCATATATAAAAAAAGAAATTCTTCCATATATTATTAAAATATTTTTGGGGCTATCGGTCATTTTATTATTAATTAAAAACATTTTTAGGACATTTGACGTTTCAGTTTATTTATTTCTTAAACCATCTGCAGAATTACAATTAAACATTAAAAAGGGATTCAAATGTAATTACTTTTTTATGTTGTAATTAATATTAGACCTACTTATTTCTATTTCTATTGTACTGATATCTTAATTTAATTTACTTTATTATATGGAAATACGATAGCCCCAAAAAAATAAGATAAACATGTTAATTCTACATGCTTAAGAAAAAGACACAAATACAATAATAAAATAATAAAAAACTTACAGCTAATTAGAATTAAATATATATAAAATTAAAGAGTGGGGCACACTAAAATAAAAATATATAAAAAAACATATAAATAACATTAAACAATAAAATACAACAAAAACAAAAATTTAAATAATAAATTGTGTTTACACTAGTAAACATTACGTTTCTCACCGATCATGAGATCGAGTTCTCACATTTTGTTTTATTCTTTTATTATATGGATTTTCCCCAATTTTTCGCAGTAATTTTATTCAAAAAAATCTTTCAAAAGTTTAGTTAAACTACTAATTTTGTTAATTGTGTTATTTCTAGCAACTCTACCTTTTACTTGAGAGAGATATTTATTTCTCCAACGGACAGTTTCCGAACGATCTATAGGAACAGATTTTCTATCTGGTTTTCCCCAGCAAAAATTAAGTTCTCTGAGCAATTTCCAGAGATCAGTTCTTTTAATTTCAGGTAAATCACGATCTTCATTGATTTTAGTTAGAATTTTGTAGACGGTTGGGATCTGCTTCTCATAATAAAATTTATATACAACCCGTTTAATTGCAGTTTTCATTTCTTCTTCCAACGAGGTTTCTCATCCGCCTGTGATCGAATGTGGCTTGTTAGTACTAACAATTCCAGTCGTTTTTTCTCATTCAGTATTCGGTACATAGTAGATTTTCCAACTCCTGTCATGTTGGAACACATCTCAACAGAGCTTTTAACATTATTATCTAGATATTGATATCTTAAAGCATCATAAATAAGTTTTTCGTTGAGGAAAAATGCCCTGGTCAACGATTTAGGAATAAATATAGAGGTGAAAGCCATATCTTTTGGGTATCTCACTAATCTCAAATAATATATAAAAACAAGTGCAAACAAGATAAATCACTAAGAACAAACTGTAAGGTGTACTTTGCTCACGGACAGAAATTAAATTAAACTATCAGAATTTTTATGTTGCAGTAAATTTATAAAATATATTTAAATATAATGAAATATAATTAGATTTACGGCAGTTGTCTGTTACCAGCGGCACTGGAGCAGGTACGTTGGAGGTTTCGGTAACAGTTTTATTGCTCTCTCTAGTTCTTGAATAGAGTATAGGAATGTGTATATTTGCGATCGCCTCCCCCCCTCTCAACAGCTTTGAGTTCAGGAAAATAGAACCCATTCTGCCTTTTATATTAGGAATGTGTATGCTGCTTGCACCCCCCCCCCCCCTTGACAACTTTTTTTTCTTGCATACTGTACTTTTGCGATATCACCGCCCCCCCCCCAAAGAGAGAGGCTGGATCCGCCCCTGGTTTGAATTATGAGTTGACATAGGACACACTACACCAAGAGTTTCAGAATTAATGGTGATGTCCAAATATTAATTTATATATATATATATATATATATATATATATATATATATATATATATACATATATATATATATATATATATATATATATATATATATATATATATATATATATATATACATTACAGAACAATTTCCAAATAGTGCATCAATCATAGACCTAGTAAAAAATAATATTTGTGATTCCGATTAACAGCTATAAAGTCACTTTTCTAACTGATAAAAATTGTTAAAA
The DNA here is from genome assembly GCA_034092305.1 of Diaprepes abbreviatus. NCBI lineage: Eukaryota > Metazoa > Arthropoda > Insecta > Coleoptera > Curculionidae > Diaprepes > Diaprepes abbreviatus. The sequence continues at coordinate 2,530,866 of JASJET010000107.1, forward strand.
AAATATCTATATTTAAAAAAAATTTATTATAAATATTGGTAAAGCAATCGACAAAAGCTCTCAAATTATAATTTTTTCTGTGCACTGTTACAGGAAATAGCTCTCTGTGCCAAGTATGTCGATTGGGTACTCTAAAATTAAGCTGGTTTTCACAGTTAATCAAAGTATTAACAGTTTGTTTCAAAAGAGCAAACAATAATTTCTGGTACGTATTTCTAAATTGGGGTGATCTACGAATAATAAATGAATTTCGTGCGATAAATTCTCTTAAGGGAATTTGTTTAAAAACATGTAAAGCTTTTAATTCTTGAATTAAGTGTTAACGAAGTACATCAGAGGATTTAATTTCTTATGGTAAAGAGTACTTAAATATAAATAATTATTTTGTGTGTGTGTGCTGGCGTGCGTGTGTATGTCCGTGCGTGAGAATATGAGTTAATGCGAGTATGTGTGCTTGCATATGTGAATGTGTTCGTGAGTGTTTTATCTCACTGGATTTAAGTATTAAATAGTTTTCATATTTCTTGATCAACAAGTAGCTTTTTGTTTAGTATAAAAAAAGGTGAATTTTAAATGAGAAGTAAAATTTACACAAATTATTTTAGAGAAAATCATTGTGTCTAATTATAGATTCCTATAATTAGTAATTTTGAATAAATTTCTTTAAAATATCAGTTTAAACTTCAGTAAAAGGTTGCTTAGAGGGTGACCTGTTAATTGTTTAGTTAGTTTATACTTCTATTCAGCAACCAAATAACATTCATCAAAAAAACGATGAGATGTCCGCAGACATCAAATTTTATCGTTCTATAAGACCGCTTTCTTTTCTGAGTCGAGAAAGAGGATAGTCGTGCACTTGATCACTGACTTTCTAAGCAACAGGAACATCCTCTATTTGAAGGTCATAGACAATGATGTTTCCTGCGAAGTAGTAGATATCATACACCAAAAGAAATTTTCCAAATACTCGAGCAGACAAGAACGACAACAGCCATCTCAAAGCCAGAGGACAATTGTTAATATATCTGCCAAGGAATTAACCTTAGCGGAAAACTCACTACTTGCCAAAGGTTTGAACTTTACGGTTGCTCCAAATGAGGTTCCCATTCTCGATATAATTAGCGCCGCAGACTCAGCGAACATCGAAGACCATTTTGCAGATGAGTTCACGTGGAAAATAAGAGAAACTCTACAAAAATCTAGAAAAACCGAACCAAACATCAACAAAGACGAAAAAACTGCCCTAGCTAACCTACAGAAGGACTCCAATATTAAATTTCTACCAGTGAATAAAGGAAATGCTACAGTCGTAATGAGTGCTGAGACATACAATCAAACAATTGACGAAGTTTTAAGGAAATAACATTATACACCTCTTGCTAAAGATCCCACATCTGCAACTGAAGGAAGAATCTATCGCGTTCTTAAGAACCATGGACGGTATATTCCTGAGAGGATCTGGACTCAGTTAACGCCACACCATAGCAAAACTATATCACGTCTTTATGGACTCCCGAAAATACATAAGCAAGACATGCCCCTACGACCTATCACGAGTTCCCGGAACTCGACTTCTGAACTTGCAAAATTTCTTCTTCCAATTCTGAGACCATTACAAGGAATTACATCGTCCTGGGTTAAGAACTCGCAACATTTCGTAGAAATTATATGTGAAATAGAAGTACAACCAGAAGATTATTTTATTAGCTTTGACGTGGAAAGCCTATACACCAACGTTCCAGTTAAGGACTCACTAAAAATCATAAGAAAGAACCTTGAAGAAGACCAGAAATTAGCAGAAAGAACATCTTTACCACCGCACACCATTATGGACTTGTTGAAAAGTTGTTTGACTAATTCCTATTTTCAAGAAAAGGAAAAATTCTACATCCAGGATGATGGACTACCGATGGGATCTTCACTATCACCGGTGGTCGCAAACATTTTCATGGAATGATTCGAGACGTTTGCAATTGAATCCACAACTAAGAAACCAAAGTTATGGCTCAGATACGTAGACGATACTTTATTATTTGGAGTGGAAATGACGAAGAACTTCGAAACTTCCTTTTTCATCTCAACAATATCAGCCCAACTATTAAATTCACCATGAAGAAAGAAGTAGAAAATAAATTACCATTCTTAGATGTTTTGGTTGAAAGAAATGGTAGACAAATTCGAACTTCGGTTTACAGAATAGCCACGCACACAGGACAATACCTTAATTATTCATCTAATCACTCCAACAACACCAAACAATAAATTATAAGAAATCTCGTAGATAGAGCCTTAACTCTCTCCAACTCCAACTTGATGAAAGATATAGATTACATTAAAAATGATCCGACGGCCAACGGATACCCAGTATATCTAGTGGATAAATCTCTAGAACAATGCAGAAATAGGACAATATCGACAACGAATGAAGAACAAAAACCAGTATTGAACATCCCCTATGTTAAAGGCATTTCAGAAAAAGTTAGAAGGATAGGAAAACGATATAAAATCAACGTTGTTCTCAATTCAAATAATTCTCTAAGTCGGCTTACTAGGGTGAAATCAATAACTCAAGGAAACATGAAGAACTGTGTATATCAGATACCATGTGAATGTGGCAATTCCTACATTGGCGAAACAAAGAAATCTCTTGAGGTAAGTATTAAAGAACACCAACAATGCACATCTCAAGGAGAAACAGAAAAAATCTAGTGCCGCCAACCATGCCTGGACTCATGGACAGCACAAAAAATGATCTGAAACTAAAATACTAAGCCGCAGTTATATATCAGAACCTGAGTTGTTTTAGTAAACCATCGTTAGATATAAGAGCAGTGTGGAAACCACTTCTTAGTAATTGTAAACTAAAACTAAATCCAGCTTAAAAATGGGATTTTGCCATATCAGTTATAACTGCACCCACTCAGTCACACTGTATTACATTTACTTTTAATATAAATAGTCATGTCGCTAAGGGATTTATTTAGTTTCACTTCAAAACGGCTAGAGATAACTACTAGCCGTAAAGTCGTGATATTCAACAAAAAAAAAAGACTATGGAAGACCAACAGATATCTACTACTTCGCAAGGAACATCCTCCTTCAGGAGTCGTTCGGACTCAGAGCTCACTAGAGCTGTATTCATCAAACTATGTGACTTCCACAAATATCAACATGTGCTTTAACAAATGATAACGACTAGGAGTGACATTAATTTTAACAAGGTATAGCATAATGGGTTGGTGGTAAAATTGATAAGGTTAGTTCAGGTAAGCTTCGATAACCCACTCTTTTACATGTCTACACCTACATTTCCTTTTTTGGTAATGGAACTGTAATCCTGTACTCCTGAAGTCTCCTTGTTATAACTTGACCGTTAGGAAGGCAAATTAACAAACTGTAGAGCTTCTAGGCTAGCTTGTCAAGTCTTGAAGCTTTCTTCCACACTTCATCAGATCAGAGTTCATCCAAAACTCACAAAGAACTAAGTCTCATTATAATATCGTAAATTCCCAGATATCTTTAACAGCTACCTTCAGGATTGGCTGGATTCTCGCATCTCCTTTAAAAACATGCTTCAGCATAACCCAAAAATTTTTTTAAGTTGACAATACAACATCTGATTGTTTTACAGAAAAGGAGATAAAAGCAACTCTGCTGACTCAAGTAAACATAAATTGATCCCTTACTTCTAATCACATATTTACTTACATATTATATACATTTATCATAATACAACAAAAATAACTAGTAAATAATTGGATTTATTATCAATCGTAGTTCATGGTGACATATAATAGGTCTAATTAGAATTTTAGCTCAAAAACGGGTTAGCGACGTAGTGAATGTCAAGATAAGTTCTAAATTAGAGTAGTGATAACATTTTGCATTTTATATTTTTCATCGCGCTACATTTCCAAAAATGAATAATCCTTAAAATATATTTTAACAATAATAAACAACGGTAATTATCTCACTATATTAGACGACGCTCAGAATATATGTATATTGTGGAGATTTTGAGTTTTTGATATAAACCTTCTTAAATTGTATCTACCTTTAAGGCTAGGGCTGTTTATAATTTATTTATTACTCCCTTTTTACTAATTTTGTAGTTATAAATGATATAAATAACTCTTCTTTTCTGCGTAATTATTAAAACTTTTAGTAAATAACGTTTACTTTTATGCAATTACATATTGCTCGAGAACACGCCGTCTTTCAAAAACTTAAGGCATTTCTGTTTTGTTGTATAACTGTCTTTACCAACATTTTATTCCAAATGTTTACATTGCAATATGAAGGTTATAGGAACAAAATGAGCTCATCGACATTTTTAATACTTTTAAGGTAAAAGTGCTATTGTATAGCAAATATTATGACCAATAATTTGGTGTAATCCAAAACACTATAAAAGGATCTCATTGCGAAATATTTTCATTAAATCCACACACGTATAAAAGGGGCTGATTGCAACTCAAACTAGCTTAAAAAGGGCACACTACATGACAAACTACCATAAAAGGTTCACATTACTCGCCAACAGAGAAAGAACGTGCCCACTGCCGGCCATTAATTCTTAACTAGCTTAGTCATTAATTCTTCACGTTCATTGGGAGAGGTTTTGTGCGGAAATATTAGTTTTTGTGAGTTTATTCACATGAAAAGTACGCTATAATTTCCAAAGTGGATGAAGATAGTAGTGACACAAGCGAGGAATTGTCTGCACGTCACTATGATGCTGCATACAAGTACAGAGTACTCGTTATGATGGAGTCCACAAAAGAAATCTCGGTGTGAAAGAAGGCATTCAGGTCAATTCACGGGATATCGAAGAAGAAGGTTCAATACTTAGTATCTAGCCTCAGGAAAACACTTAAAGCTAGATCACGAAATTAAAAGTAGAATTCCTGAACACATTAATTTCTTCAAAGGTATGTTTCGATGCATAATATTTTACTTTTTTCTTTCTCAGGACGTTTCAGCCACTATACCTTTGAGAAGAAATAAATGTAAAAAAATGCATGCTATGTTTCTAAAGGGAAATAATGATATCACCCTGTCCTACGAAACTTATATTCAATTTGCTTTTGGCTACACGCACAGGTACCTATAGGACCTGTGATGAATTCACGGCGAAAAATAGATCTTTAGAAAGTGACAAAAAAGGTACAAATGACCCCATTCGCCTAACATCACTAAATCGTGATATTCTTAAAATGCACACCGAAAATAAGTTGCACAACCTGAAAACATCCATATTTTATGAGAGGAAACGAATTACACTGAATCACAGTAGAAATGCAATAAATGCAACTAAATTTGTTCGCCTAAACTATGGAAAAAATCTTCCAGTACCTAATATTTAAACCAATGACGCATATTACAAACGTCAGCTTTCTGAATGTGTTCAATATCCACATGTTAGGTTCATCAAGGAGAATTTTCTACTTGTACCCAGAAACCGAGTTAAAGAAAGGTACTGAAAATGTTTTCTTTCTACTTCATTACATCGTCCACAACTTCATGAGGGATGGCATAAAACAACAAGAAATTTTGTAATTCTTGCAGAGGCCAGAATAAGAAATTTATGATGTTTAAGTTCTTACACAATTTGGTATACTTGGAAAAAAACTAGAATCTGTCAAGATGATATTCCCTATAAGAGATCATTTATACTTAAAGTGTGATAAAAATAGGGGATTAGTTAAATCTACCACAAGGACTAAAGTTCCTGACGGCTGACTGCAAGTATTCAAAGATGCTAGCCAAAAGTCAATGCCTTTCGATATTGTGAAAGTTGATCGCTCATTTTTCCGAAGCTGGACGACCCATTTTGAAACGATCTATGTCAAGAAATCGACATTTCCTGCACGTCTAATCAAGGACGTTATTATAAAAATAACGAAATCGGACACCAAGATTTTGTTTCGTTCAACTTACAATGGAATGTGGGAAAAAATTGCGGTTGTCGGAAGAAACCAGCGTAGCCATGTAAACTGGTAAGAGAAAGAATTCATTCTACCAGGACTTGTGTATAAAGATTCCTTGCCGATTTCAATATTAGACATATATATTCCAAGTTTATTGTAGTTTGTCTAAGGGCAAAACAAAATAAATAACATTTACTTATTATAAAGACTTTACTTTCTATGTTTTTGTTTATTTTCACCGGAAACTAAAACCTGTTTTATCACTAATGATACCCTTCCTCATACAAGAAACAAACGAAAAATTATCCAGAAAAAGAAGGGGCTCATTGGGCTGCAATCTGTTCCTTATTACGCTAAATATTTTGGATTCTCGATGGAAAATGCTTTTATTAGTTCCCAGGATAGTGCCATATGCAAAATATTAAAATATTGCATTCAGTACAAGTGTACTTATTTTTGTATTTTCTCAGAACTTGAAAAATGTCGATGAGCCCCTTCATATGAATTAGAATTTAAATAAAATGGCGCTAAACACTGCCAAATATCAATTTTGAATTTTATTTCCAATATTAATTTAAAACTTATTGTTTTAAATTAATATTGTAAACTTCAGGTAACCTAATCCGTTATTTGAAGAAAGTGGAATTCATTTTGGGAGATTCGTAACGAAAGGAAGTATATGCATTACAACTACTTGGCAGGATCGCATTTTAGTAAGAAGTGCTATTCACAATCCATATTTTATTGTTCAGCAGTATGTAAATATACTACGCCAGTATCGTTTAAGGAAGATGAGACTGAGATCTCTGCTTTCACTCTTGCGTGTGCTTTATTGAATTGTATCAAGCATTAAGTGTCTTGTCATTTTCTTTAGTCTAACAATCAATCTCATTGGTGAGCTTTCTCTTGGTCTTTTGCATTCTATCTTTGCCTCTATTATGAGATTTTCCATTTCACAGTCTAGCTGAGTTATATTTTGTTTACTGGTTTTAAAAATCTGTCTTTGATTCCTTCAATATTGATTTCTTTTTTTTATGTTCAGTGCATGATACTCCAAGGATATTTGATCTTTTTTCTATTTGTTTTTTCAGCAACCACTTTCAGAGGCATAGGTGGCGTCTGAAAATACCAAAGAGTTGATTAGCATTACCTTTTCATGTTATTCCAAATTTTTATTAGTTTAGTTGGAGTTGTTTTGACTATAGCTACCTGTATATATCATTAATTATGTTTAGTAGTATTTTATTTGAATATGATATTAGTGCTACTGTTCTAAAGTTGTTAAAATTTGTTAGTGACCCCTTTTTGTGAATGAGAATGGAGATTGCTTTGCACCATTCCGTTGGTCACTGCTGTGATATTCCATATTTTAGAGCATAAAGCGCTCAAAATTTCGTTGCCATAATCTCATTATCTCCCATAGTTCGGGGAGTATGCTATCTGTTCCAGGTGTCTTCCTGTTTTTAATACGACTTATGACATTTCTGCTTTTGATTACAGTATGTTTGGTTCTCTTTGTAATTAAACGAAATCATAGTCTGCGTCTTTTTGGTCTATTTGTACAAGATTTGGCAGTACTGGTTCCACAGTTCAGCTGTGATAATTCAGTTTCTTATAAGAAACATACGATTGCTTGTGTTTTTTATTCCTTCACATATATTTCAAATCGTATTTTTTCGATTTTTTCTTAATTTTGTATGATTGAACTCTTTTTAATTTTTCGTTTGTGTATTTATTATCTAATCTTTAGTGTCAGTCCATAGGGTTTGAGAATTTTTAAAGAAATATGATTTTGGTGTTGTTTTTGACTAGTTTTGAAGCTGTTCTGATACTGGAGCGGTCTTTCTATTGTTTTTGCTTTGCTATTTAAACGTTAGCAACTTTAAAATTATAGAGGTGAAGAATAGCTCATGATGAAGGCCACATATACTACTTTCACTTTGACTTTATTCAGTTTTGTGATCTGTTGCTGAACGGTATATAAACTATTTAGTTCTTATGTTTGCCGTCGGGATTTGTTCGTGTAAATAGCGGAACTGCCGTGGTTGTTACTTGAAAAATGTATGTGCTATTGTAAATTTATTGTCTATTGAAAACTGGATCAGACTTTTTCCTCTGTCATTTCTGGCACCAAGACCGTATTTTGTGCATGTGCATGAGTTGGCAAGATACATAAAGTGGAGAGAAATAGCAAACAATGTATAGGGAAATGCTTTACTTCAAGTATGGGAACAGATACCTCAAGAAAGATTCGACATTTAATCAAAAGTATGCCAAGTCGATGTCAGAAGGTAATACGAGAAAGTAGTAGACATACTCGTTATTAAAACGTGGTTCAAGATCCTGAAAAACAATATATTGCCATTAAATTTTATTTATTTAGGTATAAAATTCATATTGCATTAAAATAATTTCTTTTTTGTGTTTTCATATTCTACATGGTAAATTACTTATTTATTTAATATATTACGGGAATAATATATTTAAGTTTTCTATAATATTGCTATAGTTATTCTTTAGTTATTTTTTTAAGTGATTTCTAATATATTTTACCAAATTTCTATCACCTTTTTCTCTTAAACTTACAGCTTGGAATAAAACATGAGGTTCAATCAACTTAATAAATGTTGGCTTTTTATAGACTGACAAGTGCTGTTACCGCCTCGTCAATAAAATGTTCATACATGTTTTAACAGAGTCATAAATTTCCTTTATTTCACTTTTAGAAAACTTGTCTTTTTCTTTAAGAACTTTTTATGCGTACAGTATTTCTCAGGATAGATATTGTAAAAATAATAAATGGACAGAAACTTTGTAAGGATACCATTATGATGCTTAAAATCTCAATTCAATTTACTTTGTAATAAAAAAAGGTACGTTTAATATTAGTTAGTTTTCAAACGAATCCTCAGATCAATTAAATACTTGTGTTTTAAAAAGGCAGTGAAAAATTATTCCAGCTTAAAAAAATAAAATTATTCCAAATAAGATTTTAGTTTAACCATTTTTATTTAAACAAAAACTGTCAAGAATAAGCTAATTTTAAAAAGAATATAGTGAAATTGAGATAAATCGATTTTTGATTAATAACTTAAAGTTATAAATATAAGCGAATTTGATTATTATATATTTAGTTTTACCCGAATCATTAGAGATTGATGATTATGTCTTTAATATCACTTTGGATAATCATAAGTAGTATTTCACAATAGATTGTAGTATATTTTTCTATTGCAACATCAATCGAATCATACAGTTTTATCGTATACAGTATGCTTTATGGAATAGAAATATACTAATGTATTAAGAAATAATTTTTGAATTAAAAACATTTGTTACTGAATTAAATATATAATATGTAATAAGCATTATTCATTTTTTAAATCAAAATCTAAGAATTGAAAGATAATTATTTCACGATTGTATTCAACAGGAAGATAGATCAGTAATGTATTTTGATAAAAATATCCATACATTCTCTTGTGCATGCTTTTATTTCTTCCCTCAAAAGTTATATGGTTCTAATTTTTAAGTTTTGTGATACAAATTCACATATTTATCCAATGTGCTATATCTCATTGGATGCATATCAAGAAACTTGACAACATATATTAATAATACTACTGCATTAAAATAAGGATTTTTAAATTTCTATCCCAGTATATATCACTTTCAGTTCGCTATGCTAAGTTTTTGTTAATTTTAACATAACTCTATAAAGAAATAACAAGTAGTAAATATCTATCTAAAAAATTTGATTATCTTCAGAACGTTAACAGAAATTCATGGTGTCAATTTGAAACTTTCGCACCTTTAATATCTCCCTTCCAGTAAATAATTTTAAAAATTGAAAAGACAAGTCAATTTTATTGTTAAGGGAACACTTTTAAAGATGATTTGGAGTTTTTGCGGTTCAATCCTCAGGGAGAGGTAGACGTTACCCTTAAAACTTTAAGTAGGAAGGGGGGGTCAACTGATATATAATTTTAAAGGTCGTTTAATTCTCTTTCCAATAATATCTTAATTTATTATTTTTTGAGTAGTAGTGTCAAACTAATAGCGTTCCAAAATATATGTAATTTAAACTTACTTGCACTGAGATTTATTGTTTTTGGTATTAATTATTTCAAATATACTTATTTGATTGATTTTTTTAGAAGATAAATTTAGATATGATTAAGTAATATTACTTTTTATTTGATTTTTTTATATATTGGCAACTTTACTTTTACAAAAAAAGCTTTTAGTTTACGAGGAAGAATTTTCAAAAATAATCTATCTATAAACTGTTCAAAATATTGTCCATTATGCTGTAACGATAACAAAGTCTGTTTTCGGAATTTCCTCTAACATTTGGGACTCCTTCAAAAAAAATTGACTGGCATGCTGATATAATTCGCCTTTTAAGATCATGAATAACACCAAGTTAAGTATCATAAATAACGGATTTAATGTGTACCCAAAGAAATAAATCTAAAGGAGTTAAATCCATTGATCTCGAAAGCCATTCAATTGCTTCCTTCCTGCTAATTTATTTGGAAATGTTTAGTTTAACCACTGTCGGACCAGAAGGAAATAATGAAGTGGAGCACCATCTTGTCGAAAATATTACAGATCTTCCTGTAAAATTAAATTATCTGCAGCATCAGTTCGAGTCTCTAGCTCACGACTTATAAAAAGATCGATAGTCCTTTTAACCATATTAAGATGCAGAGCGCCTGTCAAGTTTTTTTCAATAAATAAAGGACAAATAATGGCATTTCCAACAATACCAGCCTTCGAAAAACATGCGGGTTTTCATCACTTTAACAACGACAGTTTTATTTATTTACATTGCCACTGGAAGCAGGGATTTGGCAGAGGATTAAGAATGGCGATGACTCGATTGGACATGGTTTCATAAAACTATTTTCTTCTATCAAATTCGCCCTCAAGTAGCTCTTCAATTTTAGTGCTTTTCTCTGTCTCTTGTAACATTCTCGTCAGTAAGAAGCTGGTGGGCTCTGCAACAAATGTTTCCAAAACTTCAATTTGAGCTTCCTTATTTAGTACTCGTCGATTATTTCTTCTTCTGTCTTCCATTGACCCAGTTTCTGAAAACGTTGTAATTATATCAAGAACATACTTATGACTTACATCACGCAAATCTTTAAAATTTGCTGTAAAATTATTTTGTTTAAAAAAATCGTAGACTTTATCTGTGAAACATTTCAGAGATGACAAAAATTGAAAATCCATCATTTAATAAACTACCAACGAAAATTTACTTTAACTCTGATAAAATTTCTACTAAAAAGAAGGTCAACACAATAATTTTATTTTTAAATAATAGTCTAAAAATCATAAGTCTCAATGCAGGAAAATTCTAATTGCTTTTGTAAATTTGGAACGCGATTTTTGATATCTACTGAACAGAAAAAATAAAGAAGGGTTTTTTTGAAAAGGAATTTTAACAACCTTTAAAACGAAGTGTTACTTAACATACCTTTCCAGGGGATTAAATCTCGAATACTACAAATATTCGTTAAAAGTATCCCCCTCGGAAATAAAATAGAAGTGTCTTTCTGTATATTATAATAAGGAATATTCAGCTATAAGTACAATGCAATATACGGACTTCTTCAAAGCCCCTTGAAGTTTTCTTTTAGAATAAAATTTCAATTACGCCTGTGTTATTTTGTCACATTTTGTACTTATGCTAAATACTGCAAATTTTTAGCGAGCCACAATAATAAAAATCTAATATGATACAAATATAATTCACTTTTAAACTTGCAATAAAAGGTAGAGTAATATTAAGCCTAACCGAAAATAAAAAAACTTTGATTTAAAAAGATAAATGCGTAACTTAATGTAAGATTTCATAAATCGGTGATTGGTTTATCCCAGTAAGAACCCTACATACTTGAGATATTGGGACTATTTTTTATTCTAAGGAATTCCCACTTAGTTCTTAATGTGTAACTTATAAATAACAACTTTAAATTAAAAATCTGTTTGTTTAATATTATCAAAGTTATAATAAAAAAAGTGAATAAATCATATTTTATCGAGTAATTAAAAAATATTTAGGTAATAAAGTTTTAGGTAGAATTTCCTGACTCTTTTCAATATTCACTTAGTTTTTAATGTGTAGCCTACAAATGCTAGTCCAAAATTTTTGAATTTAATAGTAACAGGGAGAATCAATAAACTAATATTAATACAAACGCATGCGTTTACTGTAAGAAAATACTACATTTATGTTAATTTCTTATTCCTATTAACAAATATGAATTCACCTGAAATTTTAAAATGGTAAATGAAATTAGTTATTAAAAAAATCCTTTCACGGGAGCTTACCTTCTTGAAATTCGATGTACATCTCAAATGTTTTAGTTCCTGTAAATTTGGGTTTTCCGCCAGCATACACACCTTCCTGTTTATCCACTAATAAAAACTGATGTCCAATAAATTCGAAACTTTCATTGTACTGTACACCTTCTCCACTATCTAGTTTTATTATTGCTATACTACCATAACGATACACTTTGGCAATATGCCATTCACCATCGTTTACTTCAACAGCACTAATAACTAATTTTTTCTCCTCTGTCCTTATCGAATTAAGGTTATATCGAAAACACAAATGAGAATTTGTAATTTCCAGAATAGCGTACTCTCGGTTATGTTGATCGGAAAGACGAAAAAGTTCACCGTGTTTTTCTCGAGTACGGAAACGGAGTTGAAGTTGCGTTGTAAAACGATCGACTTCAAAACTTAACGCGTATTTCACGTAGGAGTGTTGCTTGAAGGTAGAAGGAGTTGTAGGAATAGAGCAATTTAGTCCTGACCATCCAGAATGGCAGTGGCATTCAGCTTGGTACATGTCAGCTTGGCAGTATCCATGTATACATCTATAATAAATAGTAAATAAATATTAAGCGAATAATGATTAAAAGTAAATAAAATTTAATAATTTTTTAAGACCCTAAGTAAAGCCAGCGAAAGAAAAAAGAAGGACATATATACATAAATAAATATTTAGGTGTATTTGCAATATTCTCCTAACAAAAGATATGAAAATATGTGAATTCTATGCTCGATTATGTCAGTGTTATATCAAATAACTTCGTATTTTTATTTATTTTTCATCGCGATTAATGATTACAAGATTCACAGCTTTTCATTCGGAATATTTTAGTTAATTATTAGAAATATATACAATATGGTTATGAAAAAGAAATCTGAAGTTTCATATTTGCTCGTTTAACATTTACCTGTCGTACGTTCTTAAATGATGAACTGTATAAATAAAGGCTTATCGTATACTCTGAAATTATGCAAAACATAATAACTAGTAATTCATATGAGCTACTATGGTGTATGCTTAAACATAAACCTGGAAATTATGTAGAATATGTAAGCAGACATGTATTTAATCGAAGTCGTATAGAGTACACAATGAAATATTATAAATTATTTTAGGAAACAAATTTCATCGAAAAGAAGTTCTAAAATATTTTCGAAAAATAGTTTTATAGATATTAATTCCAAATTCGTACAATTTTGGTTATTAGTTGAGTTAATAAAGTCAAATTTTTATTAGGTCATTATTAATTCATAAAAGTAACAAATTTACAAAATTAACTTAATTTTTCTAATAGCTTCACCATTCGTGTGAACAAAAAATTGTCAACGCTCTGTATTTTAAGTAATAAATTTGAAAATTGAAATTGAAATATGGCTATGAAAAAGAAATATGAAGTTTCATATTTGCTCGTTTAACATTTACCTGTCGTACGTTCTTAAACGATGAACTGTTTAAATAAAGGCTTGTCGTATACTCTGAAATTATGCAAAACATAATAACTAGTAATTCATATGAGCTACTATTGTGTATGCTTAAACATAAACTTGAAAATTACGTAGAATATGTAAGCAGAGATGTATTTAATCGAAGTAGTATAGAGTAAGCAATGAAATGTTATAAATTATTTTAGGAAACAAATTTCATCGAAATGAACTTCTAAAATATTTTCGAAAAATAGTTTTATAGATATTAATTCCAAATTCGTACAATTTTGGTTATTAGTTGAGTTAATAAAGTCCAATTCTTATTAGGTCATTATTAATTCATAAAAATAACAAATTTATAAAATTAACTTATTTTTTTCTAATAGCTTCACCATTAGTGTGAACAAAAAATTGTCAACGCTCTGTATTTTAAGTCATAAATTTGAAAATTGAAATAATCTTGACATTTTTTAAGTTATATTCATTTGGCAATGACACATTGTAATTATTTTTGTGAAGAATTTTTTATTTTTATAATTACCAATTACCACACACTTTTTAAAATATGACAGCTGTTTATTTCAAGTAGAAATAAATATTTCAAGTTTTTTTGGAAAATATCAACCAAATATTTATCATGAATAATTATATAAAACTGTTTAATGTCTTTTAAAAACATGATAATGGACATGTCGACAAATCAAAAAGGTAATCAATCCAAAGATCATCACTAGGGCTAGAATAATTACTAAAAGAAAGTAAATAAGATATATTTACTTGGACAAATAAAATATTTAGGTGGTTAAAATAACGTTTTGGGTAGAATTTCCGGACTATTCTGAAACAGTTTAAATTGTGATAAAGGAAGGTTTTAGTCATTGACAAGCCTATAGTGAAAATCGGTGATGTCTTAATGACACAGTATCAGAGATATAATTGGTGATTAATAATATCTCTACCAGATGGGTTTCTTACTTAGGATATTCGATATCCTCGTCACTTACGAACTATCAACGATATAATTATAGGAGTAAAACAAAGTGTTCACTTAATTTATAATCGATTGGAACATTTTATATGATCCTTATGATATACAAAGAATATAATTAAAAAGAACACAGTTTTATTGGATTATTTCGAGTGATACGTTTCAAATAAATAAATATATATATATATATATATATATATATATATATATATATATATATATATATATATATATAATTTATATATAATTTATTTGTGTATCTTAAACCCTTTGTTAATATTTTTGGAAATATTTTCTTGGGTATAGGTTTTTCTTTTTGGTTTGTGTAATTTAGGTAACCCATAATATTTTGGTGCTATAGCGTTATGTATTGTTAATTTTTTACTTTCATCCTCAGTTACATGTTGATTTTTTAATAGTTTTTTAATTAGTGTGTTATTTTTAGTTTGGAACAGTTTTGTAGGGTCAATTTTAAGTTTTCTTTAAGTGTCAGTATTATTAAGTAGTTCGTTAATTTTTCTATCATAGTGATATGTATTTATAATTACAGTTTTATTACTTTTATCAGGTTTTAGAATAGTAATTTGAGGGTTATGTTTTACAAATTATATTTTGTTTTTATTAATTTGCTTTTGTATTTTAATTTGGAAATTACTAGTTTTAGCCTTATTATGTCTGGTCTTTATTTTGTGATTTGTAATGACATTTACTATTTTAGATCTGATGCTATCTCTTATTTCTTCTGGTTTGTTATATATGACACATCATGTAGTATATCTGTGTCAGCGATGTTATTAAGCCATGTTTGTGTGTTTATTGGTATTTCTTTCTTTTCTTTGTGATTGACCAGTTTTTAAAATTTTTTAAAAATTTTTTTGCTTTATATATTTAAACACTTTTTCATATTTTTTGCCTTCAAATTGCATAAAATTATTAAGGAGAGTTTCAGGTAACATAGTTTTTGTAACTTCTATTGTATCTCTAAATTATTTAAATTTTTTACATTATTGTGTTTAAAATTTTAGATTTGGTGTTATTTATTATATTATTAAATTTACTTACAAAAATCTATACCCATATATATATATATATATATATATATATATATATATATATATATATATATATATATATATATATATATATATATATATATATATATATATATTCTGTAAATTTTTGATATGTCTCGTTCCAAAGGAATCCAATAAAATTGTTTATTTTTCATTTCTAGTCCATGTATGTTTGTTCTAAGTCGTAAGAGTCAAATAAAATATTGCAATCCATTATAAAATTAAGTGAATACTTCATTTTAGTTCTAAAATTGTATCATTAGATAGTTTCTTAGTATTTGTAAAACAGAGATGTAGAAGATCCTAAGTAAAAAATCTATTTGGTAGAGGTATAATTAATAACTAATTATATCTATGATATTATATATAACTAGTAATTCACCAATTTCTTCAAAGTCGAACTGATGGAATATACTGAAAATGAATTAAACATATATCACAGTCTTATTCAGTAACCGTATGAATTTTATTTATAAGAATATTTTTATGCGAGTATGTAATTGTTACGATAATATTTTTTTACCTTTCTTTACTTTATTATGTGCTTCATTTTAGAGTACGATTGTAATATAAGTTATAAAGGTAATATTTCTGTGAAATTCAGTGCGTCTTTTTTAAAACAATTGTGCTAACCATATGATTTATATGTTTGTGGAGCATCTATAGTTTTATATTTTTTATATCTTTTAAATAAAAATAAACTTGAGATACTTGTGGTTTCGGTAAATTTTTTGGTGTTATTTTCTAAAGAGAAAACTGAAAACTGTATTAGATAATCAAAATATTAAATTCGAATAAATTGGTTAATGTTAATAAATTAAATAATTACATTTTCGTAAAGGACGACGCACACAGTAAATGGGATTTTGGGTCAGATCGCATAGAAAAATAACAATCACACAAAAAAATTTTCCCTAGAATTATAAATTGATTACTTGTTTTTTTCTATAATAAAATGTTATTTCAATTTCTATATATTTGGAAAAAACCTCTACATTATTTTGTTTATATTAACTTTTTTGATTAACTTACAAATTTCCTGTACCTATGTATTAATCAGTTTTACGCAAAATCAAGCTTGTGTACTTGTATTAACCATACTTTCGTAAAATTGTAGGCTTATAATATATAATGAATCGTAGAGAAAAATTTTCAAGCAGGCATTTCTTGAAAGATGAATTTGTTCTTAGGTTCGAATAACCTGAAACTAAAGAATGGCCAGGATCGTACGTTAAACGGCATGCAATTAAATAACATGCGATGTTCGTATAGATGTCATTTGAAAACTAATGTATTCAAAAGAATTAGAACACAAAATATTACAATGTGAATAAATTAACATAGAAGGTTTAAATAAAAAAATTCTCTCTCAAGTTGAGCATATTATCCATTTATAAGTCGTGTATGTATTCATTTAATATTTACATATAATCCTACGTTTAAACTTTCCCATCTAAGGTTAAGATTTATATTTTAATATAATATTCAACAGAATTTTTATTCCACTTTATCCTACTGCTTCGAAATTTTTTGGTCAATTCTAACACAAAAATACTAATTTTAAATTTTTAGTATATATATATATATATATATATATATATATATATATATATATATAAAATGTTTTAAATATAAATAAAAAATGTATCTAAAAATATTTTGGTTGTGGGGTAAGCTGAGTGAATAGTGGAGTTTTTTATGCCGTGTATTTTTGTATATACTAAAATATAAGAAGAAAAGAAAACAAACCCTATGCTCTCTTCCATTTGTTTACAGGTAGCTTCCATTTGATAGCATATATCATATATATTCTCAAATAATGCTGGATGTGCCAAATCTAAGAGTTCTGAATTATAAACAACATTTTTTATACAACCATGAAAACCTTCTCTAGTAGGCAGTGGCTTCCAGTGGTCTTCCAGTAAATTAAAATTTTTAGACCAAATTCCGCCCAGTTGCAGTGGGGTGTCAAGACTTAAAAAATCATCAAAGAGAGAAATAAATCTTTGGGTTTGACAAGTACTATCATCGAATTCAGGCCATGTATTGTCATTCAGCTCCAATACATCAGCTGATTGGCAAAAATCTACTACCATTCGGATAGTTTCAATATTCCATAATATATCAAGTCGATGCCATTTTCCATCATTTAAAGTATATTTTGTTTTTATGGTTAATTCTACAGTTTCAGATCCATAATTTATTAACAATCTTGGATAACCTTGTTTTAGTTCGACACTAATATAATCTGATAGAGACATTTCGTTATTTTTTCTGCCTACCAATGGCCCATTATAAAGTAGCAACCCTTCAGATTTTAATGTTATAAAATGAAGGCTTAAGTGATTTTGGTCACATAGTTTAAGTGATGGATACCAAGCCCAACCATTTCCTTTAAAGCTTATCAAAGTTTTTTGGCATCTAGGTCCTTCGAAACCTCGACGACAATGGCATGAAACTGTGTATTTAGATCCTATGCTTGTCCCATCATTGAGGCAAAAATTTTTGCATTTTTTAATTGTTGTAAAATTTTTTGTATTACAATGGCATAAAAAGGTAACATCAACAAATGAGCTAACTAGGGCAGTCTTGTTTGCATCTACCTAAAATAATTTAATAAATCAGTTAGGGAAAATTAAGTCATTAAAAGATAATGGATCTTTTTCATATAAGGTTAATAATCTTTTATTTCTTATTTCCTAGGTAGCGCATTATACAATTTTGTATACATTTAATATGTGTTTTATTTAGTATTACTGGTAGAAGTAAAAAAGTGACTAAGAATATGTGAATTACAGAATAATTTTTATAGATAAAACAAGAATTTGACAATTTTATCAAATAACGTAGCAATGGTAATAGCAAAAGAACCGGTAAGATGGAAACTAATGGTTGATGACAAACATATCGAACAGGTTGGGAAGTTTAAATACCTAGGATCACCTATAACAAGTAACAGGGCAGTAACGGAAGAAGTACGCACACAGGCCAACAAAGCGGCCATGATATCAGGCCAACTAAGAGACATAATCTGGAACAATAAACATATGACGGTTGAGAGCAAAGCAAGAATTTGCAAGGTCTGTGTAAGACCGATACTGACCTACGGCGCAGAAATAAGAAATGAAACCACAAAGACAAAACAAATTATGAGAACCACACAAATGAAAAAGCTGAGAATGATCACGGGAACAAGTTTAAGAGATAGAATAAGAAACGCAAAAATAAGCGAGGACAGCGGAGTGGAGGATGTTGTGAAGTGGGTTCGAAACCATCGTAGGCAGGGGAGAGATCACGTGGAACGAATGGACGATGACAGACTAGCAAAAACCGTGATGAGAGAGAAACCAAACACCAAACGGTCGCTTGGACGGCCCCCAAAAGATGGAGAGACAGCTGGATTTCGACCTCAAACGAGGATCGATGAGGCATTGTATAGATAACAGAACTTGGTTCTACCTAGAAGAAGAAGAAGAAGAAGAAGATCAAATAACATTTATAGGAAACACCGTCAGATTCCCATCCGCTAATAAATATTCTGCAAATTAAGCTCACCCTAAATCTTGCTAAATTATCTATATTGTCCAAAAGCGAAAACAATCTTTTTGTGTCAATTAAACACCCTGTATCCTGAAAATGAATATACTGATTAGTTCTTTTCCAAAAGTTGTGTTACACCCTATATAATGAAAGTTTGAAGGACTCGAAATCATTTTTGCCTTACCGAAACCAAATTATTGAAGGCAAATATCAATTTAGAAATAGGTTTGAAACAAAAAAAATTGTGTTACCTCTATATCTTTAAGGTTTAAATTTAAGTCGAGATTTTAGCACTTACTGAAATAGGAAGGTTGTTATAATATATTTAAAAGTCTTTCAGCAGTCTAACAAGATATTTTAGAAAGTGATGCCATTTTCTTTCAGAATGTGAATAGACACGTTTATAAAAGACATTCCTTTCATTAGATAACGTATAGTATAAATCCCCTGAATTTTCGAGCTTATTTTGGTGTTACAAATTCTCAAAGATATCCTTCATGTTAAGGTGAAATATGATATAGTAGTCTCAGAATTATAAGCTCTTTAATACAGTGTAATTAATTATATGAATACACACAAGTTATTAAATAAAGTAAATTGAAATATTTTATTTGACAATTAATAAAGAATTAAATTGTCGAGTACCTTTAAAATTTAACAAAATTTAAAATAAATTTAACAACAGAAATTAAAAGTAATAGTAAATATAATTTCACTTCTTCTTTAGAGGATTAGTATTGGTTTTCCGTTAATTTACATACCCTGGTGAAATTTCAAGTATAAATGCAATTATAAAACAATTCTGAAATTTTCGGTCGCTGTAGACCTAATTTGCAACCATTTGCTTCCAAAAAATCAGATTATATAAGGAGACATAGGTATACGAGTATGTATGTATATACATGTAATTAACTCTATAATAATCGAATGAAAAAATACCTAGATGAAACACCCTGTATACATCACAAATAAATTTACTTACCAAGTATGATAAGGCACTTAAATCATCATTCCTGCTATACACTCCACTGCAGGTATCGAGTTCACCGAGTCCAACCTGTCACAAACAAGGTATTTTTGAATTAACTTTGTTTAATAAACTGATTATAATGTTTATTATTTCAATTTTTATCAATCAACAAAAATCAAGGGTTTCGGAAATTAAAGTACAATAAATTTCAAAATGAATGAAAATCTATAATGCATGTATAATGAAAAGATATTCTAAATAGGGAAGTTTGATGCTCTGGAACTTCTAACAGATGAAGGTTGCGAGTGAAAATTTATAAATTAACCTCTCCTTTAGGTATAATGGAGAATCGGTATTCATATTCAAATATTTTGGCCTACGGATTTAATATAAAAATCATACACAAGACTTTTGTATCTCAGTACCCTTCAAAGCATCTAGACAAGACCGAATATTCGAGATCTACTTGATTTACATTTCCTAAATCCAAATTATAACAAAGGTTTTTCCTTAAGTTAGTATTTAATATATTACAACTGTGATATAGACTTCTTAAATAAGCATACGGCTTTTGTGTTTCTGCTTTTATATAAGATTTAAAATGTAAAGTTTTATCTATTAACAAACCAAGATTTTTTACAGTATACTTAAGTGGTACAACCACCATTTATAGAGATATTATTACCCCTTAATGCATTTCTAGAATGGATCAGTTATGACTAAGAAGCATCTAACCTTAACCCGTGCCTCACAGAATAGTCATATATGTTTTCTAATGCCAGGTTTAATTTAGCAGTTGACTTCTCTGTATTATCCTTTTTGTAACTAATATAAAGCTGGACGTCATCCACAAATTGGTGCATAGATATATGGAAATAAGTTTATATTAATGCAACAAGTTAAATTAAATGTAATGGTATCAGTTCTTTTATCCTTTCCGAATAACGAGAATTGTTTGATAGAAAAGTTAACAAGTAATAACTGTCCAAACTAGCATATTTGCTATGTAAGTAAATAAGTGCTTTTAAGTTTATTTCATTTGAGCTAGTATGAAACTGTAATGCAAATTCATGAAACAATATTATTCACTGATATTATGTGAAGGGAATTTACCTTTGGTTTGTAAAATTATTATTTCCAAAATGTTACTCAAAAAAAAAGTAAAATTTTCAAGAGGTTTTTAAAATACTTAAATAAAATTTTGTATATGGATCATCAGAGAAATATAAGGACAGTGTTATTTCTGTAAATAAATTTTATTCAATAGTGTCTTTCATTTTATGGGGAAAATTGAAATTTCTTGAGGAAAAATTTGATGGAATTTTCAGTCAAAACGTTAATGTTGAATACAGCTAGCTAATTATATATTTTTTGTGGAACCATTTAAGATAAATATTCTTCACCTTTATTCCTTTCCATAAGTTTAATTTTTAAAGTTTTCTTTAGCCTAAGTCTAGCATATTAAAATTATTTTGCTTTTGGTGGAACCCATGAAGATAAAGATGTTTATAGAATGAACCAAAATACATCATATCCAATAAAAGTGTGACAATACATGGTCCTACAAATTTAATTTTAGTAATTTTTTGTAAGGCAGTAACAATTAGAGCTTTGATTGTAAAAATCTGCAGAATACGAGTTTTTTGGTTATATAAAGAAATTCTCCGATAAAGAAACAATATTATAACGTTTTTCAAAATTAATATTCCAAAGGAGAACCTTTTTTTTTCTATACGAGTTATTAAAAATAGCTGTGGTGAAGTAAGAGATAAAATATTTTTGAAGAAACTATTCGTTCAAAAATATAAATGTGAATAAAGTTAGCTTTAATACCTTCTCAAAATTATTAATTTTATCAAGTATATTTAAAATAAAATTGTAGCATTACCTTCGGATGGTTTTATTAATCAAATCTTCAGTTTTATAAAAAGTTTCTTTAGGTGGCAGCGATTAAGTAAAGTTAGTTCTAATAAAATGTATATAGAAAAACAACGATTAGAAACTAACTTGGTAGCTTTATGGACTGTTAGCCAAGTTTGTTTCTTAACGACGTCTTTCAATACAAAATGTATTAGAACCCAAGTTACTTGATCAGACGCTGTGACATAATGTATAACATGTAAGTTTAGTTTGTTTCTGCTTTCAATAAAATAAAAATGAGTCTACAATTATATTTGTTACTTAAAAGATCGCTTCAAAAATCGTTTAATTTTAAATTTACTATTTCGTCTATAAAATTGTTTGACAGTAATAACAGTTTAACTGTCATGATTTTATTACTATATTTTATTATTTCTATGTTGAATTATAAGCCAATAGTAAAATTTATACTCTTACAAACCAGGAAACTAAATTGATTTTTTATTATTCGAAAATTTTGGTAGGGGATAAACGACCTCCTATTCTAGTCTTCAGAGTAAACCTTGTTATATTGCTGTATTTAAAATATTTTCCGTCTGTGCACAAAAGGCAGCAACCAACTTCAATGATACAATGACTTATTTTTAAGTTAGCATTCGGATCCAATCGGACTGATCCAATGTACATCCATTTGAAGTTCACGTAATGAACGGTTCTGATTAAAATTTCAATCGGATGCAACATTTCAAAGTACATCGGATAGGAAACATTTTCGCACTACGGAAACTAATTGAAATGACAAATACGTCAGTAGTCGATTTTTTCTTTTCTATTTGTTACAACTTAAATTATCATTTGTATAAAATAGGTAATTAGAAATAGTTTGATATATTTTCTTTATTAAAATATCACAATTCGAAACAGAAGAGAAAAAAGTTAGAAAATAAATATATGGAAAAGGGATGGAATTAAATATTACCATTAATCGCATTTTGAGAGAGAGAGAAACAGCTGGCATATCTTTCTTTTCAATATGCTTTCTTTATTTAATTATAAGTAATTAAAATAGTGATTAATGAATCAGATGGAGAAGTTCTCGATAAAAACGCATTTGATTTTACAAAGTCTCTATTTGATAATTCCGATCCGATGATTATTTTGCGTTAGAAGTAAATTCTCAAATGTTTAGGTATTATCGGTAAGAAAATTGCGGAAAATTGATTAGGATAATAATAACTAACACTTAACAATTTTTCCGATACAAGACTCTAGCATAACAAGGTAAAAGGGAAACAATGGGTATTACTTGTCTGTCACACACTAAACACTTAAAAAATTATTGATACATTATATATATATATATATATATATATATATATATATATATATATATATATATATATATATATGCGCCATCTTTTATGTCGGTATATAAACATGGAATAACTTTGACATTTACCTACCGATTGATTTGATCATATGTGTTTTTGAAACGTCAATTCAGTACAATTTTTACCATTAATCGCTTTACACCGAAACAACGCGCCGAAATAGTGACAATGTACATTGAAAATAGTCGTTCAGTTGTGTTGACTTAACGTGCATATCGTCGAAAATATCGTGGCCAACAGGCACCGTCTGACAACACTATCCGTCGTTTGGTTTCAAATTTTGTTGAGTACGGGACAGTGGGAGATCGTCAACATACTGTTCATCAACGAACAAGACGTTTCAATGAACTGGTTGAAGAGGTCAGAGAGAGCGTTACCCAGAACCTAAAAGTGTCGTTTCGGTACCGCGCTCAGCATTTTGGCGACAGTGGAACCACTTTGCGGCACATTTTGAAGGATGATTTGCATTTGTTTCCGTATAAAGTGCAGTTAATACAAATAATATTGTCGACAGACAGTCCACGTCACTTGAAATACGGTCAAATAATCGCTCGAATGGTTGACACTGAACTTGATTTGTGGAAGCAAATTTTGATGACCGATAAGGCCCATTTCACACTCTCTGGCGGCGTTAATAAGCAAAATTGCCGCATTTGGGGGATGGATAATCTACACGAGATCCACGAAATGTCATTGCATGGCCGAAAAGTGACAATTTGGGCCGACGTTTGCGCCAAAATCATCATTGGGCCATTTTTTTCAAAGCAAACGAAACAGTCGAGGGAAATCGATATCGATGGATGTTGGCTCATTATGTCTACCCACAAATGCGTGAAAAAGGTCTTGATGGTTACTGGTTTCAACAAAACGGTACGCCATGTCACACTGCAAATCAAACAATCCAGTTTCTGCAACCGAAATTCCCTGGACGTCTGATGTTAAAAAGAGGCGACATTGACTGGCCACCCAGATCTCCAGATTTGACCGCTCCGGACTTCTTTTGTGGGGATCTTTAAAAAGCAAAGTGTACGCCAGCAAGCCTCAGACCATTGAAGAGCTCAAGGCAAAGATTCGTGTCAAAATCACCGCTATACCACCCGAGACGCTCGAAAAGGTAATGGAAAATGCAGCAAAAAGGTTTCATTTTGCTTTGGCCAATAAAGGTGGCCACTTGATTTATGTAGTATTCAAACACTAGTCGTAATAAATTGTAAAGAACCAAATTTAATAATATATATATATATATATATATATATATATATATATATATATATATATATATATATATATATATATATATATATATATATATATATATATATATATATATCAACAGTGGATAAAATATACTTGCAGTTGGATGAATACATACATTTATATTAAAGAAAATATTTCAATTTTTAACTATCTGAAAAAACCTTATACTATAAGAGCAGGCGTATTCTCTTCTAACATGGTTAGAAACAGAGGCGTATTCATTTCTATCATGGTTGGAGACAAAGAGCTACCTTAGACTATAAGGAATAGTAAAAACTTAGGTAACACTAGGATCACCCCAAATCGAGCTAGCCATTGCTTAGCAGCAACACCAAAATAAACAAGTAATTCATGTCAAAATACCTAAAGCTATATCTAAATGCAAGCCATTAGATTACTCGAAGGATTTTTTTTATTGCTAATAACTTGGTAGTTATATTTACAATTTGGTTTCTTTATTTGGTTTTTGTCAAAAGCAAATATGTGACGACAAAATTCAAGATAAAGAACATCCTGGACATGTACTTCCGTATAGAACTTTATATCAGTGGTTCCCACCCATATGGTGTTGTCTTATCTTTTTTGGGGGTCACTGAATCAAAATGAAATTTAAAGATATGTGATAAAATTTATTTAAGTTTGGCAACACACGATATATGCGACCTTATCAGTGAAAAGTCTGGGCTTGCACCTCTATTTATGGTTGGTGAAGTCCGACTAGGACAAGCTAGTCGGGTAGGTCGCAGAAAGGTAGACAACCTTCAGTTATTCAGCCGCTAGTTTAAACTTTCGGACACAAATATAAGTGTACATTTAAATTGTTATGCTCTCGTCGTTTAAACGATACTTACAAGTAGAAACAGGACATTCTGAACATATTACAAAAGACTTGGTATATTTTTAAATTAAATGAGACTAAACTGGAAAGACAAAAGTTGGATATTACTGGGACTTTTCAATGTGAATGTCAAGCTGTAGTTCAGGTATCATATGAAATTTGTCTGAAAGTTTCCCAAAACTCAATACAATTGCAGAAATTTTTATCAAACCCTGGTTATCAAAGTAGCTTAAGCAAATTCTTGGAGAAGTGAGTGAGATTAAAATGCATAATATATCCTTGTCCAAAAATACAGTTCAGAGACGCATTTTAGACTTGTCTAAAGACGTGATGGAATAAATTTTATGTGAAATAAAAACATCTTCTCCCTTTTCCTTTTAACTGAACGAGTCCACCGATATTATTTTATGTTCTTAGTTTCACTTGCAGAACATCAAAGAAGAGTTTCTATTTTGTAGAGCACCAAAAACTACTATGAAAGGTCAAGATGCCATGGAAATGATAAGTTCATTACTTAAAAGACGGTGTATGTAGTTATATTGGACTAACATAAAAACATCGAGTTAAAATCAAAGCTATCTCGATCAAGACGTGTCGATCGGCATCGTAATGAATAAATTTTAACGGGAATTATTATTAAGCCATAGGCGTGCATTTTTTTGCTTTAATGTAGGTATGGAGAGTGTACTGATGGAGCACTAGCCATGCTTGTATCAACGTCGGCTTTCAATAAAAAGTTAAAGAGTTCTCAATACTCATTTGTTAAAAAAATTATGCAAAAACATAAACTTTGGTGATATAGTTCTTTTCTTCCATATTACTGTTTGTTGCTTATTAATAGGAATTGTCGACCGAGTTTTGAAATGAAAAACGAAATAAAATAGTTTTTAGAAATTAAAGGAAAGCGTGAGTTTATAATATACTTCAATAGTGCATGAATCCAAAGAGTTGTTTATTTATCTGATATCAGAGATCAGCTAAACAAGCTAGATGTGGAACTTCAGGGTAAAGAAACGCACACTATTTACTTCAGAATTATTATCCAGGCGTTCGCATTAAAGCTGTAAAACTAACGCAGTAGAGTTAATCTTCGAAACTTTGCTGTGTTTGAAAGGAAATTAATAACTGCCTTCCACTCCTAGAAATTCATCGCTATTTCCCGGAGTGTTCTGAACCAAAAGCTGTAGTAGTACACAACCCATTTCATGTATTTTTGGATATTGCTAACATTCTTAATAAAGTGCTGGGAGAATTTTTGATGCTGGGAAATGACATCTCAGCGCCTGATGTATTTCAAGAAAAATCATTACCTCGATTTTGGCGTGCTATGTATCACTAACATCCTAAAGTTTTCATGCTTTCTTTTCCACTATTAGTGCTATTTATTTCTACCTAACTCTGCAAAAATGGATTTTTAGCTATTCTGCAGATCAAGAAAAAGGCCAGTAATGAGTTGGATGTCCAAAATGATATGAAATTGGCCTTGATAAAAATTCAACTAAGATTTATAACACGTGTTAAGCAGTTATTGCCTGCTAATGTTGCTTTCGGCCCAATACAGCTCCACTGATGAGATCATGAGGTGATCGAAACGCCTATGGAGAGAGGACCAGAGCGATATTTGCAGGAAATAAACTGTTTGAATATATATTTTTTCTATTCTCTGCCTGAAAAGAGAATTACATATATAACAACTATTTAAATACGGAAGATAAATTTCTTTGTTTCTTACTGAAATTTTGATTTTTTAAAAACTTCTCACTATTCCAGAGATTCATAGTTGTCGTTCGACTGGGATATTTTTCAGTCTGACATCGAGGTTGGTAGATGGCAGGTGCAATATCCTGCCCACATACCTTGAAATTTATATTTCATATATCAGTTATTTCCTGCGAATGTTGCTCTCGGTCCGATACAGCTCCATTGACGAGACCCTAAGGTGGTCAAAACGCGTATGGAGAGAGGACCAGAGCGATATTTACAGGAAATAAGCTGTTTGTATATATATTTTTCCTATTGTCTGTCTGAAAGGAGAATTACATATAAAATAACTATTTAAATACGGCAGATAGATTTCTTTATTTCTTACTGAAATTTTGATTTTTTAAAAATTTCTCACTACTGCAGTGATTCATAGATGTCGTTCGATTGGCGATATTTTTCAATCTGACATAGAGGTCGGTAGATGGCAGGTGCAATATCCTGCCAATATACCTTGAAATTTATATTTCATATATCAGCTTTTTCCTGCCAATGTTGCTCTCGGTCCGATACAGCTCCACTGACGAGATCATGAGGTGACCGAAACGCGTATGGAGAGAGGACCAGAGCGATATTTGCAGGAAATTAACTGTTTATATATATTTTTCTATTCTCTGCCTGAAATGAGAATCACATATAGAAAAACTATTCAAAATATCATGGTAAATAGAGTTCAAATTTTGAGTATCTATTATTTTGTTCATATTACATTTATTGAAGTGTATTAGTACCATTTCTAAAAAAATTCTTTTGGAATATCAACTATCTACATAATTCATAAGAATGACTGTAATTCTATCATGTTCAATATTTTTTGAGAAATTAATATTTAAAAAATGCTTTTTTTGTATGTCAAACAGCTACGCGGTTTAAATATTTCAACTTGAAAAAAAAACGAATACTGTCCCTCCAAAAGATAAATAATTCCAGGTTAATGAAAGTAACAAATCTCAGATACAAATTTCATCAATCTCATATTGGCTGACAATTATTTTTTTAATAACGAAATTATTAGTCAACACTTTAATAAGAAGAAAAAAATATGAATAAAACAACTTCCCTGTTCACTATACAATTTTTAAAAATAAAAATTTTATTTGAAGTAATATCTCATGAACTGCTAATGGAAGCTCATAAAAACACTTCTAGCAATAAAATACCTATTTATTTAAATAATTCATATAATTGCTTTATATTACCACGAAAACTTTTAAGTGTAAAACAGGCAAATAATTTAGCTAATGCTGGTCCATCTTAACGCTAAATAATTGCTGTGTAAAGAAATAACTTTGAGAAGCGTGAAGTATGACAAATTAAAGTTTGTTTTCTGCAGTTTGTTGTAAAAGGAACTTTAGGATAAGTTTAACATTGCTTAACAAAGTGACAAGTCTGTAGAGTAATTAGCATTGTTTGGATAAGGTAGAGTTTACTGTAGACCTGTTTTTCTATTTTCTTCTTTGTGTAACGTTAGACTGGCCGGAAGAGGAATCATAATGAGTTACTTAGGGCTTGACTTAGAGATTGAGAACAATAAAAAGCAGATTTGCAGAATCTTAAACAGAGAAGTAATGTATCTTACCGAAAAGAATTGTAAATCGGAGAAATACAATTTCTTGGCTTCTAATATCCTTGTATCCAGATCAATTATTATATATTTGTCATTTGCCTCTTTAAGAAATTCAAAATCCAAAAAACTATGGCATGTAAGATAACCTATACTTAAATTATTTATATTGGTTTCAAAGATATTGATGCCTAAAATCACTTTAGGAGCCTATGGATTAAACATAAAAATTTACTTTTTCTTGATTTCTCTTGACTATAAGGGGAAGATTTCGTAAAATTGTAATTACTCATTATTAATGCATTAAAAATGCTTTTCGATTAATTCAATCAATCAATTTAACTCAATTTTTTTTTATTAAAAGGGCCTTAAATAGCATCCGTGTAATTATTCGATAAAAGTGACTATATACACGGTGTTCAAAAAGTTCTGGTCAGGCTGAAAATATAAGAAATTAAAAAGTTTGGCAACAATTTTTTCTTACACTTGTTATTCATTTCATGACCATCTGTTTGTGACTTTAACTTTGACCTTGATGTTGACCTTCAGGGTAATTTTGAAGACAGGTTATTTTTTACATTGAAACCCATATTTGTTAATGCAGAAATAAAAAGTAGTACAGGATTTGAAGTTAATCAAATATATTTTAATTCATTCATTAATTCATTTCATTAATTCAGAAATTGAGAAAATGACCTAACTCAATAACATAAGAGCAACACCCACTAACAATGTGATGGAGTAACGGTAAAATAAAATAAAAATATATCAAACTCGATTCACGAAGCATGCTTGTGTTATTGAGTAATCCGTAGAGATTTCGCTATTCGTGTCTTGCTTGTTGTTTTCAGTTTAAAAATAGTAGATAGGGCATGATTGCAAGATGATGGACTGTACCGGAGGCAATGGCCCGATGAGTTCCAAATGAGGACAAAACCGCGCTATTGTCATTTTCCGGAACCGGGGTATCTTTTTAATACGAGAACAATATTTACTAACTATCCATGTCCGCATAGCCGAGAATGATGCGACCTCTATCCTTTGGGTAGCATGCTTCATGTATCGAGTTCAATATGCTTCTATTTTTATTTTGCCGTTGCTCCATCATATGGCGGTTTTGTATAACATTGTTAGTAGGTGGTGATCTTGTGTTATTGAGTAATTCATCAAAATGTCACTATTCGCGTCTTGTCTGTTGTTTTTTTAGATTAAAATAGTGCATATAGGGCACGACTGCGATATGATGAGTTTCACAGGATTCAATGACCTGATGAGACCCAAATGAGGACGACCTGTAGCATCTCCTTTGTCTTGGAGTTCTCCTCATTTTATCATTATTTAGTTGCTTAAGTAACTCAGACTATTCGAATTTTGCCAAGAACATAACATAGTAATAACAAACACATAGTTCAAATTATACAAACGAAGACTATATACGTGGAGAGGGCCAGGAGATAATCCCGCACACATTGTAAGGAACCATATTGATTATATATTAACAAACAAAAGATTTAGGAACTGTATGAACAGAGTCACAACCCATCCTGGAGCAGACATTGGATCTGACCATAATCCCGTGATTGCTGATATTAAAATCAAACCTAAAATAATAAAAAGTAATATTCAATACAGTAAATTTGAGATAGCGGAAACCGATAAAGAACTGCTCACAAAAGATCTGAATAACCGAAAAAACAGAAATGGATGACAGCAGAAATATTGGATCTCATGGAACAAAGGAGACAGTCGAAAACGAATCGAGTGGAATATAAAAGAAGACAAAGAGAAATTAAACAGAAAATTCGGATAGCCAAAGAGAACTGGATGAGAGACAAGTGTATCGAAATGGAAGATGTAGAAAGGAAACATGACACATTCAACATGTACAAAAAGGTCAGAGAAATAGCAGGTCTATATAATAAGAATACCACTAATACCCTTGTGGACCCTGATGGAAAAATTATCTTGGACGAAAAAGAAATTTTTTGAAACATGGGTTAAATATGTGAAAGAATTATTTGATGATGACAGACCGAATGAACACAGCTCCGATGATCTCGCTAATATAGACGCTAATATAGACATGGGACCGGAAATTCTAAACAGTGAAGTTCTATCTGCCATAAGATCTGCAAAAACCAGGAAAGCCATCAGGCCTGATAATGTCCCAACTGAGCTGTTACAAATGATCCATGAGGAAAATATAGGAATCTTGGTCAAACTGTTCAATACCGTTTACGCGACTGGAGATATATCGGAAGATTGACTGAGGTCTGTATTCGTCCCAATCCCAAAAAAAGAGCGAGCAAAGCGATGCAGTGAGTACAGACTAATAAGTCTAATGAGCCACACTTTGAAGGTCTTTCTCAGAATCATCCACAGCAGGATAAGATCTGCGATGAAACCCAGTTCGGATTTAGAAACGCCCTAGGTACTAGAGAGGCTTTATTCGCTCTAAATATACTTCTGCAAAAATGTCGGGACCAACACAAGGATGTATTCGTATGTTTTGTCGATTACGAGAAGGCCTTCGACAGAGTACAGACAGAAAACTCATAGACATTTTAAATAACGTAGGGGTAGACAGCAGAGACGCAAGAATTATTAAAAATCTGTATTGGGGGCAGAAAGCAACAGTAAGGCTAAATGGAAAACTCACAGAAGAAAGTAACATTCTGCGAGGCGTCAGACAGGGCTGCATACTATCTCCACTGCTTTTTAATATATATTCAGATAAAATCTTTAAACGGGCTACTTAAGGACAACGAATGGGAGTACAAATCAATGGAGAATATATAAATACAATACGATATGCTGACGACACTGTTATCCTAAGCGACAAACTACAAGACCTGCAACATCTATTAAACTGTGTTAACATTGAGGGTCAAGAAATGGGGCTCAACATAAATATCAAAAAGACAAAATTAATGGTCTTTAGTAGACCTCATCTTAACGCTTCAATACAAATAGAAGGAAAAAGTAAAGACAGGGTGACTCATTTTAAATATCTTGGATGTTATATCACCGAAAATCTAAACCCAGATAAAGAGATAAGGTGTAGAATAGAGACTGCTAGAGCAACTTTTCAAAAAATGAAACCACTTTTCTGCAATGATTACCTCAACCTAAAACTATGACAGAGAATGATAAGATCATACGTCTGGCCAGTGCTACTATATGGGGCAGAGATCTAGACAATTAAGGCTGCCACGATTAATCGGTTGGAGGCTCTGGAAATGTGGTTACACCGGCGAATGCTGAGAATACCTTGGACAGCTGGGCAGACCAACGAAATGGTACTCAATAGGGCCGACACAACTCGTCTACTATTAAATACTGTGAAGTATAGAAAAATCTCATATATTGGACATATATTCAGAGGGTAGCGATATAGAATTCTTCAGCTAATCATGATGGGTAAAGTAGAGGGACGTAGAGGGGTAGGAAGGAAACAGGCTTCCTGGTTGAGGAATATTCGTGAATGGACAGGTATACGTAGCGCGGGGGAACTGTTCCAGCTGGCGCAGGACCGTGAAAGACTTTCCAATGTAATTGCCAACGTCAGGGGGACCTGATATGGCACTTGAAGAAGAAGAAGTAACTTTTGGAATTCGAGAATATATTTTTGTCATTTGTTGGAACATTCAACGAAATATTTTCCATAATCATATCGGCTAAAATTTGAGACATCTGTTTATTCATACCCTGTATATACGATAGGAATGCGACATCCTCTAAAGCCAGAAGCTCTATCTTAGTTTCTAAGTTTATTACAAGTGTGCTTAACTAATCAGGTCCAGTATAACGTTCCGACAAAACTCGTTTAAAGTCATAACCCAGAAACTATCCAGGAGTACATATAATCGGCTTACAGGCAGCCACTTTATATATAAGAACTTTGGTATATCAGGATCTGCAATGCGTCTTTGCATTAAACTGTGATTGGACTAAAATTATGGTATTATATAAGAAACCTGACCATTTTTGGGTAATAGATGTAGAAATTAACAGATATGTTACAAACACTTGTATTGTATTACATTTCTATTATTAGATACTTGATATAGGATAGTTTGTATAAGAGCAGATCCTAGAAAATGTGGTATTAAAAGAACGAAACAAGAATATCAAAGTTTCAGCGTCTTTCCTAAATTAATGTTTTCCCAGAGAGGTTCGAAAGCTCCAACGCGATTCTCTTGTTTTTTTTTTTCAATTTAATTACTTAATGTTGTATATTTTCCTTGCCTTGATAACACAAACCGGTATCACATTCAAAAGATTCAAAACGAATGCCTGAGGTTCACTTACAATATTAGAAAGAGAAATCACATTTCTTCATTTCTTGTTGAATCTAAGTGGCTTAATATGTTTATTAGATTCAAATTACATATGCTTTGTTTTGGTTTTAAAATTATTAAACATAAAACACCACCTAACTATATGAAAAAATTTTTTTTAGGATAAAGGATTAATTTACATAAAAATATTTGTTCATAGTATCACATCACAGAACGAAAATATTTAAAAGATCATTCTCTTATAATGTAGCGACGGTCATAAATTCTTTAGAAAACTTTGATTTTCATCTTTATAACATATCTTTAAAAAAATTAATAAAAGGGCATTTGCTCTCAATTCTTCACATTTCAAATTTATTTTGTGAGCTTTTCCCTCCTGCTACCCCTTACCTTTCCTACTACACACTCATGCTATTTCCTTCTAGAATTTATCAAACTAAAATGTTGCATCTTTAATTTAGTACTATTTTCAGTAAAAATTAGTTAATAAACTCTAGACGTGTAATGGTCCTTTAGTTACTTTCGGACTTTGCCAATATTTAAATATTTCTTAAATAAATGCAATTGTATATGTATATGTTGGGAGACAATAAATGTATTATCATTATATTTACTCAAGAGGAAAAAGTATTAGTCATAAAATAATACATGTCTACAAATAATTGAGTCATGATGGTTTTTGCGCAGCAGGGGTCATTTCTGAAGTTATTTTGCTACATAGAATCCGAATCCTGTTTTGGCCATTTTTGGTTATGTTTAAGACACAAAATTTTTCTATGTTTTTTTCTAGTTGCATTATTTATACTACTCTTACCATTCAAAATTAAGTTATTAAGCAGCTACCTGCAAATTTTTCTTGCCAAGTTAGGGCAATTTTAAATACAGGTAAGTTGGTTTTTAGAGACCATATCGTTTTTTACAAATTTCGATCCGCCATTTTTAATCCATCATCTTAAAAATAAAAATTTCTATTTTTGAGACAATACTAGTAATTAGCCACTCTAAAAACTTCCAGGTGGCATTTTTAGATACCAATATCAATTTTTGTAAATTTTGATGCGCTATTTTTAATCCGGCATCTTGGAAATGAGAATTTCAATTTTCCGACTTCACATTTCTATTTAGCGGACCCAAAAACCCTCTAATATAAATTTTCGAGAGAAATGTATACAGTAGAAAAATGTATGCCTCAAAAGATGAACAAACCATAAACCCAAACAAACAAAAAAAAAACAACTATTTACTTACAAACTCCATTTACGCGCTTTCCTGTTAGCGAAGACATTTTCATACGATAGGAGTTGTGCTATATCGCGTTCGCTGGGCCAGATAATCTTTCTTGGCCCATCATCGAGCGCAGATACGTGTTTATCAATTTGAGCTTATTCAATGATCTCTCGCAGGAAGCTACAGTCATTGCCATCGTTAAAGAAATCTTTATAGCGACTATTACATTAAGAAACATTTCCTTTAAATCCACTTCTATTATAGCTTTAAGAAGACCCAGACTGACATTCACTTTCAATCAAATAATGTAGTCGCTTCAATTTGACTCTTCAAAGTTTCTAATTCGGCCAAAAATCAGTAGCATTTATATCTGCAGAATATTTGATTTTCAAATCAGCTGTATGTTTTTTTAGTTCTTCAACTGAATATGTAGTTATGTCTTCTACCGTCAAAAAATTAAAAAACTAGTGAATGTGTTTTCAGATCGCTATGTGAATTCAGAAATTATTTTATCTATTACTTGACGTATCTGAATTTTGAAACTTTGTTGCGGGATAATGTCGTAGCAGGCGTCTGAACTTTCGATTAAATCATTTCTTTTTACTCGCTTTCTTCGCTGTTCGGGAAAATTGTCTTCAATGTCACATTCTTCACAAACTTTTTTTGCCTGTTCGAAAATGTTGTCCACAGTCTCGCGAATATTCTGAATTTGCCTTGATTAATTCATAGACGTGGTCGATAGTAATGGTTTTCGACTCTAGAGCTACATTCACTCTATCAACAGATACTAAAACTGTAGAGTACGTATGAATTTATAATTTATTAAGTTCATAATGATTTTAGCTGTAGAGATTGATTCCGCATTATAATCGCTGGTAGTTAGAATCTTTAGCACACGCCAGATTTGGGTTATTTGTATATTTAAAGCTTTGACGGCTCTAGCTTTAGGGACCCATCTAATGTCGGAGTGTTTTTTCACCGAAATTTTTGAATGTTTCATTGAAGTTTCCCATTTGAGGGTAAAGCTAAAAAAAACACAGATATTTTCTGAATTATTCCAAAAAATTTGATCATATAAGTTGTTACACTAGCGGCATGTACGCCAGACAAATTCAAAAAATGCGCTGCACACGGCACGTAATCTGCATTATTAATAATTTGTTTTATTTTGGCTTAGATTCCGATATATTTATCGGCCACATTATTATCATTCTCTTACCCCTGGCTACGAACATCTTGAATTTTCGATCCATCAACTTTTAATTTTGTTAAAATTTCATTCGACAATCCCTCGCCCGTTTTTTCATGAGATTAAATAAAGTCTATGAAATGTTCTTCGATTGTAACTTTTTGCTGAAATATTTTTACGAATGTCAATATTTGTGACAATTGTTTTTGATGTGATATGTCCGGGGTACAATGAAATAGCATAGAAAGTATTTTGTCGCGTCGTCCAAAAATTTGTTTTTTAACCTCAGATACAAGAATATCCACTAACTCGTTTTGAATATATGGCGTAAAATATTAAATATTTTCTTTATTAAGCGATTCGATATGCGCTCTAAGTTAAGGATCGAATTTTGAAATCATATCCACGGCACTTAATAAAACTCCAGATTCTCCAATAAGCTCATGAGAGTTTTTGAGAGGTAAATTATTTTCTATGCAGAACAAAATTATGCTAGTACACACACTTTTAAAAAAATTTCTTCTATGAAATATAGAGTTTTGGTGCTCAGGGATACGTGGTCTAAAATGACGACCATCTTTTTGTGTATCAGCAACATTGGAAACAAAATATTGCATCTCTCTTTTTACTGGTCATTAACCATGGCTTGGGTATTATCTCGCCGTTGGTCATTTATTTTTAAACCAGTACACATGAAATTTCCATTCTGTCTTCACCTTCAGTTGAATAAATATTTCAGTACCATATAGCGTATTCCATTAAAAAACAAGTGAATTTACTTAAAAAAATACGATTTGTCATGAGCATTTGTTTCTTCTATTGACATATTCTTGCGATATAGAAAAAATCCGGCAACTTATTTATTTAAAGTTTTTTTCTAACTTCTATAATAAACTCACTAGAGCTTGTCAAAATATAAGGAACAACTCTGTACATTTTTAAATAAAAAATAATATGTTTTCACGACTAAACCTGACATATTTAATTCGTTGGCGAAAATTCATCTATTTAATCTAATTTTATCTAAAATTTAATTTTTAATGATTTCTTATTTCATAATATTTCTTCTCACCATGGTCAATAAAATGTTTACTTTCTAAATCATATGGAGCAATATTAACATTAATCCATGGAAAATAGACTTTTGTCAGTAACAAAACGGTAACATTGGTTTTTTGCTGTAATGTGTTCATTTCGGCAACCTATAAAACATATCTCGATGGTAACTCTGAAAGACCTGTGCAAAAAAAAATGGCGAACCAAAAATGGTCATGATGTTCAGTTTTTTGAGTTTATCTCGAAAAGTAAAAGTGTTATCGAAAAATGTTTCAAACAAAAGTTATAGAAAATTAACAAACCTATCGACTCATATAAGTTATAGGTGGCGCCACTGGTTATCGAGATATATTTTTCTTTCGCCAAAATTTACGGTTTTTGTTTTTGTTTTTTTTTTAAAAAAAGGACATTTCTTTAACAAATTACCGATTTAAAATTTAAGATAAATATAGGTATTATCATTCAAAAAAAGTATGTCAAACCCGGAATGTGTGAGTTTTTTATTTTTCGAGAAATTCGATGTCAAAGTTGAAAATTCAACCTCAATTTTCCGCTTTCCTAATTAAGATACAATACTCAATTTTAATGGAAATTGTTTAATTGTTTTATTTTTGAAGATATATTAAAAAAAAATTTTAATCGTGGGCCTAGAAATTTTGCAAAAACCAATTTTTGCACCAAAAAAAATTGCCATAACTTTTCACCTGAGATGATGAGATAAAACTTTTTTAAAGCGTGCATAGGATTCAGATTATTATTTCCGATTTCAAAAAGAAAAAAAATATTTTGGAAGGAAAAAAGAGATTTTTTTTTTTTTAAATTTCATAATGGCGTAGCAAATGAATTTTAAGGGCTCAAATTTGCAGAAGATCCTTTTTAATGTTTATACTTTATCTGCGAATTTTTTGGATCCAAGAAATACAATTCCATACGATCTGTGAACCTTCGAAAGTTGGGTCGAATCCAATCGAAAGTAGCTGCTGCAGGCCGCTGTCGGCGGAATGCCATAGTTCAGGCGCATTATTCATTGACGCTTCAAGGAAACTTATGCATCACAAGTAATGTTTATAATATTGACGTTGTTCTATTAATTAATATGATAATAACAATTTGTTATATTAATTATTAATTTGTTTATTAACAAAATTTTTACAAAAAATTATAGAGAATCATACAAATATATTATATATTACATATTCTACTGTTTTTTTCCTTTATATTATTAGTATCTAACAGTTTATTAACAAAATTTTAACAAAAAATTATAGAGAAAATCATACAAATATTTAATTGTATAATATATATTATACTGTTTTTTCCTTTATTTTATAATTACCTAATACTTTATTAACAAAATTTTTACGAAAATTTCTATAAGCAAATCATATAATAATATAATAATAATATATAATACGTCATATAAATATTTAATAATACATTAAAATTACGTGCGAAAATCTAACAAGTACAATATATCAATTGTACATTCATCTTTCTTTTTTTTTTTCTATTACTTCTATGCAAACGGCGCCTATTTCATCATCGCAATTATTACTTTCGCTTACATCGCACATACCAATTTCATAATTATTCTCAATTTCATTATACATATCATTCTCACCATTATTAACATTTTCATAGTCAAAATCATTAATTTGCTCTGAATTGTTATCATCGTTTTCTAAATTGTAGGAGAAAACAGTAGAATATGTAATATATAATGGAATATTTGTATGATTTCCTTTATAATTTTTTGTAAAAATTTTGTTAATAAACAAATTAATAATTAATATGACTAAACAAATTTTTATTATCATATAAATTAATAAAACAACATCAATATTGTAAATATTACTTGTGATGCATAAGTTTCCTTGAAGCACCAATGAATAATGCGCCTGAACTATAGTAACCCGCCGACAGCGGCCTGCAGAAGCTATTTTCGATTAGTTTCAGCCCCATTTTGGAAGGTTCACAGATCGTATGGAGGTGTATTTCTTAGATCTAAGAAATTCACAGGTAAAGTACAAGTATTAAAAAGCATCTTCTGCAAATTTGAACTCTTAATATTCATTTGCTATGTCATTATGAATTTTTGGAAAAAAAAAAGGTTTTTTTCATCCAAAAGTAATTTTTTTTTTGAGATCTGACATGATACATCTAAATCCAATGCACGCATTAAAAAAATTTTTTCTCTCTCCGGTGAAAAGTTATCGCAATTTTTTTGGTACAAAAATTGATTTTTGCAAAATTTCTCGGCCCACGATTGAAATTTTTTTTTAATAGATCTTCAAATTATTAAACAATACAAACAATTTCCATTAAAATTGAGCATTGTATCTTAATTAAGAAAGCGGAAAATTGAGGTTGAATTTTACACTTTGACATCGAATTTCTCGGAAAATAAAAAACTCACAGATTTCGGGTTTGACATCCTTTTTTAGAAAAATAATACCTATATTTATGTTAAATTTTAAATCGCTAATTTGTTAATAAATGTCTTTTTTTAAAACAAAAACCGTAAATTTTTTCGAAAAAAAAATAGATCTCGATAAATAATCTATAACTTATATGAATCGATAGATTTTTAAATTCTCTACAACTTTTGTTTGTGAAACATTTTTGATACAACTTCTACCTTTCGAGATAAACTCAAAAAACCGAATATCGTGACCATTTTTGGTCCGCCATTTTTTTGCACAGGTCTTTCAGAGCTACCATCGAGATATGTTTCATAGGATGTCGAAATAAACACATTTCAGCAAAAAAAGCAATGCTACATTTTTGTTAAGAAGACAGCTGTTTTTTGATCTAATTTCCATGGAGTACATGAAATTACCTCTTATGTATTTAATATAAGTTGTTTTCTTAAACAAGCACCCACTTGCATACAATTTCAAGAGTGCAATGGTATGCATGTCATCTAAAAAATTTATGTTGATTGGGATACTTAAAAATAATTGACTTAAAACGATTTCTATAACACATATTGATGTTGACGTTAGATAAAAAACCACCTCGATTTACCTTTGAATCTGAAAATTGGTTTCTTTCAAATATATATGAATATATAAGACTTTTTAAGTATTTTTGATAATGTCTATTTGAGAAAAGTTTGCATATTTTCTATTAATTAAACGGTTCTAAAACCGTAAAACAGTTTATTCTATCTAATTTATTTTTTATTGCATTTAACACTTACCGAAGAAATATTCACTGCTAAAAAGTTTTCTATTTCCTCTTTATGCATTGAAACTAATCCGTTTATTCTAACGGATTGTAAATATTCTGACCCGAGATACGCTGAGAACCTCACATCTGTTATTGGAGGATATCTGCTTTGCAACTGGACACTGAATATTTCAACGTTTTGTCGATGTACATTTAGAATCTCAGCAATTTTTTCTTGGAATTTTTCTTTCATACTTTTAATTAAATTCTGAAATATTAAAAAAAAATTATGATAAATTCAGTAGTTTGTTTCAAGTGTCATTAGATCTGTTGTTTTGTAAACATTGGCTTTAGTTTTATAATTTCTTGGAAACAAACGTAAAATAATAAAGAATTTAGGTCTGAGCAGACTGGAGAGGCATTAACAATTTTTGAGAGAAGAGTTTGCGTCAGATACTGCAAAATATAAGATTATCAGAATAATTAATGGAAATCAGATAACAGTTAGCGATAAGCTCAAAAATGTGTTTTTCATGAACTCAATTTGGCTTTTCTCTATATGCGAATGCGTTGATAAATACTGCTTAAAATTAAATTAACCAACACAATTCTGTTAACACATGTTTAAGTTATCTTTTTCTCTGGTTGTAATTACTAGTAAAAATTGGAAAAAAAATGCCTCTTTCTTCCCTAGTACCAAAAAGTGAAAAATAACTATAAATTGTTTTATATGTAATTGAAATTTTTAAAGTCAGAGCTAATTGATACCTAAAAATTACTAATCCAACAATATGAAATTATACTTACCCAGATGAGTTGGCATAATGATTTTGTAACTAACTTTATTAGTGATTGTTTTTTTAATGTCTCTGTAGTTCATATCTATTGCTAGTGGTTATTTATTTCATTGAGTAATAGTTTAGTGCCAATATCAAAAATTGCAATTACATATAAAATTTTTTAGCGTTATTCGTCGCATTTTATTGTTTTTAATTTAGAGAGTTTATTTATTTTTTAAAATTTATTCTTCCATATTTAATTTTACTATTTAAACTAAGTACCAATGGTCTCAAAAAAGTCCATTTTAGCCAAAATCATTGCAAGCAATATTATATCATACCACTTAAAGACATTAAATAGATAGCTTACAAGATGCAAGTGTAGGAAAAACCAACTTTTTGATACTTATTTGCATACAAAATTACAAAAAATTTCAAAGCAATTTGAAATACTACAGTAATTAACAATAATTTTCTGATCTAAGAAAACTTCGAACTTTTCTATATGGCGGACAAAAAAATAATTTGGTTCGATTTTCTCAAAAATTGATTTGGAGAAGTTTTTGGAGTCATACATAACAAATCGAAAAGTATATTCAGAAAATTCAATATGGTTCAATTGGTATTGGGGGGGGGGGGGGTTAGAGAGTGCAAATAATGAACTTAAAATTCTTTTAAAGAAAATTTAATATGGCAGATGCAATAAGGTGGTCTGAAAATTTTATATTTCCAGATTGTGTCCAATATTCGCACCGGGGTGTTTTAAGGGTGTAAATTAAGGTTAGATTAAGAGTTTAAAATAATTTTCTTAAAATTCAAGCCCAAAATTTTACGTTATCCATATTTCTTCAAAACTGGTATTAGTTGGTTTTCGAACTTGCAGGTTACGAATCTGTACTTAATTATTTTTTCAATCTTGTCCAGATTGATATTGAGGTTTCTTGGGGCGTATTTTAGGAATTTTTAAAACTTTTTCGAACTCAATATATAGAATAAAATATATCGGAGTAAAAGATTTACATGTTTCAAGTGCTTTCAATATCAATGTAAATAGGTGTTGGGAGAAGTCAAAAGTAGTATTAGGAGAATTCTTAGAATCAAAGACTTTTTTGTTGTTTGCTTTTAAGTGGTGTACAAGTTTGGATATTTTTTTGCAACCTTAAAGGCTCAACTGAATTCAAAAATAAAAATAGAAAAATAAAATTTTTATAAAAAAATTGGAACGACTTCTAAAAAACGAAATATAGCATTATACATTTTCATATTAAATTGAAATTTTTAAGTCGGCGCAAAACGTACCTGACAAAATATGATACATATAAAAAGATGCAGAAATACTTTATTTGTAATTGCTTGAATATATCTCATGTTAATAGTTATTTACTTTATTTACTAATAGTCTGACGCCGGCTTCAAAATTTTTCGTTTATCATATTAAAACTTATAATTTCATTTTTTTTTGCCGCTTTTTAGAAGTCAGTTCAATAGTTTTATAAAAATTTTATTAAGTAATTTTTCTGTTAAATCGACGGATTCTTTGATTACTTGTGTATACCCACTTTAAATGAAATTGAATCAAACGCAAATTTAGCTAGCCATAGTAAATTTTTAATTTTAAGAGATTAATTTTAGAATCGTAATATACGCCAGAACCACTCGACAACATTTTGGAAGTTTTTGTAAAATGTAAATTTTTCTGCCCGCTATACCAGTTTTGAATAAATTTGAAAAACACAATTGGATTCACAATATTAAATTGTGATAAAATAATTTCAAATTCATAATTTTAAAAAACCGTACAATTTAAATAATCAAATCGGAACAAGTCAAATTTTTAATGCGCCATATAGAATCGTCTATATTTAATTAAGAATTAAACATAATAGATTTGTAACCTATGACCTTGATTACATCCTAATGCTAGATTTAAAGGAAAAAAAAACAATATTAATTTTTATGTCAACCATATTATAAACGTTGCCTTGGAATTTACTGAACCCCAACAACTTTCTGAATATGGAAATAAATTTAATTCACTGGGGTGGTTTCAAAGTAATCGACGTATACGCATACTACTTTTCTATATATATATATATATATATATATATATATATATATATATATATATATATATATATATATATATATATATAAAGGGGGAACTAGTCGCGACTGACTAGTCAAGAAACAATATTCCAAACTAAGGTTATTGGGATGCAGTCTGTTTAAATTTGGTGGCCTTGGTAAGGAGAAAAATCCTTTTTTGATTCTGTCAAGCGTTCGAGAATTTATTTATCTCTTTTTCAGAACATCTCTACAATTATTAATTAAACAGTTAGAGTATTAACGTAACTTATAATTATTAAGTAACTCACCAATGTGGTTTGAATATTAAACAAGTACCCGTTTAAAAAATAGGGGAAAAACCCTAACATTAGCATTTTTTAACTATATTTAGAAGCATATTTTGATGGAATTGTAAAAATTCATTGAAATTCTAGAAAGTTCGAACAAAGCCAACCATCCTACTTGAATATTCCGCCATTTTATAGTGGCACCTATCATGGGCCAACCCGGAAGTGTAGTGGGTGGTGTAAGTAGTGGGGAAAAATACGAATCCCTAAACAGTGGCGTAGTCAAGCAAGAAATTTTGTAAAAATAGAAAATAAAGTTAAGAAATTACTTGTTTAAGATTTTTTACATAATATAAGAGAATTTAATAGAAAACCTATTTATCTGGAGATGAACTGTTCTGGATAAGTAGCGAATTCATAAATTGTAGAGGGAGAGTTGTAAAAATTACATTCTCGATTTTTTCAATTTCATTTTGGTTTCGGCTTTGAATTTGCCATGAGGTCCTTTTGAGAATTCTCATTGTGTAGGAACCAATATCATTTTAGGGGGTCCATTTGT
Organism: Diaprepes abbreviatus; assembly: GCA_034092305.1. Taxonomy (NCBI): domain Eukaryota; kingdom Metazoa; phylum Arthropoda; class Insecta; order Coleoptera; family Curculionidae; genus Diaprepes; species Diaprepes abbreviatus. The sequence goes on from JASJET010000107.1 coordinate 2,574,450, forward strand.
CATCTTTTATGTTTGGCTACTTGTTCCTTCTCATGTCCAGTTGAGTTAGCTGGTCGTTATGAATAAGCTTTTGATGGTCTGGCCTTAAAGTGAACTCTCAGATAGTAGTTCCTATTCCTGTTTTATGGTTCCTGTTTCCGTGTTATAGAACACTAATATATGACTGAATTAGCAAGCTTTTCAAGACTAATGATCAAAGTCGTAGGTCGAAATAGCCAATATATATATATATATATATATATATATATATATATATATATATATATATATATATATATATATTCGTTATGTTAATTGGGTTTAGCGATAAACTGATAACAGCAGGATATGTCGATTATTGATTTTATTAAAAATATTGAAAACTAACTTATGTTACGCAGGTTTGAGTCCAGGCTGTTGCTTTTCTTAAGCCTGCTAATGCCAAAGTTATCATAAAATAACCTTGCCTACTCAGGCATATATTAGTAGTTTTATAAAACTAGTACAGGAACCACAAAACAAGAACAGGAACTGATGATTGATAAACAAGACCATTAATGGTTTTTTCATCATGGCCAGTCAAATCCATTTAGACATGAAAAGGAATAATTACTCACACAACACAAAATATGGGCCCTCTAAAAGGAAGTAGGTTTCTCCAAAATGAGAAATCTCAAAAGGTCTGCGTGATATCTTCAAAGCCGAAACGAAAATGAAATCGAGAAAATCTAAAATGTCATTCTTACAACTCTCCTCTTGCGAATTATGACATTCGGCACTTAATTGACTTCTTCTGAATTTCACTTATTAATTTACTTGTTCGGAGCATTGAAAGGGTTCCAACCACACAAAAGTAGCGGAGTAAACAAATTTGATGAAAGACAGCCAACCCATGGCATTTACTACGTGGTGCATTAAATGATCTCATTACTTCAATAAAAATACTTCTGATGACATTAAGAAAACTGTAGCAGTAGTATCTGGGAATATAAATGAGTCAAAAGAGAATAAGTTGGTGAGTACAAATTTAGGCTGAAATTACAAACACGGGTGTGATGTATAATTGAAGCTGTGTGCTGAGTCTTTTTCAGGATTATAGAATAGCAGATGTTTCGGTGAAACTCATTTACCATTTTAAAAGATCACTGTACGGCGTCTCTGGGCAAACTGATATTTGCGACTCGGGAGTGGCCGGCTTTGTGTGTACGTGGGGCATGTTAGTTGGCTGGAGGGTTGTCGCAAATAAAGCTGCGGGTTTTGCTGCGTGTCATCAGCTCTGTTGCTAGTGTTTGGGGTCGTGTCGCCGAGTTATGATCCGTCTCTTTACTACCTACTTCTGGTTGATCTCAGCGGTTGACTAATACGAGGAAAATACGTGGAAAAACTTGCTAACGAAACATCAACCAGTAATAGGTAGTGTATATATTCAACCTATGTTCTGCAGTTCGGTAACACTTTCTACTTGCTTTCCTTTTTATATCGTCTATCCATCTTTGTGGGGTCTTCCGATTCTTCTTTTGTATGACCTAGTTCTTCATTGCAATATATGTTTTGTCCATCTTATATAGTCTTGCCTAGCGACGTGTCCTAGCCAGATCCAAAGTAGCAGAGCGTTTTATCACATCCTTCACTTTCGTGCGTGGTCTTACTTCTTTGTTTCTTATTCGATCACATAGTGATATTCCCAGCATGATTTTTTCTATTCCTCGCTAAATAGTATGCATTTTATTGGTTGCTTTAACTGTTAGTGTCGTTATTTTTATTCCATAGGTCATTACTGGGAGAACACACGAGTCAAATACTCTTCTTTTTAAATTAATGGGAACATCAGGGTTTTTAAGAACGTATTCTAATCTTTCAACGGCTGCCCATGACATTCTAATTCTTCTATTTATTTTCACTTGTTGGTTTTCTTTTCCAAGTCTAATTAGATGACCCAGATACACATATTCCTCGACTATTTGTATTTCGTTGTTTCCTACATTAAGTGGCGTATCTTCTAGAAATATTATTTTGGCTTTTGCTAGGTTCTTGCTTAGTCCAACTTTCTCTGAAGTATTTTTCAACTCGGAGATCATTTCCTGTAACTTGTCTAGATCTTTACTTATCAATATGACGTCATCCGCCAAACATAAATGGCTGAAATATCTACCGTCGATGCTTATAGCCTTATGTTCCCAGTTTAGTTGTGTAAAGATATCTTTCAGTGTTAAAGTAAAGAGCTTAGGGGAAATTGTATCTTCTTGTCTCATCCCTCGACCAATATTTATTTTTGTGTTTCTAGGTCGTCTGTTATCTTTACTTGCAGTGTGGCCATATTGTAAATATATTTCGGAAAATTATTTTATCTGAGATCAATCCTTGCATTATCCATCGCTTGAAATATGGCCCATAGTTCGACAGAGTCAATCGACAAATGCTAGGTTGATTTTAATATTATATTCTGTGCATTTTTCGATTAGTAATTTGATGTTATGTGTCTGCTCTGTTGTATTAAAGCACTTTCGAAATCCAGCTAGTTCTGGAGGTTGATAGAAGTGAAATTTTTTGTTAGTCTATTGGTTATAATTTTTGTAAGCAATTTCTACAAATGTGACAGAAGACTTATGGCGCGGTAATTTGTCGCCTTTTTGTATAGGAGAATGACTTGCGCGTTTTGCCCATTATCAGGGATTTTGCCATTCTGAAGACATTTATTCAAAAAAATACACACTGAATGTAGCGTTGATAACCCTCAAAGTTCCACATTTATTTAAATATACGATCTTCACCTGGAGCACGATCAGATTTCATTTGTCACAAAGCATGTTTCAATTCTTCTATTGTAATGTCAGACACTTCTTCTAAACCAACATTTGTAATATTGGGGAGTTGGATGTCTAGTTTTGGGTTAAGTCAAGTATACAAATTTGAATAGAACTCTTCTACGATGTTAGCCACTTCGTTTCGTCCATTTCTGATTCTTTCTTCTTTATCTTTAGGTTGGTTTATATAGTTTTTTTTTATAGTTTACCAACTGAGTTTATGGATTTTAATACCTTCATATTTTTGTTCTTTTCTATGATCGTTTTAATAATTTAATGCTTCCTGATATCATATCTAATTTTTTTTCTGATTTGTTTATTTAGTTGTATGTAGTCTGTTGTATTTTTTCCGTGTTTCTTCGTTTATTTATCAGGTTTCTGGTCTGTTGTGATAATTTACTGTTTATTTGTCATCTAACAGATTTTCTTAACTGCAGTTTGGATATCTTTTTGAATTTTATCTTCCAGTTCGTTTATTGTCAATGTGTTAAGTTTATCCAATGGTGCAAATATATATTTTTTTATTTTGAAATGTGTCTTTATTTTACTTTAATTCCTCTGATGTCGGAAAACGTTGAAGTTTAATAAGTTTGCTCCTTCCTTTTTTAAAGTTGATGTTTATTTTTGCTCGAACGACTCTGTGATCACTATCTAGGTTGAATTGGTTTAGGGCTGTCACATCGGACACTATATATTTTTTGTTGGTAATATTCTAATCTATTTCATTCTTTGTTCGATGGTCAGGACTCTTTGACGGTCATCTACGACTTTCTGGTTTTTGTAAAATGTGGTCATGCAATAAAGGCTTTTATTTTGAAGCTAGTTTGTTAGCGCTTCTCCTTTTCCATTGATAGTGCCGAGTCAAAAGCTTCCTCTATTTGAAATATTATCGCCATCCTATTTTCCTAATTTGGCGTGAAAATCGCCCATTACAAAGCAATAGTGTGCGTTTTCTGCTTTTCGCACCGATGTAATATCTTCATACAGCTGTTTTATTTCATTATAATCCACACTACTAGTAGGGGCGTAAACTTGGATCATCTGCAAGTTGTACCTGTCTCATATCTATCTACATATATATATATATATATATATATATATATATATATATATATATATATATATATATATATATATATATATATATATATATATATATATATATATATACCCTATTTTACTATCGCTTTTTAAATTCGATTGTTTTAATACTACTCAATAGCTTTATTGTTGATATATTAGACTGTCACTCGGTCTGATATTGATTCTACAAATCCTGAGAGATGAATTACCAATTACAATGTGGGTGCACTATTTTCATAAATTGATATGGTACTCAGTTCAAAAGTCAACACTTTAAACAGGACCAAATATGTTTCTTTTGCTTGAAAATATTCATTGGAATAAGCGGAGTTTTCGGAATTATCCCTCACTATATTAAATACCCAAAAGGAACGATCTCTAGATAAGTCAAATTCACGGCAAAAACCACCAATAACACATTTTTTCTCCAAACAGAATGAACTGGATGATATTCGTATGCTCATCTGCATTTTGGTGTGAATATTATGCTACGGTCTGTAGGTATTTAAACACATTTGGTAGTAGAAACGAAATATATTAAAATTAAAAAAAAATAGTATTAAATGTCTAATTTTCTTCTAAATCATCACCATATACTTATTAACTTTATGCGTAAGGCGTGGTTGCACAATGATACTCTTACCTTCCGAATACATACAAGCCTATTTGCATCCTTAGCGATTTTTCTTATCTACTCCAATTTCCAAAAATCCTTACTTGCTAGTAATTTTCCATATTATTTACACAATTAACTATTGTAATAATTATTTTAATTCGTTTTATTATTATAATTGTAAATGTTTTCTAAGGAAAATGCACGATATGGCCTATAGGTAAAGCTATTATGAACTCATTTTGTGGGTAAAATTAGTTCTTTCAATTGCCTCTTGCGCCTTTTCCTTCTTTAATAGAAAAATTTTTTGTGCCAACGAAAGTTTCCAAGCAAAAATACTTAAGATGATTGCAGAGGTGTAGTTATTTGTGGTAAATTCCTTTTTTTACTTATATCCAGTCAGTCTAAATAACATAAATTGCGTAACAAATGTAAAATGGGAGGGGTATGATTAGAATTATAAAAATAAACTCTGAAAAGACTCCTATGTTAAAATTTTATAAAATAATATTTTATCGAAAACATATGTTAGCGCCTGTTTTTGTGAATACAAGCTTATTTTACAAAAAAATATTAAATTTTAGGTTTAATATTGCTCCAATTTCGTTAAATAAAGTAAATAATCTAAATAATGCGGCATACAGTGTTAAAACTACAATTTCTTGATTGGTGAAACGGGGAAATCCAAACGGCAGGGTGGCGGCGCTTTGACTCGGTGCTTCCCGATTTCAGAGCACGTCGTCACCATTACTATAAAAGCGAAAAGGCAGCAGGGTAATTAAGGACATTACGGGTTGCTCTTTTGGAGTCAACTTGTCCTTTTTCCGATTAAGCTTAGGTCTCGGAGGTGTAACGAAGTTACTATATTTTTTGGCATGACTATGGTCGCCAGAATTTAATTTATTTATTTAACATCCACAATCTGATTCTTGCGGGAAAGAATGTTTAAAGTTTCAATATTACCGGTATATAATTAGATTTATCACGCCATGCCGGGAAATACAATTCTTCGATGATTTTCAGAGCGTCCGACCAGTAATCGCGTGCCGTATAAAGCAGTATTGTATGCGCGATCACCGCACGCCGTCACACGTCAGCATAGTGGGAGCTCGGGCCGACTACTTAAGCTCGAGCAGACCATTATTTCGTTGAGAACTGCACGTTCTCCACCCGGGTCAACAGTCCAAACGGACTGGACTGAGTCACCTGTCGGACCGCACCTTCCTGGTCTAGCAATGTAGGTGAGGCTGGGCTTGTGTGTATATGGTGTTTCACCATACACTACCTTCCTTACGTCCTACCCCTTTAATGGCCAGCATTGTCGAGGACCCTTGTAAGAATGGGCAATGTTGTGTCATCCTACCGTTACCGCCCAGGACCCTTATAAGTATCGGCAGTGTCGGTTCCTTTCCTAATTTCCTACCGCTACTGGTCGACATTGTCGAGGACCCCTATAAGTACGGGCAATGTCGTTCCATCCTGCTGACGCTATCGAAGACCCTTATAAGAAGGAACAGCGTCAGTTCTTTTCGTTCCTTCCTACCGTCACCAATACACACACGCACTAAATGCCGTCAGTTTTTGTTGATGTTTCCGTATTGACCAGGAATATGTTTTACCGCCAGGTGCCCTCCGATGTCTGTTGATAAGGGCGTTTAACAACTGTCACCCCGACGTTTATCGCCGCCGTCGCGTGTAGAGACGCCGCCTATCGCCGATCGATGCCGGGATATTGTTACATACCGTGTATACCGCCGTCGGTCAAATTTTAATACGAAGCGCCGTGAACCGTGATTTTAGATACGAAGCATGACAATTTGAGTACGAGCCGTCGTGAGCAGCGTCCCAACCGTGTAGTACGAGATAACGTAGATAGTGTGGTGAATAATACCGCCGGGTTACCATCTTCAGCACCACCGACCAGTACGAGCTATCGTGAACAGCTCTCATAACATACCCTTGTCCTCCGGACCGTTTAATTGTTAGTTTGTTAAACATCTTAGATTGTAAGTTAGTTTTAGGCCATGTCTTTTTTTATAAAAGAATGGAATAGAGGATACAGGATGTTTTATAACTGTTTGTTTAATTACCTAGTCCCATTTTTAACATTACAGGTAACAATTGACAGCCGGTAGCTATCACTAATACGCGCAATTGACCCCTGGCTTGCCGTTTCTCCACTGTAACAAGCTGCCCGGTGCATAAGTGGACCGTCGACCACATGAATCCCGGGGGTGGCGCCCGAGAACCGACCACCGAGTGGATGTTTTGACCTTCTGGCAGTCAAATCGTTGGTCAGTTCAGAGAGCAGGGATATCCCGAATATAAGTAGATACCGTAAAACCGATACCCCAGCGCTGAGGATTTGACCGATGACTGTCTGCATGAGAAATATCCACTGACCGATGTTCCGCTGCCGTAATCAAAGTAGATCCGTAGAACACGACCTGTTCTCCTCTAAGAAAAACGCGTCACGGAGGCCAAGAGATTGTTCCCTTATTAAGATAAATCGTGGTTCTTAAAGTAGACTGTCTTGGACAACATAAATTCTTCTGACAATAAAGATCGTGCACGTGTCTTACATTACCAAAATTGAAATTAAAATTACCGTTGATAAAAAGACGAGGTTAGTGGTGCGTACGAATTCTTACATTCACGAGAGAGGTAAATAATTCCGGAGACTAAATCTTGTTTAGTAAGTTTCTTGTCAATAAATCGAAACCATCGTATGTTCGGTTTTGGACGAGATAAGAGTCGATGTAATGCTCGGCAGAGCTGAACAACAAAAGATTTCTTGCCAGTCCTGAAGGATTTTGTAACCCAAAAAAACGCGTCCTGACTTACAAATAAATACCAGAACGTGACAACCTGATATTGACATTGCGACTAATAGTTAGCTTCGTGTTGGCTTTAACATTATGAAAATCCCGATTTGAGAAATAAATCCGAACGTGACAGTGCAGAGAAAAATAATCCCGAACTTGATTTGCGGAAAACAGCACTAAATTAAATAAATAAATCAATTAATCCCGGCGGAAACGAACTTCTGCGTTTCCTGAAGAATAAAATTAATCCAACAAAAACAGTACAAAAATACCGAATAATGGCGAGGTGTATTGACGTCTCTCTACTAAAATAGAAAAATAGTTAAACTTGCGAAAGGTAGTTGAACGAGACCCTTGGAAAAATTAACTAAAATTCGGAAAATAAAAACGTTAATACAACATGCAAACCAAAAACGGACATGATTGCTATTGAGGTGGCGAAAATTTAAAGAATTAAAAAGAAATACTCATACTTAGTTAACACAACACTATATATAATAAGCAAAATTTTTTTTTTCTCCTCTAGCATGTTTATCCAATTTTTTCTTTGCATGCTAAGTTAGTTTTCAATATTTTTTGTATAAATCTCTATGTGGACAGAACAACAAAAATGTGGATGTATTTATTTTATTTCAAATGTATCCGAAGTAATTGAGTAAAAATTGGTTTATTTAAAAAAAAATTAATACCAAATCTATTAAAACAAATTAAGTGATTTTTTTAAAACTACGATTATTGGATTTTATATAAGAACCAATTAAATTTAATCTTTTAATTAAAAAACTTAAATTTTATGTAAAAATCTTGGACCACCGTTTTTGTAAATATAAGTAATGTACAACTACCTCTTGTTAAAGTATTATTTTTCGAGTAGCAAAACAAGGAAGATCCCTTTAAATATTTTACCATAGTTCGATTTAAGGATATCTGCTACGAATTCCCCTTAATAAGATATCGTTGGGTATATGAAAGGATACCTGAGAGAAGCTTCTTAATTAATACGAGGTAAAGTTAGCAACCACTGGTAAGTAACTCAAAGTTGGATGACTTTTTGTTTGTTCACTTTTAGTTGTAATGAGTCAAGCGATCCCTTAAGACCTGCATGTAGTAAGACTTTTCAGATGCCTCAGCTTTCAGTCTTTGTATTTTTCCAAAACGTAAGATTGAATATTTAAATGAAATATCTAACAGTAAAATTCGTATAAGTCGTATTTCCTTAATCGAAGATTGTGCAATAGAAAAGAAGTTAATGAAAATTCTATATTTACATTAAACGAACTTGAATACAACGTTATATTCTTAAAAATATAATAAGGACTTCATGAGATGTGAGAATTGCCTTAAAAATATCACATATGAATAATAAAATTATTGATATAAACTTACATCTTGTTGATAATCCCAGTTACGAATAAAATCTTCGTCAGTTATGCCAACTATTCTAACAGAACCTGAGTTAAAAACTGTTTCCAGTGCTAATTCTTTTACCGTTATTATAACTATGGCTGACACTGTCTGCTTGTATTTTCTATCAAACACCTAAAAAATAATAAATAATAATTTGCTGTTGATAAGAAATATTTTTTCCTACGCATAAAATAAAATATGTCTATTTATTAATTATTAACTGCATATTGGTTAGAAAATCTAGTACATTACATATGAGATTAATGTGTTTTGGATTCTTTTTAGAATAATGACTTAATTGTTTGCGTGATATGTTCTGTTTTCTATTAGAGAACCTTTGTATTAGGAATAAAAATAATGAAACTGGAAAAAAATTATAGAAACTTCATAAGGCTATAAATTTAAAATATATTTAAATATACAGGGTAGCTGAAAAAAGCGCCTATTTTAGAAATACGGTTTTATATAAAACAGTATGAGTTAAAAAGCATTACTACTCTAGAGGTTGACATTTGAAAATTACCTTTTATACAACTTGATCGTCCGTAGTATTTTGATCTTATAACTTGCTGAAAAAGTTTGTACATCGCTTTACTAGTTTTTTTGTACTCTAACCGGCAATTTGATTTTTGGTTTTACGTAGAAAAAGAAATAACTGAATTATCTACATTTGTATATTTTTCCTTTCATAGTTCCATACATCACTTTTCATGTTAAGGAACAAACTTACATGAAGAAAATTCATTATTTACAAAGACTGTATATGTTCTTTTCCATTGTCATTCCGAGAAAAATTCAACTCTTCGAGAAGTCAGGCTTATTTTACGCGGAATGTATGATACAAAAATGTAATAAGCAATAACTTTCTTTCAAAAAAATTTACTTAGTGACAGACTACGGTTTTTATAATATTAAATGTAAGTAATAATTCAAGCTGATAAAGAACTAATTAGATAATTCCTTTAAGAAAAGAAATTTTTTACTCGTTTTTAAAAAGGGCTCATTTTTCGAGGAAAAGAATTTTGGGCTGGAATTTATAAGAAGCATGCTTTTAGACATAATAAATTAAAATAAGAAATTGATTTTACTGGAAATTTAGGCGTCCGGTTTAAACAAGGAAACTTTTTGCAAAGTAACAATTGCTATTGTTCACAAAGAAATTCTAGTTCATCCAGCATGTCTCCTGAAATAGTTACAGCAGTGTCAACAACAGTTTTCACGAGATTTGATCTGTTTAGTGCTGATTCGTCCATGCTTGTGCTGGGGGCCTGTTATTTCAATAGGATGCATAAGTGAAATTATAACAAGTTATTTTTTCACTCACACTCTATATTTTTGAATACGAGGAAAGCTGTTTATATTTCGAGAATTGGTAATAATGACGTCTTTAGGGGTCATCTGACATATGAAATGTAAAATTTGACATTTTAGACGGCGCACATACTCAAAACGTTTTGGCATAGGAGAGATCTGCTTAAGATGAGATACCAGATAGGACGGCATATTACTTATGACGTTTTAAATAAGCGCGTCAAAATGCGACCGACATTCTTCATGCATCTCCGGACGACAGCACCAATGGGGGTGCCTAGTTAACATTTATGTGAATATTGTGCCGAATTTATTTTTTTTTATCAAATAACATTTATTTAATTGTTGTGTTTTATATGATAAGTTTATGTTAAATTATGTTTTGTTAGTTGCGGCCACTTTAGCCACACATATTTAGCGGCTCTGGAGTTTGCTTAAATTAATGGAGTAATTTTGTTATATCGGCCTCTTTATTGTACGAATCAAATCCAACTACTAGATCTATCTTTTTTCGGATCACTTGATTCTTATTAAAATTATCATGTGACAACCTGACTTAAGAATCACCTAGAAAGAACGGTTGGTCTCTGTAAGGTCAGTAGTATTTTCGGAAAAGTCGATGTAAATGCTGATTCCGTCTTAAATATTAGTAGTGGATTTGAAAAAACTAGTATTTATCCATTAAATCCCAATGTATTTCCCGATAATGTTTTCTTGCCAAGCTATGTAACTCAAAATGACGTCGATTTCGATATTAGCGTCAACGTGGACAACGAATCCTTTAGACCACCTGACCAATATTTGATTACGAAAAATTCATTAATGCCAATATAGGTTTAATCTATTCACGATATTCCAGGATCTTAATCAGCTGCCCCAGTACATAATCTCCACGACCATTCAGAATCTTCAACATTGTCTAGGTCCCAAGACATCCTACATGAATTCTATCCTTACCAAAGGTCGCTTCTACAGGATGAAAAAGAATATAAAAACAAAACAAAAAAATGGTTTTCAAGTCCTTGACAGTAGCCCATATATACACAAGGTGTAAGTCAACACTCAAGCAAAGAGAAAAAAAAAAAAGAAAACTCAGAAGCCTCTGATCAAAGATACAGGTTAAAAGAGTCATTTGTTTTCTATAGTAAAGAAGATGATTTGGGGCATATTTACCGCAATGAACTATACAATAAATCAAAAGTAGGAAAGGTGGGCTGGCTATCAACCTTTTCCAAAATGGTGCTACACATTATGCGTTAATGTACCGGCAAGGACAGAATAATTTTCATGTGAACTGTGCAGAGAAATATTAGCATGTAATCTTAAACAAAAGTATATCATCTTAGAACTAAGTTTGACTTTAAGTTTTATTTATTATTGTAACCGTCTTTGTTATATCTGAATAAATACCCAAAACAAGTATGTCTCTTACATGATTAAATATCTTGATGAAAAATCTTTTACTTTGGTTCTTCAAAAAAAAAACTATTTAATCTTGAGCAGACCTTCTCTGTGGACGCTATTTGTGTTCCTTACAGTAACTTCAAAAACTTCATGTCGGCTAAAAAATAAAATTAACTCATCGACGAAGTTAATTTTTTATGAAGGGCTGAAGTACCTACAAAAACCACTGTACATCGCTGGTTTACTGGATTCAGTTGTGGTCAAGTTGCGTGGAGGTAGTCCAAAATTAGTTGTACTGTAAGAAAACATCGATGGTGTCCAGAAACTGATAATGCGAGATAATGCCGTGAATATTTGGACATGAAGAAACTATGTTCGCTCAAAGAAAAGCTAGTGTCAATGATGAAAGAAAATCTTCAAAAATACAATAGCAGTGCTTCAAAAAATATTTGTGAGATCGTGACAGTTTAGGATACTTCGAAGCAGATGGTCGCCTGTCCTTTTCGGAAAAACTGATTAAGTTGCAACTTTGTCTTTAGAGAATCGTAGAATAGTCAATTCTGAATGGTACACAACCATTTTTTTTTGCCGTAAGTCTTTAGTAAATTGATTAAAACAAACTTGATATAACGGATTATCCTTCACCATGAAAATACTAGCTCTCACACATTGGTTCTTTGAGCGCTCAGAATACGGAATTGATAGACCTAGACCTTCAGCCGTACAGCCCTGATTCGATATCCAATAATTTCGTTTTGTTTCCGTTCATGAAGAACATATTGCTTAGTCAACCATCTTCAATGCCAGAAAAGGCGATTGATATGTGAAAAACAAAATAGGAGAATATTTTGAAAAATAATAAAATCATTTTCGATGATAAATAATTGTTATTGTTTAGGTGAAAAATGAAAATTTTACATTTTAGCAGGCTGCAACATATAAACCATGAAACAAGTATAATGACTTTATGTACAGTAACATAAATTTACAAGGTTCGGTTATTAGGCAGCTGGGGGCAATTTGCGAAGTAATTTACTGCGTAGAATCCAAATTCAAGGCCTGATTTTGCAGTGAAGTCTTTATTTTAGAACTGACTTAATAAACATTCGTAAATTTTGACTGAATATCTATAAGAGCTAATTTCTTTGTTATTTTGTTATTGCAAATTTTAAAATGTAATGGCTTACTTAACTGACGAGACACGCGAATTTTAAAAATGTTACATTTAGTTATAATCCGGATATCGTCATCCTTTGCAGGACCCGAATAAATTCCAATTATTAGTCCAACCATAGTACGTACCAAAAATATTTTTTGTAACTTTAATTCAGGGATGGATGAGACCTACCTGCGATATAAAGGGGGATAAAAGAATCTTCCCCTATGTTTGCTGGGTCAATTTCAATACAAATAGTCCAAGCCATAGGTAAATATTGTGACGTAACTTCCGAAATGGATGAGCCCTATCCAGGGGTATTGGGGCTATGTTAGATCAAACCCTATAAAAAATTGGTTGGGGAGTGGGGGTAAAATTTGATTAAAACCGGGTTTTTGAATCTACAACTCAAGGAAGGAATATTGAAAAAATAAGTTTCAAATAAAAGTTGTAGGAATTTAAAAAACCTACAATTTTGGCTTTTGTGCGATCATTGTGTTCATTTGTTATTGCAAATGGGCAAAAATCCACAAAATCGGCCATTTTTTCATATCAATTATTTATTGAGAAATTAACCATTTTTGTACTTTAAAGGGAAGCTCTCGTCTTTTTGAACAAAATGATATTTTATAATAGTAAATCGGATAATTTGTTGCTGAGATATTGCCAATTGTTTATCCCATGGCGCAAAATGTTGATTGCTATAGCTTTTTTTCAAGTGAACATTTCGACCTCCATAAAGGTTCAATCTGTTCGTAAAGGCCTAAACTTTCATATCTTGTTAGAGGCAAATGAAAAAATTAATTTTGAACAATCCCTTAAGAAAGGGGGCGTGTTTTTTATAACAAATAGAGCTTTCGTGGGCGCCAGAAACCTGAACTCGCAGCTTCAAATCAGCAGCGCTTGGAAAAATTCGCCGTATTTCAGCAACGAATGGATCAATTTCAATGTTGTTTTTTAATCTGAGGTAGCTCGAAAAATTATGAATATGGCACACCCCTTTTTTAGAGCGATATTTAAGGGGTTGAAAATTAATTTTTTCATGTGTTCCTAACAAGATATGAAGAGATTAAGCCTTTCTTCGCCCAAAAGAAGTTATAGCAATCAACACTTTACGTCTTAGGATAAACAAATAGCAATATCTTAGCAACAAACTATCCAATTTACTATTATAAAATACTATTTTATTCGGAAAGATGAGGGCTCCCTTTTAAATCAAAAATGTGCAAAAAAATTAGCAATAAACAATTGATATGCAAGAAATGGTAGGTTTTAAGGGTTTTGCAATAACAAATTGACAAAAATAATTGAACAAGAGCTCAAATTGTAGGTTTTTAATATCTCTACAACTTTTATTTGAATCCTCTTTTTTCCAAAATACGTTTCTTGACTTGTAGATTCAAAAAACTTGTTTTAGCCAATTTTAACCCCCCCCCGGGCCCGAACCTATTTTTTGCTGTTACATTTTATGTAAGGTTTGTTCTTACATTACTCACAATATCCCTGAATGGGTCTCCTCCATCTCGGAATTTACGTCAAAAACAACACTAATTTTTACCTATGGCTTGGACTAAAAGATTAAGTCAGAAGTTGCGTAAATACAGTGTTTTTAACCTAGAATCCAAGTTAATAATTTTAGAAAAAATGTTTTAGTACAAAGCTATAGATAATAGAAGGATCTATAATTAGAACTTTCACAGATTAATTGTCATTTGTTGATTTGTTCAAAAAAAATAATAATAAAACGGACCTCGAAAATTGCTTTTATTGCGTATCAGTTAACTGTAATTTTTCCAAAATATATTCTTATTTTTTGTTGCTTGGAAGATACGCCTTTGAAATTTTGATTAGAACCTGTTTTTAATCATCTTAATTTATTTATCTCGACATTCTTATCGCAAAATGTGACATGCTATTTGTTACCAAAGATTTAACTCGATCAAAAATTCATTCGACTCTTTGAGACTTCTACTTTCATGTGGTAATACGAATGAATTGAAAAATCATATTTATATCTTTAAAAAATGGGGAACTTTTTTATAAACAAATAGAGCTACAGCATCGCCGTTCAGTCGTACAGGCTTCTGAGCTTAATATATCAAGAGCTGGTTTCATTACAAAGGTTTTTAAAGTAGAATAATTTTCCTACAATAAATGAAAGCCGAGTAACATTTTTTTTTCAAAAAATCACAGTCGCATTGTTTGTAATAACTAAAAAACGAATTCAACAGCATGAATGGAGAAAGGCTTATATTTTTTGTTGGAAGTTGTTTTTTTTTTGCAAATAAACTTTCTGTTGATTTAAAAAAATCATTCATAAAGTAAAGCGTATTCATTAGAAAGAAAGGAGACTACAGCTTTCATAGTTCATTCTCTCGCAGTCTGGGAATAGCCGGTACTGGAGACGCAAAATCCATTACATACTATGACATAATCCTCCTAATTAACTAACACAACATAGTCTAACCGTAAAACCAATCTAAGTTTACAATGAAGGGCTTAAATTGGTAAGTGAAGCAATGTGTTAAGTTAAGCTAGTTTTGAACTTTAAAACTATAAGAATAAAAACTCATCAAAAATGCAAAAATTTTGTTAATTTTTAGAAGAAAATTACCTCTCTTATCGATACCGGGGCTGTAGTTCTAGATTTTAAACTTTGTTTCCCTATACTTGTATATTTGTTGACCTATGTAATATAAGTTATAACTATATTAATGGCAAAACAAAACTGGCCAACTAGAAGATTTAACTCATGGCATCTAGACCCGTTTAAAGTCTTAAGTCTTCTTAGTGAATTTTGTAATGAATGATTTTTTATATCAAGGGACAGCTTTTTTTTTTAAATATCAACCTTTTGCTCTCCAGCGCCGTTGAAGTCGTTATATAATTATTATAAACAAAGTACTTGTTATTTTTGAAAAAAAATCCTAGCTCGGCTCTTGTTGGTCGAAGGACTCGTTTTTTTTTTTTTTAATTCTTTCTTATAAAATCAGACTTAGGTATATTAAACTCGTAAACCATACAACCGACGAGCGATGCCACGATGCTGTAGCTATTTTTATGAATAAATGAATTTTTTATAAATTGGCACCGAACTAATACCTGACAAAATATGATTCGCACACAAAGATAAAAAGTTTATATATATTTCATGTTAGTGGTTTATTGTTTCATTTAGAAATAAATTGGCGCCGACTTCAAAAATTTCAACTTCATATAAAAATTTATATTGTTATTTTTCGCCTAAGTACTAAACGAGTTTAGTTTACCTCGCAATAACTCCAAGGTCGCAAAAAAGTACCCAATTTATTCAAAATTGCAAATCACACTAAAATAAACAACCAAAAATTCTTTGATACAGAGAATTCTCCAAATACCAGTTTTGAATGAAATTGTATCAAACAAATATTTAGTTTGCCATAGTAATTGCGCTATCTTGAATTAATTTTGGATTAGCACTATAGGCTCCCAAAACCTCTCAATGCAGATATTTAAAGAACTTGAAATGTAAATTTTTTAGTCTAACATACTTTATCGTGCATATTGAGTTTGTATACGCACCCAAGAACTCCCCAATATCAATTTTGGATAAATCGGAAAAATATAAAATTTTTAGTTTTCCATATTTTATCTGCCTCAATAAGTTGTTAAAAAGTAACTTTAGATTTGTAACGTACCCTAATACCAAATTTGAAAAAATAGGATTTACATAAAATTCTCAAACCATCACATGGGATCCGCCATATTGAATTTCAAAAAAATAATTTTAATCTCTTAATCTGATCCAAATCTACACTATCGAAAACATCCTAGTAAGAATTGTGAACAAAATCTGGAAATGTAAAATTGGAATGGCCATATTAATTCATTTAAAAATAATTTTAAATTAGTAATTTACACCCCAGAGAATCCCTTATACCAATTTTGGAGAAAACCGAGAGATGTAAAATTTTTAGGGTGCTATACTAGATTTGCAGTACTGAACTTTTCAAAAAATAATTTTAAATTCGTAATTAACACTCGCAGAAGGGGAATGTGGAGGAAGAAAATGTCTTGGCTTCGGAACATAAGACAATGGACAGGGTTACGTGATGTACAAACACTGATCCACACCGCCCGAGATAGAGAAGCAATGGAGTATGTGATCGCAAACATCCATTAATGGATATGCATCCGAAGAAGAAGAATTAACACTCCCAAAAATCCCACACTACGGATTTTGGACGAAAGCTAGAGACGGGAAAATTTTAATCAGCCATATTGGATTTCCCTATTTAGTTGTTAAAATTTAATTTCAGATTCGTTGTGCGCCACTCCGAAAACTCTCCCATGCCAATTTTGGGGAAAATGGAGCAAAATTAATTTTCTTGTATATTATATTATCAGCGCCATCTTGGATTTTATTGCATCAAGTCCATCCAAAATGGTAGGGATCACCGCAGCAGCATTCTGAAGGTAACGTAAAAAATTTCATTTGAGTCAGTGTGGCCGTTCCGGAATAATTGACGTACCTATATAAAAAAATACATAGCGGTCAAATTGAGAATGAGTTAAAATTATCCCATATTTTAAGCTATAAAAAATGATTATTTATTAAAGTTTTGATTTAATCTTATTACCACATGAGAGTAGAAGTCTTGAAGAGTAGAAGGCACTTTGGATCGAGCTGTCCGTTTCGTTATCAAATAGCACATTTTATTTTCCGATAAACCTCTCGGGACTAATAAATTAAGATATCTCAGCATCTCACATTTTTGAAATTATCAAAAAAGAGTTTAAACAAATTTAAATAATTTTAATAACATTCCTTCCAAGCAATAAAAAATTGGAAAAACTAAGTTTTACATTATTTTTACATCGCAAAATTGGGTCTGCTCATACCTGAATTAACTTTCTTTTGGTTGGCTAAAATACAGAATATTACATATTGAATCACTTATCTTTTTTAGGTCTCTAAAACCTGCATTACATCAAGTCAGGAAAAATTTGCGATAGGTAACTTCCTATTACTTTTTGGGTAAATCGTAAAGTTTTCGATAACTGGTCGTCAAATGCTTATTACTAGTATGAAAAATGTTTGTTTTATTGCAAATAGATAAAAAAAAATTGAAAATATTTATAATCCCGAAATTTGATGTATATTATTTATACGTTCTAACTTTATAACCCTCGCTAGCCAACAATACACTAGTTAGGCCAAATAAAAACAATCGGAAGAACTATTGTTATGTATTTGAATACCGTATACTTAAATATATGTAAATATATGGAGGAATCTTCTTTCATCCTCCTTTACATCGCAAAATTGGTTCTGCCCATACCTAAATTAACTTTTGTTGGCTAAAATACAGAATAGCACGTATTGAATCACTTATCTTTTTTAGGTCTCAAAAACCTGCATTGCATCAAGTCAGGAAAAATTTGCGATAGTTAACTTCCTATTACTTCTTGGGTAAATCGTAAAGTTTTCGCTAACTGGTCGTCAAATGTTTATTACTAGTGTGAAAAATGTTTGTTTTATTGTAAATAGATAAAAAAAAATTTAAAACATTTATAATCCCGAAACTTGATGTATATTATTTGTCCGTTCTAACTTTATAACCCTCGCTAGCCAAACAATACACTGGTTAGGCCAGATCCAAACGATCGGAAGAACTATTGTTATGCATTTGAATACCATACTTGTTTGGAAATATTTACTTAGTATGTTCAATACGTGAGGTTTTAAATCACTACGTGCTGTGCATTGATAGTATTTTGCTTGGGTGCAATCTTCATTTTGGGCCCGGGATTCAATTAAGAAAGCTTGGTCTACCGCGAAACACAGAATTATTCAAACAACGGTAAAACTTTCTTCGTGGATTTTAATCATTGCGTCTTTTTACTGAAAACCTGAGGGCAGCGAAAATGTGAAGAATTTATGAAATGATTTAGTAAATTTGCTGAACGTTGGTTTGGACCTCATTAGGAATTATGGATACTACAAAAGTACAATAATCTAAATAACGTAATTATCTTTCTCAGGATTGAAAAGAGAAATGAGAATATATTTTTTAAGTATTTCAGCTCATTTTGTAATTTTCGAGGTAGAATTAAACCTAAAAAATATAGATTTTTGAAAATACCAAATAGAAGTTACAATCCCTACGGCGGAAACTATATTTGGAATTTTTGATAACGAATAATTTCCAACTTGTTTTATTGAAAAGTAACAATTTGAGTTCGAGATATATTCAAAAATCATTTTTGGGGGTAAAGTTGAGGGTGATTCCCACCTCCTAAATAAGCTTAAAAGCAGATAAAAAATCTTATCTTTTTACACTCGACAACATAGTCAAAAGTCATCGAAATCCGTTAGTTCGGTTTGGGGTACTTTCCATGTTGGTCGATTTGGATAACTCTTTTACTAATCAAAATGATATTTCTTTCAAATACGTTTGGACATTTTACTGTAACATTTAAACTCTAAGGAAATAGGTCAAGCGGATCATGTCACGTCCAACAAGTAGTATAAAATTAACGTAAAATAAATAATATGCTACAAACCTTGAAGCGTAAGTTATAAGTGCCTTCCATTGTACTACGCTTCATAGTTATCATGCCTGTTCCCTCATTAAGTTTAAATTTTGGATTTTCTACGCTTTCCCAATAGAATTCCTTATCTGGTAAATCCCAGTCGTCTAAATCATAAACATACACACGACCTATCTCCTTTTCTACTTGCTGACCTAAAACAATAATTTTCTGAAACTATGTCTATTATCAAACATTTTAATAACAGCCGACAAGCTGTGATATTTAGGCATTATTATAAGTTTTAGATATTAGTTTGATTTAGTTGTTTAAGGTAAAACGACCCCAAAATAATTATAGGGTTAAACTTTAACGGGAACTTTATTTGACAAACAAGGTTAATTTTGTTTAAATTATTTTAGAAGATTTAAACCTTTTAAATGTAGGTTAAGGTTAAATTTGTGGATTTCACAATTTTGCTATTAGGACATTAACTTTATTGATTTTCTGGTAACAGATTTTAAAAGAATATTTTTTAGACTGAATCCCATAGGTAGCTAACATTTTTGGTATACAGGGTGTATTTAAAAGATCTGTATAAAACACTAGCGCAAATGCTGAAGCTAAAATATGATTATCTAGCTCAATTTATTCTAGCCCGAGCTGTGAAGTTTATAATTTTTTAAATCCTTTTGTGAACCCTCGGCTACATCTAAAGTTTCATAACCTTCTTGTACATCTGTATATTAAATTTCTAATTAAAAATTCTTATTCCTTGAAATCTATCCAAAAAAGTTGTACTTAGTGGATGTCGCTTAGAGCAACCGTTGCTGAGATAATCATTTAAATACTTTATTGTGTACCGAGACTCATTGTAGCTCTCTTTCACAGTTTCTCTAGGCTTAACACTGGTCCAAGAAATTTGGAGTATGTTTAAGGGCCAATAAGCCAACAACAATAAAAATTTACATAGTAGCGAGCTGAGAATGACATTTATTTAATTGTTTATTAAAATTTAAGTAAATGTTCAAAATGACCTCCGTTTTTATGTACACAAAGGTTAGTTCTACGGCAAAAGTTGAACCGCTTCCATTATCTTTATCCCTAAGCATAAGGTTTTTACTGAATTTTGTATTCGTGCCTACAATTCTTTTTCAGTGTCTATAAGTCTATAGTATAATATAAGTTTAAGAGTTAATCATAAAAAATAATCCATAAGACTTAAATTCGGTGAGTGGGGTGGCCCATTTGTAGGACCCTCATTTCCTCTATCTATCCATTTATTTTGAAAATTTTCATTTAAATACCATATACAGGATGTCTGGTAAGTACCTCCTAATTTCTCGGGAGCATACAGGGGAGGTCAAAATAACCTTGCTTTGTCATAGAAAACAATTCCTAAACTGCCCTTTAACGGAGATGCAGAGCCCTAAAGGGGTACCCAGCGATTTACCTTATCAGTTCTAAGTTTTGAACCGACTTGTAAAAAAACTGTACTACAGTAGATATTGTAGATTTTCGGGAACGGACTTGCAGCCATACTCGTTAGGCCTAATTTTTGACAGATGTCATTTTACAAAGCTGAAAACTGACTTTTTAAATACTTTGATCATTCCTCTTCAAAAATAGTACTCTTAATTTATTTCTATAAAACTGGCAGTTTTTAAGATATATCGGTTTTTACGCGAAAAATTCAAAAGGTACTACGTTAGGGTAAGGGTCCTCCCAGGAGAGCACGAGACCCTCACGTAGAGAAACAAATTTTGCATGATATTGCTGACAACCCTTCACAAGCGACACAAAACAATGTTACAAAATGGATTGTACATGAAACTCTAAGACAACAGTTCATCCGTACCACGTTGAAAAAGTACACGCTATGTCTCCCGATGATTATGCCTCAAAATTTCAGTACTTCAACTGGTGTATACGGCAACATAACCTAAATCTAAATTTTCCTAACCTTATTTTGTTTACCGATGATGCCAGTTTTACAAGAGATAACATAATAAACTTACACAATTTAAATTTCTGGGCTGATAAGAATCGGTACGATATCATTCAAAACAAACACCAACAAATGTTTATTGTAAATGCGTGGGCTAGAATCATCGGAAATAACCTTATTGGTCCATTCTTTTGGAAGGAAGACTCAATAGTGAGATTTATATACAGTTTTTGCAGCAAAATTTAAATAATTTATTGATAGAAGAATGCAAATGTGGTACATACATGATGGTGCTCCACCTCATTTTAACCGTTAACCTTAATTAACGTTTTTGGCCTTTGATGTATAGGTCGAGGTGGGCTTGTTTTATGACAATCAAGGTCTCCATGTTTCGCATAAAAACAGATTTATCTCGAAAACCGCCAGTTTTATCAAAATAAATTAAGATTACCTTTTTTGAAGAGGAATGGCTAAAGTATTTAGAAAATCAGTTTTTAGTTCTGTGAAATGACATCTGTTAAAAATTAGGCCTAACGAGTGTGTCTGCAATTCCGTTCTTGACTTCTTTGATGATCTAAAACATTTACTGTAGTATGGTTTAATGAGTCTTTATGGCCTCTATAAAATATTAAAATTTCATTATATTATTATACAGATCGGTTTAAAACGTAAAGCCGATAAGGTACATCGCTTGGTAATGATTAGTATCTTTGTTAAGAGGCATATTAGGATTTTTTTCTATAAGAAAGTAGGGTTATTTTGACCTCCCTTGTATGCTCCCGAGAAATTAGGAGGTACTGGTGGTAAGATGACAGGACCAGTAATAAATCCCTCAATGATCCCTTATCCCCCATCAATTTTAATTTCTTGTCGATAATGCACAGTCTTTATTGAATACAGATTTTCGTAATCATAAACATCTTTATTATGTAAATTTATCATATTCCTTCTTATAAACCAACATTCATCGGTATATACATTTTTTTTTCAAAACCTAAGTATCTAGTGCTCAGACTATGATTTTTGTCAACTAGTTCTAAAATGTCTTTCTTAACCTCTGATGTCATAGTCTTAAGACACCGTCCATTGACAAACGTTGAAGGAGCAAAATTACCCGTCGCCTTTCATCAACGGCAAATATATGGTTGTTTGATCTGCGTCTATTTGGAAATATTTCTTTGTATTAGTCTAAGCGGCGACCTCCAAAAAACGATGGTCATTCCAAAATAAGGAGCAAAATATATTTTTCTATTTTATTAATATTATTTAAACAATAAACCATCGGTATGGCACTTTGTAACTTGTTTAATTTTTTTTTGTAAAATTGATATATAAAACATAGGTGTAATTTTTCTCTATCTGATAGCGTGTGATCAGTAGAAAGTAAAAAATTTAAGTCTGACATCCCTATTTTTCACACAACTGTTTGCCAGACCACCCTTGAAATATTTATTCGGTCCTCAAATTTTCTGCATAAAACATAAGAAAAAATTAAAAGTCAAAATTTTGGTTTTTATTCGTCTTTTGAATAAAATTGTTTTGGTACGTTAATACTTGACCAAAATTCTGCCAGACCAAGTCTCAGAAGGTCGTCCGATACTTCTTCTTAAGTGCGATATTTTATTTATTTTTTGTTTTTTGCAAACTGACATTCAACTGTCAAACATCTCAATTTAAAGCTAGTGTTTCAAGTCGTGATTATTTATATTAGTTCATTTTTCAATGAATAGGAAAAATTAAATATTTTGTATGTACTGAAACTGTTACTAATAAAAAAACATTATGCTTTACTGATGATTTATTCAAGAAATGTTTTTTATATATTGAAATAAGAAAAAAAACATTTTTAATACGGTGATCTAATATGAATACCTGAATTACAAAATTATGCAGGGCATCATTTAAAATGTGATCGCAAATTAGTTGTTGTGAGGAAAATGATTATTAATAGTGATTAAAAATATGTTCATGAAATGAATAACGACTGTACTTAATAAATTTGAATTTAGAATTTATGTAATGAACTGATTCAAAATCAGTTATAAGGGTAATTTGTTTTTCCAAAATTACTAAAGAATTTTGACGTTTAATTTTTTCTTATATAGGTATTATACTAAAAATTTATCGATCGAATAAATATTTAAGGGTAGTCTGGCAAACAGTTATGTCAAAAACAGGGATGCCAGACATACATTTTTTTTTACTGATCATACGCTATCAAATAAAAAAAAATTACACGCACGTTTTATGTATCAATCTTACAAAAAAAAAGAGTTAATAAATTAATTTAAAAAAAAATTGTACAAGTTACAAAGCGCCAGACCGGTGGTTTATTGTTTAAATAATATTCAGAAAACAGAAAACTATATTTTGCTACTTATTTCAGATGACCAACGTTTTTCAGCGGTCGTCGCTTAGACTATATAAAATATGACAGAATAAGAATTTCCGATACTCATTTTTGAAATTGCCATCGACATGAATATTAATTACGCATATGTGTTTCGAAATAAAATTGGTGTTATTTGATTTGGTTAGTTCAACACCACCAAAGTTATGATATCTGATCGATTAATCTGAGGTACAAAGTAAGTAAACAGGGGAACATTTAAAATAGGGCATCGCGTTTTATGTTTATATTTTAAATTAACGTAATGATTTAAATTATAACTTGAAAAGAAGAAAACATTTTTGTAGTATATTATATTTCATAGACAACTTTATGTTTGATATTAAAACAATAATTTGCAATTTAAATCAAGTTAATTTTAATTTTGTAGGAAAATATACAGAATGTCCGGAAAATACTTGTACAACGTTTGATGACAGACTCTTGGCTTCGTTTAGACAGTAAAATACGTCAAAGTTTTAAGAAAATATTGATTTTTCACAAATTTCTTGAAAACATGATAACTGAATAAAATGATTTTTGATGTATGGTCTAACATTATAATATGGCGTTTTCTAGTAATATAGCTATAAAGAAATGTAAGTGTTATTAAAGTGACGTCTATCTCTAGATATTTCTATCGGATAATTGCATGTATTTGGAAGCATTCTTGCCTACTTTACTTCGACGAGAAATATGGTATATGTGTGATGGTGTCCCACCCCAATTTTCCGTTGGTGTTCGACAATAGTTACATGACCAATATCCCAGTCGATGGATTCGAAGAGACAATGAGGTACCAGTAAGATGGCCATCATGTTCTCCAGGGTTAAGTATGTGTGACGTTTTTGTGGGGTGCTTTTAAAACATAAGTATACAAGACTCCGGTGAACACACGCAAAGAATTATTGATGTAAATACTTGTAACAAACCTTCTGTTTTCAAATCAGACTGTAAGATATAAAGATCAGAGTGAGATTGTAAAAAGACCCTTGTTCTTATATACATTAAAGTTAAAGGGGATGGTGAAGCTGACTGTGACTTGCTTATAAAAATATTCAGAGCTCTGGCTCCCAATATGTTTTGTATATCATCAATGAGATTTTCTACATCAACTATTAGTATGTCACGTTTTAAATCTTCATCCCCACAGAGCACTCCAATGGTTCAAGAGACAATAAGTCCGAAATATCCTGCAATATCACTACTTGATATATTTTGAAACCATTTTTTGTTATCAATAAACAAACTACTGCTTTTTGGGTAAATCCGATTAAGATTGTTAAATTTTTTGATAGCATTTTGTTTAATCTTGTAAAAGGCAGTAATAGAAGTGTGTTTCAAATAATTTTTATATTTATTCAAATATATTAGATAAGTTTAGTTTAATTGTATTAAAGTTTTTTTTAAATCTTGAAATGTTATTGCAAGTTATTTAAGTTCTTATTTAATTATCTACTGTATTGGCCACCTTCATATCGTAGCAGGTAAACATTTAATTCTGAATATTCTTTATACTATCCTGAATGTGTCCAGGAAAACTTCTTGATGTTCTACAATGTTATAAAAATATTATTCTGTTAACAGTATTAGCCATTCTCAAGTTCAAACTTGCCCATCGCTTCCTCAGTCCTGCAGTTTCGATATGGTATGTTTGATCAATGTCTTGATAATATATATATATATATATATATATATATATATATATATATATATATATATATATATATACATATATATATATATATATTGTTACGAACTTTAGAACGTTGTACATTTCATAATATTAGTTTGTGTTCGTAGTGTACCGAGCTTTGTAGCATTTTATATTTCACAGTATTAGTTTGTGTTTGTAGTTCGTAGGGTTTTAGGTATATTTTCTACGAGTTCATAATGTATTTAAGTAATTTTACCTTTGTTAATTTCCTCAGGAGACGACTATGAAAGAAGGTCTGGAACTTTTTAGAGAATTCGAATTCCTTATTTTTAACATCGAACGCCTATGATGGAAGGTCTAGAAATCGCCGGATTATTCCTTTTTCTTATTTTGATTACCCCATGTAGTATAGAAATCGTTCTAGAGAATTAGGGAATCTTCCGGCATCGACCAAAAGGGTATATAAAGGGTCCAGATCTGCTTTCTCAGTCAGTGTAATTTGAGAGCTTGTCCATGCAACTTAAATTAATTTGACAAGTGTCAAAAGTAAGGTTGACAATAAAAATTACTTTGATAGAATAGTGTGTTCTATAATACAGTGTGTATCCGAAGATCGGCCGTCCGGAACAAATTGGTGTCAGAAGTGGGATCAAATCCAGAAGAGGTTAGTTTAGGTTAGAAAATTAGAAAAAGAAGGAAAAAAAAAGTAAACTGAAATTGTATGCCAGTGGAAACTAGAAGCCAGAAAGCAAAAATGGAAGAACAACTTCAAGCTAGTTTGAATCAAATACTGATAATGATTCAAGACATGAAAACAAGCCAAGAAGATATGAAGAAAAGCCAAGAAGATATGAAGAAAAGCCAAGAAGAGATGAAACAAGAATTGAAAGAAGATATGACGAAAAATCAAGACGATATGAAACAAGAATTAAAGACAAGCCAAGAAGGTATGACGAAAAATCTAGACGATATGAAACAAGAATTAAAGACAAGCCAAGAAGGTATGACGAAAAATCTAGACGATATGAAACAAGAATTAAAGACAAGCCAAGATGATATAAAACAAGAACTAAAAACAAGCCTGGAGGACATGAGACAGGAACTTAAAAAAAAATCAAGAAAACATGAAGCACATGGAACAAGAAATGCAACAGAAGATTAGCAAAATTAGAGAAGACGTACATGGCGAAGTGACGGGAATCCAGAAACAGATGCAACAACGACATCTACAAATTAGAGAAGACGTAATTGACGAAGTACAACATGAGATGACAGGAATGCACAAACAGGTGCAGCAATTACATTTGCAAATAGAGAAGGTAGCCAGTACAGATGTACTAAAGGTAGATGGTGTTCCTGCAACTAGTGTGATGAAGCCACCTACCTTCGACGGCAAGGTACCTTGGCTTACCTATGTCCGTCAGTTCGAAGCCGCCGCCATCGGCAATAACTGGAGTTTACCAGAAAAGGCACGTGCTCTTGTATTAGCACTACGAGGTGAAGCTATAGAGGTCCTACGTAACATTCCTGAAGAAAAACAGAATGATTACGAGTTCATTGTTAGTTTTCTGGAGATGCGCTATGGGGAAGCCCACCTCCAAGAAGTTTATAAAGCCCAACTCCAAGGAAGAAGACAAAAATATAACGAAAGTCTTCAAGAATATGAGGCGGATATCATGAGGTTAATAAATTTGACCTACTCAACATACCCAGAAGAAATAAAGCAAGAGTTAGCAGTGAATAGTTTTATTGAAGGTTTACGCGACCCAGAAACAAGTCAGACACTAAGAATGGCCAGACTGAAGAGAATATCCGAGGCTCTTGCTTATGCCCTTCAGTTTGAGACAGCCAAACAGACATCAAGGAACCAAGAACAAATCATAGGAGGAGTCAATGTTTCTCGAGATTATCGCAAGATCAACGAGAAAACTTTCATGAGGCTTATGAGGGAGTTGCTAGAATTTTTGAATGAAGCGAAAACACAAGATAACAAAAATACAACCTTTCGTAGCAGAAATAGAATTCGTTGTTGGAAGTGTGGTCAAGAGGGGCATCTACAAAGCCAGTGTACTCACAATACTGTTCCTGACAGGGGCTCTGATGGCTATCGGCTTCATATTGCTAATATAGATGATGATGTTCGAAGAAGCGACTTGGAGAAAGTCTTTGCTCCTTATGGTAAACTTAAAGAAGTTTGGTTAAGTAATAGTATTCCCTGTTTTGGATTTGCTGTTTACAAAGATAAAAGAAATGCTGCAGTTGCTGTCAAGGCTTGCGATGGAGTTGAAGTATGTGGTTGTCGCATTAGAGTAACTTATGCCAGACCGAGAAGAAGGGATCAGGGTCGCTGGTACCATTCGAATGCCATGCGTTGTTACCAGTGCGGAGACAAGGACCACTTTTACAGAGATTGCCCGGAAATTACTGTTGGTGAAAACGATAGAAGAAAGGACCATTCCGGAAGACATGGAAGGAGTACTCGCGGCGACCGAGGAGAAAGTGACGAGAGGGACCGTGACCGCGAAGGGGGCCACGGAAGAAGAACGTTCTACAGGTCACCCTCGAGAAGGTACGTTGAGAGGGACTGCGACGGTGAAAGAGACTCCGGAAGAGAAATGTCTTCCAGGCTACTCTTGGGAAGGTACAGGGATGACTACAAATAGAAAGCGACAGAACGAAGATCCGCTATGACCTCAAGGCCAATACTGGTGGATTCATGGTTGATGAAAGAGTTTGGTTGTACAATCCGAAAAGAACCAAAGGGCGTTCACCAAAGCTTCAAAAGTCATGGGAAGGTCCGTACAACGTAGTGACTCGACTAAACGATCTGGTGTACCGAATTCAGAAAAGCCCTCATGCGAAGATGAAAGTCGTGCATCTGGACAGATTGGCCCATTATCGAGATCAAGATGGTTGATCGGGACGATCAAGGCTTGAAAGGGGGGCAATGTTACGAACTTTATAACGTTGTACATTTCATAATATTAGTTTGTGTTCGTAGTTTGTAGGGTTTTAGGTATATTTTCTAATGTACCGAGCTTTGTAGCATTTTATATTTCACAGTATTAGTTTGTGTTTGTAGTTCGTAGGGTTTTAGGTATATTTTCCATGAGTTCATAATGTATTTAAGTAATTTTACCTTTGTTAATTTCCTCAGGAGACGACTATGAAAGAAGGTCTGGAACTTTTTAGAGAATTCGACTTCCTTATTTTTAACATGGAACGCCTATGATGGAAGGTCTAGATATCGCCGGATTATTCCTTTTTCTTATTTTGATTACCCCATGTAGTATGGAAATCGTTCTAGAGAATTAGGGAATCTTCCGGCATCGACCAAAAGGGTATATAAAGGGTCCAGATCTGCTTTCTCAGTCAGTGTAATTTGAGAGCTTGTCGACGCAACTTAAATTAATTTGACAAGTGTCAAAAGTAAGGTTGACAATAAAAATTATTTTGAAAGAATAGTGTGTTCTATAAAACAGTGTGTGTCCGAAGATCGGCCGTCCGGAACAATATATATATATATATATATATATATATATATATATATATATATATACACTATTTTGAGCTTTGCAAGAACATTTCTCAGAAAACTGATGCGTTTGGTAATCTCTTCCAGTCTGATAACAGGGAACTATTTGAATTTAAATGTTAGTAAGCTTGATGGGCCAAACAGAGATAATATTAGCATAAATGCTAACAGTACAATCGACGTATTATACAAGAAAAGGCTTAGTGAACTCAAGCGGAAAAATCAGGATCTAAACTTCAAACTGATATGCTAGAAGAAAGTGCTTCGAGAGCCCTGATATTACATATATTTAGTCATTAAAACATTCTTACGAACCAATTCACAATAAATGCAATTAGTTTCTATGCAGAATCACACACCTCAACAACTTGGTGTACATTCACCTAAGGGAATTGTTTAGAAATTTCGGCAAAGAACAAAGCGATCTGACAACTCTTAAATTCTATACCCTATACTGTTGTCTCCAAGCCTGTGCAGATGCAACCTCTAATAATTGATAGATGTTCTAGTAATGATCCATTTTTATCAAGAATATGGAAGCAGTGGCTGTTTCTAAACTAATGTGACCCTTCAACTAATAAAAAGCATTTCTGAATTTAAATGTTTTGTTTTGGATAAAAATAATGATGTAGTCTCTTACGCCACAGAAATGCGAACTGAAACAGCTGCTACCAAACAACTGCTAAGAACAATAGAGATGAAGATACTAAGATCCATTACAGGCAAAACACTTAGAGACATAATGAAAAATAGCGCTATCAGTTCCCTATATGATATTCAAGACGTGGTAAGATAGTTTAGAGCAAGAAGAAAATCATGAAGAAACCACGTAGATATAGACTTGCTAAACTTACAATAGAGGAGAAACAGAACACCTGCAGACCTCTGGGAACTCCTCCCAAATGCTGGTATGAAAGCTGGACTTCGGAGTCACAACTTAGGCTACAACTTTGAAGAAACAAGACGTTGTCTTAAAATAAGAAAAAGAACAAGAAGAGGAAGAAAAAGAAGAAAATGTGGTCTCGTTTAAGACTGGCCTTAAATGATCACTTTTGAAGAGATTACTAGAGCCTAATTTTTGATCTTTTAAAGCCCTGTTAGGGAATTTCGTCCTAAGCGTCTCTTCATAATTCTCGAAATTTCCAGTAGCCGAAGGGGAGAATTTCCATCCCTTTAGGCAATGTTATTATATTCTACCAAAATATAATGGGCTTTAAAACAAAAGTTAGTGACATTTCTTGTGCTATTTTAATAAAATTACACTCCATTATTGTTCTTACTTGGACTTGGTTGGATTCAAATATAAATGATGATGAATTCCTAGATTCATGTTACTTAGTTTATAGATTGGATTGAAACATGAATATTAATAATAAAAGTTGGGGTTGGTGGTGGAGTTTTTGTGGCTGTGGGTAATATTTTTAAATCTCCCCATCAGACTATAAACACCCCCTCCGTTGAAGAGATTGGGTATCTGTTTCTTTTTTTTGGTGACTCAGTCAGTTTCTATACCACCAATTACGTCTTCCTCATATTATGAGTACCAATTAAACTCGGTGGCGAGTGCTTGCGACATGTTCGATAATGTGTCAATAATTTGTAAATACAATCTTTCGCAAATTACACGGTCTGTCTATGGTAACTACTTTATGTAGCCCAGTTAACAGGATTTCTGCCAATTTTAATAGATATTGTGAAAAAATAAATGTTTTGATGTATCCTTGGACAAGTTTAAGACTTTGCCAAACGGACAATTTATATACTGTAAACTTGTAAATATTGATATATAAATAAATAAATAAAATTAATAAATTTAGCCCCTGTCAAGTAACAGACAGTTACCTATTGTCAAAGGATCATATCTAAGTACTTACAGATTGAAGTTATATAATCTGATATGAAGGTTACAAGAGATGCTGTTTTGCTGAGTTTTATTCAATTTAGAGAAAAAATCAATCAAAAAGCAATTTTTCATGTTGACTTTGCCTTTCCGTCCTCAGACAAAAGGTATATTCCAAGCAAACTTTTAAACTATTTGTTTTGTACCCTTTATTAAAGAAATCCGCTTATCTTTTAATTAATCTTGTGTCTTCATATTTTTGGGGAACAACTTATTTAATTCATTTATCAGAAGTTTTGACGTATTTACTTTTATCGGTTTTAATCAAATTTATAGGCATCGCATCATGCTTAGAGAGAAAATGTCGTAGAATTGTTAAAGAATATACAGGACGTACGATAATGAATTTAGTGTGTGCAGTAATGTAGTAAAAAATATAATTAACTAATTATAGATTCCATCCATGAAAATAATACATCTGAACCAAGTATGAGCAAAATGCAGTTAAGCTATTTAACAGAAGCTGGTAAAGTTTATGTTTAATTTATGATATAGTAAAACTTCTCGTTTCGGCCACCCCTCAAAAGCGGTTACCCCTCTAAATGGCCAGTTTTGGGCCTTCTTAAAATAAATCTTATAGTTTTTTCATCAACAATTATTGAAAACGACCCACCAATATCGGAGTCTTGGAAAAAGGGCCACGGTCACGGTAATTCGTGAATTTCAGGTAAATAACTTGGAACTTTCACCCTTAATACCGGTCATAAACCGCAAACAATGGGTACTTTTATTTTTGGAAATACCAAAGTAATAGTTGAAATCCAGTTATATAAATGGGGTTTTCGGTAGTTTGTTCAAATGTTTGTATTTATCATTTATAATTTGTAATTTATTAAGTAAAAAGTTTAACAATAGTCAACATGTTTCTGAAACATAAACGTTTATCTCTTAAAGAAAAAGTGAAAATCATCGCGGAAAGTGCACGAAGGTTTAACGGAAAAGTTTGGTGTTGGAAGAACACAAGTGAATGATATTCTAAACAGTAAAAGATAATTGAAAAAACTTTTTAAATACCGGGAATTTCATGTAGATCAAAAACGGATACTTCCAAAAACAGAGGGACTGGCGATTAACCAGTTTTATGATTGGTTTTACAAAGCTAGAAACAGAAAATTTCTTATATCTGGACAACTAATTAAGGAAAAATCTCCGGAAGTGTCAGAAAACTTGAAGATTATTGTCTTTAATGCATCAAAGGGCTGGTTAGACAGGTTCTGCAAAAGACATGATATCAAACAGTTGTGGTGAGTCTGCTGATGTGGATAAAGTAAGTGTTCCATATTGGTTAACTAAATTTAAATCAATCGTTAAGGATTATGATGCTAAAGATATTTTTAATGCAGACGAAACAGGACTTTAATATGTGACAATGCCAAACAAAACTTTTGTTTCAAGAATTCGCTAACCAAGAAAGCAAAGCTTACCCTCGAGTGAGTGAAGTTTGTGAAAAATTAAGAGATGTAGAGAATTTTTTGTTGGACAAATGGCGATTTGGTCCTTGATATTTACAGCATTTTAATAAAATGTGAGAGTGAAGTAGCAAAAATGAAATTTAAAAATTTTAGGGCAGATATCCATTGAACAATTTATTCATAAAACTTAGTTTCTTTTTGTACAGTACTGCTTGTTTTTTAGCATATTATATTGTCGCATAGGGAAAAACATAAAAACATAATATTTCATAAATTGCAAATGTAAATGCATACAAAATATTTGTTGTATAGTAAATATTGAATAGGTTAATAATACGTAAATATATGTAATAATAAATTAGGTACTTATATATAGTACCATGTAATACGTATCTAAAAATGATACATTTTTTTATGGCGTAGATAGGAGATAGGGGCATACAACCGATAGATGGTTTTTCAAGTGCATCTCAAAATCCTACGCAGATAATTAATAACTTTAAACTGGTATAAAAAAAAAGTTAGAAAATAATATTTTTTCCTTTATAGACTAAATTTTTTACTTAGTGACGTTTCACCTTAGCTGCCCAACATAGGTAATGTAACAATGTTAGCATCTCAACATTTAAAATCCTTTGCCTTTTTGACCCGAAAATAATGCTTAAATTAAGTTATCATTCATTTTTATTGCAACCGTTCATATCATAAAAATACCTTCTAAACAGTAAAAAATGTTCCTATTAGAAAAATGTATTAATAATTGTGATTTAGTGTAGAAATTTAGGTACAAGATAAACATATTATGATGATATGTAATTTCATCACCACTGTCTGCACGTATGAAGCAAACTGGAGGCATGTCGAGTCCAATAAATGGTTCACGAGTTCTAATGATGCACGCAGCTCTATACCAGCGCAGTTGGCAGACCCTGCTGCGACTTCATCTATGCCTGCACATCCATGAACACTCATCTCTTACAGCTACAGTGTCTTCTACTACCAGACCAGAAGTCAACAGAATGAGAAAAGTTAAGTCAGGAGTAACATGCTACATGTAATCTCACTCTCATGGCTACTAAAATTTGGCAGAGAATGGAGTGCATTGTAGGTATGGGCAGTCAACGCAGGGGCTTATATACGCTGGGGTCCAGCTCTCTAAGACCGGGGGATGTGTCACATAGAGAAAAACATAAAAACATAATATTTCATAAATTGGCATTTTTAAATTTTACTAAACTTTTATTTTAAATTTAAACAATAACAATCACGTTACCTCATATAATTTTATAACCGTTTAATTATGAAATGTTATGTTTATTTACTGGCCGTCGATCGTGCAAATTCACCAAGTCAGCAAGGTCGCTTTCCGGGTCATGATGAACCGAGGTTGTAAGAAGGCGATTCGTTGACTTGATGAAAAAGAAAAACAAAACAGGATAAAAAGGACGGACATGCTTGGGACAGGGTTCAATCGGGTCAATCGGTTGAATCGTGTTCAATCGGTTCAATCAATTTAAGGATCAGTTGATCCGATGCAGAGCAGTCAGTCTATCGCGAATTAGTTAATTGCCCCGAAGGTTAGTGAAGCGAAAATCCCAAGCGTGTCCCAGTCCAGAGCAGGTTGACAAATAGAGAACTCTAGTGATAACCCACGTGAATAGTGCCAGGATGAAGATAACCTTAATATAAGTCAAACATTTATTTATAATGATGTACAGTCCAAAATGTTAATGTCGCTTATTTTTAATTAAATTATTTTGTTATATATAATCCGAAGTAAAGAGTTTATTTTGAGTGTAATCTCTGAAGACCAAATTCCTAAATGCTACGTCCCTAGTCACACCACAAAACTGGGCGTGACAATATACATATTATCTTTTCGCGGCTTAGATCAGAAATGTGAAATAAATTTGTTTCTATGTGTCTATGTTTGCAGTTTATATTTTATATTTGTAATTAGTTTTCTCATTCCTTAATGAATTCTCGTGAAATAAAAACATATCATAATGAACGTCTTAAACCGAAAAACATTTTATTGGTGTAAATGTAATTAAGAATTTACCTTTATTATGAAATTTTCTTTGTCTTATTCATAACAATCAATGTCTTAGTCCAGCTTTTTTTGTATAAGTACATATAAGTAATTCCTCGCTTTTGCTCATATACACATTACATGTAGATTTTTAAAATTCTTCCCCTCAAAAGCAGTCACCCCTCTTAAACGGCAAATTTTTCGTAATTTTTTTTTGTGGCCGATATTGAGAAGTTTAACTGTATTTGCAAAATAACTGAGATTTCGGAGAGTGGCATAGACTAATATTCAAAAAATATTGTAATATATTAATGAGTAAATATAAATGTTAGTTTATATAAAAAAAAACAAAAATAATTCAATAATAGTTTGTGAAGGTGTCGGAAGTGTTGGCAAACAGAAAGCATTGGGTCAAGATGAAAAATCATTTTATTCCCCGGTATTATGACGATTGCCTAGAGGCTTGTAAGTTCAATATTCTGTTCTAAACCTTATCGCAATCAATTTTCATAAGATTTGTTCAATAAAATTATTTTAATAAAATTGTTTTTGATGTTTTCTTTTTAAATTTTGAAGGGCAAAACATATTACAGGTTAGTAAATTATCTATTACAATATTGTTCTTTAATTTTGTGTGTTAAAATTTAAAAATTATTTATTTGCCTATCCTCGTAATATTAAAGAATGATTTATATTTGATTCAATAAATTATTGTACAATTTAATGGCAAATGTAAATTTATTTAAAGTTAAAAATTTTATATATATTTTTAAAATTCATATAAATATTAGTATTGTTATTGTGGATAAAATAAAATAAATTAAAACAATAACTTTGTTTTTTGTATATAGTTGAGGCTCTGCTTTCTAATAAATTTATTGTACATCAGAATACTCATATATTTAATTATACAGCCATGTAATGGCAAAGTGGAAAAAGATATAACCTTTAAAACAATAAGCGCTTTGTTTAGTTACAAATTTAAAAATAATAAGGGTATTTGTCCCTCGTATGGGTCCTGCCATATTGAATTAATTATTACATCGTAACCCTACAAAAAGTATATTGATTTTTAGGTATAAAATATGATGTTACTGGATGAGTTGGCTGATAAGAAAAGAAAGCTTCACGAAGAATACGTATTTTATATCGTAAAAATTCTCTTAACTCCTCATTATGGTCTGTTTTCACTTATGGGTGCCTATCACAGGTTTTTTACCATTGGTGAAGTACCCATGACTTTTTCTGTTCACACATGTTCGTCAAGACTGTGGGTGAAAAAGCCGAGCATTGGTTGACGAGTTTTTGGAAAAATCCCTAAAAACATAATGCCAGCCTGATGTCATAGACATGATGATATTAGACTGGAGATCCTTTAGAAGAAAGTTGACTCACGCCTAGAAAGAAATAGAGCGTTTTCGATGAGTAGAACTTCCCTTTCCAATGGCGAAGCGAAGCATGATACTTCAAATGTCATTAGATAGCCCTGTTACCTGACCGAGATTAGAAAGAAAGGCACTACTTATTGAAAACGCTCTATCTCTTTTTAAGCATGAGCCAACTTTCTTCTATAGGGTCATGTCTAAATTAAATTATTAATTTCTCTGTCTATGCTTGATGTCACCATTAACCTCACATTTTTAGTATTGTTTATGGTTTTGTGTATGTATTTTTATTGTTCCTATAGAGAAGAAAGCTAGGTGTATACATTTTCTTTTTACATTTACCAATAAAATGGCAACAAAAAAAGAGCGCTTTATTTGAGGCGAGGAGGCTATGCTGACCCTTATGGAATTGTATCAACAATATCCGGCCTTATATAATTTACAAGATGATAACTACAGAAATAATGTGAAAAGGGGAGCAGCTTTAAATGATATATAAACGGAATTATTAAAGCTGCCTATATGCTATAAGCAATACCTTGATGTAGAAGATGTAAGAATAAAAAATCACACGTTACGTTTTCAATTTAATAAAGAATATAAAAACATGGTTTCATTAAAAACAGGTATGGGTACAGCAAAAGTATATAAACCTACACAGCGGAGTTTCAAAAACTTCATTTTAAAGGTTATGTAATTTGGTAAGCTAATAATCAAATAATTTCTCTTCTTCTTCTTCTTCTTTGCGAAAGCCTAAGGCTTGTTTCTACCCATTTCTTTGTCTCTCCTGAGATGCCGACGACCAGCTATCCTTCCACCTCTTGGGGGGGCCGTCCCGGCGGTCTGCCGGATGCTGGTTTTCCATTTCTGGCGATTTTTACCAGTCTGCGGTTCTCCATCCTAGATATGTGCTCGTTCCAGAAGCGTCTCCTAGCGCGTGTCCATCTTACCACGTCTTCCGTCTTGCATTCTTCCCTTATTTCGCTGCTTCTTCTTTGATCCCAGAGTGTGTTTCCTGTGATCGTTCTCAATATTCTCATTTCATTGGTTCGCATCATCCTCTTAGTCTCTGCTGTGTCAGCTCGTGTTTCTGCCGTGTATGTCATTTCGGGCCTGACACATGCTTTATATATATTCTAACTTTTGCTGGAATTGATATGTGTGCATTTTTCCATATGGTTGTTCGTAAGGCTCCCGCTATCCTAATTGCCTTGTTTACCTGGTCTCGTACGCCCTTCTTGAGTTCACCATATGGTGATATTGTTGTTCCCAAATAGTGGAATTCGAAAACCTGGTCTATTATTGTGTTGTTCAGTTCTAGTTTGCATCTCCGTGGTTCCCTGGCGATCACTATACTTTTTGTTTTGATGGTAGATATTTCCATGTTGAATTTCTCGGCCTCTTTTTTAAATGCCTGTAAAAGCCATTGCAGTCCATCCTCGGTGTCCGCGAATAGCGTTGCATCGTCTGCGTAGCATATTATCTTGATTTTTTGGTTTCCCATCTTGTATCCTTGCTCCACCCTACACACTCGCTCTATTATTCTGTCCATTATTATGTTGAACAGCAGTGGACTGAGACTGTCTCCCTGTCGTATCCCTGTGCTTTGCTCTATTTTTTCTGTTGTTGTTGATTTTGTTCGTATTATTGTGGTGTTGTTTGTGTTGAGCTTTCTAACCGTCTCTATGATGCTTAGAGGCACTCCCCTGCGGTCCAGCTCGTTCATTACGTCCTCCAGCCTTATTCTGTCGAACGCTTTCATCAGATCTATAAAGCACAGGTATGCTGGTTTGTTATACTCTATTGCTTTCTCTACAACCTGTCTGACGACGAACACTGCGTCAATCGTTGAACGGTTTTTCCGAAAGCCTTGTTGCTCCTCGCTGATTGTGGTGTAACTGAGAATACGCTGCTGTAGTATACGGGTGAACAGTTTCATGGTCGTGTCTAGGAGTGATATTCCTCGGTGGTTCGCCGGATCTGAGGTTGTCCCCTTTTTAAATATCGGGACTGTAATGCTGTGTCTCCATCTCGTTGGTGTGTTTTCGTCCTTCGATATTTTGTTGAATAGTTCGGCCAATTGTCCAGCCAGAGCCTCTTCTCCGCACTTCAGCAGTTCGTTTGGGACATTGTCCGGGCCTGGAGATTTACCGTTTTTCAGGTGCTTTAGTTCGGCTGTTACTTCCTCCACCGTGCACTGTTCTACCTCCTCGAAGTCTATGGCTTCTCCTCGGTTCAGCCTCCCTCGCTCCCTGGGCCTTAGTTCTTCCTGTTTGTCCTGGTCTTTATACAGGCCCTGAAAGTAGGTGGTCCATTCGGCTGTCGAGATGTTGTTTAGTTGCACTGTCTCATTTATTTCCTTCCTTGTTGCTCTGAGCATTTTCCATATACGTTTTTGGGTTCCATAAAGGTCATTCTCCATTTCTCTACTAAAGTTTTCCCAATGCTCTCGCTTTATTTCCCTTATGCGGTTGTTTACTCTGTTCCTTGTTTCAGTGTATTTGATGTAGTTTATTGGGGTCTTGTTGGCTGTGTATGTTAGATGGGCTTTTTTTTTCTCTTGAGCCAGTATCTTCACCTCTGGTTTGAACCATGGTTTTTTATTTCTGTTTGTTGTCGTTGTGTTGATTGTTCTTTTGCCTAATGCTTCCTCCGCTGCTTGGTTTATGTTGTTTAGTAGGGTGTCCCAAGCTTGGTTTACTGTGTGTTGTTGGAGAATGGGTTCCCTTTCAATTTTCTGGGATATGCGCCGTTTGTACAGATCTAGTGTGCTCTCTGTTTTTAATGACTCGATATTAAACTTTGTTGTTGGGTTGTGCGGTTTTTTCCTATTGGCTGGCGGTCTTGCCATGGTAATTATTCCCATTACTAAGTGATGATCCGATCCGATATTTGCCGATGTTAGTGATCTTACGTCCTGTATTTGTTCTGGTTTTATGGCTCTATTCGTTATTATATAATCTATTGTGGACGTGGCCCCTCTATTGCCCTGAAACGTGACTTTGTGTTGGGGTTTGTGTTCAAAGTATGTGTTGTTAATCCTTAGTTCCTGGTAGGCGCAAAATTCAACAAGTATCTCACCTCGCTCGTTCACTGTCTCCTCGTTAAATCCATTCTTGACTCCAGGTATCACCTCTCTCCCTACTCGTCCGTTCA
The DNA here is from genome assembly GCA_034092305.1 of Diaprepes abbreviatus. Lineage (NCBI taxonomy): Eukaryota > Metazoa > Arthropoda > Insecta > Coleoptera > Curculionidae > Diaprepes > Diaprepes abbreviatus. Next base: position 2,612,959 of record JASJET010000107.1, read on the forward strand.
GGTCGCCCATTATTATTATGCCCTCATGTTGTGGTATTGTTTCTATCATGAGTTGGAGTTGTTCTGAATACCAATACTGCATATATTTAAATTACATACTATTTTAATAAAAAATGTAATAAGTATATTTAATTTTGTAAGAAGGTATTGATATAATCCAGTCTATTGAAGAGTCAGGGCAAAACTCTGACTCAGAAATAATTTTTGATATCTCAGTAGAAGAAGTGAACATGGATATGACAAACCCGACAAGTTCCATAACCTTTACCACAAAATCAAGATGTAATATTCAGCAACAGTAATAAGGCATGCAACTGAAATGTTATAAGAAAATCGTAGAAAAGATGACCTCTGTAGGTTTTGATGGTATTGTTATTTTGTTTTTATTCCTATGCTGAGTGGTTACAAACATTTACTGTCATATTCACTAAGAAGATTTGTAATTTAAACCTGATCTAGTTGCTGTGAAATTTAAATCTTATAGTGGGCCAGTTTTATTTCGCTTATGATATTGTTATAATTTATATTAGATATCTCAATAAAAAAAAACACTTATTTTGGGATATTATGGATAAGAACCTTGCGATAGAGCCTAGAAATATTTAGGAGAATTAGTTGTATTCCGAAAACAAATAAGTTTCTCTATTTTTGCCGGTTCAGTAATAACACAAAATGATTTTTTATGCTTTTATTTTTAGGGTTTAAAATTTGCTTGACTTACTGTTGCTTCTGTCAATTTAAGACATCAGCTGTTAATTGAGTGCGATTTTAAATTTAAATGATGTTAGTGAATCCGGCTGTTAAAGTTTTTATTTCCTTAAATTAACTACTTGTTATGCTTCTTCCTATGTTTGCTACATCATTTCTAACCATGCATTTACGATATATAATATGACAAGTTTTAATTTAAGTGTCTGTGGTTACATAAACTCTGATTTTTGTAAAAAGAAAGTTTTTGTAAAGCTTACAGGTGAATATTATTACCAATCTGTTCAACAGTTAGTTATATTAAACTTTCGTTTATGGTTACATCAAATAAAGATACCTTTATAAAATATGAATATATTTTTATTTCATATGCACAGTTAATTTGGTAATTAATTTGAAACATTTTTTGTCAGACTAATTAAAGCTGAACTTTCAAAAATCAAAAATTAAAGTGGGCTAAGAAAATTGAAACCAGTAATAATGAATTCCATTTCTGAAGCAGAAGAAGTTGAAGAAGAAAATTAATTTATTTATTTTTCTAGTTTCTAGTTTCAAACATATATCAATTTATTTATTAATTTACTTAAATTAAGAATATCACAATATAAAAGTGCTTGAGAAATCAGTTAGTCTACATTATATAGATTAAGTAGTAGAGCCATTAGCTTTTTGATGTTCAACTCAATACCTGGATGCTTTATTATAAGTGGTAGGAAAAAAGCTTTAAATACAAAAGGTGTTTTATTTCTTCGGTATTATCCTTTAGATTAAAAAAAAAAACAAAGACACATCGTAACGTTGAAAAACAATTTTAATTATTTAAATGGAACATCTTGTATATTATCCCCTAGAATGAAAGCCCTTTTTCGCATGATTTAAGAAATATATAATAGTTGGTGTTTAGTCTAGCTATTATTTAATTTTGAATTAACAATAAATTGATTAAAAAAAAACAGGTGACTTGCAAAACAAATGCAATCCATACCGAAATGTCACAAGACACAAATCGTAAATCTTAACGGTCAGGTATTATATCTAATATAGTTAAACGACCACCTGAAGAAGAATATTGCAGACCTTGCAAGATATCCAAGGCCTCCCTTAAGCTGAAATAGCTTTTCGAAAAAAATATTTTAGTTTTTTTTTTAATTTATTTTATTGCCACTGCAAATGTGTCAATTCAGCCAGAATGTTTGGAATTCTATTCTCCTTAGCAAATTTTCAAATGTGGCATTATCTAAACGTATTTCTCAGGATCATCATCTAGTTCATTATTTATTACAGACAAATATCCTTTATTCATCTACTGTAGCAAAGGACCAACCACTGCAAATATTGCTTTGGTAAAAAAGGATTGCTAGTACACAAATAATTGATACAAGCACTAATTCTTCAAAGTCCATTTATTTTTTAAAGTGACATTAACCTCACTTAGTCGTTTCTTAAAACGAATAAAACAAATTAAAAATTCAGACAGAAAATAAATAATATGTCGGTGCATCATATTATCATAAATATCAAAAGTACCAACAACAAATTACTAGAAATTTAAATCCTAGTGAAAAAGTCGTAAATGTGGACAAGCTGGTGTCTTTCAACAGAAACTCATGAAATCAGCTGATGAGTCACGAGTGAAAACCCCGGAGCGGGCACCCGTAACTGAGAATAGGCCATTCGTTGAACCATTTTTTAATACTGAACTCAGTAGCGTCTAATATTGGTCAATTTGTTTGTTTACCCATACAGCAAAGACCATTCGCATAATTCAGCACCAAATTTTAGTTACGTTTAGATCAATTTAACCCATACTAAGTTTTAAATTATTGTAAAAAAGACCTTAAAGGGATATTTTAAGGAATTATTGAAAAACTAAGATATGATCTAATAAATTAGTAATCGATCTTGAGAATGTTTTAACGTACACGGTCTCTTTGCTATAAAAATTATTGAAAACAGTACTAGTTATAAATAAATTTAATCAGAAGTTTATAAAGTAAATTTACTTAGTTTTTTTCATTGAAATGTGGTTAAATAATCATTTTTATCACGTTCTTATTAGATCATGATTCTGTTACCACAACTATTCTTGTTGTATGGTAAAACTATAGAAAAGTAAATAAAACAATACCCCGAGCCCATGAATCAAGCTATCGTAAACAAACAAACAAATTTGTGTAGGGGCGTACTTTAGTAGCATAGTCATCTGTCAGAATTAAGGTTCGAAGTATGACACCAATCAGGCTAAGTGAAGAGAAGAATTTTGACTGAGAAACTCGCCACCTATAACTAAGAAATTAGAAGAAGAAATAAATTAAGGAAACCCTGTGAAGATATTTAATGTACAGTCATGGTGAAGGGTAAGATTGATACAGCAATGACACTTAGAATATCAGGCGATAGCTTCAGGAAGAGTGAGGGGAAAAGAGCATTGCTCTAACTCTACGCTCATTTTCCGGAGAGCAAACTTAGCGCCATTAATGATGTAATAGTAAATTACAGTAGACCTACCAGGGAAATTATTGCATCAGTCGTTTAAAATTGGCAATAAACACCTTACACTTATTTAAAACTCCAAGAGTCGATGAAATACTTCTCGCTTGGATTTAACAGAGGCAAGAAGAAATTCTACTACACATAATGCCTATTAGTCGGAGTAGTTTGGAGAAGAGAGAGATTGGCCATCACATATGAGTGTTCTAAGTCTAGTCAAGGCGAAAGCTTGTCTCTTGGAAGTTCAAAGACCAGTCTGTGCATGTACAACTGGAAAAATAAAAATGTGGGCAACAACCGCTATGGAATGAATGCTATATATCACATGAAACATTCAAAAAACCACTGTTTTATCCTTTCTATGTTCACAAGATATACGCAATGTCTCCAGATGATTATCCTGCAAGACTTAATTACCAAAAGTGATTTTTACAAAAATTTGGAGAACATTTTTATAACAATTTTTGGAGAAATATTTGCGGACGAAATTGATTTCACGAAGCACGTCAGAGCGAATTAAAATAGGTTTTGTTGATGTACGTCAGTTAAATGATCTTCAAAACGGGCACATACTAAACATGACATAAAACAAAATATCATGGATTCTTATTCATAAGTCGTCTTCTAATTTTTAAAAGGAGTAGTCTTAAGACATTAATATTATTTTTTATTTTTGTTTCTTATTAATATCGTTAAGATTGATTTGTTTTTATTGCTAAAGAATTTACAAAAGAGAATTGTATAAGGCGGAAAAACTCTAATTGAATTTATAATTGAAATAAAAAACCATAATTGTTTATATTCTCGCAAAAGTTGCGCCGACATTGACATGCTTTTTTCGGCGTGTCTTGGATGGAAGCTTCCATTATGACAAATTCCGTTTTGTTTTGGCATCATAATCATAAACTTATAATTCGTCATAAGTAATGATATTTTTGAGTACATTTCATCATAAGTAATCATTTCCAAGTTGTTCTTTGAGTGACTTCACAGCTAAGCATTTTCTGCAATTTTGGAAGGAATTTTCCACATACGCGAATCATTCTCAAACTTTCCATTAAAATTCTCGTAACACAAGTTTTTGCAATATCAAAATCATTTTCTAATTCACGGAGAATCAAACGACGATTTTCTGTAGTCGCAAGTTGCACACACTCGACATTTTTCAGTGTTTTTGTGCTCGAAGGTCGACCAGAATGTGAATCATTATCAGCAGAAGTGCAGCCATCTTTGAACCACTTATGCTAGTTCTTCATCTATGTTTTGCATATTTACTTATTTCCAAAAGCCTTCTACATCATTCTAATAGTTTCCGCACAACTTTTCTCGGGTACAAAACAAAACTGGGAACAAAGTGGTTGTTCACATCTCTTCGTCATTTGCAACGATAACAAAATCCGCAGAACGTAAAAACGACACTGAAAAAAAAATTTAGGCAGTCATCGGCGAATTCGTGAGGAGCCACTGGTTACGCTCGTAACATACAGAGGTCGCTCCAAGGTCATAACGCGAAGTTATAAATACAGCCCGGATACTTTTGGAAACATCTCGTATACTATATATAAATAAAAATTAAAGCTTTTCAATATGTTTTTTAGAAATAGGGCTATGAAATATTACAAGTAGGATAATTCGTATATAATGAATTTATACATGTAAATCTTATACATACAGTACCTTTTTAGCTCACACTTTCCTAAATAACTATGGGTGAACTGCTTTATTGAATTATAAAAAAGGTAATACTATTAATTATTCATTAGGAACAGCATGACAGTCATTAAACCTATTTTTTTATTTGTCATTGCATTGATTTTAATACTGCTTTTATTTTGATTTAATTTAGCGAAATAGCAATATTTTATTCACATATTTCTTGTATGAGAACTTCAGTTCGGTCTCCCTTCATTTCCTATGAATAACTTTATTTTCTTAAAGTCGCTTTTTATTAATACATTATTTAATAATAGTAGATTTTTTTTTATTAAAAGGCATAAAAAAATGAATGCACTATTCTTTAGTTGCAGAACACAATGTACTTACCTGGATAATTATACACGATGATATTTTTCTTTCCATTTTTCATACGATTATCATTTATATCTCCAATTATAACCGTTAATGTGCTTGTGCCAGTCATAGTAGGCTTTCCACCATCTTTTATTATTATTGGAATTTCATATTCCTTCTGTTGTTCTCTATCGAAACTTCTAAGTGATTTTACAATTGCCGTTCCCTCGCCCTCTGCAAAATGCAACTGAAAATGTGGTTAAAATGTCCATGTCTTTAATTATTAAAGTAAATATTTTAGTACATTAATATGCAAATACAAGCATTATATAATTAATTAACATCATAATGGTGATCGAATGGATGATAATTTAAATGCATATCATCGTTTTATTTTTGCATAGTTTAGATTTTGGTATTTCCCACAAATAGGTCAAAATAATTTCGTTATATTTTTTCTTTTAACTAATTAAGCAAAAATAATTTTTTTTTATCTCAGTATACACTTACAAAAAGTTTAACTTCTAATGGGTATAAACAAAGATTACTGCAGATAACGCCAGCTCTAATAGTCTTTGGTACAACAGATAATACGGTGTCGCGTACTATCCGCGATAATACTCGGTATTATGATGTACACTGATACCATAACATATATTGAAGCCATGTCTTGCCTCAGGCTGTGGTACCTGATATAAGGATATTAATAAGAAAATAACTTCACGTTAATCAGTTTTGGATGGTTGCTATGGCTTATATTTTAAGTACAATATTTTCACTTTCTAATTTTTGAAATATTTTTTTATGTAAATTATTTATACCTGTCTACCTGCTTTTTAAAACCCAACTCCATGAGAGGAAATACTCAAACAATACATTAATAGACATTTTTAAATGAATATATATATATATATATATATATATATATATATATATATATATATATATATATATGTATATATATATATATATATATATATATATATATATATATATATATATATATATATATATATATATATATATATAAAAAAGAGGACATAAAAGTCTGAAATAAATTCATTATTTAAAATGTTGGGTTTTTTGAAAAATCGCTCCAATATATTAAATCATACAGGGTGACTCGAAAGAAGCCAACTATAATTAGCTTTGATTTTTTAAATAGCAACCTCCAATTTTTTAAGCTCAAAATTTCCTTTTCAAAAATGTATATGTTGCCTGTGTTTACTCGAATGGTTTTTGAAATATTTACCTCAAAATATTAAATATTTCAAAAAGTCGACCTACCTATGTAAGTTATAAAACAATTGAAAATTAGGTTGTTCAATGAAGAACATGATATTTTATTATAATATAAAATCAAGTTAGCTATAAAAAATTAGTATACACTCTGACGACATTAAAATAATTTTATTAAAAATAACTGGTTAGAAATCAAATGATTTCTTTCTACAATTTTTTTAGAAACTTCGATTAAAAGAATTTAATTGGAAGTGCTCAATATGAGCACAAACAAAATATACGAGAACTACAAAAAATGCATTTTTCAAATCGAAGCTCATATTAAGCACTTGTAATTACATATTTTTTAAACGAACTTGCTAAAGAATTTATGAATATGAATCATTTGATTTCCAACTAATTATTTTTAATAAAATTATTTTTCCGTCATCAGACTATATAATTATTTTCTCAAAGTTTACTTGATTTTATATATAATACGACTATAGTGTATTATGTTCCTCACCGAACAACCTAATTTTCAATTGTTTCATAATTTACATGGCTTTGGCAACTTTTTGAAATATTTATTATAATACGACTATAGTATGTTCCTTACTGAACAACCTAATTTTAAATTGTTTCATAATTTACATGGCTATAGCAACATTTTAAAATAATTAATATTTGAAGTAAATATTTCAAGAACGGTTGTATAAGTAATATACAGGATGTTCCAAGTTATATACTATATATATATATATATATATATATATATATATATATATATATATATATATATATATATAGTATTTGTTTTTTCTAGTTATATATTCTTGCGAGAAAGACAAAATCCAACTTATGTATTTAAAGATTTTTCCTCACGCCTATAATAATATCACCAGAGCTTGTCAAAATATAAGGAACAACTCTGTTCATACCTTAATGATTTGATGTTACAAATTAGTGGTTACCATTATTATTTTTAATGCAAGTTGTTTCTATAAATTTTCTCTTTTTTGTTGGGCTCTGTATAAATTGCAGCAGCTTTAAACAATTTGATATGATGGTGTTCTTTATCCCAGGCGTGTTCGGCAATACAAGATCATGTTTCCCTTTTTGTGTATGAGTTTTATGTTCCATAATTCTAACTTCTAATGGTTGCTCGATTTCTCCAATATACATTTCACCACATTCACATGGAACTTTGTAAATGTTCTTTCTTATTGGTAGTTTTTGGTTTCGTTCTTGTTAAACAAGCTCTGAGTATATTTTCCGATTCCAGGTGGTTTTTGTTCTAAGGTTAGTTATAACATCGTCTATTTATTTAAGAGGATAACCATTCTGTTGTAAATCGGACTTAATATTTGCCATCTTTTTCAGGTGAATCTGCATTGTTGCTTATAGATACGATGCGATTATCAAGGTTGCGTCTAACTCCTCGTTTTATTACAACAGAATGACTAGATGTAAGGCTGAGATATTGTCCAGTGTGTGTTGGTTTCCTATAAAGTGAAGTTTTAATAATTTCTTTTAAATGATTGACCATGATATCCAGGAGGGAGGTTTTTCTCTGTAGAAAATATAAGTATTGCTCAAATAAAGTTTAGATTTGTCAAGAAATCATTTAGTTCTTGATCATTACTCCATACGATGCAGGTATTATCGACATAGATCAACCAGACTTTCCGGATTTACTGCTGCTATTTCTATAACATGAGTTTCGAACTATTATATTTATACGTTGGCTATGACTTGAGAGAGCAAGGAACCCATTCACAGTCCTTTATCTTAAGCTTAGAGCTTCTCTTTACTTGAAAGTAAGCACTATGAAGCTAATACTTCAAAAGGTCCATCACCCCGTCCAGTGACAACGTGGTTCGATCTGATAATGTTGCATCATTGAAAGAATAGTTCTGATTATTTTTAAGCTTTTCTATATAAATATACCAAAAATGGTTATAATATAGTTTGCAGTTGGGTGTAGGAACACAATTATATAAGAAAAACTATTTTAGTTCTCAACCAACTGAAAAAATCTTATACTATAAGGTCAGACTTACTTTATCTAACACGATTAAAGAAAAAGCATAATCTCAGATTGCAAGAATACCAGGAAAGGTTGGAAGACTCTCCCATAGTAGCCCACCGCCATCTGTGGTCCGGTTTCGAACTTATTGGTTCTCGTCAGTACAGAGCAGGCAAGCGCACCTCAACAAAAAAAATCCTTACGGCAATTTATATTAGACAAAATATGAAATCTAATATAAGCAGCGCTATCTCCCAGTATTCCAAGCAATCTGAATTTTCAATCTCGAAGAGATCTATATAAAGATATCATCAAATTTTTATAAAAAAAATTGAACCGACTCCTAAAAGTGTGCTAAAAAGTGAAAAATAACTATAAATTTTTATATGAAATTGAAATTTTCGGTATGATATCCCTAAATTATTTGAAATAAGTACTAATCGAGATTAGTGTATCTCGCAATGATTCCATGGTAGCAAAAAAAGTACCCGTTTTATCCAAAGTTGTAATCACCCTAAAATGAACCACTAAAAATTCTTTGATTCTTAGAGTTCTCCAAATAACAGTGAAATTGTGTCAAACAAATATTTAGTCTGTCATAGTAAATCCACCATGTTAAAATTTCAAATTAATTTTAGATTGAGAATATAGGTCCCAAAACCTTCCAATATCGATATTTAAAGAGCTTGAGACGTAAAATTCTTAGCCCGATAAATTTTATACTACATGTTGAGTTTGTATACGCCCCAAGAACTCCGCAATATCAATTTTAGGCAAAATCGAAAAATGTAAAATTTTCAGTCCCTCATATTGTATCTTATCAACCTAATAACTGTAAAAAATAAACTTGCTATTCGTAATATACGACCCAAAAAACTCCCTAATACCAAATCTGAAAAAATGCAAATAAGATAAAATTTTCAACCCACCGTATTGGATGGAATTGAATTTCAAAAAAATCATTTTGACGCTTTAATCTAATCTAAATCCAAACCTTTCAAAGCTCCCTAGTACAAATTTCGGATGAAATCCGGAAATTTGAAATTTCCAAACCATCATATTGCATCTGACACATTCGCTATTTAAATCGTCAAAAATGATTCACCTTTGAACAAAATCCAAAAATTATAAAATTTTTTGTCCGCCATATTGGATTCACCATATTGAATCCTGAAAAAATACTATTAAATTCCTATTTTACACCCTCAGAACCCCTATATCAGTTTTGGAGAAAATCGAAAAATGTAAAATTTTTAGGACGCCATATTGAATCCGCTAGATTTTTCAAAAAATATTTTAAATTCGTAATTAACACTAACAAAAATATTCCAGTACTGATTTTAGACAAAGTCGAGAGATGTAGAATTTTTAATCCGCCATCTTCGATCCACGATATTTAATTTTTTTGAAATAATTTCAGATTCGTAAAATGCGATTCCAAAAGCTCCCCCATATCAATTTTGAAAAAGATCGAACAAAATTAATTTTTATTCGCCATATTGGATACGCCATATTGAATTTTTTTTAAATAATTTCAGATTCGTTATGTGTGACTCCGAAAACTCCCCTAAACCAGTTTTGCCAATACCGGTATATTGAATTTTTTAAAAATAATTTTAAATTCATTATGTGCGACCCCAACCCCCCCCCCACTTACAAATTTTGGAGAAAGTCGAACAAAATTAAATTTTTTGTCCGCCATCTTGGATCCGCCATATTGAATTTTGTAAAAGTAATTTGAGATTCGTTGTGTACGATCTCGAAAATCCCCCATACCAATTTTGGAGAAAACCGGAGAAAATTAATTTTTTTGACCGCCATATTGTTACCGCCATCTTGGATTTTACTGCACCAATTTCGCAAAAAAAAAATAAATATGGGACCACCGCATCAATTTCCTGAATATAACGTAAAAAATTTAATTCAAATTTGTGCCGCCGTTCCGGAGTAATCGGTATACATACATAAAAAAAAACATACACACTCGACTAATTGAGAACCTCCTTCTTTCAGAAGTCGATTAAAAAAAATCTGTTGAGAGTAACATGCATATCAATTATTTGGTCCCAAATTTTTGTCCCGTATGGTAAATATTTTTTGAAAAATGGGAAGTACGTTAATTTAGTCAATAAATTGTGTTATTGCTAATACTTTATTTTTTATTAATATGACTGATTTAAGCATTTTGGGCTAACAAAAAAAAAAAGAAGTTAAAATATGTAAATAACTTCCTTAGACACAATCTACTACAAGATTTTGAATGCAAAATTAAAACTTTAGGCAAGAACTAAATGTGAATGCGACAGTTTCGAAAACAAATTTGCAGATTTTTCTTTTCTGAATGTAGTTTACAATGTTATATATTCAGTACACAGAACTTGACAATATTTTATGCAGTGAAAATTTTTATGACGTTGCAATTTATGTCGTACATGTCTTCAAAACAAACATCTTATAGAATAAAAATGACGTCAGTTAAGCCTTATGGTTATATGAAATTTCTGTATCAAAATTATTTTAAATAATGAGCTATTGACGTTTGTTAATGAGCTTCTTTTTCTCTTGGGTCCGTCCTGAAGCCGGAGACACTGTGGCCAGTATATGCCTATTGTGATTATCTCGGACTTACAGCAGCTCGGTTAACTCGGTTCCAAGTTTGTTGACCCCAAGGGTTTGTTGTCTTTTTTGATCCAGTGACTGGCAATCACATATGAGGTGCTTTGCTGTTTCTTTGGTTGGACCACATAGCCTGTAGCTGAGATCTCCGTTGTATAGGTTCATTTTTTTAAGATAAACTTTGACTTACGCATCTGGTTCTCCAGTGATTTTTGTGCCCCTTTTTTGTTTGACAACTTCTCGGGCCGCATAGAGTGGCACCCCAAGAGCCGATTCTGGATTAATATACTGAGATGATGGTAACCACTGTAACATAACTCTCTTGTCTGCTGCTAGAGTTGTAAGTTCACTCTGATGAACCAATCTAGATGGTATCTTTTGATCCTTGAAGGAATTCAGGACTGCTTGGCTGTCGAAATAAATGTAGATTTGTTTCCCTTTATAAGCTCCCATTTTTATCTAATCTACACATTAATTGCATATATTTTTGCCTGGAATACCGTTGGGTCTTTTCCTAAGGGAAAGGTAATTTCTTTTCTTGGTTATAACCCATACATCCCAGCTCCGGTACCCTCATTGGCTTCTGAACCGTCAGTGTACCAGATAAGTGTACCAGGAGATCTTTTCAGTTTAGCTTGTTTATTTACCATTCGACTCTCTATTTTGACCTCAAATGGTATATTTTAACGATAACTCATTTCCAATTCAGGGCCCTTAATTTTGTTATATAGAGTTTTATGTTTTGTAACCAGCATTTGCGCTGTTAGCTTTGAGTGGTGTAGTCGATGGAGCCCCCTTTCTTGCTATCCTTAAATCACTAAATATAGTGGAGGGTGATCCAAAATGCACTCCAATGCCGAGGTTGAGATCGATTTCATGGCCCTCGTAACGCTCAAACAGGCAACCATCTGTATGCCGCCTAACTTCGTCATAGTGGCCGTTTGCATTACCTTAGGTCACAAACCAAGGCAGCATAAGTAATGGCTGGTCTCACCACACTGATGTATAACCAATGCATCCTCTTAGGTGAAAGACCTCATATTTTCCCCACACATTTTCTAAAAATCATAAGGGTTGCTTCCGATTTTCTTGGTGGTGGGTCATCTCTTATTTTTTTTTAAGTTAAAATTAAACATATATTTTACGAACTAAAAATGAAAGGTCTATCTGTGGCAATTATGTATGAAAAACATACGACCACCACAGTTCCTTTGGCAGGCTTGCATCTGAAGACGAAAATTTTCGATGACTTTTCCAGTAATGGGAGTTCAATGGCCTCTATTCATGTTGAATGTTATTTTGAGGCCTTGAATTATTTGTGGGGTATTGGCATAAACTTTACTTTTCAAAAATTCCAAGGAAAATACTACAAAGGTGTCATATTACATTATCTTGCAGGCCACTTTACATCAGAATTACGGGAAATTAGACGTTCGTGGAATTTTGATCTCAATAAGCACTTTGTTTCGCTTGTTATGTGTCGTGTTACGCCATCTTGTTGAAATAAAAGATCATTTAAACGATGTCTATTTGATGTTGATGGCATTTCACGAACACTTTTAGTTACAGCGGCTATGTTTTGACAAGTACAATGTGGCCAAGCATGTTGATATGTTTTACGACCTTCTACCGAGCCGGTTTCATTGAAACGTTGAAAAATTTTTCGAATTCCGGGTTATGTAGGACGTCTATGTTGACCGAAATGTATACGAAATATAACTTTTACAGATCATCCGTTTTTCTTAATAAGTTTCGATTATTAGAATGTGCTCTTGTGTTATTAAGAAATCCATGACTAAATTTTCCATACTTTTCACTTGACTTATGTCAAAACATAATATCATCAAGTTTCTTAATTGACATTGAAATTAATACATGAAAAAGAAACCAACAGATGGCCCACCTTTTATTTTACACGTGCTTGTTTCAGAACAGTCTAGAGTCCAAGATTACCCCTAGATATTTTACTTCCTGGGAGAGTGGTATTGTTTCGTTGTAGGATAATGGAACCGAGGTCCTCTACTTTCTACCATTTATTAAAGGAGATAAGGACAGCCTTTTGGGAATTTATATCGAGTTCTTCCTATCCTACTCATCTTTCTACAACCCTGAAAGCCTGTTGCATTCTTTTTCTCACAATTGTACTGAATTAATCATGAGTCAAGATTATCAAGTCACTAGCATCAGAGAGTGTCACTCTCTGCTCAGAATTCGCAGAAGCCCGTCGATTACAAGGTTCCAAAGCAGTGGAGAGAAAACTTTTTTGTGGACATCCCCACTCACCCGCGCTTGACTTTTTGCATGTTTTTTTTATCCATTTGCAACAGGTTCCGTCTAAATTAATGTTCCTTATTGCTGTGACAATTGATTGAAATGGCGTATTTTACTTTACTGATCAGTTCGTGAAGCGGTCTTTGTAGATATTCCGGTCCTGTGAGCATACTGGTTCTGATGAAATGGATTGTTTGCCATTAAATTATCCCTAACATGCCTATCAAATAGCTTCTCGAGAGTTTTGTTAGACTTAGATCTCAGTATTAATGCTACTCTAGTTAGCCTCCATACTTTAGGTATATATCCTAAGGTTAAAGTAATTATTAATATGCAACAGAGTTTGCTAATCAGAAAGTTTGAACCTTGTTGTAGCATTGCTGGATGAATTCCATCCGGTCCCGGCCATTTATATAGTTCAAATGAGCCCATTATATATTTTGATAGGCAAGAACCTTTTTGATAGTCTGCCAGTTCCCCTTGGTGGTTTTAGCTACGGTATTTGCCGCTTTGCCAAGTTTCCAAGTTTTTGACCATTCCTCTATAAACTCTTTGATCAACCTTACTAATGTATTACTGAGTTTTCACTTTTAACAAAATTCGAATTGACCAATAAAATTTACAATATTTTAGCCAAGCATAAGAAAAATCATTACTCTATTTCGATGAACAAATTGTGCTTCATTTTGAGGAAAGACTTATTCATTTTCAGAGTTCTTACTTTGTACTATTTTCATAATTCTGCCATCAATGCTACGATATTTTATATATTCAGTATTTATTTTTCTTTTATCAGTTGTAGATTATCATTTAATACCCTATGTGGTAAGTATCACTGGTTGGTTGTCTTTCTTCAATGTGTTCCTCCCCGAAAGCGCAAAATTCGTATAGGACGTCTTTCTTCTAGAGGTGGGCATTTTTGAGATTTTATCATGTATTGTCTTATTTATTTCAGGATTATTTTCATCTTGTCCTATTTTTTCAACTTTGCCTTATCCTTGGACTCATGAGAAAGTACGTATAAAAATGGTCGACATGATTTTTTGGCCATTTTGTTTAGACATATATGCCAAAGCATATGTCGGCATGAAACCGTATTTTCCTGAATTTGTCTGATACCAGACGTTAATTCTAATAACACGGAGGAAATCCATGCTTTCTTTTCTTTCAGTTAAACATAACCTTGGGATTGGCAGATCTGTGGGTATCAATTTATGGCTTCTGAGACGACAACAATAAGACCTGAATAATTTAATTTATAATATGTTTTAAACAAAAGCGGGTGAATCATTCATATCATAGCAGTTTATTTTTCTATGTGTATTTTAAGACCCTTTACCTAATATATTATTATAATGGTATCTGGTTGAGAAATTTATAACCATAAAAAAAGAACATAACAAAAAATCTTTTTACCAAGATGGATTTAATTCTTTAACCCACAGAGACTAACTTAAACAGGTAATATTTAAAAAAGATATCAATTTTAATTAACCTTTTTCTAAGTTTTCTAAAGAAATAAATAAATAAAACAAAAAAAAACTTGCTGGGTTTTGTATTATTCAATATAGTTTTGATTACGTAGTAGTGATTCCTGAATATCATTGAAATTTATAACACTTAACTATACCGTAAGATTTTTTCAACTTTACCTATAACGGAGAATAGAGTGGCACTCTCTGTAAAAGAAATAGGAAAAGAGTTTAAACAGGTAAGACTAGAACTTCGACATTTCATAATTTACGCAAGAATGGGTCGCGCGCACTTTACTCCTTAATGACCACTCCAGTTTTTAAAGGGTTACTACTTCTTCTCTTTGATCTTTGACTCTATAATATAAGAATTGATTTCGTATCATTTACATAGTAATTCAAAAGCTTATTGACAAATTTAGGGATAATGTTAAATTAATTCTAAGACAAAAAATTCATAAAAATAAAATGTTCAGTTTTATATCTAAAATTGTTTTTTCTCAACATCTAAAGGACTCGTAAAAACTTTAAATAAAAACTTCGTAAAAGTTGTCACCATATCTTCAACCTTCAATGATTTTTGCCTATTTTCAAACGAAATTATCTAGCTGTACACCTCTGTAATTACGAATTAATAACCACGAACTAACATGGGTCAAATCCTGAAATTAGTTTTTCATTACCCGATTAAGCTGAAACCTGGACGCTTTAAAACTGATGAATGCAATATTTCAAACTCTGAAAGTTTGATAACGACCTAAGAGGTTATAGCGGATTTCTGCACCAGCTGCAGCTAGCAGTTTCTTGTCTCGCTTGAAATGAACTCATAATCACACTCTTACCTCTCGAACCTTGAAGATTTGACGATGGCTAGGAAGGTAATAGACTAGAAATATAGCAGCGAATCTTCGCAATGGCTACAACACTCAAGTCAAGGATGGTAACGCGCCGACGACTGTATAGTAATAAAGTGGCTAGAAACAATGTGTTTTGAGTATCTCACACGCAAGTTAAGGTAAGTAACGTGTCAAGGACTGTGTGATAGCTGGAAAAGAAGCTAAAAATATTTTATCGAAAGCGCTGTACCATCAGGATATTGGGATAAAGCTGATGTATGAGAACTTCGCATTTCTACCTGGATCTCAAGGGGATTGACACAAATATGAATAGTCAATATTGAAAACAAAAACAAGCTTAGAAGAAACTGCAACGCCTAGAAAAGGGTAAACGCAAAAATTATTAGGAAAATATCTTTATATTTTCAGAAGGTAAACAAACAAAACCTAAATGGCTTGAATTCCGCGATAACACCCCATTGAGTAAGATCTCTTAATAGACGTGCGTTCAATTAAATTAACACGTAGAAAGTCATGTAATAATGAAGCATTAGCAGATATCAATAATATGCGAAGCATAGTGCAATGATCTGCATATAGATTATTGAGCAAATATCCCAGCTTAGATTTCTGGTCGGACAAATTTAATGATTTTATCCAAATTCTACCAATAATTAAAAAAAAAATTAAATCAATATTTCTTTAGTATAACGATTCTATAGAAGATATTTATCATTAAACGGTTTAAAAATAATTTTTATTTTGCTGCATATTTATTCATCCCAAGTACGTTATACTACGATTTTTTTTTTCACAACAATACTTCGTCTATCCAATTTTGGATGTACGAGACCTATGTATTGCGTTATTTTCGATATTTAGTTGGATAGTTTTATGTGAAATATAAAACCGTTGGGAGTTCTTTAGGGAATTTAGTCTCATCAATTGAAAAATATTCCACTAAATACGTTAAAATGAAACTGCAGTGCATCAACAAAAGATCGCCTCAATATTGTAAATTTAAGAAGAAACTAGCCAATTAGTTATCGAATATAACATCATCAAATTCTTTTTCTTCCCAAAAATGGTAAAATATTGTTTGCCCTAAAATATTTTATTAATTGCCTATTCATATTACATAAAAGTTGTTTCCCATTTTTTCTTTATTGACAAATCTAATTTCAAGATAAGTACCTTGTTAACTTTTATGAATATAAAAAAAACTTATATTAACAGTGTTAATAAAACTTCTCTCTTAAATCATATTTTTAATTAAAATTAATTAAGTTCTTAATACTCGGAGAAAAATAATGAAAGGTCACAAGTCGATAAGTATATAAGAAAGAAGAAAAGAGATCACAGAGAGTTTAAAAGCCTAAAAGTATAGCGACAGAAATATGCTCTGATGCTTACTTGATATACCACTATCAAAAAAATTTTAATATTTTAGTTCAGGTTAGTTTAGACTATTTTGCTAGTTGCGTTAGTTAAGTAAGAAGCAGTTGACTTCATGGTCTCCATAGTTTAGCTGCCTCAGAATAAAGAACAAATTGTGTTTTGTGTTTTTTCCTACAACCGCTTACTTTTTTAATGTGAAAGCTACATTTTATATAAAAAAAGCACAAATATCCCTTCTTGTGTTTTCGTGATCAATATTCTCTCTGCGTACGCAGAGACGAGTAAATATATGGTTGAACATAAAATTTTTCCTACATTTGCAATAAAAAAATCAGGATTAATATTGAAAGCCGGACCATGCCGGGAAATAGGATTTTCTGATGCTTTTAGGAGCGTTTATATATGATAATACCGAGCTATATACCGCAGTGCTGGATGGACGACTCCCCACGCTATCATTGGAGGGCTGCCAAAAAGGAACGATCGGAAATTATTTAATGCTTCGCACACTACCAATTTAATGAGGATTTTCATTCATTCAGTTGCTTGCCAGCAACCGAAGAGGATGGATTAAGATCATGAAGAAAGAAGAAAGAAGAAAGGAGAAAGAAGAAAGGAGAAAGGAGAAAGGAGAAAGGAGAAAGGAGAAAGGAGAAAGGAGAACGAAGAAAGGAGAAAGGAGAAAGGAGAAAGGAGAAAGGAGAAAGGAGAAAGGAGAAAGGAGAAAGGAGAAAGGAGAAAGGAGAAAGGAGAAAGGAGAAAGGAGAAAGGAGAAAGGAGAAAGGAGAAAGGAGAAAGGAGAAAGGAGAAAGGAGAAAGGAGAAAGGAGAAAGGAGAAAGGAGAAAGGAGAAAGGAGAAAGGAGAAAGGAGAAAGGAGAAAGGAGAAAGGAGAAAGGAGAAAGGAGAAAGGAGAAAGGAGAAAGGAGAAAGGAGAAAGGAGAAAGGAGAAAGGAGAAAGGAGAAAGGAGAAAGGAGAAAGGAGAAAGGAGAAAGGAGAAAGGAGAAAGGAGAAAGGAGAAAGGAGAAAGGAGAAAGGAGAAAGGAGAAAGGAGAAAGGAGAAAAGGAGAAAGGAGAAAGGAGAAAGGAGAAAGGAGAAAGGAGAAAGGAGAAAGGAGAAAGGAGAAAGGAGAAAGGAGACAGGAGACAGGAGAAAGGAGACAGGAGAAAGGAGACAGGAGAAAGGAGACAGGAGAAAGGAGACAGGAGAAAGGAGACAGGAGAAAGAAGACAGGAGAAAGGAGAAAGAAGAAAGAAGACAGAAGAAAGAAGAAAGAAGAAAGAAGAAAGAAGAAAGAAGAAAGAAGAAAGAAGAAAGAAGAAAGAAGAAAGAAGAAAGAAGAAAGAAGAAAGAAGAAAGAAGAAAGAAGAAAGAAGAAAGAAGAAAGAAGAAAGAAGAAAGAAGAAAGAAGAAAGAAGAAAGAAGAAAGAAGAAAGAAGAAAGAAGAAAGAAGAAAGAAGAAAGAAGAAAGAAGAAAGAAGAAAGAAGAAAGAAGAAAGAAGAAAGAAGAAAGAAGAAAGAAGAAAGAAGAAAGAAGAAAGAAGAAAGAAGAAAGAAGAAAGAAGAAAGAAGAAAGAAGAAGAAGAAGAAAGAAGAAAGAAGAAAGAAGAAAGAAGAAAGAAGAAGAAGAAGAAAGAAGAAAGAAGAAAGAAGAAAGAAGAAAGAAGAGAAGAAAGAAGAAAGAAGAAAGAAGAAAGAAGAAAGAAGAAAGAAGAAAGAAGAAAGAAGAAAGAAGAAAGAAGAAAGAAGAAAGAAGAAAGAAGAAAGAAGAAAGAAGAAAGAAGAGGAAAGAAGAAAAAAGAAAGAAAATAGTAACGTGACGCAGTTTCAGATGGGGCAAATCCCTGCTAGGCGGCGTTGATTACTAGGGTGCATATGAACCTAGGGTGAGAACATAATTTCAAAAGGTAACATAACCTAGAGGAAAGGAAAAAAACGAGAAGATCAAACAAAAAAAAGGACATAAGCGTCGACTCTGCAATTTCACTAGATAATATTACTGAGACACTATATTCCTCAACGAAGTCATTAAGAAGGTAGAAATCCGAGAATATATTAGAAGAATGAAGACTGCGAGACCATGATGTAGATCCGACTGAGAAATTCTCCAACGGGTTGCATCATTGATGCCTAGGAAGCAAGTTCCTAGGTCTGGAACTAGGGGCGTAAGCCTCTAGGACTATAACTTCATTTTTTATGCGAGAGACGAAATATGAAGAGGAGAGAAGAAAACCTTACATTGTATGTGAAATGTAAGGCAGTGCGAAGCAATTGGTGCACAGGCACCGGTAGTGGCAACACTGCTCCTGTGATAACTGAAGGTTTGAAAAGGTTTCGACCCAGAAACCGAAGGACACTAACAGCGAATTTCAGTTGATTTTAGTTTCACTACAGTTTTCGGAAATATAATCGTGAGGGGGTGTTTTAGCTGGTAGCAATTCGGTACTATCTTTACAATTCCTGTTGGTGTCTATGCAAGATTTCCCCAATTCAATGTTCTGTACGTTCTCAACATGGATATAGAGTCCAAACGGAATGCTCGGGGTACCTGCCGGACCTGACCTAGCATTGTAGGTGAAGCAAAACTTGTGTGTATATAGTATTTCAACTTCTTATTGTTTTCCTTACATCCTAACTCTAGTGAAAGACACTGTCGGGGACCCTTATAAGAACAGGCTGTGTGGGTTTCATTCCTTATATCCTACCGCTATTAGTCGATATTGCTGAGCACCCGATAAGAACGGGCAATATCGTTCTATCGTATTGACACTGTCGAGGACCCTTATAAGAACAGACAGTGTTCGCTTCTTTCCTTATATCCTACCGCCAATAGTCCATATTGCCGAGCACCCGATAAAAACGGGCAATGTCGTTCTATGCTATTGACACTGTCGAGGACCCTTATAAGAACAGACAGTGTTCGCTTCTTTCCTTATATCCTACCGCCAATAGTTCATATTGCCGAGCACTTGATAAGAACTGGCATTGTTAGTCTATCCTACTGACACTGTCGAAGACCCTTATAGGAACAGAAAGTGTCGTTTCTTTTTTTATATCGTACCGCCCCATATATACACAAGTATTAGATGCTGTCAGTTTTATTTAGTTCCGTAATAGTCAGAAACGTGTTTATCGACATGTGCTCACCGATGTTGTCATTAAGGGCACTATCAAAATATATATAATAATTGGAATAGTAGTTTGTTATATATGTAATACTCCTTTCAGGCAGAGAATATGAAAAATATATATACAAACAGTTTATTCCCTGCAAATATCACTCTGGTCCTCTCTTCATACGCGTTTCGATCACCTCATGAAATAAACTGTTTGTGTATATATTTTTCATATTCTCTGTCTGAAAGGAGAATTACATATATAACAAACTATTTAAATACGGCAGAAAGATTTCTTTATTTCTTACTGAAATTTTGATTTTTTAAAACCTGGAATAGTATTACATTTTTTAACTTTTTACATTACATTTTCTTAATATTAAACACGAAAAGGAAAAATTAATTTAGGATCTGATCTAAACTTATGTGTGACTCCGAATACAATTCGCCAACATAATATTCATTATAAGTGCGGTACTGAAGCAGTACAGCATTGTATTCCTGGAAGAAATATATGAAATTGATACCTGTCTCCGAGAAAATCTGAGAGGTTAGACGAGCAAGACCATCCTCATCTTCTCCCACAGTTAGACAGCGCTAAAAGCACCTACATGTTATTACATAAAATCACAATTAAAAGGTTTGAAAATTTCTTTGATACCTTACTGTTCTCACATAACACACAAGTTTATTCTTGCGTGTATATTAGTACACAAGAGTATCAGCGGTAATGAAAAAACAAACCAGTTTGTAAAACAAGGGTTTGCAATAATACAATAAATGTCGTATTATTTGATCAAAACCGATTAGTAAAACTTCTACTGGGGGATAAACCATTAACAATAAGATCTTCGAAACCCCTCTGCGGGACACAGACAAACTATTGCTAAGCAAATCATTTGGTAAATTAAGTTGTGATGACAACAAATTTAGCTTGTCGCTAAATTGATAATCGGCCATACTTAGATACACTAGGCATTTAAAATGAAGAAGTATCTTGTAGACTATGTAACAAAGAGGATAAAACCTAACCTACTGGAGACACCTTCAAAGATCATCACTCTCGAAGTCCTCTTCGTAAGCGACAACTTAGTGAACAAGCTTGTACACCTAATTGAGACAACTAACCTATTCACATGGTACAAATACGAGAGTAACACAATAAGCCTTTAAGTTGCAGTGTAATGCAGTGTATGTCATATAATCAATTAATGAAAATCTTAAGTTTTTTTTTTTATTAAACTGGAAGGTTTATTCTAAATTCGAATTACTAAATACAGGTATTTTTTAAATATTGACTTAGAATTAAATTGTTTTACTTAAATTTAAGTTAAAAACCTTTTAGAAATCATGTAGACTTACTATTAATAAATACACCACAATATTGCTAGGTAAGGTAAACTTATATTAAACTTACTTGAATTATATTCCACCGCAAAACTGCTTTTAATATCAATATGAGCATTTGGATCCATTGAGAATTGGAAAGGCGGTCCATTCCCTAATGCATAATCATCTCTGTCAAATGCATAAACTTCAATAATTTTTCTTGGTGAAACATTTTCCATAACAACTGGTTTATAGTCTTTCAGAAATATTGGTGCATTATCATTTATATCTTGCACAATAACATTTAAAGTAGCTGTTGATGTCCTTGGAGGAACACCATCATCTATTCCTAAGATGATTATTTCATGGTGTTGAATATCTTCTCTATCCAATTGTCTTTGAATACTTACTACTCCTTGTTGATTAATTGAAAATAGTCTCTTTCTGTTTGAACTTTTATCTATAGCGTATGATACTTTGCTGTCACCCTTTTGATCTAGGTCAGTAGCCTTTAAACAAATTATTTAGTTTTTAATACATCCATGCTTTAACTCATTATTAGTCAACAATTAAAATTATTACTATTATCTATTATGTAAATGCTGTGTAAATATGAGACATTAATGAGAAAAATACTTATTTTAATTCTCGTGGAGTATTCTAAAGGTGTCGAAAAATCTTTAACAAATTACTTAGATAATATCAGATAATGCGAAATTATTTGTTTCTCGTAAGTGCATGTGTCATCAAATTGTAAATATATCAATATGAAAAGAGTATGTAATTGATACATGCCTAAGTTACAATGGAGAAAATATATCAATAGATAAAGTTTAATGGAACTGTTCAAGATTTATGAGAAGAGATTGTTCATCTTTTGGAAGTTTAAGGAAGCGAATTACTTTTATTTCTTAATATAAACGACCTACAATAAAATGGCAAAATTTATTGATATAATATTGCCACCGCAACACTAATTAAACTTTTGTTGCGACCACTAAATAATCTTGTTTCACAATCGCCAAAATAACCGATATAAAATTTATTTATTATTTGAAATAAGCATATTTTTATCTTTGGTGCAACTTTTTGTAACGCTTTTTAATATAACATTAAGTAACATACAAATAAAAATAATATGAAATGGTCTATTTCGAAAATAAAGTAATAAAAGACAATTGCGACAGCCTGCAAAGAGGAGTCGGCAAAATAATATCTATTTCCTCATTCATTAATAATTTAAAATCTTATGATTCACAGGAGAAATACTTGATTTGAGCTTTTATAATTTTTTATGTATTTGCATTGAAATTATGAAGTTCATTCTTGAGCTGCATTACCTTAGACATAATAACTAAATTAAGAAATGTCTTAAATGTAATATTTTTATTACTATGTAGTTTTAAATATCGTAAATAACTATTGAAAATCTCATTGGAAGTTCCAACAAAAACAAAATTTTCTGACATACAAAAAAGAGCATCTCGTTCAGTAGACTAAATTCCTCTACCCTTATGTAATTTAATCGAAATATGGAATTCAAATGTCCCTATTAGGTCAGAGTTTTCCGTAAATCCGCGGAAATGATCTCAAAAACGCCTTAGTTGGCCCTTTCTTGAAATGAATGGTCATTTTGACAACTCAAATTATTTTTATCAAAGTAATTTCATACCTGGACTCCCCCAAGTACTTAGATACACTGAATTCGAATGCCGGGTCCAAATCACCACATTAGGTGAGTGTTCTCCGCATATCGAGAAAATGATCCTAAAACGTTATTTTTTTTTTATTGAATGGTAATTCTGGCATCTTGAATTACTCCGATTAAGTTAACTTTGTATTTGTATACCATCAAAAAAAAAATGTGAATTACCTGGTTCACATTTGGTGAATTTTTGACCTTGAAAAAGGTGCAACAAAATAAACCTAATAAAGAAGTTCAAGTGAATTAAAATTGTTTTTTTTTGGTAGTCTGAAGATACTTTAATAACATTATTCTGTTTTAATTCCATCAATAGTCTGATTGCCGATCATGACTTGAGGTAAACGTAATTTGATATTCTCATCCACCGCTGACACCCGTATTAACTTTTTTAGTTTTTTAATCATTTTCTTAGTGTATTCCTTATTATCGTTTCTGTTTTTTTCTTCTTTCCTTTTGTCTCAATCTTTATACACAAAATAAAGGCACATTACTCCTGTGTTTTATATGGGGAGTCAATTTCGAAGTGCTAAGCCTTATGACATTTAAGAACTTTATTTTTGCTCACAGATAACTGATACTAAATATGGCCCAATCTAATGTAGGTAGTACAACGTTGATTATTTA
Source organism: Diaprepes abbreviatus (assembly GCA_034092305.1). Lineage (NCBI taxonomy): Eukaryota > Metazoa > Arthropoda > Insecta > Coleoptera > Curculionidae > Diaprepes > Diaprepes abbreviatus. Next base: position 2,636,784 of record JASJET010000107.1, read on the forward strand.
AAGTTCGGTTTCATTTCATCATTGATGGACAAACACCTGTCCATGTGCCTTGTATGTAACACAGTCTGAGGCAATGACGCTATGACGCCATCCTAGTTGGAGGATCCTTGGAGAAGGTGTGACCCTGATAAAATAGGTAAAAATTTCAAGTATTTTTAAACATTGAACGAAACACTTCAAAAGGAACCTACTGGGAACAGTATGTTATCTTCAACGTAAAAAAAAAGAACTTGATGGTTTGCAGGCGTCTTGCAATATCTGTATACCGAGGGCAAGACTATCAAAGTCCCATAATATCGGGGAAGAGCAACATGTATATACACGTAAAAGAATCCGTTTGTACAAGGACGTATTGATGATATGAGTCATGATGTTGAAAGCTTGTTTTGAAGTTATATGAAAACGACCCAGATTCTCATAAAACTGGACGAGTCAACTTTATCTGGTAATGAGGCTCTGTTATTGCTATATATTCTTTTTTTATGGACCAAAAAGCTCTTTGCGAGAGAACAGACAATAAAGGCGAATCAATATGCAATCTTCTAAGAGGCTATTTTATTGAAAAAGCGGTTCCTTTATATTATATTCAAATATTAGTAGTAATAGTCATGGTTAGGCTTTGCTGTGATTCCATAAACCATTTTAAACAAAATGTACCCGAAGTGTTGGCAATTTATTGCGTTATCTATAGAAAATATTCAGTAGCTAGAAATCTAAGTGACATACGTCAATATCTATTTAATTCCACATCAATGCAGTTGTTTTCAGAGTTACATAAAAACTTCTTTGCGGTTTTTTACTCAGGCTTCTACCTATAGATTCCTTATAGATAATTTGAGAGTGCCTTATTAAGAGAGTGATCTCAGTGCTTCTAACTACGATTTTTATAGAGAAAAAAATGGGAAAGCAAAATTATTGATGGGTCAGCCCATCACGTAGGTAGTCAAAGACATGCTGATGGGTTGCTGTTGCGTTATGTGAGTTTCTGGTTAATGATTAAATTTGCCTTGTCAAAATATGGAGTATTGATATTTTTTTAGAAAAAATTGAAGAATTTTGCAATTTAAATCTCGGTATAAATGTGTTTCTTACAAAAAATGGAGCATTTAAAATTATTCTTGATATTTTGTTTCGAAAGCTTTCACTTGTCTTGACTTACTGATCTAGGTGGGAGTACCATAAGATATAATTGATCGGAGAAAAACCTTGGTAAAAATTAGTTTTATTTTGAAATTACGTCTACTATTCTTATTGATAAAAGACTATACTGTGCAGAGACTTGATTTTAAGTTCTTTTAGTAAAATAATGTTACAGACTTCGTTGAGAAATCATAGATATTTTGCCTCAATGTTCCATTGGAGGTTATGGTAATATGACTAAATGTAACTTATCTGAATTTATTTTGATTTTTCAATCGTACGTCCATCTCTCAATTTTTTCTATACATTTTTGTTAACGTAACCTTACAATGCGAAATTTAGAAGACAAAGCCGCTGTCGTAGTATCATCGGCAAAGAAATAGAGCCGCGTTAATCTATCCTTTGGAGTGTCACTATTATATAAATTAAAAAGATTTGGAGACAAAGGAGAGTCACAGGGAACTACAGCCTTATTGTTCTAACTTTTAACCTATATTAATATAAGTAATTAACAACGCCCAACCTTATTGATTTAACCACCATATCGTTATGCCAAACTTTATCAAGAGCTAAACTTATGTCTAAGAATATCATTCCAATGCTAAATTTTCTGTTGAAGCCACTGGTTATGTCAATGGCCAGCCTAGTCGTCTGATAAATGCAGCTATGGTTTGCTCGAAAGACAAATTGTTCCGAGTGGCGAATATCTCTGTCGAAGAGTCGTTTATACGGTTTAGTATAATATACTCGATCATCTCCCCAGACTGAAATGCAGACTAACTGGTGTGTAAGAATTTAGCAGGTTAGAATTTTTGCATTGCTTGCAAATAACTATGTCTTTAGCCACTTTCCAGTATGAAAGAAAGTGACAGAATTGAAACATGTAGCCCCATTTGGGGCTTCTTTCAGTGCCATATCAGGCAGGCTGTTGAAACCCAGCGTCTTCTTAATGTTTAGCATAGATATGAAACTTTTAGTCTCTGCAAGTTCTATGAAAGGGATTTCATTAATAAATATTGGCATGATTTGGCATATTTGTACTGTTCTATCAACATTTCCTTTGTATGATTCACGCTGGGATTGAGATCCAATTGATAGAATTCCTTTTCAAATCCGTCAACTGTGTCTTGAGGTTCTATTAAATTTGTTTTAGTATTGTCTCTAAGAAAAGGAAGAGATTGTTTGGACCACCTTGTTCGACGTCTAGTCATTTTATAAAGACTTCCGTTTTGGATTTGCAAAAACTCAACCTTATTTTCCCAGCGCCGATTGTATAAAAAGAGCAGCTCATTCCTGATGTTCTCAGTTGCCGGATTGGTCAGACTTTTGACGCAAGGATCACCAATTCCGTAAGCTCTGCTCTTTTTGTGCGTATTATTTCTCTTAAATTCTGAAGGATTTCACCGTATTTTGACAACTTGAATACTTTTGGGATAGAAACTTTGGTGAAGGCTTCACTAATTTTAAAGATGATGCCTTTTTCTGCTGTTTCCAACAAATGAATTTCTACTGAGTATTGCGCTCCCTCCAGAATGTTTTTAAATTTAACCCTATTAGTGAAAGTTTTATTAGTTAAATTCTCACTTTGCGCCTTAGGATCACTATACTCAATGGTTACGGGCAGATGGTCCAACGTCATCTTATACAGAACAGTCTGGACAATCTTTGCCCGGAAAATCTTCAGGATCACCAGCAGGTAGACACGAGCTAGATGAGTCGGTTCATCTGGCGTTATAATTCAAATATTTTCTCATGTTAACTATTCTCAAGAACAAAGCGCTTAGTATTGGTGCTCCTGGCATCCCAATGGTGGTATATGGCGTTAAGTTCATCTTCTATAAGGACTTACTGGGTAACATTAGATAAATTTCTTAAATTTTGGACAGTATAGATTGTTACAGGGCTTGATCCAAAAATGAGGCTTCTATGCTTAAATATGATTCTAATAAAAGTACCTTCACTGTGATTTTCATAACTTGGAACTGTATGTTTCTGGACAAGTATCATCGTGCCTTCAAACAGCCTAATAGCACTGTCAATACTGAATACAGTAAAGTTTGGTCACAAATCGCGCTTCCTTGAACCAGGTTTCCTAAATCAAGCAAGCATCATCTCCGTGTCTTTCCGTGAAGCTGATAATCTCCAAATGCTTGTTTTTAATGAAATTGACATTCACCGAGGCAATCCCTAAGTATAAAGGATTTGTCATCGGTTATTTATTTTGTTTCTTGTTATTTATTAAAATAAAATAGTTCAAGAATAACTTGAATTATTAAAAAAAAATTATTAAAGGTCAAAATTGATTACTGTAAATTTTGACAAAAATTAGCTAGTTGAGGAATAGAGGAATTAATATTGTTGAGGGTTTCCAACTGGCTATTGATTTAAGATATCTACACAAACTGTGCTTTTAAAGGTGAAGATTTTTCAGTATTAAATGCTTCAGTTGATCTCGTATGTTTAGGATAACCTAGTGGTAATTGTCCCTGTCTCAAATCACATTGATATGTGAAATTTAACTTTGGGGGTTAAAAGGTAATGTTTTCGCGCATTCACTACTCAGGCGTAAATCAAGTAATTCACATCTCTTCTTAATAGTATCAAATCACAAAGTTAATCTGGGCATTTAAAGTTGTCAGAATTAGCATTCAATCTGAAATATGGCCATTTTCCGTGTTTTTTTTTAACTCTTTTTGCATTTTTCAGAGAACTTTAACCTGATGAGGCAATTTAGTCTTCGATTCGGATTCAGCAAATATGAGAATATAAAAATAGGAGGGGCTGGGGTAAAAATTACTCTGATATGAGTAATATAAGTTGTCAGAATTACCATTCAATCCGAGAAATAGCCATTTATGGCTTATTTGTATCATTATCGCGGATTTGCGGAAACCCCTGCCCTGACAGAGCCATTTGGATACTGGATTTGGATTCACTGTGTCAAATTATATGAACATAGTATAGTATAGTCTACCGGAAAACATACTTTTTTTTTGTGCGCACTTGTTATTTGTAGTTACTTATGCTGTCATTTTCAGAAATATTAAGTGAGATCACTTTTCTTTGTTATATCGTAGTTTTATTTAGTGATTCTCATTTATTTGTAATTTAATAACTACGAAACCTATAAACGCTTATTCTCAGAAACTTCTACAAGGCTAATTCTTAATGAAAACTTAATATTCAGGGACCTTCATTGTCAACGTAAAGTTTACAATATTGTAAAGTTGTGTCGTTGGTAACGATAATTTAATTGCTCCTATCTTGAAGTGTCAATTTACTTTAATGGATGATCCTTTATCTATACATAATAGTTGGATTATTTAATATATATTGGCATGCCGTTGAATACGATTCAAATATATACTGTTCTCCTTTAGGGACTCAATCAGTAGAAAATCAATTATAACTTAGTCCCTTCAATTTACTCCTTTACTAAATTATTGCCCATCGTAGTCTCTAATGTAAATATTTGTAAAAGGCTTTAAATATAAAGGAGTTTCAGAAAATATTTGATAAGATGGTGATAACAGATTTCCTTGTTTTTCTCTGGTAACGTCGCAAGTTTATGAAATAAAACATAGTTGTATGTAATATTTTTTACTGTGTTGGTGAAATTGTGAACACAGGGTCACAAAATGATATCGAGGTGGAGCATCTTTGAACTCAGTTGACCTTAATGTTTTGGGTGGTGTCCATATGACCCCAGCGTGTCTGGGTCAAGGTCAAACACCCTAATTCAAACGATATAATTTTTTTGACCCAGGATTCTGAAAGAACAGGAAATTTTACATCCAGATGTGCTTCGACTTTTTAGTCAAAGTAACCTCCGGAGGTCATTTAAAGGTCATCTGGAGAGAGGGATGGGTCTCTAATCAGTTGACTTTTATGTTTTCGAGGTAGCTGATCACGATTCCGGTGTCTTATAATCTCAGCATGTCTGGATCAAGGTCAAATAAAGGTTAAACTCCGTTATTTGGATGCTATAATTATTTTGACCTCCTGGATTCTATTTGTGTGTGAAGATTCGTGTATGTTGGTGGTGTGTATGTCCATGTGTGAATTCGTATGTATCTGTCAGTTTATTTAGGTGCTGTGTTTGTCTGTATCTGGATGTGTTTGTGTCTGTTTATCTCTATGGGTGTATGTGTGTGCTGTGTGTGTGCCTGTATGTGGATCTCTGTTAATTCACGTGAGCCTGTGTGTTTCCCAGTATGTATGTGTGTGCCTGTGTATCTCTATATGCGTGTTTGGGTACTGTGTATGTCTGTATGGATTCGTGTATGTCTATGTGTACCTGTGTGTGCATTTGTGCTGATTCCGGTCATTTTTGAAGGTTTTTTCTGGCGTTATAGAAAGAACCACGGGTGTTGAAGTAATTATGATTCAAAATTTGAGTTTAGATGTTATATAGATATACTGCTCAGGTCGAAAAAATGGAATTCTTTTTAGTGGAGTTGTGTAGTGGATTCGTACACACAATACAAATCGAAAATTCATGTACAGCGTGTTCTTTTGTTTGCAAAAGATTTACGAAAGGATTTTTTTGTGTATATTTGATGTGTCGCTTGTCAAAGACCAGCAATAGTCTGACATCATGTTCACATCTCAAAGACCTTGATATCTTCTCTTAAAATTTTTCAAGTCTTGGTGAAATCTCTTACCCTGCCCCTCAATGAAGTTCCACAGATATTTACGGAAGTAATCAATGTGGGAATGGAGGAAATGGATCTTAAATCCATTAAATATGCCAACTATCGGTAATTTTCCAACAAAATTTTTTTTTCAATTTCTTAGAAATTATTTCAAGCTGCTCTCTCATTAGTTATTCTCATTTGAAATTGGTAATTTTTCATCAGTTTTCTTATTTGAGTGCCAACGAAAACACCTTCATTGATTTTCGCTTCGGAAGTATTGGGACATTTCTCCTATATGAAAGCATCACTTTTCGATACCCTCATAAGCTGTTGAAATAAGCCGAGTTCGATATGTAAAGATAGAAGGATGACTTTATGCCTAGGAATGAGACTCTCTTGAACAACGTTCATAGATCCCTGTATCGTAACACATTTCTGTATGCCTGCCATAACGGCTTGATTCCTTCTCCCAGGGACTTCGTCGGTGACCCGTTGCTCACCATCACCACGTAGAGGTACCCTGAGGACAGGCATAAGGAAACGGCTGTTCACGATGTCCCGTCGTATAGAATATTATGTAAGTAATGAATCTTGGCCTCTGATTGACCTGGAAAATGACTCTGTTGGTCTAATCTAAGGTCATCCGTTAAGATATAGTCTTCACCACACGTGGTTGCGTGAGGCCAATGAGGTATTTTTCTAATTTTGAAATGGGCAAGTTTTAAGCATTGAAAAATTAATCAGAGGGGTATTTTGCTATCAGTTTTTGGAAGTTTGTAGATTCCTTTGAACTTTTGCTGGATTTTTTCCGTGGTATACTTTTTATTTGGCATCCGGTTCTATGGATGAGTTCATGATTTTGGATTTTTTCGAGATATTTGGTGGGATTCCTTGGCACAGGCCTTTCTTATAAGATGTTTTTCATTTTTGTTGTTTTGAGTTTTCGGTACCTATGACAACGGTTTTATTGTCTTAATTGGCAATATTCGAATGCAGTGATTTTTGTTCAAGTTGTAAGTTTTGGTCTACTAAGGCTCGGTTTGAGAGAAGTCAATGTTCTGAGAATTCTTGACATATCTTTTTTTCTTCGATAGGAATATTTCTTTGGAGCTAATTTATCTGCTTTATCTGTTTTAGATAATTGGTGGTTGAATGTTTTGCAAAATTGCTAGCAAGCACGAAAAGAAAATGTCAAATGAGATTTCGGTGAAACATCTGCGAATTTCTACAAAACAAACGAACGGAAATTCTCCCGAATTAAACTTTTTTTAAATTTTAGGTACGGAATATATCACCCCTAAAACTCACCCATATCAATTTGGAAGGAAGTCAAACAATATTAATAATTTTATCTGTCATATTTAAGTGCTATATATTGAATTTTACTTCACCAATTTCGACCAAAATAATACGAGACTACCGTAGCAACTTCCTGGACATAACGTAAAAATATTATTCAAATCAATGGAGCCGTCCCGAAGTATCTGGAATATATACAGGGTGTCCGGTAAGTACTTCCTAATTTCTCGGAATCATACAGGGGAGGTCAAAATAACAATAATTTGTCACAGAAAAAAATTACTACAGTGCTCCTTAATGAAGATACAGAGCCCTAAAGGGGTACCCAGCGGTTTACCTTATCAGGTCTAAGTTTTGAACCAAATTTATGATTTAATGAAATTTTAATATCTTATAGAGATACTACAGTGGATGTTTTAGATCATCAGAGAAGTTAAGAACTGACTTGCAGCCATATTCGTTCGGCCTAATTTTTGACAGGTGTCATTTTGCAGAGTTGAAAACTGATTTTTTTAAAAAAACTTTGATCATTCTGTAACGAAGTTACTATATTTTTGGGTATGATTATGTTCGCCGGGATTTTATTTATTTATTTAACATCCGAAAAATCTGATTCTTGCGGGAAAAGATTGCTTAAAGTTTCAATATTACCGACGTATAATTGGATTTACCGCGCTATGCCGGGAAATATCATTTACCGAGATTTTAAGAGCATCCGACCATAGTAATCGCGCGCCGCATACAGCAGTATCGTATGCGCGATCACCACATACTGTCACACGTCAGCGTAGTGGGAGCTCGGTCCGTCTATTTAAGCCAGAGCAGACCATTATTTCGCGGAGAACTACACGTTCTCCACCCGGGTTAACAGTCTAAACGGACTGGACTGGGTCACCTGCCGGGCCGCTACTTCCTGGTCTAGCAATGTAGGGGAGGCTAGGCTTGTGTGTATATGGTGTTTTACCATACACTTTCTTCCTTACGTCCTACCCCTCTAATGGCCAGCATTGCCGAGGACCCTTATAAGAACGGGCAATGTTGTGTCATCCTACCTTCACTGCCGAGGACCCTTATAAGAACGGGCAATGTCGTTCCATCCTGCTGACGCTGTCGAGGACCCTTATAAGAACGGGCAGCGTCAGTTTCTTTCTTTCCTTCCTATCGTCGCCGATACACACACGCACTAAATGCCGTCAATATTATCTTTGTTTCCGTATTGACCAGGAATGTGTTTTACCGCCAGGTGCCCTCCGATGTCCGTTGACCAGGGCGCTAAACAACTGCCGCCCCGACGCTTGTCGCCGCCGCCGTGTGTAGAGATCACCGTCGCCGTGTAGAGAAGCCGCCTATCGCCGATCGATGCCGGATTATTGTTACCGCGTATACCGCCGTCGGTCGAATTTTAAAACGAAGCTCCGTGAACCGTGAATGCGGATTTTAAATACGAGGCGCGTAATTTGCGTACAAGCCGTCGTGAATAGCGTCGCAACCGTATACTACGAGGTACGTGAATAGCGTCGTGAATGATACCGCCGGGTTACCGTCTTCAGCGCAACCGAACAGTATGAGCTACCGTGAACAGCTCTCTAAACATACTCTTGCCCTCCAGACCGTTTTATTTGTTTACATTATTGTCCATCTTAGATTGTAAGTTAGTTTTAGGCCATATATAAAAGAATGGAATACAGGATACAGGAAGTTTTATAACCGTTTGTTTCATTACCTAGTCCCATTTTTAACATTACAGATAATTGGCAGCCGGCAGCTAGCACTAATACACGCAATTGACCCCTGGCTTGCCGTTTCTCCACTGTAACAAGCTGCCCGGTGCATTAGTGGGCCCTCGACCACATGAATCCCGAGGGTGGCACCCGAGAACCGACCACTGAGTGGATGCTTTGACCTTCAGGCAGTCAAACCGTTGATCAGTTGAGAGAGCAGGGATATCCCGAATATAAGTAGATACCGCCGTCCCGATACCCCTGCGCTGAACATTTGACCGATGACTGTCTGCACGAGAAATATCCACTGACCGATGTTCCGCTGCCGTGAACGAAGTAGATCCCTAGAGCACGACCTGCTTCCCGCTTCCCCGCCTATACAGAATCGCTTCACAATTCTTCTTTAAAAAAGGTACTCTTAATTTATTTCGATAAAACTTCAGGTTTTCGAGATAAATCGGTATTTATGCGAAAAATTCAAAAGTTACTAATGCCAAATACAAGCAGGTAAACTGCTTTAATTTATGAACAAGCGCTGTCTTACTCTTCGAAGGGAAGAAGTTATGCTGAAAAAGTTCCAGCTCAGAAGTTGTCAAATCTAGAAATCTTTCGAGGCTCAATTAATTTATGATGTTATTAAAATGCAAAAAGAGGGAAAACGTTTAAATGTTATTTGGGCAAATCTTCAATATGACCTCCACGTACTTCAATACATTTTCTTATTCTTTGAATATTTTGCCGTTGCACTGCAAATAATATTCCGGTATTATTCCGGACTTCGTTATAATGGTGTGCTATTCTCGATAGTCAATCCATCGAGAGTCAAAAACGTTAGTTATGTGTTGACGTACTGTACAGTTAAAATGAGGTGGAACACCATTATACATGTACCACATTTGCATTATTCTATCACATGAATGACGTCTTCCAATAAATTATTTAAATTTTGCTGCAAAAATTTTAAATAAATCTCACCATTGAGTCTTCCTTTCAAAACAAATAGACCTATGATGATGCCAGCTCAAACATTTACAATAAAACTTTGTTGGTGTTTGTTTTGAATTATAACATACGGGTTTTCATTATCCGAAAAAAGTAAATTCTGTGAGTTTATTATGACATCTCTGGTAAAACCGGCCTCATCGGTAAACAAAATTTAGATTTAGGTTATGTTGTTGTATAAACCAATTAGAGTATTGAAATTTTGCGGTATGATCATTTGGCGACATACGTGGTACGGGTGAAGTAACTGTTCTGTTAGAGTTTCATGTATATATATTCATTTTGTAACATTGTTTTCTGTCGTGAGTTTTCTTATGCAGTTTGAAGGGTTGTCAGCAATATCTTGTAAAATTTGTTCTTCTACGTGATGGTCTCGTGCTCTCCTGAAAGGGCCCTCACCATCACGTCGCGGCAAAAATGACCTTGAATAAAACATATCAAAATTTGATTCGTTACCACTAATAATTATTTTCTAATCAAATTTTACCTGTTATCCTTAGGCTTCGATCAACCCTTTGATTAGCTTTGGCCTTGGCAATATTAGAGTTGGAAATCTTTCAGCATAAAGTATTCTTGCTTTCGAAGAATTTGTTGGCACTTAACCATAAATTAAATGCATATCAGCATATTCTGCGCAAGGATATTCATCCATTTTTAAAATTATTTTTACTTGATGACGGTTTTGACAAGTTGCTTCAATAGTAATTTATTATGTAGGTATTAACAATAAAAATCTGTTTTTACCTGTTTGTATTTAGCATTAGTAACTTTGAGTGTTTCGCATATAAACCGATTTATCTCGGAAACCACCAGTTTTATCGAATTAAATTAAAATTACCTTTTTTGAGAAAGGTATTTAAAAAATCAGATTTGAGATTTGTAAAATGACACTTGTCAAAAATTAGGCCCAACGAGTGTGGCTGTAAGTCCGTTCTTGACTTCTCATGATTTAATGAGTCTTTATGACCTTTCGCTCGTTTATTTTCTTATAAGAAAGTCCTAAAGTACAATTACAAAATGCTGTTAATTTTTGTTTTCAGGACTTAAGAACATGCTAACATAAAAAAAATACCAGTTTAAAATTATTTTTATGGATGTTTTCACAATGAACAAACAGTAAAAGGAAATATTTTGAATATTTTGAATTTGTAAACTGCATTTGATTAGTTATTCTGCACGGACATATGGTAATTTTCTTTTAACCAGCTTCTTATTTGTTCAAAATTTCAATCTCGACTTTGTAACATACTACAGGAAAGTTTGTAGTATCTTATTTAAGACAACTGTAATTACTTGATATATGTCAACCCTCTAGATAACTTTAGAACATAAAACAGTCGTTATTTCGCATCATTAACGTTAAAAGAGGGTCTCTGATTTAAATATAAAATTAGGCAGTTTAATTCGCACAAGTTCAGAAGTATTTTGTTTCAAATCAATATTTTTTTTTTTATTTCACAGACCAAAAGTAGTAAAGTGCTTTTTCAGTTGATTGCAAATTTTTTTCAAGTGACCGTTTCTCTCCCTGTTCGATGAACTACAAAAATCGAATTTTACACCTCACGTGCTATCGCATACAAATAAAATAAATTGATTGAAATTCGCAAAAATAGAGGCTAAAATTAAACAGACAACATAAGATAATTAATTTGTAATATACCACGAATATCGATTTATTTCTTTTTTAATGAGTTGAAATTCAAAATTGAATTTACATTGGAAAATTTAGAGTGCCCAGCCATTCTAATATGTTGAAAAAATAATGATATCGCCTTTAAAAAAGCCTAAGAAAATATAACCGTTATAGTAATTATTTAACTTTGACGAGCCAGCAAAGGCACAGATTTCCTTTGGAGGATTAAAACTTGTCGTCATTGTCATTCATACTAACCTATCTACCGGAACCGCGAATAGTTCAAAAGAAAGAGAGAGAAAGAAACTAAGTGGTTAACTGCTATCTTTATCTAACCGCACATGATTAGCTAACTAAAAGACATCACTTCCAAGTGCAATTTAGACATGAATTTCAAAAACTGTATGTCTGAATGGGAGTAACACACTTAGTAAAACGGCTATAAAAGTTCACGATCGTAATGGATCTGATTTCTAGTGAATTATAAAATCCAAAATGCTGATTGTGGTGGTTTAATGTTGTGGAAAATGTCCAGAAATCTCTACATGTGCGAACTTCCAGAGTTCGATTTTCCGAGGGTACGATTTTTTATTATTTTTTTTTAACTTCTAATGACACACATTTTCTTTTATACATATGTATTTATACTAAATAATAAATATGCAAAATATTGTTCCTCGAAAACGAATTTGATGTATGTTATATTGTAATGTAACAAATATTAATTATTTTATACTGTTTAACGCGAAGCATATTCTGCTAAAATGAGTAATTAAATAATTACTCTGCCGATAGATTTTACCCGTGAGAATGGGATAGTATATTTTTTTATTACCACCCAAGAAAGTCTAAAGGAAAAATAAATCAATTATCGTACTTAAGCATAATCTCAACTTTATTATCTGTGAGTAATTTAAATGTTTTTTTAAAAATATATAAACTCAGAATTTATGATGACATAAACTAAAGATGGAAACCATCTTTAAGATTTGTCTATAAATCTGTCGAAGAAATCTTAGTTATGTAAATAAAACCGAAGAGGGAGGTCTTACATATAGTATACGGAAAACCGCTAAAATGTATTAAAATATTGAACGATTTTTCCATTATTAGGAAACAAAAGAATAATCAAATAAATCACTATAATATGATATATTGCTAGACCGAATGTAAAGAGAGTTTGTATAATGTCTGTTTTTTTTTTCTATTCACAAGAAAGAAAGAGTTAAGTACCTCTGACTACTAAAAGAGTGAATAGTTTTTCTATAAGGAAGTTATTATCGATCCCTTTTATTTATAGGAAACCTAGTTTGTTTAAGTGTTTTTTATGTAAAAAATAAGATTAAGACGCTTAAAGGCCAATTAGGGAATTAAATATCCGGTATTGAATGGCTAGCGCCCCCTACATTTCATGAATTAAATTGAAGTTTACCCGGTTCCACAGGGTGATATGGGTGCTAACGGGATTCGCGGGGTGCCGAGGAGGTAGAAGTTTGGCCTTTTAAGAAATAATAAACTTCAGTTACAACCTGGAATTCGTTAAGGTCGGTACGACTTTTAAGAACAGTGTCTTAGAAATTACGTGACGTATATTCGGCGGGAATGAAGGTTTTTCTTGTTTAGTTTTGTTGTTTATTCGATAAGTTAAGAAAATATCATGTTATTTTCCTAGGGAATTTAGCGACTTTAATACTGTTTGTTTAAGTAAAATAAATAGCCGTTATTCGCGTTTATTTTCTTTTTCCTACTTAATATCTTAGAAACCAATTTATACGTTTTATATTCTGAACTGGGTTTTACACGGCCATTAAGAGCAGTTATGTTAGTTACTTTGATATTGTTGTTCGTTTCTAATTTTAAGTTTCTCATTGTAAATAATTCGTTTTTCTATTTATTTTTGTTAATAGATTAAGTGTTTTGAGAAACTTGTTTTGTTTAATTTAATTAAAGAACTTTCACGCGAATTAACTTACGGGCGCGCTATTCTGAGAGCTTCACATTAAGAGAAGTCACCTGGCCAGTTAGACAGTAGCTTTTTCTGAGTCCACAATTTGAGAATACTGGTATTGGTAAGCCTTTGGTAACCCATAGTTGTCTTGTACTAAAAACTGCAAAAGGGGAGAAGAACGACCAAACTTCCAAAGTGCCAATGCCTTTGTAGTAATTATTTATAATTATTTAAAATAGCTACATTATTATGGGTTAGCAGTATGATTGTAGACAGAACGGCCTTACGCTATCAAAATATATTATTTACAGATGTCTACGATCAAATATTGTCACAATACTATGTAAACCAATTTAGGAAAAAAAAGATTTCAATAAAAATTAATTGTGTATTAAAGGACATTACAAAATGGATATAGGTCATAAAAGAAAATGAGTATGATTGGATGTTAAAAGAAATTAATAAATTAAAAACCGTAGCCAGGGAGAATCAAATCAGCAACATTAGAGCACCAACCAAAAAATCTGCCACCGAGCCAATCCACGGTATCGATCAAGAATATATTTCTGTTGTATAAAGTTTACTCCGGGAGGTTGAATAGTTATGTTCTCTTGGGGATCACGTGGTTCCATGCTGCGCCGATTAGAAAGAGGAGAATACAGCTTTCGCTCTTCTTTCTGCCTCATCCTATGGGAAATGCCGGAATTGGGAAAGCACGGTTTACTATTCTTTATATTTATAGTTTAACTGCCTAAGAAAAAAAAAAGAAATCCAGATAGATGACGAAAACCAGCACTTATTACAAATGCTAAGTAGTCGAAAACTCCATTACACTGATTCATTTACACCTTAGACAAATGATGTTTGAAATTCATATTTAGATTACGCTATAAGGGGGCTTGTTTTACTTCTCCAATCACTCTGTCAGACAGGGATAACAGCTACTTAGTTAGTTCTCTCTTTTCAACTACTCCCGATTCCGCGAGCTTACAAGCTAGCTCCAGTAGTACTCGTATAAGCTTCATGCTGGTAACGAATTTAGAAATTCTTGATGAGGAGCAACAAAAAATCAGTATTATAAACGATAGTCGACAAAGTGGAGGCGTCTGAACAGTAAATTTTTTAGAGCATGCTTAAGTAGGGTTAGAATTCTGAAGTATCATTTGTAAATATTAATTAAAGTGTAATAATCAATTTTGCAAATTTTAGGTGTAATATGAGTTAAATGCACATTGTTATCATAAAAAATGAATCAAGTATCATAGCAGTGCTGTAAAACGTTTTCTTATGTTATCTATAGATATATAATTACTCTAAAATTATCTGTATCCATGTTGGATACTCACTGTTGGATTTAGTGAATTACTGCTAACTTTTATTTACCATGTTTATAAACTTTCATGTTTTTAATATTGATTTAAGTCTACCAGATACGGATTCCAAAAATTATATTTGACTCATTTTTTAATAAATATACTTACTCTAAAAGTTGCTAAAATTTTACCAGTCTCAGAATTTTCAGGTACTAAAGTGTTGATTATGGCTTGCTGAAAAATAGGACTGTTATCATTAATATCTCTAATTTTAATAGTCACCCACGAATAAGCAGTATGAAATTTATCTGTCCGATCTTCAGTGTCGGTAACTTGAATTTTAAACCTAAAACCGTTACTCTGAAGCACATCTTCATAATCAATTGGTTTATTTATTTTTATAGATCCTGAACCATCACTATTTTTTATAATTTTAAATTTATCCGCACCATAACCACTATTTTCCACAATTTTATAGCGAAAATTATTTATTTCGTCTTCATCGTGAACTGTAACTGTTAAAATAGGTAAATCCGGCAATCCAGAATCATCTGTTTCATCCACTTCAGCAAACCATTCATCTTTCGAGAAAACTGGCGGCATATCATTTACATCCAATACTTGTATACAGGCTGTTCCTGTACCTTTTAACCCGCCACTGTCTGTTGCAACCACCTGCACAGAATAGTCAGAAGTTTTTTCACGATCTAGGCAACACACTGCTGTTCTTATAATACCAGTTCGTGGTTCGATTTCAAAAATTGAAGAGCCAGTTTCTTCCTCTATTACATTTTTTTCAATAGCGTAGAGTATGTCGTTATTGGGTCCTGCAAAGAAAAACATTTAGTTGAATTTTTGTTACTGTTGTGCAAGAAGCTGCAAATATTCCAAGAAAAAAATAAAAAATTATTAATTTGAAGCTATTCTGACCCTATTCTATTAACTTATAATAATATAGAATTTCTAATGAATATCTGCAGAATAAGAGTGTGTGAGTTAAAGACAAATATATTTTTTATAAATATTAATTTGTAAGTTTATTAACAGTGATATGGATTGTAGTGATCTTTTTTATTTGATGAATTCTGATGTTTCTCCACGACGATTAAAAAGGATGCATCGCACCAATTACGAGAAATTTTCTGCAAAATATACAATTATTTCTCATGGAAGTAATTTGGGGTGGATATATTCAGTCGCTGAGGAAATCGCTAAAATAAACTACTTGTAAACCTCATTTAAATTTAGATTTGTTTATAATCTGGCGACTGCTGTTATTTGTAGGTCCCAGTTCCAAACTTTTTTTAGTTTTATGAAATGAGAAGAGTATGTTTATATTTATATGTGCTCGATTATCATTTTTTCTGTTATATTTTTAATCTATTTCGGCAAGTGTAAAACTGGATTGTATTCGTTGATAAATCAATAAATAATGAAATTAATAAGAAAAACTGGCACTACAAATAAATATCAGAAATATTGCAGTTCTTTCAGTGAGTAAAATATTGCGCGCTTTAATATATCACGTTCCGAATCGGCGTATGCCACTTCCTGATATTTTGAACTCCGCTCCGTACATAAAAAGCTAAAGAATCAACCAAAACATGTCGACGTTGTTCGACAACCAATTTTGCACTTAATGACTTGTGTGTAGGCTCACCTTCCTGCTGATAAATACATTGCTATCCAGACGACCCAGCTTCCATATATATATATATATATATATATATATATATATATATATATATATATATATATATATATGTAATCGAAGGTTTTCGGGCATCCCGTGTATGTGCTGAATCCCTCTTAGGACTGTAAGGCAGCTGACGTTTCGGTGAAATCTCATTCACTATTTTCAAAGCTCACTGTGTGGCGTCTACGAGCGAACGAACGAAGACATAACATGCATATATATATATATATATATATATATATATATATATATATATATATATATGTATATATAGAAGCTCTCGAAATAGAAAATAATAAAAACCTTAACAAGAGAGATGATGCACAAAACATCCCAAATACATGAAAACTGTAATTAAAACCCAACCAAAAACAATTCATCAGAGAAATAGGACAGCGAGCCGAGAGGAGGCCCAGACCCAGGGAAGCGAGGAAACCAATCAGGTAGAACCAAAGTATAACCTGAACAAAGGACCAGCACGGTTATTTCAAGCCGAGCAGCCGTCGAAGAAACATCATTTGAAAATGCCAGCTGAGATGTTGGCGAAACATCGTGAAGATTTTTCTATTGAAAAACGGATTGAAAACTGGAAAAACACTAGTGCACATTCCACCATCCGTGAAATCTACGTTAAAACATATATATATATATATATATATATATATATATATATATATACATATATATATATATATATATATATATATATATATATATATAGATATATACTTATATACATATATACATATATACATATACACATAAAGCAAAAATGTATATGTGAAATGAAATAAACTAAATTTAAGTATCATTTAAAATGCATTAAATATGGAATATAAATTTAAAATATAAAATATTATATGGGATATTGTTTTTTAAAAAATAGAGATATAGACGAATAAATCCTTATTGCGCAGTCCTGTGTCTATTTTAAAGTAAATTTTGTAATATATTTCTAGGGAAAATCATCTCAGCAAGTAAAATGGACCTCGGAGAACCTTAATTTTATTCTTTGTATAGTAATATTTTTCAATTTAAATTTAAATCACAACTTGTACCGATAAATCTATTTTCATGGCTTCGTACAATTTTATGGTTTGCTGGAGTTTGATAGGAAACATGAAGTCTATACCAAATCCATAAAGGGTGAATTAATTTTTGGAATACTGGCCATTTTATTGTTTTAAAAAAGATATTTTAAAATCAAATATAGTGTTTAAAATTTTACACATGGTAAAAATATATGTATGAGTATATACGTCAATATCTAAATTAAATTTGATTTAAAAAATTGAACGTTAGAGTAATTCATTTTAATTAAAAAAGCGTAGGTGATAATTATTATAAAATGGTAATGAATAGGCATTACACTGGGAAAAGGGGGAGATATATTCTTAATAGGCTTTCGATTGTATCATAAACAACAGGGCAATAATGAACTAAAACGTTCAAGGGTTTTTATTGCAAAAATCGTTCAATTGAACATTTTAGATGAAAAAACCGCGGAATGTTATTAAATTAGACGGTGCAATTTGGAGATAGGGGTGAAAATGTAACCCTTTCAGTTTTTTAATTATAACTCGAAGACGAAGTAAACGTTGGATATAGTTAATAGAAAACTTTTTCTAGAGAATCAAATTTTCCGTTGAAATGACCTATTAAGGAAATAAAAAACGATTTTTTCGATAAATATTGAAAAACACAATTAGCCAAAAAATTTTTGTTTATTTTTTTACTTTATTACCTGTAACTTTTTTTTGAGTAGAGATAGGTATAGGCAATTCACAGAAAGAAAAGTAGATGCAATTTCCTTTAAAATGGTGTATTGAAAAAGTAATTTTGATATAGTCATTGAAAAAAGCGATTTTTTTTTGATTCTTATCGCTTTTACCTTGATGCTCGGCGTCTATGTAAACCAAGAAAATAAATTTTGAATGAGTCGAAGTAGAAAAAATTTTTTATCCCCTTGACTGGAGTTGGAAAAAATTTAAATATGGTTTGATAGCTAATGGTACTAATGAACCTACTACTCCAGAGATTCTGCTTAAAAAAATGGTTTACAGATGTACTACAGACTGCTAAGAAAACTGTGGTAGACATATATATATATATATATATATATATATATATATATATATATATATATATATATATATATATATATGAAGTAAAATGCGAAACAGTGAATGCAAACTTCGCTCCATCATATCCTTTCTGTGTTAGAGGTTGCACAGTTAGAATAAATTGTAATAAAACACAATTCATCCTATTCCACCACCATCGAGATGGTGGCCTACCTATACCACCATACCGAGAAGAAAGTCAAAGCTTACCCTCCCCGACACAGTGATACGGCAGAGATACATGTTTCGTCTCTCACTAGACTCATCAGGGTACCGACATGCACCTGGCTGTTTCGCATTTTATTTCACTTACATACGGAGTTGCATATAGTTGTACGTTTGCTGAATGTGATTTCAGCAGTACAACAGCATAATGTGGATATAACCACTGCTAATGCATCTCACACGGAGGAATCCGTGAAGGCCGTATAATATATATATATATATATATATATATATATATATATATATATATATATATATATATATACATATACATTTATATATATATATATATATATATATATATATATATATATATATATACATATACATTTATATATATATACGCATATACATACATACACGCAAAAAGCAACAGCTAACGCATATATCACCCAATAAAGTATCACATATATTTAAATTAAGACTCGATATATATTTTCTTAATTTTGCTTATTGATGTATTAAACATATCAATGTCTTCCCCCGCCAATAATAACTAATTACAACCTAATAACATTCTATTTAGAGAGCATCTTCTAGGATTAGTTGTAAATAAATTGTGCTGTCTCGGCCTTAAAGTTAATTTTAGGGACATCAAATTTGATAAAGTTTATAAAAAGGAATCTTTGTATTTTATGCTGTACAAAATAAAATATATAAATAATGCAGACTGTATTAACCTCCGTGTAAGCAAATATTGCATAATGAAAATCCCCAGCAGGCTTTTATATGATATTAATAAAGAAAATTTTGGAAAAACATTGAATTTTTTGAAATAGAGGTACCTCAAGAACCGTTCTTGAACTTTCTCTATGTAATCGGTGCGGCGTTCCGCTGCGAGTGACTTGATTACTGAGGTATACTCTAGGCACTGTCTTATTAGAGCTTACTATGTTTTTAATTTAGTGATATTCTTAAATTTCTTGGTATTTCTAATTAAAAAACCTAACATCTTGTATGCTTTCTTTATAATATAACCATAATGCAGATTAGACTGTAACATAACTACAAGATCCTTGTATTGGTTTTTGCTGTCCAATTTTTTACTCTATATATTATATTCAAAATCCATTACATTTTGACGTCTAGAAAAAGGTATAGTAGAACACTTGTCAATATTTAAAAACATTCCATTCCTCAAAAACCATGAGATTACGTTGATCCTTCTGTAGTTTTACAGAGTCCAAGACAGAACTCTAAAGATCTTAAAGTCATCCGCAAATAATTGACATTCGGAGACTTCACTCAAAGAATTATGCAGATCATTTATAAACAGTGAGAAAAGTAATGGCGAAATATTACTCCCTTGCAGAACTCCAGAAGTTGCAATATATCTCACTCAAAGTTCCACTCCTACACGAATAGCACATAACCTTAAAGAAAGGTAAGCTCTCATTAATTTGTAAGAGCGTTGGAAAAGCCAAAGTTAACAAGTTTCTGTAGTAAAAGATTGTGATTGACTTTATCAAAAACTTTCTGTGCATCTGTCAAAATAACATCTGTTTACACCCTGCTGCCAAGAGTTAGTGCAATGGAATTTATGAAAACGCAAAGGTTCGTTACAGAAGATCTGCCCTCCACAAAACCATGGTGCTGTTTGACAATATCTAAATGTATATAATTGGAAATAAAGTTACATAATATTGTTTCAAATATTTTTGACAATGGATTCAATATATATATATATATATATATATATATATATATATATATATATATATATATATATATATATATATATATATATATGGGCCTATAGTTCACTACATCACAGTTATTACCTTTTTATTTAACGAGATCATCCAGGCTTCCTTAAGTTTGTCCGGAAAGATGACTTTTTCAATACATAAGTTAAATATTATTTTAACATGGGAAGGCAACTCCAAAAATATTTTAAATTGAAATAGTTAAACAATATCATTTAAATGTTATGGATATAGTGTTTAAACTCACTTAAAGTAGTAAAAATTTATTTTCATGTTTTTTTTTTTAAATGCACATTTCTATTAATGTTGTCTTATTAATCTTAGGATAGTGTGATGGAACAACAAGTTCATTAAATTGCTCAACCGGAACCGTTGTTTAGCTTATTTAAGAAGAATTTGAATGTCAAACCGTTCCATCTTAGACCCTATTATAATTAATGAATCTTCGCGTATACATATCTTAGGGATGAATAATATAAACTGTATAGATGTAGGAAATGTAAACCTTGTAATCAAGCCACAGGCTCATGGTTTATCAGATTTCCATTTAAAAATATTTCTTTCTTTTTTTCCTGTGGAAAAAGGTATTTTGAAGAATTGTACAAAATTAATTAAAACACATTAAGCCAGAGAAAACATATTATTGGTATTTTATATTTAATATTTGATTACTAGATGATTATGGCCTTTATAAATTATACATGTATTTTTTAAAGATTTTTCTTAGCAAAGTAATATATATCTATTATTTGATATAATGTAATAAATAAATACGAAATATATTAAAAAATTAGTTTTTAGGGGTTTATTTTCTGTTGGTTTATGCTTTATCACTATGCTTGAATTAAATTTTATTAATTAAATTTATTTTAAGATTTTGTGGCCACAAAAAGCATTCAGGAGCATTGTTCTTGTATTCGAGATAAACGGATGGAAAATATAATCCAAGAAATGTCAAATACACAATGTTTACCAGAAGGAGGTCAATATATTTCCGTTGATAAAACTAATACGAACAATTTGCCACAAAATACTCAAACACGTATTCTATTTGTACCAATTTTCATATTTCCTGAAAATCTTCCCAATTGGCAATTATTTTCCTTTGGCAACTTTTTTTGCCAATATCTTGATAAAGGTATGAATAATTTTGGCAAACTAAAAAGATTTCAAAGTATTTTACACTTCCTAAAACTTTGTTGAGTAGAAACAATAGTTTTTGGATTAAATAAAGAAGTCCGATTTGTCGATTTTAATTGTCAATAAAAAACTATTTCTCAAGCAAAATTCTAGACGCCAAAAATTTGTCACAAAATACTCAAACACGTATTCTATTTGTATCAATTTTCATATTTCTTGAAAATTTTCCCAATTGGTAATTATTTTCCTTTGGGAACTTTTTTTGCCAATATCTCGATAAAGGTATGAATAATTTTGGCAAACTAAAAAGATTTTAAAGTATTTTATACTTCCTAAAACTTTGTTGAGTAGAAACAATAGTTTTTGGATTAAATAAAGAAATCCGAGATGTCGATTTTAATTGTCAATAAAAAACTATTTCTCAAGCAAAATTCTAGACGCCAAATATGAGTATCCCCTTGAAAAATTATCTCCAAAAAGAAAATTCAAATATCGTTTTTACTAATGGTGAAGCGTTACCGCTTAAGCTTTTCACGATTACCTGTGAGTTGGAAATTAACTGACATATAAGAAGTTAATTCACAATATTTCCTAAAACAAGCGAACATTCAATATCATAAACAGCCCTGTAATTTAATACCATCTTCTCGATCAAAAATCTACAGCAAATAATTCTGGCAAAATTCATGTAAATTTAGGACAAGATTAGTAATATTTCTAATAAGTTTAAACGAATTCTCTTAAGTCGGGTAAACCACCGATGATAATAGTTCTTAAAAATGCAGATTGTGAATTGAA
This sequence comes from Diaprepes abbreviatus, assembly GCA_034092305.1. Lineage (NCBI taxonomy): Eukaryota > Metazoa > Arthropoda > Insecta > Coleoptera > Curculionidae > Diaprepes > Diaprepes abbreviatus. The sequence goes on from JASJET010000107.1 coordinate 2,659,165, forward strand.
ATTTTTTTTTTAATTAAATATGGTCGATTTAATGGAGAAAACAAAAAATTTTCATTTCGAAATTTCGTCTAAAATTGGCATTACGTGTTTTAGAAGTTTTAGGTTACAAATTTAAAATTATTTTCTTATAATGCAATTTGATAACTCTAATATTGTAGGCTGGCCATTCAAAATATTCCATTTTCCTCAAAAATTGGTGTTGGGTAGTTTTTGGGAAAGTAGATTCCAAATTTAAAAATATTTTCTTAAAATTCGAATTAATAGGACTAATTCGAATCTAATAAGGCAGGCTCAAGGTTTATATTGTTAGACTCATTTTAGAATTGCTATTAGGTTTTTTTAGACCATAGAATGTGATTTTTAAGTTAATTTCTTGACAATAAACGTGACAGATTTAATATTCCGGGCTAAAAATGATTTTGTTCAAAATTGCTTTTGGAAGAATTGTGATGTCATAAATGATGAATTTAAAGTTAATTGTTTAAAAATAATATGACGGACTAAATATTGCCATATACAATTTCTTTTAGAATTGGAAAATTTTTGCTAATCAATTAAATTAATATACAAGTCAAAAACTAAAATGGAAAAAATGCAACAAGCATATCGATTAGGACAAATATTGTTGCTTTTTTCTTAGGACATGTAATTTTAACTGAAGGAGCTCCAAATCTTACTGTATGTCTCTTCTATCGAACGTGGTATTACGCACTATAAAACATGATTGTAATACTATTTTACTGGTTAAAACTAAATCAGTCTCTTTAAATATTATGTATAAATGAAATTTAAATTTATGTATGGTGTCAATTTATTTTGGTAAACATAAATTCAATATATTGCGTATAAATATAAATTTGGATTTTGGGTCTCTTGGAGAACGAAACAGAAATATTATCCAATCAAGAAACTATAAATTTAATAACAAATTGTAAATTTATGTAGTAAAAGTACTTTTGAGCTTTTATATTAACATGTTGGGGCTTCACGGAATGAGTAATGAGAAAAAAAATCTTTTTGCATTTTAGTTTCTTTTACGAGGTGACCCATTTTCGACACTTTAAGGGGGTACTGGAGTTATCATCAAAGATATAATGTTGCAATTTTCATTTTATATCCTACTTTTCAACGAAACGAAAGGTTCCGATGTCAAATTTGTCTTGGCTCTCTTGGTTTTCAATCTACAGGATGATTCTGAAAATCTTCGTTTTTTTAGGCACATCTAGTATTTCCGTTATGCGTTAATTCATCAAAAAGATAAAAAACTAGAGTTTTTTTCGTAAAGTTTAGTGGCGCTGTCAGTTTTTTCTAAAAAGTTTAGTTTTTGAGATATTAATAAATGATTTTTTAAACACAACACCCTGTATATTATTTTAGATATTGATTAAGTATAATTTAGGCTTTTCAAAAATATGTAATATGTTTATTTTATTTTGAAAAATCATGTCATAATTCGATATTTTCAATAATTTATTTCATTTGTAACAGTAGGGCATGGCCAATTTATAAAGAACCAATGTAAAAGTTGGACAATAAAAACTATACCAAGGATTAGAAACTTTAAAAGTTAATTTTAATGTTTTTTTTTATATTTTCAATCGTAAACATTTAATTATTATTACGTTTTTTACTTTAAACAACACTGTTATTATAAAACCAGAATATTCAAATTTGATTGTAAAGAAACAAGAATAACATTACTTCATAAAACTAAAGTAACAAAAACAAAAAGAAACACTGAAACTAAGAACAACCAAAAGCTTTTTTAAAGATGGTTTACAAAATGACGGCCATTTTTTCGACTGCAATATCGTCACGATTTTGTTATTCTTCTAACTGCATTTAAAATTATCATAGGTCTATTATGAAGAGTTTGGAAGGCCAAACCAATTGCATCACGAAGTTCCGCTATAGGTTCACGTCGTATTTTATACACTTGATTCTGCATAAAAATCAACAAAAAAATCCAAAACGGAAAGATCGGGAGATCGTTGGGTCCATTTCACTGGTCCATTGGTACCCATCCATCTTTGAGGAAAGTTATTGTCCAGAAATTGCTTTAACAGCCCAGAATTGGAGCTCGGGGCACCGTTTTGTTTTTCAAGCTATTCTGGAATAATTCCGTCAAGGATTTCTAAGTATCTATGTGCTGTGAGACCCCCTTCATAAATCTTGTAGGCTATTCGTCGGCCCAAAATAAAACACGAGATACCAACCCCGAAGCGCCCTTGTTGTGCCCTTTCGAAAATTAAATGGTGATTTTCTGCAGACCAATGTCTCTTGTTGCGACGATTAAACATTTCTGCACTTGAAAAATAACATGCGTCAGGCGAGGTGACAAATCTGCCAAAAATTCATTGGTTCGGATTTGTTCTAAATATTACTGACAAAAAGTTAGTCGGCGCTTATCATCTCCGGGGTGTAAATTCATATGGATGGTATTTATGCTTTTTCAAAATCCTTTCAGCGTCAGATTTTGCTACACTAACTTCTTCCTCTATTTTTCTACTGGATGATGAAGTTGTTGCTGCTGCGTAAAATAATACATTTGTTTCTTTTCTCTCCCTGTCTTCTTTGACGTATATTTTGGGACGCGGCTGAATAAATGATCCGTGTTTAACTAGATTTCTTGTTAAACGAGCAAATAGGTATGGAAAGGGTTGCCGTCTTTCTAGATACCTAACATGAACAAAAGCGATCGCCAGATATGAGAAGTTATCCTAATGAGAACGCTTCAAATACATTACCTATTGAAATATAATTTACGAGCTTCGTGGAGACTTTCATTGCTTTGTATAAAACATACTAACATATCGTACTTTTCATAATTTTAAAAATTATATGGAAAACCTCAATAGTTCTCATTCAAGAGTCACTTGACGTTCCTATTTTTTAGCTCTGGATCAACTTGTCTAAGAACTGTCTAAGAATTGTTCCAAAATTGTCTAAGAACTGTTTCGGAACTGTCTAAGAACTATCTCAGAACTGCTTAAGAACTGTCGAAGTTTTGTCTGAGAACTTATTGAACTGTCTGAATACTGAGTTCTGTTTGAATACGGTTTAAATACTTCCAGGGCACTGTTTAAACATTTCAGAACACTGTCTGAAATTGTAAATAAATAGACCTGTAAAAGAATAGGCCAGCTTGCCAGTAGTTACTACGATTTATCGGTCATAAATGGTTTAGTGTATATGCTGTGCAGCTTGCAAACTGTATACAAATTTCTTTTAAGTAGTGCTGTTTGACTTTGCGGAGTCTTCAACTGTTAGACAACTGAATATCTGCAAGTTACTGCCATCAAAGTGCCTATTTTCTATAAAAATTGTGTATATTATAGTAATAAATTGTAAATAGCTCATAAGATTTTTATTTAAAGACAGTTCTATTACAGACATAAGTTTCCCGCAGGCCATACAACCGATAGATGGTTTTTCAAGTGCATCTCAAAACCCTACGCAGATAATTAATAATTTTAAACTGGTATAAAAAATACCACATTATATATAAATCAAATAGGTCCCTTAGAACCACTAAGGAATTGTAAATTTATCATGTGACAAAATTGTTGAAAGTTAGAAAATAATATTTTTTCCTTTACAAACTAAATTTGTACTTAGTGACGTTTCATCTTAGCTGCCTAACATAAGTAATGTAATAATTAATATAAGTTTAAAGCATCTCGACACTTAAAATCCTTTGCCTTTTGCATTGAAACCAATGCTTAAATTAAGTTATCATTCATTTTTAGTGCAACCATTCATATCATAAAAATACTTTGTAAACTGTTAAAAATGTTCCTGTATTAATAACTGTAATTTAGTATAGAAATTTAGGTATAAGACAAACATATTACGATGATACGTAATCTCACCACCACTGTCTGCACGTATGAAGCACACTGGAGGCATGTCGAGCCCAATAAATGGTCCACGAGTTCTATTGACGCACGCAGCTCTATACCAGCGCAGTCGGCAGACCCCGCTGCGACTTCATCTGTGCCTGCACATCCATGAACACTCATCTTTTACAGCTACAGTATCTTCTACTGCCAGACCAGAAGTCAACAGAATAAGGAAAGTTTAAGTCAGGAGTAACATGCTACATGTATTTCACTATCTTAGCTACTGGAATTTGGCAGAGAATGGAGTGCATTGTAGGTATGGGCAGTCAACGCAGGGGGCTTATAGACGTCAAGAGTCATTCGACGCGTTGCCGACCTCGGCTGGACAAACGATGTGTGACGTCAGAGGGTTCCGACCAACGGTAGGAGTAAGGAGTACTACAACATCAGCGTAAATGGTATCCACTCTTTTGACTCACCGGACAAGGCAACACGACAGCATCCTCCAGACAGACTCTTAAAAAGTGATTTAGTGCAGTGGTGCGAAGCTTTGAAAAACTTTTAAAAGACTTTTTTTTTGTATAATTAAGTTCGTTTTTTTAGTTTAGTAAACAGAGAGTCATGAAATAGGAAAAAAGTAGAATTTTTGTTTCTATTCAATTTTAAGTCATATTTTTTTTCAGTTTCTACTTTTTTTCTATTCATCGCTGGGGTCCAGCTCTCTAAGACCGGGGGATGTGTCACATAGGGAAAAACATAAAAACATAATATTTCATAAATTTGCATTTTCCAATTTTACAAATCTTTTATTTTAAATTTAAACAATAACAATCACGTTACCTCTTATAATTTAATAACCTTTTAATTATGAAATGTTATGTTTATTCACTGACCGTCGATCGTGCTAATTCACCAAGTCAGCAAGGTCGCTTTCTGGGTCATGAGGGATCGAGGTTGTAAGAAGGCGATTCGTTGACTTGATGAAAAACACAAAACAGGATAAAAAGGACGGACATGCTTGGGACAGGGGTCAATTGGTTCAATCTGTTCGATCGGTTGAATCCTGATGCTAGTCTATCGCGACTTAGTTAATTATTAGTGTGAAGCGAAAATCCCAAGCGTGTCCCAGTCCTGAGCAGGTCGACAAACAGAGCATACTAGTGACAACCCCCGTGAAGAGTGCCAGTATGAAGATAGCTTTAATGTAAGTTAAGAATTTAGTGACAATTATGTACAGTCCAAAATGTTAATGTCGTTTATTTTTAATTAAACTATTTTTTTTATATAATCCGTGGTAAAGAGTTTATTTTGAGTGCAACCTCTGAAGACCAAATTCCTAAATGCTACGTCCAATTTTGGGGTGTGACTAGGGACGTATTAATATATATGTTTCCTCGTATATCTCCGAGATTATCATGGAGGTGGTACTATGACAATTCATTGGACAATAGTGGCTTAATTCTTGAACTGTTGTTCCCTCGTACAATTTTCTTGCACATTCAGGACCTTGTATTGTCTTCTTCTTCTTCTACTTGTATGAGATCTGTTGATCTGTTAATTCCGGTCTTGCCTCCCTATCATTTCCTGTGATGTGGACTGCCAGCTATCTCTCCATCTTTTCGGTGGTCTTCCTGGTGGTCGGTTTCCTGCTGGTTTTCCCTCTAGTACTAGTCTGTGTTCGGACATCCTTTTTACGTGGTGATACCATTCCCGTCTTCTTTGTCTTCCCCATCTTACTATATCCTGTATCTCGCATTGTTCCCTGACGTCTATATTTCTTACACGATCTCTTCTGGTTTTACCGACTCATTGGGCGTGACAATATTACAGTTTTTAAAGGTACCCATTTAGTTTATGCGGTAACACCCTGATTTAAGAACCTCAAACCAACAAAGTAATGGAAGAGTGCTTATTTATAGAATGCAGAGTTGAAATTTCGCAAAAGGAAAACCTGTATAATTAAGGAACTTCAGTTGCGACTCTATAAATGGCAAATAATTGATGTAGACTATTTTCAAGTTCCAAAATCAGTTCTTGTTTTTAATAAAGTTTGTTTAATTATTTATGTATTTTTCCCTAATCTACAGGAAGTTGAAAATTTTTCAGGTTTACCGAGGCAAACTTCTATATGTTGGATTATAATACTGCGTAGCGAAAATGCGTCTATTTCTATACCGGTTTCCAAGCGGTTTATGGGAAATAATATAATATACTCTCTTTAACTAAAGCTCATGGTTCTGTTAATAAATATTGAAAATTCTCAATATTAGAGAAGTCAGGTTATCGTGGATGATACTTTTAAATAAATTTAAAGTTTCGTAATTATCATCAAAATTTGGTAAAATTTTGGAAGTATAGTTATAATTTTTGAAATTTTATATACATTAAATTTAGGATTATTTGAAAGAATGGATATTTAAGAAGTAGCATTACTTAATAAAAAACCATGTTTAAATGATTTTATACCATAGTGAGCATCATTTGTAGAAATACGTATCCCCGTTAATTGAAGTTCATTATATATGTTGTCAGTAGCATCTGCGTGATTTTTAACATTCATCACTGAAAGTTTTCATTTCGGTTTCGTGAGTTGACGTGTATAGGCCGTAATGGGTTTTATATTAGCTTTGGTTAATTTATTCGCCATGATAAATATTTATACTCAGTAAAAAAGGAAATGATATAAATATAAATAGAAATTTCCAACCCTTAATAAATGTATTTTGCACACTGATGGAAAGCGGAACAAAAAAGAAAAAAAAAACGAAATATTAAATGCTACAATGTTAAGAGAACTGCGATAATAAAAAAAATGATGTTTGTATATTCACAAAATATACACCAGAAAATGTTGAAATATATCTTGCACGCTTATGGAAGGTACAGCGGAAAAGAAAAAAAATTGAATAATACAACGTTAAGTAAAATTCATTGGCTGCGTAACGAACTGTTTATTTAATTTCGCCAAATATGTCTATACAATGGTAATAAATAAAAGTAATCTGATTAAAATTTCAATATATTTTGAAAAGGAGAAAGATAGAAAGATAGTATGATTTAGTAGCACGAGTTTCGCACGGCGGTTTAAATGCTCGCTGAAATTTTGTGTGCAAGAACATAAATTGTTTCTATTCTAGTTTTATCGATATTACAGTACTAGTTTTGTAGATAAATCTATATGCCCAATAATAAGCCTTAAAGTTAACCATTACTCTCAAATTTATATCCAGTATATGCAGTAAAGTATATGAAACATAAAATAGTGGCTTGTGACAAAATAATGCAATATTAATTATAGACATTTAAAATTTCAAAAAAGAAAGTTGTTTTTTATCCTCCTCGAAGGACCGTAAATGAAGCAGAAAATACGAAAATTATGATGTAGAATTCATCCTGAATGTCTTTGTTACTACCCTTACTTAAGATTTTGAAGGAATTATTTGTATAAGTTATTGTGCATTTCGTCATTATAGTTGAATATGTATCAAACAGCCGGCGATACAGGGGCAGATCCAGCCTCTCTCTTTGGGGGGGGGGGCGGTGATATCACAAAAGTACATTATGGCAAGCGAAAGCAAGTTGTCGACGGGGGGGGGGGGAGATACCGGAAACATTCCCATTTCTAGTGTAAATGGCAGGGTCATGCCTATTTTTCTGAATTTGAAGCTCTTGGAGAGGAGAGGATGCCAGCAACATACACATTCCTAGTATAAGAGGCAGAATCGGGTCTATTTTCCTGAACTCAAAGCTATTGGGGGGCGGCTATCGCGAGAAAAACAAGTTGTCAGCAGCATACACATTCCTAATATAAAAGGCAGAATCGGTTCTATTTTCCTGAATTCAGAGCTCTTGGGAGGGGGGGGGGGCGATCGAAAGCATACACATTCCTATACTCTATTCAAGAACTAGAGAGAGTAATAAACCTGTTACCGAAATCCCCAACGTACTTGCTCCAGTACCGCAGGTAACGGAGGACTGCCGTAAATCTAATTATATTTAAATATTATAAGCTTTTATAAATTTACTGCAATAATAAAATTTCTGATAGTTCATTTTTATTTCTGTCAGTGAGAGAAGTACACTTTACAGTGTGTCCTTAGTGATTTATCTTGTTTGTGCTTGTTTTTATATATTATTTGAGATTAGTAAGATACCGAAAAAATATGGCCTCCACTTTTATATTTATTCCAAAATCGTTAAACCAAGGCATTTTTCCTCAATGAAAAACTTATTACAATGAATACTTATGATGCCCTAAGAAATCAATATCTAGATAATAATGTTAAAAGCTCTGTTGAGATGTGTTCCAACACGACAGGAAAATCTACTATGTACCGAATACTGAAGGAGAAAAAACGTCTGGAATGTTTCGTACTCCCCCATTCGATCACAGGCAGATGAAAAACCTCGTTGGAAGAAGAGATGAAAACTGCAATAAAAGGAGTTGTACATACATTTTATTATGGGAAGCAGATCCTATCCGTCAACAAAATTCTTACTAAAATCAATGAAGATCGGGATTTACCTGAAATTAAAAGAACTGAGGTCAGGAAATTGCTCAGAGAACATAATTTTTGATGGAAAAAACCAGCTAGGAAATCTGCTCTTATAGATCGTCCGGAAACTGTCCGTTGGAGAAGAAAATATCTCTCTCAAGTAAAAGGCACAGTTGCTTGAAATAATACATTGTACAAAATTCGTAATTTAACTGAACTTTTGAAAGATTTTTTTGAACAAAGTTACTGCGGAAAATTGGGAAAAATCCATATAATAAAAGAATAAAACAAAATGTGGAAACTCAATTAATTGAGCAATGATAGCTTCACTGAATTTGATTACGAATTAGATACGTAATGTTTACCAGTGTAAACACAATTTGTTTTTGTTGTATTTTATTTTTTAATGTTGTTTAAATATTTTTTTTATTTTTTTTATATATTTTTATTTTAGTGTGTTCCATTCTTTAATTTTATATATGTTTAATTCCAATTAGCCGTAGCCGTTATTTTATTATTATATTTGTGTCTTTTTGTTAAACGTGTAGAATTAACACGTTTATTTTATTTTTTTAAGCCTATCGGATATTGCATGTAATAAAGGAAATTAAATTAAGATGCCAGTGAAATAGAAATAAAAGTAAGTAATCTAATTTTAACTGTAACATATAAAAATTAATTACATTTGAATCCCTTTTTATGTTTAATTTAAGAAATAAATAAATTGAAACGTCAAATTTCCTAAAAATGTTTATAATTAATAATAAAATGACAGATAGCCCCCCCAAAAAAATTTAATATTATATGGACGAATTTATTTTTTTATATATGTTTAACTTCTTTTCTTTTTGACAATGAGTATTTTGTAAGTATTTAATGTAACTTCGAATTTTTTGAAAGAATAAGGCTACGTTTTAGTCTGAATGTGCCTAAAACGGTTTTTATGCCAAAGTTAAAAATAATAAAAATACAGTTGTGATTTGTGTTAAATATGTCAAAATTATCTGTATTTTGTACTGTATGTGAACTATTAAGAAATTATAAGAAATAAAATAATAATATAAAAACTTTTTATTTTAAATTTTTACCGAAATAATATTCTATGCCATAAATACTTGGTGATAAAATAAACCTCTTTCCGACGCCTATGACAAGGATTAAAATCCTTTTTAACACTTCCAAATGTCTATTGTTATCCAACCCAAATAGTCCATTATTATAGACCGGTATTTTTTGATTATATATAGGAAAAATATATATATCTAACAGATTTTGCCAAAGACACCGAACTAAAGAACACAGGTAGTTTGCGAAGAAAAAAGGGTAAAAAATCATTTATTACTCTCTCTAGTCTTTGAATTAACTATAGTATAAGAGGTAAAATCGGGTATATTTTTCTGAACTCAAAGCTCTTGGGGGGGGGGGGCGATCGCCCCCCCCCTTGGATCCGCGCCTGCGGCGATATAGTACTAGTGTTTATCACCAAGTCACCAGCTTCACTTGGATCGGTTCTACGACTCGTGAGTTTGGAATAAAAATTAGTTAAATAAAATGCATTGCAATAAAACCATTTATAAATAGAAAGATAAAATGAAATTTAATGTAATTTTGTAGTACATTGTTGTGTCACATAAATACTTAAGTAAGTAATTAAATTACCTAAAAAATAAAATGATATAAACTGAGAGACCTAAATATAGAGCTTATTTCATAAATGTGCTGATCGATGCATTACGTGTCGATTTAATATTTCAGGCGATAGAATTTGACTTTCAAATAATTTAATATCCTCCTGCGAACGTGTTAATTGAGGTTAAAGCGAAAAAAAAAACATGTTTTTGGTAATTTTTCAGACTGAGTTTAGAAGAAAGATAAATAATTTACTTAAACTAACCTTTAAGTATTCTATTTACTATTCATTATCTCTTCTAAAACACTATCTATCTGTAGGAAATAGCAAATTGTCTTGATTTGCTAGCTAAAAATCCAGAAAGTTTACAATACAAAGCCGTACTATACTGCACAAGCAACAGATTTCAGACACTCCAGACTCATGGTTTAAAAAGCCATAAACTCAAGCTTATGGACCCCTAATTATAAAGTCCTATAATTATATTCGCAAATATGACTCTCCAACCAGTGAATCTCAGATTAAAGAACGTTTAACTTTAAACCTGAAATTCGTAAGAATATGGATTCATGGCAATTCAACATAATCATGCATTTTATTTCAATTGCTGAATGGGTGAGTCCTCTGTAAATATAAGCTAATGCAACAGCTAAGATTGAAGTAGTTTATTTGACCATTTGTGCTTAGTCCAAATCCGCTAGCTGTCTTTGTTCAGCTGTGACATACTTGTCAATATGGTCAAAAATTCGCATTTTTTGTCATTTTAATCAATTTTCATGAGCGCAAGGAGAAATTTTGAAATACTATCTAGTTTTACCAGCCATAAATAAATTTAAAATTAGTTTCAGAGTTTAATTCACACATAATCCGTCGTTTCAACATTAAATTAAGAATATTTTAAAACATACATTTTTTTTAAAGTTTAAAATAAATTTATTAGTCTCAGATTAAAGCGCGCATTTCTAGATACAAGGGACATCTATAATGAAGAACCAACAAGTTATCTATGTGACAAAGAGAACGAAATAACCTCACACATCATCTTCAAATGCGAAGCTTTAACGTACTGGAGACAACTTCAAGGATTGATCACTCCGAAAGGTTTATTTCTACAGGAAAATCTAGTGTACAGGCTGCTTAAACTGATTAAGACAACCAACCTGTTCACATTTAAGCAATCAATAATGCGTCGGCCTACCATTAAAATAAATAGGAATATTTAAAAATATACATTGTTTTGTAAAACTAGGTTTATAATAAACAATTTAGTTTCACACTGAAACTGGTGTTTAAATTTAAACACTATTTTCGTAATCTTGGAGCCTAATAGTAAATATATATGTAAGTCCGGATTTTCTCTTCAATAGGTCTTCTGTACAAAAAATATTTCAAACACACTTTATTTCTTTATTTTAAGTGTAAGAAATAAAATTCAATAAGCTATAACGTTAATATTCTTGACATATATCAAATTTTAAATTTTTATTGCGGGCTCTTAATAAAATTAGAAACCAAGAATTACCACCGAAGCAAAAATGTGAGCAACATAACATTAGCCGAGGAAAAGATTATTTTAATAATTTTTCTTTAAAACTTCTTCGCTGATATAAAGAACTCCGCAACTTGCGAGTTCATTTTTAAGGAAAAGTTTGTAAGTATAATTTAATTTGGGATTATATTTTAATCTAACCCACAGAATTTTTGTATAAAAATAATAATAATTATCTAAATTAACATCATAATATATATATATATATATATATATATATATATATATATATATATATATATATATATATATATATATATATATATATATTTATTTATTTATTTATTTATTTATTCATCTTCTTGTACGACAATAGCAAATTATATAGGAATAGTCATAATTATAAAATCTTACAAAATAAATTAAAATAACCAAACTAATTAACAAACAAATCAAAAAAATAACGAAATACAATATGAACACATGTGTTACAGAAGACATGCAGAACAAACTAGTACACTACATTTCGCAGTGAATACACACTTGTACACATCCAAAGAATAAATACACTCAGAAATGAGGAAATGTTTTAATTTACTCTTGAACTGTTCAATTTAATTTTAGTTTATTTAATTTAATTTTCATTTAATTCATTTTTATTATTTAATTAATTTATTTTCACAAACTCAACAGATTTTCCTATAACATATAACATATTTACAAGAACAGAATAATAGCACCTAGATGATTAAACATCTGTATGTGCTAAAATGTGATTATATATTCTAATGAATATAAACAAAATGTGGTTTCATGTAAAAAACAAAAAGTAAAAATTCTCAAATCCAGAATTACATTAACTTACAAAAATATCTTTTTGAAGATTGTTATTACTAATGGGGATTTGTATATGCTTGTCGGTTTTTATTCTTGTGTTATAATAGTGATCAATAAAAGTTTGTAAGTTTATATATATATATATATATATATATATATATATATATATATAATCACAGAGAGATGAAACATAAATCGATCTTACATTTTGTATATTTTTATCGAAGAGTAAATGAGTGGGGTATAATTTATTACTGTGAAATATAATTTTTAATAGATTTTTTTGAACTAAATTCAATTTATACAAAGCATTATTGTATAGTCTTTCCCACACTAAAATACCGTACCGATTCAACCAAGGCTTTATAGACCATAATCAAAGTTTTCCGGTACAAAAAGTTTCTTAATAAATAAAATTTATGCACTAAGCCACGAAACTTTTTTGAAACATAGTCGACGTGTGGTTGCCATTTAAGGTAAGAATCGATTACAATACCCAGGTACCTGGTGTGTGGTGTCTCATTAATTACGTGATTATTAATCATAATGTTATTATATAAAGGTCTATTTGTCTTTGTCAGAGAGAAAGCTATATATGTTGTTTTTGCTAAGTTTAATGTTAATTTTTGTGTTTGTAATCAGTTTTTTATATTTGATAAATTTATTACAATTTTATTTTTTACACTTTCCCATGAATCCCAAGAAATGACCATTGCTGTATTATCTGCATAAAAACCTGTTTTTAAATTATGCAAAGAATTAATATATAGAATAAAAAGTATTGGGCACAAAACAGATCCCTGGAGAACACCAATTTTTTGCCACTTAAAATATTGTTAATTTTAACCATTTGTACACGTTCTGGTAGATAATTTTCAAACATTTTATAAGTCGTTCCCCTCATGCCATAATTGTGCAAAATTGTAAGTAGTTTGTCATGAGGTACAGTATCAAATGCCTTAGCCAAATCCAGAAAGACTGCTAAACATTTTTTATTTAAATTCAAATTATTGACAACATCCGTTATTAACTTGTGCATGGCGTCGGTAGTATTACACCCCTCATGAAATCCGAACTGATTCTCAGACAAAATTTGAAATCGTTTTATAAAAGTCATCACTCTATTCTTAACGCATTTTTCAAAAAGCTTTGCAAAGTTAGTAATGAGGCTTATTGGACGATAGTTGCCAACAACACTCTTAAAACCGGTTTTATATATGGGAGTAATTATTGATTTTTTAAACTGAGGTGGCACAATTTCTTTTTCAAATATTAAATTATTAATTTGTAACAAAGGCGTCAATATTTCTAGATGTGTTTGTTTCAATGATACTTGCTTTAATACCATCATAACATAACCTGCTGCGCTTTCATTTTTTAGAGACCCAATATGATTTATTAATTCATTTTTTGTAAGTGGGTGAAAAAAGAGTGTAGAATTCACAGGTGGATAAATATGGCATTCTTGCTGCGATGGAGGAATGGCCTATCCCATTTAAACCCCTATGTTAGCATAGTAGTTGTTACAGAAATTAGCCATTTCAAGATAACTGTTGAAACGTATGCCAGAATCATTTCTTATGTCAACTTTACCATCACGTCCATCGCTCTCATAGGTAGTATCCTTTATTACTTTGTAAAGTTTCTTTATATCGTTTTTATTATTTTCTAATTGATTTTTGTAATAGTCATTTTTTAGTTTATGTAGAAGTTTATTTAATTGATTCCGATATTGTTTGTATTTTAGGTCAAGTTGAGGTGAGTAGTTTTTCAATAAAATCTTTTTCATTTTATCCCTGATTTTAATGGACGTGATGATACCGTGACTTATCTAACGTTTTATCTTTTTATATTTATTAGGTTTTGTTGTCCATTGCCTCAATATATATATATATATATATATATATATATATATATATATATATATATATATATATATATATATATATATGTATATATTCTTTACCATCTGAAGAAGGCACTGTGTGTCGAAATAATTGTTATGATTTTTTAAATATTAAAAATAAAGAATAGTGGAAATTTATAACCAGCATGTTATTGTAATTAGTTAAAATTATTTTTGATCAAAAACTTGTCATAGATCAAAATTAAATCACTTGATAATTCCGAAAAACAGATGCAGCGCACCAAACAACATAAAGTAACACAAAGTTACCGAGGGAAACTCTCAATGTATACTAAATTTCCCAGCTTCCAAATTGTTTAGTATCTTAGTTATTATTCACTCTCACGCCAAATAGGTTCTGCTATATCGTGATATTATTATGGGACACTCTCTATATTGATATTTATCTAAATAATTTTAACCAAAAACAGGTAAAACATCTATTACAAATTCCAAAACCCACAACATTTACCATTAAAATGAGACACCTATACAGGATTTAATTTTAAAAAAAGATAATTGGTTATTATATAAAATATAATGTTTTTTGTGAAATTTTTATTTGTTCACGCTTATAATGACATTTTTATAATTGAAAAAATATTAAGTTTGTTTAATATTTAAATATACCAGACGTAATATGCACCTATTTTTTCGTGGCTCAGATGAGCTTTAGTTCATATTTATTTAAATTAATATTTATTTGGTTCTATACAAACTTTAGTTATGTTAAAGCGAATACCTTTAAAAAGTTGAACTAATTATGATATTTAATGCTCTTGTTAATTTGGGCTGGCTGTTTGAGGAAGGAAAATTATGATGTAGTAATTCGAATTCATAAGAAAATATTTAAATGAACGATTGTTAAATAAGGGCCTTATATAAATTTAAGTAACAATCATCATGTAAATATCCTACATTTAGTAAATCGTATTTAATTAATTTACCACACTAAGAGAATACAACCGAAATTCTATTATAGTTATGCTGGTATCCAACTATTTCCTTTGCTTGATATATTTTATAAGAAGCTTTGTAATGTATAAGGTCTTCATGTTCATGTCATCGTCCGCAAATATGGATAAAAGATAAATGTTTACAACTGTATCATATATATATATATATATATATATATATATATATATATATATATATATATATATATATATATGAAGTAAATTGCGATCAGTAAATGCAAACTTCACTCCAATCACATCCTGTCCGTGTTAGAGGTTGCACAGTTTGGATAAATTGTGAAGAAACACAATTTATCCAATTCCACCACCATCGAAATGATGGCTCACCTGCACCACTATACCGAGAAGAAAGTCAAAACTTACCCTTCCCGCCACAGTGATACGGCAGAGGTACATGTTTCATCTCTACTAGACTCATCAGGGTACCGACATGCACCTGTGCAAAGGACAGATTGGAAGGAAGCATGAACCACTGAACGCGGCTTCGCCGACCTCCCGCCGGATGGCGTATATATGTTTATGGGACTTTCACGGATTCCGCCGTGTGAGATGCAATGGCAGTGGATATATCCACATTAAGCCGTTGCAGTGCTGAAATCACATTCAGCAAACGTACAACTATATGCAACTCCGTGTATAAAAGAAGTAAATTGCGATCAGTAAATGCAAATTTTACTCCAATCACATCCTTTCCGTGTTAGAGGTTGCACAATTTGGATGAATTGCGAAGAAACACAATTTATCCCATTCCACCACCATCGAAATGATGACCCACCTGCACCACTATACCGAGAAGAAAGTTAAAACTTACCCTCCCTGCCACAGTGATACGGCAGAGGTACATGTTTCCTCTCTACTAGACTCATCAGGGTACCGAAATGCACCTGTCTGTGGAAAGGACAGATCGGAAGGAAGCATGCAACACTGAACGCGGCTTCGCCGACCTCCAGCCGGATGGCGTATATATGTTTATGCGGCTTTCATGGATTCCTCCGTGTGAGATGCAATAGCAGTGGATATATCCACATTAAGCCGTTGTAGTGCTGAAATCACATTCAGCAAACTTACAACTATATGCAACTCCGTGTTTAAATGAAGTAAATTGCGATCAGTAAATGCAAACTTCACTCCAATCACATCCTTTCCATGTTAGAGTTGCATATAGTTGTACGTTTGCTGAATGTGATTTCGGCACTACAACGGCATAATGTGGATGTATCCACTGCTATTGCAACTCACACGGAGGAATCCGTGAAAGCCGTATAAACATATATGCGCCATCCGACGGGAGGTCGGCGAAACCGCGTTCAGTATTTGTATGCTTCTTTCCGATCTGTCCTTTGCATAGCCAGGTGCATGTCGGTACCCTGATGAGTCTAGTAGAGACGAAACATGTGCCTCTGCCCTATCACTGTAGCGGGGAGGGTAAGTTTTGACTTTCTTCTTGATATGGTGGTACAGGTAGGCCATCATCTCGATGGTGGTGGAATTGGATAGATTGTGATCTGTAGCAATCTATTCAAACTGTGCAACCTCTAACACGGAAAGGATATGATGGAATGAAGTTTGCATTTACTGTTTGTATTTTACTTCGCTTATACACAGAGTTGCATATAGTTGTACGTTTGCTGAATGTGATTTCAGCACTACAACGGCATAATGTGGATGTATCCACTGCTATTACAACTCACACGGAGGAGTCCGTGAAAGCCGTATAAACATATATACGCCATTCGACGGGAGATCGGCGAAACCGCGTTCAGTATTTGCATGCTTCTTTCTGATCTGTCCTTTGCACAGCCAGGTGCATGTCGGTACCCTGATAAGTCTAGTAGAGACGAAACATGTGCCTCTGCCGTATCACTGTAGCGGGGAGGGTAAGTTTTGACTTTCTTCTCGATATGGTGGTACAGGTAGGCCATCATCTCGATGGTGGTGGAATTGGATAGATTGTGATCTGTAGCAATCTATTCAAACTGTGTAACCTCTAACACGGAAAGGATATGATGGAACGAAGTTTGCACATACTGTTTGTATTTTACTTTATATATATATATATATATATATATATATATATATATATATATATATATATATATATATGTATACTAGCTGACCCGACAGACATTGTTCTGTTTTAACTATGAATATTCAATTCCAACGGGAATAAATGTATCTATTATCTATTTATCGATATATTTATTTATCTATTTATTTATCTATTCATCTTTTATCTATCTATCTATATTCTATATATATATATATATATATATATATATATATATATATATATATATATATATATATATATATATATATATATATATATATAAATGAATCCCTATTTTCCTTGGTCACGCCATAACTTGAGGACGACTTTACTGATTTCCTTCATTTTTTTTTAAAGTTTTCTAATACTTTGTAGAAGGTTCTTATGGAATGAAAATTTAAAAATGTTATAAAAAATTAACGACGTCCACGCGGGAGAAGCCGCGGGCACCACCTAGTAATAATAAAAAATATTTTTATTGTAATGCTTTTTGATACACAACAATTCTTAGTTCTGTTTTGTGTCACTTAAATAAATAGTGCTGATGGCATTCCGACACAGGAACAGGCCACATAGAGTTGGCCATGTGAAAAACATGTATTTTCGAGATTGATGACACAAACACTTAATGACTGCCTCTGCGATTTATTTATCGACATTGCAAATGCAAGCCGCACTGGGAATTGTATCCGTTTAAAGTCGAATGGCATATCGTTTGGAATCATGGGGATGCGTGGAATCAAAACGTCTTCGCTTCTGAACTTTCTTTTTAAAATTGTGGTTTCGATGACGTTGTCCATTAATTTCTTCACCGCAAGCCGGGTGCCATTACAAAGACGTGGTTGGTTTATGTTCCGCAACATAATGACTACCGATCCGACTTTTAATTGCAGAGTATGAGGTGGTAATCCGGGAAATTGCAGCGATTTTAAAACTTCCGTTGGATAGTTGACAATAATATCTTGGTTAGTAACGGAGTCAACTGATTTGTATGTCATCAATTCGCCAGCTATCTTATTTTGAATCTGAAAATTAATTTCGTTGACATCGACATTTTTTGCAGCCAATATAACACGTTCGCTCAACCTAATACGATTTTTGTAATTTTGAGCAATTTTTGGGAACACCATTTCGATCAGTCCGGTCTTTGATTCAGTAAATTGACAAAAATTGGCAGGGAATGTAATGTATCCAGAAGATGTCAACAGGAATATTGCCATTACCAATGTCGTGCAATTGTTTGGAAAAAATTTGTGCAGATAGGTCGTTTTGCAATTCGACTCGCATGTTCATATTCAGATTGAGTATTTTGACATGATTCCATAAAATGGACGACTTCAAGTATGCATTAAACTCGTCAGCTGCCGTTGAACGTAGAATTACTGGCAATGTTTGTCTAAAATCACTTGCCAAAAGAATCATCGCACCACCAAACCGGTTTTGGTTATTTCTTAAATCTTGCATCGTGCGGTCTAACGCCTCCAGAGATTTTTTATGTGCCTCGTGCATTCATCCCAAACGATTAATTTGCTTTGCTGTAGCACTTTGGCCATCGCAGAATTCCTTGAAAGATTGCAAGTTGGAGTTTCATGGGTTTGCATGTTCAACGACAACTTGAGTGCTGAATGAGCTGCAATACCCGATGAAGCAAGTGCAAGTGCAATTCCATTTTGCGATCGAATCGTTGCCAAAATCAATAATATTAAAAAACGTTTTTCCAGTTCCACCGGGAGCATCTAAGAAGAAAAATCCGCCAGTTCCATCGTTCACTACTTTCATGAGCGTATCGTAGGCATATTTTTGTTGCTGATTTAAAAAGGGAACGTTTCTTTGAACGGTTTCTCTCAATGCCTCGGAATCGTATTGGGTTTCTAGTCTCAACTCTTGATTAAATGCGTCGTGCATTGGGCGATTAGGCGTTGTCATTCCTAATTGTATTAATCCTTTGTTGGTAAGCATCAAACACATATCCTCAATTAATATTAATGGTTCATTGTAAATTTCTTCGTTCATTTGCAAATCTGCATTCGATGTTCTAAGATGCATCTCATGCAATATATCTTCGGCCATATGATATTTATATTTGTTCCATAAATCAATCGGTGCAGATGGGAAGCATGTTGACAAAATTATAGAAGACAATGTTCGTATTTGTTTAGCATTAGACGATGTCACAGCATCTTCGAGAGTGTAGTCCCAATGAAAGTAATTTTCTAGCAATCCCAAACATTGATATGCTTCTCTGTATGTGCCGCACAATACACCGTAAACAGTTTGCAGATGTTGAAATGATGTTGGGCCACGAATATAGACTAATAGTAAACGCAAATAGAAATACTCATCTTGGCTGGGATGGACTGTGTCAAGACGTCCTAGTGCATCGGTGGAAAATACTTGTGGGTAACTTGGAACTGGCTGTCCTTGTTTTCGTCGTTGAAATTTCTTTGACGATTGATTCCAGGTATAATATCTTGGCATTTCGCAGTAAAGCAGTTTTCGGGCAAAGTCATCATTCTGACATATTTCAAAGAAGCTGGTCAGTGTTGTCGATGGCGGCCTGTCAGCTCGTTGTTATACATTCTCCGTTGTAAAATACACTCTTTGACCATTTTCCAAATGTACAGACAAGTGAACAACCGTGGGGTGTCTTTCATGTATAGAGAATGAAAAAATACGCCACATCGCTTCGTTACTGCTTACGTAGTGGCCTATTTGAAATTCAATGATTTTACCATTGGAATTTTCGGCAGCAACTCCGAACACAGCCATGTCACTACCTTTGTTCAGGTACTTGCAAATGTATTTAATAGATTTTACGGAATGACAAAATTTCCCATTTATGTGAGCTTTAAACGTCTTGGACATTAACGGCGAAAACGGAACAAACGAACGATTATCAATTTTAACTTCCTGTTGATTCCCTTTGACCATTGTTGACGTTCCAATATCATCAGTGGATCGGCTGCGATAAAGTGGATAACCATCATTTCCAGTGATGCTACTAATTGTCTTGGATAGCGTTTTGTACATTTTCCGTCAACCATACATGGAGAATTGGGATTTAATATTCCTCAGAGACCATGAATCATATTTTTTGTAACAATCTCATGTAATAGTGGATCTTCTTCATTATCGGGAATTTCCGCTGATATTATATCATCGACTTCATTAGGTCTTATCCTCTCAACTAACCAAATAAGGATATGTGCATGTGGCAATCCGCGGTTTCGCCACTCAACTGAATACATCCAACAGCCCGTCTCGCCGAACACGCGGTGCTTAATAATAAAATCCATTAATGATTTTAATTTTTGTTTGAACACCCTTGCGGTGATGTCATAGCGATCAATAGGTGATTGGCCATGAAATAATTCTTGTCGAATTTCTGTCCACTGCGGATTACACCTGAACGTGATAAACAAATCTGAAAGAAAATTAGTTACTTACCTGTAACTGGATTTATCATCTTGTTTGAAAAATGTTACCCATCTTCACCTTGCCAAAATAAGATATGTTATTGTAATGCATCATATAATCGATGTGTTTCGGACACACGCTGCAGTTGATCGTTCCATTGATGTAAAACAATATCTCGGTATTCTAAATTTTCACCAATGACGACAATAGCGACTTCATCAATTGTTGGCGCATTAAAACGTCTTGCGTGTTGTCCTGCAGGTGTCTTATCGGCCCTGATAATAATTTTGTGGTTATCAGATGGCATGCGGTCTAATGCGATCTTGAATAATGCAACCAATTCGTTGTGTTGATGGAAAAATGTTTGGAGTTGTTACACAATTTGTCTTTTCACCAAATTGTTGTGTGCACAACGCTGATCGACTTGTCTTGTTGAATCATCCATAAAATAAATTTGCAAAAATTTGTAGTTACTATCCGGAGTTGACAATAAGAAACCTGTTCGATGATATATTGGACCCTGAATCTGCAAGAGTAAATAGGTGTAATATAGGTAATTGTATAGCGAAGCGTTTGTACAGCCATGTGGCTGGCAAAATACGTTGGCAGCATTGCTATTCCCCATTAACCTCTGTAAACACATTCATCTCTTGTTGCTTTTGGCAATTTAAATCTACCAACGTACTTTACACCATGTTAATTGAAGGCTACCAACGCATTTTGCACCAGCCACATGGTGGCAAAAGTTTATTGTTTCCTATTATACTTACCTTGAAATTAGGCATAAAATTATCTCGAATAACTTTTGTTGCAATAAATGACGTCATTTGAAAGCAATTATTGTACTGCTGAATATGAGTCAAAAAATGCATAGAATCTGACCTATTTCCGGAAACCAATGAATGTAGTGGCTCTGGTGGCGATATCAGTGGCGTCAATTTGATTCTGCCACTGACGCAACACAATCCAGAGGCTTCATTTTTAAACTTAAATGCCTTGGAATCTGGACACACAACGTTCATTCGTTCAATAGCAACGATTTGCTGTGAACTGTAATCGATGCCCACATTATAATTGAATGCTGCTCGATGGGGATTAAACGCGACATTTCTACGTTGTTTATTTCGATTCCATCGATTCCGTTCAACTTCATTTCGCTTTTAGCGTTGCTCGTCAGTTTGACTTGCTCGTATATATCTTTGACTTGCAGAATTGCGAGTTCTGCGACCTATGTTGATACCTTTAATTGGTGGCATTGTAGACCCTCTTTTCAAAAAACTAACTGAACAAACTGAAAACTGGATAAATGTTCCGATCGAATGGACAATGCACTAAGAAATGAATAAAAAATTTTTTGATGGATTGATACCCGCGATCGATGCAGCTGTTTAAACGATATTTACGGCGCGCGAACTGTCAAGTGCAAACCAAACTTATACCGTGTGATTTGTGTTTATAGTCTCTTTGTATATATTTATTCTTACTCTATGTTAACCTTACTTGTCTTGCTTGTCTTTACCTCTGTTGCCACTAAATGTCAAAAAATCTAAATTTTTCACAGTAAATCTTTTCCTACAGTTCAAACCGTCTTTTTTAATGTAATCTACAGTCCACACAAAGCTCTCCGTCGGCTATATTTTTTTACGGCGCGCAAACTGTCAAACGCAAGAACTGTCATCATACGCTTGAAGTTTAAATAGTCGTAAACTTTACGTCTAATTTTCCAATTTTATGCAAAATTTTCTTTAATTTTCCAATTTTATGCGCAATTTTCTTAAATTTTCATTTCGTAAGAACCTTCTACAAAGTATTATAAAACTTTAAAAAAAAAAGGTAAGGAAATCACTAAAGTCGTTCTCAAGTTATGGCGTGACCAAGAGAAATATGGATTCATTTATATATATATATATATATATATATATATATATATATATATATATATATATATATATATATATATGCATACAACAATTTCTGTTTCGATCGAGATGAAAATTAACAAATATATATATATATATATATATATATATATATATATATATTTATATGAATAGTTTGGTTATTCCGGGTCTCAATCCGTTCGTTCAAAAAATTGTTTTCACGACGTTTCGCCAAAATCTCATTTGGCATTTTTAAGTGCGGTTCGTCTCGTTACTCGCTGAGAACTGATGGTAGCCTCTGATGAATTTCGAGTTTTGTTTAGCTGGCTCGCTTCCTGATTGGATGAGCGGCTTAGCAGACTCCTCCCTTCTGCCGAGTGCGATATATTTTGTTCTTGTATGCTGGTCTCTCGTATACTCGTTGATTTTTGTTGTTTTCTTTCTTGATTTTTTATTAATGTTTTCCATGTAGATGAAAAATTTATAGCATCGTCTCGTTTATTTAGCTGTCCCGCTTTTTCGATTTCTAGGGCCTCTCTTATGACGCGTACCTTGTAGTTCTATACTGGTGCTATTTCTTTTGTTTTTTCGAAATCGATGGTATGTCCGGTTGTTTGGTGATGTTGAAATAGGACTAAGGTTGTCTGTTTGTTTTTGAGGCTATTTTTATGTTCTTGGATTCTTGCTGATATGCGCCTGTTTGTTTGTCCTATATAAGTTTGATGGCAATCTGCACATGGAATGTTGTAAACGCCATGAATTTCAAGGTTGGTCTTGTCTTTGGGATTTCCCAGGATGTTGGCTATTGTTTTTTTGTGGTTTAAATATGGGCTGTATGTTGAATTTTCTTAAGATTCTTTCGATTCTGTCTGTTATTCCTTTTATGTATGGTATTATGGCTTTGTTCCTTGTTTGATCTTGGTCTTTGGTCTTTGTTGTAGTCTTCTCTTGTCTTTTTATGGCTTTCTTTATATCTGATTGTGAGAAATCATTTCGTTCTAGACCTGTTGAAATGTGTCTTATTTCGTCTTGTTTTGTGTCAAGTTCTGTTAGGCGGAGAGATCTTGATACTAGTGTGTTGACTACTGCCTGCTTTTGAGAGGGATGATGATGTGACGCTGCATTGAGATATCGGTTAGTATGCGTGGGTTTCCGATATACGGTAAAGTCCAGGGTATTGTTGAGTTTCCTGGTTAACAGCAGGTCCAAAAAAAGAAGTTTCTTTTCTTATTCGATTTCTAGCGTGAATTGGATTCTGTGGTGGCTATTGTTCAGGTATATGAGGAAATCGTCCAAGGTATTGTTGAGTTTCCTAGTTAACAGCAGGTCCAAAAAAGGAAGTTTCTTTTCTTGTTCGATTTCTAGCGTGAATTGGATTCTGTGGTGGCTATTGTTCAGGTATATGAGGAAATCGTCCAGGTGTTCTTTTCCATGTGGTCATATTATAAAAATATCAACAACATAGCGTTTCCAAAATTTCGGTTTTAAAGGTGCCTTTTCCAGTGCCTCTTGTTTGAAATATATCATGAAAACCTATGACTGCTGAAAGCGAGGATCCCATAGGTGCACCATCTGTTTGTTTGTATATTTGGTTATTGAACATGAAGTATGTGTTCTTTAGGCAGTGTTCTGCAAGTTCAATTGTGTAGGCTGGAAAATCTTCGTTCATGGCAATTTTCTCGAAAGTCTCATCCAGTGGTATGCTTGTATGCTTGAATATAGCGATTTTATGTCGAGGCTTGCTAAGATGTCATTTTCTTCGAGGTGAATGTTTTTGATCATTTTAGTCAGATGTTCGGAGTTTTTCACGAAGGAATCAGCCAGTTCGACTCTTGGTTGCATGATACTTGCTAGATATTTTTCCAGTTTTTGTGTTGGAGATCCCACAGCGCTCACTATTGGTCTGAGTGGTGCATTTGTTTTGTATATTTTTGGTAAGCCATACAGTTTTGGACATCTGCTTGATTTTTCTCTTGGTATTATAGATTTTTCAGTTTCTGGGTCTAGTTTTGAGGCTTTAATCTTAGCTTTCGTAGTTTTTTCAAGGTATGTCGTTGGATCTCTGTTGGTTTGTTTGTAAGAGGCGCCTTTGAGAATTTTTGACATTTTTTGTATGTATTCGTTGGTGTTCATTATAACCGTGACATTTCCCTTATCTTGAAAATGCCAAATGAAATTTTGGCGAAACGTCGTGAAAACGATTTTTTGAACTAACGGATTGAAACCCGGAATAACCAAATTATTCATTCTACCATCCGTGAAAACCTACGATATAACATAAATTTTTATACACACACACACACACACACACACACATATATATATATATATATATATATATATATATATATATATATATATATATATATATATATATATATATACAACAATTTCTGCTTCGATCGAGATGAAAATTAACAAAAAAAAAATATTACTCACGTGATTAGCATTATCTGTCAAATTTCAATTTAAAAAAAAATGCAAAAATGGGGTTATATCTCAAAATATCGAAAAAAGTTATTAGAAAAAGTTTTTCTAAATGCAATTTTTACTCGATATGCTAAATTTCAACTGTATAAGAGAATTTAGATTTTTTGCCAATTTTTTATAAATTGCAACACTGTTGCAAAATAAGACTCAACGCAACCTACATAAAGTTCTTAGTTTTAATAGTGCTTCATTTCAGACATATTAACTGTGTGTTTTTATACAAAATCCAAATAGGGCTATTAAAATTTGATGCAAAGATTATTTGTTTTTGTTATCTGTATAAGGTAACTTCATAAAATAACTATTTTTGAAAACGTAATTTGTGTCTAAAAGTAATACACTTTAATATTAAGAGAATAATTTAATTGAAAAGACTCTAATTTTCGAATAAATAAATCATAATATAAAATTAAACGCATTTAAAATTTCACGTTTTTAATCGTTAACAAACTATTTTTGGCATTTAAATATTAAATTAACAACCATTAAAAAACTTCTAATTTTAAAATAGATTTCAGTGTGCCTTCCATTGCGTTCAATACAAACAATTGTTCTTCTTGACACATGACATGACACATCAAAGGAGTTTCTGATACTAAGGGGCCTTATTTCTAGAATAGAGTTTCGAATCACCGTTTTCAAATGATCAGCATTACGGATAGGTCTTTGTTTGTAAATTTTTTGTTTTAGGTAACCCCATAATGAAAACTCAAATGTGGTTAAATCCGGAGACCTATCCGGCCATTATTGCTTCATATTACGCCCAATTACTTTACCCTGAAGATGCGTTCTTGAACCTGCCTTGTATTATGGATGGAAGCACCATCACACTAGTACCATAGATTATGCCTCATTTTAATAGGTATATTTTCCAAAACTTCAAGGATCTCAGTATTAAGTAAGCGTAGTAATTCTTCTGAATTACCTCTAAGAAAATAAAGACCAACAACTTTATCGTTTAAAACACCGGACCACGTATTTTTTTAAAGGAATCCTGGTCTCTGCATTCTATTATAAAATTTGGATATTTTTGATTCCACCATCTACAATTTTGAGAGCTAACAACGCCATTTGAAGTGAAAGTCGGTCCATAAAACGTGATAAGGAAGGACACATCTTCTTCTTTTCCCCCCTGGTACCAAAAGGAGAATCCCAAACGTATGTCAAAATTTTGTTCCTAAATTTATGAACTTCAGTTTATAAGGTTTAAATTTATTTTTGTGCAAAATCTTGCTTACACTCTCACTTTCAACATTACTTCTGGAAGAAACATGTCTAATACTAGCTTGATCATGTTCCATAACATCTAGGCACATATTTTATTGGACTTCTTCACTACGTTTTATAGAATTGTAAGATTTATTAAATGAACTTTTCACCGATCGAGTTGATTTAAATTTCGCCATAATCCTACTCACAGTAGATTGTTGCAGTTTTCTGCCTAGAGGCCTTTCATTAAAAATGTTAGCTGTTACACGATGGCGTGTGTTTTCATCACATAAAAATAAAACTAAAAACTCTATCTTATCATCTAAAAGTATAGACGGTATTCCATTTGAAAACCCCCAATTTGGATGAATAACTTTTTAACCACACCTCGCATAAAGTTGTGGTTACATGATTAGATTATGCTTAAAATATTACAAAAATAAATCTTTTAAAATGTTGTACTATCTTTTCAAATAAGAACGATATAGGGCATTATAAAAATTGTCAATTTTTGAATTTTACCCCGTATCTTCAAAACAAAAGAAAATTTTTAAGTTCTGATTACGGCATTTTTAGTATCACTAAAAACAACTTTAATAGTTAACGAAAAACCCCATAAAATTATTGAATTTGAGATACCCTGTATATAGCTAAAACAAGCACTAGGCTATCTCCACAACTTGTCGCCGGAAATTTACTTATTACTATATAAACTTCTATGCAGTAATCCTGAAACTCCAATAACTTAAAATATATAAATACAACTTACCATCTGGTGAATCATCATAGTCGATAGCTGAAATGGTCATAACATACATGCCCGCAGTACCGTTTTCAATCACGTTTCCATAATAAACACTTTGGGGAAAAATGGGTTCATTATCATTAATATTTTTTAGAATGACTTGAACGTCTGCATAACCTACTAATCCCTCGCCTCCTTCATCTTGAGCAAAAACTGTAAAGCGCCATAAGGGTCTTCCTTCTGGTGGATCCCTATCCAGTGGCTAAAAAAAAATAAACGACAAGAATCTTCATTCCGTATTTTTTTTATATACTTTATTATGTGAAATGCTATAAGACAGCTTTCATATAAATCATTTATCCACGTAACTAGTTTTTGATTTATTACATCCCAAAGTTGGTATTCTAAATATACAGGATTTTGCAAGTCTTCCGGAACGGCTTAATTAGCGGTGAACGTAAAGTGATAGCGGATCTGGGTTTTATTCGACGTTCAGAATCACAATTCTTTTTTTTATTGTACATTCCATATACCAGTTAAAAACTGTCAAATAACGAAGTCATTTATAAATTTTTTAAGTGGACCGTCTTGTATGTTATCAATTATTCTAAATCTTCAACAAATTTAGAATATCTTTGGACAGCATACCGTATGGTAAAATTCAATTGTTTCGAAAATATTGAAAAAACAGTACATAAGAAAACAAATTTTTGTAACGGCAAAGTAATAATTTAATTTCAGCCACGTGATGGCCTTCCTGGAAACTGGAAAAACACGTTTCCCAAATGTTGACGCATTTGAAATTCTATTATTATACTACAGGGCATAGATCGGTTGACCTAAAAGGCCATATAATGGCCCCAATTCAACCTATCTACCTTCCAAGAAAACTTTCATATAGATAATCTCTGACATGTCTATCGAAATATGCTGGTGCTTCATTTTGTTGAAACCAACTTTCGTTTTTTTACATTGGGCCGTTGTGCTGTTGGTGAAATAAATTAATTAAAACGGGTACAATCCCATTTTCTAGCAAATTTAGGTATGAATTGGAGGACCTAAAATGTGGTTTCCAATTATGCCTGTCCAAATACCTAATTTTTGAAGATATTGTATATGTCGTTCCATCATTCAATGAGGACTATAGTCAGACCAATATTGGCAATTGTGCCTATTGACGAAGTAATTAAGTTTAAATGTGACCTCATCAGATAATAAGATTTGGATTACAACATAGACTTTTATGTCCATAATGTCAACTACTTCTTGGCAATATCGCATAGCGTTGTTTAAGTATATCCTCGTCCTCCAGTCCGTCCATTTTTTATTGTTTGTTAACGTTTGCTATTTTTGTTTGTTAAGATAGGTAGTTAGTTTTAGCTCTCGGATATAATTTTTGTGTGAAATACTAGATACTACCTTTTTACCTATTCCATTTAACATTGCAGAAAATATTAATTTGCAACCACCAGCCAATAACATGCGAAAATGACCACTAGCTTGCTTTCCTCCACTACGGGACCTCTACCACGGTAAGCCAGAGGGTGGCACTCGAGCCCGTTTACTGTTACATATTTTGATCGATAGACAACTAAACCATTGGATATTTTTATGGATTGACTGTTGGATATTCCTGCCGATAGACAGTGTAACTGTAGGATATCATAGCTGATAGATACAGTTGAATGTTTAAACTGAGGGAGAGGTATCTACATGCCGATGCTTTGCTCTCTCAAAATTAAGACCATTCTACGAGGAAAAATACGAAACAAATTTGGTGGGTTTATTGATGTCCTTATAAACGCAGCATATATATATATATATATATATATATATATATATATATATATATATATATATATATATATATATATTCTAATATTTTCTTGGGTATAGGTTTTTCCATTAGAGAAACAAAGGACAACAATTTTTTTTCTGACGTTTCGCTCTACATAGTGAGCTTCTTTAAAAGAGTTAGGTATATTTATTTTACATCTACAAAAATACAAAATTTTTTATAATAAACATATATCACAGTAATTAAACTTTTATATTTTTAATTTAATTAAAATTAATAAAATAAAACAGATTTTAAAATAGTCTTAAAGTTTAAAATTTAAAACAATACAAACAGATTAAAATAGTGAAGATTATAAAATAGTACATACCTTGAAAGTAGTTTTGTGTGTATGTTTAAAAATAAATTCAACTATGATCCTTGGTATGCAATTGATATGGATAGATTTCTTTTTATAAAAAGCAAAAAATAGGAAAAATATTATTATTTATTTTTTAATAACGTTTTTTCATTTGCATGAGTGTATATGAAATCGTTCCAAGCATCATTACATTATTTCTCATATTTATTATAGAGTCGCTTCAAGTATGTTTTATTCAAATATCAAATTATAGTATATCTGACTTAAGTTTTTGACATCTTGCTTGTCATTTACAACATTTTTATCTTTTTTTATGTGTATCATTTCTTTGATGACTAATTTATGATAATTTCTGTTAGTATCTAAAATATGGCTGTTTTTAAAATCAAATTCATGCTTAGATGTTTGTTCATGTTTATGTAAGGATGTCGATGCGTTTTTAGTATACTTGTGTCCATTCACTCTATTTTCTCTCTCTCTATGTTTGTGTGTTTATTGGTATTTCGTTTTTTTCTTTGTGATTGACCAGTTTTAAAAATTGCCTTTTTACATTATAACACAAACAAAAAAAAATAAAATTAACAATACCAAAAGCAAAACATTTTCATTGCATTACCGTATGTAAACCAACTGTCTGAAAAAATAAAATATATTTTGGATAAGCATAACATAACATTATGCCATAAGGCGAACAATTTACTAGGATCATTTTATACGAAATTAAAAAGCAAAGTTCCCACCAAAAAAAGATCTAACTATGCAATTCCATGCCTAAACTGTCCTAAGAAATACATTGGCATAACGACACAATATATTGAAAATAGAGTGAATGGACACAAGTATACTAAAAACGCATCGACATCCTTACATAAACATGAACAAACATCTAAGCATGAATTTGATTTTAAAAACACCCATATTTTAGATACTGACAGAAATTATCATAAATTAGTCATCAAAGGAACGATACACATAAAAAAAGATAAAAATGTTGTAAATGACAAGCAAGATGTCACAAACTTAAGTCAGATATACTATAATTTGATATTTTAATAAAACATACTTGAAGCGACTCTATAATAAATATGAGAAATAATGTAATGATGCTTGGAACGATTTCATATACACTCATGCAAATGAAAGAACGTTATTAAAAAATAAATAATAATCTTTTTCCTATTTTTTGCTTTTTATAAAAAGAAATCTATCCATATCAATTGCATACCAAGGATCATAGTTGAATTTATTTTTAAACATACACACAAAACTACTTTCAAGGTATGTACTATTTTATAATCTTCACTAATTTAATCTGTTTGTATTGTTTTAAATTTTAAACTTTAAGACTATTTTAAAATCTGCTTTATTTTTATTAATTTTAATTAAATTAAAAATATAAAAGTGTAATTACTGTGATATATGTTTATTATAAAAAATTTTGTATATATATATATATATATATATATATATATATATATATATATATATATATATATATATATATATATATATATGCAAGCATGCAGCCGTCGAGGAAGCGTCACTTGAAAATGCGAGCTGAAATGTTGACGAAACGTCGTGAAGATTTTTCTATTGACGAACGGATTGAAAACCGGAAAAACCCCAGTGTACATTCCACCATCCGTGAAAATCTACGTTACAATACATATATATATATATATATATATATATATATATATATATATATATATATATATATATATATATATATATATATATATATGTATGTGTCATTTTTTGAAATAAATATTATATTTTATATGCAAATCAATATATACCGATAAAGAGGATCAAGCTGGTATTCCAAGAAGTGCAGTGCAGAGGGTAGTGTAAGTGATATCTCCGATGATGAGGATGCGGTAGATTAAACTATTTTGTAGTGTATAATTGTTTAAGTAATTTTTAATAAACATTTTATGCATTAAATATAAGGTTACATGGAAAATAAAAAACATATTTTTTCGAAACGTTCGATATAAATTCAACATATTTTTTTTGCGATAAAAATACAATAAAAGCCAAGTAATAAAATAAAATATCTCATTAAGTTCTATATGGCAACATGTTAATAATATTTTTAAATTTGATACACTACCTTCACAAACTCGATGAAATTATTTGAAATCGTTTGGCGTTTTATTGTGCAGTATTTTGTAACACTGCAATTTCTGAAAACGGCACTTGAAATTATATATAGCCGTATGGAAACGATATATGTTATTGAAAATAGATGAACATGCAAAAAAATAATGGTCAGACCTGACATAGTGGTCGCAAAAGTCGTCAGCCGTAGACAAATCTGTTGCGCCTCGAGAGTTCTGTTCACTCGAGGCCGGCCGCTTTCGTATCGCAGTCTGACGACTTTTGCGACAACACTGTGTAGTGTAACGACTATTTTTGTGCATGTTTACCTATTTTTTATAACATCTATTAATTTCAGACGGCTATATAAAATTTGAAAAATTAATTTTTTTACGCTGTTACATATCGGTCTGACGATTAAGACGACTCGATAACGGGTCTGACGATATTTTTTATGTTTATCCAAGCATAAACAATGCCCTGCTTCCCTATCAGCCGGCTATAAATAATTTAAATTTTTCACCTTTTTTTTTCATTAATAACTTCTTCTTCTTCTTTTACGTTGACTTGGGATATCCCTGTTTGTCATTCTATCTACACCCGCCTTATTCTGCTGATGAAGCGAACCAGCTCTGGGCCCATCTCTTTGGTGGTCGTCCTGGTAATCTTCTTCCTCTTGGTCGTCCATACATACAAACTTTGGCTAGTCTCTCTTCACTCATTCTCTCAACGTGTTCTTTCCAACCTCTTTTTCTTTCCTTTGTCCATTTGACCACGTCCTGCACATTACATTTTTCTCTGATTAAGGTATTTGTCAGCCTATCTCTGATTGACACGTTCAGCATTGATCTCAGTACTTTCATTTCGGTGGTTCTCATTTTCTGCTTTGTCTTCTTAGTGTCTGCTCTTGTTTCCGTGGCATAAGTTAGAATTGGTCGTATCATGGTCTTATATATTTTTGTTTTTCCCTCTATTCTCATGTATCTGTTTCGAAATATAACATCTCTTAAGCATCCTGCCACTTGTAGGGCTCTTGTATTTTGAGACAGTACTTCTCCAGTAAGGTTACGACAGCTTGTTGTGTCAATGCCTATGTATTTAAAGTTTATGACTTGTTCAATTATGGCATTTTCTATCTGTAGTATCGTCTTCGTTATCTGCGAGTAGGACCGCATCATTCGCGTAGCATATTATATTGATATTGTGTCCGCCCATCTGGTATCCGCGTTTCGGTCTGATATCCTCTATTATGCGGTCCATTATTAAATTGAATAAGAAGGGGCTTAGCGAGTCTCCCTGCCTTATCCCTTCGTTTATCTTGATGTCTTCGGTTAGACCTTCGGATGTTATTATTTTGGTGCTGGAATTTGTGTACAAGTCATCAATTATGTTTATGATCTCCGCTGAAACATTTTTCTGTTTTAGGATATCCGTTATGTGCTGCTTGTTGATGCGATCAAATGCTTTTGTTAGGTCAACAAAGCATAAATATGCAGGGTGGTTAAATTCTATTGATTTTTCGATTATTTGTCTCACTATAAATAAGGCATCTGTGGTCCCCTGTTTTTTAGAAAACCCTGTTGTTCCTCCGAGTTTGTCACGAATAATTGCTGTAAATAGTTTGGTGACAGAGTTAAGAAGTGTAATTCCTCTGTAGTTGTCCGGGTTTTTGTGGTCACCTTTTTTGTATACGGGAATTGTATAGCTGGTTTTCCATTTTTGCGGTACTTGTTCTTCTTTAATAATTTTATTAAAAAGCTTTTTTAACTCCTCGGTAAGCATTTGGCCTCCGTATTTCAATAATTCGTTGGTAATTAGATCTGGTCCAGGAGATTTTCTATTCTTTAAATTACGTATTTTATATTTTATTTCTTCCGATGTTACCTGCATTTTTGTAGTGCTCAGATTTATGGATTTTGCTGTTATGCTAGTGTGAATCGTATTTGTATTACCAAATTGTCTTTCAAAGTATGATATCCATTCTTCCTTTTTGATGTGAGCTGTACTGATGTATTCATTAACATTTTTTTTCTGTTTCTCAAACATTCTCTTCTGCGCACCGTATAAGTCATGCTCCATGTCTTTTGTGTATCGCTCCCAGTATTCTTTTTTGCATCTTCTAATCCTCTCGTTTATGTTGTTTAATTAATAACGATATTGTTATTAACAACATCACAAACGCGCGGTCTAACTTTTCATTTTGTTATTAGAAAACAAGTTCCTAACGAAACAAAATGAAATTGAGCGGCTAAAAATAATATTTTTTTTTGCCCTTTAGATCTGAGACTATAAGGCATTCAAGCTAAACTAGAAACATGGGAACTTAATATGTTAAATAAAGGTGGGTATATAAATGCTTTATCTGAGACTTGGTTAAATGCAATAAGGAGTTTAATTGAGGTATGTAAATATTTAGGAAAGACAGAAATCAGGTAGAGACTGGAAAGAAGCAGGGTGGTAGTATTTTACGAATAATTTTCCGTAAAGGCTTTTAACATATTTGATAGTGAACAAGAAGCACTATGTATTAAACTAACTATGAATCAAAGAAAATTTATTCCTACAATAATTGTATATTTTTTATCTGACAGTAATTTAAACATTTATATTACGTTAATGTACGAGTTATTTTTAACTAACTGGATGCTAAGACAAATCTGTCAGTAAAATCTGTTTTTAAGTCTCTACAGTTAAAATTGCTTTAACTTTTTGCGTAATTTCTGTTTAAGCCATATTAAAACAATAAGCCACCACCTTTAATTCCGCTTTTCATTAAATTACTTTAATTTAATTCTTTTACATTTGGGCAATTTTGTAAGTAGATTTATCAGGGTGGAGATTTTATCAGCTTAAGAAAAGAGGTTTATTTCATTCAAAAGTTTTGGATTTTAAAACAAAAGTTTTAGTACAATTTATTTCCAACTCTAAAATTTAGAGTTTTATTGAAACTTCTTTTGTATGTTCCTATAAAATATCAGAGTTTGTTTTGTGCTTAATTTATATATTAGCCGATTGTGTATTGTATGCATTCGACCATGATATAAAATTTGACAAACTGAAAACCCAAATCTGTCATTTGTGTGGATTGACGATACATAAATTTTTATAAATTTTTGTTTTTAATAGTTTTAAATTTCTATACTTTACATTCCACCCTTCTATAAATTATTAGATTACACTATTTGTCTTTATTTTAGAAAGACGAGTAATTTACAAATAATTAAGAATACATTATTATTCTATTCTTTAACACATAAAAAATAGGTAACAAAGTTTTATAATAAGAAAATAACCTATAGCTTTACTGATGAGACTATTAGCCAGTCAAAGAGCATATTAGAAGAAATCCATAGTGGTCCAAGCCATGGGTAAATAGTGTGACGTATAATCTGACATGGATGAGACCTACCGAGGGGTGTTGGGGGCAATGTAAGAACAAACCCTACATAAAATGCAGCAGCAATAAATAGGTTAGGGCCAAGAAGGGGGGGGGATCAAAGTTTTCCAAAACAGTTTCTTTTTTAACCTACAAGCCAAGGAACACATTTCTGTAAAAAGTTTGAAATAAAAGTTGTAGAGATTCTAAAAACCAACAATCCGAGCTTTTGTGTGATCATTTTGGTTAAATTGTTAATTAAAATTAACTTTTTTGCACTTTTTTGCTTTTGAAGGAAAACTCTCGTCTTTCTGACCAAATTGGTATTTTACAATAGTAGATTGGATAATTTGTTGCTGAGATATTGCCAATTGTTTATCCCAAGACGCAAAATGTAAATTGCTCTAACTTTTTTTTGAGTAAACATTTTGACCTCCACAAAGGTTCAATTTCCTCGTGAAGGCCTAAACTTTCATATCTCTTTGTTATAAATGTAATTCTCCTTTCGGGCAGAGAATATGAAAAATATATATACAAACTGTTTATTTCCTGTAAATATCGCTCTGGTTCTCTTTCCATAAGCGTTTCGATCACCTCATGATCTCGTCAGTGGAGCCGTATCGGACCGAGAGCAGCATTAGCAGGAAATAACTGATATTTGAAATATAAGTTTCCTAAAATTTTAATTTTTAAAAATTTCACATTACTCCGGTGATTCATAGATATCGTTCGACTGGCGATATTTTTCAGTCTGATACCGAGGTCGGTAGATGGCAGGTGCCATATCCTGCCGACATACCTTCAAACTTATATTTCATATATCAGTTATTTCCTGCTAATGTTGCTCTCAATCCGATACAGCTCCATTGACGAGATCATGAGGTGGTTGAAATGCGTATGGAGAGAGGACTAGAGCGATATTTGCAGGAAATAAACTGTTTGTATATATATTTTTCATATTCCCTGCCTGAAAGGAGAATTACATATATAACAAACTACTTAAATACGGCAGAAAGATTTCTTTATTTCTTACTAAAATTTTAATTTTTTAATAATTTTATATCTCTCTCGCCCACGCGAGAAAACTGAACTCGCAACTTCAAATCAGCAGCTCTAGGAAAACTTCGTCATATTTTAGCAACGAATGGACTAATTTCAGTGTTTTTTCTTATCTAGGCTAGCGAAAAATTATGAAAATGGCACACCTTTTTTTTTAGAGCGAAATTTAAGAGGTTGAAAATTAAGGAGAGATATTGTTGTGTATTCCAGTGTATATTTTGAATTATCGGCCAAGCGCTTTCGGTCTTACTTATACCATCCTCAGGGCTCATACTCTAGAAACAAGAGAATATGGTCAGTAAATAAGGTTTCTCATTACTCACTAACCACACTCACTCGTCAAAGGGAACACCTCAACCTTACCATTTGGTGAACAGTCTCCAACGCCAGCGCAGCTTTTACACAGTACAAATCAAGTATACAATTAAGACGTCAATTCTAAATTAAAATTAAAACGGTTAGAACAATTTAAATATTAATACTACCATAAACAACCAACTTTTATAATAAATAACAATATCTCAACAACAAATTATCTGATTTAGTATTATAAAATATCATTGTGTTCAAAATGAAGAGAGCTTCCCTTTACAATAAAAAAAGATTTAAATTTACAATAAATAATAGATACGCAAGAAATGATCGATTTTAATGATTTTTTTGGCCTTTTTGCAAAACTCTTTCAATGGTTTGTAGATTCAAAAAACTTGTTTTAGCCTCCCTCTTGGCCCCAACCTATTTCTTGATGCTACATTTTATGTAAGGTTTGTTCTTACATTACCCCCAATATCCCTGGGTAGGTCTCAGCTATCTCGGAATTTACGTCAAAAACAACACTAATTTTCACCTACGACTTGAACTATGGTAAGACTTTTAGGAAATAAACAACCTGCCTTTCCATAAACGATTTAAAGGAGAAATGTCAACTTGTTAAATGCATTCAACCACCACAAATAATTTTTAAATTTTGTTTACTTTTATACTATATTTTTGTTACTATATATATATATATATATATATATATATATATATATATATATATATATATATATATATATATATATATAGAAAGGGTAGTCGCTGCTGACTAGTTAGGATCAACTAGTTAATATTGGGGTGAGCAGCAAGTGAAAGAGTACTCTTTAAAGTTAATCCAAGCTTTCGAAAATCTTTATTCTCATTTTCGTCTTCAGGGAGACTACAATAATTACAAAAAAAGGGGAAATTAGTGAGATAAATTTTCCCTAATAGTATTGATAACTTACATCTTTGTTTGAGGATGTTCACTAAGATGTTAAATGGTTTTATGACAAAGTACATTGGTAAAAGAGACTAAAAAACTACGGTCACAGACCAATTCACCACAAATTATTACATCAAATTGATTTTAAAATCTTAATTGAAATAAAAATTTTTTAAAACAGGGGGAACCATTTTGTTCCTTCCCGAGTCACATATAACTGTAAAATGAATTTGAAAATTATGAGGTTAGGAAATTTGTCAGCTGTCAGTAGGGCTGCCAACCTTATCCAATTAATATTAAGTTTAGTTCGGATGAACCGCATTTAAGGTTAACAATACAGTAAATAGCCAGTCATCCTGAAGTTATTAGGATAGACAAATGAAATTTTTTTCCTTCCAAAAAATATGAAAAAAATTATTTTTATTAAATTGGTTTTATATTAGGAGTCAGCAAGGCTGTCCACTATTAATGTATTTTGTTAGGTTGAGATTGCAATTAAAGGTAATTATGCAATGTTTGGTCAGCAGGTTAAGATTGCAATTAAAGGTAATTATGCAATGTTTGGTCAGCCATACTGAATGATTAAATCGTTAATATCTAAGGAAAACTATGCTCATTATTTTTAGTAATATTTGTAGAGCTAGATAAAGAGTTATCCAAAAATAAAAGATAAGAATAAATTTTACTCAAATGTTTAATATCAGTTTTTTTTATTTAAACTATTCGATTCTTGTGAGATAAAGGTCATCTCTAAGAAAAGCTTCTTGGCAATGATTGATTGAGTTGAAAGTATCCTCACTGACCTATAATCCATATTGTGTAAATGATTGTTAGCATATTCAGCAGGTGCATATCTTCCAGGATGTTGTATGTAATCACTTCGGTGTAATGTAATTCTATTTTTAAGTGATTGTAAAGTTTGACCGATATACACTTTGTCACAATCCGCACAAGGAATGCTGTAAACAACATTAGATTGAAAACCAATTGGTGCTTTGTCTTTTAGTTTTGAATGCACAGAGCTTATTGTAAGTATAGATTTATTAGCAATTTTAATATTATCAATCTTTGTGAAAATTCTCCAATATATTAGGAAGATAACACTCAAACTTTCAAGCAGAAAACTGTTTACTTTTCTTTAAATGATCTGTAGGAGAAAAACCCACTCAGCGACCGAATTTTTTTTTATTTTATTAACTTTCCAGATTATATCTGGTTATGAACTGTATTTTTCTTAAAATAACTGACTATTATTTTTTTATTTTATTTTTTCATTACCTGTTCTGTTTTGATATAATATTCTTATTTCGTTTAAGTTTTTTCAACGTTTCAACATAAAGAAAAATAACTTTATATACCTAAAAATTTAAAAATAGAATTGCTTGATATTGCTTATTCGAGAGTATTTTAATAAGAAAAGTATTACACAAATTGAAATATTATTTTTAGACCTCATGTCATTGAATGAAATATTAATTTTTCAAAAAACCATTTGTTTTCGTATCCATACTTTCCAATATTAAATTATGTGTAATAAAATTAATAATTAATATGTTAATAGATCAATATAACTTTAGATAGTCTCTAACATAAAGTGAAGATAAAAATTGTTTAATAGATAAATTACAATTTAAAAGGCATGCCCTTAAAACTCCTGTTAAACTAATGGCATGTAATTTTATATTATAAAAAATTGACTCTTTTAATAAGTTTCTCTTTTACGTAAGGGCTTCTTTGAATATTAAATTATGTATAATAAAATTCATTCATTCACTAGTGGTATTTCAATAAAGTTGTCGAAGTTCGAATGTAAAGTTACTTTGACGAAAGTGAAGATTATCACTTAATTGTATATGTATTTTTTAAGTTTTTATGTGCATGTTTTATACAGGAATGGTTGTTATGATTGGAAAATTTTTTTGACATGTTTAAGGAAATATTGATGTTGCCCAATCTTTTTTTTTATACAGCTCAACAAGAAAATAGTGGATTAATAATATTGCTATGCTCTATTTCTACTGATATTCAGAATAATGAGTGCTATTGGTGGATCAAAAATTTTATTAGGCACTTTTGGACCAAAACCGGTATATAAAGATTTTTGATCTCGTCAACTTTTCGTGATGTTTTAAAAATTGATGATGATGGGTGCTATAAAATCGATGTTTTCTATATCCGATTTCGGCTAAAATCGGTAAGATCAAAAAAATAATCTGTTTTCGGCAATTAAAATTCATCAGTGTTATTAAATTTGTTTTAAAAATTTTGTACAATATTTTAGATATTAAGCTATTACAACAAATTTTTAATTATAATTTTAAGAGGCGTCAGTACGGGTGGTTATTTTTCTGATAAGTTTCCTGGACGTTAGGGAGGTTCTCAAAAATAACACATCAAGGAACCACAACAACGAAAGTATATATTTAAACAGTATACGTAAATTATTTTGATATATAAAATATGCACCTACAGTAGTTTATGTCTATTTGCTATGGAGTATATTGCAAAAAAAGGAAAGAAACAATAAATAATACTATGACTAAGTTGATGTCATTCGCGCAGAATGCAATGTCGCCCCTGCCTTAACCTAGTCAGTTAGCTGATTTCGACTACTAGCACAGCTCTACATGCGCCAGTTTTACCGTACTTTTTTGTGATAAACTGTTTGTATTTTCAACTAATATCTCAAGTACGCCGATTAACGATAAAGTTATGCTAATTGTGTTGGACTGCTAATCTGAATTGATGTTTTAAATTATCTTCCGTATACTTTTTCACCTTTGGTTTATAACTTATTTTAAATAAATTAAATATAAAGTACCCTGTAATTGAACAGGAAAAGTATAATTAGTATCCAATCACAGATGAAAATATATGTTAAATTGGTAATAACATAGTTCAATATGTAGTTCTCACTCCTGAATGGCAGTCTTATTACTGAGTCCAAGCAGTTTCAACAAGCTCTCTATCGGAGTAGTTGTGTGTTGTATGTCTAGCTCTGACATGAAGATCCAATTCTACCCATGTAAAGGTTAGGTCCAGGTTTAACGAAACTTGGTGATATGTATCTCTTCGTCAATAAGAATGAATCAAATATCAAAAGGCAGAAATGTGGTAAATACGCCACCCCTTCTGCCTTCTGGAAGTGGTAACTTTTACTAAGGTTAAACTTTAACCTTATCTTCGAAATCTGGCAAGTAAAATACTAATTTATGGTTTTATCTGCAAAGAGACTGCTTCTGCTAGTTCTCTTAACCAAGGTTTGACGTTTCTACAAATCCACAGAAAACTAAAAGAAAAAAAAGTAAAGAAAGAAATAAAAGATTAACTACACCTTTAATTAAAGAATTATAAAATGGAGTGATACATTTCTATGCTTTTGATTTGATATATTTGATATCCTACGTTACCAGTTTTTGATATTTTATAGGTGAATACATTTAATATTAATTTAATACACTCACGGGGATAAAACATTGCATATTTTATTTTTAAGATTTTTTTTTAATATAATTTCTTTTCCTTTAAATCGTTATGTATTTTAATTGTTAGATTTCTTATGCTACGGCTTTTTGTTTTTATTGCAATTTATTACAGACGAAACAATACTTAGACATAACTTTTAGAGCAGAAGAAGCAAAAATATCACAAATTACAAAAATTGCATAGGATGTCTTGGCAACTAAAAACCGCTGCTGTTTCATTTGTCGCTGTCAAAATGACATTTCCATTGCTTTATTTGTCGATTCTGTAGTTTTCTTGCTAAGATGTCACATTTAAGCAATTTAGTATGTGTTAAAATTGTTACTTTAACCAATACTGGTTGCAGACAAGAAGATATTGCACGGAGAGTGCGTATCCATCAATCGACTATTTCTTGTATAGTAAAGCGATACAGGGAATCTGGAGAATACTTCGAACATACCCCTGTAGAAGTAGCATAACGTCAGAACTAGGGCCCGGTTGTTTGAACGCTGAATAACGTAATATTATTTTTATTTATATTTCAAAAAGTGTTGATAAACAGTAGATATTTAATTTCTTGGTACAGACATGCCGATTTTATGCTATCCTTTTCTAATTGCATTATTTAAACGAGTATCATCGGTACGTCCTTCGAACATACCCCTGGGTAAGTCAATTCTGAAAACAAAGTATGAATATATGGTTGCCTAAATTTTTTTTATTGTTATTTTCAATATGTAAACAATCTAATAATATTTACCGATAAAAATAAGTTTTTAAATCATCTTTTTGTTAATATTAATTGTAAACTTCGCATTTATAGTAATTTCTAACACTTAAAAACACCGAAAAAACTCACGACAAGCAATTAAACTGAAAGACAAGATATGTAAATATGTTTATGTCTGTCAAACATCAAAAAAGCGTCTCCCCCACTGACCATAAATAGCCTTCAGACAAATCTATTGTTGTTTATATCTAGAGTATGATCGAAGGGAGAATACAAAAGGAGCCCTGATCAAAGATGAACAAGATGTATAACGCCAAAAAATTATGAATATTTGAGAATTCAATCTTTGCGAAATCGCATACGTACAGCTCCGCACCTCAAAAATGAATTACTAATTACAGGACAAGTTAATGTAAGTGTCAAAACACAAATAAGAAAACTTAAAGAGGTCGGTTTAAATCCAAAAC
Organism: Diaprepes abbreviatus; assembly: GCA_034092305.1. Lineage (NCBI taxonomy): Eukaryota > Metazoa > Arthropoda > Insecta > Coleoptera > Curculionidae > Diaprepes > Diaprepes abbreviatus. The sequence goes on from JASJET010000107.1 coordinate 2,700,735, forward strand.
ATCCTGCAATAGTTGTTTGGATTTTCCTACGTCACAAAACTGAACGGTTACAACTTGCAATAACTCATGCTAACTGGAATGAAGACCAATGAGGAAATGTTCTTTTCACAGATGAAACCAGGATTCAATTATGGAAGCTAGATGGATGTAGTAAAGTATACAGGAGGTCTGGAGAACGTTTTACAAAATTTAATCTTCAACAAACCGTTAGCTTTGGTGGCGATTCCATTATGCTATTGGGTAGCATTAGTTGGAATGGTCGTAAGGAAGGTGAATTTAAGAATGAATGCTAACTGGTATATACACAACATCTTTGAAGAGCATGTTTTACCTTATGTCGGCTTCATTGGGTACGATGAATCCGTGCTAATGCATGATAATGCCCGTGCACATGCCACAAGAACAGTAGTCCAGTATCTTGAAGCTGTTGGGATTGTGAGTCTAGATTGGCCACCAATGAGTCCTGATGTAAATCCCATAGAGCTTTTATGGGACATCTTAAAGTGACGTGAATAGGCACGAAATCCAGCTCCTAACTCAATTGTAGAAATAAAAATTGCTGCACAGGAAGAGTGGAATCGGATTCACAAGAAACGACCAAATACCTTCTGCAGAGCATGCCTAGGAGTATGCAAACTATCTCTAGAGCTAGAAGGGGAAATATTAAGTACTAAACTGTTTGATGCTGTATGGAAAAAATGTTATATTGTCGCGATTCCTGCTCTTTCCAATTAAATGTTATAAACAAAATCAGGCTATTTCCATTTTAAATTTATTGTAAGGCTTCAATATGTAAATTAATTTTGATTAATATACGTATAATACTCTGAGACAATATATTTAACAATAAAAAATACATAGCGTTGTAAATGAAAATAAATCTATATAAAAAAGACTTAAAATTAATATATGCAGTATTTTTGTCTGTCAGTGTATTTAATGACAAGAGTATTTTCTAAAAATAAGACTTACGTTTATGGTGAGTGTTTTATTGATATACATATTTATAGTTTGACTTGCAAAAGAACAAAACTGTGATGCAAGGTAAGTACAGATATTTTGGTAGATATTTCAATTTTTTTTAGGTCACTGTTCTTTGTATCCACGTTATATGCAAAGCAAGGTGGATACGTTCAATTCTAAATTATAAATAGGTCTTAGCAAGATTCTTTATAATTTAGTTGCTAAGGAGGTTAGATCTATACGACCAGTTTTGTTTTGTTTATTATGTTGTTGTAATTCGTATTACACATGTTACAAATTAACGCTTAAAAAGGAATATTAAATATAAAAACTTAGGGATCCAGTTTTAAATTGGTAAGAGGAATAGTTGTTTCCCGAAAAAAAAACAAAATTTTCCATTTTTCTCGGTTTAATGATACAAGAAAATATTTTTTTAACCTTATATTTTTAAGGTTCAAAACTTGCACGACTTATTGTTGATCTTGTCAATTTAAACCCTCTACTGTTAATTTCGATAAGTTTTGAAGTTAGACCATATTATTGAATTAGGGGGTTAATAATCAAACATAAGCTTCGTTAAAGTTGAAATATTACTCAGTAAATACATATAGGCGTACATTTGTATAAATTGAATAATCCAGTTGGTTCTCAAACAACAATATAAAAAATATAATAAATATAAAAATCTAATAAGCTAAAAAAATTTTAGTGGTAATACTAAACTTGAAAATAAAATTATACCTTAGTCTATGGTGTTTTGCATTTAAATGTCCAACATAATTTTTTTAGATGGGATTAATATTATTTATTTAGTTAATTTAATTTTATGATTTAAAGTCAATTTTAAGATTTTAGACAGGATAATAAGAGCGGTAATTTTTGTCCCTTAGATCCACATTCCAGTTACGTCAGACGAAAATTCATTTCTAAAAAATCATATTAAGATCCATTGTGCCATGAATTTGTAATCTATTGGCAACGAAGGAAAAGGAAAATAATCAATTAAGATAAATATTTACTGTATCTTCTTTCCGAAGTATAAAATTTTATGTTATATTTTTATGGGTATAATTAATGTTTCTCTCTATTTCTGTATATTTTTGTATATTTAGGCAAACTAAAATTAATTCTATTTAGGTCTTTTCCCGCCACGTATTGTTTCACGGCATAAAAAGCTTCAGAATAGGATGGCATTTCGATTAGAATTTTGAACATCTATCGTCTTCAGCCTTAATCGCGTTAACAAAGGCCATAAATTCTTCATTTCTAGCAGAAACTTTTCCATCCATATTAAAAGTGGCTATTGTAATTTCAATATATAAAAGCGGTCGCGCAGAGTTACAATTTAATTTTAAGCCGGTATCATTGTAACCAACATAATCAAAATTTTTATGGAAAATAATAAAAATATGTTCATCTTATTTTTAACTAGATATATTTTAAATATAAATTGGATCGGGTTTAAGTTAGAAAAGAGCAATAATGATGCCATGTGTTTATTTTGGCACTGGCTTTATCTGAATCTCAACGAAGGAAAAAGATCAGTAGTAATTTCTGTGGTTAGACAATAAATATTACACTTGATGGGTTGGGTTTATATATTTACAAATACCACATTTCTCACTAGTTAACAATAGAATATTTTATAACGCAACCTCTTGCCTATTAGGCTTGATTCTCACTATAGTGCTGCTCTCGATACGATCTCGATACGCTCTCGGGCCGGTAAAATGTCCTTACAGGAGAAATAATTAACGTATTCACACTATCGGTTTCGCGGCGATTTCTATATCGTAATGTCTTTTTCATTTAAAAAAAAATGTATCGATCCGAGAGCAGACCGAAATCATATCGAGAGCGGCACCATAGTGAGAATCAAGCCTTAGAATCAAACGAATTCTGCTTAACACAACTTTTAGGATGGTAAAATTATTTTTATTTGAGAAAACGTATTATTCTCTTTATGAATATTTTAATGAAATATTTTAGATGATTTTGCCAGTTTTAAGTATATTAATCGGAGTTTAATTTAACTATATAGTTTATTGATAAGTATATTTGTTAATAAGAAATATATGCTTTAGAAAATAATTAAAGTAAAATAAAGTATGTACCGGATGAACGGCCACACAGTACTGATGTATATCACTAATAATAAGTCATAAACCCCGCTTGGATTATTTTCGCATTTGAAAATAACAATTAACAGAATATATTGCTACGAAAACTATCAAATAAGTTTAAGCCTAATACTCAAATATATTGTTATGCCATAGAAACACATACATCATTTCACTAATTCAATATATAAAACAAACCAAGATTCCTCAACATAGGTTTACCATAAACAAATTTAATTAATTAAAAAAAATTAAATTTCGAAAAATTTAGTTTCTGTTACAATAAAAGTCAATACTTTTGAGTCGAGCTTGATATTAGGAAAATGTAAGTCATATTCCTTGAAGTTGTTTTGTTGAAATGCAATGCAATATTAATTTAATCTAGGATGCTTTAAAGAATAAAAAGAAAATATTTTTTGTTTCTGAGATATTTCTAATTATCTGTCTATTGCTTTCACTGTTTAGTAACTCTACAGGAGCACTAAAGTATACTGTTCAGACGTCTATTACAAGGGTAGAGTTACTTATTTTTCATTCATTATTATTCATAGAAAACGAAGCCCTGAAGACAGTTTATCATCTCAATTGTTTGGGGCATCTCAAAGCAGCAACTTACAAAAATCCGTGTGGCTGGGGAGCGTTGATGAAGATGCCCATCGTTCCCTATACAAACAGACTACATGGCACACGTTTTGAAACCACCAAACCACTCTCCTGTGATACTTTTACCAAGCAGAGAGAAAGAGTAAACTCGTCCCAGAAATGGATCCTGATGATTTATAGACTAATCTCGACAGAACGAAAGAGTAGAAGCTGGAGTATTTGGTAGAAGCCCTGGAATCAGATACTTGTACTCTCTGGGATAGCATGTAATTGTCTTTCAACCGGAAATTTATGCTATTAGGCAATGTGATCATCTCTGTGCGGGGATATAAACAGAAATTGGACTAAGATAGTAGGATTCTAAAATTGGCTCTGGGGTTCGAGACTGGTGTCTAAGTGCAGAGAAATACTTGAAAATCTAATACAGAACGGCTGCAAAATCAGACTCGTGTTGTCCTCTGATCAATCGATTATACACCGAAGGTAGGAAAAGGATAGTTTGACAAAGATGTTCGTGGTCGAGCTATACGGTCCCCAACCAATTACTGTTGGTAAGAGAGAACTGAAACTGTTGCTGGAAATCAAATTTATTGAATGCTGGAAGGAAGCCTCTGAAATACGATGCGTTAACTAACATATAATTGTACCGAATGCGTAACTTACTAGGAAGCTTCATTTTATGAAGATGAAAGAGATAAGAATCGTAGTAGGATTGCTTCCTGGATATTGTCACCTGCAAGCAAATCTTCATAGAATTGGTTTCGCAGACGACCCGGTATGCAGGTATTGCCTAAATGTTGTTGAATAGGTTTTCAGGAAGTGCCCGTGCACGGACTGAAGCAGAGACGAGGTCATGAGGCTAGTTGAATTTGCAAAGGCGCTCGGCCTCAAATGACTTGCGGTCATGGTGGGATGTAATGGGCCCAACGAAGCCTAATCATCGAAGATCATGTATCATCACTCTTATTCATTCATTCATTTATTCAAGTAGTGTGGCAGTGGAACAGCTGCTTACCACTTAAGGACGCTGCTTGTATTCAAGCAATTAAACAGTGTTTAAGGTCATTCATAAAAATCTTTGAACTTAACTTGGTACATCAGAAATTTACTTTGCTATGTCAATAGTGTAACTTGAACATCGTAACTATTCCTAAAAAGGTATTACTGTCAAAATTAAATAGTTATGAAATACTATTTCTTGAAAAAATTGTATTACATTAGAATGATGTAGGATACCCAAACGCATAATAATAACTGAAATATTATTGTCCCACTTTTTCACGTCTTACTTAAAACTTAAATTTTATTAATTTCAAATCACTTAAAACAACAGCGTCAATATTTTTAGGTAGAGCTCAATAATAAGCATATGTAAGTCATATTTTTTAAAAATCGGTGAAATATAATGTTATGATAATATTAAATTTTAACCTATATTTGGAAAAATGGCATGAAATAAAAGATATGCAATTTGATATAGCGAAGTTGATGGTAATTTTCGCCATTTATCTAAAAGATATTCTAGATTGGTTCAGATTTAACGATAAGTGCTTTTCAAATATAAGAAATAAATTATGTGTTCTGTGCCGAAATACTTTAAATTGACCACTTGCTGCTACAACTTTACAAATGAATTTCTGTGTACTCTTCAAACGTCTGTCACAAACTACTTTGCTAAAATATCCTTGCTAATATTAAAAAGGGCAATTCTCGGTTGTGTGTTCATTTTCGATCAAAGGTAGTTATTTTAATATTTTTTTTGTGATAGAGTACACACCGCTAGTAATCCCACAGTAACTTAATTCTATCTTAAATAATTTCAATATTCAGAATATATATTTATAATCTGATATAACCTATAAAGTAAAACTAATAGAGTTCAAAGTGATATTTCGAAGTTACCGCTTTCAGTTACATCACAGTAATAGCATATAAATATAACTTAGAAATTAAGGGAGGCTTACAGCGAGGTTTAAGGATATCAAGTGGAGAATAAATGTAATAATTTTAATATATTGTAACGAAGTTACTATATTTATGGGCATGAGTATGTTCGTCGGGATTTAATTTATTTATTTAACATCCGAAAAATCTGATTCTTGCGGGAAAAGATTGCTTAAAGTTTCAATATTACCAGAATATAATTAGATTTGCCGCGCCATGCCGGGAAATACAATTTTCCGATGAATTTCAGAGCGTCCGACCATAGTAATCGTGCGCCGCATACAGCAGTATTGTATGCGCGATCACCGCACGCCGTCACACATCAGCGTACTGGGAGCTCGGGCCGTCTACTTAAGCTCGAGCAGACCATTATTTCGCTGAGAACTGCACGTTCTCCACCCGGGTCAACAGTCCAAACGGACTGGAATGGGTCGCCTGCCAGACCGCGTCTTCCTGGTCTAGCAATGTAGGTGAGGCTAGGCTTGTGTATATATGGTGTTTCACTTTCTTACGTCCTACCCCGCTAATGGCCAGCATTGCAGAGGACCTTGTAAGAACGGGCAATGTTGTGTCATCCTACCGTCACTGCCGAGGACCCTTATAAGAACGGGCAGTGTCGGTCCTTTCCTAATTTTCTACCGCTATTGCTCGACATTGTCGAGGACCCTTATAAGAACGGACAGCGTCAGTTCCTTCCTTTCCTTCCTACCGTCACCTATACACACACGCACTGATGCCGTAAGTTTAGTTTTGTTTCCGCATTGACCAGGAATGTGGTTTATGGCCAGGTGCCATCTTATGTCCGTTGATAAGGACGATTATCGCCGCCGCCGCGTGTAGAGATCGCTGTCGCCGTGTAGAGACGCCGCCTATCGCCGATCGATGCCGGGTTATTGTTACCGCGTATACCGCCGTCGGTCGAATTTTAATACGAAGCGCTGTGAACCGTGAACGCGGATTTTAAATACGATTTGCGTACGAGCCGTCGTGAATAGCATCGCAAACGTATAGTACGAGGTACGTGAATAGCGTCGTAAATGATACCGCCGGGTTACCGTCTTCAGCGCAACCGAACAGTACGAGCTACCGTGGACAGCTCTCAAAACATACTCTTGCCCTCCAGACCGTTTAAATGTTTATATTATTGTCTATCTTAAATTGTAAGTTAGTTTGTTGTTGATCAGTTCAGAGAGCAGGGATATCTCGATTATAAGTAGATACCGTCAAACCGATACCCCTGCGCTGAGCATTTGACCGATGACTGTCTTCACGAGAAATATCCACTGACCGATGTTACGCTGCCGTAAATAAAGTAGATCCTCAGAGCACGACTTCCTCCCCTATACAAAATCGCGTCACATATATATATATATATATATATATATATATATATATATATATATATATATATATATATATATATATATATATATATATATATATATATATATGTCCGATAATAAAAATTTTATTTATAGTTCAGTTTTTTTAAATAAAAACAAAATATTAGTTACCAATAATTTCTGATGTATAGACAAAAACTTGAAACATTCGTAATCCCATTAAGTTTCGGATTTGAAGACAGTAGGCTAGTTTAAACGAAAATGTATTTTTTCTTCAAAATTAAATTTTCTTCAATTTCCAACCCATTCCAGTTTATCCAATTTTGGGTACTAAATATTTCTTTCTTGTTTAAATCTTATATGTTGTAAGTAATGAATTTAGTTAAAAAGTTACTTAGCACTGTGAGAGAACCAAAATATATTTTTCATTTATATTACATTAAAGTTACAGCCTTCAATTCCTTTTTCTGATAATTACTTTTAACTTATTTACGACAGAGTATCTATCTAGAAATTCTCTCACGTTTAGGCTACAAATTGGTAAGCAGACTTATTGGAATAGATATTTTACTGTGTTTGTGAATCTATGCTTTCGGAAAGAGGTTTATTTCGCTCAAAAGTTTTTGAATTTAAAACAAATCCGGTGGAATATATTACGAGGAAGGAGTGGGTTGTAGAATGGTTTTATATAATGTTTTAAAATTCAGATTCAATTATTGATTTAAATGTAACAATCATTTCTTTCTCTGAAAAGGTAAGATATTCCTGGTTAAATGACATACAGAAAATAATTTAATAGAATATGAAAGACAAGTTAAAAGAGCTGTCGATTTTGTTTATATTTTCAATACTACATCCTTATTACGTATATACACAAAAATTATTTTTCTAAATTGTTCTAAAACTCTCAATATTGTAGATATAACTTCATTATTTTGAACACAACATTGTATATGCATATTTCTGCATTTGGATATAATTCAGCATTTTATGGATAATTTATACTAAATATCACACATTAAAGTGAACAGTCTTCAATAACCTTTGGGAATAAATATACTTTAATCAACTGACACATCGAAATGGCTTAGTGATTAATTCATTCATTGGCCTCATAAAAATAGCAGTAGCACCTTGAATGGCCACATATTTAAAATATGTTTTTTTCCTATGTACTTGGATGATAATACTCATGGATTTAGAATGTCAAAATATGTTGACGTTTCAGCTAGTTCAGGTGAAGGAACCTTCAAAGGACCCTCTTTTCTTACTCCCGGAGGAGGAACTGAACAGGTATCTCCTACCCCCTTCCCAATAGGGCTACAAAGAACCGTACAGACACCTTTAGTCCTTCCCGACCTTCCCAGTCCCAGTAATGTAGGAGAAACTGGAATAAAAACTACTGTTTCAACCGTCTTGTACAAGAACCCATAACCGAAACAAAAAGGCGCAAAGTTTGTGGGGCCAAAAGGAAAAGGAGGCGGAGGGCTCGATTGAAGCAGGGACTGCCCCTCCTCCAGAAGGGCACTTCCCCTCTGAAGACTCCGACAAGGTGTTTCCGAAGAAACCTGATAGCAACCCAGCAAATAAACATCAGAGGGTTCCGAGCTCAAAGCATCCCAGAAGGGAGAAATCCACGGGAATGCATGCCATTTATACCCAGATATCCGGAGACGAATGCCTAATAGTGAGTCGAGCGGAGAAATATGCCGACTTTACCAATATCCTGGCCTTGGAGTTCTCGGATGCAATAACGGAGGCAATTATAGATACTCCTTTTAGCAGCGGTGCTCCAACCCCTTGCTTTTTATCGACGAAGTTATGCACAGGTCAATTATTGATCACTACTGTGGATTAAATGTCTAGGAACTGGCTCGCCGGAGAACTGGCGAGTATCAGTCCCTGGGGCGATGAGTTGGTGGTCACTGATACGGCCACCTTCAAGTTGCGCAGGGCTATTCTTTGGATTCCTAGCATCAAGAACCTGCAAAATCAAGATGCTTTTAACCATCTGGAAGGGGCCAATTTTAGACTCTCGTGTTCCGAATGGAGGATTTGGAAACGAAAAGGGGAACCTAAGGAACTTCGGCGTTTCTTGGGATTGACAACAATTCAGGGAGGGTCATGGAAGGACTATAATTCAAGCCATTTTATGGTGCAACGAGAGCAATAGTTACCTTTAAAAGGCAACGATCGAGAAGCGATAAGAAAGAACTGAAAAATCAGGATCTTCTGAGAAAAAGAACAAGGAGAAAGCAGCAAAAGAGGAGGCTCCTACCAGTTTCAAGCACCAAAACGGCGGCCGCAACTAAACGCTGTCCTCAGGAAAGGATCTAACAACTGCTTCACTTGGGCGTGGAATTATTTATATAACATAATGTGTCTACTAAAATCATGCAGGCTAACATACAACATGGGAAGGCACCATGCGCTGTCCTATGTAAAAAAAATCAATGAATTGCGAATTCAGCTTGCTCTAATACAGGAGTCATGATTGAATCCTAGCAAGATCAGGGGCCTGGATTCTGCGGGAGGAACACTAATTTATTGCACCTCTTGTGAGAGCCATAGAACCTCTATTATAATTTAGCAACAGCTGGAGTACTTCACTCTACTAGGAGTCAGTAGTAAAGTCCTGGTAGTGGTGAGAATCTCTCTTAAATCTGGAGAGAGTTATGTTGTGGAATCAGCATACTGTCCCATGGAACGAAAAAGTCCTCCATCCGAGGTAGTGGACTTACTAAAATATTGCGAGGAGGGCTGAGTTTCAATGCGCACCATATTTTATGGGGTGCAGGGATATCAATCCCAGGGGAGAGAATTTATTGGACTTCCTCAATATTAACAATCTGGAATTTATTAACAGAGGGACATGCCTACTTTTATTACAGTAGAGAAGAGTCTGCCAGAGATCTGTTTGTTTTTCACATATGCAGAACTTGGTGAAGAAGTGGGAAGTTAGTCAGGAGGTTTCGTTGTCAGATCACCGACACATCCTATTTGAAATTGACTTTGAACAAGACGTAGCAGTAGCGAAATTCCGAAACCCTTGGATTACAAACTGGGAGCTTTTTCGGGAGGAACTAAGAAGCAGAGTCATAGGATCCTTATCGAGATACCGTGATGAAGCTGATTTTGAAATTGCTACCAAACAAATCAGTGCTGCACGTCGGAGTTTATTTGAGGCTAGGTGTCAAATAAGACGAGGGCACGAATTCCAAAATATCCTGATAGAACTCTCAAACCGAGAACTACCGGAAAAATGTTCGGAATCTTTTTAAAAAGGCGCTAAAATACCGAACTGAAATAAACTGGGAAGAATATAAATCTGCCCAGAGAGAATACAAGAAGCTAATAAGGAATTTGCAGAGGATTGTGTGGAAGAAATATTGCCAGAGCATAAAAGCAGGCCCTCAATATCCTGCTTCTGCAAAATTCTATCAAGAGGTCTTGGTGCTCGGATTGGAGCACTTGCTCTTCCTGAAGAAGGTCAAACCATGACAAATGAGGGAACCCCAGGGGAGCTACTAAAAGTGCACTTTTTAGGCTCAAATCAATATGAGGACGAATCTAAAGAACAAAAACTCCCCTTAGTACATCATGACTACAAGTTAGTTATAAAATAGTGACATATGAAAGAGTGAAATGGTCGATGCTTCCCTCAAGTCACCTGGAAAGGATGTATATTTCCAGCTTTACTGCAAAATTCCTCCGTTATTATAATAAACCACCTGATAAAACTATTCCGCTCATGTTTGAGCCTGGGGTATATACTGATAGCATGGAAGGAAACAAAAGTAGTCTTTATTTCCAAGGTAGGAAGAACAGGCTACAATCCTAAGTCTTTCGGCCCTATCAGAATAACTAGTTCCTTATTAAAGACATTAGAAATGTCGATCGACACACCAAGGAATAATGGTGCAGCGTCCCTTACATCCTTTACAATTTGCCTATCAAGCAGAAAAATTCACAGACACGGAGCTATATCGACTCGTCATAAGAGTCGAAAACGTTGAATGGCCGGTCCGCCTTAGGTACCTTTATCGATATCGAAGGGGCGTTTGACAACACGTCTCACCATTCGATATGATATGATCTACAACACGATGCTCTGAGCCGACAGTAGTCGCATGGATCAGAACAATGTTAACGCAGAGACTGATATATGCTGAACTTAACGATATAACTGTACACATGTACGGTGTTTAGGGTTTTAAATGGTTATAATAAAGAAGACTACCAAAAAAAAAACAAAGCAGACAAGGGGATGGAAAAAAATAATCCTGAGTGATGACTTAAAATCCGTCATCCATCGCAAAGTCTATGGTTTCTTTTTCAAAAATGAAATACCTTGGGATTTAAAAAAAATTAAGACAGAAATTAATAACGACACATCTTTACCAAAAATATCATTAAGAGTTTTGAAGCGAACTTTAAAAGAAATGAATTTTAGATATCTTAAACGGAATCGAAGAAGCTTACTAACTGAGAAGAATGTTTATGGCGGCGAAAATATTTGTAAAAAATACAGGAGCTTCCGGAAAAAGAGAAAAAATGTATTATATTGCTGAAATATGACTCAATGAAGGTCACATGGTTGGGAAGGTATGGCAAGACCTGGACAAAGCAAGTTTTTATAGAGAGATTTACGCAATCCTAGTGAGAAAGGTTGTCGTCTTATAATAATACTCATATTGGAAGTGTTTCTTAGATGGCGGCATTAACAAGGGATTATCATGAAGACATAGTCGACGCCAAGCAGGGGCGGATCCAGCCACTCTCTTTGGGGGGGGGGGGGTGATATCACAAAGTACAGTATGGTAAGCGAAAGCAAGTTGTCGAGATACCCAAAAGATATGGCTTCCAGATCTATATTTATTCCAAAATCGTTAAACCAAGGCATTTTCTCCTCAACGAAAAACTTATTACCATGAATGTTTATGATGACTTAAAATATCAATATCTAGATAATAAAGTTAAAAGTTCTATTGAGATGTGTTCCAATATGTTAGGAGTGGGAAAATCTACTATGTACTGAATACTAAAGGAGAAAAAAACGACTGGAATTGTTATTACTCCCAAGTTACATTCGATCACAGGCAGATGGAAAACCTCGTTGGAAGAAGAGATGTAAACTGCAATAAAAGGAGTTGTACATACATCTTATTATGAGAAGCAGTTCCCAAACGTAGACAAAATTCTAACTAAAATCGATGAATTTCGGGATTTACCTTAAATTAAAAGAACTGAACTCTGGAAATTGCTCAGAGAACTTAATTTTTGCTGAGAAAACCAGATACGAAATTTGTTCTTATAGATCGTCCGGAAAATGTCCGTTGGCGAAGGAAATATCTGTCTCAAGTGAAAGGTAGAGTTGCTAGAAACAACACAACTTACAAAATTAGTAATTTAACAGAATTTTTGAAAAATTATTGGAATAATGTTACTGCAGAAAATTGGGGAAAATCCATATAATGAAAGTATAAAAGAAAATTTGGAAACTCGATTTCATGATCCGTGAGATAGGGGAACCAATTATAATTAATTTAAGTGAAGATAGCTTCACTGACTTTGATTACGAATTAGATACGTAATGTGTATCACCGTAAACACAATTTATTATTTAAATTTTCTGTAACATATAAAAATTAATTACATTTGAAACTCTTTTTAGTGTTTAATTGTAATTCTGCAGATGGTTTAAGAAATAAATAAACTGAAACGTCAAATGCCCTAAAAATGTTTTTAATTAATAATAAAATGATCGATAGCCATAAAAAATTTTCACATTGTATGGACGAATTTATTTTTTTATATATGTTTAACTTCTTGTATTATTGGCAATGGGTATTTTGTAAGTATTTAAATTATAACTTAGAATTTTTTAAGAGAAAAAGGCTATGTTTTATTCTGAACGTGCTTAAAACGGTTTCTGTGCCAAAATTAAAAATAATAAAAATACAATTGTGATTTGTGTTAAATATGTCAAAATTATCTATATTTTCTAATGTATTTGAATTATTAAAAAATCATAAGAAATAAAATAATATTAAAAAACCTTTTTATTTTAGGTTTATTACCTAAATAATATTCTATGCCATAAATACTTAATGATAAAATAAACCTCCTTCCGACGCCTATGACAAGGATTCAAATCCCTTTCAACACTTCACACATCCAAATATCTATTGTTATCCAACCCAGATGGTCCACTATTACAGACTGGTATTTTTGATTATAAAATTTTTAACCCATTCCTATGAAAAAAATATATGTCTAACAGATTTTGCCAAAGACACCGAACTAAAGAACACAAGTATTTTGCGAAGAAAAAAAGGGTAAAAAATGATTTATTACTCTCTCTAGTTCTTAAATAAACTATAGTATAAGGCAAAATAGGGTCTGTTTTCCACAACTCAAAGCTCTTGGGGGGGTGGCGATCGCCTCCACCGCCCCCCCCCCCCCCCTTGGATCCACGTCTGACGTCAAGAAAAAATTACGAGTTCTTCGTCTTAAAAAGCAGAAATATGCCAATGGTTCCTCTCAAAAAAACATCGAGTTTGACGAAACAATGCTTAAAGTGCAGTTACTAAATTTAGTGAGGGTAAATAAACAAAAGTATATCAAATATGCTATTGATGAACTGGCTTGGAAAAAATATATGACAGTGCTGAGACTGCCGCCGTACCAAAGCGAACTTAACACAATCGTATTAGTACGGACGCAAATAAAGAATGAAGTGGTACGGGAAAACAAAATATTCCAATTAGCAGATGTCAGAAGATTATTAACGTGACGCCCAGTGATTAGAAAGGGTGTGTCGATCATGTTAAAAAAGAAGAACAAAGAATGTGGGGAGTGTGAAGCAATGGGTGAAACCGGAACTTGAGTGAAGACCAAAAGTTGTATGTATATACGTAGAGTTGGGGCTCTATACACTGCGACCTGGTAGATTTATTGTGCCTCCCCTACTTCTGTCCAGTTGTTATCGGCTAGAGCAGGTCCTCCAGTTCTATTTCCCTCAGGAATCCTAGGATGTTAGACGGCTTCAAGGTGGGTAGCTCGCCTTCGCCGATTTGGTGTATTCCCAATAACCGCATCCTAAAGTTTTCTAGAGCGCTGCACTCTGAAAGGATATGAATAGAGGTTTCGTCTTCCTCACAGGATCTATAATCTTCTCTTTCTACCAGTTCGAGTTTCTTGAGGTGTCCTTTCAGGTGACAATGCCCCATTAGGACTCCTGTCAGAAATCTGAATTGATTTCTACCTAAGCTTATGCAGCTTCGCCATGTTCTGGAGAGATGTGAGGTTTAGGATTACTTCCATAGCGGCCATTGGGCAGGTTTTCATTGCTCCGGTTATACATGCACAGACCAGTCTTTGAACTTTCGAGCGGTTAGCTGTCGTATTAGCCAGACTTTTGCTCCAGATAACTGCCCCACATGTGATTATTGGTCTCACTAGTGCAGTGTACATCCTGCAGGATTTTTGGGTTTGTACTGCAAGTCTCTACAGACCATTAAGGCTCTTGTAACTTTGTTGATTGCTTCTTTTTCATATTTATTCCAGAGGAGTTTGTTATCTAGGGTCAGTCCTAGATATTTAACCTCTGACTTTCACTTAATAACATTTACATCCATTTTGATGATTTTCAGATTGAGGTTTCTTTTCCTGGTGAAGGCTACTAGGGTAGTTTTGGTCAGACTGATGTTCAGTCCTATCATCTGGCACCATTTTTTAGTGTATTCAAGTCCTCTTTGACCTATGTTACAGAGGGTATTTTGAAATTTACCTCTTGCGATCACGACCAAGTCATCGGCATAACTCTGACAAGATATGCCGATGTAAGTCAAATTACAGAAGAGTTGGTTTAGAATTAAGCTCCCCACAAGTAGAGAGACTACTCCCCTCTGAGGGCATCTTCTGGTGGTACAGAGGACGATAATGTCCTGTCCTATCTTTGTCTCTGCTATTTTAGTGGAGAGAAGTCGTGCTATCCATTTGAATGCCGTTTCGTCCAGTCCCCGCTTGTCGACTGCTCTTTTTACTGCCTCATGTGGAGTGTTGTCAAAAGCCCCTTCTATATCAAGGAAGGCGCATATTACAGTTTCCTCCCTGTTTAGTTCTTCTTGAATCTCATCTGTTAATTGTATCAGTGCGGTTTTCGTAGACCTACCTGCTTGATACGCATGTTGATGCGGATCCGCCTGTTCAAGAATTTCTGTTCTACTGCTTTCTCCATTTTTTTTATAAACGATGTGAGACTGATGGGTCGCAGGGATTTAGGGTGTGCATTGTCCTTTTTTCCCGCGTTCGGAATGAAGGTGACTCTGTTTCTTCTCCATATTTCTGTTATATAGCCGAGTTCCAGGCTACTTTGACTAATGCATACTATGTGTGGTAAAATCTTCTCCTGCCCTCATTGAAGCAGGGCCGGGATTATTCCATCAACTCCTGTGGTTTTAAATGGTTAAAAGGCGCTACTGCATATGTGTCTGGCTATTGCTGTAGCTTCTCTGGTTTGTTAAGGCTTAATTGCCTGGAAATCAGAGACATCACTGAATAACTTTGGACTGTCAGCAGCCATGGCTAATGGCAAACCAAGGAAAATCGGTAGGACCTTTAGTCCGTCGGGGTTTCAGTCAGTAAGAATTTGACGCTACCTTTCACACTTTGTGAAGGTACTTATGCAAGGTTCCTCCTCCAGTAAAAAAACCACAAAATTTCAGCATTTATTATTTTCTGAAATGCACGTTCCACTAGAATTGATTCCTCTGACGGTGCGCAACCCAGGGCACTCTGTATGCCAGTGAAAAATTATAGGCTTTAGGTAGAGGCTGCAGTGTAAGGATTTCTCATTTCTGGCCTGATATGGCATTCATTCAATCAATAAATCAATCAAAACAACATTAAAATAAATTTTTTAATTGTAATTTGTTATTTAAAAAGATAAATGCGTCCATACCCTGTACGTAAATACAGCCACAGTATAAGGGAAATACCCGAAGTGTTAAGGAATCAGACAAATAAATAAAGCGAGAAACTAATTCTAAGAAGTGGTTTTCCGTCCAGGAAATATTTTGTATTTCTATTAGATGCAAGATAATCTTTAAAATTCCTATTTGGCTTATTGAAGTGTATGGAACCTTTATAAACTTCCATTACACCACACTTTACGGCCGATATTGCTAACTTAAAATCTGAAAAGTGTGACGTACGGTATATTGCTTTCTTTGGATAATTTAAATATTTCTAGTCTTTAAACATTAAGATGTAAATGTAATGTAAATTTTATTATTATTGTTATGAAACATGAAATTAACTTTTATTTATGATAAATTCTGAACTCTCCAAACTCTAACAATTTCTAAGATTAGTCCGAATAATTTCCACTGGAAAACAAAATTATCATTCACCATTTATAACAAAGCAAATGTTAAAGTATAAGGAATTAACCTAAATGAATATAATAATAGAGTTAGTTTGCATAGAGAATGTCACATGTGAATTTAAATAATTTAGGCTCTATTTGAATCATTATTGAGCCACCAGTATAACAAATTAGTCTATCGTACGTTTAAAATGAAGAAAGCAAATAGTCTTCTCGATAAAAAAATAATTGTCGAATGTAGCCATTTTTTGGTTCTGTCGGTTTTAGAGTTCGGGGCTCTGGAAAATCGAAGTAACATGAATTTAATTAAATTGTTCAAACCTTTCCGATAAACTGTAGTTGTAATTTACTGTAAGGAAATGATATCCTTATATTTTTGTTTTTGAGAGGAAATTTAAACTTAAATAAATCTATAGTTAATTAAAAGCCAGCATCATCCATTAATGGACTTCGTCAGTATTTTCACATTATAATAGAACAGCACGTTAACTATGCCTTATTTGACTCCCATCGTGATGTACAAACAAATACATACGAGATATGCCATGACTATATTTTAAATTCATTAATTTGATATTCTTCAAATTGTTGCTCAAATTCATCATCTTTGATGACAGAAAAAATACTAATTGATGGGATATCTAGGTTTGATGATTCGATTGGTAATGTGATGATATCTAGATGACTTTAATCAGTGAATTCCTTTTAATAAATAATTTTTTTGAAAAGGCGTTGATTTTTTTTTATTGAAGTTTTAAGTCACAGAAAGCTCATGGTCTTACCTCTTCGATATTTCAAACACTAGAACTTCGACAAAGCCGAGACTTCAGAAACCCTAGGCAAATATCACCTCAATGAATTTAGAATAGCTAAAAATAATCAACAGGCCATAAATAATTATAATAATATACTAATAATATTAGCATGGTATTGAACAGACAATTCTACCAATATACCACGGAGGAAGAGGATTAATGGATATTGATAAGCAATTGGATAAATAAATAACTAAATTACGCTCATATTTTCCTAGGCTTGTGACAGTATTTGATTGTAGACTTCTACAAATAGTATATTTTGGTAGCGTAAGGCCGGTAGGTCTACAATTTCCTGCTGTGATATATTAATTTGTAGCTATTTTAATATCTTATAAATACTTATAACAAAGACCTTTGTCTCTAAAAGTTTGTTCGTTTCTCTTGGCTCTTGCAGTTTTAGTGCTAAAAAACTACAAGTTATTTAGGGCTTACCAGTACCATCATTCTCAAGTTGATGACTAAGAAAAAGCTGCTGTCTAACTAGCCAGGTGACGTCTTTTGATTTCGAGATCTTATAACGGCGCGTCACGAATTTATTTTGCCTGAAGCTTTTTAATAAATCAAACAAAACAAATTTTTCAAAACATTTAAATCTATTAACAAAAACAAATGGAAAACGAAATTATTTATAATGAGAAACTTAAAATTAGAAATATTTAACAATTCCAAAGTATTACACTAGCTGCTCCTGTTGGCAGTTCTATTATTAAAGGAAAACCCAATTTAGAGGATGAAACGTATAATTAGCTTTTAAAAATATAAATTGATAAAATTTTTATAAAACAAAATTGAAGCGACTTATAAAAGTGAAAAATAACTATAAATTATTATATGAAATAGACATTTTTGATGTCGGCACCAAACTAATACCTGACAAAATGAGATTCGCATAAACAGATTAAAAATACTTTATTTGTAATTGCTCTCTTAGCATAATTTGTATGTATTAGTAGTTATTTATTTCATCTAGAAATAATTTGGCGCCCACTTCAAAAATTTCAATTTCATATAAAAATTTATAATTATTTTTCACTTTTTAGTGCGATTTTTAATTTTGAATTCATTGTGATATTCATAAATTACTAAGTACTAATCGAAATTAGTGTACCTCGTGTTCTCTAAGGTGACAAAAAAGTACCCATTTTAGCCAAAGTTGTAAATCATCCTAAATGAACCACTAAAAATTCTTTGATTCTCCAAATACCAGTGAAATTGTGTCAAACAAATATTTTGTCTGATATGATAAATCCACTATCTTAAATTTCAAATTAACTTTAAATTGGTAGTAAAACTTTCCAATATCGATATTTAAAGAACTTAAGACGTAGATTTCTTAGCCCGATATATTTTATACTGCATATTGAGATTGTATGCGTGTCAAGAACCCCGCAATGTCAATTTGAAAAATCGGAAAATGTAAAATTTTCACTCCTCCATATTGTATCTTATTAACCTAATAGAATCTGCCATATTGAATTTCAAAAAAATTTAAACGTTATAATATAATCTAAACAAAAACCCTTTAAATCCCTCTAGTACCAATTTTGGATGAAATCAAGAAATTTAAAATTTTTAAACCATCATATTGCATCTGAGTAGTGGGAATAGGGGGCTTGTACTTCACCCCCCCACCACTTTTTTGATTGGTCAGCCAAGAATGACCTTGTTTCTGATTGGCTGCCCAAGTTCGCCCCCTATTCCGATTGGTTTCATAAACTCCGCCTCTTTTTGCTCCACCTCCTACCTCCTTCCTAACCACCACAGTAGTTGGAGGGGAGCTGGTAGCAGTTGGAGGGGAGCTGGTATTTTAAACGATCGAGTCTGAGCGAGCTTCAGTCATTCGTGCGCGATGTCAAATAGTGACCAACAGCAACAACAACAACAGCAACTCATTGAACGTGTAGGCCAAGTAATAATTTCCTACCAAAATAACGGAAAAAATCTTACCGATTTTGAAGATCAAGACTTGGCCTTCTTTCCCATCAGTTATTTGAAGAGATACGTTGATTCACTTAGTTTACAACAAACTTGGAATAGGTTGCCGGAAAATTATAGAAGTGACGAGGAATTGAAGCTAAATTTACCCTGTTTTGAACATTACAACTTATACAAAAATCATATAGACGGTCCACCTTTACCAATAAAAAAGTGTTGTCAAAGTGCAAATTGTTTAAACAAGTGAATCAAATCTCACAAATTCAGTTCATCAGTCTTCGAAATGGATCAACAACAAATCTATTTAGATTCCGCTTGCGATGAATCAATCCAGTCAATGTACAAGGAAGAAGTAACTCATTTTAAATTGGCTGGAAGGGGGAAATTCAACGCAAGACAGGAGTCTCTGATTACTATTGATCGTAATAACTTCGAATACGATGATGAAGACGAAGAAGATGATGGGATAGAGGATAATGGAGTTCCAAACGGGTGTGGAGAAGAGGGGCTCGTGAAAGTGACAAAAATAAATGCAAGTGATGCATTGGCACCAAATTACCTTACGCGAGAAGTGTGCGTTTTCCAATCTTATGTTGTAATCATTTCATCTTCTGGCGGTGCATATAATTTATGTTGTGAATGTTACTATATACATGCTCTAAATTGCCCAAATGGGAAACATAATTTTGTTAATAGCCACTATAAACGATCCTTTATATGTTGCGAAAAAGATCTACAATGCAACACTTGTGAAAACGATTTATTTGTAACAACTCCTTCACAAGCATGTATAATATGTAACAAACCAGAACTAAAGAATATGCAAAACCATCTAATCGAAAAATCAAATTTTAAATAAATTTATTTCACTTGCACTTATTCATGCACTATGGACTATATTAAGTTTAAGTTTAAGTTTAAGTTTAAAATATTTTATAAGAATTTAGATTTTGTTCTGCTAAGTTAAATAAATGTAAAAAACTATGTAAATAAATATAAGGGAATGATGTGAATAGATAAGAATTTGTATTTATTCCCATTGAAAGAATTTATAATTTTGTACTTTCAGTATAGAATAATTCTTTTCAAATAATATGCATAAATTTAAATAAATGAATTTGATACTCCACTTGAATTTATTCCTAGTAGTTTTTTATATTAAGTTTAAAATGCCAACTAATTTAAATAAAATTTTATATAAAATGTAAGTTGTAAGATATAAGGTATAAGTTATAAGATATATACTAAGTTTAAGTTAAATAAATATAAGGGTACCATGTAAATAAATAGAAATTTGTCTATATTTAGATTCCAAGAATTAATGATTTTGTTCTTTCAGTGTAGAATAATTTTTTCTACATAATATGCACCATCAATCCTATTGATAAATTGAATTTTAAATAAATAAATTTGATACTTCACTTGAATTTATTCATGCACCCTAGTAGTTTGTAATATTAAGTTTAAAAATGTCAACTAAGATATTTAAATAAGAATTAATATATAAGATAAAGAACAATTAGGTTTGATTAAATAAGATTCTGTGAAAACCGAGCTTATGATTTATTCTTCCATGTAGAATAATTCTGCCAAGTTAAAAAAAAAACTAGTTTTCGTTACTATGCTTGTAAAAAAATAAAAATATATATAATCATCCTATTCATAATAATTCTTTAAAGTTGAAGAAACTTGGTTATTAGGTGTGAAATAGAAAAAAATTTTTCCTCAACGATTTTGTTTTTTATTATTCCTAAATTAAAATACAAATATACATATATACATAAATAGATAAATACATATATACATATATAAATCATAATACCAAGTACCATTTTGGGATGGATCTCTGTTCCAGCTCTGCCATAGGTTGCTGCTGCTTCTCTGCCATAGGTTGCTGCTGCTGCTCTGCCATAGGTTGCTGCTGCTTTACCATCTGTTGCTGCTGACCACTAGAAGCTGCTGCTGCTGCTGCTCTGCCATAGGTTGCTGCTGTCCGCCATAGGTTGCTGCTGCTGCTACTGCTTTGCCATAGGTTGCTACTGCTTTGCCATCGGTTGCTGCTGATGCACCAGAGATTGTGGCTGCCCACCAGAGATGTTGTTGCCCACCAGAGATGTTGTTGCCTACCAGAGATTGCCGTAAATTATAAATTATAATTTATAATTTATCGGCCTCTTGCATTTTCGATCGTATCTCTGTCTTTGCATTGCCAAAGGTTGCTCCGGCTCTGCCATAGCTTGCTGCTGCTCTGGTATCGGCCTCTTGCATTTTCGATCGTATCTCTGTCTTCGCTCCGGTATCGGCCTCTTGCATTTTCGATCGTATCTCTGTTTTGGCGTTGCCAGAGGTTGCTCCGGCTCTGCCATAGCTTGCTGCTGCTCCGGTATCCGCCTTTTGCATTTTCTATCGTATCTCTGTCTTCGCATTGCTAGAGGTTGCTCCGGCTCTGCCATAGCTTGCTGCTGTTCCGGCTCTGCCATAGCTTGCTGCTGCTCCGGCTCTGCCATAGCTTGCTGCTGCTCTGGCTCTGCCATAGCTTGCTGCTGCTCCGGCTCTGCCATAGCTTGCTGTTGCTCCGGCTCTGCCATAGCTTGCTGCTGCTGCTCTGCCGTAGGTTGTGGCCGATCTTCTTCCATAGGCTGTTGTTGCTCCATCATCAAAGGTTGAAGATCCATTGCTCGGTCTGGATCCCACTCAAAGGCGATAGGCTCGGGATCCAGGTCTGGCTCAAACATGTTGATAAATTCTTCATCTAAATAGTCAGCCTCTGATGGTGGCGGCCACATCACCGTGTTCTCGGAATTTGGACTCTGACGATCCATCAGATTAATCTGATCTTCCAAGAATCCCAGAAAGTCTTGTAGTGTTATAATTATGAACGTACTCATTTTGAGACTTTAAACTTAATGAATGATAAGTCAAGACGCTGTAAATCCTTATATACAATACTGAAATACCACCTTTCCGTACCTCCAGCGGCGAAACCGGTCCGAAGAATGAGAAGAAGAAGAAGGCAAAGATAGCGTGAACTCGAGAGAGATCGTTGAACGGTCGTAAGTTGTTTTGTTCTTAAGAAAAAGACGAGTAAAGAAGAGAAGAAAAAAAAAAAGTTGTTTTTTGGAATAATATAAAAAACGAAAAAAAAAAAAAATTAAAAAAAAAAGATTAAAAAAAAAAAAAAGTTTTTTATATTATTCCAAAAAACAACTTTTTTTTTTTCTTCTTCTCTTCTTTACTCGTCTTTTTCTTACGAACAAAACAACTTACGACCGTTCAACGACCTCTCTCGAGTTCACGGTCTCACGGTTCCCGTCGTACCATGCAGTGCCACGCCGTACCAGCCAGTACCAGGCTCTTGGCCGCTTTAAAAGGCGGCTGGGTACGAAGCGTCTCTTCAGTTTACATCTCGCTATTAGCGTACGCTTGTAAAATTATCGAATCGATTTTAATATATCTTGATAGTCGGATTTATTTCGAATTATTGTGTGACGTAGTGATATATTATTAATTTTCATTTGGTTTGTATTGTTGATTTCATATTTTTGATTTAATATTTTTGACTTAATACTTTGGATTTTTAATTCATTTTTATTTCATCTTTTAAAAGCCAATTTTTGATTGCTTTTTTCATTTTTGTGGATTTTTTTATTGATTTTTTTATTGATTTTTTGATTTTTTTATCGATTTATAATTTTTTTGATTTTTTAATTTATAATTTAAAATGTCATTTTTAAATGTAAAAATTGAAAACATCGACTTAACAGCCTTCGATTTAAACGACGCTTGCCTTGTGCATGATTTGATTGATTGTTCATTTTGTGGGCTAAGCGACGAGGAGCTAGATATTAAATTTAGGGAAATTGATATTAATACATTTAACAATTCATCTGAATCTGGCGATTCTTCCGAAATTGGTGAAAGCGATATTTTGACACAGCTCTTAAAAGTTTTGGATGAATCTATTATCCCAGATATTCCTCAAGAACCTCTTGAAACAATTAATTTCGATGTTTTAAATAATGATATATTGAGGAAAAATTTAATTTGCAATTCTGAAATAAATGAGGGATATAATTTGGAACAACTTTTAGATATATTAGAAGGGGGTGAAATTTGTGAAAATAGCTCAGGGCAAAATTTAATTAAGGGTGATGTGGAATATCAGGAGACTTTTGAGAGCTGTGAGGAACAAAATAATAAGGGGGTTTTAAACAATAATAATAATGGGGTTGGTAACGAGGGAGCTTTAAATAATGATAAGAGGATTGGCATTGGGGGTTTTTCGAAAAATAATATGGAAGAGGTTTATCGCCCCCACTATTCGCCAATTTCAGATGCATCGTCAGATTCATCAGAGGATTCCAACGACAGCGTTGAGACTGTTATAAACGTCTCATCCAAAGCTCAACATAATTTTATTGAAGTGTTGGATCAAAATTTAATTGAAGGGTTGGATCAAAATTTTATTCAGGGGTTTGAACAACCATCCAAATTTGGCTATACCAGAAATTCAGTAAATTCGGTAGATGTTTTTGATTTGAGTTGTGGCGAAATTGTGGGGGACATTGAGGTATATACTTATACTGAAAATTTTGAAGATGAGCAGCCTCAATGTCCCTTAATTTCTTCCTGTAATCAAAATCAATTTTTGAAAAATCCTTCTGGCCTAAATTTAGAACAAAGTTCTGAAAATTTAATTGAAAAAAATTTTTCCAAAAAACGTTCTTTATCAGAAACAAATGATTGTCCAGATTTAAAAAAGTCAAAATTGGACGGTGATATTTCTAGTTCCCAAACTTTAGGGGCACAAATTTCAAAAAATTCTTTACCAGTCGCTGTAACAACAGCTCCGAAGATCAATCCAACAAATAAAGTCGCTATTGGAGAATTAGATAAGTTTCTATATAAGAAAACTAAGCCGAGCTTAAATAGGAATGAAACAAGGTGTGCCACATCTAGATTTAAGTCAATGGTTTATTCCTATTTAAACTTAGATAATATATGTAATAATTTATCTAATTCGACTTTAAAAGACGTTAAAAATTGTATTCAACGACAAGGCGATCTTCTTTTAAATTTGGGAAATATATTTTTTAAAAAAAATCCATGTTTTTCTTCAAATTAAAAAGTGAATCCAAAAGTTAATTCAAAAGTAAATCCAAAAGTTTTCTAAATTGCGCGAGCTGAAAAAATTGCTAATTATTCTATGTCATTGGGTCTTGATAGATCGAAATTGTATTTATTTAAAAGCGACACGGCCCTAACCGATTCCATTTTAAAATGACTCTCCTTTGCACACACTGCTTAAGAGAATTTAAAAGAAAACAAAATATTGTACGCCACCTTCGAGAAAATGTTGTTAATAACGAAAACACCTTTAACTTGGAAGATTATATAATTAATCGTAAGTATTTTTTTTATAACATATTTAGCTATAATTTTTCTTTTAATTGTATTTTTTAATATTAATAAAGTTTTACAGAGAAATTAAAAAATAATAATTGTTTCAGTTGATGAACTACTTTCAAGACCTCAAATGCGATATTGCCAAGATTGTGAAGTAAATGTCAAATCTAATTCCTGGAGCACACACTTGAGGACAAATATTCATAAAAACAGGAGCTGCATAAAATATGGAAATGGAATTGACATTATCAGGAGTGCATTTAAATGTCGAATAGCTTCCTACAGAATATATTCGCAGAATTATCACATCGACATCAAAAAGTTTCAGCAAGATGTTGGTAATAAAGTGCAAACATTAATACGCCAGCGCCAACAAGAATTTACATGTGCTAAAGTAAATTTGGAGTTATTTGGGATATATTATTCTCCAACTTTAACCTCTACTTCAATTAAGTCATTTAATACACCGTTCTTCATTGTAACCCATACAACTGATCTACAACAGCTTTACGATGATTTATTCAAGATTATTGAAACCAAAGCAGATGAATTGCCGGAAAGAGACTCAGGTAATTATTATTTAATCTCAAGAGCTAAGTTTTCTTAATATCACTTAAACATCTCTAACAAATATTACTCAGAACTAATTTTTTAATTCCTATTACAGGGTGGGCTCTACAAAGAATTCTGCATTTGGAAGTCAACATCAATAAGTACAACCCATTGAATGCCTCCTCCTACATTAAGATGCAAACATTTTCTAAATCAATAGTGAATGTGATGAATGAGGACAATTGCTGTTTCGCCTGGGCAGTCGTTTCAGCAGCATACCAGCCAATTGGTAATCCTCAAAAGACCTCATCATATCCAGACTTCAGAAACGCTTTCGATTTTACAGGTATTGAATTTCCAGTAAAATTATTAGATATAAAAAAGTTTGAGGAAAAAAATAATTTGTCCATAAATGTATATGGAGTTGAAAAATTTTTTAGAGATAATAAAAATGTATATGAGATTGTCGGTCCTTTACATTATAATAATGAAAAGAAAAAATTACATATTAATTTGCTTTTAATAAGTTCTGATGATGGAAATAACCACTACTGTTGGATAAAAGATTTAGGTTGCTTGGTATCCAAACAATTATCAAAAAAGAAAATAAAAAAATACTTATGTGATGGATGCCTTCAATATTTTGGAACATATGAAAAACTTAACGCGCATTTAGAACGTGATTGTAGTTTTGTTCGAATTGAGCTTCCTTCAGATAATTTGATTTTGGATAAATTTGGAAATTATATTCCTGCAAATATATTAAAGTTTCAAAATATTCAGAAACAGTATAAAGCTCCTTTTATTATATATGCCGATTTTGAATGTTATTTAAAAAACATTGAGTGCCAACAATCTACACCTGATTCGACAACCTCATATACTATTAAAACTGCTGAACATATACCCTATTCATTTGCTTATTATATTAAATCATCATTTGATGAGAATGTTGTTTGTCTTAAACTTTATAGAGGTACAGATTGCGCTTTAAAATTTATTGAATACATTGAAAATGATGTAAAAGAAATTTATAAAAAATATTTAAAATATCAAGTACCATTGAAAGATTTGTCATCTGTAGAACAGATTGAGTATGAAAATTCTAGCATTTGTTACATATGTGAAAAACCTTTTTCAAAAAGTGTAGAGATCATTGTCATATTACAGGTAAATATCGAGGAGCTGCCCACTCAATTTGTAATTTGCATTTTAAACCTCCAAAATATATACCAATAGTATTGCATAATTTAAAAAACTATGATTCTCACCTATTTATTAAATCGCTTTGCTATAATAAAGAAAATATTAGTGTTATAGCTCAAAATAAAGAAAAGTATATTTCTTTTAGTAAGGAAATTTTCGTTGACAGTTATGTGTCAGAAAAGCGGAAACCAGTTTCTTTGCGTCTACGCTTTATAGATTCTTTTCAATTTCTCCCAGTCTTTAGAGTCGCTATCACAAACTCTACAAGATTCACAATGTTTTGAAATTAAAAAGTTTTTCTCAAATGCTGATGAATTTCGATACATTTGATAAAAAGGGGTATTTCCATACTCTTACATAGATTCCAACGAAAAATTAAATGAGAAATCTCTACCATCGATTGATAAATTTTATAATAACTTAACCGATGAAAATATCTCTCCTCAAGACTACAATCGTGCTGTAGAAGTGTGGAATCTATTTAAGTGTTCTACAATAAGGGCTTATTCCGATATTTACTTAAAATCTGATGTTTTACTTTTGGCTGATGTTTTTGAAAATTATAGATCCACATGTATTAAAACCTATAAGTTAGATCCTGTTAATTATGTTACTAGCCCTTCTATGTGCTGGGATGCAATGATGAAATTAACTAATGTAGAATTAGAATTATTAACGGAACCAGATATGCTTCATTTTTTCAAAAAAGGTGTTCGTGGTGGGGTTAGCACTTGTTCCAAACGCAAATCTGAAGCAAATAATCCATTCCTAGAAAATTTTAATCCTGAAAGACCTACAACATATATCACTTACTTAGACGCCACAAATTTGTATGGTTATGCTATGAAACAATATTTGCCTGAAAAAAATTTTGCTTGGGTACCTAAGCTCGAAATAGAAACTTTAAATCTATCCGAACTTTCAGATACATCATCTATAGGGTACATATTTGAAGTTGATTTAGAATATCCAAATTATTTACATGATAGTCATAATGATTTCCCATTTTGTCCTGAACAATATACACCGCCAATTTCAAACCACTCCAAATTGATTCCAAACTTACATAATAAATATAACTATATCATTCATTACCGATATCTGAAACAATGTCTAGAATTTGGACTCAAAATCATAAAAATACACAGAGCAGTTAAGTTTACACAATCACCATGGTTAGCGGAATATATAGATTTAAATACAAATTTACGAAATTTATCTAAAAATAAATTTGATAAAAATTGTTATAAATTGGCAAATAATTCAATTTTCGGTAAAACCATGGAAAATGTTGATAGGCGAGCAGATATTAAATTAGTATCTCAATGGGAAAGACAGGGTAATAAATTTAGTGCCGAAAAACTCATTTCTAAACCTCAATTAAAGGATTTTAAAATTTTCTCTGAAAATTTAGTTGCTCTTCAACTTCAACAGGTTTGCATTGAATACAATAAACCAATTTATGTTGGGATGAGTATCTTGGATATTGCAAAAACTGTGATGTATAATTTTTATTACGGGTATTTAAAAGTTAAATATGGTAATAATTTAAATTTATTATATACGGATACTGATTCCTTAATTCTTGAAGTTCAGACCCAAAACTTTTATGAAGATATGAAGCTAAATCTGGATAAATTTGATACTTCTAATTTTTCTGAACAAAATATTCATTGCATGCCTATTACAACATCAGTTGTTGGTAAATTTAAAGATGAGTACAAAGGGATTCCCATTGAAAGTTTTTAAGGAACTGGTGCTAAAGCATATTGCATCAAATCCAAAAATAGTGTAGATAAAAAAGCAAAAGGTGTTAGTAAATCATGTATAAAAAATCAATTAACATTATCAGATTATAAAGATGTTGTTGAGAAAGGTGACAAAATATTCTGCACCATGTATGTATTCAAGTCAGATATGCATAACATATACACTAATTTGTTAAATAAATTGGCATTAACAACTCATGATGATAAAAGATATTGTATACCAAATTCCACAAAAACTCTTGCATGGGGACATAAAGATATTTTGGAAACAGATTTTTTGATAAAGATATGAAAATGATGTATGATACTCTAACTTCTTTAAGTTCCGAAAACGAAAATGCATCTAAAAATAAAAAACCACGATTAGAATTAACTACTCCTAGTAATTTTTCATCTTTATAAAATCATCATTTTATATGATGATAATATATGTAAGTCGTTTTTGAAGCTTTAAAAGTTGGAGGGGGAACTGAATCCAAAGACATATATATTGTATACAAATACCACTATTTGTTAGTAATATTACAACAATGACTGCTGCATCTTTAATAGTTTTAGTTTCCCTTGTTGGAAATGTGCTATATGTAAATTACATTCCTAATGCAGTTAGGGCTGATATATGTATAAATGTCCTCAAAAATGAAACCGATTGCCACAAACAGATGAAAATGACATATCTTGTTGGAAATTCACACTTTTTTACCTATAATGTAACTGATTCTGCTTTATGTGAAAATACATTCATAAAAATTAAATATTCCATGACAAACAAACCATTACAATATTCAGATTGGATTCCTTTCAACAATAAAAAAGAAGAATCCTGTCATTGTGTCTGTTGTTATATATTTGTTATTATATTTGCAGCAGCAATATTTATTTGTACATGTTTAATTTTATTGTATTTCATAAAAAAATATCTATAAAATTATTTAATAAATGTTTAAAAATAATATAAATTTTGTTTTTTATTGATTCTTGTTAGTATAAAGACATTTAAAGTTTATCCCCTCCTCTTAAATGGAGAAGGAAAATAAGTTTACCCCTCCACTTGAGAGGAGAGGGAAAATGTATAAAATTTAGGAGCAAACGGATAGATAGTTAGTTTTTTGAGAGTAAACAGATAGCTAGTTAGTTTTTGAAATACATCATTCAAGATGTTCAGTAATCAGAGTAAAAATATATTTGAAAATTCACCATTAAAAAAGAAAATAAAAAAAACAATTATAAATTCTACAAAATATAATTTAAATAATTCTAACTCTAAATATGCTGCGATTGGTTTGTGGGTGGAAAGTGATTTTCTACCATGCATTGAACTTGGTGCTAAAAATGGTCAATCTGTGATATTAAATGAAGATGATTGGAAGAACTTATTGCAATATCAAGGAGTTATAACAAATTATATGTTTTCACCTAATGTTTTCAATGAACCGATATATTTGCAAAATTTATCTATTCATTTTGAAAAGATTGGTGAATTACCAATAGTGAAGATTGCGAAAAGCTGTGAATTTATTTACTATGGAAATGAAACTGTCTGCAGACTATGGGAACAAATTCCACTTATAGAATATAGACTAAACGTTTTACAAAAACAAAACTTTCGACGTTATTTCAACGTTTTTAGAAATAACAACTTTTACGATGGAGATTCCTTTGACAAAATATATAATGTCCTTTCTCCAAAACAAAATCTAAATAGTGAAAATGTATGCTCCATGCTGGAACTGCTTTTGAATCATCCCGAAGAACTAGAACAAAAATTAAAGTCTAAGCACTATTATGAAGAAGACAGTATCTATTGATGAATCAAGAAACCAAATTCATCTGATGGTTGCTTGGAACTTTGCCTACAGAAAAGCTCGTATGACTTCTGAAGAATTTATAAATCAAAAACATTTTAGAAGAAGGATTAAATTGACTGAAGAAATTTTAAATCCCATATTAGACTCTGATTATAGGAATATTGTATTTAAAAAAATGTTTATGTAATAAGCTTATTTTTAAATAAAACAAATATATATATAAAAATTCATTTTTTTATTACAAACATCAATTATTATTACAGCATTAATTACTATTACATCACATCTCCCTTGAAGATCCAAGAGTTATAAGATTTATCTAATCCTAACCATTTTACAAATACTTTGTTTCCTTTCTTTCTTAACACTTTTTCCACCAGATATACATTTGGGTGTCTTACTTTTTGAAGTTCTTCCTCATAGAAACCTCCTTGAATATCTATCCCGTTTCCATCTTGAATCAAATACGTTGTTGGATTAGTCAGCTGGATTTTTTTTATTTGAAAAATTTCGTTTGACCAGTTGGGTGTGTAACCTTTAGAAAATTGTTCACGAATCTTGCTTATTCGTACTCTATCACTGACACGAAATTTTGGTGATCTGGGATCCACAGTTTTCCTATGGGTATAAGCTGATTTCAAGATTTCCATTTCATTCTTTTTGTTAACTTCGTTTGGTTTTTTTCCGATTGTTGAATGCTTAGTATTATTGTATTCTGTAATTATTTCTTTAAGAAAGCTGATCCATTTATAATTACCTAGTAAACTAAACTTTTTCCACATTTTGTTTTTTATAGTTCTATTTACTCTCTCTACAATACTAGCTTTCATATTAGAAAATGTGTTGTAATGATTAATTTTGAACTGCTCCATAAGTTTCTGAAAGTCTTGATTAAAGAATTCTTTACCTTGGTCAGTATTCAGATTTTTTGGGGGAGTTTTTAAAGTTAATAGAATTTTTTTCATTGCAGCTGTTACATCTTTACCAGTTTTGGATTTTACAGGTTCTGCCCATACAAATTTAGAAAACACATTTATTACCATTAAAATATATCTTAAACCCCTATTAAATTTCGCATATGGCTGCATTTCTATCAGATCAGCTTGAAATAGATCATTAAGCCCTTTTACAATTGTTCGTCTCCTTCTATATCGCCTTCTCGCTGGTTTATGTAATTCATTTACAACGTCTTGCTTAATTTTACTCATTATTAATTTATACCTTACTCTCGAAAATAAATCCCATAAATAACTTTACCTCCTTCTAAACCGTTTATAAAAACCCTTTATCGCTGACTGTGTAAAATATGAAAAAGTCATCTCAGTTTTTTTTAGTAAGTTCTTTAATCTTATTTTCCACTGCTTCAAATGATTTTTTATTTTCATTTCTAATTTCTTTTATTGATGAATTTATTTGGGTGATGTTGTTAGTAAGATCAGAAATTTTTACATTAAATTTATTTTCCATTGTTTCAAATAATTTGTTATTTTCATTTCTAATTTCTTTTATTGACGAATTTATTTGGGTGATGTTGTTATTAAGATCAGACATTTTCACATTAAATTTAGTTTCCAAAACAACATTTGATAACGTATAATTTTTTTTGAAACCACCTAATGTTGAATTCATTTCTTCTCTTGCATAATTCATTGTATCATTAAATTCTTTTCTAGAAACTTCAGCAGCTCTTTGAACTAATTCATTTAATGATTTTATTTCTTTTACTAATTTATCTTCTAGATTTTTTAGATCTTTTCCTAATGGAAATTCTGCATTTGTTATATCTAATGTCATTTTTACAATTTTTTTTCTATGTTTTTTATATCTGACGCTGTCTTTTCAGCTTTGTGTAATATATCTGTATAAGATATTTCAAGTTCTTTTATCAGTAAAGAAATCTCCTCGATTTTTGAACTATTATTTTTAATTTTAATTAATACATCCTTTTTAGAAACTTCCATTATAGCTTGCACTACTTCTAGTAAGGATTCTAATTCTTTTTGTAATTTCTCATCGATTGCCTTTGTAAAATTTCCCTCGTCAAAAGACGTTTCAGATTTGGTTTTCAGATTGTTTAATTGCTTTAGTATATCCTCGATTTTTTCATTATCTTTTGTAATTTGATCTTTGAATTTTGTTTCAATTTTTTCATTTTCGTTTTGAAAATCCTCTTTCAATTTGTCTTCTAAATATTGTAAATTTGATTTATATGCATTGATTTTAATTTCAAATTCTTTAATTTGTTCTTTAAATTCATTAACTTTGTCGGTATCTGTTTTGTGAATTAGAAAATGAGTGTTCATTGATTTTTCAAGATTTTGTGTATTTTTATCCATAACGTCATGTATTTCCTTAAAATTCCCTACTTCTTCTGCTACTCTATCATTAAGCATATTAGTAAAATTTTGAAACTTTGATGTAATTTCCTTGGAAATACTATTCTTGGTGTTGTCAATTGCTGAAGTATCCTTAATTATTGATTTAATTGATGTAATTTCATTTTTTATTTCATTTTCAAAATCATCAACTTTATCATATTTTAACTTCACTACGTCAAAGTCATTTGCATATTTAGAAACTTTCTGAGAAAATTTTTCTACTACCTCATCATTTCCATCAACAGTATTTTTCAAATTAATTATCTTGTCATTATATTCAGGAATAACTTTATCCTCAAATAACTTAATCTTTTTTGCAATATTTTGTATGTTGTTATCATATTCATTTATTCTCTTATTTAAATTATTAACGTCACTTTTCAACCCGGGATCTAAATTTTGAATTAATTTGTTTTCAATATATTTTACATCGCTTTCAAAATTTTTTATTATTTTCTCTTCAACATTTGATAATATTTTATTTTCTAATGATAATAATGTGTTTAGAGCAGATTTTTTTGAAATATGACGACCAAATTTATCGATGGTCATTTTAGAAATGTTTAAAAGTATCTATTATGTTCTTTTATATAATAATATTCGCTTCTCTTAGTTCTTCAATAATGGAAATAATTTCATTGTTATGACCAGTGTGTCCCGCAAGCATGGATGCTACCAATAGTTGAAGTCTCTCAACAAGTTCGTTTACATTATCCCAATATATGTAATCTGTATTAGGTTTATTAACTTTTAAAGTTATACCAAATCCGGTTTTTTTTGAAGACATTCTACTTTCTCTATATGGAGCTTTGCGTCTTTCAAAAAATCCCTGGATTGCTTGTTGTGATTCGGGATTTAGAGTTTTAGTTTTTGTAATTCCTTTGCTTTGCAAATAAGGTCCTATTATAGAAATATATTTATGTGATCCATTTCCCTGCACCTGCTCATTTGGATCATTATTTCTTCGGTATGCATTGGTTCTTTTTAAAATATCCATATAATTTTCCAAATCTTGTTTTTTATACCCTATTGGTTCTTTTTTAAATAATAACTCATATAAACCTGGTGTACCTGTATAGGTTATTCCTTCAATTTTGATGTTTCTACCAATAATTTCGACAGGTTTTTGAGTTAAACCCAAAAAGAATTTCTCGGTTTCCAAATCATGAACTATTCCATATTGGTGATCAAACTCATGTTCAACATCTTTTACACCGCCATCAATATATTGGCGCGGTAATTCATCAAATCCTGATAAATATTCTTTATATAAATCTGTATCAACAAATGTTCGAATTGTTTGCCGTGTTTGTTCTAGTATATCTGAAAGATTTCCTATTGTGGAATGTGAATCTGAAGAAGGGGTAGTTTCTGCAATAATACTTGTTTGTTGTATAGATGGCATTTGACTTGCTGAAGCTAAACTCACGTCCCAGTCAATAATCGATGGTATTTCTGTAGGAAGGAGTGGAGTTTTTCCCATCTTTCTTTTTTTTGGTGTTGATGTTCCATATTGTAATTTTCTCTTTGGTGTTAGTGTTTCAATTGATCTTTTTTGTGGTGTTTCATAAATTTTTTTAATTGGTGTGTGTAGCTCTTCCTTTATTTCAACAGGTTCAATTTTACCAATCGTTGAAATTAATTCTTGTAAGGGTTGAGTTATCGGTTTATATGTTTCCTCCAATTTAGTTTGCGCCTCAAATTCCGCATTTTTTAAACTCTGATATTTTTGTTTAACAGCTTTTCTTGATTTAACTAGCTCTCTTGCTAAACGTTCATCCATGATTGGTATAATTTACCATCAAACGTTTATTTTTATAAGTAAATATATGAATCAAATCCTTTTCGATATCGGCCAGATTTCACATTAGAGTCTTTGTCTATTACCAAAAATCCAAATTTATCTTTCCAACATATTAAGCACAACTCATTAAATTGGTTGAATGACATATCAACATTAACATGATCATCATAAATATGTTTTAAGTTTGTTCGATCTTGTTGAAATATAACAATTAAATTTGCATTGTCACGAATTAATTGTTTCGGAATAGAAGAATATGTTTGACATAAATAAAAACAATCAGTATTTTTATGTCTTCCGAAACAAAAATAATCTTTTACAACGTTCTGATTACAACACACTATATCATCAAATATTATTATAGAGTTTGGTTTAACTTGTTTTGGTGAAACAATTGTTTCTTCATTTTCAGATTCATAATATCCAATTTTTTTCAAAGGTTTAAAAAGTGTTCTCAAATATTTGTACTTTGGTTGATATAAGGATTTTGAATAAACATACAGATTTTCAAATCGCAAACCATTCGGATCTTCAATTAAACTAATAATAACATTGGTTTTGCCACAGCCTGACGGGCCAATAATTAACCCTCTTTTACTATTTCCCTCAAACAGTTTTCCATGTTTTCTAAAACCATTCACTGAACTTTCATGATCCTTAATTGTTATAGAGTATGGTTGTTTCTCAACTCTCATTTTATATATAAAACAAACTATTAATATTCGGTATTGTGATGTAACTGGTTAGTTATCACTAGGATTGTGACTATATATAATGTTTCCATCACATAATAAACGAATCATTTACAAGACAAACAGCAAAAGGAAAGGAAGTGGTTTAGTAAACTCATTAATCAATAAATTACCCTTTGAATTGCATATTCCTGGTTATAATTTTTGTGGACCTGGAACAAAATTGGAAAAACGATTGTCAAGAGGTGATAAAGGTATAAATTTATTGGATGAGGCTTGTAAAGAACACGATATTGCTTACTCACAATCAAATGATATAAAAAAAAGGCATTTAGCTGATAAAATATTAGCTGACAAAGCATTATCAAGGTTCAAAGCTAAAGATTCTAGTTTTGGGGAAAAAACTGCTGCACTAGGAATTACTGGTGCTATGAAAATTAAAAGAAAATTAGGTATGGGACTTCGAACGAGAAGAAAGTTCAAGCGAAAAACCCGAAAAGGACGAGGACTATCATTATCTCAGGTAATTTCAAAAGCTAGAAAAGGAATTAAGGGGAAACGTTTTAAAGACCTAAATGAAAGTATTCAAACTGCTTTAAAAGCTATTAAAAAAAACAGGTAAAGTGTTACCTCCAAAGAAAAGGGTAATTCCAATCCCAAAGACTGGCGGATTTCTTCCACTTATACCTTTATTTGCTGGTTTGTCTGCTCTTGGTGCTCTTGGAGGAGGGGCTGCAGGTATTGCTAAAGCAGTAAATGATGCAAAAGCAGCCAAAGCGAAATTAGAAAAATCTAAACGACACAATCAAATGATGGAGTCCATTGCGGTAGGAAAAAAAGGAAGTGGACTTTATTTAAAACCCTATAAAACAGGATGTGGATTATACTTGAAACCTTATTCAAAAAACTGCTAAAACATATACCTCGAAAAGCACTTACAAATTATGATTTACTTAAATATGTTAAATATTTACAAATTCCCAACTTTCGTGGTATTTTTATGAGGGATAAATTACCAAAAAAGATAAAGATAATTGAAAGTGCAATTGTCAATCTAGATAATCATAGTGGTGCTGGTACTCACTGGATAGCATATACAAAAAAAGGAAAAAACATAATATATTTTGATAGTTATGGTAATTTGCGACCCCCTTATGAATTAATTAAATATTTTTATAGCGACCAAAATAATAATATTGTTAATTATAATTATAACAGTTATCAAAACTTTAACAAAACAAATTGTGGTCAATTGTGTCTAAAATTTCTTTATAACCATATGTAACACGTAATTTTAGTTTATTATTAAACACATTTTTAAAGTAAAATGTCATATAGTTTTGTTCTTAGCGGCAATTCCGCTATTTTAACATCAGAGTTACATCCTCCAATATATTTAGATGAAGATGTTGAATATGTTATCGGTCTTGTAAATTTCGAAACATTTAATGCAATTCCCAATATTGATGTTGGGAATAATGTATTAATTCATGATGAAAATTTAGAAATAGCCATACCCCCAG
The DNA here is from genome assembly GCA_034092305.1 of Diaprepes abbreviatus. NCBI lineage: Eukaryota > Metazoa > Arthropoda > Insecta > Coleoptera > Curculionidae > Diaprepes > Diaprepes abbreviatus. The sequence continues at coordinate 2,736,990 of JASJET010000107.1, forward strand.
GTAGCTACGAATTAGAAGACATAACAGATTTTTAAAAAAAACACTTGAATGAGGATAAAATTAGTTTTAGTCTTTATGCAAATAATAAGACTTTGCGTACACATCTTAAATGTTCAGCCCCCATAACTTTTCGTGAAGGAACTATTGGTAAATTATTAGGGTTTAAAAATGGGCGATTGGAAGCCAACATTGAACATATATCAGATTTTCCCGCGGAAATAATTAAAGTAAATTCAATAAATATAGACTGCAGTATTGCAGAGGGATCATATTTAAACGGGAAACCTGTTCATATAATACACCAATTTTTCCCGAGCGTTGCTCCAGGGTTCAAAATAATTGAGTCACCTCAAAACGTCATATATTTCCCAGTCACCGTTAAAGTAATTGATAAAATAGCCATTAAAATAATAGATCAGGAAGGTGATTTGGTTAATTTTAGAGAAGAAACCATAACCATCAGACTACATCTTAAAAAAGTAGATGAAAGATGGTAATATTATATAACAATAAATCTGCAAACTTTACTAGAAAATTTAATAATAAAAGCATTAATAAGACAAGAAAGAAACCAACTTCCTTTAGTAGGAAATCAAACTTCCAAAGGTTAACACCTTCTAATAGAAAATTTCTTCAAAGTTTGGGTTTTAAACTTAAATAAAAATGGATTATTTAAATGTAAGAGAAAATGTATTGGTTGATGAATCAATATTAAGCTGGGAAATTCTTTCTTTCGATCCTTTTAATCCTACAAAACTCGGACCAAATGATGAAATCAGAATTGCTTTGCAACAAACAGGAAAATATCCTTTACCTTGCAAAAGTGAAATTTATGTGGAATTGCAAGTAACTAAAGAAGATGATTCCCCTTTAGCTAATACTGTTTTAATTAATAATGCTCCGGCATTTTTATTTAAAGAATTGCGCTATATTTTAAATGGTGTTACTATTGACTCCGTTCGGGATATTGGTATAACTTCAACTCTTAAGGGATATATTTCATTTAATCAAAATGAAAGTGCTAAATTGGAAAATGCCGGTTGGTATCCGAAAACAAAATCTAAAGAAAAAATTATGACTGATGACAAAGGTAATGTTTCATTATGTATACCATTAAAGATGTATTCAGGATTTTTTGAAGATTATAATAAGATTATTCTTAATTCACAACAAGAACTTATTCTAATAAGAAGTAATGATGATACAAATGCATTATTATCCAGTAATGAAGATGAAAAACCCAAAATTAAAATTACAAAGTTGTGTTGGAGAGTTCCTCATCTTACTGTAGCGATTCCGCAAGAATTAGCACTTACTAAAATTATTGACAAAAATAGTGATATACTAATAACCTTCCGAAGCTGGGAATTAGTTGAATATCCAGAGTTATTGGAAACTACGAGGCACAACTGGCCCGTAAAAACATCTACAAAAGTAGAAACGCCACGTCATGTTCTAATTGCTTTTCAGAAAAATAGACGTGGTAATCTAAAAATGGATATGAGTAAATTTGATCATTGTAATTTAAGAAATATGAATGTCTTTTTAAATTCAGAAAGATATCCTTACAATGATCTTCAACTTGATTTTGAAAATAATAAATTTGCTACTCTGTATGAAATGTTTACAGACTTTCGTCAAGGGTATTATAACTCTCCAGTGGAACCAATTTTTAATCCAAAAGAATTTAAAGAAAATGCTCCTATAGTTTACATTAATTGTTCACATCAAAGAGATTTACTACAAACAGGTCCAGTAACCATGAGAATTGAATTTGAAACCAAGGAAAAAATTCCCGCTAAAACAGCGGCATATTGTGTTATAATTCATGATAAAGTTTTCAGTTACAATCCATTAACAAAAATTGTGAAACAGCTGTAATACAATTTCCTTAAGATAAAATACTCCTTTTAAACAAACCGCTACTTATGCTTAAGAGCGCATGCGTCAATTTTGATATTTATTAACGTAGCCAAACCAGAATTCTTCATTTATATAATGTCTTACGAGATTTCAGTTCGAGTATTACATTTTCAACTTAAGTTGCAGAAATTAAAAAAACAAATAAGTGAATATCAATTAAAAGTAGAAATGATCAAGAAATTCAAATATTTGAAAATATGAAACTTATTCTAGATCTTCAAGGATTCAAAATTGAAAATAATAAATTTATTGTAAAGGAATTAGCAGCTTACGATGGGCAAAAGGCAAGTCATCTTATTTTCAAAGCTCCATTTCCGATGGGTCATTTACCATCCTATTTACACAAACAAGCTCTGTGGTTAATAAAAAATTACCATTGCATTGAGTGGTGTGAAGGATTTACGCCATTACACAAATGTGGAGATATCATAAGAGATTTAAGTGCTAAGGTGGACTATGTTTATGTAGAAGGGCAGATTTCGTAAAGAAATATTCCATGAAACCAGTTATCGAGATTGATAAACAACCCACCCTAAAGAAAATGGATCCTTGCTGCTTTTATCATCAAAAAATACCATGTGTATGTGCATTATCAAATGTTTATTACCTTTACAACAATTTTTTTATGTAATAAAAGACTTGATTACAAATTATGTGTTTTATTTTCTAACATTGTTCTAATACATGAAATATTATTATTAATCCTAGTTCTTGAAGTTTACATATTAAAATATCTATATTTTTATTTTTTAAATATTCGCTACAACATTTAGCTGCTAGTAAACATAATTCTGCATGTTCCATATAATTTAAAAACAATATAATATTCTGCGCTTCACTTTCTTTACCTTCATATGCATAAAACTCGGAACAGGCTGTGGACATCAAAAACTCTTCATACATTTCTCTTATTAATGATTCCATAATAAATCCTACACTAAAACCTCCCTGTTTCTCAATATCTCTTTATCTCTCTCTTCCTCTTCCACGATTTCTTTTAATATATCAGGATCTTTTATATAATCCTTCAATATCCTTAAAAAGTAACTGAATCCTATTTCCTTTATTTCATGAACGAACTTCAGTAAATTTTGTGTTTTTCTATAATTTAAACAGGCTTCTGCAGCTAATTGGTATTGGAAGGCAGTCTCATAATATACCTGTGCCCACTCGGGGTGCGTTTTTCTTAGCATTGCATTCTTTAATTCGGAATTTTGAATTTTAGTAAACTGTTTACCTAATTTGATTATTTCATTTTGCAAATCACTGTTCATAACTACCACTTATTTTTAATTTAACACTTTTCGTTATTAGTGGTGAATCTTCTATGTAAGCTTAAGACTAACTGTGAATGAATGTAGCTCGCTCAGATTCAGTCCTTTAAAATACCAGCTCCCCTCCAACTACTGTGGTGGTTAGGAAGGAGGTAGGAGGTGGAGCAAAAAGAGGCGGAGTTTATGAAACCAATCGGAATAGGGGGCGAACTTGGGCAGCCAATCAGAAACAAGGTCATTCTTGGCTGACCAATCAAAAAAGTGGTGGGGGGGTGAAGTACAAGCCCCCTATTCCCACTACTCATCTGTCATATTAGATTTTCTTAAAATAATTTTATATTCGCTATTTACATCATCAAAAACGATTCCGTCCCACCTTTGAACATAATCGAAAAATGTAAAATTTCTAGTCCGCTATATTGGATTGGCCATATTGAATCCTGAAAAAAAGCTTTTAAATTCATAATTTATATCCTGAAGAACCCCCTATATCAGTTTTGGAGAAAATCGAAAAATGTAAACTTTTTAAGTCGCCATATTAAATCCGTCAGATTGAATTTTTCAAAAAATATTTTAAATTCGTAATTAACACCAACAAAAATCCCCCAATACTGACTTTAGACAAAATCGAGAGATGTAGAATTTTTAATCCACCATCTTGGGTCCGCCATATTTAATTTTTTTAGAAATAATTTGAGATTCGTAATGTGCGATCCCAAAAACTCCCCCATATCAATTTTGAAAAAAATGGGACGAAATTAATTTTTATCCGCCATATTGGATACACCATATTGAATTCTTTAAATGTAATTTCAGACATGTTATGTGCGAGCCCGAAAACTCCCCCATACCAATTTTGGAGAAAATCGGACAAAATTGTTTTTTTCGTCCGTCATATCGATTTTTTAAAATAATTTTAGATTCGTTATGTGCGACCCCGAAAACTCCCCCGTATCAGTTTTGGAGAAAATCTGATAGAATTGATTTTTTTGTCCGCCATATTGGATCCACCATATTGACTTTTTTAAAAATAATTTCAGATTCGTTGTGTACAATCCCCAAAATTGCCTCATACCAATTTTGGAGAAAATCGGACAAGATAAAAATTTTTTGACCGCCATATTGTCAGCGCCACCTTGGATTTTACTGTAACAATTCATCCAAAAAAATATGGGACCACCGCAGCAACTTCCTGAACATAACGTAAAAAATTTCATTCAAATCGTTGACGCCATTCCGGAGTAAAAGTTGTACATACATAAAAAAAATACAGAGTCGACGAATTGAAAACCTCCTTCTTTTAGAAGTCGGTTAATAACAGAATGAAAACATGGAAAAATTGTCATTTAAAATTATAGTACAAAAGTCGCCCTTTTACTCAGTGAAATAAAAATAGGATATTCCCTTAATTCCCCACAAGAAATAAAAAAAAACAAAAACAAAGAAAACCTTCACTACCGCCGAATATACACGACAAGTAATTTTCTAAGACCTGTTCCCAAAGTTGTATCGCCTTTAACGAATCCCAGATCGTAACTGTAGTTTATTATTTCCTCTAAATGCCAAACTTGCATTCGCCCGGTACACCGTGGGTTCTCTCAATCGTACACCCTGTAGGGGTGAATTTTATTCCCGGAAGTTAGAGTAGTTTGTCCCAGACGGCTCAACACCGTTGCGGTTGGGGGGACAATGAACTAACTTTTCATTACTAATCACCCCAAGAAAAGCGTGAACCCTGGCTAGAGAAACTCCGTCATGGACGATGACCAAATGAGGTGAATAGGAAAATGTTGGCAAATTAGCGTCGAACTACAAGTTGACGTTAGGGCAAATGTTTCCTTAAACCGAAGGCTTTCTACTAGCTATTGAAGATCAGGTCCTCTTAACTATCTGAAATATACAATTAGAGATCCTTCGATCCAGAACAATCAAGGCTGATATGGATGTCGAACATCAGAAACAATCCAGCACATAACAGGAGAACAACAAATATTTACTTCTTCGGAGTACAAGGAGAGACATGATCTCGCTGCAAGGATTAGCAAAAATGTGCATCAAGAGTTGACAAAAAAAATCTAAATGTTGCAGGTAAGGAAGGTATCCTATTAAGAATACAACTGGAGAACGACTTCAACCTGTACGGGGATCGAATTTTGCTTACAGATCATACAGTTGCACATAATAGACCAGACCGTATTTTAGTAGATAAAATATCTAAGCACACTAATAGAAGTCGCCGTCCCTAACCACAAAAATCCAAGGGCCAAGCATGATGAAAAAATCGCCAAATACACAAAAATGTACAAATAATATATAAATAATGAGGACGATCCCCATAATTCTATTAACAACTGGTGTAGTATCGAAGAGTCTTCCAGAGAGAGCAGCGAATCATAAAATGGAGAGGCTTCCATAGTGCTACATCATTATAATATCTAAGTACATCTGATATGAGTGAATTTTCCCTGAAAGGAATGGCTAAATCTTTGGCGTTTATTGTTAGACATCACAATTACAATTAATGTAAATTCAAAGCTTATGAATCAAACAAAGTTATACTTATGAATTATTTTTACATAAACAAAATTTTAGAAATATATTAAACATAATACTAGACATAATAGCAAATAAAAATAATTACATATAATCGGAAATGGGATTCAAATTTCTGCAGATCATAAAAAACATTATCTATCAAAATTCTTTTTAATGCTTTTTTTAGTTTAATAATACTAAGTATTTGCATATTAGTTAGTAATAGATTATGTAGAATAATGGGATCCTTAAGTAGTTAATAGGACATATTTGTGTCATTCATATGATTTTTCTTATTTTTTTGAGTGTTTATTAGCAATATATACTAGATGTTCGAAAAAATGTGGGAAATCTTCCTGACATGAAAAAACACGTGGAAGGAATAATACAAGTTCATATAAACTTTCTTCGTACAGGCCTCCTCTTCAGAGATACTGCCTTCCAAATAGCTGCAATGGAATTAAATTTTTTTATTCATAATTATTGAACCACCAGGTATATTTCAATTTTTTTTTATATGACATACACCAGGTAAGACCCTTCAAATTACTATCCACAAAAGTGTTGTAAATTACTCACAATTGCAGGGAACGACTAGCTGTGACACTCATGACTCCCTTTTTTCTACTCTCTGCATGATAAGAACTTTGGACAACGTTTTTTACATTCCTTTAATTATTGACTGAAAATTAAGTATCCTTCATTCATATTGCTAATCCTATCCGTTTTCGAAATAACGTCATTTTATTTACATCATGTACTTGGCGTATTTCGATAAAAGATACATCTTTGTTCCTATCAAATGTTTAACCTTCAACCTTATGGTAAAAAAATTCGATCCAAAATTAGAGTTTACCTCTTTAGTTAAAATCGTCTAAATCTGTGAATTGTAGTTCGACCTAGGTTAGCAAAAATGTGCATTTTATTTTACCAGCATCAAAAAAGAAGTATTGTTGTTGCAAACGTTGCTTGGTACGAGAAATAAATATCCTTCATTTCAGAACTTGTTAACTTTCATATCGCTGACATATTGATTTTTTACTTGGATATTAGTTTACTGATTTTTGGATTTCGTGATGAAATTAATTGTGAAATAATTCGAAATATGGGATACAAATTTATGGAATATGTAGATATGTATCTGATATATGGTCTTGCATCTTGCAATGCTTTGGAAGCCAGGACGTTATATCACGACAGATATCCTAATCGTACTCTTCCAGATCAGAAAATATTTTAACGAGTTGACCAACTTCTAAGGGAAAATGGTAAGCTATTCCATTTAATAAGATAATATTATTAAATTTCTTGATAATTTTGGGAAAAGAAGTACTGATGCTGAGATGACACTCCTTCAAAAAGCATTTGAAAATTTTCAGCGCAGTTTAATACGACGAAAACAATAGTACATGAAGTTCTTCAAGAACAGCTGTTATATCTATATCATTTGAAACAAGTGATCACTGAAGATTTTCTCCGTAAAATGCAGTTTGCAAACTGGCTATTGGATCAGCAAGAAAATAATGGAATTTAGCATTATTCTCTTCATGGATAAAGCAAGGTTTACCAAATACGGTATCATAAATTTACACAACTGACATATATGTCCTGATGAAAATCCTCATGCAACTATTGTTTCGCATTATCAACATCAGCTTCAATCAGTTGATGCCTGGGCAGGAATCATTGCCAATTTTTTTTATTGTACCATTAGTATTGTCGACACGACTGAATGAAGAACCTTATTTGGAGTCCCTCCAGAACACTTTTCACTATTTAGTAGAACACTTACCACTTGAAACATGTACCACATGCAAGATGGGGCACCATCTTATTTCAGCGTTGCTGTGCCGGAGCATCGGAATGACGTCTGTCCAAACCGATGGATAGGTAGAGGAGGACCTATTGCCTGGCCTCTTCGATTTCCCGATATAACGCCCTTGGAAATTTATCTGTGGGGACACCTCAAAACATTGGTGTATTCCACTTCGGTCGATAGTAGGGAGGAACGTCTACGAAGAATCACGTTTCATTGTGATCAAATAAAGAATAATGCTGAGTTAATGTGGCGGGTACAGCCGTCTTCAATTCGTCGTGTTCACGAGTGTATTAGACTTCACGGAGCCCATGTTGAACCCTCTTATGAAGTTTTTAACTAAGCAGTTAATTTAACTTTTTATTGATACTATGGTGACAGGGGAAAATTCCTCTTTTTCATATTCAACTCAACAGAAGTTAGGGGACTAATAGTGTAAATAAAATGACGGCTTTTGGAACACGCTTAGGATTAGCGATAGGAATGAAGAGTACTCAATTTTTAGCCAATAGTTAAAGGTATGTAAAAAACGTTGTCCAAAGTTTTTATCATACATTGCGTAAAAAAAGGGGTCATGAGTATCACAGCTAGTTCGTCCCTGCAGCTGTGAGTAAATCCACACTTTCTTGTATAGTAATTTGAAAAGTCTTACCTGATATACATCATATTAAAAAAAAATTAAAATATACCTGGCGCCTCAATAATTATAAGCAAAAAACTTGATTTCATTGCAGCTCCTTGGGAGCTCATATCTCCGAAGAGGAGGCCTGTACGAAAAAAGTTTATAGGAACTTGTAGTATTCCTTTCACGTGTTTTTTATATCTGGGCGATTTTCCACATTTTCCAGGACATCCTGTATATAAATCAACATGGCAAAGTCATTTTCCTGCTTGATATAAAACATGATCTACATGATGCTGCAAACGGCGTAAGACACGGATGCATCGTGTTTGTGCCTTAAATATCTCAAGGCTAGTACTCCCACCTCCCTAGAATTGTACCACATACCACACTGTATCCAAAATATACCATCTTGAGTATTTCTAAGGATACAGAATTATAGTATATAGGACCTAACCTCTATTTAACACAATTATCACACGTTTGTGAGTGGTTGTAGTTTGACGAGTCCGAAAGCTTTTTATTTGTTAAAATTCTCGTATATACTGCGTTTTTGAACGCGAGAGATTGATAATTTCCGAGCGCATAGAATTTGTCGAACAATCAGCTGGTTGGCAATAAAAATAAATATACGTTGTGTATCAAAATCACATGTACACGTTTGTGCAATATATTACCAGGCAGCTGGTTTTTTTCATCCCTGTCTAATTAATGTCTGTACAATTGAGTGGTCATATTATCAGAACAATTTCTCGCGCTATTTTTCTAATCCGACGCTCGGAAATTGTCAATTTCTTGCGTTCGTTAATGCAGCGTACACGAGAATTTTCGCAAATAAAAAAGTTATTAGACCTCAAAATAAAGCCATTCATAAAGTCTTTGGAAAGTGGTAATCATGTTGACTATTACGTAAAAAGCAAAGTTAATTGGTTTTTGAAATAAATTTAAGCATGGGCTGCTTAAGGTACTCCCATATTTTACTTTGCATCTATCACCAAATCGGTATTTTGACTTTAATCAAAATATTTAATTGTTGCTAAGACATAAAGCTGAATATTTATTTTTAAATATTACAACGCAAGTTTTATTACGATTGAACTTTAATTTGTTTGTTGAAAATCATTTAGTTCTTCCTTTCACAACTTTCTCAGTTTTTATTCTTAAATTATTTGCCTTTTCATAGCTCACTATACAAATTGTATAGTATGTTATCGTCTGCATACATAGTTATTTTAGCTGAAACATAATGGAAGATCGCAAACATATACAAAGTAGCATAAAAGAATCGGAAGGGTTACGGAGAAAAACTTTATTTACAAATGTTTTAGGAAATCGAACGGTGCAATTTATGATATTTTTGACCTTGATCTTGACCATAGCCTTCAGGGTCATTTGAAGGTCATGTTATATTTTTGAATGAAAATATCCTTTTTTACTGCAGAAATAGAATAGCGTTGAAAATTTCCTAATGATATAAATATCATATGAGGTAAAGTCACATCTAAAGGTAGATTGAAGGTCAAGTGTCCTTTTTTCATAATTGGTGTAAAATTATACTTTCGACCCCAGAAATGAAAATAGCGGTAAATTTTATCTTCAGATATGACCATGAGCAACTGGAATATTTGACCTCTGAAGGTCATATCAAAGTTAAATACCAGAACAACTCGCAAGGAGTAAATTTTCTGTGAAATTCTTTTAGACAAAAGTGGTTAGATTGCTCTCTGGCTATCTGGTGGTGACCTTGGAGTCGTTTGACCACTATCTTCACAGTCATTTCAAGTTGATTTTTTTAAAATGAAAACACTTTTGACCCTCAAAATGGAATAAGCAGCAAATTTTACCATAAAATATAGCCATGAGATATTTTACCTCTGAATGTCATATCAAAGTCATTAGAAGGGAAATAAAACCTAAACATCAAGTCTTATTTAGAAATGTTCCGAATAAGTTAAACAAAATGAAAATCACTACCAACAATCCGATATGATACGTGAGAAGTAATGATGACAATCCAAATTTCAATCAATAAAAAAGTCTCAAACACTTGATCCCGGTAGGGTGTCTGTGTATGTAGTTCAAGCAACCAATGAGGATTTTCATTACTCTAATATCCAAAATTACGACGGTTTACGTTATCTTTAAGTTCAAAATACGGAGGAAACAGTTTTGTACAAAAAATTACCATAATTGAAAATTAAATAAATAATGACCCACAATGAAGTTTACTTTATTTGTTAACTAATAGTCGACTATGACCAATTCTGAATCGATCGCTAATAAACCACAATGGCCAACGTTTATTGCTTGGACTACAAAAATCTAGCCCAAGTTATAGCTCAGTTAGTTGACGAAAATTCATAGTGGGTGCAGTGGCTGTTCCAATACAACAATCCTTTCCAGAGTAATTGAAAAGCAATCGCCTTTGGTTTACCATTGGATAAGAAATTTTTCCCGCTGTCCATTTCTGCAATAAAAAATAGGGTTTCCATTTAAAAAATAATTTTTCCTTCAAATGACTAAAAGTCATAGTCAAGGTCAAAATTAAGATTATCATAAAATGCACAATTCGATTTCCTAAAAATTTTGTAATTTTCTATTGTTTGAGTTATTGGACTGCTCCCGTACTTTTATGCCATCTTGTATATAAAAATAAGGGTCCCTGTGCGATGTTGATATATTTTTTTTCTGATAGAACTTCCCACGCAAAATATTTGCTCTTTGCTTAACGACCTGTCAAACGTTTATCATAATTTCTTTATATTTCTGTATAGCAAAGCTTTCTACAAGACAGAATATTTTCGAAAGATTTGGAACTGGATATCTAAATAAATTATAAATTTTAATTCTCTTTTGCCATTGCTTTAACTTTTCTATTACACTCACATAACCAAAGAGAAGAAAAACGTGAGCGTAGGATTTTCACTGTAGCACTGTTATTTTATTTCCCAGAAATTCTTTTCAGAATATGAATATTGATGGATCTGTGGGGAATCTTAAATTGTATTATATTTTTGATTTCCCGGAAAATATTGTTCTTAACAAAAGTTACTTCTTCTTGCTTAATTTATTTGGGTAATTTAGGATTGTATATTCTATTCAGAAATTTAGATATTCCGACAAAACAAAACAAGAACCAGAGGTAAATAAAAGATTAAATTATGCCAGATAAAATAATCTTTAAATGTATATAAAATTCTCTATTTAAGTCTATTTTTGCTTGGATAATTGTTGACAATGTTTTCAATTTGGGACCTCTTTTTGTCTTTCTCTCTCTCTCTCTCTCTCTCTCTCTCTCACACACACACACACAAACACCATCACACACACACGCACACACATACAACCATCCATTTAAGTACTCATACCCATATACCTAGAAGACAAACTAGTAGACAAGCTATTAGACTTGATTAAAGCAGTCTACCTATTCACATAAAACAGATGTAATAGGCGACACAATAAAACACTAGGCTGTTAGTTGTTAGAAGATGAGCCACGTGAAAACTCCAGAGAATTTTAATTTTGTGAAAGAAGTTAGTTTATCCAATCGACGACTCAAGGCAGAAGAAACATCTGCAAAAACTGACATTTCGAGAAGCAGGGAGTTCTCCGGTTCCTTAGCGCAGTTCAAAAAGAGTGCTGTGTTGAGGATTGTGAACAATTTAAGGACCTGTTCCATATATATGATCCTGTATTACGTTCCAACTTCGAAATAGCATTCAAAGGGGTTTCAAAGTGAAGAAGAACCGGTTCCAAAAAAGCCAAGGTGCCAAAGTATCAAAAAGCTTATGGCCATTATTTTTTGGGATTGTCAAAAAATACAGCTGTTAACGCGGAGTATTGCTGTGCTTTATTGCCATAGCTGTGCCAGAATATTATCTAGAAACCAAGAGGGAAATTCTGCCAAGGTTTTCGGTTGTTTCACGATAATGCTCCGGTCCACACCGTTGTGATTTTCAACGCGACTTTTTAAGAATGCAACTTCATTGAACTCGATTATCCCCATATATCCTCAAGCTGGCTTCCTTCGATTATTTTTGTTTTCGAAATTTGAGGCAGATTTATGAAGAAATAAATTCTATCCCGATGATTAAATTAAACAAATCGTTTAAGAGCATTTTGACACTAACTATTTAGTGTTTTTCTTAAGTGGTGTAGAAGCTTCAATCAAACGTTGTCAAAAATATATAGAAATATAGGCAGACTATAATAAATAATAATACGGTATTTTTGTTTTAACCCTCCTTTCTATGTTAAGTTAAGGATACATGGACGGCACTACGTACATCCTTCCAAGTCGTTTGGATTACAATATACAATATTTTATTTTTAAAGGAGTTTATAATTGGAATTAAAATTATAAAAGGTATAATTTTATTAATTTTTATTTCTATGTTTACTAGTGCTCTGAAATTATCTGGAAGTATATAACAACTAATCAGGATGCCAGACATTATTTGTTTCTTTTAAAATGTTTGTAATTTAATATACTTACATTTTAAGCGGTATATTTTAATTTAACTTAGTACTTTTTTGCAATTTCACGAAACAATGGACGTGACATAGCGATCGGGGTTGTTCCACTATATTGGCGATATTGATGTCCAGATGACTTGTTTCAAGGTGTCTACGAAGAAGACATGGTTTTAAACTGATGTTGGCCAGGATTTCATTACAGATTACACAAAGCGGGTCAGGTTCGGACTCCTTAGCGGTAAAATTAAAACCCATTTGTAAATGGTCACTGTTATATTGTCGTTTCTTTCCTTTTTTCTCACTCTGTTTGCCTATTTTTCTTTATTTTTAGCTCATTATAACTGCCACTGTTGGTTTCAAATCAGGGACTGAAGTAGAAGAAGCAATTGATTGCTCGTCCAGATTTTCGTCAAACTTGACAAAACTACCCGTTTTTAACCAACGATCCATCATACATTTACGGGGCAATAATTATTTACTCTCACATTATACGTGCGAACGCGTGATTCGTAAAGTTGGGGTATTTGTAGTAATTTATTTATACAAAAATAAATCATTAAACCAGTTTACACTACTGATATTTAAGTACACACTATGCATTAACTAATAACTCATTTATGTTTTCCAAATCACTCGAAGTTCTTAAATCCATCGTACGATTTAGTTTGATTTTACTCTTCCTTACATGTGACTGCGACGTTTTTAAAGGTTATTTTCGTTCTTTCGTGAGCATTCGAGAAAAGTCTCGGTTAGCCGAAGTAGAAGTTGCCGGCTCGTTCGAGAATTAACTAGATCGCCAGCGGCATAGCGACTCGTCGCGTTACAAATTGTTGCCTGTTGCGATGTTTAATTTAAAATTTCCCCATTACAATATTTTTTTGTAAATCCCCTTCATAAAGCTCGCAAGCCCCTGGGGGTTCGCTACCCACCGCTTGAGAAACGCTGGTCTAATGCAATGCTTTAACAGCAAATATCAGCAGCTAATATATCATTCACATTTTGCAACCACGATCAATGTGTATACACATCATCTCACATTTCTAGACTTTGATGTAGATTTTAAGTTCGATCTTGTAGCTGAATGATTTTATTGAACAGAATTATACTCAGAATCGACGATATTCTTGTCAATTTTATTTTCTTCAGACAATGTTTTAGTAGCTGTGGCTAATTTATTTTTGTTAGTATAAACAAAAATTATTAATATGATATTGATGAAGTTCATTAGGCGTGAACAATCCAATCTTTGATCGACTTAAATGTCTTCTCTTTGTTTAGCCAGATGGTGGCCTCATTAAGCCATATTTTTTCAAATATAAGATACACAAAGATTTATCAAAATGTATGTTACTCACTTGAGACATTATTGAAACCCCTTACGTGTAGTCACGAGTCAGCAAAAATATATAATAAGCTGAGGCAGAGATTAGAACACTACAGAAGGTAAGACGACTGCGGACTTTTACCCGCAAAGACGAGCACAGACGCATTCTCAAAAGTAAAAGCAAAGACACATAGCTTTGTATATATTTATGAGAAGTTTTGTTTCACTTTCAGTTTTGTTAATGGAAAACACTGAAGAGTTTGTTCTTCAATATACTCATAACGCTACGGAAGTTTATATTCAAATTACATAGACAACAGGTAATCTCTTACAGTCTAAAGTCGTATGTATGTAGCACTTTCACAGAATTGCGTATTTTGGTCAAACCTAAGAGTACCTAAATTTTTCAGTCGAAAGTAAAATAATCTGTTCCTAGCTTTGCATAATCGATCCTAGAAGCAACTAAGGCAAATCCGTCAAACGTCGATTTGTACTGCACTTATTACATGTTTAAACAGGTTTTTACATGTTAGCCTAACTTTTTTTGTGACATTTTAATAGATTTATTGGGTACTAGCGACCCGCCCCGGCTTCGCACAGGTGCAATGCTGATACTAAATACACTACAGAAAAACTGTGACTATTTATTTTATTTTTACAACAATTATTACATCGGCCTCCGACGCGCTATTTATAGGCACGCTGCCGCCGCCCCGGTCGGCCAGTACCGCCGCAAGCGCTACTTCCCGCAATTTTAAATCTGTAATATCTTCGAAAATATTCATTTAAATCTTGTGCTGTAAAGGACCATATACATCTATATTAAATCAACAATGTATTTAAGCTATTTAATTGGATAAGGATTAATGCTGTATTGGTTAAAATCGCTTCAAAATTTGCCATTATTTGTCGTAAAAAGTAAATGACAAAAAAATGTTATTGTGGGATATCCATGAGAGATAGACATATACCATCGCGGAGTTTTCTGTAGACCTTTTCAATGTGTACAAATAATTAGTACATTATTTTGATAAATCTCGTAGGGTTCAGCCTGCGTTTGCAATGTAAGCGGAAAAAAATATGATAATTAACGACATCACATTAGAAACCTCAAAAATAACAGTATTTCTCCACTATTTAATGGATGTTATTATACATATAAACCTTCCTCTTAAATCACTCTATCTACTGAAAAAAACCGCATCAAAATCCGGTGCGTAGTTTTAAAGATTTAAGCATACAAAGGGACATAGGGACCGAGAAAGCGACTTTGTTTTATACTATGTAGTGATTCCATATATTTACATTGAACTGTGGATGTATAAGCTTAAAGATACGTGAACCAAACTGTTTTGTGACTGAAAATGTGGATAAAGAAGCTTTAAAAGCGAAATTTATGCAGAAAATTACCAATTTGGATAAAAATAAGGGTTCATTTCATATTGAGAATAAACGAAAATATGAGGTAATTGCCCATGACGTAGAATCTGCTAAAATAGCTGTTAAGAAAACTTCTTTACAGTATCGCCGTCTCAGACGCTACGACGTTGTGTATTTCGGGGACGAAGAAATTGATTACGCCATTATCCGATACAAAAAATGTCCAATACGACGAGTTATTCAATCTGATTGAAAGTGCTCATCACGAATGTGATCGTGGTGGTAGAGATCTCACAATTAAAGCATTTTATTCAGCTTTATCCCAAACGTGTCATAAGAAAAAAAGATACAAAATGCTAGTAGTTAAACCATTACAATTTAATGAGATTCACGCATGGGGACAAGTGAACCTTGTAAACATTCAAACGAGTCCTGGTCGTGATTATAAATACATTTGAAACTATCAAGACCATTTGACAAAGTTTTGATACTACGCCCCCTACATACAAAAAACCACAGTAAGTAGGTGATATTCTTTTTGACCCTCTTTTTTTTTCAAACAATGGGCGAAAATTTGCCAATCGTATCGTAGAAGAGTTGAAACGTATGTGGCCCGAATTGTCCATAGTGCATGGCAAACCGCGTCACTCCAAAAGTCAGGGTAGCATCGAGCGTACTAACCAAGATTTACAAACAATATTGGTCTGGATGAACGATAATAAAACTAATCGTTGAAGTGAGGTCCTCCAGTTCTGTCAATTGCAGAAAAACTGCGCACACCGTCATGATGTACAGCAATCGCCGTTTGAAGTTATATTTCGTAAGAAACGTAAAAATAAGTAAGTATAAGAAATTTCAGTAAAAAAGTAGCATTGTACTTATTATAAATTTTACATTTTTATGAAATGCTTTTTTTTTTTCTAGGATTAAAAGCTCATGTCGAAATTCAAACATTGCCATATTCGATAAAAAGTTTCTTTAGACGAAGGAAGAGTTAGAAAACGCTATCAATTCATCCGATAAGAGGGAAAATGACAAGTCAGTAGCAACTTTTTTATTACGCACTGGAATTTTCAATTACATGAACAACTTTTGATTAAATATATGAATTTCATTGAAACTAAAAAAAAGAAATGGAAATGCCTGGACCGTAGTCATCTATAGAAGAAGAAAATATGTCAACTGAAGAAAAAAGTAAAGATCCCATATTGACAAAGCTTTTGGACCGTTGTCACCAAGAGAGGAAGAAAATTCTTCAACTGTTGAAAGTACTTCTTCAAATGTATTTTTCTGTATTTGCTAAAAAGAGAATTTCGGCGCAGATACATGCATAATTTTTGAACAGATCGTACATATTGTATGCGCTGACAGCACACTTAGTACAAACGACGAAGATTTCGGAAGTAAAGTTACATGCATTCGTTGTGCATCGACAGAATTTACAAATATACACGGACAAAGCTATTAAAGATCTTTAAGTTCAAGCTAATGTTATGAAATAATTATTTGAATAAAAATGTCCACCAATCGCGATTAGAAAAACTGTACTTATTCCCATTTTCGATAGAGCCAAAGGATATGCTCGCAATATTTTGGACATAATATAAGATACAACTGGTGATAGTTTATACAGAGTAGAACCGAAACACGGAATAATAAACACACTTTTTGCTAGGAACCTCATATAAGAATACAAAGAAAAATTACTTAATTTCAACGATGTGCTCGACATCTAACTGTCTGTAAGAGAGATCGGTATAAAAAATTCGGGTTTGGGGACCAAGATTTCTTAACATTCCACAGTATAAAAAAGAGCAAACGTATTGTGCAACTCAAAATGCCATAACGCATCACTTTGTCAATATAAAGAGTATTTTTTTTGTTATAATACTAAGTAATTATAATTATTACCTGATTAATCCATTCTTCTAATATTGAAATAATAAACATTAAAATTAAAAAATATGGCTGTATTATACCTAAGTTTACCAAACTAACATATTCCTATACCTAATTTAGGTCTGACTGGTTAAAACCTGATTTTATCGAATTGAGTTGAGTTGATCTCAACTAGGATTAGACACAAATTCGTTAGTTAAAGATGGTAAAAACACTATTGGTATGGACTTTGACTAATACTTCTTGTCAGATCTGAGGTTTGTCTAGCCAAACCTAGGTGCGCCGGAGTTTTGATCTTCGATTATAACACATCGACAGAATTGAAAGATAGCTTGCGGTGTTCTGTAACTGTTTATTTACAAAATATTATAATAGATATTTGGTAATAACAAATAATTATCATTACTTTATTTTGAAGCGGGTTTCTACGTAGAAAGTTAGCGCAGGAAACTTCGAAATTTGAGATTACGCAAGTTGCGAGCGGGTTGGCCCGATACCTGGCCCGATACCTGGCGCGATTATGAATTACTGCTGTATGCATTATTCTTTATCGATTGTTGATTTTCCTTTGAAAAATATAAATTGCGTTGTTTTTAAACCTAAATCGGTTAATAACAAATAAGCGAATAATATTTCATCCTAGACCTCTCAAAATTTCGAATTAACACCTCAGGAAATCCTAAAATAAGCCCAAATTTTCGAGAGGACAACGAAAAATGCTTTACTGTCACCAACGCCCGAAGTCTAGACAGAGACCATTTTGAATAGTGTTTAAAATTATTAGTTACATTTTACGTAGTCACCAATTTTTATGTTAATTTTAATATCATCTTAGTAAAGTTAAAATCCAATTAGCGTCCAAAGTAGATATTGTAAGTATTAGGCTGTTATCGGCATTTCAACAATTTTTTATATATCAGCTAATTGACCAATAGACTGGATTATTTTGAAATATCCCTTAATTTAACTTTATTTAATATTTTAACGCTCATTAAAAAGCTCTCGAACTTAATTAAAGGGTTTTTAAACGAACGGAAAAGTTAATTTGATAAATACCCATGACAAGTTTTAAAAAGAAAATTTCTAAATCTTTAAAACGTTGACAATCTTTTTAAAAAAAGTTGTTGTTATTTTTACGATACTAATTGTTTGGAAATTTTTTAATTAAGTTTTTAGGCACAACAAGCTTCTTTTGAAGTTTTATTTTAACTAGTGTTCAAAATAAAAGAAATTATAAACTTTCACGCGGGCGTTGTTGCTCCAGGCAAGAGAAAAAATTATGAAAAGAAAATTATTTTTTTTAATAAATATTTGCGTCTTTTTATTTAAGAGTAAAAAAAGAAACGTTCAGTTTTAAAAGACAAATAAATCAGCTAATTTTGAATTTGCATTTTGTTTTACTACAGCTTGGATGTGTTTAAAACCGGTACTTACAATATAGAAGTAATTTAATGTCCAGACTAGGTTATAATGTATGGTTTATAGTCGGTTCGTACTTACAAAAATTTTCAACTAGCACTATTACGATTATAAAAATGTATGCATGGAATGTTCATACATCGAAATTTAAAAATTAGTAAAAATTAAGGATGACCAATCAAATTTGTCCATTAATATTCTAACCTGCAGTATGTAAATTTTTTAATTTTTAATTGTGGTTGTTTTACTTATTTTATTTTAAAGTGTTTCGACTATTTTATAATACATTTTTACTAAGTTTTATTTGTTAATATTGTTATTTTTTCTATTTAAATGTACTTGTCAATTTTTCTTCCAGCCGATAATATCCGACAATGGACACGAATTATGGCGACTTTAAAAATTAAACCAAGAACTTGAAAGTTGACAAACTTCTTAGCAAATAATTGATAATTATTCATTTTTAGTTGGAACTATGAACAGATGAGAGTAAAGTGAATCATTTAACTTACAAATGAGGGTTAAGAAGGCAGTGTTAGGTGTTAATTTTTGTAAGTATGAACCCACCATTATTATATAGTTTATTTACTTAAATTTTATCTCTTAATTCTTTTATTGGTCCTTAAATTTAACATAGGATATGAGTTTTAAGAATAGGGCTGACGTGGACAGCTTTTGGAAAACTGAAAAATATACTTAAATCGAACATCACTGTTTGCTTGAAGCGTAAATAAGTTGAGAGTGACACAATTGGCCATGGAAAGATCTATGCTGGGAGTT
Organism: Diaprepes abbreviatus; assembly: GCA_034092305.1. NCBI lineage: Eukaryota > Metazoa > Arthropoda > Insecta > Coleoptera > Curculionidae > Diaprepes > Diaprepes abbreviatus. The sequence continues at coordinate 2,756,441 of JASJET010000107.1, forward strand.
AGCATCAGAGATAGAATACCGAATACAGAAATACGACGAAGAACGGGTGTAGCAGATGCAGTCAGGAGAATTACAACGTTAAAGTGGAACAGGGCTGGATATGTCGCTAGGAACACGGACAATCAATGGACGAGAAAAATCTTGGAATGGAGACCAAGACAGGAGGCTTACGGAGGAAGAGGCCGCCCGCCTACCAGATGGACTGACGATATAAGGCGCATAGAATCAAACTGGATGCAAGCGGAACGGGACAGAAATAGGTGGCAAAACTTACGAGAGGCCTATGTTCAGCAGTGGACAGGATTGGGCTGATTGATGATGATGATGGTGAGTTTTAGTAGTTCTGTGTGTTTTAGTTATCAGTAAATTATGCGTACGGGATATCTAGTATATAATTTTGTGATATCTGGTAAGCCTTTACAGGAAATAAACTTGTGTACACAAAACTTTGTTAAGAATTTATACAGTAAAACTTTTCATTTAAGCGATCCCTCAAAAGCGGTTACCCCTTTGAACAGCCAGTTTTGGGCCTTCTTAAAATGAATCTTATAGTTTTTTCATAACAAAAGACCGTCCAATAACGGAACCTTGCAAAACGGCCACGGTCACGACAATCCGTGAATTTCAGGAAAATAACCTGGCACTTTCATCCTTAATACCGGTCATAAACAGCACACAATGGGTACTTTTATTATTGGGAATACCAAAGTAATTGTTGAAATTCAATTATATAAATGGAATTTTAAGTAGTTTATTCAAATGTTTGTATTTCTAATTTATAATGTATTTAGTTAAAAGTTTAAAAATAGCCAACATATCTCTGAAACGTAAACGTTTATCTCTTATAGAAAAAGTGAAAATATTTGCGGAAAGTAAAAATATTGTGCCAGTGCATGAAAGTTGGCGGAAAAGTCTGATGTGGGAAGAACACGAGTGAACAATATTCTAAAAAGTAAAATCGATATGAAAAAACTTTTTGAAGACCAGGGATTTTATGCAGATCAAAAACGAAAATTTCCAAAAACAGAGGAACTGCGTTGACCAAATGGTTTATGATTGGTTTTGTTAAGCTAGAAACAGGAACGTTTCTAGATCAGGACCATTAATTAAGGAAAAAGCTCTGGAAATGTCAGAAAATTTGAAAATTAATCACTTTAAGGAATCAAATGGCTGGTTAGATAGGTTCTGCAAAAGGCATGATAGCAGTTTTAAAACAATTTGTGGTGAGCCTGCTGGTCTGGATGAAGTAGGTGTTCAAGATTTGTTAACTAAATTTAAATCAATCATTGAGGATTATGCTGCAAAAGATATTTTAATTGCAGACGAAACAGGATTTTAAGATGTAGCAATGCCAAAAAAAACTTTTTCCTCAAAGAGTGATAAATGCACTGAAGGAAAATCAGCTAAGCAAAGTGAGTGACAATTCTTTTTTTGTAGTAACATGAATGGTGAGAAGGAAAGCTTATTAGTTATAGGAAAAAATAAAAATCTGCGATGTTTTATATTTGATAAAAAGATTTTTAACTTTTACAAACACCGAAGATTTGTTTGAAAAAGTAGAAAAAAACATAAATTTGTCAAGGGCTATGGTATGGATTGCAACAACATTTCATCCTCAACTATTAAAAAAATGTTTCCAAAAAGCTGGACCTATGGAAACTAGCCACGACAATGAGATTGAGTTAGTTTTTTTCCATTTTAAAAGACATTCCAGGTAACCTAGATCTGGAAAAATATTTTCTAATCAATTCAAATATTTGAACAAAAAATCCTAGTATTAATATGAAGGAAATAATTCAAGAATTTGTTAACCAAGAAAGCAGTATTGACCCTCCCGAAGATGAAAACTATGAAAGTGAAGAAAACCAAGAGCTTTTTAGTTCGTCTGTGAAAAATATTAGTGAAATTTGTGAAAAATTAAGAAACCTACAGATTTTTTTTTGTTGGCCTGTTTAGAAAAAAAGGAAAATTATTTTTTGAATACTTAATTTATTCTAGAAATTACATTATATTTAAAAATATTACAGTAAATCTGATTTAGAATTTTAATGTATATTTTATAATTTACGTCATTTGGATCCCTTTTTATTTTAATCATTTCATAAAATTCTCAGAACTTTTGTATTTTCATCACCAAAAGTGTGTTTGTGACTTATATACGGTTTTTTAAAGACGCAATATTTTTTTAATCGTATGTATCTCCATTCAGAAGATATTGAAATAACTTTGCCGATATGAATCGTTGGGTCTGGATAAACAGCATTTAATATTTTGTTTTTTGGAATAAAACTTTTTAATTTATTGAAATTGCTTTTAAGGACAGTATAACCCCCATGACTAGTGGTTATATCATGTTTCTAGAAAAAAGTTTGAAAGTTTATGCAAAGATTTTGTATATTAGGCAAACAAAAATATTGTTTATTTATTTTAGTGTATTCTAAACTTTCATGTTTGTATTTTTATAATCTCCCTTTAAACATTTTATTAGTTTATTTTGGTAAGAGTTTAACACACTTTTGTTGATATTTTAATAGAGTTGTTTCGAAATTCGGGGTCAAAAAGTATGATAGCTTAATAGCCAATTCCATTTATTTCAGATTTTATTAGGATAGGTGATGTTGAGAGCTGTACTTAAAATAGTAACCAGACTATGTGAATATTGGGTAACAATCAGTATTATATTATGTTTATGATGCAATGTCACCTCTAAGAAGTTGATTCAGTTATTATGTTCAATCTCTATGGTAAAATGTAATTTTTGTGATAGTTGTTAAATAAATAATTAAAATAAAAAAAAAATCCAAATACTATAGACGATAAAACAGGCATTAAAAATCCAAATTAAATCTACTTTAATATTTTAGAATAAATCACAATAATCCAATTTTTAAAATATACAACATTCGAAAAAATAGTTTTTTCTTCATTATTTTTTCTAAACTGGATAACGATAATTTTTGTTATAAAAATGTTTTGTTTGTTTCAATTTCAAGAGTGTCAAATCTCGTATGTCACCAAAACACCTAAAACATATACCATTTTACCGTTATTTATGTTCCTTAAATTCTTTCATTAAAAAAATATAATAAAATAGTTATTAAATCTATAAACATCTGATATTCCTTTTTGGCTGCCTAAATTTCATATTTCAATCGACTTTAACAATGTAATAAGCGTTGTCCCAGTGTGGCTTAAACTTTATGTAATATAAATAGCAGTACAATGCATGTTTCCAAATTATGTTTTATTTTTTGCGTAAAACAAAATCTGTTCCCTGGGTAAGTTTTTAACCCATTATTTATATATAATAACCTTTAATACGCAATTTTGAAGAAAACATATTCTAACAGTAGAAAAACACTTTAAAGGGTTGTAAAGGGTTGGAAATGTCCTAATCAGTAAAATATATACATTTAAGTATGACCAGTAGTTTTATATATTAAAGAACCAAGGGCGGTCTCACTAAAAGCAGACAATATATATATATATATATATATATATATATATATATATATATATATATATATATATATATATATATATATAAGTAAAAGTTGTCGCGACTGAGTAGTCAAGAAAAAATATAAAAAAGTTAGTGGGGTTGCCGTCTTTTATGGCTACGGCTTGAAGAAAAACCCTTTTTGTTAATCAAGCTTTCGAGTATTTATTATGCTCTTCATCAAGACAATCATAATATGTTAATTAATATTAAATTAACTAATTATATTTTAAAGTAAACTCACCAACGTGGATTTTAGTTGAAAACAGGAAAAAACATTACTCAATGGAAAATTGAAAAATAATACTTAATAATTATAAGTTACAGTTTTGCTTAACAAAATGGAAGTTATCGACATTCGATAAGTTAAGGAATTTGGCTTTTTACATTTACAGCTTTTGTATATTTATTAATTTTATGCACATGTCGATATGCGTGTCCTAAGCTTATGAACTAGTGTGACAAAGATAAACATATAAAACTAGTGTGAAAAGAAAAAAGAAGACATGAAAAATTAAAATATGAGAAAAATGTGAAATAAGGATAGATCTATTGATATTATGTGGGTGAGAGTGAGAAAGGAGTAACGAGTTAAGAATAGGTGCCGGAACAGGCATGTCTCCATCGTAATTACAGGGTAGTGAGAAAGTATGCGTTATAACCTTATTAACTTATATTATTAATTTAAGCATTTAATGTTTTATTTATCTTTGACTTAATATAATTATTATTCATCGGGAACGGGAGAATCTATCAATGTTACACATTTTTCTTTTGTAATTTCAAAATATAATGATAAATGGAGCTCATATTTTGAGTATTGGTTTTTTTGTTCATATTAAATTTATTGAGGTGTATATGTACCATTTCTTTTGGAATATATATTTTCTATTCCTAAAATTTCAGCTCTCTCGATGATATATTTTTACGGCTAAAAATTGATCTTAAATAATAAATATTTTCGTTTACATTTTTATACATTAAATTACACGTTCAGATTACTAAAGCAATAAATAGATTTTTGTTTTGTTCGTTTTTCTTTAAAGGTTATCAGTGATATGCATAACTTGATATTTAAATTTATCATAAACTATGATAATCTTCTGTTTTTCATTCATTAATATTGTTTTCATCTATAATCAGATCCTTCCCTTTGTTTACATTTTGAAATTTTGATTGATATCGTAACTTAACCTATTTCCGTAACTTGTAAATTTCGTTGGATTCCTCTAGACAATGTATCACAGATTGGGAAAAGTGTTTTTATGATGATTGGATAAATATCAACACTCTTTAATTGTTGTCTTATTGATTTTCCTTTTTCAGGAAATGTTTATTTATTTTCACATATCAGCTATTTCAGATAAATAGTCAGGGCCACTCGATTGCAAGGAAAGTTTTTATGGGTGCCTATATGGCACATCTGTTGAATATATCAAAATGTTAAATTCGAAATAAGTTAAAATCGACTTTTTCATTATGTTGTTTTTAGTTTATTAGTTGATTATTTCCTTTTACTTTACTAATTAGAATTTTTTAGTGGTTATAATATTTGAAATTAGACCCTCGAACTAATTCAAACCAATTCGAACTGATTTGATTTTATTTTGAATATTTCAAAAGCGTAAAGTACGTTGTTAATAGGAAATTCATTTTGTAGGACGAGGCAGTTTAGATTAATAAGATATCGGTTGTCTCTGTCTGACTGGAGGACTGGCCAGTGAAAATTAAGATAGAAGTATTTTTGTATATATTTTCCGGAAGTAGTTCAAATTGTATGGTAAATATAAAGGCTTCGAGATTATTGCCTCGAGAATAAGGTTTTTTTTGGGAAGGATTTTTGATGGACTATTTTTATTAAGTTTTTTCGTAACTTCCGTTGGAAGGAATGTGCTAGTGATTTGAGAAAAATCGTTCTCTATTGGCTATCTGACGCAAGAACGAGAAGAAGTGGTTCATTTTACTATTTTCCCAAGTTAAGGGATTTGGCACTAAATGGCCGATTAAATAAATCGAAACCAAACTGGGGTGCAAATATTTTTTTGGTGATTTTGTCGTTTCACCCTACAGCCAGTTTGGCGATAATTTTTCCTCAGCCAGCCCAGAAAAAACGGCTTAATATTTTATCAGATGCCACCATTTTCTTGAGTTCGAGGGTCTTGGGATAACTACAGTACGTCCTAGGATAACTTCAGTGTTTTTGGATTTCTTCAGACTTTTTTTTTTTTGATGAAATTTTGTAATGTACAGCATTTGGGAAGTATAATGTACAGTTTGGGTTATCGTGCTGCAATTTTGGGATTGTGAGCCTCTAAAAAGGGCAATCTCCGTATTAAACCAGGTCAACGTCCCTTCTAGTGAAGCCGTCTATGTCATAGGCCTTGTTTAACCACATGTTTGAAAGTGATTAGTTTTAGCCAAAGAGATGTACCCAAGAGTTTCTGATTGTTAAGCCTAATGGGTATTAAACCAGTATTTTTAATCGTTTAGTTCTCTTAGCAAAGTTTCCTTTTTGATTACCTAGAGGGCTAACAGATAGGGAATTCTTTTGCACATGATTTTGAACCTTTTTAATTGAAAGACTTTAAATATTTGAACTTTATTATTTTCTCATGATATTTGTCTTTGTTAAATTTACCATCCCAGTTAATAGAAGTAGATCTTTGCGGCGAACCAGTAAATATTGTAAAGTGAAACGAGGTCTATTACGTGGCGCTACAACCTCAAATTTAAATGTTTTATTTTGCGATACGCTACTTTACAGTACAATGACTTGAGGTTTTTTTTATTATGGTTCCCTTTTAGAGTCCAAGAATGACCAATTAACCATTTAATAATTATTTAAAGTGTTGAATATTATGATGATAAGTTTATTGAAAATTTTAATTACTTAACAATTTAATACTTTGGAAACTAGATATTTTTTTTCTCAGCCAGTGTGGCGTATTACCTTTCATGATTTGAGACATTTTATTTTGTACAAATTGTAACATACTTTTTCAGCAAAAAATTATTAAGATTCTAAACACTTGAACGACAGTTATAAGTTCCTTCCTATGATTTAATTTTTTTGAATTATCTATTACTTTTTTTTATGTAATTATCTATTACTTAGATTCTAAATAACTATAGCCTAAATACTCATTATCTCTCAAACTATCAATTTTCTAATTCTCTTTCTTTGCAGACATTTTTGGTAGTTCTCTGATATTGCTTATTATTTTTTTTTTAATTATTGCAAAGTTGATAGTCTCATGCATTGTTGGGCTTATGGCACTTCATAGTCTAGTTTAAAATAGAGAGCGTTTTATCTTCTATGACTAGACTATATCGATGTAACCTTCCAAGTGTAGTAGTTGATTTGTTTACTTTTTGGATCGGTTTGCCGTTCACTGTGCAGGACGCTGTCAAGTTTAACTTACTCTATTTTTGTTTTAATTTTCACCTTTTCAACGTCATAGAAAGTCAATAACTTTCGAGTAAGTCGTTAACAAAATTTTTTTATTTATTGCAATTTACCATTCGCAATCGCATTTCTAACAGATAGCCCCATTAGAGGAGTTTGCAATAATTAACACTGGTGATAACTTTTTCCAGGGGTTGTACTTATTTTCTGGGAAGGGGTATATCGTGAGGAATAAATGTATTGGCCTCCATTTAATTGGTTTTATTTCCTATAATCTTCAATTAGAATGCTATTAAGCAGTTAAACTCAGCGATTTATTTATCCGGATATGACATATTAAATATTTGTTCTTTTCTTTAATCTACTACAATTGATCGTGGTATAATCATTAGGGCACATTCTAAAGTAAAATTCGGTGGCGCCATATATATATATATATATATATATATATATATATATATATATATATATATATATATACTTTTCAATACATTTATCAATTTTAATGTTTTTGGTTTATTTTGCAGGATTTTCACATGTGCTCAAATTCTAAAATATTTTATGAAAAATTTTATAGTTTTTCCTACAACTCGAAAATATAATTTTTTTGCACCTTAGTTGGTTAATATTAAATTTTCCTACAACTTTTTTTATGAGACATAGATAACCATTTGCTACCACCATCGTGTTGCATACGTTCAACCTTTCTGTTCTCTGTGTACAACTACTGTAGGCGCAAACCGTTATTTGATTACACAATTGATATAAATAAAGAAGTAAACTATAAATTTATCTTTGTTTAAAAAAAAATGCTATCCATTGATTATGAATGAAATAGTTTGAGTATATATTATTTAGATCCATAAATCTTAGTAAAATAGTTAACAAGTATTAAAATTATAAAAATCCTAATAGGGTGTTTTTTATAGAGGTATAAAACTTTAAGTTGGCAACACTCTTTTAACTGGCGGCCATTTTGTCAGCTGTCAAGTGATTTATGTTTAGTTTAGTTTGGCATTTCAACATGAATAGACTGACGCCTGAACAACCCTTCCAAATTGTGCAAATTAATTTTGAAAATCATGGTTCTGTTCGAAATACGTATCGCGCACTACGTCCATTTTACGGTCAACATAATCGTCCATCAGAGCAATTAATTCGATTAACTATGAAACGTTTTCGCACCACTTTTACTATAAATGATAATACGCATCCACAGAGACGTCGTACAGTGCGTACAGACGAAGTTATTGCTGCTGTAGAGCGTAGCGTAGAGGAAGACCCGAATCAGTCTATCCGCCATCGTGCACAGGAATTGGATATGTGTCCATTCACTTTATGGAAGATTTTGAGGAAAGATCTTGGTTTGCGTGCTTACAAAATCCAACTCGTGCAAGAATTGAAGCCACACGATCACCTAGCAAGGCGTAGATTCGGTGAATGGGCCCAAAACAAGATTGCCGTTGATCCTGATTTTCATAAGCGAATTTTGTTTAGCGATGAAGCTCACTTTTGTTTGAATGGATACGTCAATAAATGAAACTGCCGTATTTGGAGTGATGATAATCCTCAAGTATATGTTGACACACCGTTACATCCAGAAAAATTGACTGTTTGGTGTGCTTTATGGGCTGGTGGAATCATTGGTCCGTACTTCTTTAAAACGATACTGGTCAGAACGTTACAGTCAATGGTGAACGCTATAAAGCCATGATTACTAACTTTTTCGTTCATCAATTGAACAACCATGATGTGCAGGAGCTGTGGTTTCAACAAGACGGCGCAACATGTCACACAGCTCGTGCCATAATTGATTTATTGAAGGAAAGATTTGGTAACTGCATAATTTCACGTTTCGGACCCGTAGATTGGCCTCCAAGATCGTGCGACTTAACGCCGCTAGACTATTTTCTGTGGGGATATGTGAAGTCGCTAGTCTACGCCGATAAGCCCGAAAGGATTGATCACTTGAAGGACAACATTCGCCGCATTATTGCCGATATACGGCCACAAATATTGGAAAAAGTCATCGAAAATTGGACCTCCAGATTAGACTACGTCCGAGTCAGCCATGGCGGTCATATGCCAGAAGTCATATTTAAATTATAATGCCAGAAGGTTATCTTTCGAATAGAGTAAATTTCATGTCAATTTAATAAATTCATCTTTGTTTTATTCCATTTAAAAGTTCTATACCTCTATAAAAATACCCTTTTTATAATTTTAATACTTGTTCACTGTTTTACTGAGATTTATGGATCTAAATAATATATACTCATATAAAGATAAATGCTGGCCAGTTGGTTTTGAATCAGAGCCATGAAACGCCACACACACACCCACACACAAAGAACTAAACATACTTAATACCTATTATAGTTCTTCGGTCGCCTGTGTATGTAGCAGTCTGAAACTGGTGCCTATATCCTTACATTAATTTATAAAAAAAAAATAATAAATTGCAACAATTTTTCTGATAAAGTATACTAGATAGGTTTGTAACATTTAAGGTAATTAATTAAACAGTGAACCTTTACATAAATTTTTGAAGTAAATCTCTTTATTATTTTTCAATCATGACAAATGCCAGGAAAAAATAAATTTTAAAAATTTTCAGTAAATTGAATATAAATATTACCCAAGAAATGTTCCTTCCGTATTGCCCTTATTTTCACATGCCTTTATAAGATCTGAAAGTTTAAAATTGACCCAGACGCTTCATGTTATCCATTTTCCCCTTTTACGTAATTTATAATTCATAATATATTATTGTGACAAAAAGTGATCTCTAAAGACTACAAAATTTTAACTAAAGACTATTAGCTGCATTATTAAGGTATAAAAATCAGTATTCTTATATTATGTCGTAAATTCTTGGGAAAATGTAGATTTAACGACACCTTGTAACCATTAGGGATTCCTGGCAATAAATTTTAAATACCTGCTTGCGCGGGATGATTCTTTGGGAAGTGTAGCTACAAAAGGCATGGCACTCTTTTAATGGATTTTGGGGATCCTATCAATTTTTATGAAATTTTAATATGTTTTTTTTTTGACGTGTGAAGGTAAAAATATTTAAGATTCGCAAGTGTATTTTCAAGGAATTCAAGAAAAGGGAAATAGAATTCATACCAAAATAAATAAAATTCGTGCCCATGTTATAAATGAGTAGCAGTACTTCTCATTTGTTTTTTGTACAGGATTGAGCAAATGTTTCGGAAATGCCTACTTAAGGACGAATGGAAAATGATAGCGGATCCGTATTTTTGTTCAACCTTCCGAACAACAATTCTTCTGTTTAATTATGCATTCTATGTGTCAGGAACATCATTTAGGTTGTCAGTTATTTTACATCTCAAACAATATCAGAATATTTTTTGTATATCATGCCCTATGGGTAAATTAAACAATTCCAAAAATATTGTCAATTAAAAGTATAAGAATACTAGCTATTTCAATAGAATTATAGTAAAATAATAATTTAAATAATGAGCTTTTTAAATTAATGTTTGGATTATTTTCCTTCAGCCACATTACAGTGTTTAAGTCTTTTTGAAAACTGAGAAAACACATTCCCCAAATGTTGATGAGGAATATCATGCGTTGCATATAAAATTCTGTTTTCAAGACCCTCTGAAGGTTTCGGCTTTGTACTATAGATTACAGTATTTTAATAACTCCTATGATAGAAATCTGAAAGGGTTACATTAGGTGGCCTAGGAAGTCATAAAATCTACATTGCAGGAAACGTTTCATCTAGATAATTTCTGATATGTCTACCAAAAAGCGCTGGCACTCCATTTTGTTGAAAGAAAATTTCGCTTCTTAATATCAGGTCGTTGGGTTAATCATAAAATTAATTAAATCGGGTATAATTCTGTTTCATAGTATATTTAATAGGAATTAACAATTAAATTTTCATGAAAGAAGAAAAGTGTTATAATGTAGTTCCAATGATGCCTGCCTAGCCACTAACCTTTTGAAGACTTTGCGTATGGTGTTTCATTATCGAGTGAGGGTTATGGTCAGAACAATACTGGCGGTTGCGCCTCTGATGAAGATGTGGTTTACTAAATCAGGTTATGTTGAATGAACAACGGCCTACAGAATATCTCACTTATAGATTCCGTCAAGGTTTAAGCTCAAGTATAAGATCCGAAATATAGAAAGTACGTAAAAGGTAGCAGCGGTGAAACCCACTGTTAGCCAGGACGAAACACCAGTGGTTTATTGTAAAATACGATTTATGCATCGTATATTTACGATACGGCATTAAGATTCATTTAAAATCTTAATTACTAAGCCTTGGCGGGGCCGTATTGTATAAACAACCGCCTACAGAATATATCACCTATAGATTCCGTCAAGCTTTAAGTTCAAATATAAGATCCGAAATATAGAAAGTATGTTAGCCATGATGAAACACCATAACTCTTAGTGGTTTATTAATTTTTAATAAGATTTATGAATCATATATTTGCAATAGTTATATGTTTATTATTTTTAATTTTTTTTTGACACAATTGCATACGTATATCAGGATCATCTTTTGATAGTTCCTGAAGAAGCGCCACTTTATCGAGGTCCATTTTATTTTCTTTGGAGATTCTTTTAATAGATCTTTCTGTATTATCGTAAATAAGAGCAGTTTTAGTATGGAAGTCCATGGTTCCTCTTGCAGGACAAGCATGATATTCAAGAATTTGTTTTCCATGGTAGTTGTTTTCGCACGTCCCGTCTTTGGTAGGTTTTTCACATTGCCTCTATGTTCAAAATTATGGAATATTATATTGATAGTTGATTTGGAAATGAGTTCTCTTTCAGGAAAAGTCAGAATATCAAAACTTTTAGGTAATTTCCATAGGGCGTGGTATATAAAAAATATTCTAAATTTGCTGGATATTTAAAATAACTAATAATATAGAGTGTGTTCTTTTTTTATATATAAGTGGCAAGTAACAAACTTGCCAGTTTTTGACGTAAATGACCTATTGAATGCACAATTAAATAAAATAATTTTAGTTCTGAGGACTGAAGAAAACCTAAAGCCACTAACACTTTCCTTTTGCTCTTAATGAATCCATTCTAGAATATTTGCCTAACCCCGTATATACGCAAGAGGAGGGCAATTTACTCAGAATTTTTTGCTTTATTTTTTTTAGAAACTAAATTAGAACTATAGAAATTATATAGCATAATATAGAGGATATTTTGTCATAAGAAAGATTCATCAAAGATTTAAGGAAAGAAGGCAAATAAAAGTAGAACGTCTGAGAGTGCGTTATCGAGAAAGGTCGGTTTACATATTTGAATATTGGTAAATAAAAACTACATGTAGTCTGGAAAAAACTAGCGGAGTACCATTTTCTGTTAAAAATATTCAAGGCTAGGCTAGCAAAGACGCTATCAGTGGAAGTAAAAAGTCTTTTTGTAGAATTCAATAAGTTATCTAAACTAGTTTCTGCCTTATCGAGGAAAATTTCTTTTAGAAAACAACTAACGCCCTGCAAAAATAAACGCTTCTGTACTTACATCGATTTGAACTTAGTCATATCCGATACTGCTTCGTTTAGGCGGTAGAAGACGTCAAAGTTTTAAGAAAATATTTATTTTTTCCAAATTTATTGAAAACGTGGTAAGTGAATTTAATGATTTTTGGTGTGTGGCCTAACACAATAATATGACGTTTTCTAGTAGTATTGCGATCTGCTATAAAATAGTGTATTTTAAAAGTGACATCACTTGTAAACATCGCTTCTGATTTTTTTTTTGTCATCAACGTTATGATAACCTAGATATTTTTGTCGGATAACTGCTGAAAAATTTTCGTAAGATGAGCGGTTCAGCCAGGAAAAAAAATTGTTTCAATTACATGCAAACACCAATTTGCACTGATAATAAAACACTTTTTTAAAAATAAAATTAGACTCTACCTTATGTCTCAGAATTACTAAATAGGTTGCTGGAGTTTAAAGTGCGCATCAATAATTCTTCGCGGGTATTTACCGGAGTATTATAAATATATTTCTGTTTTAAGAGCACCCCACAAAAAGAAATCACACATATTTAACTGTAGGACGTGGTGGCCATCTTACTGATGCCTCATTTCATCTTCCAATCCATCGACTGGGATACTGATCATGTAAATATTGCCGAATAGCAACCGAAAAATGGTGTGCGCATTATCTTGCATATACCATTGTTCTCGCTGAAGTAATATAGGCCAATTTTCTAGAAGAACTCGTAATGTGTTTTGCAAAAAATTTAGATAAATATTTTCATTTATCCTATCTAGAATCAGAACAGGACTAATAAGGTAGCGATTAATAATATCCGGCCAAAACTTATTGTAAAGTTATGCTGGTGGTGTGCAACGTTAATGGTATATGGATTACCATAAATGGGTTCGTTGTATAGGGTGGTGACTCCAGATCTTGCAAAGCTCTCCTCATAAAGAAATTTTTTCTGCCAAAATTTGAATCACGAATTTTTTTGTTTCGAATAAATTCATAAAATGTAAGGTGCATAGGAGGATCAATCAGGAAAAGTTCCTGAACCTTTTGGACGTGATATGGATGTAATACAACTGTTCTGTTAAAATATCATTTACAATAGATTTAAGAATATTCAACTCACATTCTAGGGGCGAATAGTAACATTTGGTTATTCTTCAACCCTTTCCAAGATTTCCTCTTTTTTTTTCGAGCTGGTTGAATACGACCATTACCTTCAAATTTATTCTTACTGCTGCCGTCTCTCGAAGAGGACGCTAAATATTTGCAAATATTTGGTGATTTGGTATTCGACGGTTAGGATATCTCTTGATGTTAACCCTACCATTTCAATTTTATTCACAAAATGCATACACCAGGAGCATGTCAACTTTCTCAGAGTGCGTGTAGTTGTCCATGTTTAATAGAAAAATAGGCTCAAGAATATATAGAATGATGATCTTACTTTAGTCGATTGTGATGTCAATTTAGTAATAGTCAAATTATTAAATGTCATAGCAACAAAGTGCTAGTTAATTGGTATATGCATGTAATTGAAAATTTTTTATTCAACGAAACTTTTTTATTGTGTAAAAAAGCTTCGAAATAGATACTATTATCTGATAGAAATATTTAGGTTGTCATAACGTTGATGACATGAAAAATCAAAAGCGATGTTTGCGAGTAACGTCACTTTTATAATACTTACGCTACTTTATAGCCAGTCACTATACCACCAGAAAACGTCATATTATAGTGTTAGATCACACACCACAAATCATTAAATTTAGTTACCTCTTAAATTCAGTTACAACGTTTTCAAGAAATTTGGGAATAATTAATATTTACTACCCCCTAAACTAAGCAGTATCGCATATAACTAAGTCTGTTATCAAACGTTGTATACGTATTTTCTGTACACCCAGTAGGATTTATTATTTCTGCTTCTGATCAGATCCTTTAAGATTGACCGTGACATATACAATAAAAATTATTATTTCCCCTGTTCTTTGTAGACCAGGGTTTATTTGTAAAATATCGGGATTTCGTGGATGTGAAATGGAACATGAAGATTTTTGCATGATGCCCTCAGAATAATCTAAATAACGATAAATTTGATATGCGTACTTTCAAATAGTTGGGCAACATTGTTTTTATTAATAAAAATATAAAAGTAACCAAAAAAAAAACGTTTTTTTTTCAACTTCTCTCGTGTAACTCTGAAGGTATTCATGTTAGAGGAAAGGATAGAGTTAGTCGAAAATCTCAAAATATATTTCCCTTATTGCAAAATAGCAATAATTAAAAAAAAGGTAAAAGAAATCAGGTTTTTAATCAATTTTTTTCGATCATTTAAATTTCACTGAGGACCTTCATATTAGAGCAAAGGAAACTTTATGTCATGATAAAATAACACGCTAAAATTCGTTAGGATCGAATTGATAGTTTTTGCACAATAATTTTGCAATCTGATTTCGTTTACAAAAACTGACCATTTTTCAAGTATGTTTGAGTCCCAAATATTACGTTAACGTATTTAAATTTATTTTCGACACATAGCAGTTAACTCAAGTTTTCCAACCCTTTTTTCAGAATCAAAATAGGATGATTTGGACGCCCTCAGGAATTGTTTAAAGACATTGTTGATATTTTTGCTTATAAACAAATAGATTATCTCGGCGGATTTTCATTGGATTTTTTTTTGTAATACACGGTTTGAAAGTAATTAGAAAGACGCTTCTTTTCGTGAAAAAAAAATTCAAATCCGTCAATTGGTTTCCGAGATACAAACTGTCAAATTTGATAGCCAGTTACGGTGAATCTATAAACAATACGGACTTGATTCTTGAACCAAAAACTTTGTCTTGTCGAGCTCTTTTTTGATACAAATATTTAAATCTTTATGTTATCGGAAACTTTAATAAAAATGAAAAGAATATCGCCCACGCGTGTGAAAAATGAAAAAAGAGGGGTGGGGAGCTCTTATTTTAAAATTGAATTCGAAGATTCAAAATACATATCTGAAAAAAATTTTTATTTTCCACAGACAGGGACACATAATAACTACAGACTAACTCTCTTTAATGCCTATTCTATACCTCTAGAAAGCCTGTTTGAGCAGATGTTTCTTACTCCCACCCAACTAGTTTCATGTTAATGGTTACATTTTAAAGCATCATGCTCTCATCTTCGAAAATATTTTATCTCCAAATATTTGTAGAATTATTGTATTACTTATAACTTAAAAACTATTAAGTTTTCATATATGATGTATATAAAATAATTATTTTATTTTTATCGGTATTTTACGAATGAAATAATTTAAAACTAAAATTTTTTTCAATTTGTTTAAACAATTATTGTTCAAACAATTTTGATAACTGAAGTAAATATATATCGTTGTAGTATGCTTAATTATATTAATAAACAAAGATTCGCTTGGAAAGTCTATAGGGTGCCGTATGCTATAAGTATGATGCATAAATAACGTCATTTGTTTATAACAAAATGAATGCATGATGCACACATGGCATTATGATATTTGAGTTCCATTATTCGCGGTATATCGGTTTAAAAAAAATGATCAAAATCGCTTCATTAGAAGCCGAGAAAATGAAAATTTTTTACAGATATGTATTTTGAATCTTCGAATTCAATTTTAAAATGAGAGCTCCCCAGCACTCTTTTTTTTAATTTTTAATGCGCGTGGACGATATTCTTTTCATTTTTTATTAAAGTTTCCGATAACATAAGCTCAGTAAGACAAAGTTCAAGAATCAGGTCTGTATTGTTTATAGATTCACTGTAACAGGCTGTCAACTTTGACAGTTTGTATCTCGGAAACAAATTGATGGATTTTATTTTTTTTTTCACAAAAAGAGTTGTATTTCCAAGTACTTTCAAACCATGTATTGCAAAAAAAAAATCCAATGAGAATCCGCCGAGATAATCTATTTGTTTATAAGCACAAATATCAACAATGTCTTTACACAATTCCTGAGGACGTCTAAATCATCCGATTTTGATTCTGAAAAAGGCGTTGGAAAACTTGAGTTCCCTACTATATGTCGAAAATAAATTTAAATACGTTAAGGTGATATTTTGGACAAATTTGAAAAATGATCAATTTTTGTAAACGAAATCGGATTAGAAAATTATTGTGGAAAAACTATAGATTCGATCCTAACGAATTTTAGCGCACTATTTTAACATGGCATAAAGTTTTCTTTGCTCTAATATGAAGGTCCTAAGAGAAATTTAAATGGTCGATAAAATTTCTTAAAAACCTGCTTCCTTACCTTTTCTTTAATTATTGCTATTTTGCAATAAGGGAAATATATTTTGAGATTTCCGACCAATCCTATCTTATGACGAATTTAATTGCGAAACTTTTTTTCCTTTTCAACTTTTCCCTAAGATGAACACCTTCAAATTTGCACGAGAGAAAAGTTGAAAAAAACGTTTTTTTTTCGTCAATTTTATATTTTTATTAAAAAACAATATTGCCCAACTTTTTGAAAGTACGCATATCAAAATTATCGTTATTCAGGTTATTCTGAAGGCTCTCATGTAAAAATATCCATGTTCCATTTCTCATCCACCTAAAAACAGATAAGCCCTGGTCTGTTTAACATTATCGAAAACATGAGTGTTGCCATTTGCATGTCGGAAAAAGGCTATACTGATGTTGTTAGATACCATCTGACATATTCACTGTAAAGTTTGACATTTTAGGCGACATACATACTCAGAACATTTTGCCGCATGGATGTTATTTGTGTCATTTACAGGAACTCCAAAATTTCATCTCAGCCAGGATATGGAAGTAACTCGTAAACATTTTCGTGCGATTATTTTTCACAACTTTCGACGGGGCTTATCTCAACAAGAGTATACTGATAAACTTAGTTCTTTTTATAAAAATAAATCACCTGCAAAAACCACATTATATTGCTGGTTTAGTGGAACTAATAGTGACCGTCATTCGCTCACAGACTAGTTGCGTGAAGATCATCCAATATCAGTTCTTAGGCATTCTTGGAAATTTCGCGGCGAATCAGTTACGTTCTCGTTCGAGATAATTTGGAAATCACTCAAAAAAGAAGGCTCGTGTCGATTAGTACAAGGAAATGCTCAAAAAATATGATATCGATGCTTCAAAAAACATTTATAAGCTCGTGATAGGTGACAAGTCTTCCATTTCTGCGTATCAGCCCGAAATTAAGTGTCAACCTCATGAAACTTCCGTGATGAGCCAAAATTATCACAAGCTACTCGCTTACGAAGCAAATGCTCATCTGTTTCTTCGGAAAAACTGGCCATATCGCAACCACGTCTTTAGAGAATCGTATAACGCTATACAACTATTGCTCTGTCGCAAGTTTTCGGTGAACTAAGAAAAACAAATCGGATAAAATGGATTATTCTGCAATATGACAATGCGAGCTCACACACATCGGCTCAAACAGGTGATTTTTTGGGCTCTCAAAACGTGAAAGTAATGGGTCATCCGCCGTACAGCCCCGATTTGGCACCCAATGATTTCTTCTTGTTCTCACATATGAAGAATAAACTGCGTGGTCATCGATCTTCTCTAGAATAGCTGGTTGATGCATTCAAAATCCATATTTTGAAAACGTTATCTTCACAGTGGCAAAAATGATTATCGGAATGGTTCAAACGCAGGCGACATTATATTGATCATCGTGGAAAATATTCTGAAAACTAATAAAACAATATTCAATGATATATACTATAGTTGTTTCTGTTTGTTATTTTGAAATATAAATGGCTACCCTCGTATACAATAAAGTTTTTGATGAAATAAAGTGCAAACATTTACACAACCTCCTAATCTTTTGCAAGAGGTTAGGTTTCTGTACACGTTTGTTTCTCATGATAATAATAACAATTATCGGATTATAACGACTCTGGAATTGAATTAAGCTTTATCTCTTGTTTGAAAAATTAAATTTACTTTTGCTAACTCTTTCGGTACTGCGTATTTATTATAAACTTTTAAAAAGTTTTACTTTATTTTCTTCATTTTTGAAAACTACGCAAATTAAAAAATGATTCATAACCAATTTTTCATACTAATTATATTTCTTCGTTTGCACAGAGAAGGTAAGATATCTAACTAAACTTTTACATTGTTTGATTTTACCATTTATTAAAGTCATCTCATATCTTTTAATTAATCTCGTACAGCCAAATTTGCTTGATAATAACTCGTTTAATTTATTGTGTTGTGTAGAATATTCATTCATCAAAAATTAACGATTTAAATTAGATTTACAGCTGTTTCATCGAACTACACAAAGAAATTGTAATTTTGTTAAGTCTTGAATATTTAATTAGTCTTCATTTTTATGCAAAACGGTAATACATACGAGGTCAGTTAATTTAGAGGAAAGTATTTTTTTTTTTGAATAAGTTGGCATAGTTAACAAATGTATATTTTCTGGGAGATTAAAGAATATTCAAAAATTGACAGAAACTACTTTTATTTTTATTCTAGAGAAAATGTTTTCTATAAAAGTACAGTTACAAAAAAAATTTCTAAAGATTTACCGTTAGAGTTACCAATTCCCATTAAATTTTTATTGTTATAGACCTGTCAAATTTCGATTTGGACATCTCAAACTTTCTCATCACTGCGGTCTCAGATCTATTCTTACTCCTCCGTGTGCATAGAGAACCTTACTTAGCTCAGTTTTATTAATAAATGTCCAAATTTGACGACGTGTCTTGAGTGTACCTAGGTACGTCTATTGTGGTTGAGCCTGTAACTTCAAAAAGAATCCTAAAAATTGTGTGTACTGGTACAGAACTTGCATATGGTTTGATCTGCAAGCCTAATTGGATTTTCTGTTGCCTGTTTGCTATCAACTGTGCAGTTTTGTGCCTTAACATTTCACTGTTGGGACTTCTCCTCAATCGATTTTCTAATGGTTAACGTGGCTAAAAAATGGTTCTGGTCCCACAAGAGACCATGCCGTATCCGCTTCTTGTCACTAATTCTCTCTTTTTCATTTCCTCTGCGCGGTACTAGATGAGAAAATTTCAGTCAGAAATACCCTGGCAAATCTACCTTAGGTGTCGATATTATTTCCCAAATTTTGGGCCGATTACTGCTGCTTCTATCCTACGTTAGGCCTTAGAGCCACTTCTATATCATAATGTTTCAGACGCTATTGGTAAACATTTCACTCATTGGTTTCGATTCTATATGCCGTATAAACATGTATACGCCATCCGGCGGGAGGTCGGCGAAGCCGCGTTCAGTGTTGCATACTTTCTTTACATAAACATGTGCATGTCGGTACCCTGATGAGTCTAGTAGTACATGTACCTCTGTCGTATCACTGTAGCGGGGAGGACAAGTTTTGACTTTCTTCTCGATATGGCGGTACAGGTAGGCCATCATCTTGATGGTGGTGGAATAGAATAAATTTAGTTCTGTAGCAATTTATTCAAACTGTGCAACCTTTAACACGGAAAACATGTGATGGAACGAAGTTTGCATTTACTGTTCGCATTTTACTTCATTTATACACGGAGTTGCATATAGTTGTAAGTTTGCTAAATGTGATTTCAGCCCTACAACGGCATAGTGTGAATATTGCATCTCACACGGAGGAATCCGTGAAAGCCGCATAAACATGTATATGCCATCCGGCGGGAGGTCGGCGAAGCCGCGTTCAGTGTTGCATACTTCCTTTCGATCTGTCCTTTGCACAAACAGGTGCATGTCGGTACCCTGATGAGTCTAGTAGTACATGTACCTTTGCCGTATCAGTGTAGCGGGGAGGGCAAGTTTTGACTCAATGTCCCTTCTCGCATCCCAAACGCCATCGTTTCCTATCGTTCAGGTATCCTTCTTGGAGTTCTCTACTTTCCATTTCGGTGCGGATGTTTGAAATCCGTTTTTTCGCGGCCTTTCTCGTTTATTTCTTTGTGCTGGTGTCCGGTTCCAAACCTTTAAGGGTATCATTTCTTCGCTCATTCGTTGCACATGTCCATACCATTTTAACTACTTTTCAGTTATATCGTCCATTATCGTACTTTTAACTTCCATTCTTTCTCTGATAGTCTCATTTCTTACATGGTTAAGTAAAGTTAAACCGGAACATCTTCTCCAATACATCATTTCGGTTGAAAGAAGCTTTTGTGACTTATTCTTATCTGTGACCCACCCTTCTACTTCTGACCCATACGTCAGTACTGGCTGAATCATAGCCTGATATATCCTTTTCTTTTGTTTTGTTTGTTAGGTTTTTACTCCACAAGTATGATGTAGTGCTTTAATCATATTTTTTCCTTTTTTCGTTTTCTTTAGTATATCTTTATTATTTTTTCCGTCTTCATGTATTGTAACTCCTAGATATTCGTATTGTCTAACGTTTTTAACCTTTTTCTTTCTCTGTTTCGATGCCTTGTCCTGTACCTCCTATAGTTATATTGTGTCTTTTATATGTTTATCTCTAAACCCCATTTGGTGAATTTTTCTATGAGTTTATGTATCATGTAAGTCATGTCTTGCTGGTCTTCCGCAAGAACTACCTGATCATCTGCAAAGAGGATTGTATACAAGTGAGTGTCCCCTATCCATAACCCCATGGTGCGCTTATCCAGGGTTTTAAAGCGCTGCAGAGATAAATTTTAAACAGGATTGAAAAGAGGCAGGAGCCCTGTTTAACCTCTTTTGTTTGTGAGAAAGCTTCAGAAGTTTGATTTCCGACCTTAACAACTGCTTGGTTTTCTCTATAGAGTGTTTTTAAGGCGTTTATATATACACTATTTACACCTGTTTCTTTCATTACAATCTATAATTTCTGCAAAGGGATGGAGTCAAATGCTTTACGACGATCTATGAAAGTAGCGCGAAGCTCTATTCCTCTTGCTAGTCTCTTTTCTGCCAGTTGTTTTATTGTAAATATATTGTTTGTGCAGGATCGCCCAGGTAGAAATCCATTTTGTTCTTCCATTTCCGCGGCTTGCTCTTCTATTAGGACTGTTAGGATTCTTTGGTAAAGCTTTCCAATGGACGATGTAATATTAATACTCCGAAAACTACTGCAGTCGCTCCTGGTTCCTTTTTTATAAACTGGATTTATAAAAGAGCTCCTCCAATCATTTTCCCTTCCAGGCACTTGCTAAAAATTACATAAAGTAACTCATACGTTCTTGTGGTGGCGTGCTTAATTAACTCGATAGGTAAATAAGCTGGTCCTGATGATTTATTATTCTTCATTTTTTGTAATGCTATATATGTCTAAATACTCTTCACGTTGTTCATCCAGTAGATTATTATAGTAGTCCTTTCACTGGTTCATCTTTATGGGATCTATTTTTCTTTTTTCGTTTATGTTTCGTTTAAGACGATTTATAGTTTGCCAAGCTTCTCTAGATCTAAATCCTCCCATCATTGAGCATATTTGGTTTCCAATGTTTTATTTTTGTCGATTACAGTTTTTTCGATCTTCATTGTCTTTTGTATTTAACCACTTAAGATAAAGGTTTTTCTTCTTTCCCACAAGTTGGGTTAAATCGTCTGTCCACCAAGAATTCTTGTGTGCCGTTCTATCTTTAACATCAAGGGCTTCTAGTGCTGCTTGGTGAATTTTGTGTTTTAAAGTTTCGTATGTCTCTTTTGCTGTGACGTTAATTTCTTTGTCTAATTTTTGTGTGTTATATTGCTTCGTGGCTTCCCTCTTGCTATTTAGTGTTTTTACTAGTAAGTGATCGGAACCACACTAAGCTCCTCTCTAAACTGTTACATCATAGGGTATAACGAAAGTGTAGTGTTTAATCACAACATAGTCAATGATCGATTTTAAGTTTTTTTATTCTTGTGACCAAGTATATTTGTGTATGTCTTTGTGTTGGAAAAATGCGTTTAGGATTCTCAGCGAGTGTTGTTCACAGAGCTCTATCCATCTTATTCCATTCCCATTGACACCGTCCTCTCCGTGTTGTCCAATTATTTTACTGTCAAGAGTCTTATCCAACAAGTGTTAACTATATTAAATGCTTATTGACTTCGCCGCGGCTGCTGAAAAATTTTCACTGTCGCCTGTTCATCGACGTACTCTAAAGAGTCGAAATTATCCGACTTTAATCTTTTGAGTTCATCGACTATATCAGAGGGCATAATATTTATCCCTGTAGACATTGCCGAGTTATTTTCGACTTAATGAGTTAGTGTAAATTATTGTCTTGTTTTTAATGCTGTTCCTTAGTTCAAGCCACCACCGTTCGACTCTGTTATAAGGAAATGGCACAGTTACTGAGAAAACTCCTCAAGTTCTTCCATTTTGATATAATTACTCTTCAATTTATGCGATCGTCGTGTGGAGTGAAGAATTTATTGAGAAAAATTCTGCAGACATATTTTACGAATGTTTAGCGTAAATGCAGTAAAAATATTTGTTAACCCAGATTACAAGTAAGTTAGGGGTATAGAGCATAAGGATCTGCAATCGTAGTAGGCAATATTTCTATGGATGATCTGGTGCGGATGGTCTCTATCCTTACCGCCAAACATTGGGTATAAGGGCCTACGTTTACCAAACACCACTTGCCAGTGAATCTCAGTAAAGCCACTTCAGAAAATAACTTACTAATATTCGTTCGAAGAAAGAAGGAAGACGAAAAAGATGTGTTAAGATGGCAACAATGAAGAGCAACGCAGACGACTCATTCTGTTGTCAATCATACTTATTAATTTAAATTTAAGTATTTATTAAAACAATTGTTGTTATACTAAATAATTTGGTTAACTTAATTTTATTGCTCTCTTTTAATATCCCATAATAAATTTGGTGGTTCGTCCGGGATATTAAGAGAATGACATAAAGAGAAGTTGGAAGTGTTTAAAATAAACGTGTAATTCGACAGCTAGAAGTTAATTTATTGTTGATTGAAAATACTCTTGTATTTTGTTCGATGAATGAAGTGATGCGAATAAAGAGCGATTTAAAAAGAGTGTGATGGAATGTTAAATTATAGCTTCTTTATGACAAATTTATCTGATCTTCTCCAAATGTTGGAAAACATTAAAACTACACCTTTTGGTGTTATAAAAATATTTTACAAGCTTATTTTTGAGACTGATAGTGATGGATTTGGTCATAGAAAAGTGAGCAAATTTAGTGGATTTAGGTTTAACTATGTGAGTAAATTTTTCGTTAATGACTTGAAATCTGTTGCAAATATTTTATTTCAAGACTATGAAGTTAAAAAGATAGATTTTGTTAAAAATATATGTACCGCCTGAATGCACTTAGACACTTTAAAAATATCAATTGAAACCAACGAGGATTCGAAGAAGAAGAAAAAATGGATCAGCAAAGTGATAATTTGAGTTAAAAACGAGTTTAAGAACATGTAAATTTGGCATAAGCTTTATGCTTTGATGTCGAAGGATCAATCAAACTATTTGATGGATCTGGTAAATTTTCAAAAGAAAAGTAGATGAAAGATTTTCAGAATCTTACTTTTTAATTTAATTTAATATATATATATATATATATATATATATATATATATATATATATATATATATATATATATCTTTCAACAAAAATATATGCAGAAACCAGCTGTAAATAATACTGAAACCAATGGTCACAATTTAAAAGAACAATGTTATAGTTGTGGACAAGTTGGTCATAGATATCCTTTATGTTCTTCTAAACATTTATCTGTTAAATATCTGAAATGTAATAAATTTGGCCACAAAAGTTTTGAACGTGCCGATAAAATAACGAATGTTCAGCAGAAAAATTCGAAGCAATTATAACATCAAAATGAAGTTATGCCTACTATGTTGATAACGGCTGATGTACATAAGATTTATTCTGATTATCACAATGTCATGCATAAAATAATTTTGATGAATTTTAGAAAAATTAACAACACGTTTTAAAAGATCGGTTTCCGTTGTCAGCCGACCAATTAAAAGAGGCACGCATTTTTACAAGTTATATTTCACCTCTCTATTGTTAGATATAAAGGACAATATCAGTTTCTGAAAATACCATTTGAACTATGAAACTCTCAAGCATTGTACTTCCCTAAATGGATGATCTGTACAAGTGAAAACGAAGCAATAAATAGATGCAAGATGGTTCTGCAGGTCGCTTTGAAATCAATTTAAAACATACCAATTTTTAAAGCGATGTGTTAAATTTTCAGGGCATTTATAGAAAATGATCAAATATTTCCATCGAATTATAACACAGAGGCAGTTATGAAATTTCCAAAGCCTACTCGGAATAAACAAACACAAAGTTTTTTGGGTCTGACTAGTTATTTCAGGAAATTTTTTTCATTTTATTCAATAAAGGTACAACCTTTGACAAATCTATTAAAGAATGATGCCAAGCTTACATTTGAAGATCAAGAACTACATTTTTTCAATAAATTAAAATTAAATATACTGCAAAATTGTGATTTTTTGGTACCCCGTAGAGATTTGGTAGCTTACTGTAGTGTCGTGTGAATGCTAATCGTATATATATATATATATATATATATATATATATATATATATATATATATATATATAGATCTGGTTGGGTCACGAAGTAGTTTTCTGTATTTTCCTTTTTCCAGGATATCCCCGACTTTTGGTCGTATGTTCTGATGGCCATGATTAGCGTTGTATTTCCCTTGTCCACTAGTAGAATCTTTATAGACTCATCCTTACGAAGTTTTTTAGGTTAGTGCTTCTATCTTGGAGAAATTTTTAAGAGGATTTTTCTTGTCTTCCAAGGTTGATTTTACTTTCCACTTAAACTCGTCGGAATGGTTTTTATCGAATACGGAGTTATGATATCTACAACACGTATGCCTTAAAGTGTTATTGAGAAATTAAATGCCTTGATCGATAGTTGTTCTTCTCTTGTTGTCAGTATCCTTGAGGATAAGTTTATGATGGTTTTTCTCACAGTTGTTTCAGGTGGAGTCCATTGTTGTTGTGTTTTTAGTTTTTCTAGTTTATTCAAGTATTTTCTCGCCATGTTTTCTTTCAGTTTATTGCATATATTGTTTATTTTGTGGAAAATTGGCTCATAATAATCTGATTTCGGCTTTGATTTCTTCGTAGCGCTGTGTAGCTTCGTCCAGAAGAAGGGTTTTGCACCATCGGTGATAATTTATTTTTGAATATAATAGTGCTTTATTAGCGTTGCTCTATTACCTGGTATTGATGATTTTAGTTTGAAATTAATAGGAATGACGTTGCTGTCTCAGGCTTGTAGTAAAAATGGATAGTGGGCTTACTCTTTGGGAAGTGTGCATCCTCTGAGATTCAACAAAAATTCTGCCACGAGTAATATATTGTTGACTATAATCTTTGTTAAAAAATTTTACAAACATCTTATAGCAAAGTAAGAAAGGTTATGTATCAGAAACTCTTTGTTAGTAAATAAAGTGTAGGAATCGTGTTTCATAATTTAGGAGATTTTGTGTGCAGTACATCGGAGCACCTTATTTCGATATCAATAAAGTGAATTGTTAGTATTTATGACACAAACAAAATGTTTAAATATAACGTTTCGAAGACCATTAAGTTGAGACATATAAGTATTTGGATTTAAAATTTAGTATAGGGCGTTTTATTGATATTATTGAAAAATTTTGAAATTAGTTTTTATAGCCATTCTGGTTAGGCCAGCATAATTTATCATATATACTAGATATTTTATTCAATTAATTTTTAAATGATATAATTTATGGTGGATAAATCTGCAATTGATGCCTTAAATTCTCAAAGATAATAAGTATAATGTGTTCTATGTACTTGTTTTTAACCCAAAAATCCCAGTACAATTTATAAATAATATAATGAACCGACTTCTAAAAGTGCGTTAAAGAGTCAAAAATAACTATAAATTTTTATATGAAATTGAACTTTTTGAAGTCGGTGCCAAACTAGTTCCTGACAAAATGTGATTCGCACAAACAGATTAAAAATACTTTATTTGTAATTGCTTTCTTACCATAATTTATATATATTAGTAGTTATTTATTTCGTTTACAAATAATTTGGCGCCGACTTCAAAAAGTTCAATTTCATAAAAAAATTTATAGTTATTTTTTACTTTTTAGCGCACTCTTAGAAATCGGTTCAATTTTTTTATAAAAATTTTATTTTTCTATTTTTAGTTTTAGAATTCATTAAGATATCCATAAATTATTTGAACTAAGTACTAATCGATATTAGTGTACCTCGTAATGACTACAAGGTGACAAAAAAGTACCCATTTTATCCAAAGTTGTAAATCATCCTGAAATGAACCATTAAAAATTCTTTGGTTCTTAGAGTTCTCCAAATACCAGTAAAATTGTGTCAAACAAATATTTAGTCTATCATAGTAAATCGACTATCTTAAATTTCAAATTAATTTTAGATTGGTAATATAGGCCCCAAAACCTTCCAATATCGATATTTAAAGAACCTGAGATGTAAATTGCTTAGGTCGATATATTTTATACTACATATTGAATTTGTATACGCCTCAAGAACTCCACAATATCATTTTTAGACAAAATCGGAATATGTAAAATTTTCTGTCCCTCATATTGTATCTTATAAACCTAATAGTTGTAAAAAATTAACTTCATATTCGTAACACATGACCCCGAAAACCCCGTAATACCAAATCTTAGAAAATGCGAATAAGGTAAAATTTTCAACCCACCATATCTAATCTAAATCTAAACCCTTCAAAGCTTCCTAGTACCAATGTTTGATGAAATCCGGAAATTTAAAATTTCTAGACTTATATTCGCTATTTACATCCTCAAATACGATTCAGTCCTATCTTTGAACAAAATTCAAATATGTAAAATTTTTAGTCCGCTACATTGGATTCGCTATATTGAATACTGAAAAAATACTTTTAAATTCGTAATTTACACCTTCAAAAACCCCTTATATCAGTTTGGGAGAAAGCGAAAGATATAAAATTTTTAGGACGCCATATTGAATCTGCCAGATTGAGTTTTTCAAAAAATATTTTAAATTCATAATTAACACTAACAAAAATACCACAATACTGATTTTAGACAAAATCGAGAGATGTAGAATCTTTAATCCGCCGATCCCAAAAACTCCCCCATATCAATTTTGAAAAAATCGAACAAAATTAAAAATAATTTCAGATTCGTTATGTGCAACCCCGAAAACTCCCCCGTGCCAATTTTGAAGAAACTCGAACAAAATTGATTTTTTCGTCCGTCATAATGGATCCGTCATATTGAATTTTTAAAAAATAATTTTAAATTAGTTATGTGCGACCCTGAAAACTTCCTCGTACCAATTTTGGAGAAAATCGAACAAAATTGATTTTTTTGTCCGCCATATTGGATCTCCAATAATGAATTTTTTAAATATATTTTGGATTCATCATGTGCGGCCCTGTAAATTCCCCCACACCAATTCTGGAAAAAATGAGACAAAATTAAAATTTTTTGTCCGCCATATTGGATCTGCCATATTGAATTTTTTAAAAATAATTTCAGATTCGTTGTGTACGACCCCAAAAATTCCCTCATACCAATTTTGGAGAAAATCGGACAAAATTTATTTTTTTGGCCGCCATATTGTCAGTGCCATTTTGTGATATTACTGCACCAGTTTCATCCAAAAAAATATGGGACCATCGCAGCCCCTTCCTGAACATAACGTAAAAAATTTCATTCAAATCGGTGCCGCTGTTCCGGAGTAATCGGTGTAAATACATAAAAAAACATACATAGTCGACGAATTGAGAACCTTCTTCTTTTAAAAGTCGGTTAAAAATAGTTTTAATGGTTTCGTTTAAGTTGCACACTACATTGTGATAACATGATCATTTATAATGAGCAGCTGAGTAAACTAAGTAATTTCTCAAAGTTTCAAATTAACACCTTTAATCTAGAAATACCAGGTGGGAAGTAATTTTGTAGATATCTATTATCTCTAATATATATTTGTAATAGCTATGCCAGTTAAAACAAATTTGATCTGCTATCTTTAGTTAATTAGTATTTGTTTTGTTCATGTAGAACCAATATTTAATTTAATTCACCTATATTTAATTGTAACAAATGAAAAAAAAATAATTAGTGTGTTATTTTATGTATAATATACAATTCTGTGAACCAAAACGATCAAACCAAAGAAATCGAATTAAGAAAAACTTTATATTTCTAGTTTTATATGCAACTGAAAGTAGAAAATTTTTCACTTCTTGTTATAAGAGAACTGACGTTAGTAAGTAGGACATTTTTAATAATTCTATAAGTTAAAAACCACAAAATTTCGACACATTTTAAATAAAAATTTTCTTTAGAATTTATGGTCATAATTTCCTTTGAGCTATTTAAAGAATATATGCTTTATTTCTCATGCCTTTTTGATTCACAGTCAGTTATATCTGTTGGAATATTTTCAAAATTTATCATTTTAAAATTTGCCGGATGGTAAATAAGATTAAGACGCTAGCTATATCTTTGAGGTCTTTAATCACACAACTTTCGAAAAAATTTATAGTAAAAATGGGCCTGAAAAATCGTAAGAAATTATTTTTAAATTCCAGTGGGGCGTAAAAACTACTGTCAATTTAGAAATGTAGGATAACGTAGTAAAACTAGATTTTCACTTAAAATTCCACTTTAATTGAAACTCGAATAACATTCAACATGTTTCGCTACACAGTAGTTTTATCAAGAATGAATGCAATTTCTTATGTCTAGGTAAGGTAAACCATTTTTGGATTTTCCCATAATAAACACGTAATTGAAATAGGTCATTAAAATGGGTTCAATAAAAGAGAATTGTTCAGGTCTATATAAAACTTAGGGCAATCTTTACATTTTATTTTATATACACCCGATTTATTTTCTTTTTTTTTTGTTTTGTTATTTTTTATAATATTACCAGTCGAATTATTGGTTTTAAAAGCTCCATTAATATTGAATTTTTTTAGAAATTTTGGGATGCAATTACTTGCTTGACCAAAATATGTAATCGAAAAAAATTTTTTTGTATTATTTTTCATTACGGGAAATACCAAATTTAGCGCTTTTATGTATAATTTTTTATTTAGAATTTAGTTTAATATTTGTGGGGTGTATCCATTGTTAACAGCAATTTGTTTAATAATGTTTAAAGCAACTCTAATAAGTCTATGGAACATACTATGGAACGTTGACATTTTATGTTGTGTTGGGTGACAAGAATAATTGTGTATGGTTGTGTCTGTATGCGTGGGTTTATGAAAGATTGAGAATACATATAAATTATTTTCTCGTGATGTTGTTAAATCTAGAAAGTTTATTTTGTTATCTATTTCTTTTTCTATTGTAAATGTAATATTGGGGTGAATGTTATTAATAAAGTTGAGAAAATATGTCAGTTCTCTGTCTGTACCAGTAAAGCAAGTTAAGACATCATCGACATATCTATGCCAGTAAAGAAATTTCTCAAAAATAGCATGTTTGCTTATGAGATCTTCTAAATAATCCATGAATATTTCAGCTAGTAAGGGACTAAGAGGATTACCCATTATCAAGCCTTCTTCACTAGAATATATAGTTCCATTAAATTCAAAGTAATTTTGTTCCAAATATGTTTTTAATGATTTTAATATTTCTTGTTTTTAATTATGTTAATATTTTTTAGAGAGCGAAGTTTTTCAACTAACAAAATTGTCTCTCTAAAAAATATTAACACAATTAAAAACAAGAAATATTAAAATCATTAAAAACATATCTGGAACAAAATTACTTTGAATTTAATGGAACTGTATATTCTAGTGAAGAAGGCTTGATAATAGGTAATCCTCTTAGTCCCTTACTAGCTGAAATATTCATGGATTATTTAGAAGGTCTCATAAGCAAACACGCTATTTTTGAGAAATTTCTTTACTGGCTTAGATATGTCGATGATGTCTTAACTTGCTTTACTGGTACAGACAGACAACTGACATATTTTCTCAACTTTATTAATAACATTCACCCCAATATTACATTTACAATAGAAAAAGAAATAGATAACAAAATAAACTTTCTAGATTTAACAACATCACGAGAAAATAATTTATATGTATTCTCAATCTTTCATAAACCCACGCATACAGACACAACCATACACAATTATTCTTGTCACCCAACACAACATAAAATGTCAACGTTCCATAGTATGTTCCATAGACTTATTAGAGTTGCTTTAAACAAAGTAAATTTTGAAAAAGAACTAAACATTATTAAACAAATTGCTGTTAACAATGGATACACCCCACAAATATTAAACTAAATTCTAAATAAAAAATTATACATAAAAGCGCTAAATTTGGTATTTCCCGTAATGAAAAATAAAACAAAAAAATTTTTTTCGATTACATATTTTGGTCAAGCAAGTAATTGCATCGCAAAATTTCTAAAAAAATTCAATATTAATGGAGCTTTTAAAACCAATAATTCGACTGGTAATATTATAAAAAATAACAAAACAAAAAAAAAAAGAAAATAAATCGGGTGTATATAAAATAAAATGTAAAGATTGCCCTAAGTTTTATATAGGACAGTCAGGCAGAAGTTTTTCAACAAGAATTAAGGAACACTTTAGTAGTTTTATTAAAGAAAAAACAGATTCTTATTATTCAAACGACTTAAGAGAATTTAATCATAATTTTGATTAAAATTTTCAAATTTTACATACTGAAAATAAAGACACTAAATTAAATTTATTGGAATCCCTAGAAATAAATAAATTTAAAAACACTGATACTTTATTAAATTGTCAATTAGACCTGAACAATTCTCCTTTATTGAACCTATTTTAATGACCTATTTCAATTACGTGTTTATTATGGGAAAATTCAAAAATGGCTTACCTTACCTAGACATAAGAAATTGCATTCATTCTTGATAAAGCTACTGTGTAGCGAAACATGTTGAATGTTATTCAAGTTTCAATTAAAGTGGAATTTTATGTGAAAATCTAGTTTTACTAGGTTATCTTTTATGATATGGAGTTCCACCAAGTATCGGCAAACTCAATACAAATGTTTTTTTTTCTTTCAATTTAATCTTTAAATTTGAAATCTTGTTGGAAAATTTTTAACCACATGCTATATCTCTTTCTATCTAGTTAAATGGGGAACAAAAATTATCAGCATGTTTCAGCGAAAACGGCGACTTGATATCTCTTCCTGGTCGTAACGGAAAATATTTATAAAACACACATATTTTTGAAATAATTTGCCCTTACAGCGTTGGTTGGGGTCTCTTGCTTGTCAATGCAATTTTAAAACATGAAAAAAAAATATTGTATGCAAAACAATGAATAAGTTTTTCTTTGTAGAAGAAACAAAATTTATGTTTCCTGCATTAATCTATTCAGCCATAGTCGAATTTTTTTGTAATAATTTTGGCCCTAAAAGGGACTGATTTGTATAAAGACGGCTGCTGAATATTTAATGAACCCCGGATGTTCAATTGATGATTATTCTCGATGTATAGTTCTAAACGTTTTTGAGTGGATAAAACGGCAGTGGGAATATGACAAATGGCGTCTCTTATCACCTGAATCATATATCCTCTTGTAGTAGGCCGGCATCTAAAAGAAGCTATTTTAATTTCTTTCAAAAATAAATGTCCAAGCATATTAAAGCAGAGTAGATAGCGTAATAAGTTTGAAACAGAACAAGATTAAAATTTTTCTGAGATTAAAATGCAAAAATTTTCAATCCAACATCTGCGAGTAATATCCTGTTGGAACATTAAGGAATGGGGATTTTAAAAAGACAGTTGTAATCTGTGAATTTTGCTCTTGGTTTATTATGGCTCCACTAACGAGACCATCATACAGTCGAAACTATTATGAAGAGAAAACTAGAGTGGAATTCGTAAAGAATAAACTGTCTGCTCCTTTCCTAACAGTCTTAAGGGAAAAACCACTTTTCCAAATAAATAAATTATGAAATTATTTATTTTTAATAATTTCCTATCACCCCAGGATATATGTAGATGTTTGTTTGTACTGTTAATGTTGACAGTTCGGCATCAAGATCTGCGGGTATTATCGTGATTTTAAATAAACACTTGTTTTCTGTGAATTTTGAATTTGTGAAGTTTTCTACAGCTTCACCATCATATGGTCGAAACTAATATGAAAAGAGAGCTAGAGTAGAACTGAAATACAAGACTATGAAATTATTTAATTTTAATCATCTTCTTGGATATATGTAGATGTGTATTTGTACTATTAAAGATGACAGTTGTTTTCTGTGAATTTTGCTTTTGGTTCATTACAGCTCCATTGACGAGATGATTAAGTAATTATAACTAGTATGGGGAGAGAACTAGGATGGAATTTGAAGAGAAACAACTGAATTTTTTTTTGTATTTTCAAGGAACGGCAAATGTGATGCGAACTACATACGCGGTACACAATAACCAAGCTATTGTATTTATAGTTGTACTCATATACTCGTAATATACTTTAAGGAAAATAATGAACTGACACTTAAAGAAATATCTGACAGTCTCAATCACAATAGAGAATCAATTTCTTGATATCGAAAAATTCTAATAAATTATCTGAAAAGCAACTACACCTATAAAAATTTATTATGATACTGATGAATCAGATCAACGTTGTAAGAATAACTCATAGTTTTATAATTCCCTTTTCTATAAAACAGATTACCATATTACAGCCGAATGATACTTTTTGGCAAGTCTTATGACGGTATAGGTGCGAATATTAAAAGACGAGCAAAATGAACAGGCTTCAAACTTTTAGCCAGCGAGAGAATCCTTACCCGCCAGATCCTATGGTCTTAACCATGAAAAAATATATGAAAAATGCTATGTTCACCGGATAGTATCTTATTCAATATATATCGAAAAAATATAGCGCTTGCGAGATAATAATATTTGACGCTTTGAAATTAGGGTTCTTGATTTAATTTTACCACGCCATACCGAGATGTAAGATTTTCCGATGTTTTTCGGAACATCCGTAAATAATAATACCTAGCTACATACCACATTGCTGTATACGCAAGTCCATACGGCATTACTCGCCGACATCGTATTGGGACCGCGAGACCTACCGATCAACGATCGGAAACTATTTATGTCTTCGTACACCATCAGTTCAACGAGAACTTCACGTTCTCCACATGGATTCAGAGTTCAAAAGGACTGCCCGGGGTACCTGCCCGACCGTGCCTTTTTGGTCAAGGGTTGTAGGTGAGGCAAGGTTTGTGTGTATGTAACGTTTTATCATCTCACTGCCTTTCTTACATCCTACCGCTAGTAGTTAATATTGCCAAGGATCCGATAAGAATGGGCTATATGTTCCATCTAATCAACACTGTGGAGGACCCTTACAAGAATGAACAGTGTCAGTCCTTTTCCTTATATCCTACCGGTATTGATCGATATTACCGAGGATCCTATAAGAACGGGCAATGTTGACTGATCCACTGCCAAGGATCCTTATAGGAACGGGTAGTGTTCGTTCCTTTCTTTATATTTTATCGCCACCTATGCACACACGCATTAGATGCCGTCAGTATCATTTAGTTTCGAAAGGTTCAGGAACGTGTTTCCCGACAAGTGCTAATCAGGGTCATCTGAAAGGGTGCATAACAACTGTTGCCGCCGATCATGGTTGTTTTTACCGCTCAGATGTTAGCGCTGCCAACATAGCTATTTACGGCATACAAAAACGTCACCTACCGCCGATTAACGCCAGGTTACCGCCAAGATATGAAGTATCGTTGCCCGTCGAATAGTGTGGGGCGCCATGAATCGCGTCGTGAATTTTAGTACTATGTCGTGAATAGACTCGCGAATTGTTAATATGAGGCGTTGTGAATAATATCGCCAAGTTACCGCCTATTTTATCGCCGTTGCCGATCGATTAGTATGAGGCACCGTGAACAGTTTTATAACTATCTCCGCACAAGCATACTCTCGCATTCCTTACCGTACATTTGGTTATGTTTATATTGTTGTCTATCTTAGGTTGTTAAGTTCGTTTTAGGCCATATTATAAAATATGAAATACAGTATACAGGATGTTTTAAAGTTTTTTATTTCATTACCTAGTTCTGAGTTTCACATTTCAGAAAATATAATTGGTAGCCGGTGGCCAGTAAATAACACGCGCAAATGACCCCCGAATTGCCGTATCTCCACTGTAACAAGCTGTCTGGTGCAAGTGGGCCCACTACCACATTAATTCAGAGGGTGGCACCCGAGACCGATAACCGGTGGATATATATATATATATATATATATATATATATATATATATATATATATATATATATATATATATATATATATGTATATATATATATATATGATTTAAATCACCTTTGAATCATTCCATAGATAAGTGAACGGAAGCCCAAGACAGAGATATGAAGGAGAAAAATTGTTGATGTTCATACTGATTAACAACCACACTCCCAATTAGGAATCAAGAATCCAAAGTGAGTTCAAATTTTAGCTTCCTTATAGCTAATATTTAACAGCAATAAACTTTGATAAATTTATTCCTAATTCCCACTTTATAATTTCAGCTCTTTACGAAATCCCTTTAAAATGTCTAATTCTCTCTTGCAAGCTAGAGATCACTTTAATGCTTCATTCTTTATTCAATATACGGGTGTGCCTGATTTCTGCTCAAGTTTCAACCTTTTCTCACAGGCATATAATTATGCGAATTCACTGTTCTTCACTATTCAATAATTCTACCGCAAAGGCATAATGAAACATTTTCCTTCCGTATTTTTTATTCTGAACATCTTTGAGCAGTGTAGGCCAATATTTCACCTTGTGGTAATTAAACTTCTATTTTTAATTATAGTAAAAAAATTTTACCAGTTGTCTGTTACTACCAATCTGTACCTGAACTTTTACAGTGGTACATAAGAGTTCTGTATCAATATTTTAATCAGTTTTTAATATTTTTCGAGATGTAAAATATGTCTTGTAGATAAAAAATACCCATACAAAAGTTTTCGATTTTAATTTTCCTGTTTAAATTCGACATTATTTTATCAAAGACAAACTTGTCTGGGTGAGGTATAACAGTTAGGGTTCTTGTTATTGGGATTTTTCAACAACTTATTAAAATCAATTTTCAGATCTACAAATTGACTAACTAAAAATTAGTTTATATTTTTAAGAAATGTATTGTTTTTCAGGGTATTCTTAAATTTCCAAAGACAACACCATATATTAAGCGAATATAAAATAATATCATATTTGTTAAATCTTGCTGGAATATTTATTTTGAATGTAAGTTAAATTTTTGATCTGACATTAAAAATTCGGTATATAACAGCAAACAAAATAAACAGTAGTGGTGCAACACACAACTCAATTAAATAATTATGTAAGGTGTCACGGTTCAATTTTGCGCTTAAGCTCACTATGGCTACTTTATTTAATTTAACCTTATTTTGTAAATTCGTTATGGGCAACACAGTATCATTTTCTTTAAGTATTTCCCAGCAATTCTTTGAAAGAAAGCATCAAGTACAGTTTCGATTAATTTTATTTGCCATTATTTTGCCCTTTACTTTGGTATTTCACTACACTGTGCTTAGATATTTTCTTATCAGTATCAAACTCATTGCTGCCTTTTTTTTTGTATTTAGATAGATCTTGTTTTCTTCCCGACCATTTAAAATTGCATTAGATGGATTGTATGCATATTGGGTTGCAGAAATCAAGAAATTTCTATTGATGTATTAATTTATATTTCTTGAATTTAAAAATACTTACTGGGATATTTATTAGATTTATTATTCTTGTTTTGAGTAGAAAATGCTAATGATTACCGAATTGGCTTAACTAATTAAAGCGTTTCAGCCGACTGTTCTTGCCCAGCATTTCTCTTTTTGAGCTGTCATTTCTTTCACACGTGGTAATTGAACGCGCCTAACGGAAGTCGATTAGTGCGCAAGCAGGGCCATGGTTATAAATGGAGGCCATTTTGCCTTAATTTTTTACTTTTTCCCTGGTTTGATTCAGCCGAAGAAGCTGCAAACTTCCATCTCAATTTATGGTTGCCAAGGTTTTGGGATTCTGAGATGGAAAGTCGACAATTATCCTGATAATTTTATTGAGGTTTTGTGTGCCGTAACTTTTGCCAGGTTGGCTGTTATAGTTCATTTTATCGGAATAAACCTGGAAACAGGGATTTTGAGCAGTTTGCATGTGTCAACGAAGGAATCAGTTCTGACCCCAGATGATCGGGGCCCACCCTCGGAGTAGTAGTATATTCGTATCCACCTTTTGGGATACAAACAGCAATCCACCCTCGGGGTAGAAGAATACCCAGATCCATACTCTGGGTATAAGAAAGTCCAGATCCACCGTTTGGGCACTAGGAAGTCCACTATTTTTATCAGAAAATAAAGTGTGACTTGTATTAAAACATTTTATGAGTATTTATTTGACCTAGAACGTCTTTCTGCACTGCGCAAAAATTAGAGAGAGCTGAGTTGAACGCTAGGTCCAAGCAACAACGTGGGGGGGGGGATTTCTGAGTTTACCAGACCAAAAAAATTCAGTGGCGCCCTTTAAAAATACCCACCCCTACTCTATGGCATAGGGGCTAGCTTGGCACTTTACTTGCTGGTGCCGCCTCTAGCTTTCAACTCTGCTCTGCTGGCACGAGACAATATTAGCGTCTTAAAATAAATACCAGTATAGCAATGGGATTAACAAAATGTATATTTTAAAAATTTTAACCTTTACTATAGACATATATCTAGTGAATAGAAATTTGGCTCAAAGAAATCAAATAAATTTATTAAGTAGACAGATTAACTAACGTTAATTATAAATCCCTACTATTTATTAGCTTATACTATTAAAATTAATGTAAGGATTTGCCTTTTTTAATACGTGGTTAAATAATTGTTTATTTAAGTGATTTACTTAATTTTAATGTTAGTTAACGTTATTTTTCAGACGTCACTAAGCAGCCAAAATGTGATGAATATAGCACGAGATCAATAAATAAAATAACTATCATACTTACTCGTAAAACAAAAATTTCACCAGTATGTCTATCAACTTCAAATTTACTATTCTTCGGGTTGTCGGAGTCAATTCCTTGCCCTGATAAAAAATATATTATATCATTTGGTCTGTCTCTGTCGGCATCCGTTGCTTGGACCTATAAAATGAAATTTATTGGTAATAAATAAAGTAAAAAACACAAAAAATGTAATAAACATATCACATTACTTTCTAATATAGTTTTATGTTTCTATTTCATTGAATAAATAAAAGAAAAATTTGCTTCCATAAGGTGCTGTGGTTTTTTTAAAAATATGTTATTATTATATCTATTGATTGTCTCTAACCACCTCAAAAACTACAAAATTTGCACATAAACCGGTAAATTTGCTAAATGTCAGGCGCGGTTCCAAGGGGCGGTGGGAATGATCGCCCCCCCCCCCTCAAGAGCTTTGAGTTCAGAAAAATAGACCCGATTTTGCCTCCTATACTATAGTTTATTCAAGAACTACCTGTGTTCTTTAGTCAGATGTCTTTGGCAAAATCTGTTAGACACATATGTTTTTCATAGGAATGGGTCAGAAATTTTGTAATCAAAAATACCGGTCTACAATAATGGACCATTTCGGTTGGATAACAATAGATATTTGGAAGTGTGAAGTGTTAAAAAGGATTTTAATCCTTGTCATAGGCGTCGGAAGGAGGGTTATTTTATCACTAAGTATTTATGGCATAGAATATTATTTCGGTAATAAACTTAAAATAAAAAGTTTGTATAATATTATTTTATTTCTTATGTTTTCTTAATAATTCACATACATTACAAAATGTAAATAATTTTGACATATTTAACACAAATTACAATGTATTTTTATTATTTTTAATTTTGTGATAGAAACCGTTTTAGGCACATTAAGATTAAACATATCCTTATTCTCTCAAAAAATTCTAAGATATAATTTAAATACTTACAAAATAGCCATTGTCAAAAGTACAAAAAGTTAAACATATATAAAACAATAAAATCGTCCATATAATATTAAAACATTTTTGGGGCTCTCCGTCATTCTATTATTAATTAAAAACATTTTTAGGATACTTGACGTTTTAGTTTATTTATTTCTTAAACCATCTGCAGAATTACAATTAACCACTAAAAGGGGATTCAAATGTAATTAGTTTTTATATGTTACAGTTAAAATTAGACCCTCCTATTTTTATTTCTATTGTACTGATATTTTAATTTAATTTACTTTATTATATGGAAATCCGATAGCCCCAAAAAAATAAAATAAACATGTTAATTCTACACGCTTAAAAAAAAAGACACAAATACAATAATAAAATAATAAAAAACTTACGGCTAATTACAATTAAATATATATAAAATTAAATAGTGGGAAACACAAAAATAGAAATATATATAAGCAACATTAAATAATAAAATACAACAAAAACAAGAATTTAAATAATAAATTGTGTTTACACTGGTAAACATTACGTATCTAATTCCTAATCAAAATCAATGATGCTATCTACGCTCAAATTAATTATAATTGGTTTCTCTATCTCACCGATCATGAGATCAAGTTTCCACATTTTGTTTTATTCTTTTATTATATGGATTTTTTCCAATTTTCTGCAGTAACTTTATTCAAATAATCTTTCAAAATTTCAGTTAAATTACTAATTTTGTAAGTGTATTTCTAGCAACTCTACCTATTACTTAAGAGAGATATTTCTTTCTCCAATGGACAGTGTCCGGACAATCTATCAGAACAGATTTTCTATCTGGTTTTTTCCAGCAAAAATTCAGTTCTCTGAGCAATTTCCAAAGTTCAGTTCTTTTAATCTCAGGTAATTCACGATCTTCATTGATTTTAGTTAGAATTTTGTCGACGCTTGAGATTTGCTTCTCATAATAAAATTTATATACAACTCCTTTTATTGCAGTTTTCATCTCTTCTTCCAACGAGGTTTTTTGTTTGTTTGTGATCGAATGTGGCTTGGAAGTACTAATTATTTTTATTTTCAAGCGCAAACAAGATAAATCACTAAGTTCACACGGTAAGGTGTACTTCGCCCACTGACAGAAATTAAATTGAACTATAAGAATTTTTTTTGTTGCAGTAAATGTATAAAAGTTTGTAATATTTAAATATAATAAAATATAATTTACTGCAGTTCTGAGGTACTTCCGGAACTGAAGCCGGTACGTTGGAGGTTTCGGTAACAGTTTTATTACTCTCTCTAGTTCTTAAATAGAGTATAGGAATGCGTATGATTGCGATCGCCCCCCACCCAAGAGCTTTTAGTTCAGGAAAATAGTACCGATTCTGCCTTTTATATTAGGAATGTGTATGATGCTGGCAGCCCCCCCTCCCGTTGACAACTTGTTTATCTTGCGATAGCTCCCTCCCTCCCAAGGGCTTTGAATTCAGAAAAATAAATCCGATTTTGCCTCTTATACTAGGAATGTGTATGTTGCTGGCATATCGGCAATTTATTTTTTCTTGTGATCACCCTCCCCCCTCTCCAAGAGCTCAAAATTCAGAAAAATAGACCCGACCTTGTCTATTACACCAAAAATGGGAATGTTGCTGGTGCCCCCCGTCGACAACTTGTTTTCGCTTGCCATACTGTACTTTTGTGATACCACCCCTCCCCCCCCCAAAGAGAGAGGCGATAGCTCCCTTCCTCCCAAGGGCTTTGAGTTCAGAAAAATAAATCCGATTTTGCCTCTTATACTAGGAATGTGTATGTTGCTGGCATGTCGGCAATTTGTTTTTTCTTGTGATCACCCTCCCCCCTCTCCAAGAGCTCCAAATTCAGAAAAATAGACCCGATCTTGTCTATTACACCAAAAATGGGAATGTTGCTGGTGCCCCCCGTCGACAACTTGTTTTCGCTAGCCATACTATACTTTTGTGATACCACCCCTCCCCCCCCCACAAAGAGAGAGGCTGAATCCGCTCGTGCTAAATGTTCCCAACATTGGATTTAATATAGTCGGAGCAGGTGAGGCATTTATTTTAAATATTTTAAACATTTTGAAATTTCAAAAAAACATTTTATATAAAATCAGATATCGACAACTAGATGGAGGAATGCCAGTTCCTCTTATCACACTTACGTAAAACATTTTTTTACATATTGCATAGTGTTGCGATCATTAAAGCCGTCTGGTTTTCAATATTTATTATTTTTAAAGTGTTTTAAAATTACTCTTTAAGTCATTTTTTTAATTTAAAATGGTATGCATATAATTTACTACACTGAAATATCTTTGCCTGTTGAGAAATTAAAATTTTTTGAGTTATGAAGGTTTCCTATTTTTTTTTTAAAGTAGCCTATATCACTCTTGACAATCTCCTCTTCATATCTATAAGGTTTCATCTGTAGAGGAAGGCAGATATATAAACAAAAAAAGCAGCCTGATAACTTTCTTTGTATGTCAATTAAGTGTCATCGAAATCAGTTCCGCCACGTCGCAGAATAGCGCGTATAGACAGACAGAAAACAGAGAGAAGCAGGCTATGGCACTTCTGATAACCTCTTCTTTATGTCGCAAAGTTTTATCAAAATCAGTTCAGGTTTTTCGAAGATTAACCCTTGCAGACACAGACACAGAAAAAAAGCAGCCTTTATTACTCCTAATAATATCCTCTTCATGTCGCTGTAAGTTTAATCGAAATTTGTTCTGCCGTTTCAAGGAATAGCGCGTATAAACAGACAGAAAACATAAAAGCGGGCTATTTCTGATAACCTCTTCTTCCCATCTGCAAAGTTTTATCGAAATCGTTTCAGCCGTTTCGAAGATTGTCCCGGACAGACAGACAGGCGCTTCAAATTTAGTTATATGTATAGATGTATAAATTAAGTGGAATTCCCCAATTTATTTTTTTTATACAATTTGAAGAAACATACGGGTGGTAGAGTATCTATTTAAAAATGCCTTTGTAATAAATTTTAACAGATTTAGACCACTTTGAACAAATCGTTCTTTAGCTTTTATACTATAAGTTGTTTCTCCCGT
This sequence comes from Diaprepes abbreviatus, assembly GCA_034092305.1. NCBI lineage: Eukaryota > Metazoa > Arthropoda > Insecta > Coleoptera > Curculionidae > Diaprepes > Diaprepes abbreviatus. The sequence continues at coordinate 2,797,927 of JASJET010000107.1, forward strand.
AAATCTTCAGTTCGTATTCGTTTCCTATAAGTTAGTATATAACTTTGAATTTTATAACATTTTGTGCTTGTTAACTGAAACGTTTAAAATATAAATTAGGTTTATTTTGAAAGTTTAATCATTTCATTAAATTGACTAATGACATAAGAACACGTAACGTCTATAAAATTTTGGGTAACAGTGAATTATATATTAAGTACTACTACGCCAAAATATATCTAATTGGAATTTAAGTAGAAGTAATTTTTAAAAGTGTTACGCGGGCGAAGATGCGGGTAAAAGCTAGCTTATAATAAAGGAATAGTTCAGAACGAAACCTGCAACTACTAAATTGATAACTTTTAAAAAAAAATGTAAAAGGTTTGCACAGGAAAAGCACATATAATTAATGCAAAAGTATTTTTTCAATATGTAAGATGTTCGGAAATTTAATTTTAAATTTTTTAGAGGAAAAAATCAAAGTATATTTAGATTAAAGTATTAATTAAACTATGTAAAATATTGATTAAATTAATTTTATTAGAATTTATGATCCCCTAGAACGATATATATTTTTTTTTTGATGGTTTTTTATGAAATATAAAATTAATAAAAAAGAATTTTAGCATTTTATTAATTTATTGGAAGTCTCATGGTTTGATGTTCTGCCCATTAGAAATAAATCAAAAGAAGGTTTATAAAATAAATATAAAATTTTTATAAAAAAAATTGAACCGACTTCTAAAAGTGCGCTAAAAAGTGGAAAATAACTAGAAATTTTTATATGAAATTGAAATTTCTGAAGTCGGCGCCAAACTAATATCTGACAAAATGTGATTCGCATAAACAGATTAAAAATACTTTATTTGTAGCTAATAGTAGTTATTTATTTCATTTAGAAATAATTTGGCGCCGACTTCAAAAATTTCAATTTCTTTTCAAAATTTCACTTATTAGCGACTTTTAGAAGTCAGTTCAATTTTTTTTTTTTAAATTTTATTTTTCAATTTTTAGTTTTGAATCCATGATGATATTCATAAATTATTTGAACTTAGTGCTAATCGAGATTCGTGTACCTCGCAATGATTCCAAGGTGGCAAAAAAGTACCCATTTTATCCATAATTGTAAATCACTCTAAAATGAACCACTAAAAATTCTTTGATTCTTAGAGTTCTCCAAATACCAATGAAATGGTGTCAAACAAATATTTAGTCTGTCATAGTAAATCCACTATCTTAAATTTCAAATTAATTTTAGACTGGTAACTAGCCCGATATATTTTTTATTGTATATTGAGTTTGTATACGCCCCAAGAACCCCGCAATATCAATTTTAGATGAAACCGGAAAATGTAAATTTTTGTCCCTCATATTTGTATCTTATCAACCTAATAGTTGTAAAAAATTAACTTCATATTCGTAATATCAAATCTGAAAAAATGCGAATAAGGTAAAATTTTCAACCCACGATATTGGATCCGCCATATTGAATTACAAAAAAATTATTTTAACGTCTTAATCTAATCTAAATCTAAACCCTTCAAAGCCCCCTAGTACCAATTTTAGATGAAATCCAGAAATTTAAAATTTCTAAACGGTCATATTGCATCTGACATATTATATTTTCTTAAAATCGTTTTATATTCGCTATTTACATCCTCAAAAACGATTCAGTTCCACATTTGAACAAAATCGAAAAATATAAACTTTTTAGTCAGCTATATTGCGTTCGCCATATTGAATCCAGAAAAAATACTGTTAAATTCATAATTTACACCCTGAAAAACCCTCTATATCAGTTTTGGAGAAAATCGAAAAATGTAAAATTTTTAGGACACCTTATTGAATCCACCAGATTGAGTTTTTCAAAAAATATTTTAATTTCGTAATTAACACTAACAAAAATCCCCCAATACTGACTTTAGACAAAATCGAGAGATGTAGAATCTTTAATCCTCCATCTTAGATCCGCAATATTTAATTTTTTTAAAAATAATATCAAATTCGTAATGTGCTATCAAATCAATTTTGAAAAAAATCGAACAAAATTAATTTTTTATCCACCATATTGAATACGCCATATTGGATTTTTTGTAAATAATTTTAGACTCGTCATGTGTGATCCCGAAAACTCTCCCGTACCAATTTTGGTAAAAATCAGACAAAATTGTTTTTTTTGGCCGCCATATTGGATCCGCATTATTGAATTTTTTAAAAATAATTTCAGATTCGTTATATAAGGTCCCGAAAACTCCCTTGTATCAATTTTGGAGAAAATCGGACAAAATCGATTTTTTGTCCGCCATATTGGATCCGCCATATTGAATTTTTTAAAAATGTTTTGAATTCGTTATGTGTAACCTCGAAAACTTCCCCATACCAATTTTGGAGAAAATTAAACAAAATTAAAAAAATTTTGTCCGCCATATTGGATCCGCCATTTTGAATTTTCAAAAAATAATTTCAGATTCATTGGGTACAACCCCGAAAATTCCTCCATACCAATTTTGGAGAAAATTGGACAAAATTTATTTTTGTTGGCCGGCATATTGTAAGCGCCATTTTGGATTTTACTGCACCAACTTCACCAAAAAAAAAATATGGAACCACCGCAGCAACTTTCTGAATATAACGTAAAAAATTTCATTAAAATTGGTGCAGCCGTTCCGGAGTAATCGGTGTTCATACATAAAAAAAAAACATACATAGAGATATGCAGTCGAGTGACTGATTTAATACCAGTCACCAAAGGGAAGAAGCGGCGGACTAAAAGCTTAAAACGCATTGTTGTCATATTTCGCGAGCTTTAAATTACAATTAACTAATAACATTTAAAATAGCACCGTGATACAGACCAAACATGTACTTGATTTATTTGATCGTGAAGATAATGGATGTGGCAGTACACATTCGGATTCCTGTGGTCCTGTCGAATACTCCGGCTCCAGCTCTTTCATCTTGTCGAGATCCATCAATATACCACCAGGATCCATTTTTCGGAAGATTTTGTTCGCCCCACAAATGTTCTTTACTTGGCAGAAATATCTCCAGGGAGAGGTTGGGTTTTAAAAGCGGCGTCATGTAGTCTGTCTGCATGGGGAGTGAAGGACACCTCTCCACCGTGCTTTCCCAAACACCTGAGTCGCCTTTCGTTCCAATTCCAAGATGTCCCAGGCAACTGAGACGATAAACAGTCTTCAGGGCCTCGTTCTATATGTATAAATGAAGAGGAGGCAGGTTCACCAGGACTTTCAGAGCCCTGGTGGGAGCAGTCCTCATCGCACTCAATATTCCCACACAAGCCATTCTCCGAACTTTATCAAGTTGAAGAATGTGTTTGCGCTTTGTTGTACTACGCCACCACACAATACCAGCGTACGTTATCTTGGGGCAGATCACCATAGTGTAAATCCAAAATAGGACTTTAGGTGTCAGTCCCCTGTACACCCAAAGGCTCATTTACAAGCCCAAAACGCACATGTGATTTTCTTGGTCTCAATATGATCATTCCAGCACAGTCATGAGTTCAGAATTACTCTCAGATATTTAACTGTCCCCTTAAGTTGAAGAGTCCTTCCCACCAATGTAATTGTGGGAAGTCTCCCCATTTTCCTCTTTTTTGTAAAGAGTACTATCTCGGCCTTGTCCGGATTTATTCCGAGCCCCTCCCTGCGGCACCATCATTCCGCGATCCGGAGGGCTCGCATCATTGGTCCCTCCAGGTCCCAGGCATGGCACAAAATGACTAGGTCATCAGCATAGGCCTGTGTATACAAACCGGCATCATTCAGTTCACTCAACAGGCTATCCATCACAAGACTCCACATCAAAGGCGACAACCTCCTCCCTGTGGACAGCCCCTACTTGACAGTGCTTTAACAGTTACATTGTTAAGCTCAGCATATATTATTCTCTTAGTTAACATTGCTCTGATCCATGCGACTATTGTCGGTTCAGAGCCTCGCCGTTGTAGAGCATTGCATGGATTTATTCCGAGCCCCTCCCTGCGGCACCATCGTTCCGTGATCCGAAGGGTCCGCATCATTGGTTCCTCCAGGTCCCAGGCATGGCGACCTGGGCCCAAAAGACTAGGTCATCAGCATAGGCCTATGTATATAAACCGGCATCTTTCAATTCACTCAACAGGCTGTCCACCACAAGACTCCACATAGAAGGCGACAACACTCCTCCCTGTGGACAGCCCGTACTTGACAGTGCTTTAACGTGTTAATTGTTAAGCTGAGCATATATTATTCTCTTAGTTAACATTGCTCTGATCCATGCAATTACTGTCGGTTCAGAGCCTCGCCGTTGTAGAGCATCGCATATCGAATCGTGCTGGCCTGATAGGTTTCTAGATCTAATAACTTTAGATTTTTATTTATGGGGATATGTGAATAATGAGGTATCAAATTTAATCTCCCTGAAAGCAAGTTCTTGAAGAGAAAACGCAATATTCTTGGTAATATCAATCGAAATCGTGCTACCAAGGCTGTTTCGAAAAAATATCAACAATACATTGAAAAAAATAGTAGACATTTTGAACCTTAGTATGATTACGTAATTTATAATTATTAAACAACATTTTTAATAGGGAACGCAGTCTTATGGAGAGGTGTTTATATTAGTCTGAATTTAGTCTTAAGTAAAAAAAAATATTTAAAATTTCGGAGTTGTCAAATATTCAAATTTTTATTAGAAAAGTATTTTAATTTATTTTTAGGTTAAAACGTTGTTTTCCTTACGTTGGTGTTATAGAAAAATTAAGCAGTTATAAGAAAAAACAAAGTTGATGATGGTTCATAAAAACCGACACCTTGTAACTAAAATTTGACTCAAAAAACTTATTCTGCATATAAAGTGGTCATACAAAAAGTTTCCGTTCTTTATTGGTCATAAAAAAGTGTTTAGAGATTTAAAAAATATTTGGAAATAAAAAAGTTACAGCCGATAAAAGAGAATGTAACATTTTCGTTTTTTTTTAATATCTAAAATTGCAAAAAACCGAAACCGATGCACAAGCACCAATAACCTACTGACATAATTGCTTAAAACTCTTCCCATTTAACCGCGTTTAAATCTCTTATAGTTTTCGAGATAACAATGCGATCATGACCAATTTCGGACACCCTGTGTAACACATATTTGTCCAGTGGGTATTGGTCTATAATTAAAAGTATTTTTTATATGTATTTAAACTCTAAATATCAAAATTATTTCTTCAATATTCATATTACAATCGGATTATAAAATGATTCGCATCATACTTACAAAAATAATTATAAATAAATTATTGTATTGTTTCTTTATAAGGAAATAACTAACATTAGCTATCCGTTGTTTGAAATCTGATTTATTATTTACTTACTCTGGTATTTGCTAGATCACCCCTATTTTACAGCATAATTCAAAGTTACTGATTTAGAAACTTTGTAAATCAAAACTTTACTACCTGTTTTAGACAAAGGTTTTCTAAAATCAAATTTCAGTTCAGCAATTCCAAACAAAATTATATTATTTATAACTGGAAATGTCATATCGTAGAGAAAACAGGTTATAGAAATAAAGAAATTTAGAGAGAACTAAAATACTGGATATTTTGAAACTACAATTACACAATTTAAAAATAAGTTAGAGCCACGCATCTGACATTATAAATTTCGAGAACAAGAACTTTTCAAAAGTAAAACACTTCACAGTTTGAGAGTAAAAAGTGTTGATACAAATAACTATATCACAAGCAATAAATGTTCCTGTAAGATGAACATATCGCTAGACAGGGGCCCGTTTATGTGGTCTTTGAAGAATGTAATAATATTTTTACTTATATTTGGGAAAGTGTTGATAAATAGAGCAAATTTGTTGGTTGTTAGTAGCATGGATTTAAGACATACTGAATCTATGATACTAACACAGACGAGTTACTTTATTCCCTGGTGGATACTAAATTGTGCATCCCCAATATCGGCCGACTCCACAATACGAGAGAGGAAGAAGAGTTAAAGCAGAAATCTTTTTTTTTAATGGAAGGAGAATAGAATCAGACATAGAGTATTATTCGTGTTTGGGGTCACGCAATTCTCTGCGCCGCCAGGTTAGAAAGAGGGGAGATTACTGTTTTCACTCTTTTTCCTCTTTGGCACTGTGTAACGAAGTTACTGATTTTTGGGCATGAGTATGTTTACCAGAATGTATCTAAGTTATTCTACATTGAATTGGTAGGAATCCGGAACTAACTTTACACTTCGTGAAGGTGTCTATACAAGAGTTCTCCTTCTCAAAAAAAAGTAAGTACGGATAATATCGAAAGGGATCCATAATTTCCATCCATACGTACACATGGAGACAAACAACAAGAAATCTGAAAACTGGCATAGATTATGTTGTTTGTGAACAGCGATCCCAAGTAAAAGTTCATGATGTCAAAGTTTTCTGAGGATTAACATGCAGATTTGACCACTTCTTTGTCAGAGCAAAGATAATATTTCAAACGAAAACCAACAAATATCCTAAACATGGAAAAAAGATCACCAATATAAGATACAATTTAGAAAGTCTTAACCATCAGAGAGTGAAAAACATTTATAAGAAAAGACTAGATAAAAGTCTGCAAGAAAGAGATGAATCCAGATATACTACAATATAACAAATAGTAAAATGCACGAAATATGGGGGAAACAACAAATTGAAAACCTAGTAAAGAAAAGAAAAAGAAATACCTTAAGACAAAAAAAAACAAAAAAAAAAGAAAAAGATGGACAAAAATTAATATTACAGCAGTTAAAAAAAAGTATAGCTCGATAGAAACATGCTACTTGGAAAAAATGTCAGGAAATCAACTCTTATGTTGAAGGTACAAAATATACTAAGGCCTGGATTAGAATCATCAAAACAGAAATGAGGGGGAGGGAATACACATAAACCTCATTCAAGGCAAGAAATGGGTAGAACACTATAAAAAGTTTTCAATGGAGGATAGACCAGAATACACAAAACAGGATGCAAACATTACAATACAAATTGAAGGAGAAACAATAAATGTAGATTTACAAACAATGAAAATGACAATCAGTCGTCTAAAAAACGGAGAGGCTAGCGGTCTAGAAGGTATTCCTGCAAAACTAATTAAAATCGGTACAGAAATTTTTTTTTAGATCCATAACTAAAGTTACACATATATCTCTAAACGGTCATCCTGTGCCTAAAATGTTGAAGAAAGCATATATATTATTAATTCATTAAAATGACAATAAAAGGGAATGTAACAACTACCGACAAACAGCTTTTGGAAGTGCTCCAAGAAACAAACATCAATTACACCGTAGGTATTCCAACAATTTACTGTAACAGGGGCTAAGGCGTTATATCACCAAACTTGTTTAAAATTTATGTAGCTGCAGCTTTAAGACATTGGAAAAGAAAGATTGGGGGTATGGGTATTTAGCTCAACGAGAATACGTGCCTTGATACCTTACAATTAACAGACGATTAAATAGTTCTGGCAAATGATAGAGAGGATATGGAATACATGCTTCAAAAACTGATTGAAGAGTACGAGAGATGGGGTCTAACGGTAAACATAGGGGACACAGCATCTATGCATAGGCGAAAATTAGAGCAACCTAAAACAAGAGAATGATGAAATATTAACAAGTGAAGAATACAACTATTTGGGAATTATTTTTACGAGCATAAGTACTGACGATCATACAAGCAAAAAAGTTACATCTATCTAAATAGTATCTTACGTAAACATATAAACCAAATCATGATAGAAGATTAACAAGACTGACAATGCGATGGTACAACAGGAGCTCTATTTTGCCAGAAAAAGAACGAGAACATCATGAAGAACCAGAGTCAGAAAAGCTACTGCAAACAGTAACATTTCCATACTCAAGTATACAAAATAAAACTACTCTTTACGGAAGATATCAATAAAAGATTAATGAACGTCAAAGAGGTGATTTTCCAAAACGCAGAACCAGAAAACAAATGACTTTTAATGAAAACAGAAATAGAGGAAAGTCAAAGAGAAATACTAATTCCAACAAGATATAGAAAGCAGCAATGGATGACAAAGGAGATACTGGACCGAATGGATGAGAGACGACAATTCAAAAACAGATATACGCAGTATAAAGAAATAAACAAGCAAATCAAATACAAGATTAGACTAGCGAAAAATAAATGGCTGCAAGAAGAATGTGAAAAATTAAAAGAGTATCAGAGAAAACATGATAGTTTTAATATGCACAAAAAGATAAAAAAGATAACTTATAGTAACAGAAAGAGAGAACCGACACTGCTTAAGAATGCAAAAGGCAAGCTAATCTTAGACACCCAAGAGAAACTTAAAAAATGGACAAAATACATCAAAGATCTGTTTAAAGACAATAGAGTAGAGCAGATGGAGATTGAAGTAGAAGATAACGAGGCATTAACGATACTGAAAGATGAAATAAAAGTAGCTTAAGAAACAACAAAAATGGAAAAGCACTAGGTTCAGATCAAATCCCCGTAAAAATCTTAAAATGCATGAATGGTGATACCATAGATATATTGTTAGATCTGTTCAACACAGTATATAAAACGGGGAATATACCTAGAGAATGGTTACTCTCCACCTTTTGCACTATTCCAAAAAACAAAAATGCAAAAGACTGCAGTGAATATAGAACAATATCTTTGATAAGCCATGTACTCAAGGTGTTTTAAAAGTAATATACGGACGCATTTATAAAGAACTTGAAAAGAGGATAGATGATAGTCAGTTAGGATTCAGAAATGGTATACGCACTAGAGACGCGCTGTTTGCACTTAATGTGCTTTCACAGAGGTGTATGGATATGAACACCGATATACACATTTGTTATGATGACTTCGAGCAGGCTTTTGATAAAGTTATACATGAAAAACTAGTCGAGATTCTAAGAAGAAAAAACATAGACAACAAAGATTTAAGAATAAAACTAACCTATATTGGAATCAACGCGCACAAATAATAGTAGATAACGAAACAAGTCCGGAAATTGAAATAGGTAGAGGAGTGAAACAAAAATGCATTTTGTCACCCCTACTATTCAATGTGTACAGTGAATCGATTTTCGAAGAAGCACTGTTAATGAAAAGTAAGGGAATAATAATAAACGGAAGAGCTGTAAACAACATAAGATTTGTAGACGACATTGCTTTCATAGCTAAGTCCAAGAACTAGTGAACGAAACAAATAACGTTTGCAAGCAACACGGATTAAAAATGAACACCAAAAAGACTAAATATATGGTAATAACTAAAAAACAAAACATGCAAACAAGCATAAAGTTGCAAGGTGTGAATTTGGAAAAAGTGCAAAAATACAAATACTTGGGCACATGGATAACAGCAAATAATGAACAAACAACAGAAATAAGAACGAGAATAGAAATGGCAAGAACTGCGTTTGTAAAACTGAAAACCATTCTGTGCAGCAGAGACATCACTCTAGAACTAAGAATGAGAATTTCAAGATGTTATGTATTTTCAGTGCTGCAGTATGGGTTGGAAGGCTGGACACTTAAACAAGAACACATAAATAAACTGCAAGCGTTTGAAATGTGGTGTTACAGAAGGATGTTGAGAACATCTTGGACGGAGAGAAAAACAAACGTAGAAGTATTGCTAGCGATGGACAAAAACTATTAAATAATTAACAACATAAAAATAAAGATACTGCAATATCTTGGACATATAATGAGAGGCCAGCGATACGAGTTGCTTTAATTGATCATGCAGGGTAAAATAGAAGGAAGAAGAAATATCGGAAGCAGAAGAATTTCATGGCTGAGAAATTTGAAAGAGTGGTTCAATTGTAGCTCAGTGGAACTTTTTCGAGTAGCGGCATATAGAGTGAGAGTGGCAATGATGATATCCAACCTCCGATAGGAAATGACACCTGAAGAAGAAGAAGTCAAAAGGATGGTTGGCCAGAAAAGAAAGCTCTTTTTGTTAGTCTAGCTTTCGAGAAATTTTATTCTCTTCATCAGGACTTCTACTAGAGAGAAAATACCCTTCCCTAAATCTGTTTATCGTACAACAAAATTAATGAAAAAACCTACCAAAGTAAATACGTATAAAAAGCCAAATTTTATTCAACAGAAACAGACATTTTGCACTGTACACTAGGATTACATATTATGATAACAATAAATATTTTAAACAATAGAAAAATTAAGGTATTTGAGGACTTCATTTTTAGCACGTGAAGGTTGTCGAACCGCCATTTCAGAATGAATGACATTAACAAATGACAGTCGATGCCAAAAGCAGGTTTTAATAGATAAAGTTATACACAACTCAAAAAGAAAAAAACACTCTGGGGGCAGAGATAACGGTCGCAACAAAAATTTTTTGTTACTGTATCGAATGTAGATAAGGGACACAAATTGAGACTTAAGACTTTCATAACTGCTGGGGTATAATAGAATTAAGCAAACAAAGAAGCACAATCCGCGCCTGGTTGGACAAATGCAAGAATAACAGTAAAGACAGTGACCAAATGGTATCTGATTAAAAATATTGATCTGTGACCGCCATTGCTCTCTAGTTGTAGCAAGTGGTTCACATAAATAACTAGTCACTTTCTATAAACAAAAGAGGGACATCGAAAACCTCAGAATAATATATAATTACTTGCTACAGAGAACAATGGTCGGTCACTCACAGTTCAATCTTTTCAATCGGACACCATTGAGTCTTTATTGTTATTTTGACATTTGTCCAACCGGGTGCGGAATGTGCCCCTTTATTTGCTTAATTACATTACACCCCAGTAGTTATGACAATCTTAATTCGCAATTTGTGTCTTCTATCTACATTCGATACAATAACATAAAATTTTTGTTGTCACCGCTACCTCTGCCCACGGAATGGTTTCCTGTTTTTGAGCAATGTATCTATTAAAATAGGCTTTTGGCGTCGACTGTCATTTGTCAATCTCATTCATTGTGAAATGGCGGTTCGACGACGTTCATGTGCTAGAGACTAAGTCCTCAAATAAATTAATTTTTTGATTATTCATAATATTTATTCTTATCATAATGAGTAATCCTAGTGTATAGTGCAAAATGTTTGTTTCTGTTGAACAAAACCTGGTTTTTTGTACATACTCACTTTGGTAGGTTTTTCTTTTATTTTTATTTAACGATAAATACATTTAGGGAAGGGTATTTTCTTTTTTATATAAATCCTGATAAAGAGAATAAAATTTCTAGAAAGTTAGACTAACAAAAAAGAGTACTTTATTGGCCAACCATATTTTTGACTGCTGCCACAAAAAAGTGCCTTAAACCTTTTGGTTTAGTTGTCTTTTTCTTAACTAGTCTAGTCACGGGACTACCTCCTTTCTCTCTCTCTCTCTGTCTCTCTCTCTCTCTCTCTCTCTCTCTCTCTCTCTCTCTTATATATATATATATATATATATATATATATATATATATATATATATATATATATATATATATATATATATATATATATATATATATATATCCTAGTTCAAAACCATTTTTAATAGATAGATCTGACAAGTGTGATCAAATTAATGTTTATGATTATTTAACGAGTCAGACTATAGCTAAGAACTAATTATTTAAAAACTATTAACTTTATTAATTACTAAGTTTGCTAATTACACATTTCTCGTGTTAATTGAGGAATAAAACTTGCGGAAGGTATAACAGAACAATTTAGGAGTAAAAAGATGGTGACGCTAAATCTAATGCGGAGTTATGATCTTAACTTTGGTATTCATTAACATGACCTAATCTTAAAATTGGTCTAAGTTGAAAATTAAAAAATTGACAACTACAACATTAAGCCCTACCAATTAAAGTAACATTATTTAGGATTACGTCCGTAATTTTTCTACGTAAAAGTTTGTTTGTTGACATATATAGTACAAGTTATAACAGGATTATAAGCAAAATAAAACTGATGAACTTGGAAAATTTTGGGTATATTGTTCTAGAAAATATAAAGGTTGTATATATCTATTCGAAAAATTCGGTACTGTTGTACCTCATTCTTCTCAAGACTCCCATAAAATATTTTAGAATTATAGAGTATTTTCTCTACACTAGGTTTTTTCTTTTCAGTAAATGTGGAAAAAATTTTAATAGATTACTTATGTTAAGATAAAATAAGTTAATTAAAAATTTTATTAAATATTTTATTACAGTAAACGTAAAAGCTGATTAATCCCGCATACAAAAATAATCTTAAATAAACCAATTACAGAAAGAGAGATAAACTAGGGAGTCCCATTTATAGACCACTCAGTTTCCTTTCATGTTTCGCAAAGCCTATTATCCATGCTTTTTGACTTTTTATTGAATTGCAAATTGATTGGTGACTTAAAACATCTCTTTCTAAAAAAGAGGACTAAGTAGATTGCGTTACTTAAATTTAAAGCTGTGAGTGTTAAAAATATTTTTATTGGATTATTGAAGGACCCATTCAAAGCCAGCCATTTATTACACTATAAATTATTATTAAAACTATTTTAAAATAGCTACACTATTTACATAAAGCGTATTATTTACAAGTATGGCTGTAGGTGATTTTTCTAAACATATTCTTATTAATGTTAACGATTATTACGGTAAACTTATATTACATAAATTTAAAACATATATATTTTTAATAGAACAAAAATGTGTTTACAAAATGCGGATATTTTTTGAACCAGAAAACCAGAATTATCGAAAAGATACAGCTCATACAGATCGGAAAGAAGCATGCAAATACTGATCACGGCTTCTTCGACCTCCCGTCGGATGGCGTATATATGTTTATGCGGATTTCACGGATTCCTCCATGTGAGATGCAATAGCAGTGGATATATCCACATTATGCCGTTGTGTCCTTTGCACAGCCAGGTGCATGTCGGTACCCTGATGAGTCTAGTAGAGACGAAACATGTACCTCTACCGTATCACTGTGGCGGGGAGGGTAAGTTTTGAATTTCTCCTCGGTATGGTGGTACAGGTAGGCCATCATCTCGATGGTGGTGGAATAGGATAAATTGCGTTTTATAACAATTTGTTCTAACTGTGCAACCTTTAACACAGAAAGGATATGATGGAGAGAAGTTTGCATTTTCTGTTCGCATTTTACTTCATATATATATATATATATATATATATATATATATATATATATATATATATATATATATATATATATGGGGCCTCATCATATGTGAAAAGTGGGGATGAAAAAATGTTGTTGTGGTTCTTTAACTATACAATTATAAGTCATGGAAAATATTTTGTTTACCAAAATTATTCGGAAAATATGCGTCTTTTAAGACGCTTTGTCTCACCCTGTCAACGGTAGATTTCGAAAATATCGTGAATGCGCCGTCATATAGCTGTGTGTGCGTCTGGTTTGTCTAAACATCTTCTCTTGTAAAATACTAAGTAATTTAATAATTTTTATCAGAAGTTTATATTATTTGTGCATTTTTGCTTCTTTGTAAAGAAGTTTACAAAATAATATATCTGCGGAACGTTATTATGTACGTGTTCTACAGGTTTTTCTTTTAGAGTTTAAGTAAATTTTGTAAAAAAAATAACTTAATGCTGAAACTTTCACTATATGACTTTTTATTTTCATATCTGCGATTCTATATTACTTGCATACAACTTAATATTTTTTAAAGCCATTACAATCCAAAGCCCTATTTAGGGATAAGTATGATATCAGACGTTGTTGATTTTTGATTATTTGTCCCAAAACAAATTTTTTTGAATAGCTTGTTTTTCATATTTCTCCTAGGATTTTTGGACTAGGGCCCCTTAAAATTTTTCTATTGGTTAAATTTGTATTTTTCAAATATTATTGTTTGAGTTAAGAAACTGTAACTTCTCTTAAAGACTTTATATTATAGGTAAGTACACGTGCACGTATCCATAGTGATCTTTGTGAGCTTTCTAGGTTTATTGAAACGAAGTAAGTGAGTGCGACTCACTCCTAAAATCACGGGTAGTGATTGTCGGCATTCACTGAGCTTTGAAAATAGTTAATGAGATTTTACCAAAACGGCAGCTGCATTGCAGTCGTGAGAAAAGCTCAAAACACACGGGAACCCGAAAACCTTCGATTCCTAAAAAAAGCCCTGATCGAGGTTTTCAAAGTAATTATTGGCTGAGTGGTGAATTTTCAAATTCGTGCTGTTCGATATCAGGCGCTCATACATACTATTTTGAAAGTCGAGTAACGAAGCTTTGAATTTCGAATAGTCAATTAAAACACAATTAGTAAGGAAGTTTTCTAGAAACTTTCGGCTCTTCATGTCTAATAGAAAAAAAGTTATGTATTTTTAAATCAATTGCTTTGACTGACCGCGCAATTAGGCGCATACTCACACCGCGGTAGGAGAATAAATTCGTTTGAAAAGTTGTAACTTCTTGTTATGTTTACCTATATACAGCCACGAGTAAAAGTATTAGGCACCTTACAAAATTGCTACTTTTGGAGTAATTTAACATAGGGTTTGTAAATAAAACAGATATTATAACTTATATGATCTACTATATTAAAGTAATTTATACTGTTTCAAAATTAGGATTATTCAGTTCATAGGCATAAAAAAGTTCCTGATTGGTTGATCAATGTAATCAGTTGTTTGGTTTTTTCATACCACGTGTTAATCTATATATTTATTAGATCTTTTTTCAGCTCGTGAACAAACAAATTACCATCATACCACGTGGTGACCATCAACTTTACTATTAAGATTGGAGAACTTAGTAGTAATTAATATTTGGTCAGTCCACCTATTGATTTAATGACAGCAGCTACTCTTTTCGGAATTGATTATACCAGCTTAAAACATTCATCTGCGGATAACTGTTTTCAATCATGCCTTAAAGCGGCCAGTAGTGATTGTTTTTTAGTTACAGAGTGTCTTCGGATCTTTTTGTTCAATATAGATCAAATGTGCTCAACTGGATTGAGGTCTGGCGATTGTGGTGGCTAGTCTAAAAGATCAATACCATTTTGAGCCATCCACGCCATAGTGTGAGACGATTTGTAGCAAGTGACGTTGTTTTGCTGGAATTTTATTCCATCATTGTTGAATCGAGAAAAATTTGCGTTACCCACGGCGCTAGAGCTGCTTCTAGAACTTGAGGGTATTTCTCACTGTTAATTCGCCCGTCACACGACATCAATTCGCCCACTCCATAAGCAGCCATGCAACCCCAAATCATAATTGAGCCTCCACCGTGTTTAACAGTAGGCATTATACATTCTGGGTTGTATTCTTCGCCCACTCAGCGCCTGACATGAGGCACACCGGGAGTTCCAAACACCTATATACAGAGAAAAAAACTGGTTTAATTTAAGATTTCATTATTTTTCTTGCAGAATTTGTTTTCAAAGGTATTGAATTATTTTAATGCAAAACATGAAGTAAATAATAATACCTCGAAGTTAGATTCGTCTGACCATAATATGTTGGATCAATCTTCCACTGTCCAATCTCTATATTTGAGCACCCACACCAACGGATTTTTCTTATTGCGCTCCGACAGCCATGCTTCTTCCTTGCCTTGCAACTTTTTAATTTAGCTTTAGGAAGACTTCTTCTCACCGAATTCACACAGATTTGCCTATTACTTTAGATGAAGTTGCAGCGAGATCGAAAGCTGTTTTTTTGCGGTCTTGTAGACACTACCTAATTAACAGTCGGTCATCACAATCTGTAGTAACTTTCTTTCTGTCTGTTCTAGGCTTGTTTTCAGGAGATCCGATCTCTTTTAAACGATTTAAAACATATTGTACTACAGAACGCGAGTACTTCACTTCTCGTACTCTCTTCACTTGAAACATGCCTTGTTCATTTCAAATCTTATTTTTTAGACGCTGTTCTGCACTAATTTAAATTTTTTTAGTTATGGCTCTCGCTATAAATGTTAGTTTTTAAAAATATGGTAGAAATAATGACTTACAACACGAGTGTTTACTTACTTTAAACACTAACAACAACCTAAAATCCCAAAATTCGTGAAATAGCTACTTCTAAGAAATAATGCGTTAATGCACACCTGCGTGTCATAAATATTTGTTTTTCTCTTATTGCTATGAAAACATATCCCCACTGCAGTACTAAAACCAAAAAGCTTACTTTTGGTAGTGGCTGTTTATATATATATATATATATATATATATATATATATATATATATATATATATATATGTTCCTTTGATTTGAATAAATTGCTACACGACATAATTTATCCTTTTCCACCACCATATCGAGAAGAAAGTCAAAACTTACCCTCTCCGCCACAGTGATACGGCAGAGGTACATGTTTCGTCTCTATTAGACTCATTAAGGTACCGACATGCACCTGTATGTACAAAGGACAGATCGGAAGGAAGTTTGCCACTCTGAACGCGGCTTCGCCGACCTCCCTATATGTTTATGCGGCTTTCACGGATTCCTCCGTGTGAGATGCAATAGCAGTGGATATATCCACATTATGCCATCATAGTGCTGAAATCACATTCAGCAAATGTACAACTATATGCAACTCCATACATAAATGAAGTATTTTCATTTATGTACGGATTTTTACTTATTTTTTATAAGGGCATACCATCTTTTCACGGATGTAATTTCATTTTAAAAATTAAGAAATTTAACATAATTGGTTGAAAATAATTTTTTTACGAATACCATAAGTAATTTAAGTTGACGGGTTTCGGGATTTCTAAAAATAACTAGTAAAAGAGGGTGAGCTATCCCCAAAAGGTAAATTATTTGTTATTTGAAATCATGTTGAACTGAGGTATTTTCATCCCCAAGAATATCGTCCCTTATTTTTTATAAAGGTAACCCAGATGCTCACGCAGGTAATTTAATTCTAAAATTTACGAAATTTAATAACATTGTTTGAAAATATTTTTTTCACCAATACCGTAAATAGGATTGAACTTTGCGAACTAAGGTGGTTTAGGAGGATCAATTTTTTGGCCTGAACCCTAGATTTCCAAACAGCTGCTAATCTCTAGGTAAATATCTTTTTTTTCTGTGTCAGAGATTTTGATAGTTGTGTAAACTTTTTTATATAAAAATTAAAATATGATTAGGCAACTGCGTTTTCTTTGTGCAGTAAAAATCTCTTTCATACAACCCAATTTTATGATAATATAGGAATACATAGTTAAATTAATTTTCCGGATTTCCATATTAAATTTAATTTAAACTTATTGGTAAAATAGAAATCAGTTGTTTTAGAAACTTGTTTAATTTTAGGCTAGGGTAATTTTCTATCTCTTATGGTTGTGGAAATACTGGATAATTTATTACATTAAAATATTATTTTAAATTAATTAATTTATATCGAGAGCAAATATAAAAAAAAAATGATTAAATTGTGTTGCGATTATATGTAATTTTAAAATATGAATATCACAGTCAAATAAATCCGAGTTTCAAAATAAAATAGGTACAAACCAGCCGTTCCTTATATATATATATATATATATATATATATATATATATATATATATATATATATATGTATAATAAACTAGGAAATTCTCGGCAATGCAGATAAAGACCGTTGATGTATATTACTCTCGAGTTAAAAAGTGCGGGGAACTTCAAGATCATGGAAAACTCTGGGTTCAAAAAATGACGACAGCGCTGTTTTGTCCTAGTATAAGACTCATCAGGCCATTGCATTTGGTATAAACCATCATCTCGCATCTGGGTCCTATAAACAGATTTCACGGTTGAAAAATAGTAAACAAGACATATATATATATATATATATATATATATATATATATATATATATATATATATATATATATATATATATTTGGGTTTGAATTTCTGAATAACCAGAAGTGCAGATTTAATTTCTAGATAAAAAATCAACGGAAATCAATAATAAAACCTAGGAAATGATCTGGACATATAACCCAAATATATAGTCATAGAATGTGAGCACTCGAAAAAATATAATTTTAAACCTTTTGTGACTGGAACCTGCATCGCAGGAATAATTGAATGGGTCCTCGAAAAAAACAATTTGTGCTTGGATGTCTCATTTTAACTGTTAATCAGCCGATGAAAATAAACTGGGTGCTTTAGTTACACTTGATTTTAGTAAAGCCTTTGATATGCTGAGTTATTAGATTTTCAGTTCTGTTCTCCATTGTGTAAGCTGTAGCGAGGATGCTTGTAAGATTATGACTTTTTTTGGCTAATCGAACGCAACAAGTTATTTATAATAAGCAATGCTGGGAAACTTTGCTCGTGAATAATGAAGTACCCCAGGGCAGTATTATATGATATAATGTGTGTAATTCTAAGATTGATAAATCTTTTCATAACTATAACTTTCACTTCTACGAAGATGATACCTAACTATGTAAATTATTCATTTAGAAGGCAGCGGAAGCATAGATATTCATAAATTCTAACGTAGATCTATTTCATAGAGTTGTTTTCGATCACTTACTTTAATTTAAAGTGTTTTGCCGCGAGGCACCGTTAACTCAAGAGTACACAATTTTTGGTAACCGCTGCGTTGTCGCGACTTAACCGGAATAAAATTTTTTTAGTGAATGTAGTGCAACGGTAGGTGAAATCGACAACCGTATTGAGTAGGACATTCAAGTTGACCGGTATGCATATTAACCTCAAAAATTGTTTTAAAATTCGTGCGTACAATAAAAGTACAGAATGATTTCGGAAATGGAAAATAGAGATTTCTTAGAAATCACCATCAATCACAAAGTATAGACATCACAGCTGTGGTGAAGGTAGAGGAAGCTAACATTCTAATGAATAGCAAGTTTCTTTACAAAAATCAGCCTAAACACCAAAGAATCGGAACTGTATTTTATGTGTAGGTATGGTCTTTTTTTATAGATGAAACAGCAGCTACACAATATGCAGAAGCTCTGTTAGCACAGCAAGAACAAGGACGTGAACTTCAGACTGGTAGTGATCAAGAAGTTACTTGCTATTCTAAAAAAAGACTAGCTTTATAACAAAAGAGGCAACTTTTATGTTTTTACGATTGAGAACACAGTACAATTGTAAATTTAATGATGAAGAAACATTGAAAAACTCCCTTTGGCAAAAATAGTTGAAGAAATGAAGGAAAAAATTTTAATTTACCGAAAGGACGAGAAGGTGTTAAAAGGAGTCGTCAAAAACCTACCACGGGGTTATCTAAATTACATGAAACATATGAAAATAACTTGTATGGAACAGAGAGATCCTCCGCCATATATCGACGAAATGAATGTTATTTTAGGTGATAAAGACAAAATTAATCCTCCAAATATGAAGGATTCCTTAGACACAAGCAGTCCTAGTGCAGATTTAGAGGATGAAATATGAAGGTGCTCAAGTTCTGCGTCTACCAAAACATATCTATTGAAGCATCAACAATTATTAATAAACAGGAGAAAGTAAAAAATAGGTTTGTGTTACATTATCAAACTTATATAAGTTATATAATGTATGACATATTTTAGATTCAGTTCTTCTCATGATTTTGTTTGTCCAACAACAAATTTTAATAAAGTAATAAACTTATTCAAAGAGCAACATGAGCAGCTCCGAAGAGTACAAAATGATCAGAGGGAAAGAGTTCTACAATTTCTGTTGGGGATTGAAAAGCGCAAGAGACGTCATAGCAGCAGCTCTTCTAATGAATCAGATAAGTAACTGAACAAGCAAAATTAAGCGACTTATTTTACCAGAAGTTCCTTTATTTTTGTATTAGGTGTAATGTTTATAGATTGTGTTGTACAAGAATTGTTGCAATTAGTTTTATAATAAAAGCCATTTATTACTGAAAACTTTATTTTCACATTAAACTCTCAGCAATACGATCCTTTTTAATTGCTGCAAAATTCGGTCCCGTCTATGGTTATATTCTTCCTCATGTTCTTCATCTTCATAAAAAAATTTACCATCCCATATATCATGCTTCAAATAACAAAAATTGTATATAATGCATGCAGCGGTGACAATTTCAATAGCTTTGGATATGGAGTATGTGTTTATGAAGTGAAGTCGTCCCCATCTCCCTTTTAGTATACCTAACATGTGTTTCCTCAAATTCTTCGACTGTTCTTGGCCACAATATGTATTCAGCTGTATTTCATTTCACTACTTATAAAAATGCATTAGTTAATCTCATTGCTGTTGATGGGAGTACACGAAATACCTCAGCATTATAATTTAAAGCATCAGGTTTTGATAAAAACCTAAAAAATATTAATCATCCTTTGTCTGGATATATAGGGAAATTGCCACCCCCATATTTTTTCCTAATGAGATTGTTACAACCATTTTCCATTACAACTTCTAATAGTTTTTCAAAGGTTTCTCTTTTCATTCGGAATATTTAGATAAACACTGTTTAGCCAAACATTATCAAAGATTGTTATAATATATTGATGCTATAATTTTAAAAATTAGTAATAAATGCTGAACACTCGTACCTTCATCGTTGCAATAACATGTAAATTCGTTCAACAATCAAAATTATCAAAAAACATTAAATCTATAGAAGATATAGATCGAAAACTCAATAAATTATGCATTTTAAATAAATAATGTCTGTTATCAGCTATCTTGAAAACACCGGAGACTACAGACCGAACTCATGTTGCAAAGTGCAAACAACAGTAAAAAAAATTCTGTTGATTTAGCTTAACCGTTACATTTTCGTGGATGAGTGGTACAAAAGAAGAAAGATATACTGTAGAAAAGATGATGAAAATGACGAGGTAATACGCCTTTAATTCTGCTAAATCATCCGTCATCATTTTTGGAAACCGTACTCAACTTAAATGTATTAAAATAAAATTGAAATTAAAATTAACAATATGATCTTTTTTTGACTCCTTTAAATGTAATATTAATAAAACGGATTTTTGTTGAGTTTTTAGGTAAAATTCACTGGTGTACTTATTTTTTTTCTAAATGCATAAAATTTTGAGTTATAGATCAAATTTATGGCTTTTTTTGAATATAACACTCTGTGTGTTATTTAAGAGCTCGAATTTA
This sequence comes from Diaprepes abbreviatus, assembly GCA_034092305.1. Classification (NCBI taxonomy): domain Eukaryota; kingdom Metazoa; phylum Arthropoda; class Insecta; order Coleoptera; family Curculionidae; genus Diaprepes; species Diaprepes abbreviatus. The sequence continues at coordinate 2,818,997 of JASJET010000107.1, forward strand.
ATTTTTTCAAGCTATTCAAAAATGTACAAGAGTTGATACTTGATTTCACTAATGAAGCTAAAATGTTCATTCTTTTGAAAATTCGCAGTAGGTTATAAATATTGAAAACCTATCAGTCTCGTCAATATGATTTAGAATAAGTTTTCAAGGCCTTAGTGATATAATATAGTTTAACAGTCGAAGGCAATTTTTATTATATACTACACTTCATACATTCCCAAAATGTGTCTAACCTTATTATTAAAAAAAAAGACAGATAAATTAGACAAACGGAACACTAAACCTTTTATTATAAGTACTGTTGAAAATAGTTGCCAATTTCCCTGATACCGTTTCTGGTTGAATCCAAATGGCTTAATATGTTTCATAGATTAAGATTACATCTTTGTCGTCTTGGTTTTAAAATTATTAAACATATAACACCATTTTAACCATATTTCAGAATTGCTTTTACGGCTGACATTTATAGTACTAATTTACGTAGGAAACATCTACTTACAAAACCACAATACAGAAAGAAATTATTTAAAAGAACATCATCATATAATTTAACAACTTTTATTAATTTTTTTGACAATATTGATTTTTGTCTTTCTAACATAAGTTTCAAATAAAATTTTTATTAAAAAAATTGAATCGACTTCTAAAAGTGCGCTAAAAAGTGAAAAATAACTATAAATTTTATAGGAAAGTGAAATTTTTGAAGTCGGCGCCAAACTAATACCTGACAAAATGTGATTCGCATAAACAGATTAAAACACTTTATTTGTAAATGCTTCCTTACCATTATTTATATATTAGTAGTTATTTATTGTTATTTTTCACTTTTTAGTGCACTTCTAGAAGTCTGTTTAATTTTTTTTATAATAATTAAATTTTTCGATTTTTAGTTTTGAATTCATTATGATATCCATAAATTATTTAAACTAAGTACTAATCAAGATTAGTATACCTCGCAATGACTCCAAGGTGGCAAAAAAGTACTCATTTTATCTAAAGTTGTAAATCACCCCAAAATGAACCACTAAAAATTCTTTGACTCTTAGAAATCTCCAACTACCAGTGAAATTGTATCAAGCAAATATTTAATCTGTCATAGTAAATCCACTATCTTAAATTTCAAATTAATTTTAGATTGGTAACCTTCCAATATTGATGTTTAAAGAACTTGAGATGTACATTTCTTAGCCCGATATATTTTATACTATATATTGAGTTTGTATACGCCCCAAAAATCTGGCAATTTCAATTTTAGACAAAATCGAAAAATGTAAAATTTTCAGTCCCTCATATTGTACCTTATAAACCTAATAGTTGGAAAAAACTAACTTCATAATCGTAATACATGATCCCGAAAGCACCTTAATACTAAATCTGAAAAAATACGAATAAGGTAAAATTTTCAACATTGGATCCGCCATATTGAATTTTAAAAAAATAATTTTAACGTCTTAATCTAATTTAAATCTAAGCCCCCTAGTACCAATTTTAGATAAAATCCGGAAATTTAAAATTTCTAGACTGTCATATTGCATCTGATATATTAGATTTTCTAAAAAAATAATTTTATATTCGCCATTTACATCCTTAAAAACGATTCCGTCCCACATTTGAACAAAATCAAAAAATGTAAAATTTTTAGTCCGCCAGCTTGAATCCTGAAAAAATACTATTAAATTTTGTACCCTCAAGAATCCCTTATATTATTTTTGGAGAAAATCGAAAAATATAAAATTTTTAGGACGCCATATCAAATCCGCTAGAGTGAGTTTTTCAAAAAATATTTTAAATTCGTAATAAACACTAACAAAAATTCCCCAATAATGATTTTAAACAAAATTGAGAGATGTAGAATTTTAATCCGCCATCTTGAATCTGCAATATTTAATTTTTTTTATTATGTCAGATTCGTAATGTGCGATCCCAAAAATTAATTTTTTATCCGCCATATTGGATACGCCATATTGATTTTTTTTAAAGTTATTTTAGATTTGTTTTGTGCGACCCCGGAAACTCTTCCATACCAATTTTGGAAAAAATTGATTTTTTCATCCGCCATATTGGATCTGCAATATTGAATTTTTAAAAAATAATCTTAGATTCGTCATGTGCGACCTTGAAAACTTCCCTGTACCAATTTTCGAGAAAAACGGACAAAATAATTTTTTTGGCCGCCATATTGGATTCGCCATATCGAATTTTTTAAAAATATTTTGGATTCGTTATATACGACCCCAAAAACTCCCATACACCAATTTTGGGGAAAATTCGACAAAATTAAATTTTCTTGTCCGTCATATTGAATTCCCCCATACCAATTTTGAAAGAAATTGGATAAAATTAATTTTTTTGACTTGGAAGATTATTCGGTACTAAGCTGGTGGCTGAGAATTACGGGGATCGTCCGAACGCTATTCATTCCCCACTGTCTGCGTATTAATACCTCCAGGTCTTCCAGGTAATCTTCTCATTATCCCATAGATTGTTGTTGTTAAGTATAGCTACTTCTTTAGTGTTGGGGCGTTATCATCGTATTTATACCTCCAGGTCTTCCAGGTAATCTTCTCATTATCCCATAGATTGTTGTTGTTAAGTATAGCTACTTCTTTTAGTGTTGGGGCGTTATCATGATAGTGAAAAAAATATGACGCCCATAAGATAAACAAACGTTGTATAAGTGTACCTCCATAACTATAAAATACAGAACGTTGTACGGAACTTTATAGCGTTATACATTTCATAGTATTAGGTTATGTTTGTAGTTTGTAGGGTTTTAGGTTTCTTTTTGACGAGTTCATTTCAGTTTATTCAATTAATTTTACCTTTGTTAATTTCCTCTGGAGACTTCTATGAAAGAAGGTCTGGAACATTTTAGAAAATTCTATTTCATTATTTTTAACATGGAACGCCTATGACAAAAGGTCTAGAAATCGCCAGATTACTCCTTTTTCTTATTTTTATTATACCATGTAGTACGGAAATCCTTCTAGAAAATTAGGGAACCTTCTGTAATCGGCCAAAAGGGTACATAAAGGGTCCAGATCGGCATTCGTGGAGAGTTTAGTTAGTAACGTCGTCGAAGTAAGTTGAAGTTGACAATAAAGAATTTTGAAAAAAGAAAGTTTGTTCAAAATCGGCGGTCCGGAACAATATTTCTTACAATATCAATTCTCTATACTGGTTAATCACACGAATAAAGACATATTAAGTAGGTCTAAATAACGATACTTCTTTCTAATTTAACCAATTTTCAATATCTTCAATTCAATAGGAATCCTGTTCTTAAGAAATAGTTGAGACCTATATATGGATAGATTTCTTTTTATCCACAGCAATTGCATACCAAGTATCTTAACTGAATTTTATTTTTAACATACACACAAAACTACTTTCAAGGTATGTACTATTTTATAATTTGCACTATTTTAACCTATTTTAACCTGTTGTATTGTTTTAAAATTTTAAACTTTAAGACTATAAAAAAAGGCTTTGTAATTTTGTAGATGTAAAATAAATATACCAGCTCTTTTGAAGAAGCTCACTATGTAGAGCGAAACGTCAAGAAAAATTGTTGTCCTTTGTTTCTCTAATGGAAAAACCTATACCCAGGAAAATATTAGAAAAAAATATTGAACAAAAGGTTTAAGATACAAAAATAAATTATATATATATATATATATATATATATATATATATATATATATATATATACATAACCTCTAAAAAATAAGTTATTTTTTTTAAATTTCATTACTCATTGAATTTTCTTTAATATGCGAAAAAAAGAATGAGCAATTTTCTTCATTCAACATTTTAAGTTGTTAGCGTCGCCATATTTTTATTTCAAATAAGTATTTAATCTAAAAAGCTAATAAAAACTCATCATAGATAAAATACGAGTAATATTTAAAAAAAAAATAAATTAAGGTTGCATCATCCCAGGGTGGGGAAAAAATATAAAAATACCTTTTGGTGAACTATGCAACTTTCTTATTAAGGCTTAAGATGGGTAGTTAGGAGATAATCACAAAGAATTAAAATTTAAATTGCTAGTTTACTAGGCTATTTTAGAAATTAATCCTTATAGTGTTCGATACAGATAAACTACACAAACCATTTGAACATTTACGCTTGTTTTTTGTAGTATTATTATAAAATAAATACTTTAATAACTAATTATTTTTTCTTAAATAAATTACTATCGCGTATTCGCATATACTTTAACTACATATATACAGAAACTTACCTTTAAAATACGTTTGGGTAAATTTACATCATCTTCTTCATTAATTTGAGTTTTGTAAGTTTGCCGTTCAAATACAGGTGGATTATCATTTGTGTCTCTTACATGAATAATCACGGTAGTGTAATTTTTCCGTATATTACTTGATGCTTCCAGTTTTAGTTCATACTGCAACAGAAAAAAAGAAACTTGGTTACAAACTCTAGTCTATGTATGCTATTAAACTAAATTTCGGTAAGAAATTTAGAAAATTACAATTAATTCCAAACGAAAAACTTTTAATTCTTCCTGGATTTTCTTCCTAAATCATATGATTCTTACTAAAAGGCAGAAAATATTGAATTTAGAGGCTAGTTTAGTACATCATGAACTAATAATTTCCGATATATAAGGCAAGGATACGTAATTTTCAGACGATGAAATATTACTTTTTTTTGGTTTATTATCGTTATAAAATTTTTCTATTCGACTTTTTATTACGGGTTCAATAATTTTTTTTTGAGTAATTGTCTTTTGATAAAGCGTCTTTAACTTTTTTTATATTTTAGGGTCTAAATTGCGAATGGGAAAACCTGATAGCGTTATCGATTAGCGCTGTGAAAACATTTTTCTGTATTTTTTAGGTGCTACAGAATTGTGATTGAGGTGTTATTTGTTTTAATTTTATCATTTTAATCATCATGAACAGTGAAGTCTAGGAAATTAATGACTTTATTATTTTCTTTTTCTACAGTACATTGTATTTTGTTATGATTACTATTATATTTTTTGAGGGTGTACTGAATTTTGATCTCAAATGTGCATCATATAGAGTCATCGGTGAGAGAAAATCAAGGAATAATTTTTAATAAAATTTGTAATATTTCACCAAACTATAAAAATTCTCTATTCAAGTGAAAAAAATAAAGAACCAAATTAAATTATATATCAAAGAAACCAAACAATTTTTTAAGAATAATTTAGATTTGTATACCGTGACTAACGCCAAATGTAATAAAATTGTAATCATTTATAAAAATAACTATGACTCAAAAATTCGTAACTTGTTAAAAGTCACTTTCACTCACAGTGTAAATAATAAAATGAACCGAAAAGTAAGAACAAAAACATCTATTTATTCCACATGAAGTAATAATAAGTAATAAAAAGAAAAATCTAATTACATTTAATAAAAATTGTTATTTTTAACTTAGTGTAGCTGAGATTTTTGTTTTTTGCAGCATCCTGTAGGTTTTACATCAGTTTTACCAAAATTATTTTTACATTAATCAAAAGTTTTTAAGAAGAATACTTTTTATCGAATAATTAAGAATAAAAGTTTTTCCTTTTGTTAATTCAATCCGTTAACCTAATGTAAAGACCGTCGGCGTTGGGATCATTAATTACTATTACTTATTTTTTACACGTCGAAAAGGAAATTTCGAAATTCTAAAAGATTCTTATCATCTACTAGTAATTTTAAAGCAAATAACTTTTTATTGTTTGAGGTTATAAAACAAATAATTTACAATATAATACAGGGTATCCGGTAAGTACGACCCAATTTCTCGGAAGCGTACAGGGGAGTTCAAATAACCTTACTTTGGCACAGAAAAAAAAATCTTAAAGTGCCCTTAACGGAGATACAGAGCCCTAAAGGGACTCATTAAATCTTACTACAGTAGATGTTTTAGATCATCATAGAAGTCAGGAACGGACTTGCAGCCACACTCGTTGGACCTAATTTTGAGAGGTGTTATTTTACAGAACAGAAAACTGATTTTTTAAAATACTTTTGTCATTTCTCTTCTAAAAAGGAACTGGCGTTTTTCGAGATAAATCGGTTTTTATACGAAACACTCAAAAGTTACTAATGCTAAACACAGACAGGTAAAAATCAGAAACGTAGAATGTGCTGATGTGCCTTAATTTATAGGGAAGTGCTGTCTCACTCTTCGAAGGCAAGATGTTGTGCTGAAAGATTTTCAGCTCAGACATTGTTAAGTCCAGAAACCTTTTAAAGGGTTGATCGGAGCTTAATTAATTTACAATGTTATTAAAATGAAAAAATAATGAAAACGTTTAAATGTTATTTTGGCAAATGTTCAGTATGGGCTCCATGTACTTCAATACATTTTCTTTTTCTTCGAATATATTCCCACTGCACTGTAAATAATATTCTGGCATTATTACAGACTTTGTTCGAACGCTGTGATATTCCAGGGATGGATCCAACCTCTCTCTTTGGGGGGAGGAGGCGGTGATATCACAAAAGTACAGTATGGCAAGTGAAAGTAAGTTGTCGACGGGGCGAGACCACAAACATTCCCATTTCTAGTGTAAAAGGCAGAGACGGTTCTATTTTTCTGAATTTGAAGTTCTTGGAGAGGTGGGGGCGATCACAAGAAAAAAACAAATTACCGATAGGGGGGGGAGGATGCCAGCAACATACACATTCCTAGTATAAGAGGCAGAATCGGGTCTATTTTCCTGAACTCAAAATTCTTTGGGGGGGGGGGCTATTTTAAGAAAAATAAATTGGTAACGGGGGGGAGTGCTAGCAGCATGCACATTCCTAATATAAAAGGTAGAATCGGCTCTATTTTCCTGTACTCAAACCTCTTGGGAAGGGAAGTTGCGATCGCAAGCATACACATTCCTATATCCTTTTCAAGAACTAGAAAGAGTAATAAAACTGTTACCAAAACTTGCAACGTACCTGCTACAGTGCCGCAGGTAACTGAGGACTGCCGTAAATCTAATTATATTTAAATATTATAAGGTTTTATAAATTTACCAATACCACATTTATATTTATTCCAAAATTGTTAAACTAGGACATTTTTTCCTCAAAGAGAAACTTACTACGATGAATGTTTATGATGCCTTAAGATATCAATATTTAGATAATAATGTTAAAAGCTCTGTTGAGATGTGTTTCAACATGACAGGAGTTGGAAAATCTACTACGTACCGAATACTGAAGGAGAAGATAATGACTGGAGTTGTTAGTACTCTCAAGCCACATTCGATCACAGGCAGACGAAAAACCTCGTTGGAAGAAGAGATATAAACTGCAATAAAAGGAGTTGTATATACATTTTATTATGAGAAGCAGATCCCACCCTTCGACAAAATTCTAATTAAAGTCAATGAAGATCCGGTTTTACCTGAAATTAAAAGAACTGAGCTCTGGAAATTACTCAGAAAACGTAATTTGTGCTAAGAAAAACCAGATAGGAAATCTGTTCTTATAGATCGTCCGGAAAATGTCTGTTGGTGAAGGAAATATCTCTCTCAAGTAAAAGGTAGAGTTGCTGGAAATAACACAACTTACAAAATTAGTAATTTATCTGAACTTTTGAACGATTTTTTTGAATAAAGTTACTGCAGAAAATTGGAAAAAATCCATATAATAAAAGAATAAAAGAAAATGTGGAAACTCGATCTCATGATCGGTGAGATAGAGGAACTAATTATAATTAATTTGAGCGTCACTAACTTTGATTACGAATTAGATATGTAATGTTTACCAGAGTAAGCACAATTTATTATTTAAATTTTCTATAACATATAAAAATGAATTACACTTGAAGCCCTTTTTAGTGTTTAATTGTAATTCTGCAGATGGTTTAAGAAATAAATAAACTGAAACGTCAAATGCCCTAAAAATGTTTTTAATTAATAATAAAATGACCGATAACTCCAAAAAAAAAATTAATATTATATGGACGAATTTATTTTTTTATATATATTTAACTTCTGGTACTTTTGACAATGGGTATTTTGTAAGTATTTAAATTATAATTTTTAATTTTTTGAAAGAATGTGCCTAAAACGGTTCCTATGCCAAAATTAAAAATAATAAAAATACAGTTGTGATTTGTGTTAAATATCTCAAAATTATCTATATTTTGTAATGTATGTGAATTATTAAGAAATCATAAGAAATAAAATAATATGATAAAAACTTTTTTTTTTTAAGTTTATTATCGAAATAATATTCTATGCCATAAATATTTAGTGATAATAAACCTCTTTCCGAGGCCTATGACAAGAATTAAAATCCTTTTTAACAGTTCACACATCCAAATATCTATTGTTATCCAACCCAAATAGTCCATTATTATAGACCGGTATTTTTGATTAAAAAATTTCTAACCCATTCCTATGAAAAATATAATGTGGCTAACAGATTTTGCCAAAGACACCGGACTAAAGAACACAGGTAATTTGTGAAGACAAAAAGGGTAAAAAATGATTTATTACTCTCTCTAGTACTTGAATAAACTATAGTAAAATCGGGTTTACTATCATGAAGTCAAAGATCTGTGGGGGGGGGGGGCGATCGCCAACACCGCCCCCCCTTGGATCCGAGCCTGTGCTATTCTCGCTAGAAGTTCTTGTCTAATTTTTTCTGGTGTTGAATAAACTAGTTCTTTTAGATGTCTTCAGAAGTGAAAGTCTAAGGGATTTAGGTCTGGAGACCTTGGTGGCTATAAAACAGGCTCACCTCAACCTATCCATTGAGAGTTAAAAACATTAGTTAAGTGTTGACGTACTATATAGTTAAAATGAGGTGGAGCAAATATCTTGCAAAATTTGTTCCTCTATGTAGAGGCTCGTACTCTCCTGGGAGGCCCTCACCGCCACGTCGCTGCATAAATGACCCTGAATAAAACATGTAAAAAATTATTTTCTAATTATTTTTTACCTGTTTCTCTTAGGCTTTGATCAACCCCTTGAAAGATTTTTGGACTTGGCAATATTCCAGCTGAAATCTTGCACCATAAACTCTTGTCGCCTTCGAAGAATGTGGCAGCGCTTTACCAAATTAAATGCATATGAGCATAAGAATATTCCTCAATTTTTTAAAATTATTTTTACTTGAAGGAGGTTTTGACAAGGTTCATCAATAGTAATTCATTATGTAGGCTTTAACAATAACAACCTGATTTTTACCTGTTTGTGTTAGTATTAGTAACTTTTGAGTGTTTCGCGTAAAAACCGATTTATCTCGAAAATTGCCAGGGCCAAAATATTTAAAAAATCAGTTTTCCGCTTTGTAAAATGACACCTGTCAAAAATTAGGCCCAACGAGTGTGGCTGCAAGTCAACATCTACTGTAGTATGGTTTAATGAGTCTTTCTGGTCTCTATAATTATTATATATTAAAATTTCGTTAAATTATACAAGTCGGTTTAAAATTTGGAGCTGATACGGGTACCCCTTTAGGACTCTGTATATCCGTTAAGGGGCACTTTAGGATTATTTTTTCTATGACAAAGTAGGATTATTTTGACCTCCTCTGTATGCTTCCTAGCAATTAGGAGATATTTAACGGACACCGTGTCTAGTTTTAATTTTGCATATACAGAAGGTGGATACATTCATTGATTAATTAGGCATGTATTTATAAATATTCATTATTATTATCATAAGCCGTTTATCCGTCTTCAGATGTAGGCCTCTGCCAGTCTCCTTCATTGCTGACTGTCTTGACTCCGTCTCATAGATGATATTCAACCAGATATTTAATATCATCTGTACAGCGAGTTTCTAATCTTTCAACAGGTCGTATGTGTCTTCGTAACCTCTATTCTACAAGTCTCCTTGTACACCGACCATTCACCGTCATAGTCATATGGGCGACATATTCTGTCCAGTTCCATATTAGCTTACTTATCCGTTCGATTACGTCTGTCACTTTCAATATTCATCTCATGTATTAATTTTTATGCGGTCTCTCAGCTTTAGTCCCAACATTCACCGTTCCATCATTTTTTAAGTAATCTGCAATTTTTCTTTTAAGCAGTTATTAATTGCCTACGTGTGTATTCCATTGGCCAAAACTGTCATTATTTTATAATCGAACATTTTCTTTTCTTTCAAATTATTTTTGTTGTTAAATTCAAATAGATTTAAAAAGAACGATTTCTCTAACTTAATCCAATTTCGGAAAATTACTAATAATATTCAGCTCGAATGTATCTAACACCATCAAGGCTAAAATGTTCGATCAAAAAATACAGTTTTAATATATGGTGTACAATACTAGACCATCAATAACAGCTTAAAAGAAAAAAACTATGGAACGACTTTTGTTGTTCTCAAGTTCAGGTTTATATAATATAATATAGTTTACAAAACGCATGTGGATTTGCTCCTATTGTTCTAATTCAGTTGTTTAAACAATTTTCTTAAGGTAAACATAATAAATAGTAAATATTTTCAGTAGGGCCAAAAGCAAACTAATATGCCTTTAGTGATCTAAATTTTATTGGTTTCCTTTTTTGCAGAGCAATATTATTAGAACGTTGTACCATTCCTCGAAGACTTATCTTTTAGTGAACTATTTGTTGTATCTTACTTCAAATATATATATATATATATATATATATATATATATATATATATATATATATATATATATATATATATATATACTGCTACTGAGCTACAGTATTTTATCATCTTGATAATTACACCATCTTCTTTTGGAAGAAGCTTATAAATTATTTTAATGGCTGCCTAAATAATTTTATCTGCTGTTCATAATTTTAATTCTGTTCACGATTCTTTTACCTGTTGTGGGACGTATCTTTCTTTCATATACTTTTCCGTAATATTTGTGTACTCTTTCTTTAAATACTTCCTGGTTTGTTGTTATTATGTCTAATTTTTTTATATGACGCTTACCTTCTGGCATTGTCCTTAGTACATTTTTAATGCTTCTTCCAACTTCTAAAAATTGTTGAATTTTGTGAATTTCATATATCCTCTTATTTCTTCTAAATTCTTGGTTTATTTGCATTTTATTCCTTTCAACTATTAGATTTATAGTTTTTTTATTTATGTTTTGTCGTGTTCTTAGTAAATCTCTCCGCATTTCTTCTAATGTTCCAAACTCACTTAGATTTTCGCCGTTTCTTTTTTGTATCAATTGATCTTTGTAGTCATGTTGTTTAGTTTTGATTTGTTCTGTATTAATTTTGGTGTTTTATAATTTTACGTGTTGTCGTCGTTCTTGTTTTGGGTTTATATGGACTTAGCTCTAAGCATCCTGTGATATTTATTTGTTTTAATACGTTTGTATCGAGTATGACATTTTTGTTGCTAGTAATTACATAATCGATATCATTCTTCGTTCTCTTATCAGCGCTTTCCCATGTCCACTATCTATTTTCTGGTACCTTGAAGAATAAATTCATAATAAACAATCTGTTTAGATAAGCAATATTAACTAATGTCTCTTCCTTGTTGTTCCTATTTCCTAGTCAAAAGGCTCCATCGCCTACTTTTTTACCTCAATTTACAATTTTGGCGTTAAAATGTCTTAGTTTTATTATGCACCTTGTTAGATTATTGTATAGGGTTAAATTTAGATCCTTGTGAAACTTTTCAATATTTTCATTTCCATAATCTATAGATTACATGGAAAAACTAAGTTCATCATAATTTATGCTAAAGTTGTCGATTAGCATTTTATTTCCGGCTACAAAATAATGTTGCTTATCCCAGTTACACAGCAGAAAAGAACACTATATTCTAGTATTATTTAGACAATGTATAAAATGGAAAAAGTTTAGGTGCTAATGGACAATTCACAATACAATATATTATAAATACAATTTGCAACAATTCAAATATTAAGAAAAACTACTAAAGCCCTATGCCAATAAATCAAAATCCTTATGCTAACGAAATGTCGACTGGTGGATGAGGTTTTCATGAAAACACTTAACGAAGCGTTAAAAATAATAAAAATATATGAAAATAACTGATGTTTTTGTGGAAAAAATTGCAGAATTTAAATTTATTTATTCCAGTATGCAACAAGTAAAAATGAATTCTTTTTTTTTTTAATGCTTTGGAGGTATTCTAAAATTTAGTTTGTATAACTAGTAGTACCAACCCTATTACCTGTAACAGAATATAAAAATTATTTGATCATATTATTCTATAAACAACGGAAACTAAAATAAATATGTTTGGTGTTCAAACAACTTTACAAATATCTTTTAGCCCAATAAAATATATAGAAAAAATAAAAATTACGGTAAATAACACAGAACTTTTCTTTTACTATAGGTACTAATACAACTTGTTTAGCTAACGACATCGGTCTCAAAGTGTGTTATGCTTTGAATCACTACAAAGCTTTCTTAAGGCAATAATTTCTGGAAAAGACCTTAAAAATATATATTCCTAAACTACCCTTCAACTTCCTTGCTAATAATTTTATAGTCGCTAAAATAACAATTTCTTTTTTTTTAACTATGACCTTTGGACTTAAAAGAAACGCGAAAAAAAAACGAGATTGGAGATTATTATTTTTCCTATCCTGGGTAAATCATATAATTCAATAATACTATAAAAAAAAAGTAAGGCTACTAAAGCAGAAGTTTATTTTGTATAATTTAATACTTGAAGTTCTATAACTTTTGGTATTAAAAAATTTATACATTACGTACAAGCAAAAAGTATTATAAAATTATTTATTTTATATACATTTTGTTTCATTTAACTTCAGCAATATTATTTCTGTGGGAATTAGGCTTCTTGGTTATACCTTTATAAACTGGTAAGTAAAATTTGTGACTGTATCCAAACTGTTGTTATACCGAATGCTAAAGTATAAAATAATTTATTATATATTGACTTTTAAAGTATATTATATTGTTTATATAGTATTATAGCAGAAGGAAGCAAGTCAATATTTTAAAATAACAAACGAAAAAAGAGAGCTCAAATAAAAAGCGTTAGGTTGTAGTCGACCAGATATTATAAAAAAATATAAAAGAATACAGGAAAATAACTTAACTTTATTTGATGACATTTTTTAGAAAATATCAACTATCTAATTTTTAGAGGATTTAACTGGAACATCTTGAACTATAGCTGTGTTTCAGTATTAATTCGGTAATACATTCGTTCATTAGTTCGGCTTCTGGTGAAAACTGGCACACGTTTCGCCAAAATCTCGTTAGGCGTCTTCTATGCTTGCGATTGAAGATCAACTCAGTTGATTTCAGATAGTTTTCAGTCTTATTCTTAGCGTTGTTTGATTGTACAGTTGCAAGTATGGCCGTGTTGTTTATTATAGATTTTTTCTAAAATTTGTCAGAGCTTTTGAACAGGAACAATATCATAGGCTCCTGTAAAGTCAAGAAAAGTACACGAACATCTCTACTAGTGATACCTTTCTTCCATTTAATTAGTCTAGTATGTGTATATTCAAACGACTTATAAAAAGTTGAATTGACTCCTAAAGACGCGTTAAAAAGCAAAATATGAAAACATACAGCCAGATTTCCAAAGAATATTTAGGACCCTAATCTAATTGCCATGAAATTTAAATTTTCTTATCGGCCAGTTTTGTTTTGCTTATGATATTGTCATAATTTATATTACATGTGTTAAAGCCTTGAAATATGTAAATTGCCGTTTCAGTAATAAAGAAAATGTTTTTTTTTGCTTGTATTTTTAGGTTTAAAACTTGCTTGACTTATTGTTGATCTTGTCAGTTTAAGCCCTCTGCTGTCAACTTAGGGCCGTTTTAAACTAAAACCATGGTTGTGAACTGGTGGATAAATTTTACATAAATTTAAATTAGTGCTTGATAAAATGCGATTCACACAAAAACATTGAGAAATATTTTATTCGTAATGGTTTTCTTAGTGTGGTTTATTTATATCTTATGCTAGTAGTTAATTGTTTCATTTAGTAATAATTTGGAGAATTTCAAGATCATATTAAAATTTATATTTTTTATTTTTCGGATTTTAAAGATTTTTTTAGAAGTCGCTTCAATCTTTTATAAAAATTTTATTTTTTTATTTTTAGTTTTGAACTCGTTATGATATCCATAAATTATTTGAACTAAATAGTAAGCAAAATGTGTAATGTACCTCGCAATATTCCAAGATTGCATTTTATCCAAAATTGTAAATCACACTAAACTGAACAAATAAAATTTTTGGATTCTGAGAAACCTGCCAATACCAATTTTGAATGAAATTGTACCAATAAATATTTTGTCTCCCTAAAACCCCAACACCAACAATGAAACAACTTAAGACATAAATATTTTTACTCCGACATATTTTATCCAGCATATTGAGTTTGAAGAATTTAATTTAAACTCCCTAATATATGCTATAAAAACCCACCAATATCAATTTTGGACAAAATAGGAAAAATGTTAAATTTTTTGTCTCCCACATTTTATGTGCCATATTTAATATTAAGAAATTAACTTCAAATGCGTAACCTATGACCCACAAAAATCCCTTAATATCAATTTAAAAAAAAATAAAATTTCAAAAAAAATACTTTTAAACTCTTAATCTACACCCTCGAAAACTCCCCATTACCAATTTTGGACATAATCGGGAAATGTAAGATTTTAGAATGCCATACTGCATCTCCCATATTGAATTTTTAAAAAAATTATATTCGTTATTTGCACTCTCAGAAACACCTTAAAATGAATTTTGAACAAAATCGAGAAAAGAAAAATTATTTAGTCCGTCGTATTCAATTTTCCATATAAAAATCTTCTTAAAAATAATTTTAAATTCTCAATTTATACACTGAAAAATTCCCCTATATATATAAATATACATATTTATATATATATATATATATATTATATATATATATATATATATATATATATATATATATATATATATAGGCCATCATCTCGATGGTGGTGGAACAGGATGAATTACGTTTTATAACAATTATTCTAACTGTGCAACCTCTAACACAGAAAGGATATGATGGAGAGAAGTTTGCATTTACTGTTCGCATTTTACTTCATATATATATATATATATATATATATATATATATATATATATATTTATATATATATATATACATATATATATATAAATATATATATATATATATATATATATATATATATATTTATATATATATATATATGTATATACATATATATATAAATATATATATATATATATATATATATATATATATATATATATATATATTTATATATATATATATATATATATATATATATATATATATATATATATTTATATATATATATATATATATATATATATATATATATATATGAAGTAAAATGCGAACAGTAAATGCAAACTTCTCTCCATCATATCCTTTCTGTGTTAGAGGTTGCACAGTTAGAATAAATTGTTATAAAACGTAATTCATCCTGTTCCACCACCATCGAGATGATGGCCTACCTGTACCACCATACCGAGAAGAAAGTCAAAACTTACCCTCCCCGCCACAGTGATACGGCAGAGGTACATGTTTCGTCTCTACTAGACTCATCAGGGTACCGACATGCACCTGGCTGTGCAGAGGACAGATCGGAAGGAAGCATGCAAATACTGAACGCGGCTTCGCCCCTATATATATATATATATATATATATATATATATATTATATATATATATATATATATATATATATATATATATATATAGGGGTATATGGGATGCGGTCTGGTCATAAAGTTTTAGACTTTAATAAGGAAAAACCCTTGTTTGATTCTGTGAAGCTTTCAAAAATTTATTTTTCTCTTCTTCAAGACACCTCTACCAAATTAATTTTAAAGTTAGAATTTAACCTAATCTATAATTATTAAGAAATTCATCAATGTGGGTTGAATATAAAATTTTTAAAATATATTTAAAGGCATAATATAACAGGATTTTTCAAATTGAAGAGAAAGAATTTGATTATTAAAAATCCACAACAGCGAACATCGCCATTTTGTCATGACAGATGTCAACTCTCAACTAGAATAGTGGCATGTATTACCAGAGTAAGAAATTCCATGAAAATCAGTAAACAGTTATGCAGCCAAGTGTGAGATTCAGCAAAATAACTTGTTTAATATTTTATATGATATAGGAGCAAAAAGAAAAATGCTTATTCATCTAGAGATAGCTGTAAATGGGACTCATATTCTCAGTGTCACTGTCATATGTTCAGCCAGAGCACAAGAGGATAAACCTCTATTGATGTTACTCCGATGGAAAATGAGTCTGCCTTTGAGGCTTTTGGACATCTGCTCTACGTAAACTGACAGTTGGCTTTGTGCTATTTTAATATCTGTATGTTGGAAAATTTTCATCAATTTCTCAGCGAGACCTTCTATGTCAAGTGTGACGACAGATATATATATATATATATATATATATATATATATATATATATATATATACATATATATATATATATATATATATATATATATATATATATATATATATATACATATATATATATATATATATATATATATATATATACATATATATATATATATATATATATATACATATATATATATATATATATATATATATATATATATATATATATATATATATATATATATATATATATATATATGAAGTTAAATGTGAACAGTAAATGCAAACTTTGTTCCAACCATATCTTTTCCATGTTAGAGGTTGCACAGTTTGAACAAATTGCTAAGGAAAAACAATTTATCCTATTCCACCACCATCGAGATGGTGGTCTACCTGTACCACCATTCCGAGAAGAAAGTCAAAACTTACCCTCCCCGCCACAGTGATATGGCAGAGGTACATGTTTTGTCTCTACTAGACTCATCAGGGTCTGGATTAAATCCAGAAATTTAAAATTTCTAGGTTTATATTCGCTATTTAGATCCTCAAAAACGATTCAGTCTCACCTTTGGACAAAATCGAAAAATGTAAAATTTTTAGGACACCATATTGAATCAGCCAGATTGAGTTTTTCAAAAAATATTAAAATTTATAATTAAAACTAACAAAATACCCCAATACTGATTTTAGAAAAAATCGGGAGATGTAAAATCTTTAATCCGCTATCTTGGATCCGCCATATTGAATTTGTAAAAAATATTTTGGATTCGTGATGTGCAACCCCGAAAACTCCCTTATACCAATTTTGAAGAAAATCGGACAAAATTAAATATTTTTGGCCGCCATATTGGATCCGTCATATTAAATTTTTTAAAAATAATTTGGGATTCGTTGTGTACGACCCCGAAAATTCCCCTATACCAATTTTGGAGAAAATCGGATAAAATTATTTTTTTTGGCCGTCATATTGTCAGCGCCATCTTGGATTTTACTCTACCAATTTCGTCCAAAAAATATGGGATCACCGCAGCAACTTTCTTTACATAACGTAAAAATTTCAATTAAATCGGTGCCGCCGTTCCGGTGTACATAAATAAAAAAAACCTACACAGTCGACGAATTGAGAACCTCCTTCTTTTAGAAGTCGGTTAAAATCGAGGAATGAAAAACCCAAGTAAACCCTCCATCTACTTTTGGGTTAATTGAAAGCACTTGCTTGCAAAGTTTCACCGAAAAAAAGAACAACTGAACAACTGATGAAGTTACAAGGGACGATGAATGATGGACATTATTTTAAATATGCTACCTAAAAAACTCAACAGCTTCTCAAAAATATAATTATTTCGGACAAAAATTTATATATTATTATTCTTTTTAAATTTAGCTCTTGTTTTAAAGTCTTTCTTCTAAGCTCATAAAATATTTTTTAGGGGAAAAACTTTCAGTCAATGTTATAAATCATTATTTATAAGAACTATCTCAAACGTTATTGTATTGCTTCTTACTCCATTATATGTTATTTTATTGGTATTTTATGTTCCACAATCATCATATACGAAAAGTGCAGGAGCAATAAAATATTATTGGGGTTATGATATGAGCCTAACTTATCGAAAATTCGATTTTATGGGCTGAGTAGCGAATAAAAACCATTATTGCGCCTTTCGTATTCTGTTTTTATATTTATATTAATTACACGTTCGTTTTGTAGATGTAGGGTGACGATACGATGCAACACCAGGATTAAATCCCGAAATAAAATCGACTATTACAAATTTCTTTAACAGTTTTTATTCAAATTCAAAATAAGCCTTGTTGTTAAAAATTATTTATTTTGTTGATATTTATTTTTTTATATCTGTGTAAAATAGAGACAGTTAAGAAAATAGGTAAAAAACACAAAGAAGATTAGAAGAACAGATCACGATAGAAAATATTTTAACTAAATCATTTGCACGAGTTTCCTGGAGGAAATAAATATAACAGGCCTTTTCGACATCTATCTGGAAAGGCAGTAATTTCTTAACAGCATTCCGAAATGCATCTGCAAAACTTCGCCCTTCTATTAGCACTAGTGAAATAAGTATTTTAGATTGGATTGTTGATATTCACGGCAGCAAGTTATGATATTAGCGGATTATTATGCCGGTTACCCGGTTGCCTAACCAATTTGTTCAAGTTTTAGAGTTAAATGATTTGAGTCGCATGATTCGCGTACTTTAATAGAGCTATCATCGACAAATTTCGCGACCTCTCATCCTATATCCATTGTAGCCAAAACATTTAGAAATAACAAAAATAGAAATGACCTTAATATAGATGAACACTCACAATCTGATTCTTGTATAAAAACAACCCTGACCAGAGAAGCATTTTGTTTTTGTTTACTATCGTAAACTTCCTTTGTTTTTCTAAATTAATAACCATTGCTAGCAAGTGAGATGAGATCCTTTGAACTTTTCAATCATTAATATTTTGTCCCGATAAGCGCAGATTTGTGTACACTTGAATTCTTGAGAACTTATTATTCTAAATATAATGTAGCAACTACCAAAATGATTTTTGGAAGAAATGACTGATTGGGTTGGAAGTCAAGTCCGACGTCTGTTTTGAAATTTTTATATCCGTCATCTTTCTTTATAAACTGTTTAAAATATATGGTAAAATTAATTAAATTTGTTAATTCATGTTCTATAAATATTATGCATTTTCGTCAATATCCTTATGGGGCAATGGTAAGCCTCCTTTTAGTTCCTTCACTGAGTATCGTATTTGCGCGAGAAAATTTTTTTTAGGATCTAAAGTCCATTCTATTCTTAGGGTTTTTATCCTTGATTGATATCATAGGTTCTGAAATTTCGGTATGTCCATGAGAGTGTGGATTCTCGCCTGGATCCTGGATTTTTACACTAGTGTTCCGCTTTGTCCCTAGCAGATGCTCATGGTCTAACTGGGGACTCCTAAGGAGATATGGGGACATCTTTTTAAATTTTAGTTAAGATATTGTTTAATTTTCCCCATTTCTCTTAAAAATTTGCTAATTATTAACTTCTATAAATAAATTAATTAGTTGTTAATCTTAACTTGATTTAAAGATAAACATTTCAAAAGACATGTAATTCATGATCCAAAATAGAGTCTAGGCATCGTCTTTTTTTAGTACGTAATTTGGTTATTTTTTGCACATATATATCCTTGGTCAAAGATCATAATGAAATAATTAGTAAAACCATTAATGCCTAACGTATTTCTTTAATTCTTAGAAGTTTGACTGTGATTTCAGTTCCAGAATATTGTATATTTAATTTGATAATCATTATTGAGTAGCTGTTAGATAATGTTAATTTCAGTAGTTTCATTCAAATTGTTTACTAGTTCTAGTTAAATCACTTCTTAATTTAATGATTTAAGTAAAAAAAAATACAAAATGTTTGAGTGGCACGTCGGCATAAGTAGGTTTTATTCATACCATAGTAATTTTAAAATAAATAAAATCTATAAAATAACGAAGCCAGGCAAAAAATGAAATTCCAGCAGTTTACAAGCTCTAACCAAAGTCTACATGACAGATTTAATATTATTTTTCCAGACATTTCATCATCCATCATCATGTATTCACAAGCTTCGCAATATTGGTTGATAGAAAATATAAAGATTCCGCATAACAACATTCAACAAGTACCATGTCGGCGATCTAGCAAAAATGAATTTAAATAACAAGAAATCAGTTTATAATATGTTGCTTTTAGGTAAAAAATATCATTGGGCTTCCTTTGAGCCAGAGAATATTTAAATGAACCATCTAATCATCTATAATGGTGTATTTCAACTATTGCAGTTTAATGTTATTTTTCGTACTCAAATTTATTTTTCGGCATATTTAATCAAAGCTGTTATAAAAAATCATTTCAGTTAGCCGTTCTTTTAAAAGTTATTGATCACATTCTCGAATTTGGAATTAAATAACAATATGAGAGAAAAATAGATCTTTATCTTTGTCATACCGGAAGGTTAAATATATATATATATATATATATATATATATATATATATATATATATATATATATATATATATATATATATATTTAGTTGTCGATCACTTTGGCTTCCGTCGAAAAATAATACAATTTAGCATCCATCGATATACACGAGTATATTTTTTGTATATTGCTTGTACAAATTACGGTAATATTGACATCCTTCCTTTCGACGGTAAAGGTAAAATCCATTTGTATAATATATTTTTTGGGTATAACTTGCGTATGCTGTTGGTTCCATATATTCCGTTTTTTGGTAAAATAGGATCCTTACAGTGTTGTCGGTTTCCCAGATGATAGAACCGTGATGTTAGGCTTTTAAAAACTTAATATGACCGTTTACTGTAAGACAGTGTCAGAATAAGATTTTTGATAGTTTATGTGTTTTGTGCTGTGTGCAGCGTAATAAAAGAAAGGTAAGCAAATTTTTTCTTGGATAATTTTACATTATTTTGTTATTTTTGCTACATTATTACTAAAATAAACCATTATAGATCCATAAACTTAACTATTTTCCAAAAATTTTTGCATATTTTAGAATTCAATTTAATAATTTATAGGGTATTTCATTTAAAGTTATACAGATCAAAGGCCTATTTTTTTAAAAATCAAACTGTACATAATGTTATGATCTTAATCAACCTTTTAGGGCCTATAAAAATATTTAAAAAATATTTTATCGTTTTCGTAAAGCTCACAAATATGTGATGTGCCACTCCGTATTAGTTAATTAGAAAAATTTATTAATTATTTTTATTTACCTATTTGTTTCAGGATGCATCCGACATACGTTACCTTTATTATTGCACTAATTTTGAACGTGGTAATGTTACAGCCCCCACCAAATGGTGTTATAGCAGCTGCTGGAAGAGCTCTTCCTCCCCACCCCAATTGGGTAGAGGGTTTCAGCTTCGATGTACAGATGAATATGCCTATCAAAACCAAACTGATCCAGAGTTAGTACAGCATTTTCTGCTAACTATACACCCTGATACATAGTTGAATCAGTGGAACCTTGCATCTTTCCGGGGAAGCAAGCTTATCCATACATTGTGAAATACAAATTCCATGGTCCTCGGCGTGGTGAAGAGATTGAAGCCGTGAAGCAAGCAATGAATAATTTTAAGCCACAAAACAGTAATATCGGTGTCGTTGGGGTTATTCCTGATGGTTTTTTGGTTACATATATGAAATTCTATCGCTGTTATCGAAAATCACAGAAGAAGAAGATGGAAAAATATTTCCGTATTATCGCCATTTCCGCATGGTTATTATAGGACGTCCCTGATAATTGGACTAGGTGATACAGTGCAAAGATGTGATGACCGGGATCTGACATGTGGAGAACAAAATTTTTAGTTTATAGGAGTGGAAAAGTTCCATCGACAAATATTATGTTTTTAGAACATATTTTCAGGAAAACAAGCTCACAAATATATTATGAAATACAAATCTCGTGGCACTCGGCTTTGTGAAGAAATTGAAATCCTGAAGTAAGCTATGAACAGTTATTAATCCCAAAACGTCAATATTGGTGCCGTTACGGTATGCGGTGTTCCATGTGTTTTTTTAGTAGCGTATAAGAGCTTATATGACTGCCTTCAAATTACATATTGTGTAAGAAATTCATATGAAAAAAGGGAAGTCCAAAAATATGGAAATATTTTTGTGTTGACACATTCCCCAGATTCAGTTAAATTTAAGATCAGTTCATTTCATTGCAAATAGTCATGCGCATTTTCGCTTTTTTATCGGGTATTGGCCAAAAGTAAACTAAATACAAAAAATTTTACTGCGCATTTTTTGGATTAGTTTTAAAAACATGTATAACGTAGACTGTGGATACTTCTTAATATACAGTTATAACAGATAATTTTTGGTTTATGACATATCTGTCTTTGTGCTAATAAATTCTCGATGTTTCTTTATTCACTATTAAACAATCTTCAGAAATTTTTGAAGGTCAAAAATGTATTAATAAAAAAACTTTTTAGTTGACCGAAAATCCCAAGCAGAACTGTAGCTATAAGTTAGGTTAGTGTTCACTTTGTACAACATTTTCTTTTTCCATAAAACTAATGTTTAACTTTATAGCTTTTTTATTGTTCAGATTAGAGAAAATTATTTTATTACAAAAAAAATGTCTTTTATTTAAGATTATTGTTTTAAATTTATTATTTGATATTTATTAGTTCATTTTCTTTTTTTTTAATTTTTGGTCAATTAAAGAACAGTTTTCTTCTTAATGAATTTGAGGTGTTTCGGTTAATTTACTATTAAACCATTTTCATAAATCTAGAATTACACTTTTTAATAATAAAAGTAAGGAAAATATCACAAATATACGTTGTAAAACGTTAACGTACATTATCAAACTAAAACAAATTTAAATCTAATATAGTTTTAAAAACTAAACCAATTTTAGTTTTAAATTTACTTTATTTTTAAAATTGTATTAGTTTTAAATATGGTTTAGTTTGGTAAGATACTTTGACGTTTTACGTCTATATTTGTGATATTTTTGTTAGTTTTCTAATTAAAAAATATAAACCTGAATTGCTGAAGATGATTTATCAGGAAATAAGCGAAGAAAAAGAAAGTAAATTATATTTCAAAAACGGTCAGGAAAAATAATTACTATATTTATTAGTATTAATTCAATAGAGTAAAACAATTTTTGTTTTCATAAATAAAAATGCCACAGTTCGTGTAAGTTACTTTATGCAATAAAATTATTTTTGGTATTTAAATCTTTGTTTTATTACATAGAGGGTATTACGGAAATAGCGTAATATATTCTAAATTTTAAATGTGTATATTATATTGAGAAATAATGACGTATTCTCTATTTGTAATGTACACGGTGGCAGAAATAAACTTTAATTTTTTTTTCATAATTATATTTTTAAAAATAAAGATAGAAAGTTGATATTTGGTTAGAGTGTTAAGGTGCATTAATGATCCAGTGATGGAGCTATCTAACGCTATCTAAACAACAATTAGTATAAATAAGATATTTACTCGTTCCTGATGTTTTCTTTTGATATGATCAACGGATTCTTAGCAAAACTTTAGGTATAACAAATGCGAAACCGGACGCGACTACCAATTATTGTTTTTTTTTTTTGTTTAAAATGGGTCGTCAGGAACTCTGCCGATTATATTTGAATTATATTTAAATAATAACAGGTCTTTCCATAATAACCACATCGGTAATTTTCAATTTTTTGACGCTGACGCATATCAAATTTTCTATAGCAGAAAAAAAATATGTTTTTTACATATGTTAATTTTTGGTAAATAAACCCTTGCCCTAAAATAAAATTTCTCGTGTATTAATTATGTAATTATATCATTAATATATTTCATAGCCACATTCGCCCAAAATAGTACATCTGCGTTGTGAAGACTTACCTACTACATACAGGAGGGGGCGGTGACATCACAAAAGTACAGTATGGCAAGTGAACGCAAGTTATCGACGGGAGGGGGAGGGAGACATCAGTAACATTCCCATTTCTAGCGTAAAAGGCAGGGTCGGGTCTATTTTTCTGAATTTGAAGTTCTTGGAGAGGGGGGGGGGCGATCACAAGAAAAAACAAGTTGTCGACAGGGGGGAGGATGCGGGCAGCATACACATTCCTAGTATAAGAGGCAGAATCGTGTCTATTTTCCTGAACTCACAGCTCTTGGGAGGAGTGGCTATCGCAAGGAAAACAAGTTGCCAACAGGAGGAGAGTGCTAGCAGCATACACGTTCCTAATATAAAAGGCAGAATCGGTTCTATTTTCCTGAACTCAAAGATCTTGGGATCGGGAAGGGCGATCGCAAACATACAGATTCCTACACTCTATTTAAGAAAGTAATAAAACTGTTGCCGGAACCTCCAGCTTACCTGCACCAGTACCGCAGGTAACTGAGAACTGCCGTGAATCTAATTATATTTAATTATATTTAAACATTATAAGGTTTTATAAATTTACTGCAACAATAGAGTTTCTGATAATTCAATTTAATTTCTGTCAGTAAGCAAAGTACACCTTACAGTGTGTCCTTAGTGATTTATCTTGTTTGTGCTTGTTTTTAAATATTATATGAGATTAGTGGGATTACGATCAATGTTTATGCTGCCTTAAAATATCAATATCTAGATAATAATGTTAAAAGTTCTGTTGAGATGTCTTTCCACATGACAGGAGTTGGAAAATCTACTATGTACCGAATACCGAATGAGAAAAAACGACTGGAATTGTTAGTACTCCCAAGTCACATTCGATCACAGGCAGACGAAAGACCTCGTTGGAAGAAGAGATGTAAACTGCAATAAAAGGAGCAACCCTCGACAAAATTCTAACTAAAATCAATGAAGATCGGGATTTACCTGAAATTAAAAGAACTGAGCTCTGAAAATTGCTCAGAAAATTTAATTTTTGCTAGGAAAAACCAGATAAAAAATCTGTTTATATAGATCGTCCGGAAAATATCCGTTATCGAAGGAAATATCTCGCTTGTTAAAAATAACACAACTTACAAAATTAGTAATTTAACAGAACTTTTGAAAGATTTTTTGGCATAAAGTTACTGCAGAAAATGTGGAAACTCGATCTCATGATCCGTGAGATAGAGGAACCAATTATAATTAATTTAGGCGAAGATAGCTTTACTGACTTGGATTGCGAACTAGATACGTAATGTTTGCCAGCGTAAACACAATTTATTATTTAAATATTTTTAACCTATAAAAAATAATTACATTTGAATCCCTTTTTAGTGTTTAATTGTAATTCTGCAAATGGTTTAAGAAATAAATAAGCTGAAACGTCAAATGTCTTAAAAATGTTTTTAATTAATAATTAAATGACCGATAGCCCCAAAAAAATTTTCACATTATACGGACGGATTTTTTCTTATATATGCTTAACTTTTGTATTTTTGAGAATGGGTATTTTGTAAGTATTTAAATTATAACTTAGAATTTTTTGAGAGAAAAAGTCTACGTTTTATTCTGAATGTGCCTAAAACGGTTTCTATGCCAAAATTAAAAATAATAAAAATACAGTTGTGATTTGTGTTAAATATGTCAAAATTATCTACATTTTGTAGTGTATGTGAATTATTACGAAATCACAAAAAATAAAATAATATTATAAAAACTTTTTATTTTAATTTTATTGCCGAAATAATATTCTATGCCATAAATACTTGGTGATAAAATAAACCTCCTTCCGACGCCTACGACAAGGATTAAAATCCTTTTTAACACTTCACACATCCAAATATCTGTTCCATTCCTATGAAAAATATATTTTTTTGCCAACGACACCGGACTAAAGAACACAGGTATTTTGCGAAGAAAAAAAAAGTAAAAAATGATTTATTACTCTCTCCAGTCCTTGAATAAACTATCGTATAAGAGGCAAAATCGGGTCTAGTTTCCTGAACTCAAAGCTCTAGGGGGGGGGGGCGATCGCCCCCATCGCCCCCCCCCTCTTGGATCCGCGCCTGACTACATACCTATTCAACACATAATATCGCATTTCATAAAATATTTTTTTCATACAGTTTAGCAGATAAAAATGATATCATTGACTAAAAAATATTATTAAATTATCTATATAAGCTACGGCAAAATAATGGCCAAAGCAGTATAGAAATTTAAATCTTTATTCCAGATTATTTTTAAAATATAGTTAAAATAACATGACACATACATTTCTACCTTATCTACAAAAACCATACCTCGATTACTCAGACTCTGTTCTTAAAAACAAGGTTGCCGGTATTCATGGAGGTCAGATTTACCGCTATACTGATTTATAAAATATACATTTGACTGACGACAACGCCATCAAACGATGAGCTGAATACACTAAGATGTATAATTTTATCAAGAATTGGTTAAAATTAGGCTTCATAAAATTTCACGTTTATTTGATTAATTATAATATTTTATAGTCAATGACATGTTTTACATCGAATTGCAAATTGGCCTCCGTATATCGGAGCCCAAAGTGTCGTGGAGGCCAATTTTACCGTGATTTTTACATGTGGGGCAGCCACTTTGAGCGCTATCTATATATATATATATATATATATATATATATATATATATATATATATATATATATATATTGTCATAGTATTACGGATCAAAATTAAAAATCACGACGTCTGGTCAATAAACAGTACCACTTATAATCAATATCCTACCGACACGTTCCGCCTGAAAATAAGTACAAATACAACATCCAAATATATATAAGTACGTCAACACAGGGTGTCTGGGTAAGGCGTCGACGGACCCACTGATGAATCCTACCGTCGACGTTGAGGACGAAACACCGCTGTAAAATTTTGGGTCAAATAATTATTAGACTGTATATCGCGTGCGAATACAACATGGCATCCCTGGACATGGGACCTTTGCGGGGTTTGTCGGAATAGCTCTGAATCTTCAGGGGAGGGACCCGATAGGGTTCAGAGTGGGACTCGACGGTTTCTTAGGGGAGGGACCCGCTAGAGCCGTCTAGAAGACCCAATTCCGATACCATGACTCGGGGATTCTTAGGGGAGGGACCCGCTAGATACCTGACATGGAATTTACCTCCCTCGGCATTGAGTCTGCCTTACTAGCGACTGGATCCGCGTAATTGGGCCGAAGTTTACAGTGTGTCGTTGAGTTCTTAGGCACCCAGCTTTCCATCTTGATTCGTAAACAAGATACAGATCACGGAACAATATGGAAAGTGGTTGTTTGAAGGGGGGCGTGTCGTAGTATTACGGATCAAAATTAAAAATCACGACGTCTGGTCAATAAACAGTACCACTTATAATCAATATCCTACCGACACGTTCCGCCTGAAAATAAGTACAAATACAACATCCAAATATATATAAGTACGTCAACACAGGGTGTCTGGGTAAGGCGTCGACGGACCCACTGATGAATCCTACCGTCGAGGACGAAACACCGCTGTAAAATTCAGGGTCAAATAATTATTAGATTGTATATCGCGTGCGAATACAACAATATATATATATATATATATATATATATATATATGCCTTCATTTCAAAACGAACCATCCTTAATAACTTTCTTAAATAGAAAAATTTAAAAAAAAGAAAAAACACGTCAATTTAGATATACAGGGGGAAGTTTAATTTTGCATTTGTTAAAAGTCTGTCAATCACCTCCTCAACTCCAGCTAACCTCACTTTGATATGTCAAATGGGAACCCCCACCTTGTGACACATCATTGTAAGCAGCATAAAATTGTCTATCCAACCGTATAAAAAAAATTAAATCGGTTGATGTACAAGCGAATAGTGTGCAAAAATGTCTTGTAATAATGCATAATATATCGGCCTCGAACTTTGGTATGTCAAATGATTACCCTATAGTGTGATACATCATTTTAAAGGACGTACGATCTGCTATCCAACGATGTCAAAAAAAATTAAGTTAATAGACGTTATAGGCAATTAGGATGCAAAAATGTGTGTTAAATATAAGCAGTTTATTCAGTTTTAGTCAGTTGAAGAAAATTATTTTATTAAATGTTCAAAATGTGCGCCGTTATTAGCGAGACAATAAAAAAGCCTATTTTGAAATTTCCCACGAACATTGGCAAGGGTTTCTCTGCTAATTCCTCTACATTCCCGAACAATTCGATCTTTTAAATCGTCAATATTTTCAGGTGGGGTTTTATAAACCTTGCTTTTTAAATACCCCCAAAGAAAAAAGTCTAGAGGGGTTAGGTCTGGAGACCGTGCTGGCCATTCAATTGCACCACGTCTGCCAATCCACGTCCCTGGAAAATGTTCATCAAGCCACTCTCGAATTGCCAAAGCGTAGTGCGGGGGAGCTCCATCTTGCTGGAAATGCAAATTATTTTCATTTAGTACCATAACAGCATTTTCATCCACTTGATTTTCTAAAGATTGCACAATGGCAGGGTATATTGTGTTTTCTAAAAGGTTTAAATAAATTTGCCCAGTTAAATTATCTTCCAAAAAAAATGGCCCGATGATTTCATTGCCATAAATTCCTGCCCACACGTTAATTTTTTCGGGATATTGAGTATGCCCTTCTCGGGAAAAGTGCGGATTTTCGTTATCCCAGTATCTGCAGTTATGTCTGTTAACCAGTCCATTTAGAAAAAAAGTTGATTCATCACTAAAGCAGATATTCTTAGGTAAATGGGGGTCCTCGTCAATTCGTTGGCACATTAATTCGCAAAATTGAATTCTCCTATCAAAATCGTCTTCTCCGAGTTCTTGAAGAATTTGAATTTTGTAGGGAAAAAACTTATTTTGTTTTAAAACTTTATGCACAGAGCCAGCAGAAATGTTGGTTAAATCTGCGACCTTTGAGATGGATAAAGTTGGATCTATTGCAAACTGTCCTAGTACCTCGATTTGGCATGCTTCATCTACAACCCTTTTCTCAATATATTTTTTATTACAAACGGATCCCGTTTCTTCAAACTTTCGTACCAATTCGAGTACATATTTATGGCCCACGTTTTTGTCTTGATGCCTCTCGTTAAATGCTCTGGCGGTTCTACGAGCGCACCGATCTTCAGCTCCATAGAGAAAAATTATTTCTATTCTTTCGGCTAGCGTATACACCATTTATATTCACGTTTCAACTAGGCGTCACAATGACAATTTTAACAATAATAAACAACTGGTGTTTAAAGATCTTAAAAATTTTATTTATTGCAGTGATTTTTTGTACCTATCAGGTACCGCAAAAAATATCATTGAAATAAATACACTAGATTGATTAGACTGCAATGAATTTTGCGATGAATTTTAAAACAGGCTTAGTTTTTTTCTCGCAAATATTTTAACTGTTTATTATTTTAAAAAAATATTTATTTTAAATTTAAAATAATATTTTACTCTATGAAGTAGCCATTTGACATAATAAAGTTTAATGTGATAAGGTGTCTATTATTACCACACATCTTTTCTTACTATTCGCTTGTACATCAACAGATTTTGTTTTTTTTTATTGGCTAAATAGGAGATAGTATGCCCTTTAAAATGATGTATCACACTATAGGGTAATCATTTGACATACTAAAGTTCGAGGCCGATATATTATGCATTATTACAAGACATTTTTGCACACTGTTCGCTTGTACGTCAACCGATTTAATTTTTTTTATACGGTTGGATAGACAATTTTATGCTGCTTACAATGATGTGTCACAAGGTGGGGGTTCCCATTTGACATATCAAAGTGAGGTTAGCTGGAGGTGAGGAGGTGATTGACAGACTTTTAACCAATGCAAAATTAAACTTCCCCCTGTATATCTAAATTGACGTGTTTTTTCTTTTTTTTAAATTTTTCTATTTAACAAAGTTATTAAGGATGGTTCGTTTTGAAATGAAGGCACTGTATATATATATTTATCCGTTCGTTCAAAAAATCGTTTTCGAGTTTTGTTTAGCTGGCTCGCTTCCAGATTGGATGAGCGGCTTTGCACACTCCTCCCCTCTGCCGAGTGCTATATATTTTGTTCTTGTATGCTGGTCTCTCGTGTACTAGTTTTTTGTTTTTCATGTTTTTTCGAGGTGAATCTTTTTGACCATTTTAGTCAGATGTTTGGAGTTTTTCACGACGGAATCGGCCAGTTCGACTCTTGGGTGCATGATACTTGCTAGATATTTTTCCAATTTTTGTGTAGGAGATCCGACGGCGCTTACTATTGGTCTGAGTGGTGCATTTGTTTTGTGTATTTTTGGTAAGCCATACAGTTTTGGACATCTGCTTGATTTTTCTCTTGGTATTATAGATTTTTCAGTTTCTGCGTCTAGTTTTGAGGCTTTAATCTTGGCTTTTGTTGTTTTTTTCAAGGTATGTTGTTGGATGTCTGTTCGTTTGTTTATGAGAGGCGTCTTTGAGAATTTCTGACATTTTTTGCATAAAATGACATCTTAACAAGATGACATAAAATCGCTATATCCAAGCAAACCACTGGATGAGACTTTGGAAAAAATCGCCATGAACGAAGATTTTCCAGCCTACACAATTGAACTTGCAGAACACTGCCTAAAGAACACATACTTCATGTTCAATAACCAAATATACAAACAAACAGATGGCGCACCTATGGGGTTCTCGCTTTCACCAGTTATAGCCAACCTTTTTATGATATATTTCTAAATAAACGAGACAATGCTATAAATTTTCCATCTACATGAAAAATATTAATAAAAAATCAAGAAATAAAACAACAAGAATCAACTAGTTCACGAGAGACCAATATACAACAACAAAATATATCGCACTCGGCAGAGGGGAGGAGTCTGCGAAGCCGCTGATCCAATCAGGAAGCGAGTCAGCTAAAAAAAACTCGAAATTCATCAGAGGCCACCATCAGTAACGAGTAACGAGTAACGAGTAACGAGACGAACCGCACTTGAAAATGCCAAATGAGATTTTGGCGAAAACCTACGATATAACACACACACATATATATATATATATATATATATATATATATATATATATATATATATATATATATATATATATATATATATACGGATTACTCAAATATTTCTGTTTCTTTTCTTTATAAATTGAAAACAGTCCCTTTTATAGAAAAATATTCGGATAAAAATCTTTGAAAATTGACTTTTAGCGAGGCTGATTACAACTTTATATATTGTTTATATTTAGGCGACTCTAATCAAGATTAAAAAAA
This sequence comes from Diaprepes abbreviatus, assembly GCA_034092305.1. Lineage (NCBI taxonomy): Eukaryota > Metazoa > Arthropoda > Insecta > Coleoptera > Curculionidae > Diaprepes > Diaprepes abbreviatus. The sequence continues at coordinate 2,850,150 of JASJET010000107.1, forward strand.
ATAAAATTTAACTAACGAGATGAATTCCAATATCTCTATTTTTTTTTACTTCTAACATTTGATGTAAATTAAACTTAATCAATTTATACGCAATACTACGAAAAGCTCACAAGAGAATTTATACAAATTTATAGGGAAGACAGATAACGTAAATTATTTACTTCCTTTTGACGAAACCATAAGAGTTTATAATTCCTGTTCATTATAATTTCAGTCATTAAAATAATAGATGAGTTAATCTTACCGATAGTACTTTTATCTATATAAATGGTAAAGTTATGTTGCACTTTTGGTTGATATTTAAATTGATATTCCAAAAATAACTGCCGAAATTTACCATCATGAAATATACGACCATTTTGGCTTAAATGTTAATTAATCAAGGTTGAATTATTTTACACCTTTCATTTTCATTAATTATAACTTAATATAGTTAATACAGACTTGTAAGTACCTTAAAAAGAAATATATTTTGCAATATCTAATTAAATTATCGTTGATACTTATTATTTTAAAAGCAGCTGAGACATGTTGGTAGATTGATTTTATATAAATTTTCTTAGACTGCAAGATTAAATTCTATATAGATTAACAACTTATTATGAAAATGGTGTGGTATTTTCTATAATCTTTGAATATATGTGCGACAACTGGAGAAGATCTTTTTAAAAGAGTTGAAAATGCTCTTCAGTAAAAAAATTTTCAACGAAAAAACTTGAAACGTATCACTACTAATGTTCGCAAAAACGTGTGTGGAAAAAATAAAAATTCCTCTCGTTTCCAAGGCTGTAGAAAAATGACAATACCTCAAAGAATCAATATCTTGGTGCAGAAAATACTACGATATATCAGTTGTTAACTATATCAGATCACATGCCCTCAATCATTATCAGTTTTGAAAATTTAATGAATAGATTGGAGAAAATGATCTATCATATTATAATACAGTACGCTGATTTAGCTGTGGAAAAGTTCTAACGTTGTTTTTGAGCCCCGAGTCTTAATCGAAATTTCTTTGAATAAAAGGAATCTTCCTCTGATTAACTTACAAAATAATAAGGGGTTATGGAAGTTGTCATTATATAGAAATTCAAGAGAACATATGGATGACTTCAACTTAAAATTATGAAGAAAAAGCCAGTTTTCTCTTGATTTATACACTCCTTCCAACAAAAAATTATTTTGTTTCAATCTCAATTGACCAAAAAATATTATACTCATAATACATGTCAAATATTTAGTCAGCAAATTGAGACTTTATTTCCGGCAGATCTCGCAATTGAAACTTTGAGTGCTATAAAAATAAATTTTCGTCTTGTTGTATAGATTTATATTCAATTGCAAACGATATCAAGATTTTTCAAAATTCTATAACCGTCGATATATAATAGACCCCTGCCCAGGAATTATTGGTTTGTAGTGTAGCGATATTCCACTTGCATAGTTTTAACCGTTGCATAGATTTGCACGTGTTTGTTTTCGACTTTCAGAACTACTGATCTGTATAAAAAACATTCTCCAAAATAAAATATACAAAATTATTTACAGTCGCTGCTGATAATTTCCACTAATAAACTTGATTCATAATTGCAAACAATTGTAAGTGGAAAGTTGCAGCTACATAAATCTCATTAATCATAATTCTAAAGTTTAATTTCATTATGTGAATTATCTATATTTGTCACTTACTATAATTTTTTAGAATAGATCTCATTTGAATGTTTAATTGTTAAAATGTTCACTTTTATTAGGTATGCCAGTTATTGTGTATTTTGTAAGATTTAATTACATTAAAAATTTTACAATGTAATCACAATGAACTATGGTGGGCCGGATTGGTGGTACTCGCGGGAAAGTATTGGCACTCGGGCAGTAGTTTGAAGACCCTGGATTTAATCTATTGTCAGTCTTGCGTTGTATCCTGCAAACTTCCACTTTCGTCTGACAGAATATTCAACTTCCTCTATAGTTTTAGTAGCCTGTCTTGCGCATATTATTCTTTTGCAATATTACAGAGTTATATCCAACATTCATCTTTCCACTGATCTTCGAGCTTTCTCATGTTTGTCGAGATCTTTTCGTGTAAAAATTCAAGTCTAGTTTCCTTATGTCAGGACAGTAAGTATGAAATTGTTCAATATTCTTATCTTATATTTATTTTAATTTACTTAAAATAAAGAGAATTTGCCCAACGATGGCCAACCCATTAAAAGTTTTCCATTTATTTCTGTCACCTAATTATCTTTGTTTATTTTAATCGATTGTCCTAGTTCTCCAAGTTCAGTATATACTAATATGTATGTAGTTGTTTATGCGGTTCGTAAACCAAATTTTGGTAAAATTTATTTCTATATCTTCACTAGTAAAGATATAATGGAGTTTGTTAATAATTTTTTAAAAATTTTCATAATTATGATGTCATGTCACTTCTCATTTATAGCTCCTCCTAGATGAACTCTTAAAAAATGACTTATAAACCCAACGTAAACAGCGATAGTGTGTCGCCCTCTCTTACTCATCTTTTTAATGTAATGGTTTTTATGTTAGTGTTGATATCTGTCTGCACTGTCATTGTAACTTTTTCACTTATATTGTGGATGGGTGTTTTTTAGCGATGATTTATTTTACTATTGGCAAAGCTTTTCTCTATTTCCCAAGACTCCCCATTTTTGAAATCTATTAACTTAAGGTACAGTAGATTATATTCCTTTGACTTTTATGTTCGTATTTGAATATTCAGAAGGTGGTCCGTTGTGTTGTATTCCTGACTAGTTGGTATTAGTCAAATTTTTTAATGAGTCATATCGATATTATCTCGGTGAGGAATTTGTATACAATGGGTGTATATTTTCAAATAATTCAGTTCAGCCTGCTTCTAACTACTTAAAATAAGCATCAGTTATTACTGAATATATCTAAAGTTGGTCCATTAAAACAATGTCCATGCGTCATCAATCCACGGGCATATCAAACACAATTTTAAGAGATGCTTATCTAAATTTGTCTTTAAACAAAGGAACGACAGAAAACAAAACATAATCTTTTAATCTAAGCGGTATGTCGCAAGAAATATGAGATTATGGGTAAAGCAAGAGACAAACGAGTCCTTTCGTTCTATGAAGAAATATTATGTTTACTATTCAATCAAAAGATTATTTTATTGACAGCCATCGTTCAAGTTTTATTTATTTTATGTTTTTAAGAAACTTCTGGGGATATAAGTGAATCTAAAATACAAGATTATTATATCATATAAAAGCTATTAAATATTGTTTTAAAATTTATTACCAATAAATATGTACTGTTTTTATTTAAAAAATAACTAAACCTTTCTAACCTTCAAATTCGACGCCGGTGTCTAAAGGACCGACACTCCATATGCAATTTTAAAACTTCTTCCCACGATTTCAATCGAGTAGTGTATGCTCAAAGATTTTAATATTTAGAAAATAAAAATTAAAATAAAGTAAGGAGATTCGATTGGTCGTTTTACGTAATGCATGGTGAACCTCTTCAGATGCTTTGCACAACAGCTTGCAATTAATTTGCACGAGTGTTTCGAGTTGGGGAAGAGAAATAGTGTTCCTCTGATATGTTTCATCTATTCAAGAGGTAGAAAAAATAATTTTATTTTTGAAAATAAATATTTTCAATTAGATGCCATTATTTATATAGAGTAAAAACTGTTCTTAAAATTGTGAGGGAAGCCCTATATGCTATTAGAAAAAGGAAAGAAAACAATCCAATTATTTTCTTTTCTGAAAAAATGTAGACCCCATCAAGGCAATCAAAATGGAAGTTCAAAAAACACCGTACCATATGTATCAAGAAAGAAAGTAATCTCTGTTATGAGCTAGACTTGAAGGTAGTATCATTGGTCTATATTTAACAATCTTAAAGTCTTTTTTATTTTTAGAAAAGCATATTACTCTAAAAAGTTTAAACATTGAAATCACAAACAAAGATATTGTGTCCATGTATAAATCATCTTTAAGTATTTTTCTAAGAAATTGCAATTCAAAAACAAAAAGGACAACAACAGGAGAACATTAGTTGAAAGAACAAGCACTGCCTCTGCAAGAGCTCATTTTTTTCGAAAGTATATGAAAAGTCTCAATAGACCTTATCCAATAGAAATAGTTTTCTTAAGAAAAATATTGATTTATTCTATGGGCAACAAGATATTATTTGGCAGGATAACAATATTAAAAGTATACTCAGACCTGAAGGATATACTGGTAAATGATTTACTGACATTCATACTGTTTGACTCCAAATCATTTACAAAATTGATCAAAAACAAGTTAACACCTAGTCTAGAAGAAGCATCATTGGTAGTTATAGATAATGCAACATATGTGGTTTCAGAGCAATAGTTATTCACATCATTTACAAAAGGCTGACAATATAAACGTTGATGATAAAATAACCAAGCTTGAGTAATTAGAAATAGATTAGTTGTTAAGTTAGAATTTAAAGAAGCAAATTTCAAATCCTATTACAAGCATATTGGTAGAGATGAACTGAAGCTTTAGAATAGTGTAGTCTCGAAGTGTGAGGAGGGTGTGTGTAAAACACACGAAATAGTTATTGACTTGGACCAGTAATAATAAGTCCGGCAGCAAATAATACAGACTCAGAAAGTGATATTAGCAGTTGACCTATGTTTTATAAAATATTTTTTGGGTGTTTTATGGATTTTTTTTGGAATTATTTATTTTATCTGAAATTTTTTGGATTTATTCTACTGCTATAAGTGTTGTTTTTCAACTTGAAAATATTTGTTATTATTAATTAATCCAGTTCATTAGAGCAACATGCACGCTCTTACGAACTGTCGTATTCTTACGCTAATTTTAAGATAAAATATTAAATTTTAGGTATATTACCATCCCACACTCTCCAAATTAATGAAAAAAAAATACCATTAGAAACCTTAAATAACTTAAAAAGTTCGTGTTTTAAGTCGGCAAAACCAGACATCAAAGGCGGCGCACAGTGGTTAAAGAGCGGAAAAAATCTCAGTTTTTCAAATTGATTTAAACTAATTTTTTTTGATGTTTTTGTTATTTACGGTAGCTAACTAAAACTTTTTAAGAGCTAAAGTGGATAAACACCATTTCGCCTGAATAGCACAAGCATTTTAAATTGGAAAACTCTAGTTTTTCAAAAGATTTTCGTTATAAATTCATTCAGTCCAGTGAATCATTGCAAGTTGCAAATAAATTTTATTTTCTCTTTTTTTAAGTCAACTAACATCATAATAAAAAACATCTATTGCGAAATACCATATTTTTAACTTCAAAATGTAGGAAAGTGCGTTGCGCCGACTTGATTTTGGTTTAGATACCGTCTGTAGGATATATACTGACTCTAAATCTAAAGAGCAGGTGCGGCAGGTCTCTTTATCTCAAATAATCCGAGCAAAGTAAGGAAAAATTTTACCCACTAGTGTCATTCATCTTCCTTTATTTGTAAACTCTGATTCATCTGGAACAAACGCAAGCTGCTCAAACATGTCGCGACATGTCGCCAAAGAAAGGTAAGTCAATAGGAGCTTAATAAAATAAATGATTGAGTTGTCACGGTTAAAAATTTATCTTAAATTTACTATGGTTAATTTGGTTAATTTTACCTTCTTTTGGCTAATATTCACGTTTTGGGCAGCGCTATATCATTATTATTAAGCATTTCTCATTTTTCCTTCATATAACAACCTAATATTTGTTGAATTTTTGAGTCCTATTGCTTTTCGAGCCATTCCAAATTTCACTCCCTTGCAAATTTTCTTCCCAACTTAATTATTTTCTTTATCTTTCAGTAATTTGCCTATAAGAAATACAGCCCTAATTAAAATCCTTTCATAACTTGTATTTTTAGGTCGGCAACTCTACGTCACTGTTTAGGTTGTTTATATTCAAATAGAATGTTATTATTTACCTTTTTAGAAGATATCATTCCTTTTTTTTTGTGTTGATCATTTCAATTAAATTGTACATTTATCCATTTTAGTTAGTTTCCCGAATTTTTATTTGAAGTATTTTCAAGGATTTGTTTACCTTTTGTTGGGGTTATGTGATCTTTTCACTTGACGTTTAGGCAATTTGCATTCTTTTAAGCCGTTGCTTATTGGGTTGCTATTTCTGTGGTAATTTTTGGGAGCAAATTTGGGTGAATAACTAATACCGTGTTGTTAATGGCTGAGGGAAAATTTTTATTTCCTATTTTAGGAATCAACAATGGAGTCCTATTTAATTTTGAGTCGGAAATGTCAACGACTTTTTAGTTAGCAATGCCGTTTGAGCCCACTATTTTGAGCTGTCATTTCTTTTGTGGATTTGCTACTGGTTTAGGGTCCCTTTTGTCTCGCACCCTATGCTGAGGGAAAAAGAAGCTCGTACAGCGCAGGTTTCGGGTTTTCTATAAAATGGCGAGAATTTAACTGTCAATTCTACTTTTTTCTGTGAAATTAATTAATTAATTAATTAAAACCCAAATAAAAGAGAAAACCAAACCCATTAAAAAAACATATCTTTTTGGTCTCCCTGATACAAGGAACTCGACGACCCCCCACGGAGGCATCTGGTGTAGAAAAGTCCATCGACGCTGCCGACAACACCCGAGAAAAGTGTGGGGAACCTCGTTTACTAGCGTCACTCCAGTTGCTTCCAAGGAAGCCTCATAGCAGACAACCCAAAGGGCGGATAACAAAAAAGGAAAAGAAAAACCAACCCGCAAACAAAAAAACTAAGAAGATCCCCAGATGATCCACCAAACAAAAGGGAGTGTGCACCTACCAAACTAATAGATGCGCTGGTGTTACCCTAGCGCACCGCAGCCTCAGCAACAAACAAAAAAAAATTAGAAAGGTATTCCGCGTGGTACCACTGCCACTGGTCTGTCGTAACAGACGAACCAGCCGGAACTGAGGCCGAACACAGTAACATGGCCCTCCCCTGGCCGGTTGGGCTAGCCAACAGTGATTTAATCTATCGAAAATAGGCCCCAGGGACTCAGACTTCCGTCCCCCATGCTCAACCCTTCCGACTGATTTGCCCCCTGGTAAACCAGAGGGCTCTGAGCGGCATCCAGTAGCACCCAACACCAGGCAGCCTGTGTAAATAAAAAAAAAGCTGCAAAAAAAAAACTACGAGATCAAGAAGGTAAATCAGGTAGTAAAACAGTCACAATCGGTAAAAGGTCATAATCGAGAAAATCAAAATAAACATTCAGAAGGACAACAAGGTAAGGCAAAGATAAGAAAAAGGTAATCCAAAAATTAAAAAAAAAAATGTCCTGAAGGAGAAAAGGTCGATAAAACAAAAATCAAACTAAATAATCCAAAATAAACATCCGGGTGGACAAAGGTAAAGGCAAAACGGAAAGAAAACTAAAGAAAACGTCCTGACGGACAAGATAACGTCCTTACGGATAAAAGTCAAAATCGAGATATTCAAGATAAAGTCCTGATGGACACAAGGTAAAAGTTATAATCCAGATTATCTTAATCGAGATACGAAATTAGCGATACCAAAAGCATAGCTAGTACTCGACTGGAGAGCGTGCACCAATTCGTTTTGCGCCAAATCAGAAATACACAACCAGCCGACCACTACCAAAACATAGGCAAAACGCAAGATAATAGGTCCAACGAACAAGATAAAAGTCAAAATTGAGGTAATCAAAATTCAAGATAAGTCATAAGTAAGGGGTACAAAAAGAGCGACAAAAAAAGAGATACATAGTCTCCGACCGGAGAGCGCGCTCCCAACCCGTTTCGCACCAAGTTAGAAACCCACACTGCCAGCCGAACAGCAGCACAAGATGAAGAAAAAGATAAAGGTAAACGTACATCACGGAATCAAAAGGTAAGATACAAAAGAACAGAGGGCTCAAGGGAACGATAAAGAAAATTTTAAGTCACTGACGAGACAATTGACTGAATGTAAATGAAAGGAAGAAGAAAAGAGAAAGGGAACAAAAAACAAACGCGGTGACTAAGCAATAGAAATTACCGCCGAAGAAGTTTCGCGCCAAGCTGGCGACCCACACTGAACAAGCAGCCCATTCTGCAGAGCAGGGAAAGTTGCGCGACAAGAAAAGACGGTAAGCTAATTCACAAAAGGTAATCGATAAGATAAGGTACAAACGAATCAAATATATGCGGAAAGGCTACAGAAAAATACAGGTCACCGGCGAGATAACTGACTGAAAAGAAGACAAGAGAAAAAAAAAAACAGATGCGGTGACGAAACAACAGAAGTAAAGCGACTAAAGGTCCACTTTTCCACAGCATTTGCAGGACTTCTACCTCCACCAGTACTCGGTGCAGAACTATTCTTTACTTATTGAACGTGAACCGCCGAACAAGTTTCGCGCCAAGTCGGCGACTCATACTCAACAAGCTGCCCATCATGCGGAGCAGAAAAAGTTACATGACACGGAAAAGAAGGTAAGATAACTCACATAAGATAATCGATAAGGTAAGGTACAAAAGAATCAATGATATAAGGAAACGACATAGAAAGTACAGGTCACCGCCGAGATAACTGACTGAAAAGAAGAAAAGGGAAAGAAAACAGATGCGGTGACGAAACAACAGAAGTAAAGCGACTGACGGTCCACCATACCACAGCATTTGGAGGACTTCTACCTCCACCAGTACCCGGTGCAGAACTATTCTTTACTTATTGAACGTGAACCGCCGAACAAGTTTAGCGCCAAGTCGGCGACTCACACTCAACAAGCTGCCCATCCTGCAGAGCAGAAAAAAAAAGAGAGAAAGGACGAGAAAGAGATAAAAGAAAAGATAGGAAACTAAAATAAAAAAAGGTAAGAAAAGACGATACGGAATAAAGATCCGAAAGGACTTTGTTCTTACGCCAAACAGTTTGTCCGGGCAAGTACTCAGTGGGTCTTCTGCGCAAGTTGTAACGCTTTTGATTTTTGGAATGAGATGCAAGTATTTTAGATTTAACTTAGTGGTATAGTTTTTGAAATAGAACTTGTCTCTTCTTAGCGTAGTCCTTTGGGTTCAAATCAGTGGATGGAACTTCCTCAGGATAGTCCTGACCGTACAACGTGTGTTCTCTGCCAAAATTCAAATAATATGGAATGAACCCAGTAGTTTCATGGCGAGATGTCCGCATAGCACAACCAATGACGGCTAAATTTTTGTCCCAAGTTTGGTGGTTACCATCTTGAACATAAGATCTAAGCATCATTTGCACGACTAAGTTCGCTCGCTCAGTAGGATCAGCTCATGGGTAGTAAGAGGTTGTATAGAATATTTTGGTCTTATAACGTTTACAAAGCGCTTGAAATTCCTTAGACTTCATTTGTGTTCCGTTATCACACATTAGCGATTGAGAGGCTCCAAACATCAGGAAAACACCTTCTTTAACCTTCTTTGTAAGAGATTTAGCAGTGGCTGCTCGAGAAGAAAATAGCAGTGTGAACTTGGTAAAATAATCGTTAACCACCAAAATATAACTGTTTCCTGATTTTGATCGTGGTAATGGCCCTATGTAGTCCAGGCTTATCCACAACAGGTCGATCTCCCATTAGTCCTGCTGGAGGCTTTTGTTCTACCTTCTGCTGAGTGCAAACTCGACATGCTTTCACATATCTGGCCATGTCGCACTTCATTTTCGGTTAATAATAACGTTGGCAAGCCTTCCAGAATGTCTTGAATATGCCGACATGACCTGTAGCAGGAATATCATGACAACAAGTCAGAACTTCTTTTCTTTTATCCTCGGGAACTATTATCTTCCAAGCGCTCTGAGAAGCGCAAAGCGGCAAAATCAGGAGGACTGGATTTCATATATTTATAGAGTAGATTGTTATCTACTCGCTAAGTTGGAAACTTCTCTGGATATTGTTCTAATCTGTTGAACATTTTAATGAACCATTTATCCTTTGTCGCAGAGAGAGAAAAATCGCTGTCATTGTTGGTATCAATGACATCAACAGGAGTTGGAACGGAACGAGAGAGGAAATCAGCAACAACATTTTCTTTTTCGGCACGATACATTAACGTAAAGGTTTAAGGTTGCAGGTGCAGTGGTGATCGGTAATTACTCTGAAATGTACTCCCTCCAAATAATGTCTTAATTTCTCTACGCTCCAAATGACTGCTAAACATTCCTTTTCTGTTACAGTGAGCTTCATTTCCTGTTTAGTGAGTGAACGAGACAGGAAGCATATCACTTTCTCGCCGTCATCAAAACTTTGGGTCAATACAACGCCGAGTCCATAAGCGCTGGCATCTGTTTGCAATACGAAAGGACGGTTGAAGTCCGGGCAAGAGAGTATTGGTGCAGAAACCAGGGACTCCTTAATGGATTTAAAAGCTCTGTCACAGTCGGAAGTTCATGACCATGTAACGTTCTTCTTAGTACGATGGGTGAGTGGAGCTAATGTGGATGAGAAACTAGGTACAAAACGGCGGTACCAAGAGGCTGTACCTATAAATCGGCGTATTTCCTGAACGTTGCGAGGAGGAGGTATATTCACGATGGCTTCTACTTTTTCTGGATCTGGTCGAAGTCATTGTTTATCAACCATGTAGCCCAAATATTTCAATTTTGGTCTGCAAAACTTGCATTTCTCTAGAGAAACAACAAAACCTGCTGCAACCAGTCTGTCAAGAACCAAATTTAAAAGTCGTAGATGTTCATCAAAGTCCTAGGAAATAAGTATGATATCATCCAGGTAAACCATCACTGAAGGTTCAAGATCAGCGCCGAGAACGGTGTCTACTATGCGTTGCCAAGTAGCTGGGGCGTTTGACAAGCCAAACGGCATACGACAAAATTGATATAGTCCTCTTCCTGGTACGGTGAATGCAGCGAGCACTCGCTTAAAGGGACGGTCCAGAAGACAGATTTGATGTCGATGGAACTTAAATATTTGACATCTCGGAGTCGATCTAAAATAGCGGAGATGTATGGAATGGGATAGGCGTCCTTCTTTGTGACGTCATTAACCTTCCTGAAGTCCACACAAAATCTAAAACTGTCGTCCTTTTTACGCACTAGGTACACTGGGCTAGACCAAGCACTCTTTGAGGGTTCAATGACTCCATCTTCCAACATTTTCTTTAGCTCTTCATCAATAATTCTTTGTTTGAATGGAGACACAGGGTAATATCTTTGCTTTTCGGTCCGGTTTCTGGTTCTATTTCGATCACGTGTTCAGCTACTTTACAGCATCCAAGGCCAGAACCCATTTTATCTCGTTTTTCTTTAATTAAGCTGTCCATTGCCTTGCGTTGTTCATTTGTAAGCGTGGACTCATCCCGAATGCTTCCCAAATATGTGGGACTTAGCTCACTTGCAAAATGCCAAACGTTTTGCTTTAAGTCTAGAATAATATCAATGGTTCTCCAAAAATCGATGCCTAAAATGAGATGTGAGCAAGTTCAGGTAGTTCAAGGACGTCAATAATTCTAGTTTTGCCCATTAAGTTGAAGGGTACTTGCATGTGGCCTATAGAAGTGCAACTCTGTCCATTGGCGACTGTATAATTTATTGTTGTCTTAATTAATCTGATGCCCAATCGCTGTAGCATTTCGTATCCGGATAATCCAACTATCGTACGAGTAGCGCCGGAATCCAATACTCCTTGAAAAGGTACACCTAAAATTAAAACTTCCAAATATGGACGCTGGTCTCCTTGCGCATGACCTATAATATATTCCAATATGATTTTAGTGGGAAAATTTGAGTCATCGGTCAATTTAGAAGGTAAGCTGGGGGATATCTCACGACCTTTTATTGATTCTCCCGGGACACGTTTCCCGAATTAGAACAATTTGGGTCAGATCTGACAGTAACAATATGCGTGCGTCCTTGAGACCATTGATTCAAATGAAGAAGAAGAACTTATCCTTAACATATCCTCCTTATAGCTTTGACTGTCATGAAGAGTTATCCTCCAGGACTCCAGTAAAATGTTTTTTTTGTATATTGACTACAATATTTAGGTACTAGAAACTGACTCGTATAATGAAATTATAACTTCCTGTAGATTTTTCAAACTTATTTATTATTTACATGACAATGTCAAGTAGTACATCCCGACTTTTCACTTAATAGTCCAGTATTTTGTGATTTTATCTGGAATATCTTGTTTTTATCCATTATTGTTGCTGTGAAAATTTAATTTAAAAGTCAGTGTCAAATTGCAGATCATGGCTTTTCACATTTAGGCTGTGATTTTACTTTGAGTATTCCTTTTTTTCTATTGGTTACCTTTTAATTAATTAACGGTGTATTTTTAGCCAGTCTAAGCATTTTGTTTTAATGTGAAAGAACTAAGAAGAGCAAACGACTACTCTAAATGTACAAACATTACCTTTTCCGCGGTTGCTTTACTGTGTATTAGGATGAACGAATTAAAGTTCTCAAACGGCGAGTTAGCTGAACTTTTTTTGGAGAGTGGTCGGGAAATCCAAAAACTTGTTGAGAAAATCGGTTTGCTTAACTTTGCACTCGGTGTTCTTTATCTATAAGCAGTAGAAAGGTATATTTCCCAAACTTTCGCATCGCATTTCAATGTCAGGTAGAAGAAAGCTGGTCGAAATAAGCGGACCTTCTTCTCGGAAAACCATGATTGGTTCGAAAATACGTGTTCAATTGAACTGGAAGAAAAATGCGCGGGATGTTCCTCGCAAGGTGGACAACTGCGGAAGCTAGAAGAGCCCTTCCATGAATGCGGAGAGCGATCCAAATAGCTCAAAATCCAATATATTATTGAAACTGTCGGCAAGAATTTTTAAACAGCAATAGTCTCGAAAATGAAAAGTGGAAATGAAGCTCCTTCCTCCTCTTATTCCTCCCGAGAGCAGTAGCCTTGATGGTCGACACTTACCTATCAAAACATGGTTACATCCTACTCAAGAGTTCTGCGAAAGAAGTGAGTTTTGATAGTTTCTCTTCGTATGATCAAATTTTTGCCGAAAAAAGAGTGTTACCCTCCTAATGTTAAAATTTCAGTTTTCGACATACACTGCTTGACCATATGGCAAAATTAATTTTTCTTGCAAAAATTGCAGAAGTTCGTACTGTTGTCCAAATGATATTGAGGCTAGTCACAGTGAATACAAACAGAAACTAGAAATCAAGGATGCGACTGATGTGAGGTTGTTCCTAACACACCTTGTACCCTTACGAGTCATGATTAAGGAAACTACTGCGATTTTCTGGGAAAATTCGAGACCTTCATCGGCGAAAGTTTGCAGATCAATTAAGTTCCATTCGTAAAAGAAACTGCTGACGTTATAAGAAAAGAAGTGCGGAGGGTAAAATAAGAGATTTTTAATTTGAGAGATACTGTGATCACACTTAATGACAGAACTATAACAGTAAGTTACACTCTGGTGTTTGCAATGATTAACGGGAATCTTGCTCAGGGTCTAAGAGATACATCATCCATGGCAGTTGGTCCGATATGTAAAGCCGAGCCAACTGAAATTAATAACCTGAACTCTTTGAAACGAAACCTGTTTATTAAGAAGCAATCCAACTTGATCTGTCATCCCTTCACGCTCGAATTAAAATCGGGGAGTTTCTTTTGCACGTTGCTTATAACCGAGAGTTTGAAGCATAGAGAAGCAATAAAGCCGCCAAACTGACATAAAAATAAACCAAGAAAAATATCCAAGAGAAATTCTTGACCGCCTTGGGATTGAAAATCAACGTGTTCAGCAAGGTGTTAGTTTACCAACTTAAAACAAAAAATATTTATTTATTGATATTGCTGAGACACTGTATAAGTGCTACATGCCAAACATTGTACATACAATTTTATGGCATGGAAGTGCTTCGATTCCTTCTGTGGGAATATTCACAGAAGAGGTTGTAATTTTTTTTAGTTTCTTCAGATCCTCTTATTTACACATTGCGGGCCGATCCTAAAACTACCATAAAGTCGACAACGAAGTTAAAAAACTCCTCTTGTAAAGTATATATTCATCAATTTGCGTCTTTACTTACATTTGTGGTCATTGATTTAGAAGAGGTAGTGTTATTTTATCTTATTCCTAGTTGAAATTTTATTTTCTAAAAATTAGAAATAAAAAAAGAAAAATATACCATTATAAGTAAATTTAATTGCATGAATACTTAATTTAGCTTCTAACTGTTGAATGAATCCTCTCTGGGATGACGAAATTCACAGATATGATGAGCTGTTTCATTAACATCGCAAAAATAAGAAAAAACTCTCAGAATCCGGCTAATACGTAAAAACTATTTATCCCACGTGCTTCGAAATAGTCGAGATCGATTTAGAATCTCAAAAACCTAGTGGAATGATTTTATTCAAAAAATTTTCGAAGAAATGAAGGGTGCCTAAGGTTTTTTCCGTTATTAGGTCATTTCCGACCACTGTGCGGCGCTTTGATTCGGCGCATTACCTCATTTCGGAGTATGGCACCATTTTACTATAAAAAAAAACTACGAAACAATGAACATAAGGATATTACGTGTTGCTCTCCTATAGAGTAAACTTTTTCTGATCGAGCTTAGCTCTTAGGGGCAGATCGTGGTTCTTACTTGACACTCAATTGCCGTCGGAAAAACGGCGAGAGTTAGTGGCAAGTGTGGCAAGTAACGATTGATTTCAGCTCGGATTCCGAGATTTAATCTTATTTAGCTCGAGATCCGAAACGTTCTATTCGGGTCAATATCGTACCTCGTTAAAATACTTGGTAAAAGAGATAAATTAACATAGATGTCTTGCCAGTTCATAAGAGTAAAATAAATCCCGTAAAAACGCGTCCTAATTTAATAAAAATTCGAAGTCTAAATCAGAGTTGTGTAAAAATTTTAATTCTAGCAAACTTTGAAGGCTTTGAACTTGACCAAGTAGAGAAAACCCGAAAGTGACAATTGCGACTAAGAGTCAGTTATACTGAATATGAAATAGAGTTAAAAAATCACGGATTTGAGATTGCGGAAAATAAACCTGAATTCAGAAATAGAAAGGGGTAAAAAATTAGAAAAAGTTAAATGCGGAAACAAGTTAAATATATATATATATATATATATATATATATATATATATATATATATATATATATATATATATATATATATATATTCTACGCCTTCCAGTTTCCAGGCTCCATTGTTTTCGGTCTTCCCATTCCCCTGGAAGTAAGTTTCTTTCGGACATGGCTCGGTTAATGCCCTTAATTCAGGTAACTTTTGGTCTTCCTCCTTTTTAGGATTTGCTTTGGTAGACGTTCGTCCGTTATTCTCTCCACATGTCCATACCATACCAGCTGACGTTGTTCGATTTCATCGAGAATAGTATTCTTTACGCCCATAATCTCTCTAATTCTCTCGTTGGTTATCTGTTCGATCCTTGACTTTCCGGCAGATCTTCGCCAAAAGTCCATTTCAGGAGCCAGCAGTTTACGTTCTAAAGTTTTATTTATGTGCCATGTTTCACATCCATACAATTCAACGCTTTTAAATATTGCATTGTATAAAAGATGTTTCCTATCCTTGGAGATGTTTGTTGACCATAATAGTGAGTTTAGGCAATCGATATCTTTTTTCCCTTTAGTTATTCGCTCCAATATTTCTTCTTCAGTTCGTTCACTTTGATCTTTGTTCTAAGGTAGGTATAATCAGAACAAGATTTTACTATGATATTGTCATCTACTTCCAAATCTGTTTCTTCTCTACCGATACACATATATTTAGTTTTACTGCAGTTATCAGTTAATCCCCACTTTGCGTATTCTTTAAGTAGTTTCCTCGTCATAAATTCGAGGTTTTCTTTATCTTGGGTCACTACCACTTGGTCATCTGCAAAATGAAGCGTATATTAATGGGTGTCATTATTTAATTCTATTCCTATTCCACTGCAAGATCTTCTCCAATTCTTTAAAGCTTCATTGAAGTAGATTTTAAAGAGAGTTGGTGATAGACAACATCCCTGGCTAAGGCCTTTGGCCACATGAAAGCTTTCTGATAAGTTATTGCCGATCTTAATTCTGGAGAATGCTTGGTCGTATAGCTGTTTGAAGGCTTGGATATGGTATTGTTAATTGGAGACTTCTCCATCACGTGCCATAATTTTTGGATTGGCACCGTATCATATGCTTTTGTTAGGTCAACAAAAAGCAGATGAACCTCTCTATTTCTTGACACCTTCTTTTCATTAAGTTGGGTTAAACTAAATATATGATTGACGCACGATCGGCCAGCTCTAAAACCTGCTTGTTCTTCAATTTCTTGGGAGCTATATTCTGTTTCTACGATGTTTCTAAGCAGTTTTCCGTATACTTTACTCATTGTGTTGGTTACAGTTATACATCTATAGTTTGAGCATTCGTCGCGTCTTCCTTTTTTGTGGATTGATGTTATCCAGCCTTCTTTCCATATAGTTGGAATAGGATCATCATTATTTAGGAGTCTGTTAAATAGTTCTTGAAGAAAGGACGTTAGTTTTTAAGTACTGTTCTTTAACAGTTCAGCAGGTATTCCTTCCGGTCCAGCTGCTCTCCTATTTTTCAATGACTCCATAGCCCTACATACCATCTCCTTTGTTACCTCTATATAGTGGCCTTGTACGTTGTACCGTCTTGGGGAGTTAACGAGGTACTCTTGTTGGTCTTCGGTAAGCGTTTGATAATGGGTTATCCACTTTTTGATTGGGATTGGTTGTAAGTTAATCTTGTTTGTGGTGTCTGATCTTAGTGTCTTTATTAATTTCCATGCTTCTGAAGATCGTGTACCTCCTACATGTGTATTTAGTTCAGTGATTTCCAGTCCCATGTGTCGTTTTTGTTTTTGTTAATCGTTTTTAAATTTGGATTGTTCATTTTTGCATATGTTTTTATGTTGTGGATCTTTTGAATTTAGCCATTTGTTGAAAGCTTTTTGTTTTATCTGTTTTTGTTCTTCCAGTGTCTTGTCCTATGTTACATTGTTGTTTCGTCTGTTCATGTCTTTCCTCTTAATTCCTAGAACTTCTTGTGCAGCGGAGTATAGAGAGGATACGATGTGTTCATACAGTTCATCAGTACGCCCTGACAGCCATTAAGTTTGAAGTTTGTTATCTAATCAAGTCTTAAATAGATATTTTGTACTAGGTTCATGAAGTCCTTCTACATTGTAAGATATTCGTTCTATTATTGAGATGTTTGTATTGTCTGTTTCGTTGTCTTTTCTCTTGAAGGGAATTTGTATCTTTGCACCCAAGAAAAAGTAGTCAGATCCGCATTCTATTCCTCTGTATGCCCACAAGTTAAATAAAAAGTGAAATAAAATTAAACTGGATCGAAGGATTCTAAATCAGCTCAGTAGATATACCTAGGGGCGTTCTACAATAAAAAGTGCATTTTTCCCATAAGAATAACATGGGGAAAATTTAAGGTTCAAATTGCAATTTTAGTGCCATTTTAGGGCGTGGCATTTTTAAAATGAAACAGAGCATAGTTTTGTTGAAATATCTATTTTCTATTATACATGAATTAAAAAATACAATAGGACATAGTTTTGTTGAAATATTTATTTTTATTATACATGAATTTATAAATACAATAAAGAACAGGGTGATTTTTAAATAATCAATTAATTTCAGTATTTTTATAATTTTTGTTGTATATATGTAAAGTTAACTTTATTCTTCCATTATATTACAATGTCCCCAGGGAAGGGTATCGCAGATGCCTTTTATAACGCGACGTTTATCATCATGAGGACTGAGACCTATTTTCGATTGTTTTGTGGTATATAATTCATGTTTTCTGGAACGAATCAATTTTTGAGTTATGTGTTTTTCATTAAAGGTTTCCAAGCAATCTACGTAATCATCAAACGTTATAGTATTTTCAATAACCGATTTTTTTACTCCTTTAATTTTTTTAGTTATGCCGAGGTTCTTCAAAATATCATCGATTTCCAAACGTTCTTTCTCTTCTTTTTTAAGTTCAATCTTCTTTGCTTCAATTTCTTCTGCTGAATATAGCACCTTAGTAGAATACATTTTTGATCTTAATCCGATAAAATGCGTCATGATCCTGCCATTATTCTCATCCTTCATCAATCCAAGAACCTTTTTGTTAACTTTTGGAATATTATATATATTATTGCAGGGATAATCAGAATTATCAAAATATTTTTGACAATCTAATTTAATTTTATCATATAGATTATCATTTTTAATTTCATAAATTAAACTATCTGTATCTGTGTAGAGGACTTTGCAATCGGAAAAACATCGATTCATATAATTATAATGAAAATCGTAGATTGTCGTCTTTGCTAAATCCAAAATACACATGCCAACATAAATTGGTTTGTTAAAAAATACATTAGATTTGGCAAGTTCAACAATAACTAAATTTTCATTTATTATAGTTGATGATTTAAATTCAGGTCTAGAAATTAAAGCTTCTGCACTGTATCGTCCATCCCAGCTAGAAATTAATTTCACGATTGAGTGATTTCTCAAGTTTTCCATTGTTTTTCCAAACACAGCATTATTCATCAACTTAAAGAGATTTTTCTCGAAATCATTCTTGGCAGTCTGGCGGAGTTTAGTATTTAAATCTATATACGATTTTAACCACGGAGATTGTCTGAAGGCTAAAATTCTGTGTATTTTGTTTACTTTAACTCCTAACTCCAAAACCTGCTTTAAATTTCGGTAATGTATTATGTAATTTTTCTTGTTGTGTAGAGTCGCTAGCAATTTCACGGTCTTAGATTTTTCTGTCCTGCGATGTTCTGGGCAAGGAGGCAAATCTGTGAATTTATCATGAAGCTCGAGAGGAATTTCGAGATCTACTTCTAAAATATATCCTCGTTCAGCTTCATCGGATATATCTAAAACATTTAAATCTTCGTCCAACCATTTAAATTCACCGTAAGGTAAATATTGAGACATTGCCCAGCCGTATTGATTATTTACATCGAAATATGCTAGATAGACCTCTTCTTTTGTTTCATCATACGATGGCATGTATTTATTGTTAGCTTCCGCATATCTTTTAGAACATTGACTGAGTCCTCCACGTATTTCTCGCTCGATAAATCGTATCATTTCATAATCAGTCAGCAACTCAATTTTTGTTTGATTGTCTCTATACATTTTATACATTAAGCATTGCCACGCATATCCGGGTAAGGTGAAGGAGTGCGCAGGATCAATGCCGTATGTTTTATGTGAAGTTTTTCTAAATTCCTCGAAAACATCTGCTAACAATAATACATCCGTTTTTAAATATAAATCGGAATAATCTTGCATGGATCGACACTTAAAAGTATACCAAATGTTTTGCGCATGAGCGTATTCTTTGTCTGATACATATTTATCTTCCAGACTATTATAGAATTCATGTTTTGAAGGAAGCTCTGATGTTTTTAATTTTTCCCAACTGTTCATGTAATCATAGGGAAATATACCCTTTCTTGTAAGTAATCCCAATTGATCTTCGGTTTCTTTCTTTACATTTGGATAATCTGAGAGATTTGTCACTAGCTGATCTAATTTTGAGGGTAGAAAACGAAAAGAGTCTAGGAATCTAAACTGAATTGTACTATCTTCTATGTGTTTAGTAAATGAAATGTATTTTTCTTTGTTTACTGGTAATATATCTATTTTTCCTTCTATCTCATTCAAAGCCTTTATTATCATATGGCCATCATAACAACTTAAATTATGGAACACTACTGGAACAACTCTGGAATCTTGGTGGTTTAAGTTGCACCATTCATGTGCGGGACCTCGATATTTGCCAGTCAGATGGCAATGATCGCGAACTTTTTTAACATAAAAAGGAAAAGGTTCTTCACAAACATGACACTGAGAAGCCTCCCAGAAACTGATCCATTCTTCTGCTGTTAAAGATTCCATAGGCAGGGGACACTGAAAAACTGTTTCGACATCTTCAGCAAATTCCTTAAGTTCTTTTACAAACCACTCCATGCAGTCCTTGCCGGTATATGTTTTATAGAATGAAAGAGAATCATCATAGGAACATTTTACATAATAACTAACACTATATGGAATATGCTGTTGTGTTCTCTGAGTATTCATTGTGCGATCGACCTCAATTGGAATGAGTAAACACTCTGCATCCGCATATATAATGAATGGTATCTTCTCTTTCTGATTAAAATTTTTAAATTCAATGATATTCATTCCATTTTTCGGAACCTGAGGAACTACTGCATTTTTTATCTTTATGCAGTCTAGAACATGCTTATTTAATTTCTCTTTAGAATAATAATAATGCAGACACCTATCGCAAAAATATTTTTGATTATGCTTTTTACTTAGCTGTAGGGCTAATAATCGTGACAAATTTTTGATCCAGATATAATGAAATTTAATGGGAATTAAATCATCTAGGGTATCATCATCAATATAGCTATCCTGAATAAGCAACAAGTTTACGTGCTTATCTTGCTTCTTCTGTGTTAGAAAATGAGGTAAAACTTGAAATTTTTTCTGATACTTCTGTATCCGGTATACATTTATTGATAAGTTGTTTTGTGTTTCAAAGCGTGGAATTTGTCTCAGTGTTATGGGAAATTGAATTCCCTTTAAATTGAGAACGCTTGTAGGTTCTGGGTAAGAGGAAGTCGAGCTGGTATTTATAGAGGCCGGATATAATGCAGATACAACTGCCCAGACGAAACACATTTCATCGGAATTTCGCACATTAATACAAGCTTTCTTCCTTGCTATTTCTCTTGGAAGTTCGATATAGCTTCCGACACGTAGAGGATTAAACTTGTTAATATGTATCGTCAGATTAAGAACACGGCTCAATGCAAAGCCTGAATCCCTTTCCTGGAACTCATCTAAATCTGCAAGCAATGGTTCTGCTATATTTCTTGAAAACCAACTTTCCAAATCGGTACCGCGATATATCGGAACATTGCGAGTATTCAAATATTTGACTTCCTCTATCATTTTATCACCCTTATTGTTGCGAAACAAAGCGGAAAGGACTGTATTAATTTTAAGTGCTTCGTCATTCTTTAAGGCATTTGCAATTCTGCGCTTAAAAAGTATCGAACAGTCTCCCAAAAATAGTTTCACATCAGTATGTCGCATATTTGTTATCACTCCTGTTCTTATTCTAGATTGAAAAGCTGATTCGATATCGTCCCATTTCACTCTGCAGCATGCAGTTTCAGATCTGCGTATTCCGCTTCCTCTGCCTACTTTCTTATCCTTTAAGATGCGTTGAAAACCTTTAATCTGTCCTATACAAGATGAAATATGTGTTTTCTCAGAATTTGACTTTGAACGTTTAAAGCGTTTATATAAATTTCGTAGGACACTGGTACATTCTTTTAAAATTTTACCGCATTCTTTAGAAGTCAGGTTCGAATTGTTAACCTTGACCTCAATAGATTTAACAATATCGTTGCATAAAGACATTTTCTAGGAATTTAATTTTAATATAATATTTTCACAAAGCACGTCTGCACTGTATAAAAGTTTGAACAATAATGAACTCCTAGTCTCGGTAACACCTTTATATATGCTTCTGAACCAAAATTGCATAAATTTAGAAGGTTATCAGTTATCACCAAGATTCACCTGAAATAAAAAATGAAAATTATTTCCTACATAGATCACATGCAATAAAATTTATTGACAATGGCTGATCTGTTACTCGAAGTGGTAACAATATGCCTATTTGTTTTTGGCTAAGACCCTGCTAATCTGCCTAGTTAAAGTCCCCCATTGCAGTTAATTTAAATAATTATCAAACGTATGTAATTTCTAATAAGCTCCATAGAAAATAAAAAGTTAACCTAAAGACGCAAAAAATAGCTTCTAAACAAAAGTTGCCTACTTTGGAGATAGGTCTTACAAGTTCACACCGCTATCTCACTGTCCTCAATGAGGATATCTAAAGGGCCGAAAATATTCTTTTATAAAATCTTTAACAACATAATCGCTAAATCTAAGAAGAAACTGATGTCATACCAAGTTTCCTATAATATTGTGGTAATAATATGTTAAAAACCAATTGAAAACAATGTAACAAATAATTAAACTTGTTTACCTAGTTGCACCTCTTAGCCGAGTAATAAGTAATAATTACGATTACTATAAAAGCAAATTTATTTAATAGCAATCGTGTGTACAAAATATAAATAATAAGCTATGTAAAAGAACAATAGGTTATTCTAAAGACGCGTAAAACAGCTTCTCAGCTAAAAGCAGCCTACTTTGGAGATAGGTTTTACAACTTCGCTCCGCTGTCTTACTGTCCTCAATGAGGATGTCTAAAGAGCCCAAAATATTCTTTTATAAAATATTTAACAACATAATCGCCAAATGAAAGGGGAAACTGATCTCGCACCAAGTTTCCTGTAACATTGTGGTAATAATGTGTTATAAGACAATTGAAAACAACGTAACGAATAATTAAACGTATTTGCCTAGGTGCACCCCCATACCCAAGTAATAAGTAATTAAGATTACTATAAAAGCAAATTTATTTAGTAACTACCGTGTACGAAATATAAATAATAAGCTATATAAAAGAACAAAAGGTTATTCTAAAGACGCGCAAAACAGCTTCTCAGCTAAAAGCAACCTACTTTGGAGATAGCTATTACAACTTCGCTCCGCTGTCTTACAGTCCTCAATGAGGATGTCTAAAGAGCCCAAAATATTCTTTTATAAAATATTTAACAACATAATCGCCAAATGAAAGGGGAAACCGATATCGCACCAAGTTTCCTGTAACATTGTGGTAATAATGCGTTATAAGACAATTGAAAACAATGTAACAAATAATTAAACGTATTTGTCTAGGTGCACCCCCTCCCAAGTAACAAGTAATTAAGATTACTATAAAAGCAAATTTATTTAGTAACTACCGTGTGTACGAAATATAAATAATAAGCTATATAAAAGAACAAAAGGTTATTCTAAAGACGCGCAAAACAGCTTCTCAGCTAAAAGCAACCTACTTTGGAGATAGGTATTACAACTTCGCTCCGCTGTTTTACTGTCCTCAGCGAGGATGTCCAAAGGGCCGAAAATATTCTTTTATAAAATCTTTAACAACATAATCACCAAATGAAAGGGGAAACTGATATCGCACCAAGTTTCCTATAACATTGTGATAATAATGTAGTAAAAAAACAATTGAAAACAACGTAACAAATAATTAAACTTCTTTGTCTAGTTGCACCCCCCATAGCCAAGCAACATCTAATTAAGATTATTATAAAAACAGATTTATTATGGTAACAATGTGTTAAAAAACCATCGAAAACAACGTAACAAATAATTAAACTAGTCTATTTAGTTTAAAGCCCCCCCCCCAGCCAAGTAACATATAATTAAGATTACTATAAAAACACCCTTATTTAATAAACAGGTTTATTTTTTATCAAATACAGTAAATTAAAACATATATTACAATAATATATGGAATAAATAAATATTTTTAGTTAAAACTGATCGAAGCGTATTTTTTCATGTCTATAAGAGAAAAAATCATAATTATTAAAAAATAGTTGTCAGTGTACAAAATATAAATAATAAGCTCTAAAAAAGAACAATATGACATTCTAAAGATGTGCAAAACAGCTTTTCAGCTAAAAGCAGCCCACTTTGGAGATAGGCCTTACAACTTTGCTCCGCTCTTACTGTCCTCAATAAGGATGTCTAAAGGGGTCTAAATAATAATGGCTAAATGAAAAGGGAATCTAATGTCGGACCAAGCTTTAATGCTGTACGATGTGAAAAAGATGTTTAATAAAACTGTATTTGTTTATTATAGTGGATGGTTTAAAATTTAAACAAGAAAAAGTTATATTAATTATACCTAAAACAAAATTTTTTCGCATAAAGGAGATCCTTTAATACCCATTAGATCAGTCAGTTTACTCTGAATTCGGATTCTTTAGCCGATCTATATATGTATGCTCTTCATTACTCTACCACTTTAAGTTTGGTGAAATCTGCAACACTTTTAGGTCACGTGACACACATCATCTAACTATGGTAAAATAATTTCAAAGTCTATCAATATAATACCCCATTTAAAAAAGTTTGTGTAGAAAAAAATGCTTTTTACTCATTTACCTAAGAATAATGGAAAATACTACAATCTTTCAAACTAATACTCCCCAATTACAACACGGCTCATCATTTAGGAACATGCAAAAGTTTATTGTACCAAGTTTACTACTAATTTATTAAACAAACTCTAACATTTTCTCAAATATAAATCGCTATTATTTTTAGTTTTAATAAAAATAACTACTTTATAAAAATATCACTCAGTCAAGATCTACTGATCAGTAATTAGATTTAATTCTTTCAAGTAATACTGCCAGAACAATACATAACTACATATTTAGGGTCACGCCGAAGATGATTCACTGCACCCTCCAGATAATCAACCTATTAAATCATAACTTTTTCCCAACCTCTCAAACGTTACCACGCTTTTCATTAAAAAATAAATTAAAAGATCTCCATGCATTCTTCCTCTTCGATATAGTACCTCTTTATAGCTACCGCTTTCAACCCTTTACCCTTTAAAAGCTACCATCCTTCGTTAAGTGAACACCCTTCAGTACAATGCGCAATACAACATTTAGATTCCATGTCCTAGTAAAGAAAATATCAGTATATGCATTGGTTCTTTCATGTATTTTAATAGACAATATGTTTCCCGTGTTTTGTTCATATACGCATTACGAAATAGCCTCAGGCCATCGAATGCAGGAGGATAGATACCTTTTCCGGTGGAGGGTTGAAAGTGGTGTGTGATCTAAAAGAAGAGCTTCAAACTCGACAAGGAGTTGTGGGGGAGATTTTTTCATTTATTTTTTTGATAAAATGCACCGTTTTCAAGATATTACCAAAAATGGATTTTTCCTTTATAAAAAATTGAAATATCACCACAACGATACAATTTATCAAAAAAATAAACGAAAATATCTCCCTCACACGCCCTTGTCGTGTTTGGTGGTCTCTTTTTAGAAAATTCTAGTTTCACCCCTTTACCCCCAAGGGTGTCATCCACTTATTATATTAATTCAGTAAGTACCATACATAAGGTTAACTAATTTAGAACAATTTTTATGAACATAATAAAAATCTCACACTCTCTGACACTGCGAATTTTTCTTTTAAAAGAGAATCCCCTTTAACACTACAAATTCTTAATCAAAAAAAAATTAACTTATAGACTATCTCTGATAAGCACTCCAGAAACTACACGCACTACAGCCCTCTTTGTTATATACGACAACAATGATGAAATGGGTGAGCCGAATAAAAACGAATACACCCGAATAGAAAATAGCAAATACGAAATAGCCTCAGAGCACCTAATTCAAGAGGGTATGATACCCTTTGCGGTGGAGGGTTGAAAGTGGTGCGATCTAAAAGAAGATTTCCAAACTCGGCAAGGGGAAGTGGGGGAGATTTTTTCAGTTATTTTTTTGATAAAATGCACCGTTTTTAAGATATTACCAAAAATAGATTTTTCCTTTATAAAAAAATTTAAAAATTGAAATATCTCCACAACGGCACATTTTATTGAAAAAATAAATGAAAAAATCTCCCCCACACCCCTTGTCGAGTTTGGCAGTCTTTTTTTAGATCGCACCACTTTCAACCCTCTACCCCTCAAGGGTATCACCCCCTTATTTCAAGAGGGTATGATACCCTTTGCGGTGGAGGGTTGAAAGTGGTGCGATCTAAAAGAAGACTTCCAAACTCGGCAAGGAGGGGTGGGGGAGATTTTTTCAGTTATTTTTTTGATAAAATGCACCGTTTTTAAGATATTACCAAAAATAGATTTTTCCTTTATAAAAAAATTTAAAATTGAAATATCTCCACAACGGCACATTTTATTGAAAAAATAAATGAAAAAATCTCCCCCACATCCCCTTGTCGAGTTTGGCAGTCTTTTTTTAGATCGTACCACTTTCAACCCTCTACCCCTCAAGGGTATCACCCCCTTATTATAAACGTTCAATAAATACCATACATAAAGTATACTAATTTACAACAATTTTTATGAAAATAATAAAAAAAATCTCCGACACCAAGAATTTTTCTTGAAATGAGAACCCCCTCCAACACCACTAATTTTTATTAAGGAAAAATAAACTTACCAAGCTATCCCCGATGATCACTCGAAGAAACTACGCGCACTACTGAAGAAAATTCTTCCGCAGCCCTCCTTTTATATACTCGGCAACGATGACGAAAAGTCGGGTGTATTCCTGTGGAAACGTGTTTACTTCTAATTTTACACGTAAACACGTTTCCACAGGAATACACCCGACTTTTCGTCATCGTTGCCGAGTATATAAAAGGAGGGCTGCGGAAGAATTTTCTTCAGTAGTGCGCGTAGTTTCTTCGAGTGATCATCGGGGATAGCTTGGTAAGTTTATTTTTCCTTAATAAAAATTAGTGGTGTTGGAGGGGGTTCTCATTTCAAGAAAAATTCTTGGTGTCGGAGATTTTTTTTATTATTTTCATAAAAATTGTTGTAAATTAGTATACTTTATGTATGGTATTTATTGAACGTTTATAATAAGGGGGTGATACCCTTGAGGGGTAGAGGGTTGAAAGTGGTACGATCTAAAAAAAGACTGCCAAACTCGACAAGGGGATGTGGGGGAGATTTTTTCATTTATTTTTTCAATAAAATGTGCCGTTGTGGAGATATTTCAATTTTAAATTTTTTTATAAAGGAAAAATCTATTTTTGGTAATATCTTAAAAACGGTGCATTTTATCAAAAAAATAACTGAAAAAATCTCCCCCACCCCTCCTTGCCGAGTTTGGAAGTCTTCTTTTAGATCGCACCACTTTCAACCCTCCACCGCAAAGGGTATCATACCCTCTTGAAATAAGGGGGTGATACCCTTGAGGGGTAGAGGGTTGAAAGTGGTGCGATCTAAAAAAAGACTGCCAAACTCGACAAGGGAGTGTGGGGGAGATTTTTTCATTTATTTTTTCAATAAAATGTGCCGTTGTGGAGATATTTCAATTTTTAAATTTTTTTATAAAGGAAAAATCTATTTTTGGTAATATCTTAAAAACGGTGCATTTTATCAAAAAAATAACTGAAAAAATCTCCCCCACTTCCCCTGGCCGAGTTTGGAAATCTTCTTTTAGATCGCACCACTTTCAACCCTCCACCGCAAAGGGTATCATACCCTCTTGAATTAGGTGCTCTGAGGCTATTTCGTATTTGCTATTTTCTATTCGGGTGTATTCGTTTTTATTCGGCTCACCCATTTCATCATTGTTGTCGTATATAACAAAGAGGGCTGTAGTGCGTGTAGTTTCTGGAGTGCTTATCAGAGATAGTCTATAAGTTAATTTTTTTTTGATTAAGAATTTGTAGTGTTAAAGGGGATTCTCTTTTAAAAGAAAAATTCGCAGTGTCAGAGAGTGTGAGATTTTTATTATGTTCATAAAAATTGTTCTAAATTAGTTAACCTTATGTATGGTACTTACTGAATTAATATAATAAGTGGATGACACCCTTGGGGGTAAAGGGGTGAAACTAGAATTTTCTAAAAAGAGACCACCAAACACGACAAGGGCGTGTGAGGGAGATATTTTCGTTTATTTTTTTGATAAATTGTATCGTTGTGGTGATATTTCAATTTTTTATAAAGGAAAAATCCATTTTTGGTAATATCTTGAAAACGGTGCATTTTATCAAAAAAATAAATGAAAAAATCTCCCCCACAACTCCTTGTCGAGTTTGAAGCTCTTCTTTTAGATCACACACCACTTTCAACCCTCCACCGGAAAAGGTATCTATCCTCCTGCATTCGATGGCCTGAGGCTATTTCGTAATGCGTATATGAACAAAACACGGGAAACATATTGTCTATTAAAATACATGAAAGAACCAATGCATATACTGATATTTTCTTTACTAGGACATGGAATCTAAATGTTGTATTGCGCATTGTACTGAAGGGTGTTCACTTAACGAAGGATGGTAGCTTTTAAAGGGTAAAGGGTTGAAAGCGGTAGCTATAAAGAGGTACTATATCGAAGAGGAAGAATGCATGGAGATCTTTTAATTTATTTTTTAATGAAAAGCGTGGTAACGTTTGAGAGGTTGGGAAAAAGTTATGATTTAATAGGTTGATTATCTGGAGGGTGCAGTGAATCATCTTCGGCGTGACCCTAAATATGTAGTTATGTATTGTTCTGGCAGTATTACTTGAAAGAATTAAATCTAATTACTGATCAGTAGATCTTGACTGAGTGATATTTTTATAAAGTAGTTATTTTTATTAAAACTAAAAATAATAGCGATTTATATTTGAGAAAATGTTAGAGTTTGTTTAATAAATTAGTAGTAAACTTGGTACAATAAACTTTTGCATGTTCCTAAATGATGAGCCGTGTTGTAATTGGGGAGTATTAGTTTGAAAGATTGTAGTATTTTCCATTATTCTTAGGTAAATGAGTAAAAAGCATTTTTTTCTACACAAACTTTTTTAAATGGGGTATTATATTGATAGACTTTGAAATTATTTTACCATAGTTAGATGATGTGTGTCACGTGACCTAAAAGTGTTGCAGATTTCACCAAACTTAAAGTGGTAGAGTAATGAAGAGCATACATATATAGATCGGCTAAAGAATCCGAATTCAGAGTAAACTGACTGATCTAATGGGTATTAAAGGATCTCCTTTATGCGAAAAAATTTTGTTTTAGGTATAATTAATATAACTTTTTCTTGTTTAAATTTTAAACCATCCACTATAATAAACAAATACAGTTTTATTAAACATCTTTTTCACATCGTACAGCATTAAAGCTTGGTCCGACATTAGATTCCCTTTTCATTTAGCCATTATTATTTAGACCCCTTTAGACATCCTTATTGAGGACAGTAAGAGCGGAGCAAAGTTGTAAGGCCTATCTCCAAAGTGGGCTGCTTTTAGCTGAAAAGCTGTTTTGCACATCTTTAGAATGTCATATTGTTCTTTTTTAGAGCTTATTATTTATATTTTGTACACTGACAACTATTTTTTAATAATTATGATTTTTTCTCTTATAGACATGAAAAAATACGCTTCGATCAGTTTTAACTAAAAATATTTATTTATTCCATATATTATTGTAATATATGTTTTAATTTACTGTATTTGATAAAAAATAAACCTGTTTATTAAATAAGGGTGTTTTTATAGTAATCTTAATTATATGTTACTTGGCTGGGGGGGGGGGGGGGGGCTTTAAACTAAATAGACTAGTTTAATTATTTGTTACGTTGTTTTCGATGGTTTTTTAACACATTGTTACCATAATAAATCTGTTTTTATAGTAATCTTAATTAGATGTTGCTTGGCTATGGGGGGTGCAACTAGACAAAGAAGTTTAATTATTTGTTACGTTGTTTTCAATTGTTTTTTTACTACATTATTATCACAATGTTATAGGAAACTTGGTGCGATATCAGTTTCCCCTTTCATTTGGTGATTATGTTGTTAAAGATTTTATAAAAGAATATTTTCGGCCCTTTGGACATCCTCGCTGAGGACAGTAAAACAGCGGAGCGAAGTTGTAATACCTATCTCCAAAGTAGGTTGCTTTTAGCTGAGAAGCTGTTTTGCGCGTCTTTAGAATAACCTATTGTTCTTTTATATAGCTTATTATTTATATTTTGTACATACGATAGCTACTGAATAAATTTGTTTTTATAGTAATTTTGATCACATGTTTGACTATTTGTTAAGTTGTTTTCAACTGTTTTTTTTTTAACACATTATTACCACAATGTTACAGGAAACTTGGTGCGACATCGGTTTCCCCTTCCATTTGGCGATTAGGTTGTTAAAGATTTTATAAAAGAATATTTTGGGCTCTTTAGACATCCTCATTGAGGACTGTAAGACAGCGGAGCGAAGTTGTAATACCTATCTCCAAAGTAGGTTGCTTTTAGCTGAGAAGCTGTTTTGCGCGTCTTTAGAATAACCTTTTGTTCTTTTATATAGCTTATTATTTATATTTCGTACACACGGTAGTTACTAAATAAATTTGCTTTTATAGTAATCTTAATTACTTGTTACTTGGGAGGGGGTGCACCTAGACAAATACGTTTAATTATTTGTTACATTGTTTTCAATTGTCTTATAACGCATTATTACCACAATGTTACAGGAAACTTGGTGCGATATCGGTTTCCCCTTTCATTTGGCGATTATGTTGTTAAATATTTTATAAAAGAATATTTTGGGCTCTTTAGACATCCTCATTGAGGACTGTAAGACAGCGGAGCGAAGTTGTAATACCTATCTCCAAAGTAGGTTGCTTTTAGCTGAGAAGCTGTTTTGCGCGTCTTTAGAATAACCTTTTGTTCTTTTATATAGCTTATTATTTATATTTCGTACACGGTAGTTACTAAATAAATTTGCTTTTATAGTAATCTTAATTACTTATTACTTGGGTATGGGGGTGCACCTAGGCAAATACGTTTAATTATTCGTTACGTTGTTTTCAATTGTCTTATAACACATTATTACCACAATGTTACAGGAAACTTGGTGCGAGATCAGTTTCCCCTTTCATTTGGCGATTATGTTGTTAAATATTTTATAAAAGAATATTTTGGGCTCTTTAGACATCCTCATTGAGGACAGTAAGACAGCGGAGCGAAGTTGTAAAACCTATCTCCAAAGTAGGCTGCTTTTAGCTGAGAAGCTGTTTTACGCGTCTTTAGAATAACCTATTGTTCTTTTACATAGCTTATTATTTATATTTTGTACACACGATTGCTATTAAATAAATTTGCTTTTATAGTAATCGTAATTATTACTTATTACTCGGCTAAGAGGTGCAACTAGGTAAACAAGTTTAATTATTTGTTACATTGTTTTCAATTGGTTTTTAACATATTATTACCACAATATTATAGGAAACTTGGTATGACATCAGTTTCTTCTTAGATTTAGCGATTATGTTGTTAAAGATTTTATAAAAGAATATTTTCGGCCCTTTAGATATCCTCATTGAGGACAGTGAGATAGCGGTGTGAACTTGTAAGACCTATCTCCAAAGTAGGCAACTTTTGTTTAGAAGCTATTTTTTGCGTCTTTAGGTTAACTTTTTATTTTCTATGGAGCTTATTAGAAATTACATACGTTTGATAATTATTTAAATTAACTGCAATGGGGGACTTTAACTAGGCAGATTAGCAGGGTCTTAGCCAAAAACAAATAGGCATATTGTTACCACTTCGAGTAACAGATCAGCCATTGTCAATAAATTTTATTGCATGTGATCTATGTAGGAAATAATTTTCATTTTTTATTTCAGGTGAATCTTGGTGATAACTGATAACCTTCTAAATTTATGCAATTTTGGTTCAGAAGCATATATAAAGGTGTTACCGAGACTAGGAGTTCATTATTGTTCAAACTTTTATACAGTGCAGACGTGCTTTGTGAAAATATTATATTAAAATTAAATTCCTAGAAAATGTCTTTATGCAACGATATTGTTAAATCTATTGAGGTCAAGGTTAACAATTCGAACCTGACTTCTAAAGAATTCGGTAAAATTTTAAAAGAATGTACCAGTGTCCTACGAAATTTATATAAACGCTTTAAACGTTCAAAGTCAAATTCTGAGAAAACACATATTTCATCTTGTATAGGACAGATTAAAGGTTTTCAACGCATCTTAAAGGATAAGAAAGTAGGCAGAGGAAGCGGAATACGCAGATCTGAAACTGCATGCTGCAGAGTGAAATGGGACGATATCGAATCAGCTTTTCAATCTAGAATAAGAACAGGAGTGATAACAAATATGCGACATACTGATGTGAAACTATTTTTGGGAGACTGTTCGATACTTTTTAAGCGCAGAATTGCAAATGCCTTAAAGAATGACGAAGCACTTAAAATTAATACAGTCCTTTCCGCTTTGTTTCGCAACAATAAGGGTGATAAAATGATAGAGGAAGTCAAATATTTGAATACTCGCAATGTTCCGATATATCGCGGTACCGATTTGGAAAGTTGGTTTTCAAGAAATATAGCAGAACCATTGCTTGCAGATTTAGATGAGTTCCAGGAAAGGGATTCAGGCTTTGCATTGAGCCGTGTTCTTGATCTGACGATACATATTAACAAGTTTAATCCTCTACGTGTCGGAAGCTATATCGAACTTCCAAGAGAAATAGCAAGGAAGAAAGCTTGTATTAATGTGCGAAATTCCGATGAAATGTGTTTCGTCTGGGCAGTTGTATCTGCATTATATCCGGCCTCTATAAATACCAGCTCGACTTCCTCTTACCCAGAACCTACAAGCGTTCTCAATTTAAAGGGAATTCAATTTCCCATAACACTGAGACAAATTCCACGCTTTGAAACACAAAACAACTTATCAATAAATGTATACCGGATACAGAAGTATCAGAAAAAATTTCAAGTTTTACCTCATTTTCTAACACAGAAGAAGCAAGATAAGCACGTAAACTTGTTGCTTATTCAGGATAGCTATATTGATGATGATACCCTAGATGATTTAATTCCCATTAAATTTCATTATATCTGGATCAAAAATTTGTCACGATTATTAGCCCTACAGCTAAGTAAAAAAGCATAATCAAAAATATTTTTGCGATAGGTGTCTGCATTATTATTATTCTAAAGAGAAATTAAATAAGCATGTTCTAGACTGCATAAAGATAAAAAATGTAGTAGTTCCTCAGGTTCCGAAAAATGGAATGAATATCATTGAATTTAAAAATTTTAATCAGAAAGAGAAGATACCATTCATTATATATGCGGATGCAGAGTGTTTACTCATTCCAATTGAGGTCGATCGCACAATGAATACTCAGAGAACACAACAGCATATTCCATATAGTGTTAGTTATTATGTAAAATGTTCCTATGATGATTCTCTTTCATTCTATAAAACATATACCGGCAAGGACTGCATGGAGTGGTTTGTAAAAGAACTTAAGGAATTTGCTGAAGATGTCGAAACAGTTTTTCAGTGTCCCCTGCCTATGGAATCTTTAACAGCAGAAGAATGGATCAGTTTCTGGGAGGCTTCTCAGTGTCATGTTTGTGAAGAACCTTTTCCTTTTTATGTTAAAAAAGTTCGCGATCATTGCCATCTGACTGGCAAATATCGAGGTCCCGCACATGAATGGTGCAACTTAAACTACCAAGATTCCAGAGTTGTTCCAGTAGTGTTCCATAATTTAAGTTGTTATGATGGCCATATGATAATAAAGGCTTTGAATGAGATAGAAGGAAAAATAGATATATTACCAGTAAACAAAGAAAAATACATTTCATTTACTAAACACATAGAAGATAGTACAATTCAGTTTAGATTCCTAGACTCTTTTCGTTTTCTACCCTCAAAATTAGATCAGCTAGTGACAAATCTCTCAGATTATCCAAATGTAAAGAAAGAAACCGAAGATCAATTGGGATTACTTACAAGAAAGGGTATATTTCCCTATGATTACATGAACAGTTGGGAAAAATTAAAAACATCAGAGCTTCCTTCAAAACATGAATTCTATAATAGTCTGGAAGATAAATATGTATCAGACAAAGAATACGCTCATGCGCAAAACATTTGGTATACTTTTAAGTGTCGATCCATGCAAGATTATTCCGATTTATATTTAAAAACGGATGTATTATTGTTAGCAGATGTTTTCGAGGAATTTAGAAAAACTTCACATAAAACATACGGCATTGATCCTGCGCACTCCTTCACCTTACCCGGATATGCGTGGCAATGCTTAATGTATAAAATGTATAGAGAAAATCAAACAAAAATTGAGTTGCTGACTGATTATGAAATGATACGATTTATCGAGCGAGGAATACGTGGAGGACTCAGTCAATGTTCTAAAAGATATGCGGAAGCTAACAATAAATACATGCCATCGTATGATGAAACAAAAGAAGAGGTCTATCTAGCATATTTCGATGTAAATAATCAATACGGCTGGGCAATGTCTCAATATTTACCTTACGGTGAATTTAAATGGTTGGACGAAGATTTAAATGTTTTAGATATATCCGATGAAGCTGAACGAGGATATATTTTAGAAGTAGATCTCGAAATTCCTCTCGAGCTTCATGATAAATTCACAGATTTGCCTCCTTGCCCAGAACATCGCAGGACAGAAAAATCTAAGACCGTGAAATTGCTAGCGACTCTACACAACAAGAAAAATTACATAATACATTACCGAAATTTAAAGCAGGTTTTGGAGTTAGGAGTTAAAGTAAACAAAATACACAGAATTTTAGCCTTCAGACAATCTCCGTGGTTAAAATCGTATATAGATTTAAATACTAAACTCCGCCAGACTGCCAAGAATGATTTCGAGAAAAATCTCTTTAAGTTGATGAATAATGCTGTGTTTGGAAAAACAATGGAAAACTTGAGAAATCACTCAATCGTGAAATTAATTTCTAGCTGGGATGGACGATACAGTGCAGAAGCTTTAATTTCTAGACCTGAATTTAAATCATCAACTATAATAAATGAAAATTTAGTTATTGTTGAACTTGCCAAATCTAATGTATTTTTTAACAAACCAATTTATGTTGGCATGTGTATTTTGGATTTAGCAAAGACGACAATCTACGATTTTCATTATAATTATATGAATCGATGTTTTTCCGATTGCAAAGTCCTCTACACAGATACAGATAGTTTAATTTATGAAATTAAAAATGATAATCTATATGATAAAATTAAATTAGATTGTCAAAAATATTTTGATACTTCTGATTATCCCTGCAATAATATATATAATATTCCAAAAGTTAACAAAAAGGTTCTTGGATTGATGAAGGATGAGAATAATGGCAGGATCATGACGCATTTTATCGGATTAAGATCAAAAATGTATTCTACTAAGGTGCTATATTCAGCAGAAGAAATTGAAGCAAAGAAGATTGAACTTAAAAAAGAAGAGAAAGAACGTTTGGAAATCGATGATATTTTGAAGAACCTCGGCATAACTAAAAAAATTAAAGGAGTAAAAAAATCGGTTATTGAAAATACTATAACGTTTGATGATTACGTAGATTGCTTGGAAACCTTTAATGAAAAACACATAACTCAAAAATTGATTCGTTCCAGAAAACATGAATTATATACCACAAAACAATCGAAAATAGGTCTCAGTCCTCATGATGATAAACGTCGCGTTATAAAAGGCATCTGCGATACCCTTCCCTGGGGACATTGTAATATAATGGAAGAATAAAGTTAGCTTTACATATATACAACAAAAATTATAAAAATACTGAAATTAATTGATTATTTAAAAATCACCCTGTTCTTTATTGTATTTATAAATTCATGTATAATAAAAATAAATATTTCAACAAAACTATGTCCTATTGTATTTTTTAATTCATGTATAATAGAAAATAGATATTTCAACAAAACTATGCTCTGTTTCATTTTAAAAATGCCACGCCCTAAAATGGCACTAAAATTGCAATTTGAACCTTAAATTTTCCCCATGTTATTCTTATGGGAAAAATGCACTTTTTATTGTAGAACGCCCCTAGGTATATCTACTCAGCTCATTCCCTAAATGCGCAATGAAATAATATAAAATTAAATAATTTTCTAGAAATCTTAGAACTTCACTCATTCCCTTCCTATCCCGGTGAGCGAGAAGAAAGGTGAAGCGGCTATGGTTTCTAACATAGTCAAGAAGTTTGGCGGAACCTGAACTAAAACCCTTTGATTTGTGTTGAAATTTAAGTTTTATACAAGTACTTGAAAATCAATAGTTCTTAAAATAATTAATCTTGACGAAAACGATTTCTACAGGATAAAAACAATCCAAAAACCGATATTGCAGAAATATGAAGTCTACATTTTTGGAGAGGAGTACAATCAAAATAATGAAAAACGGTGAGATGCGTTGAAGTTTCACTAAAAGCTAAATATCGTGAATTGAGGCCTTTGGAAGAGATTAAAAAAAATCGGTCACTAAAATCCGTTAATATAACATGGAATTTGAACAGAAACCTTACTGTTGCTGCCCAAAAATTAAAAAATTAGATTCCTATTCCAGAACATAAACATTGTATTGACTAATTAATTTTGATGATTTTGTTGAGACAAATATTATTGACAACGCATGAGTATTCTATCGCTGGATTAACTATATAACCAAAGATAAGTCCTATACAGTCAATATGAAGATGCTTCTAACGCTCGCTAATATTATAAAATAGCTTTAGGAAGCAAATTTCTATATTTTTGGCAAGCACTATATGCTCTTATTGACAACGCATGAGTATTATATCGCTGAATTAACTATATAACCAAAGATAAGTCCTATACAGTCAATATGAAGATGCTTCTAATGCTCACTAATATTGTAAAATAGCTTTAGGAGGCAAATTTCTATATTTTTGGCAAGCACTATATGCTCTTATGAAAATGTCTACGTCTTTCCAGAACACGACTCGTAAGAACCAAAAATACTTTTTTTTCTTCATACCCATATTAAATATTATTGATGACGTATTGGTATTCTATCGCTGGAATAACTGTACAACCAAAGATAAGTCCAATAGAGCCAATATGAAGATACTTCTAAGGCTCCATAGGCTACTTCGAATATTGTAAAATGGCCTTAAGAGGCAAATTTCAATATTTTTTGCAAGCACTATATGCTCTTATGGCAATCTCTACGTCTTTCTTTAATCCACACCTAAGAATGAACAATGCTTTTTGTTTTCCCCAAGCTCACATTGACGTATTTGTATGTAACAACCCTATTTTCAAAAAATAATCATTTATAGTAGTATATAAATATTTGTTTAAATAAAAAAGTATTTTCTAATTTCGAACCTTTTTGGACTGCTAATTTAAACAAAACAGACCTCTTTTTACTATTGGATCGTACAGACTTTCTCTTATTATATTAAAATTAAAGGGAATATCGTTATCTCCATTAAGAAAATTAATTACAAAATTAAACGCGCTTTTCTCCCCTGTAGGAAGAGTTTTAACAAACAATAGTAAAAAATTATATGTCGAGTTTTTTAGACTCATCTTTGTAATGGATTTGCTGCATAAACTGAAATTCTCTTTTTAGGGCCAAACACGATAACTCAAGGCCTGTGTATTAGATAAATTTTTTAAAAAACAGATACTGATAAAACAAAGTTTCTTTTTCGAATTATGAATATTTTTCCTTGCTTTTTGCGTTCGAAATATGGGCAATAGCCTCAACTCTACCTCAACAGATTGTGTAATAACTCACTCAATAGAGAGGCATCTACAAATAAAAGTACAGGAAAATTGAAATTATAATATACTAATACACTTTCAGTGAAACCTTCATGTATATTAAGTCATAATATTATTATGGAGCGGAATATATAGCGGCGCTCATATTATTTGCCGCGTACGAGCTTAAAATACACGCGCCATCTGATGTTTGTCGCTTTATTTCATCAAAAAAAAACATCTGGAAATTATCTGCATAGGAATAAAAAAATTCTTACCTTTCGATTAAGGCTTGTTTGAGTTGTGGAACGCACCAGATCAGAGTGTCAGAATGTAAAGTAGCGCGTCTTATACAGGCAGACAGTTCAACAAGAAATTTAATAAACCAGTATAGCACTACAGTAAGCAAAAAAATGTCAATAAACCACATATTGAAATATCTAAGGATGTAAAACATAAGAAAAAACCTTGAATTTCGGAGGTACCTATCATTCTACTCTCAGATCCTTATCACGTGCAAAAAATTGATGAAGCACAAAACACTAAATAACAAATACAAGTCGACAATCACGAAACCAATCCTGTGGAATCCAAGAGGGAACAATCAAGATTCAGAAACCACTACCCAAAATAATAACCAAAAAAAAATGGTTATTAAAAGTGCAAAACACAAACCGAAACAATAAACAAATCAAACTTGTGCTATATGAAGTACACCCCACAAGGGCTCTGTGTCAATGCTTTAGCATTAACACAGAGCATTAAAAAGATTTCAAAATTCTGAAGAAAATATTAGATGCCGGCAAAATAACACAATATTATACATATGGAAGAAGTCAGAATAGAGTGACGAAGATTTTATTGAAAATACTCCATAACATGGATTAACTACAGTAATTGTAGAAATAGTAAAATGTATTCAATTAAAAACAAACAAAGGGATAGGTTATTCATATTTCGTAAAAAATATTAGAATTTTGGCCATGAATCAAGAAATTGCAAAAAATAAAAAATTTGCACGCAACAAACCTTTTCCAGTGCATAAAAGGTACAAAAGAAGACATCGTATTAAAATGCGTCAATGGCGACAAAAGCTAAACTGTCAATTAACCCAAATGCTCTGAGCTTCTAAAGTATTTGGAAAAAAAGAAAAAAAAAGAAAAGACCAAGAACATTTATGTCAAACAAAACTGAAAATAATGTCAAATAGAGCGACATGGTTAAAAACCAAACAGAAACATAACCACGATGCACTAGTACAAAGAAGACTAGACAGGAGACAAAGAAATTAATGTAGATCTCGTCGACTTTCAAAAAATTGAATCTTTTAAAAATAATTCAGATTCATTATGTGTGATCCCGAAAATTCCCCCCTACCAATTTTGTAGAAAATCGGACAAAACTAATTTTTTGTCCGCCATATTGGATCTGCTATATTTAATTCTTTAAAAAAGGATTTGAGAATCGTTGTGTACGACTTCGAAAATCCCCTTATACCAATTTTGGAGAAAATCGAACAAAATTTTTTTTTTTTATTTGCTATGTTATAGGCGCCATCTTAGATTTCATTGCACCAATTTCGTCCAAAATAATATGGCGCAGCAACTTCTTTCTGAACATATAGTATAAAATCTCATTCAAATCGGTGCCGCCAT
Organism: Diaprepes abbreviatus; assembly: GCA_034092305.1. Lineage (NCBI taxonomy): Eukaryota > Metazoa > Arthropoda > Insecta > Coleoptera > Curculionidae > Diaprepes > Diaprepes abbreviatus. The sequence continues at coordinate 2,889,062 of JASJET010000107.1, forward strand.
TCCGGAGTAATTGGTATACATACATAAAAAAATACATAGCGGTCGAATTTAGAATCTCCTACTTTTAGAAGTTGGTTAAAAATACATAAAATCATCCATGAAGCTACAACACTAACAGACGGTGAAGGTGAAATGAGTAGCTGAATCCATCCGTTAAAAATACACACTCACATCATGACGTTAAGAGTCTAGCCTAAAAGGTCTTAAATCATGAAGAATATAAAATCAAGTAGTAACCAGTTTCAACTTGAGCGCAAAGAACCAAGCATAAAATCAAGAAGCGGACCTCTATCATAGATAGGAGAAGAAAAACATACTTGAATGACAAACAATCTACTTCTTCTACCACTACTATTTCAACTATTTCAACTACTACTACTATTAGCGCTACTACTAATAGTACTACTACTATAACGTTTTGTATTTTTCAAGATTAAAGAGTTTTTTAAAAATCCGGCTACATTAAGAGAAAGCTGAAAAAAATATACTTTGAAAGCGTCTATTTGAAAAAACTTTTAGATTAATTTCATTATCGAAAATGCGAGCTTGAAAACTGTAATTTGACTTTGGAACGTTGCTAGCGAAAGGCCCTATATATACTGCCTTATTTGCAAACATTATTCATTTATAATTTGAATTATATATCGGGGCGATTTTACCCTTAATTTCTTAAAATTTAAGAGAATCATTAAATATATTAACATAATTTAACGAAGGACTAGGGGAATTCAGCCGCGTCCTTGTATAAGTAATATATTGTAAAAAAGAATTGTCTGAGTTCAGATGTGTCTTTATAGAAATATTGTATCAATGAGTTATCATTATGTGTCATGTTTCCAGTACAATTCTGGACTTAAATTCTCGTACATTCTCTAGGTATATAAATAGAAATAGGACATGAGTAGTTAGTTTAGTTTGTATTTGAATATGAAATTGGTAAGAAGTAGTAATTAAAGAGTTTGTTTGAAGGTTGTAAACAATGTTGAAGAATGACTAAAATGTGGTCAGACTTGCATTGTCTTTATTTTTATTTTTACGACGTTTCGATTAGGTTGTATCTCTAATCGTTATCAAGTATAAACTGAATGTTTTGTCTTAAGACTACGAGCTTAAATAGGGACTGTGTCCACTAAAGCGCAAAGTTTCGCTTCACTGTGCACACATCAATGATTTGATGTTACAAAGTAGTGGTTGCCAAAGATTAGGTATCTCAACACTCGGTTTACTGAAGATTCCATTATTGTTTTTAATGTATGCTGCTTCTATAAATTTTCTTTTTTTCATATTGGGTTCCATATATATTGCCGCAGCCTCAGACCATTTTATATGGTGTTGTTTATCCCAAGAGTGTTTTGCAATACCTAATCTCGTTTTATGTTCATTAATTCTAACTTCTAGCGGTCGTTTAGTTTCTTCAATATACATTTCACCACACTCAAATGGAACTTTGTAAACACATTCTTTCTTATCGGTAGTTTTAGGTTTTGTTTTTGTTAAATGAGCTCTAAGGGTATTTCCTGATTTAAAGGCTGTTTTCATATTATAACTACTGGTAATTCATCTTATTTTCTCCGACGTTCCCTTAATGTACGGAATTATGAAGAAGGAATGTGTTTCTTGCAGTCCAGTGATTAGAACTATGATTAAGATATTGTCCAGTATGTGTAGGCTTTCTGTATACTGAAGTTTTAATAGTTTCGTTTAAACGGTTCACCATGACATCTAGGAAGAGCAATTGATCATTTACCTCTTTTTCCATGGTAAACTTAATTGTAGGTCGAGTGGTATTCAGATGTTTCAGAAAATCATTAAGTTTTTGATCATTGCCCTTTCATACGATGAAAGTGTCATCGACATATCTCAATCAGACTTTCGGTTTTACTGTTCCGTTTCTATGGCATGAGTTTCGAATGATTCCATATATATATATATATATATATATATATATATATATATATATACATATATATATATATATATATATATATATATATATATATATATATATATATATATATATATATATATATATATATTGGCGAGAACTTATCCTTTACTTGAAAATAAGCATTACGCAGGCAACACTTCAAAAGGTCCATCCAGTGGTAACGTGGTTCGATCTGATAAAATAAAGACAATGCAAGTCCGACCACATTTTAGTCAATTAAAGAGTTACTATTTAGTATTGAAAAGTGAGAACCCAGTGATAATAATATATATATATATATATATATATATATATATATATATATATATATACACTATTTTAGGAATGCTTTTAAACTAAATAATTAGAACAGTTTTAGAAATTAATAAATACTTTTAAAAGAGTGCAGTAGAGTGTTTCTTGTTAAGTATTTGAGATGTTAAATAATTTTCGAAAAAACTTTCTACTTGCTTGAAGAATCCATGTCGTCTTAAGTTTATTATTAAGTTAAATTTAATAAATTATGAGGTAAATAATTAAATATTTCTATACAAATTAATTAAAATTTACCTTTTTAATAGTTTCGTAGTCCAACTTTCCTGCTACATAGATAATCCCAGTTGTATTTTGAACGGCAAAGGCTCCGGCTACGTTACCCCCCGTAATTTCGTATCGAACAGGTATGGCTGTAATAGAAATCCTAAATAAATATAAAGCTATTTGTATATACACATATAATTAGAATTTTTTGGCAAATTGGGAGAAAACTGGGATCGGTTTAGTTGGTACATTATTTTGATCTAAATTTTATTTAGTAAATTATTTATAAATCTAAACTTGAAGTATTGACTATTGCAGTTAGAATATCCGTTAAGCAGTTATATTTTGCAGGATGCATATATGTTACAGTTAAAACCAGTTTTTAGATAGAACGCGTTTTCCTTAGTTTTTACTAAATGCCTTTGTAAAAACTAGAATTAACTATTGCTCAAAATTGAATATCAGGTAAAACTAGTTCTTACTGGACAAAACGCGTTTTTCCGAAGCGAGTCAGTTAAAGTTCATCGTACCTTATTCTGATTGGTCGCGAGACGTCACCTGATTCGACAAGTACGGGGGAATTCCTTTCTGAGCGCTGTCCGCCAGCTATGCGTTCGCCCCGTTCATTCCCGCTTTGTTTTTATTGTGATAAGCACGTATAGATAGATTCGAGCACAATTGTCATGGTAAACTTAAATGAGGGAACGCAATGGAAAGAGGAGTTTTTAAACCAATTATTAGCGATTCGCGATCACGAAAAAAAAGAGGACCACTTTTATATTATGATAAAAGAAACCTATTACAATTTAGTGGATGAAACTGAAGAACAATTAGCTGTTCAGAAATTTCAGAAACAGTACAGGAGACAAGCGATTTAAGGTAATTAATATTTGTGGAATACGAAAATTAGTGACTAGACAGGAGCCCATGAAATACTACTTGTATGTAGATGAAATTTTTGATATAATTGAAGCAGCTCATGTGGCCGTTGGTCATGGTGGTCGGGATAGATTTAAAAATGAAACTTCACGAAAATATGCGAACATAACTTTAGAAATGATAAATATTTTGTGCGAATCTTGTCAGCGTAAAAAGAGGATGAAGAAAAAAGGACTTGTTTCAAAACCCATACTACATTCTGAAATGAACAGTCGTTGCCAAGTTGATCTTATCGACATGCAAACTCAAGAAGATCGGGGATTTAGGTTTATAATGGTGTATCAGGACCATTTGACAAAATTTGTTTTGTTGCGTGCACTGAAAACTAAGAGAGCCATGGAGGTGGCGTATCAGTTGACTGATATATTTTTGACATTTGGTGCTCCTTGTATCTTACACTCCGATAACAGCAGAGAATTTGAAAATTCTGTCATAAATGATCTCGTTTCATTTAGGCCCGAATGTAAATTGGTCCAATGAAAGCCAAGACCCAGTCAAAGCCAAGGATCTGTTGAAAGGGCTAACCAAGACATAGAGAAAATGTTGGCTTCATGGATGCACGATAATGATACTACAAATTGGTCAAATGGTATTCGGTTTGCACAGTTTATGAAAAATCGGGCACTTCATTCCGGTATTAAACAGTCACCATACAAAGCAATGTTTGGTATAGAACTGCGAGTAGGGCTTATGACTTCGACTTTGCCTCGAGATGTTATTGAGGATATACGAGATGAAGATAATCTCGAAAATGCGTTAAATAAAATAAATATGACGGATAGTACAGATAATGCAGAAACTGAGCCTGTAGCTAGTTGCAGTGGGCAGCATCAGATTATAACCGGAGCCAAACAAAAAGACGCAGAAAGTTCATCCAAAACAAGTGGAAAATCGCCAGTCGTAGCAGAAGTCAGTGAATATGACATTGAAGCTGAAGCATCTACGACTGTAGAGCCTCTTATAATACCACCAGATGACAAAGATCTCGAGGTCGTAACAAATGTAAATCGACAAATAAGGGCATCTAGAGAAACAACACATCAAAACTTAAAAAAATAGGTCAAGAGAATGACATTGGCTTATGATGCAATACACGTTCCAGTAGAAATCGGTGATAATGTAATTATACAAATCCCTGATGTCGACAGAGCAAAAGCAGATCTACGTAATATAGTCGGAATGGTTCTTCAAAAGGATGATCAGGGTTTTCACAAGATTGGAACGAAATATGGAATGTTCGACAAATTATATTGCAGGTATGTACCTATGTATTGCCTAATTGTTTTATCCTATAACTATATCGCTATTAGGTAAAAGCTAACTATTTAAATGTGCTTTTCAGGTCAGAATTCGACAAGTGCAAAGAAAAATTTTTGCATGAAGAAGATGTTCCAAATACAAATTTACCTTTGAGAACTGTTGCTAAGAAAGCAGCCATAGGAACAGGCTAAGGATTTATACGCTGCGTATGCAAGAAAAGATGTATGTCAAAAAGGTGTCACTGCAAGAAAAATGGTTATCTTTGTAACTCAAAATGCCACGATATTTTGTCTTGCAATAACAAGTAGATCCTCATCCTTTATTAATTTTACGGTTGTTAAATTATTTTTTATTGTATGTTAACAAATGTTCCTTAACAATGTTCCTTTTTTAAATTTTATGGTTGTGTTCTGTTGACTTGTTTGATTATTTTATTTACTTTTAATTAATATTGTCACCTTGGCAACTACTTTATGTCGATGTTCCCTAAAATATTCCTTTAGTGTAAGATTATTATTTTTACTAGGAACATGACTCTGTGTCCTAGATCTTTTTAATAAATATTTTTGAAAGTATATCTTGTTTTCAATCCCAAATTAGTTTCTCTAGTGCTAGTATGTAACATATATACCATATATACTTAAATTATTGGAGACATAAAAAAAAGTTTAACATAAACATTAGTGGCCACTTTTCCTTAGGCTTGCAAGTTTCTGCAACCCGTCAAAAATTTTAGATTAAAATAAAACCTACTAACAAATATAAGTACAATTAATTTCTACTAGTAATTTAATAATTAAATTTAAATCACATTTTAACTTAGATTATACGCGAACAGCAGTCAGTTATTGAAATTATTTAATTTACTTCGCCTAAATATCATTTATAATTTGTCTGTATGAAGTATTACGGTTGGAAACGTTATCGCTTTGCTGGTGTGTAATTTTAATGCAATCCAAGCTAGTCCATCGCAGCGTATATGGAGTTGCCGATCGAGGACGAGGATATTAATTTCGTCTCATAAGCTTCATGTAAGTTGCAAGTCGACTTGCAAACCTGTGTTTAGTTTGCCCTGCAAAAAATCCCTCTACTAATAAAATTTCTCTCATGTAACCGAGTATTTGAAATTTTGCTTCCAGTCGCGCGTGGCACTGCCAGTATAAAGTAAAGGTTAGTTCAGGTTAGAATACAACCGTGGTGTCCACTGTGCCGGTATTTCTATGCATGATATCTACTGTACCGATATTTTAATTTTTCTGAAAGTGACTATGTTTTTACTTTGATCAAGATATTTTGTTATGTTTTAAAGAGGTTAAAAATGTATGGCGATTTAGCTTTACAAGTCACTTGGTAGCAGAAAGTTTTTTTTTTCCGAACTGTTTGTCGAATATAGAACATGTTTTCCCAAACAAAGTTTTAATGATACGATTTAAATTTACTTCTTTTTTATTGAACAAGAACTCCATATAGAACTAGCTGTCATATATGAAACTGAAGAATTTAGATCAATTTCGGGACTTCTTGTACTTCATGACTATTTTTCGTAAAATATCGCGCTAAATGAGACAATAATTGAAGTTTTAAACTTTTAAAAATTTCAATTACTATTCCGATGGCATCGGTTGAAACAAAAGGCTGCTTTTTAACTCTAAAATGGATAAAAACGTTTTTAATGATCACTATAAGCCAAGAAAGACTATCTGCTTTGGCAATGCTTTCTAAATATCTGATTTCAATCAGCAGGTTATTAATAAGTTTGCCAATGTCAAAGAACGGCGTATGTATTTTCTTTATAAATAATTCACACAGTAAGTTATATGTGCATTTTGTTTAGTTGTTTAAAATACACTGATTTGTTTCACACTAACTCAATTTTTAAAGACTTCTATTTTTTCATCCACCAGTTCTTATGACAAGTTTTATAGATATCTATGTTTTTACGTATCATTGGAATTGCAACCCCTACTTTTTTAGTGTACCAGCCGCCACTGATAACCATAATTACATATAAACATATCTGAAGCTATAGTTGACGTTGGCGATTATTCAAAAATTATACAAGGTAGTAGCCTTTAATAGAACATTTCATCTTGATCACCCAATCTTTGACAATGTATTAATTAGAAGGTTTTAAAGCTAGCCCCTAAAAAATTAGTTGCTTATATGTATCTTGTTTCCTGGTTTTGTTATTTTATGACTATCCCCTTGGTCGCAAAATAATTTCTATACTACATAAGGTGTAGACACACCTGCTCGAAAATATTATAAAAGTACCATGAAATCGATGCCATTTATTGTCTTAAAATTATTAACGTCAATTTTGCTATTATATCTCATGAGAAGATAACCAGTATTTAAAAAAATTGGATATATATCCTTATCAATGTATCAGTTTTGTTAACAAAATCATTTTTATTTTTTTTCCTGTCTATCTTGTAGGTGCAACAGTTTTATGTCACTAAAACTCCATTTTGTATATAAAACTACATTAATCAAATAAGCAATTCGGTCGCTTACCCGTTTTCGGACAGATTTCCCGCATTACTAGGCTTATTCTGGTTTATGGCAGTCAAGGGTGATATTTTGTCAAGGCTTTAATTTTATCCAAAATGACGGTGTAATTCCTTCGAGAATCTATGTTCAGATAACAAGTAATGAAATCTGCTGCGCTTTTTGAAGTAGAAATATAAATATAACGGAAAAAACTTCAACTGCAATTGATTATTTATGTTTATTAATAAAGATATATTTCTTTCCGCGAATATCAGTAAGGTCAAAAACTTTAAGTAATGCTATACCTTATTGCTAAAAAACCCATTTAATGCTTGGCAGACATGCATTATGTGGTACTCCGTAGCATTTATTAGCGTCAGTCTTCCTGCAATTTTGTTGCACATCTGTCTTTCATTTAATTAAAACTATGTTCCTGTTAATCTTATCACAAAAGATTTTTTGGGTCGAAGTGTACATTGAAACATTGGATGTTAAATTTTAAATATTTTTTTGTCTCATAAATTAGTAAACGCTGCTTAGTCGTATCTCTTTTCTTTGAAAGTATTTATTTAGTGGAACTATGATGAGTTTTTCCATAATTTAAAATCTAATGTTAGGAAACACAGGGTGCACAGTAACATTTCAGATTTATGTCCACAAGAAACCAAGACAGAACTCAATTATAAAAAAGTAAAATTTAAAAATAAACCGATATAGAAAGTTGTGATAAACATTAAACTTATAAATGATATATAAAATTTGGGAAAAAACTGGGTTATAAAAAAATTAAAGATATTGATTGTTATTTTCTCCAATAATATGCACAAATCAATTTCCGATCTCCCAGTTCTTTACGTGTCTTATGAGGAAAATACAATTATTCTTCTTGAAAGTACTTGATCATTTCGAGATTGAGGTACTCGCTAACAGCGCGCATTCTCATCTATCAGAGTGGATGTTTAAGAATAAATTAATCATTAATAATACGAAGACAGCAGCAATGACTTTTACCCTGACTGGAGATTAGTGGACTAACAGAATGTTCTAAATCTATAACAATGTTGGAACTACATATTGATAATCTTTTGAGTTGTTCTGTACATATTGACAATTTATTCAAAAAGTTGTCTCTGCTAGTTATGTTCTAAAATCTTTGTCCATATAGTGTAACGAATATCTACTAAGATCTCCACATTTTCCATCTTTTCGTTCTCATCCAAGATATGAGAGTCTAAAGGCTTTTACAAGAGTTTTTATACTGCAAAGGTATGCGATGCGAATTATATTTCGCCTTAAGAGAATGCAAAGCTGCCAAAGTGAATTTAAGAAACTTTCTGTTTTAACTGTTCTTTCAATTTAAATATATGAGACTGTCTGTTTTGTAAGACATAATATCGGTATATTATAATAAAACATTATCAATAATATCCATTTAAAGCGATATAGAAATACCTTTAAATAGCCGATAAAACAGGATAACTTTCTATCAGAGAGGAGCATTTTAATGGTTGTCGCTTTTACAATGTAATACCGAGAAATATTTGAAAGGCGAGATCTATTAGTTATCTTAAGAAAATTTTTAAAAAATGCCTGTTATTTAAGCTCTTACACAGTGGGCGAATTTTCGACTTCTAATAATAATAATTTATTGGTCTTTCTTAGGTCGAAATAAGCACGTTAATATTTAGACATTTTTGTTGTTGAAATTTTTAGTACTGCTTTGATTTTAAATATATACTGGTTTAGGAATTGCATTTCAAATTTTCGATATTTTGGTATTTCGTATTTCGGTGTTTCGTATTTCGATATTTCGATATTTCGTTATTTCAGTATTTCAGTATTTCAGTATTTCAGTATTTCAGTATTTCAGTATTTCAGTATTTCAGTATTTCAGTATTTCAGTATTTCAGTATTTCAGTATTTCAGTATTTCAGTATTTCAGTATTTCGGTATTTCAGTATTTCAGTATTTCACTATGCGCAATCAAATGGGTGGCGACGAAATCGGAAGAAAAACTGATCTTAAATTCTTAAAATTACTTTTACCTTTAGACAACCTTATAGAATTAAATAAATAAATCCGTTTAACATCCCTTTTCATATGAAGAAGCCCCACATGATTAGCACCCCTTACAGAGGAAATAAAATTTATATTCGACTGACACACTTTTTTGCTACGTAGCATTCATCTAAACAATCCTAAAATTGGTTGATACTTGTAAGCAATAATAATGGTTTTTATTTCGTGAATTAGACTTTTTTAATGAGGAAAAATGCGTTTACGCATGCTGGCAGCCGCGTTATTTTGTGGCTGCTACTTATGTCGATCTCCTTGACTATCGTTAAAATACCGACTAAAAAAAACCCTAATCCATGAAAAGCAAGCATACCGGAACCGCGTTGTGTAGTCTTGTCTCTAAGGAGTTATTTTGTTTTAGTGCAACTAGCCTCTTCCTCTTTCTCGTTCTACAAGCTCTTTATTACTTATAATATTTACGACCATGGATGATATTGCATCCCATTTATTTTCTGAGTCCAACATAGTGTTTACTATATTATGTGGTGTTATTGGTGTATCAATCTCAAATTCTTCCTTTGCTTTTGCCTCTGTCCATCTGTTACATTTAAATATGGTGGGCCGTATAGTATCATTTCTTCCACAGTAATGTCAACATTTGCGTTAAATGGTAATTTATTTCAACGTATTTTTTATCTCGAACTTCCTTCTCTCTTGAAAACAATTCTGATCTCTCCCTACCTAACAGGTCAATAGGTGGAGTATTCGGAAGCAGTATGCTGCCCCTGTTGAGATGGCCTGATAGGCGCTACATATGCGCAGAGAAATCCTTCTTTGGACCTTCTCTGCCAACAGCCTATACTTATTTATCATAAGGGCTCTGTGCCATATCGGTGCCGCATACAGCATTATATTATTATTATATACCATGGAAATCATCAGTTGGACACCCTATATTTTCCATCAATCTGCATTCGCTTTCTTGGTATTAAATTTTACTTGTTCTTTCATTTTCATGTCCTTATCTGTCATTACTCCAAGGTATTTAATTTCCATTGATGTATCTATTAAAGCGTTTTCTACCCTTATGATCATTTCGTGGATTACTCTTCGCCCTGAAAGCAAAACTGTTTCTGTTGTCTGAGGTGTCAATTTCAGCTTATGCGATTCCATATATTCATTAACAATGCATAGCATGTTCTACCATAATTTTAGAATTTCTTTCGGTGTTTGCCCTAGTAATGAATGTGACCGTATCCAACTATTTATCGTAATAAATGTTCCACAGCAATGGAGCTAAAACTGATCCCTGGGGCACTCCGCGGGTGATGTTTAGCTTCTTTTTCCATACTATTGAAGTTTTTTCTTTAATATATCTACAGATTATTTTTATCAAATATGGTGACATATTTCGTTTTTTAATTTGATGCCATGTTAAAGGCATTTTGAACATCGAGCATCACCAATATACAAAAACCCCATTTATGACATGGTACTTGGTTTATATCATCAGCTACAGCTTGTACCGTTTGAAGGGCTCCAATAGTTGAATGCCCCGGGCGAAATCCAAACTGCCAGGTCGCCGCTTCGATTAAGCTCTTTCGATATTCTCAACGCTAACAGGTGTTCCAGAAGCGTGCTCATCTCGTTCAACAGACACAGTTGTCTATACTAGACTACCAAATAAGAAATATTGTTATATAACATCATTAATTTGCATTTTGAAGGCCTTTTCTACAGTACCTTACTAGATGGGATAAACGAAAAAGTTCAATTAAGTTTATTTTTTATTTCAAATAATTTAGTGGCCCTAACTTGACTGAAATAAATTTTCTATTTAATAATATGCTAAACTTTTGTGATTTTTATAATTTATTGCTGGAAAATCAGAGGACAGCGACGAGATTAAAAATGTTATATGCCCCGTTTAATTGTTTTTTTGAGGAACTATTCAATTATATCCCACTGTGTGGGTAAACGAAAAAAAGGTATCCTAGGTCTTCACAGACTGGAAACAACTCTAATGTTATCTTTTACAATGTCGTTTCAGATTTAGTTTTGGGTTAACTGAAAGCCTTCTAAATTTTATTGCCACATGGAACTCTGTCCAAATAATGAGACTGTGATAGACGGAGCGACATAACAAAACTGTAAAAAAAACTCCTTGTTGACAATGAACTTATTTTAAACACATTAGGGAATAGTACATTTTTATAAATTTTTATTATATATATTTATATATATATATATATATATATATATATATATATATATATATATATATATATATATATATATATATATAAATTTAATGTAAATGTGCTGGAAGCAAATTTTCCACAAGTTCATTAAATACATTTAATATAATGCATTAAATTTATTAATTACAATTAATCTAAATTAATTTATTTTTGGAGGAAATGCATTAAATTTATTGTAAATGTGCTGGACGCTAATTTCCCAAAAATTTATCAAATACATTTAATATAATGCATTATATTTAATAATTTAAATTAATCTAAATTAATTTATTCCATTAAATCTAATGTAATCATACATTAAATTTCAATTTTTATTATTACTACTGAGCAAGTGTAAATTATTCTTGATTTTTGGTACAAAATCATTAAATTTAATGTAGATTGCATCAAATTTAAGGTTGACAAAATGTGGTCGGACTTGCAATGTCTTTATTTTTATTTATTTTGATTTTTACGATGTTTCGATTAGGTTGTATCTCTAATCCTTATCAAATATAAACTGAATGTTTTGTCTTAAGACTACGAGCTTATATAGGGATTGTGTCCATTGAAGCGCAAAGTTTCGCTTCACTGTACACATCTCAATGATTTGATGTTACAAAGTAGTGGTTGCCAAAGATTAGGTATCTCAACACTCGGTTTACTGAAGATTCCATTATTGTTGTATGTATGTATGCTGCTTCTATAATTTTTCTTTTTTTCATATTGGGTTACACATATATTGTCGCTGCCTCAGACCATTTTATATGGTGTTGTTTATCCCAGAAGTGTTCTGCAATATCTGATCTCGACGTTTCCCCTTTTTGTGTACGCGTTTTATGTTCCTTAATTCTAACTTCTAGTGGTCGTTTGGTTTCTCCAATATACATTTCACCACACTCACATGGAACTTTGTAAACACATTCTTTCTTATCGGTAGTTTTAGGTTTTGTTTTTGTTAAATGAGCTCTAAGTGTATTTCCGGATTTAAAGACTGTTTTTATATTATAACTACTGGCTATTCATCTTATTTTCTCCGACGTTCCCTTAATGTACGGAATTGTGAAGAAGGAATGTGTTTCTTGCTGTCCAGTGTTCGTTGTTCTAAAATTATTTATAACATCGTAAATTGGTTTTAAAGGATAACTATTCTGTTGTAGATCGGATTTAATATTTGCTACCTCTTTTTCCAATGATTCGGTATTATTGCATATAGATATAGCGCGATTATAGAGCTTGCGTATAATTCCTAGTTTTGTTACAACAGAATGATTAGAACTATGATTAAGATATTGTCCAGTACGTGTTGGCTTTCTGTATACTGAAGTTTTAATAGTTTCGTTTGAACGGTTCACTATGAGATTTAGGAAGGGCAATTGATCATTTACCTCTTTTTCCATGATAAACTTAATTGTAGGTCGAATGGTATTTAGATGTTTCAGGAAATCATTAAGTTCTTGATTTTTGCCCTTCCATACGATGAAAGTATTATCGACATATCTCAACCAGACTTTCGGTTTTACTGTTGCCGTTTCTAAGGCATGAGTTTCGAACCATTCCATATATATATATATATATATATATATATATATATATATATATATATATATATATATTGGCGACGACTGAAGAGAGTGAAGAACCCATCGGAAGCCCGTCATCCTGAGCGTAGAACTTGTCCTTTACTTGAAAGTAAGCACTACGCAGGAAACACACCAAAAGGTCCATCACCCCGTCCAGTGGTAACGTGGTTCGATCTGCTAAAGTAGTATCATTTGAAAGTCTAGATTCTCCTAATGGTACATTAGTATACAGACTTTCCACATCAAAGCTTATTAGTCTGTCGTCTGGCTCTAGATTGATGCTACTAATAATGTTCACGAAATGTGTAGAATTTTTAGCATATGTATTTATCTCACCTTCTAAAGGTTGTGTGATTTTTAAGAGAAACTTTGCCAGTGAATTTGTTGGGAATCCTCTGGAGCTGGTGATTGGCCTCAACGGTATGTTCGTTTTATGAATTTTTGGAAGTCCGTAAAGATGTGGTGGCTTACTGTAGTGTGATGTGCGACAGACTAATAAGCAACCTCTATAATCGCGCTATATCTATTTGCAATAATGCCGAATCATTGGAAAAAGAGGTAGCAAATATTAAATCCGATTTAGAACAGAATGGTTATCCTTTAAAACTAATTAACGATGTTATAAATAATTTTAGAACAACGAACACTGGACAGCAAGAAACACATTCCTTCTTCACAATTCCGTATATTAAGGGAACGTCGGAGAAAATAAGATGAATAGCCAGTAGTTATAATATAAAAACAGTTTTTAAATCCGGAAATACACTTAGAGCTCATTTAACAAAACAAAACCTAAAACTACCGATAAGAAAGAATGTGTTTACAAAGTTCCATGTGAGTGTGGTGAAATGTACATTGGAGAAACCAAACGACAACTAGAAGTTAGAATTAAGGAACATAAAACGCATACACAAAAAGGGGAAACGTCGAGTTCAGGTATTGCAGAACACTCCTGGGATAAACAACACCATATAAAATGGTCTGAGAGTGCGGCAATTAATGTGTAACCCAATATGAAAAAAAGAAAATTTATAGAAGCAGCATACATACATACAACAATAATGGAATCTTCAGTAAACCGAGTGTTGAGATACCTAATCTTTGGCAACCACTACTTTGTAACATCAAATCATTGAGATGTGTACAGTGAAGCGAAACTTTGCGCTTCAATGGACACAGTCCCTATATAAGCTCGTAGTCTTAAGACAAAACATTCAGTTTATACTTGATAACGATTAGAGATACAACCTAATCGAAACGTCGTAAAAATCAAATAAATAAAAATAAAGACAATGCAAGTTCGACCACATTTTAGTCAATCTTCAATATTGTCTACAACCTTCAAACAAATTTAAGGTTATTTTTAACACTACAGGATATTCACATACAACGATAATGGATCGGGAATTGTAAATTTCTATTTTGTGAATTAAATTCATTTGCAGTCATCTCTTAAAATTGTAACTATTGTAATTCTCTTTGGCATCTTTTATTATGTTTTGTTATACTTCTATATCACAGTTAAAGAAATTGGGAACTATTTGAGTTCTTAGAGATAGTAAATGTAATACAATTAGTACTACCGATTTGATTAAAATACAGAGATTCTATAAAAATAAATATAGTTAATCTTGTAAGAGGGTATAAGAGACGACAGCAAGGAAATTTGATCGACGAAATAGATATATAGAGTTAAATAAATAATTCAAAATAATTATTACTATTATTTTTTTACTTTTAGTTAATAAAATATTATATCAATCAGTTTTTTATAATCAGTGTTTATCTTTGACTTTTCATTTATGTTTAATTTTGGCTTTCAGAATATAAATTGTATTTGTTTCTCTAAAAAGCACAATGTTATTTATAAAACTACACTAATAAATTAAACGTGCAGTTTTTAAAATTTATCACACTACTATTTCTAGAAAGAAATAAAGTGTGAAACCAAGAATCCCACAAGCGTAGTAAGTTTTTTCCAGGCTCGGGAAGCAGTTTTTCTGAGTTCAATTTAAAACTAAATAGAACATCAAATGTACCCCAGGAAAATTGCTTTTCTGAGATTTTAAAATGCTTTAAAATAAAGCGAAATGTCGGCAAGGGGGAAATCGTTATTCTCCAATTCATGACACAAATTCCAACTAATTTTGACTGAGTAATTGTGGTTCACAAACTTCTATTAATAAGCTTGAACATTTTTCGTAAAATGTCAACTAAGAAATATTTGAAGAAAATAATATTCTATAGATATCAAGGGCGAAGTTTCCAAATCGCTTGTAGCTACTTTTCCTACTATATCGAATAGTAGCAAAAATTTTGTGTTGACAAGGAAAATATTTAAAAAAATTCTATTAGCTAGTGTGTTGTCGAGATACTTTTGAAGGAATTAAGATATGATATGAATATTGTTTTGAAGCATAATATGAGGTTTTACTGAATTTTTCCTAAAATAAATTTCAAATAATATAACACTAAGCAGTAATAACATAAGTGTTAGGGGAGGCTGAGCATATAGAGAACTTGAAAGGGCAGTTCAACAAAATTTGTACTTTAATTAATTTTTGAATAACTTAAATTGTTAAAAATATTTGTGTTAAAATTATTTGTTGCGTAGGAAGGTTAGTAGTCCTATTCCACACTGGAAAGGAATTGGAAATATATTTTTTTAGACCATTTAAAACCTTTAAGCTGTGCGAGGGAATGTAGTGACGGACACATTACCTTTCTTTTGGGCTTCCCCACAAACATATTAGGAAAGAGACACTGTTTAAATATAAACTTCCATTAAGACATTTAATAAAAAAATAAAAAGAAATGTGTAATTTAGTATAAAAACTAAAGTATATTAATTTCTTGCAGCCTAAATTGTATTATTTACTCTCATTTAATATTTTCAATTTTGGCTGTTATTTCTCCCTAATCATCCCAGTTGATAACAACATAGCAACTATTTTCTGTCATTAACAATGACAGATTATGTTAATTGTACTTAGTGATACAAAGACTAAATTAACATAATGTTTTATACAAAGGCAATTAGAAGGAAAGAAAACTTAGTTTGAATTCTTCCTATATAATAATTTTGACATAAGACCGATAAAATGATGGGTAGTATATGAGGAAAAACCTTGTATATCTATTTATAATATAACTTCTATGTTGCTGTTTTTATTTTTAAATTTTCTCAGAAACGAAAATGTAACTAAAATATTTACTTTTAATCAAGTTAAGATGCACGAACTTCAATCTTTTGTGTTTTTATTAAGTTATTATTTTATGAAATTAACAATTCCCGTGATAAACAACGGCATTTCAGCAAAATGCGTTCTTTGATTTCAATTGTAAAATTACTGTTTTATTTTTCTCAATTTAAAATAAATTATGGGATGGAGTCAATAGATTTCTTATTACCATGACTGATTGTTCTTACATAATAATATGTAGGTTATAATAGTCAAATAAAACACCATCAAAATTAAAATAACTAAATAAGCAAAATATTACCAGTCAAGTATTAAATTTAATGATTTATTAAATTTAGTTCTGTCGCTTAAATATCAGGTACAAACATGTAACAAAACAATGTATCGTTACGTTGCTTCGAACATTTCATGTTATGCTACAAAATTACGATAAAGTTCGAGGTGAAACGGGACATTGCCACGTATTATTAAAGCGTAACACTATCACGTCTCATAAGTTCATGTATTGTTCCTAGTAAACCAAGGTATTCCGTTCATGTTTATGCTCATCACAAAACTATTTGTAACTACTACATTTAAAAAAAATACAGTGCTTTGGTTGCCTCCTATTGATGTTGTGCTAATAAAATTGTGCAACTAAAATGACATTTCAGATTGATGATATAACTTGATTTGCTACAAACTTCAACGTCCTCCTTTATATTTTGGTAATATTAGCAACAGTGATTTTGTTTTTGGTTATAAACTTGGGCTCTAATGGATGAACCCATTATAAAAATAAGCTGGGTTTATTTCTTTCCGGGGTCTTCACCTATTCTTTATCATATAATTTTCTGAATATGGTAAAATTATAGTGTCTTCATTAAAAAAAAAATTTTACAAATTCTAGAATTACGGCGATATATATTGACGAGAAAGGAAGAAACCATAACCATTTATTAGGCCTCCAAAAACAGGTATAAAGTAAAAAAATAAGTTATTAATAGTATTTTAAAATATTTTTAAATATTTATGTGGTTAACTAATTGTTTTTTAACAAAAATTTTCCATTTACGCAAATAACTGTAAGAAAGTTTGTTACGGATATTTTTATGGCTATCTTAATCCCTAACTTTGTTTTATTTATTTGACTTTTCTTTAGATTTTGCATTGGACTCGCGAATCAATCTTATCTTACGTAAAATGCCTCCTCGATATTGTTGTCTTGATTTGGCTAATATAGGTGCAGCATGGGATTCTGTACACTCCTTGATATTCTAAATATATTTTGCCCTTTGGGATAATTAGAGATGAATTAATTAATTTCTACGATTTGTAGATTCTAGATATGTTATGTTTCCAGAGTAATCTGCTAATTTTATTTGTTTTGTCTTTGACGTAAGAAAATATAGGGATAGGTGTGTTATCGCTAGATGGTTTTGTGTGGTTTGTAGACATTTTGTTTGAGAACTTTTTCCATGCATTGTTTCTTTTTCTCCCTCTCCCTTTGTTGCCTGTTGGATAAAGATATCATGAGACTAGGGTATTGGGTACGCTCTGTATTTGTAAGAAATTTTGGTGTGAATCGATATTGAGTTATCTGATTGTGTGGAATGATTTTCGATAAATTATATGCTAAAAATATCTTTAAGTTCCAGAGTGAACTGCATATTCCGGTGTATCTCCTTCTTGCCGTGCTATATCCGTTTAACGTACGTTAGCGATCATGTTGGTTATGATGATTTTGTTTGCCGCAGATCTGAAAAGTAATTCCGAAGTCCGGCCATACCACTCTCTTTACCCAAGATGTTCTTCTACTTCCTCGACTCCTCCTGCCAATTATTTTTCCTTGCATAATAAGATGCAGGAGACTATACTTTTCCCGATGTCTCATTACATGTTCAAAATATTCAAGCATTCTGGATTTAATAGTTATTATCAATTCTTTCACTTTTTTCATTTGATTCAAGACAATATCGTTTCGCATTCTCTCCATCCAGCTTAGTCGTAGCATTCCTCGATAGCACTATACTTCAAATGACTCGGTACCATAAACAAGTACAGAAAATACATAACATTTTAGAATTCTTGTCCTATGATTTAGAATTATATCATGGCCGCGTAATATCTTCTGGTATCGATTAAATGTTGATTTAGCTTTTGCGATTCTGCAACGGATTTCGATCGAGTGGTCCCACTTGTCATTAATTCGGCCTCCCAAATATGTTTTGGTGTCTACTCTTTCTAGCTGCCTACAATCAATCTCAATTCCAGCGTCAATGACATTGTCTTTACTTAAAACCATATATTTTTTTTTGATATTGAGACTCCATCCGTAGTTACTCCGTTGTTCTACGACAGAATCAACTCGCAGTCACTGCTGGCAATAAGTATAGGCTCATCAGCATATCTAAGATTACTTATTGGTTGTCCTTTATTTGAATTTTACAGTTTGTTTCATTCAGTGCATCGGTGAAAAATTTTTCTGAGTAGATGTTAAAACTAAATGGGGACAGCATTCTAGCCTTACTCCACGCTAAACTTGTGTTTCCTCTGTATCATTTCCGTCTATTTTAGCATTAGCGTTCTGGTTCCAATATAAGTTTGCTATAATTTTTAAATCTTCACCATTAATAGTTGTTGACTTAAGAACTTCTATCATTTTATTGTGTGAAACTTTGTCAAATGCCTTTTCAAAATCCAGAAAGCATAAAAACACGTTCGCATTTACATCCGTGCTTCGTTGTACCAGTACCTGCAGGCCAAACAAAGCTTCTCTCGTACCACTTCTAAAGCCAAATTGTGTTTCGCCCATTTTTTCTTCTCCTTTTTTATATATTCTTGCATGGATGGCATGTAAAAAGACCTTAACTACATAGTTCATTAGGCTAATGGAGCAATGTTCTTGACATTTTCTTGCATTAGATTATTTAGAAATAGGCATAAAAGTAGATTTCCGCCAGTCATGTGGCAAAGTGCGTTACTACGTTAAAGAGGTTAATTAACAGTTTACTTTCATTTTCCCCTATTAGTTCTAATACTTCTGTGAGTATTTCGTCCAGTCTCATTGCTTTTCTAGTCTTTGCCAAACGGATAGCATTTTTAACTTCGTTTCTTGTTGTTGGTGGTCCGCTTTTAGCCTGTGTTATGTTGTGTTTTGAAGGTCGACCATCCTGAAATAATTTCTTAATGTATTTCTTTCATCCGCATAGTTTTTATAGGGTTTTAAATAATAAATGACCATTTTGGTTAGCTATCAAGTGATTGTTTCTCCTTCGAAATCTTGTTAGTTCTTTTATTTTTTTGTGCACATTAAATATACCTTCTATCGCATTTTATTCTTGGAAAAACTATTGTAATTTGGTATTTACTATTTTTTTTTTCTTATTTCGGTATTCATCATCTTATATTCGTTTTCGTCTCGATTTTTATGTCGTTTTCTACGCTCAATCAGATCAAGAATTTCAGGAGTATTCTATTTTTATCTTGCTTTAGGGCGTATAGAGTTAAGAAATCAAGGAAGTCATAGGACGATCACAAATACGTTGTCTACTTAGACACCAGAGTTCGGGTTTAAGGTGGGGCTCTTGGGAAGCTTTGGTGTGGAAATAGGTCATGAATAAATTTGCAACAGATGAAGATGGTGATACGCCCGTGGTAGCGTTATCTATCTGTAGGTCTGATTCCCGGATAAGAAATATGCGTTCTTAAGACAATGTCTGGTGAAATCTATAACATAAATTAGGAAGTCTTCCCTTTATGTTACATTGTCTAATCTACCGATATGCTCGGATACAGGGATATTAAGTCAAATCTTACCATGTAGTCATACTTTTCAAGACTTAGGAATAATAGAATTTTTATGAACTGTTTTGAGTTTTTCACTTAACATATAGTCTTCTTGATAAGTGGTTGTATGAGGCTAGTAAGTTATTTTAACAGTTTTTGGATAGAAATATTTTAAGTGATGACGATGGATCTAGACAGGAATTTTGTATAAATGTGTTTGGAAGTTTGAAGAGTTTTAGACACTTTAGTGCCGATATGACACCTCAGCTCGAACTGACATCAACAACGCCGCCCGAAGAGCACTAAGTAACAGATATGCATAAATATTTTTTTTTAAATTTATCTTCTTCTAACTTTATAACCGACACAGCATGTAATAAAATAGATAGTAATATATACATCCTTAGTGACATTTCACAGAAGTATGGACCAGTTTTAAATGAAGATAAAAACCAATTTATAATGATTGGAAATGATATGCCTTGAATAAATGACTTCAAACTATTACAAATTTTACTCAACAATGTTATTTTAAAACCCATCGTGATTTTCAAAAACTGCGGGTAACCACAGACCCTAACTTACGTTTTCAAAATCATGTTTCTTCGCTAATCCAAAAATCATATATAAAGATTCGATCACTATGTTACCATCTAGATATTTTGGGCACGGCTATTAAGTTAAAATTAACTGAGTCTCTGGTATTGTTAAGCCTATTTTATTGTTGCACATTTTATTGCTCAGCTCTTCATCAGAAAGACAAAGTTAGCCTTCAACGTCTTCAGAGTACTTGCCTTAGATTTTTTTTCAATCTTCGGAAGTTGGATTACATTTCTCAGATCTTTAGGCAGTCTGGTTGGTTGAATTTGGAAGAAAGTTTGAAGATAAACCTCTTAGTTCTGGTTAAAAAAATTATCTCACGTAGAAAACTGATTCATCTTTTACTTTAAAGTGTGGCCACGGATGAGGTACTCTACTCTGGTAAACTTTGATTTTACGTAGAAAAACTATTCTTGATAAAATTTTTGCTTGCCAGATTTCAGAAACAGTGACTAAAGTCGCAATAACGTACACAGAGTTTTCAAAATATTAAAAACTATAGACTTAATCTTAAATAAAACACTCTTTGACAACAGAAGGTTTGAAATAGTAAATATATCAATAAACGAAAGTTTTCAATGTTAAAAATAGAATAATAAAAAATCCTATGCGTTTATTATGAATTATAATGTTTTATTTTAAGGTTTTTATCCTTAAATTTACTATTTTAAATGTTTATTTGTTGACATCAGTAATACAAATTATAACAATATCATAAGCGGAATAAAACTGGCCAACTAGAAGATCTAACTTACACCGTAATTAAATCGGGTCTAAGTCTTAAACATTGTTAGTGAATCTGTCTGTAAGGATTTAATAATATCAGATGTATATGTAAGAAATAATAGCGGTCCTAAAATAGACCGTGCTGATATTATTTTAACCTGGTCTGGAAACCTATACTCAGAGAATATCGTTGATAATGACTGAATCAAAAGAATGCATTTAAGTGGGAATGTACCGTTTTAAACTGTGAAATTTATATTTTGTATTAATGCACTAATCACTAACATGTACTATATCATTCATAACATTAAGTAGAACCCCAGAAATACTAAATTTTTTCTCGAAACTTCACTGGCAATCATGGATTATTTTATATATTATGCAATATAATTCATTTCTTTAACTCATATATTTTACAAAAATCTTAGACAACAGGTAATGCGCTAATATAAAAAAGATAAATTTAGTTTCGGCTTAAGCACACCAAAAAGAGTAAGATTTTGTCGATTTTATTTTAGATACATCTTGGCTTTTGTCCAGTGTTATTATTTAGATTTCTTTTATAAAAATTTATCCTGCTGCTTCAGTCGGAAGTAGTATATGGAAATGTACCAATAAATTATTAATATCATCGTCCGAGTGTGTCCCATAAATGTTCGATCCGATTGTTGAAATAACTCATTCGACAAAATGGCGTGTCACCGGAGTATGAAAAACGAGCTGAAAAAAAATTAATAAATTTCTGTTGATCCATATGATAATTTACAAAAATATACCTGCAAATATAGAAGTTAGTAAACAAGTGATATTTTTGGTTGACGACGGCAGTTTTCCTGGCTTTAAAGCAACAAATGATGATCAATTAGAAAGTCAGGTTAAGCTTTTTAACCTCACGTGTTAGTTAAAATGTGCCGAAATTAAGTTAAAGTACCTAAATAAGGTGAATATGCAGTTGAAAAAGACCATAAAAAGTCAAGAATTTATTATAAAATTGTTAAAAGGGAACAAAAATAACTAAAGTTATGATCAAATTTCCTTTATAAATGGCAATGTTGCCAAACTCCCAGCAGCAGTTGATGATTTCATAAGAGTCTATTCCGATGAATTACTAAAAAGTAACGAACCGGATAATAAACAAAACATGAGCTCTGGCAAAAACCTCAGAATCTTATTGGTAAGCAGTAACTTTCTGCTTCTAATATAAAAGGGTCCACTCACGAAAAGCAAGCGAAAACGAAATTAAATAAGTACGTCTTTATTAATAATACCAGCGGAAAGACTACCATACCCACAAAAATCGTAGAAAATGATGACAGTACATCACACTAGTCGGCTACGAATAAAATATGGATAGTTGTTACAAATACAAAATCTTCCAGTAACAATCTGAAGGACTATTTGTTAATACGGTAATCGAATCACGATTTTATTGTGACGCTAGCTAAAAATCATTGGAAAACATTCAACTCCTGCCAAGTAGCAGTTAACGAGGATATAAAAATGACATTTTGGAACCCAGCACATGTCAACAAGTCCCAGCATATGTCAACAAGATTGAAGTATCTAAAAAGATGATACCAAGAACACAGAAATTTCTTTAGACAAGGGTGTCGATGGTAAACACAAACATAATGTGTCTATTATTAATCTAAACATTAGAAGTAAAAGGGCTATGAAAGATCAATTTGAAGTTATTCTGCATAAACTGGGATATCCAGATATCATCGCTATTAGTGAAACTTGGTTGACAAATGATGAAGCAGCATGTTTTTTTGTAAACAACTACAATATGGTTGTATGTTATGCGCACCCAGTTTTTAGAAGAGACGGAGTCTCTATTTTTTAAGTGGCCGACTTATACATGATATTTTAAATGTGAATTGTGAGTTGTCAGTTGACAAGCATTATGAGATTGTATTCGTTAAGATAAGATCATTTAACTTCTATAGTCTTCAAACTTACCGGCCATCAAATGGTAATAATTAAGAATTTTTCTAGTCTTTGGAGAGGTTATTGAATGGTAGTGTGAGATTCAGGCCTATCTTTTTTCGTGGTGATTTTAGTTTGGACTTGAGTAAGGATATATTTAATTCCACAACCATATTTTTGGATGTTTTGGATTGCGACAAACATTTTCTGAATTTTTGAGATACAA
Source organism: Diaprepes abbreviatus (assembly GCA_034092305.1). NCBI lineage: Eukaryota > Metazoa > Arthropoda > Insecta > Coleoptera > Curculionidae > Diaprepes > Diaprepes abbreviatus. The sequence continues at coordinate 2,912,512 of JASJET010000107.1, forward strand.
GATGAATTTAAGTCTCTTTTTAATAATATTTTCACTAAGGCTGAGCCAACTCGAATTTCCATTACGTATATTTTTCTGGTCACAGAGCACAAAGTACGAATGTTAAAATATTTGACAAAAACATTACATAAAGGTTCAATTTTAACAAAATGATTTTTAATGAGGAAAATATTTTCTATTTTAATCATTTAATTTCGAAAAAAATCTGAAACTTTGTGTATCATATAGGAAACAATAACTTCGGAACGGCTTTTGAATCTTTTTTTAAGTGATTTTTATGCCTTGTTTAATGTGACATTTCCCCTACAAATAATCAAGAAAAATATTACTTACAACAAGAAAATATATGAGCCAAAAAATATTGCGGTTGATACTCTGAAGGCTAATGAACCGAGGGATATTGCTGATGCATTCGATAATTTTTTTGTACTGTCGGTCGACAATTTGACAGAGTGAATTAAATATCACAATAACATGCAATAATTGATAAAGCATAATTACATTCAAACAGTTTTTCCTAATACCAATAGTGGTCCATGAGATGAACAAAATATTAATTTCTGTATCTAACAAGAAAACCGCAGGATCGGCCGAGATTCCTGATAAGTGCGCAAAGTCGATTGCTGATCCCCTTACCTTGTGGTAAATTTATCGCTTGACTATTTTCCCGCAATATTACAATAAAACTTAAAACTATTGGTATATTTTTTGACTTTAAAAAAGCTTTCGACGCTATAAACCATACATTGGATAAACTGAGTAATTACGGAATTAGTGGACTAGCCTTGTCGGTCTAATTTTCCGTTTCATTTCGCTATGGCTAATTCACTTAATTTGCTATTATTTTTGCAAATACTCTCGTTATGGGCAACACAGTATAATTTTTCGTAAGGATTTCTCAGGGATTCTTTAAAGAAAGCATTTCATACAGTAGAGTTTTAATTAATTTTATTATTCAAGTTTGAGCATTATTCGGAATTTCAATATACTGTGCTTGGGTATTTTCTTATCGATGTTGAACTTACTACTACTTTTTTTTATTTAGATAGAGCTCGTTTTTTTCGTGCCATTAATACTTGAGTGGAATTGTATGTATGTTGGGTTGCAGGCAATGTATTTCTTTATTCTAACTATATTTCTCTAATTTAAAAATAACTCTCGGAATGCTTATTTGATTTCTTTTTTTTCCGCGGAAAGTGTTAATTATTAACAAATTGGCTTATGTAACAAATATATTTAATCCGATTGTGGTTGTCCAGTGTTATTCTTTTTAAGCTGTCACTTCTTTCAAACGTGGCAATTAAACGCTCCTAACGGAAGCCGACTAGTGCGCAAGCTGGGCCATGGTTATAATTTGAGGCCATTTTGCCTTGATTTTAACTTTTTCCTGGTTTAATTTAGCCGAAGCAGCTGGAGATTTTCATTAAAATTTTTATTTGACAATTTTTTAGGATTCTGAGATTGAAAGTCGTTTATCATCCTGGTAGATTTGTTGATTTTTGGAGTACCGTATCTTTTGCTTTGTTGGCAGTTATGTTTTTTCTTACCGGAATAAACCTGGAGAAAGGAATTTTAGGCAGTTTGCAAGTGTCAATGAAGGAATTCTGTTAGACCCCACAAACATCGGGTAAAATTTATTAAATACAGTTTTCTGTTTATTGTGAAGTTTAAAATATTTTGTTACGTATTTGCTTTTTTACCCATCACAATAGCCCCAATTTTTAGTTTAGTTAACTTATTAATGTATCTGAAGTATTTTTAGATTGAATTTTAGCTCGGGTCCTACGTTGGGCGTTAATTAGCTAAACTGGTTTTTAAAAGAAAAAGCGCGATACCTCACAATGAGGTGAAAGGTAGAGTTAATTTATTAAAAAAAAATAATGGAATAAAGAAAAATGCTATAATAAAATTGATGGCTGGTAGCAGCACCAGCGAGCAAAAATGCCGAGCTTATCCTCTATGCCGGAGAGCAGGGATGAGGAGTTAAGGGCGCCACTTCATCGTAAGCTTGCAGATGCCTTCCTCGATGTTGTTTTTCAAACTTACCCTTTAAAATTAGCTATCAACAATAAACAAAAGATTCAAATGCAAGTAGCCTGTGGGACGTTATATTCTAACCAGTAGGGTGGACAGCAGTTAGAAGTTCAAACCCGTAATAGGACTACGTAATGAGATAACCAGTAGAGTGGATTACATAATGAGATAACCAGTAGGTAGATTACGTAATCCGCCATATTGGTTATCTCATTACGTAGTCCACCCTGCGGGTTTGAACTTTTAACTGATGTCCACCCTACGGGTTAGAAAATAACGGTTATCCACCATATATGCGTGTTCCTGCCCTATGGTCATGTCAGAGCCTACACCGTAGCCGAGAGATTAAACAACTGGTAGAGTCGCCATTTCTCAGGCAAGCTTTGAATTACTCTTATATATTTATTTAAGGATCTTATTTTTAATTAGTATTAGTCGTTGCGCAACAATCATAAATCTATGATCATAGAATGATCGGTTTTGCTTTAGGTCAGTAGGTGTTATTGTTTATTAATGTAATTGGATTTATATTTTTTAGTGAATATTTCCTAACAATTTCACATTTTAAATTTTAATTAAAGATTTTTATTCTATCTCCATCGAGTTTTATTTGTTCCACGTGCTACTTGCGCTTGAATCTATTGTTTATTGTCGATAGCTAATTTTAAAGAGTAAGGTTGAAAGCAAGTTCACTACAACATCGTGAAAGGCTTCTGCATTCAGCCTAGCTTATGATGCAGTGGGGCCCTTAATTTCCCACCCCTACTCTCCAGCATAGGGGATTGGCTTGGCATTTTTGCTCGCTGGTGCTGCCATCAGCCTTCAACTGTACTCTAGTATTTTTCTGTATTTATTTTTTTTTAATTAAATTAACTCTACCTTTCACCTTAATGTAAGGTATCGCGCTTTTTCTTTTAAAAACCAGTGTAAGAAATTGGCGCCCAACGTAGATCCCTAGTATAAATCTAGTTCAGAAATACTTCAGATATATTAATAAGTTAGTTAACCTATAAATTAGGTCCACCGTGACACTTGTTTAAATGAACTGTAATTAATGGATGTTACCCGATGTCTGTGGGGTCTAACAGAATTCCATTGTTAACACGTGCAAACTGCCCAAAATCCCTGTCTCCAGGTTTATCCCAGTAAAAAAAAACTATAACTGTCAACCAGGCAAAAGATACGGTATTCCAAAAACTCAACAAAATTAAGATGATAATAAACGACTTTCCATCTCAGAAAAAAAAAGAATAAATAAAATAGGTATCTCGATAGTTATTTTTGAATTAAAAAAATACGTTTCGAATAAAGGAATAAATTTCCTGCAATCAAAAATACATACAATTTCACTCAAATATTAATAGCAGGAAAACAAATTTATCTGAATAAAAAAAGGTAGCAGTAAGTTTAACATCGATAAGAAAATTCCCAAGCACAGTGTAGCGAAATATCTAATATTAGTCAAACTTACTGTACTTTAGGAAACGTTTTCTTCAAAGAATTCCTAGAAAATCCTTAAGAAAAAATAATACTGTGTTGCCCATAACGAGAGTATTTGCAAAAATTAGGTTAAATTAACTGAATTTCACCATAATGAACTTAAGAGGAAAAGTGAACAGTGACAGCCTTAAGCTGGATCCGATCTTTTCTTGAGAACAGATTCCATTTAGACGTCTTGAGCAGGGAAACAAATGAAATTGAATCCAGGAGGATTGTGGTGAACACTGGTGTGCCTCGCAGCAATGTTTTGTTTCCCATTTTGTTTCTTATCTATATTAATGACACATCTACTAGTTGAAGGTCATGGCGAGGATGTTTTGAGTGAAGCTTCGTTTAAATGTGTAAGGCAAATATTAAACAAGGAAAGAAATGAACTGATACTATACCCCATAAAATCTAATTTTGTTGTTTTTACTCCTGTGCGAGCTAAATGTGATTTTTATTTCATAGTTGAGTCTCAAGGGAATAAAATTATTAAGAAAAAACAACTAAGTTTTTAGGGATCACTATTGATCAACACTTGTCTTGGGATATTGCTTTACTATGCAAGTTGATTTTTGTTATATTAGATATTATGTCGACATGAAGTTCTTGAAGACTTTTTATTATGGCAGTGTTTCCTCTATACTGGGCTATATAATTACATAATGGCGTACCTCTATCCATACGCAGAGTATTTTGATTGCACAGAAGAGAATAATCCATATCATGTACCATATGAGCTCGTGTGAGACTTGTCAGGCTAAATTTGCTGAGGAAATTTTCACAAGTATTGGTATTTATAGTCCGAAGAGTGCTGCAAACGTAACAGCAAAATTGAATTCGTTCAGTAGGTGTGATGAGACGAACTCTTATGCCTGTAGAAGTAGGGATAATTTGTATATTCCCTTTTCTCGGAACAGTTAGCATACAAGGGGTACTAATGTTGAAGGAAATTATGATTTGATTTGATTTGATTTGATTTCGTTGGAATATCATAGGCATCGAACAAATTTTTAGGAATAATATAGTTATTATAGGAGACAATAATATTGATACAATCAGGTATAACACCGAAAATCAATAAAACTACATAATACCCTTGTTAATTTTATATCCTTGCTTTGTAAATCTGACTATTGACCAGTAAATTAATTCTGAGTAATGCACATTTTTATTTTCGAATTTAAATCATTTTCCAGTCTGTATTCTGTACCAATGTTTATTAAAATACATTCGGTAAATTGTTGGTCTATTATGCTATCAACAATTGAAAATGTTTTAATTGAAACATTAAAATTATATTTTATATTTTCGTTTTTCCTGCTGCACACACATTGTTTGTAATAAAATAGTTATTAATTGAAAAAGAGCCAAGTTTATTTTGTAGGTTAATCCATGGATATATTAATTCATATTGATAGTGTAATAACGAAGTTAGAATTTTTTGGAATTTTCTGCTACCTAAAATTTCAATAGCTCAGAGATAATAGTTTTTTCTTTATCAATAAACTAGTGATAGTTGTTAGTGTAATATAGACTTTTTTATATATAGCCTGCATTTTTTTGAAATTTTTCTTGTTTTTATTTTACGAGATACGAGGGATACAAACTTAATTAAACTATGCTTGTATCATACAACCGATTCCCTAAAATTGCATTTGCCCTTTCTTACCTCATAATTCTTAGTCGCTCATTTTATATCCAAAATCAACCCCGAAATTCCTTTCCATGACGATTTCATTAGAATTAGTGACAATGTAGGTTTTTGGGTATATTATGAGATCAGAAGGCATAGTGTGAACTTATGGACAAACATTGATAAACTTTCACCCTCCATGTTACTTTAATATCATATCATTTACTTAATGTAAAGTCAAGTATAGATTGTAAGTACCGCGGGAAGTTACGCAAGAAAAAATATATTCTTATTCCTTTTTCTTGAATTCGCTTAGTTTTTATAGTCACCATTGAATCTTTTATTGTACCATCTCATCAGTTCCCTGTCCTAGTTCAAAACTTAACCGAATCTCTATGGAGGTTAATGGGAAAATAAGATACACGACTAACGTATGGAAGTTTAGCCGTAAGCCATAGCACCTGTCATAGATTATGGTTAGGATCGCTTTAAAAAATCGCTTCTTTTCGCATTCAACGTTCAAAACTACAAAAAGGTTTTTTTTAGAGGTAAGTTGTTTCATATTTATGTGGTATATTTTTCTCAAACAATTTGTTAAATTTCATTTTGCTTTTGTTTTTTTCTCAACTGTTTTGTGCTCTTCTCATATTTTCGAACCTACATAAATACTCAGATCTTTATAATGTGGTTAACATTTACAAATTCTCAATTTAGATTGGCAATAGCTTTAATAATATACTTTACGAATTTTATAATTACCAAAATTCTTTTATTTTAGCGGTAAACTAAGTCTATCTGGGCAAGAAGGATGAATACATGATATGCAAAAATAGAGGATTTTTTATATTAAGATTAATTTTGCGAGACTACTAAGGCATGTAAATTTTAATGTCTAAAGAAACTGATTTTATTTCTATTATTTTATCAAAAGGCAAGTTAGCCCAACCAACAGAGTAAGAAGAAAAGCTAATTTGACAAAAAAATTTAACAGCAAATTGTCTACATCATGACCTAAAGGGTACATAGATGATTAAAACACAAAATCCAACTCCAACTAAGCATAATGATTTTTTAAACAATGAAAACAGTACAGAATGGTGACTTATTTGGTCTTTCAGTTATATTTTGGAAAGCATTGAATGAATTGCATCACTTTTAATAGATTACTTGAAGAATTAAGAAACTTAAAAAATGGTTTTCTATAGATTTCTATTGAACGATTTTTCAACGAGAAAAGTCAAAAAAACGTCCAAAAATTCTTTATATATATATATATATATATATATATATATATATATATATATATATATATATATATTATATATATATATATATATATATATATATATATATATATATATATATATAAATATTCATATCTTCAGTATTTTACAATATTAAGCGGCTACTCAGTAGGAGACCACAAGATCGAACAAGTCACCACCTACAAATACCTAGGACATGAAATCCGTTTAGGCCGAGATAACCAAACATGCGAAATACTAAGAAGAATAGGGCTGACGTGGTCAGCTTTTGGAAAACTGAGAAATATACTTAAATCGAACATCCCTGTTTGCTTCAAGATAAAGGTGTTTGACCAGTGTATCCTCCCCGTTTTGACATATGGAGCAAAGACGCTAACACTAACAAAGAAAAGCGTAAGTAAGTTGAGAGTGACACAATTGGCAATGGAAAGATCTATGCTGGGAGTTAGCATCAGAGATAGAATACCGAATACAGAAATACAGAAGAACGGGTGTTGCAGATGCAGTCAGGAGAATTACAACGTAAAAGTGGAACTGGGCTGGACATGTCGCTAGGAACACGGACAATCGATGGCCGAGAAAAATCTTGGAATGGAGACCAAGACAGGAGGCTTACCGAGGAAGAGGCCGCCCGCCTACCAAATGGACTGACAATATAAGGCGCCTAGAATCAAACTGGATGCAAGCGGCACGGGACAGAAATAAGTGTCAAAACTTACGAGAGGCCTATGTTCAACAGTGGACAAAATTGGGCGGATTGACGAAGCGGACACTTTTCTTGAAATGATAGCTTAGTATGTGTACTTCAACAAGATGAAATTTATCGCATTAGTAGTCTTGCTTAATTGCAATATAAACAATTCAAAGCATTTTTTTGTTTTTGCCTCCGTATTAACTGGATAGGTCAGATTTGAATTTGTCAAACAAATGCGTCCAAATATAGTGAAATATGCGTAAACTCGCCTCAGAAGCTGTGCTGTCTCTGGATGGTGAACGAGACTTTAATCGTACTCGACAGTCCCTTCTCATATGTTCCTTTCGTTCAAATATGTAATACTCTATCTGGTTTTTTCTATAACCTTTAGTATCACCTCTCGTGTCTATTTTCTCAAGAATTTTAGAAAACATTGTCTCTATTGTTTGGTTAGGCAAATCTTTGTTTTCCTCTATAGTAAACGCCTTTATTTTTGTCCTCGACATATTATAAGCTGCTTCTACTTCCAAAGCATTACACAACGCTTCACCAAAATAACAAAACTTACCAATATATGCTGTATTTTCTGATATCTAATTCCAATAATGGAACACTGAATCGTAAGCTCTTCTTGGAATTGTTCTGTTGCTCCAAGGGAAGCCAGATGAACAAGGCGTCGGACATATGTATCATAATCTTACAAATTTCCTCCATTTCACTAATGTCTTGACTTGAGCTGTGACTGATGCTGATCTCCAAATCTCCTTTCCCATGTAGCACTAAGAATTTCATAGTCTTTTTTTTTTGGGTTATAAAAATGGTTTGCAATAACTCCAATACTGATCCACAAAAAGCAATTACTAATGCAGTTGCCAGTTTTTTGTAGTTCCAGTTATTTGCTCTAGCGGTAGCTTCAAATTAGCGTTTGTAAATTAACCTAGATGTTTGACCATCGTAAGTTGGGGGTTTGATATTCTATCCAGAGATAATTATATATTTCGTTGAACTGCGCATGAAGCTTCTTTATTTTAGAATCTATAATATCTGCTTTTCCTTTCACTATCTCTTTCTTAAATTTTGGTGTTTGTCCTTGTACAATTTGATTGAATTCTTGTTGTCCTTGTACCACGACTTCTTGTATCCATTTGCAAAGTTTATCTTCATCTTTAATGCGACGTTCTTCTTCTTGCTGTTTCTTTTCTGGCGACGTTCATCTTCTTTTTGTCGACGTTCTTCTTCTTGTTTTTCTTTCAGATGACGTTGTTCTTGTTTTTGACGACGTTCTTCGTCTTTTTGACGAAGTTGTTCTCTTTCTTCTTTCTTTCAGACGATGTTGTTCTTCTTTTTGGCAGCGTTCTTCTTCTTTTTGGCAAAGTTCTTTTTTTTTCCTGTTTGTCTTTAAGGCGACGTTGTTCTATAAGTTCCATAAAATCAGCCAATGTTTTATTTATTTGCTCCATTTCTGCTATTTATTGTCTAGTCTTTACTATAGAAATTTCTAGAATATTCTTGAAGACTCGTTTCCAAACTTATTTGATGATAAATTCAATGGTGAAGCCCGTTTTTCGCTATATGTTCTAGTTTTCAAATAGAATGTTTTAAAACTTTGTAGAAAGTTCTGTTCTACGCTTCTTTGTCGATGACCAATCCGATGGTGACTTCCGTTTTCTGCTATCTCTTCTAGTTCTCAAATAGAATGTTCTAGAACTTTGTAGAAAATTTAGTTCTAAGCTTCTTTCACGATAACAAATCCAATGGTGAAGTCCGTTTTTCACTATTTCTTCTAATTTTCAAATAGAATGATCTAGAACTTTATCAAAAATTCGAATCAAAACTTCTTTATTGATGACCAATTGAACAATGGAAAATTAGTCTTATTTTCTAACTTGATAGTAAATCTAACAGTAAAATTCATTTTTCTCTATCTCTTAAAATTTACAACAGAATTTTCTGGAAACCCGATGATAAACTTCACTTCTGATTCCAATTGTGTGGATTTTATCTTTTTAAGTCGCTCAAGGGGTCCGCAGAACAAATAAAACACACTTTTCACTAAATTCCTTCCATCACTATATTAAATACTTTTGAACACTTTTACAGTTAAATCACAACTAACTAATTACTATCTTTTAATACTTTCATTAATCAAATTCGACTGTATTAAAACTTATATCCTATCCCTATTTATATTATATCCCTATAGAATCTACTAGAAATAACAAAAAATATGCCAGCATAAAAGTTGAAAACTAAATAGAAATATGATGACACATCGATATAATATATCTTTCGATATATTATAATCAAGATGACCCATCGTATATATTTGTATACAACGGCATATCAAAAAGTAATTTTATTCCTTCATTAAAATATGTTTAGTTAAATATGTATCAAATGATCACTTACGTAATCACTCATTGTTTTGTAACTCATCCAGAGGACGACTCCATTCATTCAAAAAAATTTCGATTATAGCTCGCAGCTCAAAAAAAAAAAGTTATACTTCAGTATAATATGGTAAGTTGTAGCATTTTCATATTTTTGCAAATTAAAGCTACAATGTTTTGTATGATTAGAATTGTTCGTTTTCTTTTTATAAGTCTTCATTTAATGTTACGAACTAAATGTAGGCAATATCACTGGTTGGTTGTTTTTCTTTGATCCATCATCTTTTAAAAATATCTTCTCCAGTTATCGTGCCGCTAATGCTATGAATGTCAAAAAGCTTTTTATAATTTTTATATATCCCTGAAATAAAAAGTAATACCTGAGCAGTTTCTGAAACATCTTTTGACTCATCTAATACCAAAGAGAACCTCTCTAAAAGACGATTTTTGTCAGAAAATTGAGTCAATATATTTTCTGCAATATTATCTACTCTTCTAAGCGAAAAGGTAGAGTTCTTAATTATATTTATAACAATATATTAAGCTCTATGTGAAAATAAAAATGCAAGCTGCAATTTTTTCATTAAAAATGGTAGTAAGCCATGAATAAAAAACACAAAAAAAAGGTGTTGATACTTATATGTAAACCAAGCGATATAGTTTGTCATGAAAATCAAAAAAGAAAACAATTGTTTAAAGATATGTCATTTAAGTTCCGTTTCCATTATAATTACTAAAAATGATTTATGAAAGTTATGATAGGATATGTGTGTATATAGAAAGTGAGAGAAACCAAGAAATTACTTTTAATCTATATTTTCAACATTTTCCCAACTTTTTAAAGATATTTTTAGAAGACTTGAATAAAAATTTGAAAAATTTTGGAAGTTTTAAGACGCGAATAATTTAGAGAAAATAAGGAAAATGATGAAATAAATGTTCTTGGATACGCGGAAGCTCAAATTCAGGTAAGACCGTCGTCAATTTTTATCCATACAGGCAAAAGTGATAAAAATTAAATATTTTAGAATTATACGAAATTAAAAACTTAGTTTTGGCAAGCAAAGCTAAAATAGAAAGTGAAGTAGGAGTTTCAAAAACAAAGTCTCAACAAATACTGAAGAAGAACTAATATTTTCTTTATAAAGTAAATATGATGCAATATCTATACCCTGGGGATCGGAAAAGAGGGCTACTTTTTACCACTGGTTTTTAGATAAATATAACGAAATATCTACTTTTATAACAATGTTGTATGGTCTCATGAAGCAATAGTTACAAGTAACGGTATTTTAAATCGACATAATGAAAGATATCCGAAAAATGTGAATACTTATATACTGCAAGAAAAAGAAATACATTTTCGAAAAAATCTCAATAGAGAGGTTTATATTATATTAGAAATTAATCTTATGAATTTATTGAATGATGGACCGTTGGTATAACGACTTAACATTTATGGTCAACAAGATGATACTCGTAGTCATAATGCCTTACGAGTAAGGGAATATTTAATCAGTAATTGTCTTGATAGATGGTTCGGTGCGTATGGACCGGTGAGGTGGCTGTCGATCTCTCCAGGCTATTGGATTTTTTTCTCTTGGGATTTTCAGGAAATGAAATATATAAAGAAACCATAGATACTCAGGAAAAACTTCTTGAACTGATTGACAGCGCGTTTAGAAATGTAAGAAGTGTTCATATTCTTAACATAGTAAGATCTATAAAAAAGCATTGTCAAAAGTGTGTTGAAAATAATGGGGACCCTATTGAGTTTCTTCCTGGCAAGATTTTTTTAAAAAAGGATGTAGCTTGTTATTTAGAATATATTGTGTCTTGTTAATAGCCTTGTTTTTTAAATACTATTTTGTTATTGTCTTGTGTCATTAAATAAATGATAAGTATATCGGTTAAGTTTAAATATAAGTTTAACACCTTCTTAAGTTTTTTATTCATGGCCCATTACGATTTTTAATGGAAAATTCAAAATATCCAGCTTACCGTTTCATTTTAACATAGAATGTCGAATATTGTTGTAAATATAATTAAAAACTCTACTTTATCATCAAAAAATATATAGGTTGTTCCATTTAAAATGACCAAATTGGGATGAACAACTTTTTAACCGCGCCTCGTATTAAAGATGCAATTACACCGTTAGATTACTTTTAAAATATTATAAAAATAAGTTGTTTAAAATATTGTAATCTCTTTTCAAATAAGAACGTTACGGAGCATTATAAAAATTGTCAACTTTTGAATTTTACCCTGTATCTTTAAAATAAAAGAAAATTTTTAAGCTCTGTATTTTTAGTTTCCTTAACAAACGGCTTGTGAATGTTTCACTCGGTTTTTTCTAACTTTAATAACGAGAAATATCATAAAAGCATCGACTTGGGGATAGTGTTAACATAAATAACTTTCATTATTCTTTCTGGCATACATATTTTTTGTGTTGGGGTTTTATTCATTAATAAATTAAGAAAAATATATATTGACTTTTATTCTTCTGAAATCTTTGTCAAACCATAAAATTATCATACAGGTTTATTTTAATTTATTTGAGTTTTCTTGGCAGACTGACATTGGAAAACTACTACGAACTAATATCTTAATAAATAACTAATGTAATTTATTTCGTTCCATTTTAATGTTTTTTTGTGTGGGTCAAAAATTCTGATATTAAAATTTTCTGACTGATTTCGGTATACAAAGCTTAATATTCTGAGGATAAATATTAAAGGAAAATTAATAAATTATGTTAATGGAAATAATAGCCGCTTATTTTTAAATATACCACATCTTTATCAAACATTAATAAAGCTTGATGGTGATTTATGGGCATATTAAAAAAATAGAGGCCAGAATTTCCTAATACGAGAACTGATTCGGTTTCAAGTTTTTATTAAGGTTATAAAAAGGGACCCAACTTTCCATTAAAATGATATTACAATAACAATGGTAAAATCCGCATTTTAATACGCAATAAATTATGTTGTCTTTTTATAAATTTGCATTTTATAATTTTCATTTTTTGGTTTACATTTTGTTACCCCCTGATGGATTTATTTGAAGTCATAAGTATAATTGATTTACTAAGTTCCTAACCAGTTTTCTTTTTTAATAATGTAAATCTATTTATTAACTCATTTTTAATTGGTAAAGTTATTTTTTGTTATCTTTAACGCTTTTTGTTGTGATGCCTTTGATAGATTCAATATAATTGGTACACCTGTAACCATTTTCTGGTTTCCAACTTTTTTTAGTTCATCTTATTAGCGGTGCAGGTTTTCAATGTTTTCTCTGTATTTTCTTAGAACAGTTTCGTCGTAAAGAATTAGGAGCGGATCCATCCTCTCTGGCGGAGACGGCAACATTACAAGAGTACAGTATGGCAAGCGAGTTGTCGAGGGCGGTGCCACCGTCATTCACGTTCCTAGTGCAGCAGGCAGAGGTGAGTCTATTTTTCTGAATTCAAAGCCCTTAGAGAGGGGAAGATTACTCCTCTATTGCACCGGTGCCAATATGGAACTCCTATAGGAATAATAAGTGTGTTCTTTTCCTTTTGTAAATAAGCGTCACGTCTACTATTTGATATTTTTTGGTATGGTTTTACCCCAATACCGTTTATAGTCTTGATTCTCTGGTATTCACAGGTGTATTTGTAATACTGAATGGGTATTTTTGTAAATGAGTCTTGGTGAAAGCCCTTTACCACTGTATTATGTATGTCTGTATAATCTTACATCTCTCTGGTATATGTTCTATAATCTCATTAAACTAGTGGCCCAGTGGGCTTTTGTAGTTGATGAAGAGACATGGCTCCACCAAAGTTTTTTATATATATATATTGATTACGAATATCGAGGGTGGATTCCCAAAAAATGGTCAGGTAATTTGTTATAAACAAAAAAATTGTTAATAATTAAAAAAATTTGCTTTTTTATAAAATAAAAAATATTTTCATGTTTTTTGGGCTGAAAATGTTCACGATTAACGAATGGTTTATCTAACAAATTTAGTTTAGACTACTGTTGAGCTGTCATCTCTTTTAAATTTTTAGGCGTTTGAAAGGAAAAAGTGTTGGACGCACGCCCAGATGTTCCATATAAATAAGGCCATTTCTTTTGACTTTAACTTTCTCTTTCACGACAACAAAAAGCTGTAGATTTTACATCTCAATTTACATTGTCCATTATTTGGAATTTTGGGGTTCAAAATAGTTTTAATTTGTTGGGTAATTGAGACTAGTTGTTTAGAGACCTTCTTTTTTACTTTTTTTGCTATTTATTGAGTTACTTTTACCGGAATAAACCTGGAGACGGCAATTTTAGCATTTGTGTATGTTTCAAAGAAAGAATTCTTTTAAGCCGACCTAAGAATCCAGGGTGTCAATCTTCTGGCTTTTTTATTTTTGATTCTTTTTGCGTTTACCGTTTGGCAAAAACTTTCAGTTATCAGTTAATGAGCACTGATGTTTAAATAGTACCTGCAGACCACTACACAGCTGAGCTGTGTTGCAACCTGATTTGTACAAGGCAGTCTCATCATAGGAATAAGAGGCGCCCTTAGTTTTATTTTTTTTTTGTATTTCGTAATCATTTGAAGTTAGAATTGTGCGATTGTTTAAACTGTCAAACTTCATTTATAACATGTTTAGCTTTGTGCTAGAGCAATCTATATTCGACTATCCAATTAAAGTTTTTTTTTATTCTTTATTAATGAGTTTTATTTGACCCCATGCTAACTGGCGTATGTATTTTTTTAATACTTGCATATCTATAGGAATGAAGTTGAAAGCTAGTTCCTAATGACATCGTAAAGGTCCCGACTCTTCTGCATAGAGTTTAGATTGGCATATTTGCTCACTGGTGTGGCTACTAAATTCCAACTAAAATTTGGTAATTTTATTTTAATATTTATTTCAAAATATTCTATTATTGAGTTTCTTCTTACTTAACTGTGAGATTTTGGCGAAAAAATATCAGCTTAGCACTTTCATGTGAATAGGTACTAATGAAATATATTTGGATATCTTGAAATAGTTGAACACTGATTATAATTTCTTCAGTATAGAGTATATTTCTCGATTCACTGTTAGCATACTGACTATGCCGCTGCACCTTTAAATACAAATAGAAATAATACAATAAAATTACACTTTTTAAGGTTTTACTAACATATATTTGACATTACATAATTTCGTTGCAAGATAAAAGTAACATACTATTATTTGCATTGGTTTTGTGGCCTACATCCAACTTACGAACTTTTTTTTTAAATACGAATTTAATAAATTTTATTGTTTCAGATGCATTATGATGTTTAAATGCAAATATCTTAAAAACGTTTGGAGAAATAAAGATCAAGTCAGTATACCTCTTTAGTTAAGAGGTAAGGCTGCCTTCAGAACTTTGAGTCGAAAAAATTCTGATTTTACAGATAAGAAGGAAATGCCTAGATTTGTTAAACCTTGTATATGTAACTAGCGCCCTTCCGTAAAGTCCTTAAAATGGTTAACAAATTTTTATTTTTTACCTTCAAAGCAATAACAATGCCGATTTTGAATAACACAGATTGTACCATTTTCAAATTATGGTTTACTTTCTTGCAAGAATTGTAACTGAAAACATTTCTGTGATAATGCGGTTCTACACAGTAAAAATTTTTTATGTAAAATTACCATAACTTTCATTGGTAATATATTGTCTTGTATATCTAGGTAAAAAATTATTTGCATTTCAATGTAAAAAATATTCATGAATTACTAAGTAATTTTCGTATTTATATCATGTAATTTTTGTTAATTTTCCTTGTCGATTTACTTGTTGTTAGATGCAGTGTAACTAACACATCATGTAAAATACGTATTCCACCATGTCAAATTACGTAAAAATACGTATTCCACCATGTGAGATTACGTGAAAATACATTATAATATATGTTAGAAAATTTAAGTCATCAAGTAAAAAGGGCCCCCCACTCTTCTTATGAAAAAGTTACCCTGATTGAACAAATTCAATTTTTAATATGATGCAATTTATGTCATCCTGACTAAAAATTATCCATATCACAACTCGATAATTTTGATGTTTTCTCAAATAATCTTTAGACGACCTATATTCAAAAATACATATTTCACAAAAAATAGATCACGGAACAATTCAGCCTGCTTCCGTACTGATTATATGAGAAAATTAAATTTTATTTCTGGTAAGCGAGAACATGAGAACCACACAGTATATTGAATTGTAACAGAAGTAACTGAAAATTGGATATAAATTACATCATATTAAGAATTGAATACGTTTGACCAGGAATACTTAACCATGAAAAATGTACAGGGCTCCTTACCTATGTGTTGTTAAATGAATTCGTGAATTAGACATATGGATACGTCAGTAGGTAGGGACTTTCATTCGTTTTCTGAATAAAACAACGAACAGTTGCTGTTAACGAAATTTTTATTATTGTAATGATCTGTATATGAATAGAGAAATAAAAGCTGACATAATAACGATTTATTTATATTGAAAGAACTAACCAATATTTCGAAAAACAAATAGGTACATTTTGTAATTATTTTACAAGTACCAAACAAGACTGAGGCAGAACAAAAGTTAAACTTATACAGAAGGAGTCATACTATAATGAGATTATTTAAAATAAAATTTTTTCTTTAAAGTTACATATTTATTGTATATTATATATAAGAAAGTGACTCACAAAAACTTATAACTAAAAATCTATTTTCAACAAATTAATAATAACAGATACATTTAGACATAATTTTGTACGCATAGAGTGGGGATAAATTCAATGGATAATTAGAGAGACCCAATAGTCTTCTTATCTATTTTATTTGTGACTCATGTACTTAGCAGGTTTTGTGATTAGTAGATTTTTACTAGCTTTTAAAATGTATTAAAGTTTAAAGCTTTATTAACTAAGCACTTCGTGTGACGCTGCTTATTATTTACTTTTAGGAATCGAGTATTTGGTCAAAAGGTTTATTTACTTCCCCCATGGCTACAATGTTTTCTTGACATTTTAGAAGTAACATTATAGTAAAAGTAAAGTACTACAAAGCATCCCCACTTATATATCTATTTTTTCGTACTACCGTTTCAAACTTAAAAGATATACCGATACAAAATTTTTGAATGAGATGCTTTATCTGCTTTGTTTTTTAATCTGAGCTTATATATATATATATATATATATATATATATATATATATATATATATATATATATATATATATAGATAAACTTATATTTACAAAAAGATATGTCAGCTTATAATAAGAAAAATCTCTCTTTAAAGTAAAGCCTTTAAAAATAAGTGGCGGCAATTAATTTTTTAGCTTTACTTTACATAGAAAAAGATCTATGTATTTTTCTAGTTACATATATATACCAGAATCAAAAATTGCTGATATTAAAAATTGTATTGAAGATTTACTTAATAAATACTTAATTTCTAACGTTAAATAAAGATTAGTAAACAAATTTAATGCCGATGATAGGCCCTCTTTACTTTCTTCATATGACAGTAATTTATTGCTGTTATTTAAATATGTGATACTTTTTTTTATAGATTCAACATTTTCTCTATTAATGTTAATATCAGCAGAATTTTTGCAGTTTTCTAAATGCTCTCTGCAAAAATGAACCCTTAATGTGTTTTTATTACTAGAAATCGTTTCAGATTTACACCTAAATGGACACTGAAATGTTTTTCTCGACTTACCTGCCAATATCCACTTGTAACTAAAACACAATATACTTTACAAAAAGAAACTATTGCACCAAACCTATGGAGTATAAGAATAATGGCCGACTGTCACGTCTCGCTGCTGCTCTTGGGAGATGAGTGGGGGAAGTGTCATTATTTTACATTATTGTATATTATTTAACATTATCTTACATTATTTTACATTATTTTACTCTATTTTACATTGTTTTACATTATTTTACATTGTTTTACATTATTTTACATTATTTTACATTATTTTACATTATTTTACATTATTTTATATTATTTTATATTATTTTACACTATTGCACATTAAATTACAGTTTTTATGTAATCATACTTGAAAGCATATGTAATGAGAAAAAATACATTGTACACTTAGTAAAATTTCAATAGCAGTTAAAGTATTTAGATGTAGATTTACATGCGTTTTTTACTGTGTAGATTCTACATAAATCTGATTACGCAGAAAATTAAATAACTAATAATTTAGTTCAGAATTAGAATACACAGTAATTTTCATATTATAAGATTAATATGGTGGTAGGTTTTGTCGCATTGGTGGAAAAAATATTGAAAAGCATAAACGATAATTTGAACAAAGCCTAGTTACTCATTCAAAAATTATTACAGGATTACGAACTCATTTAGGGATATGTATCAAATATTATAACAAAATAAAATACTCAACATTCTGGAAAATTATGAAATAACTGACTACTTTATAAAAAATGACAAGTAATAAATTATTATTTTCGAAACTTTGGTTTTGTCAAGTAAAAACTTTCCTTAGTATCTGATGTAATTAATATATCTTAATGTACACTTTATAGTTGACAAAATATCATTAATATCACTCAAGCTTTCTGTTTTTCTTTTTCGGCAAAGAGTTTGAGAATTATTGAGTTTCGTCAGCAAAGTTTTGTCTGAACTTTACGACTAATTTATTGCCGATCTCTTATATTGAGTTTTACCTCTGGCAAATCTCCAACATTTTAATAAAGGTTAAACGAATGAATAATAAAAAAATCCGAGATATCTGCTGAATTCTATTGATCACTTTATTTACAAACCTTTAAAATTTGCATAAATTTGAATTATTTATTTCAAAACTTTTTATTTACTTTGAAACGTCCGGATTAGATATAAAAATACGCCCTTAGATTGAAGACGGTAACTTTATGTAAAAAAAAAATAAAAAAGGGTTTCAAATCAACGGAATTTACTTTTTTGTCCGTTAGAATTTTAAATGATTTACTAAGCTTTTATTTCGCTAGAACATTGTTATACCGATATGAGAAATTTTTAACAGTTCATTTGACTGAATTTCCTGTTACAACCATTTGTAATAATTTTACAAAAAAAAAAACAATACAACTTAAAGCTACCCCCTTTTTTGGTCTACAATGCCAAGGATAGTTAAATATCTCAAGAAGGGCTTGTGTTTGGTATATAAAACAAAACAGTAACTAACCTTTATATATATATATATATATATATATATATATATATATATATATATATATATATATGACTTAACACTTTCAGAAATTATAAGTGCCTCACGTATAGGGTGAGTCAACGATTGGATGAAGTAGGTTTGTGCCTTTTCGGTGAAATTTACAAAGAAACTATATTTATTGTTTGATACAGTTTATTTTTATGCAGATTTTAAAAATATTTAGGACTCTACAGAGTGAGCCAAAAAACTAGGACAGCATAAAGCTGTTTTTTTTTAATAGAACACCCTATATACGTATCATATTTTCGATTTAGCTTATAATTTTAAATCTTTTTTATTAAGGGCTTACTATAACAAAACTTTATAGTTTCTGAGATAATTAAGTTTAAAGAAAAAAAGTCACATTTTCAAGCATCAATTCAATCCTAAATAACGTTTTCAATTTTGTGACAAATATATTCAAATTTAGAATTTAGCAAGGCCAAGGACAAGTTAACATAATTTTTACCTAATATTTGCAATAAAAGCTACAGGGTGTTGAACACATCGGCTCAAATTTGAACAAGTTTAAATGAATAAATATCTTTTTTTTTTAAATGGTACACCCTGTATATTTTCATGTTATTTAATAGAGTAATAAAAACCCTAAAAGTTTTGTTCAATATATCCTATACCTATTTATAATAGTTTTTGAGATATTTGAGTTTTTCTTATTTTCCATACTTTTTTACAGAAATAGTCTTCATTATCATAGTAGCCATGGCAAAAACAATGTAAAAGAACATTTTTCTGTGTGTCAAATTTATAACCGCAATCGCTTCTTTTGGTTTTTATGTAGTGTAGTTTGTTTTTTTTTGCATTCATCTTATATTGTAAAATGAATTTTCCAAAGAATGAGTTAATAGATATGATTTATACAATAGGAGAGGCTCAAAAAAATTGCGTTCTTGCTCAAAGAATTTACAAAATGAAGTATCCTGATCGACGCCAGCCTAATACCCATACTTTTCAAAACTTAATGCAAAGATTTGATTCTTCTGGTACTGTTGATTATCCAAAACGTAAAGTGGTCAACAAACCAGTAACTAATGAAGAAAAAGAACTACAAGTATTGTTAAATGTTCAAGAAAATCCTTATATTGGTAGCCGTCAGTTAGCAGCATTATGTGAAACATCACAATCCACCGCTAATCGTACTACCAAGAAATATAGGTATCATCCATATCATATGGAATTACACTAAGAATTGCATGGAGAGGATTTTGAAAGTCATGTAAACTTTTGTCGTACAATAAATGCGGAGATTCAATTAAATCCAAATTTATTATGCAAGGTAATGTTTAGTGATGAAGCTACTTTTAGAAGTAACGGTGCCGTAAATAGACGCAACATGCATTATTATGCCACAGAAAACCCATTTTGGATTAGAGGGGTGCAATATCAAAACCATTGGTCATTAAATGTTTGGTGTGGTATTCATCATAATCGAATTATTGGACCCCACTTTTTTAATGAACCACTAAATGGCCATAGTTACCTGAACTTTCTACAAGAAGAACTACCCTAACTGCTTCAAGGTCTCGATAGGAATGAGCTCGACAGTATGTGGTTCCAGCACGATGGTGCGCCTCCGCATTACCATCGTGAAGTTCGTGCGTTTTTGGACCAACGATATCCGCAAAAATGGATTGGACGTGGGGGTTTCATTGAGTGGCCACCAAGGTCTTGCGACATCACCCCATTAGATTTCTTCCTATGGGGTTATATTAAAAATAAGGTGTATGTTAATCCACCAACAACAGTGAAAGATATGCGAAACAGGATTAGGGATACCTGTAGAACAATAACGCCACTAATTTTGTCCAGGGTCCGAGAAAATCTCCAAAAAAGACTAAATTTGTGCATTTCACAAGAGGGTCGTTTATTCGAACACTTATTAAAAAGAAATAATTAATCTCAGTATTTAATAGGTAATTTTTTTGTTTCAATTTAGTATAAAAGTAAATATGTATTTGCCTTGTCGTTATTGTTGTGTTAATTTTTTCACATTATGTTTAATTAAACTATTGCCGTTGTAATATAATGAATAATGTATTTCATCATATTTAACCACATTCTGTTTGTTTCTGTAGTTTCTTTTTATTATTTTACATATGCTACTATGATAATGAAGACTATTTCTGTAAAAAAGTATGGCAAATAAGAAAAACTGAAATATCTCAAAAACTATTATAAATAGGTATAGGATATATTGAACAAAACTTTTATGATTTCTATTACTTTATTAAATAACATGAAAATATACAGGGTGTACTATTTAAAAAAAAAAAGATATTTATTCATTTAAACTTGTTCAAATTTGAGCCGATGTGTTCAACACCCTTTAGCTTTTATTGCAAATATAAGGTAAAAATTATGTTAACTTGTCCTTGGCCTTGCCAAATTCCAAATTTGAATATATTTGTCACAAAATTGAAAACGTTATTTAGGATTGAATTGATGCTTGAAAATGTGACTTTTTTTCTTTAAACTTAATTATCTCAGAAACTATAAAGTTTTGTTATAGTAAGCCCTTAATAAAAAAGATTTAAAATTATAAGCTAAATCGAAAATATGATTCGTACATAGGGTGTTCTATTTAAAAAAATTCAACGTTATGCTGTCCTAGTTTTTTGGCTCACTCTGTAGAGTCCTAAATATTTTTAAAATCTACGTAAAAGTAAACTGTATCAAACAATAAATATAGTTTCTTTGTTAATTTCACCGAAAAGGCACAAACCTACTTCATCCAATCGTTGACTCACCCTGTACTGTAAAGACAAAAATATGGAGAATATTGCATTTAATCTAACCACTTTTATTGATTATTTCTGATTAGTCGAAATGAAATTATGTGCATTTGAAATGATAATATTGGTCTGAGATGCAGGCATTTCGGTCCAATATAATCATTGCAAATGCGTATAATAATTATTAAATAAAAAATATGTTTAGTAACTGTCATGAGCAGCAACAGAATAAAAGCATGTGATTACCATCCTTAATGATAAATCCAGCTATATAGAAATCTTGTTGCCAAATTGAAGTGGCACTAGGTTGCTTATGGAAGTTGACAATCTAACAGGCTAATGCCAGGATCTAGGTATTGCGAACATCTCAGTTGATGGAGCTAGTGCGCAAAAGAAAGTAGGATCATGAATGAATGAATGAATGAATGAAAAAGGGGTGATGATATTAGATCATCGATGTCTAGGACTTCATTGTGCCTTTTGCATCCCACCATAGCTGCAGGTTATTCGAAGCCGATCGTCTCTGTGAATCCAAGCAGCCTCATTAGTTGAACTTATTCCGGTAACAAAATTGTATCTCCGAAATATCTCAGTCTCAGTCCGTTGAGTGCCGAACACTCCCTGAGGACCTGGTCAACAGTTTCCTCCTCCAAAAAATATTTGCACGTCGTTTCGTCTTCGATCAATTTTATGAAGATAACTCCCGAGGTGGCAATGTCCTGTCAACAATCCCACCACAATTCGCAACTCTTTCCTTCCCATGGAGAGAAGCTCCTTAGTACGCCGTGCGCCACGCCCAGTTATATGCTTCTTAGCACACCTCATTCCAGGAGCTCACCTCCACGATTCAATAAATTCCAACAACGATTTTAATTCCCTTTTGCCAATAGCAATTGGGACAGGTAGTATTGGTTGGGGTAATTTTTGGAAAAGGATTGAGTCTTTTAGTCGATTTGCGTACTGGACGTCCTCTCGATATGAAGCAACTTTGGAAGACTACACTAACCAACTTAGTAAGCAGTTTCAAGTCTTACATGAAGACGCCCATCAAAAATTACAAATAGAAAGCCATAGAATGAAAACCCGCTATGACCTCGAAACCAATCCTAGTAGATTCATGGCTGGTGAAAAAGTGTGGTTGTACAATCCGCAAAGAACAAAAAGCTTCAAAAATCATAGGGTTCGTAAAACATAGTGATCCGACACAAACGATCAGGTGTACCGAATTCAAAATAGCCCTGCGAAGATGATAGTCATTCAGCTTGACAGATTAACCCATTATCAAGATCAAGAAGGTTGATCGGGACGATCAAGACTTGGAAGGGGGCATTGTAAAGGACTTTATAGCAATATACATCTCATAGTATTAGTTTGTGTTTGTAGTTTGTAGGATTTCAGTTTTATCCTCTACGAGTTCATAATTTATTTCTATAAAAGAAGGTCTGAAAGTTTTTAGAATATTCTATTTTCTTCTAGAAAGATGCGGAATCTTCTGGTATCCAGAAAAAGGGTAGATAAAGGGTTCAGATCGGCTTTCAGAAACATTTTAGTTTGAGAAGTCGTTGATGCAATTTGAATTGTTTGACAAATTGTTAAAATCGAAGTTGAAAATAAAATTTTATTAAAACAATATACAATAAACTTCCGGAACAATATATATATATATATATATATATATATATATATATATATATATATATATATATATATATATATATATATATATATATATGACCTGGTAGATCTTTTGGGCCCCCCTACTGCGGCTCAGTCGTAAGAGTTACCTTATCGGCTAGAGCAGGTCCTCCAGTCATATAACATATATTGAAGGTACACATAAAATTTTACACAACCGCAATAATGTAACTGATATAATATCATTTCACACTTACGTTAAATAATAAAGAAAACTCTTGCTCAAACCAAATATCTTTCCAGGTAATGTATCAAATAAAATATACCATTCGCGGACACTTACACAAACTATTGTCCATGCACGCCGTTGGCAGTCATACTCAATCTACCCATGTTCAAATCATTATAACCAATAAGTTTTGAAATTTTCTTCTTAAAACATATTTTCAAGGGTCTGTATTCTAACAACATAAATTTTTTTTTTTTAGATTTATAAACAAGAGTACCCCCTTAAAAATCATAATCTGTATATTTTTGATAACACTTTTTATACCAAATTTCACATAAGCAAGTTTAGAGGATTTAAAGATATGCTTATCCTTCTAGAAAATAATTTAACGTCTTTTCATCCTCTTAGCAGTGGAGTTCCGAAAAATCCCTTCTTATCTAATACCTACGTCGCGAAAGGAGTATATCCCCAAATTTCACGATATTTGCTTCAACGCGTGAAACTAAATTGAAAGAATGATAACGGTTATTTTTATCTTACAATTTGATATGGAGTTTATAGAACTTTATTTATATACGAATTTTCTCGATATCTGTAAGATATATCGATTTTTTTATAAGAGATGAAAATCGATAAAAATTTCTTCAGTGATATTTTAAAGTTGATAATGAACTTAAGAATACCTAAATAAATCACACCATAAAAAAAATTAGTAGACCTCCTTTTTGTTCGACAGTAAAACTAGACGAGAGAAATTTTATTAAATAGATAACTGTCGCTGGTTCGTATGTACTTTGGTACACTAAAGCTGAATATAACTACAAAAGTTGCCCATCGGGCTCAATTTTTTGTAATTTTATAGACAGCAAAGTGTCTTGCTTCATGTAACTCTATTTGCCTGAGGTTCTATTAAAAAAGGTGATTCCAAACAATGTATAGTAACATAGATTCCAATAAAGATATCAAATGAACACTAGACTTATTAAAACAAATTTAATGAACTTAATATTCTCGACGCGTGGTTACATGAAACACTTTAGCTTAAGCCTGTGTATTGAGGCAAAAAGGTGTTTATATTAAGTTCTAGTAAACTACTCGTCTTTGCTTTCAAGTGTTTTTTTTTCTACGAACGGATTCATAAAAAATGCCACGATATTGTGATAACCGAACAATTTTTATTATGTGCCTGGTGAAATAACTTTGAGGTCCCAAATAATGAATATTACTCCCTTGATAAAAGAGAAAATGAATTTTATTTACGGTGTCAAATCGGTGATCAAGACAAATCTTGGACCTTTCATATTTGCTGTACTTCTTGCGACAAATTGAATGCTGTTTGCAGTTCCAATGGTATGAAATGAATCAAAAGACCATTTCACGGACTGTTATTTCTACATTACAAAAATAGCTCAACCACCCTTCAGCTATCAGGCCTGTTCCTAATAGCAAAGAAGGTTCCAATCCGAGCACAAACTGAAAATTGGAGTTTACATTCAGAAAACTGGCGATGGAAATTTAAAATTAAGTTCAGAAAAGGACCACACTGAAGACCCATATTTTGGTGGAACGTCTACAATAACCTCATTCAATCAATCAGTCTGAACTTAGTTATCAAGTTCGTAAACTGAACTTGTCAAATAATCAGACAGAATTGTTGGTATCCAGATCAAAGGGTTGAAATCTTCTTTAGAAGAAAACTGCAATTTCTTTTTATCGTCGAAGGAAACAAGACCTTCTCAGTAAGAGGAAATTTAGTATATTGTACTGATGTTGATTTATTACTGCATATGAGTTAGAAGACAGTCACGATCCTAAGGAATACATTGATTCCTCTATATTCAGTTTAAAAGTCGTACTTCTTCATATTGGAAATGAAAACTCTTCAATTTCTCTTGCAGCCCATATAAAGGAAATGTATAATAACGAAGATTTTCCCATTGAAGATACAGTACAATAGCATTCTTGAAGCATATCGAACAATTTGAAAGTTATAGCACTTTTGTTAAGTTTCCAAAAAGGATATACTAAATTTTTTTGTTTTCTATGCGAGTGTGATAGGAGAGATCACATAGATCATTTTGTTAAGAAGCAATGCCTAAAATAAATCTGATATCTGAACAAAAAATGCGCTGCTTCTCAACCACTTGTAGATCCTGAATATTTATATATTCTTCCCTGGCACATCAAACTCGAATTAATGGAAAATTTTGCAAAGACGATGGATAAAAGCGGTCGCGTTTCCTATACTTAAAAAACAATTTTTCTAGGATCAGTGAGCCTAAAATAAAAGACTGTAAATAGGGGAGATTATGATGGATCATGATTTTGAGGAATATTTGAATGGATTTGGAAAAGCTGCATGGAAGTCTTTTAACAAGATCGTAACTGAATTTATTGACAATAGAAAAGCTGAAAATTATAGGGTACCAGTTTTAGGAGCTCGAAGATGTGATAAATTCTTAAAAATACATTTTTTGGATTTACATCTGATTTTTTTTCCTTAAAATCTCGACACTATGAGCGACGAGCTCGGTGAGCGATTCCACCAAGATATTCTAGCAATGGAAAAATTATATCAGGGAAAATGGAATCAAAATATGCTAGCAGACGGTTGCTCGACACTAAAAAGGAATGTCACTTGGGAAAAATATAGTAGAAAATCGTTTACAATTACACTTTGAATTACGTTACTATATGTAAGTAAATTAAATAAAACTAATTACTTTACAACAGTATGAACGTATCAATTTCCTAATGCAAAAATACCTGTTATGCAAATTTGAAATCAAAGCAAAATTTGCCATAAAAAATAGTCATTCTAATTGATTTAACAGACAAAAAAAATTAAATTTTGTCGATCAGTGTAGTATAAGTCAGGTTTTGACATCTTATATACTGTGCAATTGGAAATATTCCTCTTTACTTTTGACAAAAGGTATTATTTTTACTTTTTCCTTTTATACCGTTGCCTACTGTTAAGGAGATGCGGTCAGCTCTTTTTAAATGAAAAAATTAATATCCCATTTTAAAGTTATTTTGATTTCCAATTTAATGGCACCTTCCATTCTTCTAAGCGTTTAAAATAAATTTCATTTTAAATATACTGTATGTTTTTTGGTGCTAAATTACAGTGGTGCTTCTTTATCGGTACTTTTACAAAATAAATGTAAATGATTAAATTAGTTTCAGCGGATGAGTAAAATAATTTAAATATTTATTATTTCAAAATCGTGTTCTGCAAACTCGACGGTAAAGAAAATATTTTATTATATTGAAAACTATCCTAATAATTTCTCAAGACATTCACACTTGATTTACTGAGAAGGAACAAGTCTTTCTTGGAATTTCATTCTACTGTTGAATATGTCCAAGGTAATATCGGAACAAACATATTTTGTTTTATTGACACCTTGGAATACACGTATTATTACAAAAAGAAATCAAACAGCATGAGGTCAAGTGACCAAGCTGGCCGTTCTAGTAGACCACATCTGCTAATCCATCGATACGGTGAAATGTCACTCTCAGGCAAGCCTGTAGTTATGGTATAGCATTTTTCTGAAATACATTTTGTATTTCTGAAATATAATTCCAATTCAAAATTAATTTGGGTTTGTTTGAAGTATTTTTTGAAAATATTGATTTTTCGATGTGATAACTCAGTATATCCACACTTACGTTTATTTCCTATGGGGTTTGAGTGCGTCCGTCTATTCTACTAAAAAAAGTGCACTCATTACTAAAATAAATGCAGAAAACGTATACCAGATACTAGATTATGCGGTCATAGAGCGGCTCACAAAATTAAAGAATTCTATCAGGGTTATTTTACGTTAGTTTGTGTAGAATAATTAAGTTATATGGATGAAATTTGTGCTTTTTAGATATTTTTGTGCAGTAGTGGGATATATTTCACAGTCTATCTTGATCCTTTTTCCCTTTTTACTGAATCAGTTCTTTGAAACTTATCGACCAATTCTATAAACTATGTTCGAGACATCGGATCATCAGAAAATCACGTATTTAGTATTCTGCCCGAATCAAGATCATTACGCCCAACTTCACCATCAAACAAAATTGCTTCAGTTTTTTTTTTACAAAGTGAACCATTATTAATGGGACACTCGAACATAAAACTTTTAAAAATAAATTAAACTAACCATGATTGCTACTGTGCGTAAAAAGTAGATGAAAGTAAAAAAAATAGGCTAACATAAAATATTTACCCCCTTCTCTTTACACTAAATTTATCTGTCTATGGTGCTTTTGTCAAAAGAACACTGATTTACTGCATCATGGCAATTGAATCTTTTTTAGAGGAAGAAAACAATTTTATTTGGAGGAAAAAGTTCTTTAAAATAAATTTTATATGCAGATGTTGAGCTGTGTCAAGTATATGCTGCCGGGGAGGAAGTTTATCATTCTTGCTGTGGAGCCTTGCAGTGAACAGTCCTTAAATAAAATAAACGAAGTTAATTTATAAACACTGGCCTATGCCAACTACCGGGTCATCCTGTACTCTGGTCGCGAAGTCACCTGGAGACTGATGATGCGAGCTCTTCTCATCGCGGAACAATGGTTTTAAAAGAAGTGGCTCAAAATAAATCCGGGCAAGGCTGGTGATAACGAAGCGTACCTATAATTATGCTTCAATATAAGGGAGCCGGTATACACCTGGAAGTAATTTATGTTAAAACCAACTTAGTAAAATGAGGGAAAATAAATTACAATGACCTCCACTGTATTTGTGGTAAGGTACATAATATGGAACACCTTCATTTATGTTCCTATTGATGTTCCCTCGATGATTTATCACATTCTAATGAAAAAGGAGTAAAAATGGCTCTATAGATATCTATTTTATTTAGTCCAAACATGATAAAGTATTCTGGACTCACTTTTAAGCTAAAATGGTCATATTGATGCTGGAGCCAAGAAAGCTATATTTGCTTTATGGTTTGGAAGTATGCCTTTGGGTACACATTGGGGCTGATACTGAAAGTGACATGCTGGATATACACCATGTTAATTTGTCTTTTGAATACGTACGCCCCTATTTTATGGTAGCCTAATATAGGCAAGTGCAAATACCGTCTTACTCTTGACAAGTTCAAAGCATGGCTTGTACAGGAACGATAAGATTGATGGAGACTGTCCTCAATAGAGCACTGGAAATTCTAATAAACCCCCATTCTCTCCATCTGTTTATAAAAGATGAGACCCTGAAGGCTATCTACCGTCTTCGTTGCCTAGAACATCTTAGAGCAGAAACTGATGGCTACCCGTACAACTGAAGAAGCATTTTGGAAAGATCCCTATCGCTCCCTATGCAAAACAAACTATATGATACTGTCTTAAGTTACTTTTACCAAGCAGAAAGGATTGAGTAGAAGGACAAACTCTTCTGAAAACAGATCCTGATGTTTTTATGAATGAATCTTGACAGGATGAATAAACAGGAGCTAGAGTATTGAAATGAAATGAAATGAAATAATTTATTAGCCATAAAACTGATACTTCAGCATCGGTTTCATCAACAGTATACAATAAAATAAAATAAAATAAAATAAATAAATATATACATAGCATAGAAAAGCTAGAAAAAACAGGAAACAGTTATATTAGTTAGTATCATAAAATACTTGTTATAATATGGAAAATGTAAAATAACGTAATCTAATATTTAATAATAAAAACAACAGATTAAAATCCTAAAACAACTAACAAGAAAGAAAAAAATAAAATGATAAGAACACAATCCGTCGCACTGGTCAGCGAAGGACGCAACGAAATAATCACTCAGTACACAGTAAAAGAGTCAGTACATCCTACAGGTTTAAGTATTCGTTTAAAGAATAAAATGATCCCTGAACAAGAAATTTTTTAATTTCTGTTTTGAATTTATTACTGTTTGGTATGTTTTTTAATTTTGTAGGCAATTTGTTAAACAGAATAATGTAATTATAAATTGGGGATCTCTTAAAGAATGCTGTTCTATGTTTAGGTATACTAAGAATGTCACTATTTCGTGTATCATATCTGTGACCCTGGCCAAGAGTTTTAAACTCTGAGTAATATTGTTTTACATATTAAACACATTTTAGAATATAAATAGAGTAAAATGTCAAAATACTGTTTTCCTTAAAAATGGGTTTACACGAATTCGTCGGCTTAAGACCAAATATCAACCTCAGTATTCTTTTCTGAGCCAGAAACACTCTATTCACCTCACACCCCCTTCCCCAGGACATGACATTGCTTGACAGATGACTGTATGCCAGAGAATAATACATATTCAGCAATCCAGCTCGGTCTAGAGATGACCTCATCTGTAAAACAGTAAAGAAGGCAGAATTTAATTTTTTACAAACATGTTCAATTTGGGAAAAGAAGAAGCGATTTATCAAGCCACGTGCCCAAAAATTTAACATAAGCTGAAATTTCAATATTATATGTTACTTTATCCTCTACAAGCAATGGTTTTTTAATATTGAAATTTATATATACAATCTTTGTCGGGTTAAGTATTAACTGATTACGCTGACACAAATCTCCAACTCCGCACATACTCCTCCCGCTGTACGCAACAGCTCCTCTGGGGCATCCGCAGATATAGCTATCGTGATATCATCAGCAAACATAACCAACTTTCCCCTACTGATGAATCTAGGTAGGTCGTTAACATAAATCATAAACAAGAAAGGCCCCAAAACCGACCCCTGCGGAACACCCAAGGTGACTTTTTTGCAATCTGATTAAGTAGAAGCATAGAAGTTAGGGAGTTTTACTGTCTGGGACAGCATGCGATGGTCACTCATGTGCTAATTTATGCTATTCTGCGATGTGGCTATCTCTGTAAGAAGGACATAAACAGAAAGAGAACAATTAACATATGCTCGGACAATAGAGCTCGAATATTGATATTGGAGTTCAATGTCGTAGCTATAGAACTGGCGTCTGTCTGCAAGAAGCTTCTTGATTACCGAACAAAGAATATCTGCACAGACTCGTGTGACTGTCCCGGGTTACTCGGGAATACGGAAATGAGGCTTGAGCATCAAAGATCGAGTATCGGTATTCTTATTTATTCATTCAACACAGACAGAATGACTGAACCAATTTTTAAAATTAAAGCAGTATTGATTAGAGCAGCGATCCTTAGCTCTTGAGGTATGCCCCTATGGAGGTGTTGTGTAACAAAAGCGCGCTGCAGCAATGTAATTCACCTTCATACTCTCGGGTGTGTTTTTGATAAATCTCAGATCAGTTGGAACCAAAAATACCATTAAAAGACGCCGATCCGCAAATAGTGTTAAAAAATCCTGAATTAGAGGATCAAAACATTTTTAATTTAAAATGAAGAATCATAAGCTTTCCATTAAAAAAATGCTTATAAGACTCTCTTGAAGCTAGACCACTAAATGTATTTGGAATTTTTATCCGAATATAAAAAAATATATAATATTAAAAAAGGGCATCATGTCAAAGGTCAAGAGTAAATTAAAGACAAAATGCTATTTCTCTCAACATTTTAATTAACGCAAATCTATTTTTTATACAGTAAAAAATCGTTAGAACGCCTTTATCTAATTTTTATGGAAAATGCCAAAGTCTTTTTACTTTTATCAGAAGAATAATGGCCTATCATTTATACGAGAGCTCTAAAGGATATATTGAGATACTTAGTCTCCGAATATTATACGTTTTAGGTCTTCTTTTACCTATACTGGTTTTAATATAGGTCTTCATTACATATTTTATAGGTTTTCTTGAAGTAATATTGTGTAAGAATGCTAAATAACAGTAATAAAAATAAAAAATGCATTTTAGGTCCATAAAATTCCTTTTATACAATTTGTGTCAGAAAATGTAAGATAAGGTAATTACATAATTAATGTCTATAATTTTAACTTTTATATTACAACAGTAAAGTGTACATTTTTATATATCTTTTACTATACTGCTGGGCTTAGGTAAAAGGCAGTAAAGCGTAAAAAATAAAAACAGAGAAAACTGGACTCTAAGTTTTTGATATTTCTGAACTGAATTATTAATATTATTTTCTCATAATAATTTTTTGGCGACCAACAAAAAACTATATCACTTTATGAATGGCCGTGAATAGACCCTATAATGTAAAAGTTTGAAGAGGAGCTTAGTGTGGTTCAGATTACCTACTAGTAAAAGCATCCATTGAAATAAGTTACAATAAACATCTCATATATCAGAAAGAAAATAACAAGAGGGAAGCCACAAAGCAGTATAACACAGATAGCTTAAAAGACTAATCCATTAGTTTCCTTTACAAACTACTTTTAGCACAAAAATTAGACAAAGAAATTAACGGCACAGCAGAGGAAACGTACAAAATGTTAAAACACAAGATTAACGAAGCAGCACTAGAAACTCTTGGTGTTAAAGATAGAATGGAACACAAGAATTCTTGGTGGATAGACAATGACCTAATGTAAAAAATTATCAATATTACCCCTTCTATAGTTTGTACGCTTTCTTCTCATTTTTATGGGAATATGCAGACCAAAATTAATGAATTATTAACTTCTTACCTGGAGGGTTTTTTCGTTATTCTACGGAAACGTGCTTTTTTATAAAATGGTCGACCAACGGCGTGAACGATCCCCACAAATGAGTTAATAAACCCTAGTTTCCACTGCAGTTAGTCCAAATTCAACCATACTAAACTGCCTTTAAAACCGCCAATTACCAAGGAATATTACAGGGCCAAACGATACACTTAATCTCTTTTCCAGGTAGAAAAAAATTTCAAGAAAGTGTTTTGATGGCTCACATGCCGTAACTTTTTCAATAGTCCCGAAAAAGAACGGTTTTCAGCCAAAAGCCAAATTTAAATAAAATGCATAACACAAAAAATGACAGGATTTCGCACATGTCTGAAAAAGAACGGTTGGGAATAATATTAACGATATGTCCCCGCCAACGGTATACAACCAATCGGGCACAACAGCTGACTAATTTTATGCACGTCTTGAATCCATAAATAGTACAGAACAATAGACGTTCTAGATTCCCCTCTCCAATTCTCTGTTATATTTCTTATCACAGGGGAATTCACTAGGAAACCAAAATTACCCTTAGCCTATGACAGTTCTAACGACACGAAAAATGTCATAACAAGGCCGGAAAATAATACACATTTCTTTTGAAAAAAATAAATATTGGCTCAAGAACTACACTATACCAATAATACATTACAAGCAGGCCCCAGAAGAGTATTGAAAAAAATACAGTGACGATATCTAAAGTTTAACCTTACTTTCTTTCTACGTCGGTTTGTTTACACCTTTTACATTTGATATTTTCACCATTTTTAATGATTTAAGGGGAGGAAACGTTAAGAATACGGCCTTAAATGAGAGAAATATACCTATCCGATAGTCTGTCACCATCCACAGTTTGGAATTAGGTAATGGCCCAAGAAGATAAGTGGAAATTACCTTCATGGATGTTGAGGCTATGAGTAACTAATCATCTTTGCTTTTGGAGGTCTTACCTCGGTTTTGTGCTGGACAAAAGTTTAAAACCGGCTGATGTACCTTGAAACATCACTTCGCATCTTCGGTCAGTAAAACTTTTCTACGATTCATGAGTAGTATACAAGCCCATATGTCCAGATGTCGGTGGTTCATGCGATTCCGATATAATTTTTCTTCTATCTTCTTTGGGAACAACCTCCTTTCTATAATTCCCTTCTGGTATTAATTCCGGATAATCAGACTTAACGAATTTCCACAATTTATCCTTCTCTTGCCTTCATCCTGGAAAGTTTAGAGGCTTCGCTCAAATTTTCGTTATCATTTTCAGATACCATTTATCCTTTACTGATGGCAAGATTGGGTCTATAACGTTTAGTTGAGGAGCAGCTCTTGACAACATATCAGGTACAACATGTTCTTTACCCTTTCTATGGATTAACTTGAAATGATATTGCTAAAGTTGTGCTTGTCATCTGGCTACCTTCCAATCGGCTGACTGAGTTTCTGTATACATACCAATGAATAGTGATCTGCTTTTACTGTAAATGGAAGCATATCCAGATAGAGATGCAACTTATTAACTTATCAGAGAACTGCAAAATATCCTCTCGCAGTGGTGGAATTTCTGCCTAGTTAAACTGCGACGTAAGTATGTTATGACCTGTTCTTAGCCTTTTGGATGAGGCTGTACCAATACTGAGCCTATTCCATAACTTGAACTATTGCACTGAACAACGAATCGCAATGAATAATCAGGACAACTTAGCACAGGTGCCTGAGCTAAACATTTTTTAATCTTCCTAAACGCTGTTTCGCAATCCAGCGTCCATTCAAACTTCCAAGACTTGCGTAATAAGGCTGTTACAGATTTTATGACTGAAGAAAAGTCCTTGATAAATCTGAGGTACCAAGAAAATGTTCTCACAATTTTTCTAACCTCCGTAACATTCCGGGGAGGTTTGACCTCCAACATTGCCCGAACCTTGTCAGGGTCGACATGCAATCCATCACTGTAGACGATATAGCCTAGATACTTCAAATGGGTCATACAAAACTGACATTTTTCCTTATTTACAGTGAGCGCAGCTGTGCGTAATCTCTTAAATACCTCCACCAAAACTTTGAGATGAGTTTCAAAATCAGGCGCCACACTGACAATATCGTCCAAATACACAAAAACGTGAGGCTCCAGATCTGCACCAAGTACATTGTCGATCACCCGTTGGCAAGTAGCAGGGGCGTTATGAAGACCAAATGAAAGACATCTAAACTGGAAAGTCCCCTATTTGGAACAGTAAAAGTAGTATACGGTCCAGATGATTGTGCAACAGGTACCAGCCAGTAAGCAGACTTGATATCCATACTAGAGAGACATTTAGCATTCCGTAACTTACCCAACGTTTCACCAACTTGCGGAAGTGGGTAGCTATCTCGCTCAGAAACGGCATTAATTTTTCTGAAGTCAACACATAATCTATGAGAGTCATACTTCTTCTTAACCGTAACAATTTGTGAAGATCATGGGCTCTTAGAAGGCTCGATGGCACCAAGCTTCAACATTTCGTCTAGTTCCTTATCGATCAGCTTCTACACTGCCGGTTATGCACTCTAAAACGTAGTTAAGGATAGGTCATATATTAAAAGTATTCGCGCGCTCTAAACCGGAATTCAGATTTAGGAGCGCCTTGGGGCGTTTCTCGACTTGCAATTTGGGCAGTTTTTAAAAGGTACGCCTTCCTTCTTGCATCTATGGCAGAATTTCGGTTTCGTTAATGTTCAACCGATAGCTCTGTGACCAGGCTTCTTGCAATGAAAACATGTAGTTTCGATTTTTCCAGACGGTTCCACAGGCTTTACAGGATCTTTCACTCGTAACGTTGCCAAGTCAGGCTCCTCTTCAATATATGCCAAGGCCAGTTCCAATAAATTCCCACGTCTAGAGGGTTGAGCATAATTTAACCTAACTTTCTTTCTACATCGGATTGTTTACATCTTTTACATTTAATTTTTTTTTTTGCTTTAAGGGAGCAAACGTTGAGAAATGATAAAAATATACCTAACCGAAAACTTATAATACTATCACATTTTCCTCATACCCAGAAAAAAGTTCCGAGCTACAAAATTCCTCGAAAGGAGTCTCCTTGCAAACCATAGAATTTATAAGGTATTCCACGCTTTTAAAATCGTATTTATACTTATACGTTATACTTTTATAGAATAACATTAGTTATCAGTAACTAGTGACCAAATGATAATGTAAGCCCCAAATATTTAGAATATAAACGTAAATGCTAGCGACAACTTAAGTCGCATGTTTAAAACGAAATCCAAATGTAACACAATTTTTTAGGCAAACATCGTTCCACAATAAGTCGTATGATAAAACGTTTGACTGAAGTAGAAACTTATTCTAGAGAGGCAGGGAAAGAGCAAAAACAATGCACTAGTGACCTAGCTGAACGTTTTTTTAGACAATATGCTTTAAGAAACGACTGCCACTAGTTCAATGATAAAAAACGAACTCGAAGCTACCCGCAATGTCGCAATATCTTCTAAAATAATTAGAAGACGGTTAAATGAAGCTGGATTAGACAGTAGGGGACCAGCCACTGCGTCCTTGCTTACTATAGAGAATAGAGTTACCAGATTACATTTTATTCGAAATCATCAAAATTGGTCTGTGGATGATTGGAAACAAGTTTTCTTCACAGATGAAACTAGGATCAACATAAAACATCCAGATGGTCAGGAGCGAGTATGGCGAAGACCAGAAGAGAGGTTTGCTACTTGCAATATTTCTGCAAGAATTCCATTTGGCTGTGGTTCTATTATGTTTTAGGGT
The DNA here is from genome assembly GCA_034092305.1 of Diaprepes abbreviatus. NCBI lineage: Eukaryota > Metazoa > Arthropoda > Insecta > Coleoptera > Curculionidae > Diaprepes > Diaprepes abbreviatus. The sequence continues at coordinate 2,948,243 of JASJET010000107.1, forward strand.
GGCATCTGCTTTGACGCTCGCATAGAATTAGTTCCTGTCCGTACGAGATTTATGAATGCTGATTACTATCTTGAGAATATTGTAGTAGAACATGTGATGCTCTTCGTCCATTTTGTGGGACCCAATTTGTTGTTTATGCAAGACAACGCTCGACCTCACGTGGCTAGGGAGGTAGTTGATTGTCTTAATCAAGTTGGTATACCAATTATGCAATGGTCACCAACAAGCCTGGATCTGAATCCAATCGAACATATATGTGATTACCTCAATAGAGATGTGAAACGTTATATACCTGTACCTAGAAACCTGAGGGAACTTGAAAATGCACTTATCACCAAATGAGAACAAATTCCTCACGATTTTATCCAAAATTTAATTAGAAGCATACCTAGGCACATAAATGCTATAATACGAAGTAGAAGAAGCAACACACGCTACTTAGTGTACCAGTTAAACCATCAATTTTGTTTCTTTCATCATTTCATAATTTCAACGGTGTTGACTAAAATGAGTTTATTATTATGACTTTCGATTGGGTTGTTTTCTAATCGTCATCACGTATAAACTGATAAGGACTAGAGATACAACCTAATCAAAATGTCGTAAAAATAAACAAAAATAAATACAACGCAAGTTCAACAACCACATTTTAGTCAATCTTCAACATTGTCTATAATCTTCATTCAACGATTTTGTTATTAGGTCTTAAGAATACCTTTAAATTGAATCTTAACAGACATATTGTTGCAAATTCACTTTTAAAGTAACCGAAAATGTTTTTTCTAACTTTTATCGAAAGCCATGTCAATATAAAATTATTAAAATTAATTAATTTTAGCGATTTGTAATATTTGTAATTTATATTGTTGCGTTATTTTTTCCACGAGTGTAGATCGCCGTTAATAACCAATATTCGTTCACAATAATAGATACCATATTAAATTAAAAAAAAAAAAACAGCAGAGAAAAGCTATTTTCGAAGTATACCCTATACTAAAAGAAGCACAAAATAATATTAGGACATTAACTTATGTAAATCTTGTCTAAAAATAAAAAACAAAAAATACTCCAGCAAAAAAAACTCAAAAATAATAAAACAAAAACAAGAGTGTACCAGTTATCTTGTAGCTCTTGCCCCAAAATATATATTGGACAAACAGGGATAACATTTAAAATTAGAATATCTGAATATAAAAGAAATTTTTAAATCAAAAAACAGATTCAACCTATGCAAATCATACTAGGGAGGAAAACCATACCTTTAACGACAATTTCAAAATTGTATACGTGGAGAATAAATGCAATAAACTTAATCGATTGGAAAGTTTAGAAACAAACCGATATAAAAAATACCTAATTTTTACTTAGTAACCAAACAGGCACCAACAATTCACCTTTATTAAACTTATTTAATATGCATAATCCTAATCATAAATCTATAGAAATACGCTAAAGGAGGTACACAAATCTACCTAATATGGTACATATTTATGCCTTGTTGTACTGGAATAAAAAAATTTAATTAATCAGTTGCACTTATGGTTCATTCAGTCTGTAAACATACTTTGATAAAGCTACAGTGTTAGCGAACCGCGTTAGATTGATAAAAAGAAATTAAAAATAGTGGAAATTTAACACATATATTTGTCTTTTATTACAACGATTTCACTCAATATTTCATATAATCGAAAAGAAAAAAAGTAGAAAGATTCTTAAAATGTCATCGTGTTCAAAAAGGGTATTTTAGCTGTTAGTAAGCAAAAATGCTCTGTATGTGGTTAGATTTTCATCAAAAATAAACACTTCACATATAAGTCCTGGATAAAAATAATTTCTGTAGGTAGTTATATAACAACGCCTGTTCAAATTTATTTTTATTCCACGTGAAAATTTCATGATCTTTGCAGTATTTCTTTTACGAAAGAATAGTACATAATCCTTAAGAAAATTCGGAAAACCCTCAAGAAAACCGGCTAACCTTTCAGCTATCAAGTCTTTTAAAGCCTCGTTTGTCGATATTTCCTTTTCCATAAAAACAGTCCAATATACCTCAAATTGTAGGTTCTCTTGGGATCGAACTTTTATAAAGAAATAAAGCCCTTTCTTTTATATCAGTACATAATGAAAAAACAATTATTTTACTGAATTTCGATCTAGTTTTTTCGTAAACTTTGTATACTTATTGGTATTCATTATGGTATTAAATGTACAATTGTTTAATTTAATATCGGGTTTATTTTAATTTATTTATTTGAGATTTAATGATTTATTAATGAAGATATGGGATCCATGTTTACGAAGATGGAGAAATTACGCATAAATTGATTGGCTTGGCAGTACGACACTTTTCAAAATTGGCAATACCGTATCGCTTTTATATTAGGGCCATATATAGAGGGTGTCCGGTAAGTATCTCCTAATTTCTCGGAAGCATACAGGGGAGGTCAAAATAATCCTACTTTATCATAGAAAAATTTTTTTAAAGTGCCCTTTAACGAGATACAGAGCCTTAAAGGGATACCCAGCGATCTCCCTTATCGGCTCTAAGTTTTGAACTGACTTGTATATATAGAAAATTTTCCAAGGCATAGTTAGTAACTTAAATATAAATTTTATTTATTATTTTTTATTTCATTGTATATTTTTATTTTTCTTCGATATGCTACATATTATTAGGTGTACGTCTACCTTTTTGTCAATTTTAAGTATTTAAAATATATTGCTGAGCACGCTAGCAGAAAAATAAGAATGTTACTAGGTTGTTTGTAAAAAATTGCAATAAATTGTTGATATGCTGATTGAATTGTTTTTACAAAGTTATAAAAAAATTAATTCACGTTTCTTTTCTTCTTAGTATAAAATTCTACATATTTTAAAATATTCATAAATTAAAAGGCAAATTATACATAAATCTTTTATGACATATTCTTTACCTAGTTCAAAAATATTTGGATCTAAAAATTAATTTTTTTAGTAGTCTGTACACAGGTAGAGAAAGTTATATATATTTTTACTAGTGGGTGAAATTAAAACACATTAAAAGTTGTCTTCGTATTTAAAATTAAATTGCAACTAAAATACAATTTTCAAACAGCTCTTTTTAATATAATGTAAGTGATGTTGTTAATGTAAAGGTTAAAACCATTTTGAAACACTGGTTTTCCTTTAGTGTAATAATTGAATTAATAAATAATTCAACTAATTAAAAAAATTAGATTAAATTATTGCTATACATAATAAAATACATAACTTACCATCATTATGATTCTTTGCAGTAATATTAAGAACAATATGTCCAATATCCTCATTTTCATCCACTTCCGTTTCATACAGAACCTTATCGAAAAATGGGGTGGTGTCATTTTTGTCATCACCACCAATACGAATGAATTTGGTAACTGAAAAAGAATACGTAATTAAAATATTTAATCGAATAAATAAATCTATATATATATATATATATATATATATATATATATATATATATATATATATATAGACATAATGAGCGGCCTCTTGGATTTCACTCAATGTCTTTCAAACAGGTTTTTTTGTCAAAATTAAAAAAAAAAGTTCTATAAAACACTTTAAGAAATGCTATGTTATGTACCCAGTAAAAACATTTTGAGATATTTCAGAGTAAGAGTTTACCAACTATTGTATATTATAAAGGAGCTATATACATTACTAGCCATGATAATTGCAGACAATTGATAATTTTCGATAATTAACTAAGAATGTTTGAAAACGTCAAAAGACGGTATTTTAATTTTATTAGCTCAGGTATTGATTATAGATTATACAAAAGTTTAGAAACTAGAAAACCTTTTGGTAATTAGGTGTTGCAAATAGGCGAAAAAGCCATTAAGATTAACATTTTTGTTTATGCAAGAGTTATTGCAAAAATAACTTCTTTGGTTTAATCCTTTTAAGAATGCCCTCGTGATAAAAAAAAAGTGAGTTTACTTACATTCTCGTGAGAAGAGTTTATGTTTTTTTGTTTTGTGCAATCTTATGAAGCAACTATCAGATTCTTAAAGCGTCTGTTCACATGCAGGCTCAGCAATGTTTAAATTTATGAATCAGAACTAGCATAAATAATATTATTCAGTGTACAGCTTAAATCGCATCACAGAAATATTTTTTTTTTATTAACATCAACCCCTAGTTGACAAGTGGCGCAGGCGGTAGCATAGTGTTAAATGCTTCATCGAGAAGGAAGTCTTTGTTTCTAAAATTAATTGACACGTCTAAACAAATTAAGAAAATTATTGGAAAAAAAGAAAAGTAAAGTGCATCGAGCAAAGGAAAGTGGTTAGTTTTAACCCCAAAATCACAGTCGTGTGTGCAAGTGTGCAGATCGCTGACCGGGTAGAAGACGGCGTTCTATGTCCTATCGGTGCGAAAAGAAAGGAAAAAGCATCCTCTTACTTCTGTTAAGTAGACTTCAGGAAGGAGACAAGCATTGCTCAGCCTAAGTTAGGGGAATAAAAAATAAATCAAAGAATCAAAGCCAAATGGAAACAGAAACAATCATCATTCTCATCGAAATTACACTGTAAGTGCAATCCATCCATATATTCCCTAATCCCATTAAAATATTGATTAATTAATATATTATTTTATCGAACATATCGCTTAATCGATAAATTGTTTAATTGTTATATTAAGCACATCGTTTAATTATTATATGAAACACTAGAAGATCTAATTATAGCCTTTATTAACCTCTTTATTATTAGTAATATTAGCAATAGTAACAAATAGCGAATCCGTACTATCAATTGATTCGATTTCAAGCCAATAATATTTCTCCGTTTCATGGGAATACGAAACAAATTAACAGGTTTATCAGTGCTTGCGACAATTTCTATAAAAATCACAGAAACCAGGTAGACGCTACGCGGCTATAAATATTTGTCTCTTTGATATAATATAAATTAAACTTGCAGGTAGGCATGCGATTATTAATAACTTGGCGGATTAAAGATCAATCGATAGTATAGTACAAGATATAGTTACTCCAAAATCAGAAAAGAACGAAACACCCCAGCAACTTGGCCCAAATTACAAGATGCGAGAAGCTTACTTCTTTCAAAAATAAATACGTCCAGTGATATCCAAGAAACAAACTTGCTAAAAGTAACCGAATACGTTAATCTAGTATTAAAATATTTATAAACAGCTTATCATATGCAGCTTGTAGTAACGTTAAAAAACTTACAAGTCTTAGAACAGGCTATGAATTTTGCATCTGAAGAAAAAAGTTCCCATAATATAAAACCCGTACTAATTCCTTTAACAAAACAATCATAAATTTCAACGAGGCAAATAGACAAAAAACCAATAATACAAATTATTCTGCTAACATGCCTAAACCTCATTATCCTATTAATGCTCAACCTGCGAATTTTTATTATAATCAAAAATCACCCCAAACTTTTAATAATAGACCGAGCTAATTTTTAGGATTTGGCCATATAAATAAAAACCAACAAAATAAATCAAAACGGATAGCGGAAGAACTATTTAATCAATCAGTTGAACTCGCAAATGACGATAAAATAAATCGTCTACAATGAGACAAAGACACCGCATAAATAGTAATAAAATAAATTATCCACAATGAGATGAGAATACTTTTATAAGAGAGAACCTTAATGAAAATTAAAACTATTGCCATGACGAAAATCCATATAAACCTATATAATTACTATAATTAAAAGTTTCAAGAAAGTTTCTTTCTCAACAATCCAACCTAATACATTTAAATAACTATACTAACGTCGATCTACCAACTATCTATATCCCCAAAATAAGTCCAAAGTTCCTTATAAATACAGGTAACGGCAAAAGTTTCATTAAACGCAACCTTGCATAATCAATTTACCTAAATTTATTAATTTCTGAAATGTTTATTGTAAAACAGTCCATGTGATACTAATGGATACACAACGAAGTAGCAAATATTCCAATATTCCCTTCCTTTAAACTTACTGGAAATCATAAATTTTATATTTTCGATTTTTCACCCAGATTTGACTCTAAATAAAAACGAAATTAATTTTATAGAAAACATGGAAACTGATACGAAAATTAACTGATATACCGATAACTTACAAAAAGGAAACTTAAGAGATCTACGCTTAACTCATTGTAACAAAGAAGAATGTTTACCGATTAAGAACCTTTGTTATAAATATAGAGATCTAACAGACGCAACTTCAAATTTTACTAAAACGTATACAAAGTTTACATACAAGAGGTAAACACACAAATTCATAACTGTTACGCTTAACTCATTGTAACAAAGAAGAATGTTTAGCGATTAGGAGCCTTTGTTATGAATATAGAGATCTAACAAATGCAACACCAAATTTTACTGAAACGTATACAAAGTTTACATACAAGAGGTAAACACACAAATTCATAAAATGCTAGAAAACACTATTATTTAAACCTCAAACTCGCCATAGAGCACTCCATTCGGGTTGTATCAAAAAAAATTAGAAATTTGTAAACAACGCCAGTAGCAAATTGTGATTGATTATCGGAAACTAAAATTAAAATTGATAGACAATAACCTTCCCTACCAAACATATCGGATATTACCAATAAACTAGGAAAAGCAATATTTTTCGACGCTAGACCTCGCAACAGGTTTTGGTCTAATAGAAATGGAACCAACCGATATTTCTAAAACAGTCTTTTCAACAGACACAGCTCACAACGAGTTCCAAAGAGTGCCCTTTGGATTTAAAGATGCCCCTTAGACCTTTCAAAGAGTCATGAATAATATTCTTTCCGGTCTTTAAAATGAAATATGCTTTGTATAGCTTGATTATGTAATTATATTCTCCACGTCACTCCAAGAACATATTAGTAGGTTGGGAAAAGTCTCTAATCCATTAAGAGAATTAAACTTTAAAGTACAATAAGATAAATCGGAATTTTTACATAAGGAAGCTGTTTACTTAGGACACAAAATCACAAATGAGAGTGTTAAATCAAATTCCGACAAAGTAGTCGCATTAAAAAAACTTTCCCACTACGAAAACTCAAAAAAAAAGGAAATCTTTTTTAGGACCAGTAAGTTATTAACGGCGATTTATCAAAGATTTTGCAAAGATTGCTCTACAGTCACCTACATTTATTCAATTTTTAACAATTTAAAAAATATATTAATAAATTTCTCGATTTTGAAATATCCAGATTTCGAAAAATCCTTTGTTCTTACAAAATACGCCAAAAATGTAGCTCTTGGCGCTAATTTATTACAAAGAAATTTACCTAATGATAACCCCATCGCAAGCTTTAAACGAAGCAGAGCAAAAGTAATCTAAAATATAACTTATAGGGATAGTATCGGCATGTAAATACTTCAGACCATACCTTTATGGACAAAAATTTTAAATATAAATGAAACATCGAACCCTTCAAAAAACCAAATTCAAAATTAATAAGATTGCGACTTAACTGGAAGAGTACGAATACGAAGTAATATATAAAAAAAGAAAACAGAAAACAAACGCCGATCGACATGGCCGAGTTGCATTAAATATTGTAGAGTCAGAATTTACTTTAAATAACCCAGTCGATATTAGTCGAGAAATCATTGAATTCTTTGACGAAAGTTATAGTCAATTCAATCTTAAAAATTTAGACCCAGATGATACCAGCCGAAATATTAGCCAAACCTGCGAACGAATAACTGAACCACAAACCCAAAATTAGAAATCTTCATAACATTCAATTGAAACATCCAAATAATTCAGAAGGAAATATTACAATACACAGTATTAACGCAATGGAAAAGTAACATGCCCCTATTAGACTAAATAGTTAACAATTAACATTATGAGTTTATAATAAAAAATTCCTTATACTTATATTAAAACAGAACGCGAAAAGTTTGAAGAAAATCAAATCATTCAAGAATTCTTGACCAATAAAACCACGCATATATACATATATATATATATATATATATATATATATATATATATATGTATATATATATATATATATATATATATATATATATATATATATATATATTTCATGTCTATAGAATTAAGAGCGTAGTTTCAAGAATCTATTAATATTTTTTTTAACAACCTAAATCTAATAAGTGTAAAAATCTTAATAATAATGTTAAACCCAATAAGTGAGAATTAGTAATAAAATACAGGCACGAAGGTAAAACAAAATATCGTGGAGTCGAAAAAACCCGTATATTTTTAAAACAAAATTAACACTGGAAATCATTAAAAGTAGATATTTTAAAATATATTAGCAACTGTGAAATTTGCCAGAGAGTAAATTGTAGTAGGAAGCCACCCGATCAACCCTTAATATTGACGGACACACTACGCAAACCCTTCAAAATAATACACATAGATCATCGGCAAACAAAATTTTTTAACTGTATACATAAATTCTCAAATTATGCACAAGCATTACCCTCTGAAGAAAATGATATATCATGCTGCAAATGATTAATAAAATTTTTCTCATTTTAACGAGTCTCTAAGCAAATTTTCTCGGACAATGGATTGGAATTAAAATGTGAAACAATTAGTGTAATTGTATTCAGATAGATCTTGTTTTTTTCCGGCCATTTAGAATTACATTTGATGGATTTTATGTATATTGGGTTGCAGAAACCAGGAAATTTCTATTAATGCATTAATTTATATTTGTTGAATTCAAAAATAACTACTGGGATACTTATTAGATTTATTATTCTTGTTCTGAGTGGAAAATGCTAATGATTAACGAATTGGCTTAACTAACAAACGCATTTTAGCCGACTGTTGTTGCCCTGTGTCATTCTTTTTGAGCTGTCATTTCTTTCACACGTGGTACTTGAGCGCGCCTACCAGAAGTCGATTAGTGCGCGAGCAAAGCCATGGTTGTAAATAGAGGCCGTTTTGCCTTAATTTTTTACTTTTTTCTTGGTTTGATTGGGCCGAAGCAGCTGCAGACTTCCATCTCAATTTTTAGTTGCCAAGTTTTTGGGATTCTGAGATGGAAAGTCGACAATTATCCTGATAATTTTGTTGATTTTTAGCGTACTGTATCTTTTGCCAGGTTGGCAGTTATGGTTTTTTTTTTTATCGGAATAAACCTGGATTCAGGGATTTTGTATAGTTTGCATTGGTCAACGAAGGAATCAGTCTGACCCCAAAAGATCGGGTAAGGGACTTTAAAATAATTACTGTTAAAATGATCCTGCATAGTTTTTTATTTGTTAAAAGATTTCAGCTCTAAATTAATTTTTACCTAATGAAATTAAAGAATAATTTAAAACCAACCGTTATGTTATTCAAAGTCTCATTTAGACCTTAAATTAACCGCGTGTAATATTATTAAGATATATTTTGGGATTTTAGAGCCAATCATTTCTTTTTTTTTTGTGTGGTAAATAAATAGTTCTTGAATTTTGAAATTTCTAGGTTTTTTGGGTTTTTAATGTTTGCTGCCATGCAGTGCCTAAATTTCATAATTTGTTATCCATTAAAGTTGATTTTGATAGTACTTTTATTTCCGATTGTAGTTTGTACTACATTTTGCTAATCTTAGGGCCCTATTTTGGGTTTGTTATTGATAAATTTGAAGTTTTTTTTTGCATCGTGGTATGTTCATAGCCACATTAACTTTCAGTTTGATTCCAGCAATCTTTTTTTTTTGTGTGGTTAACTGCAATGTTTGGATATTAGAGACTGGCTTATGTAGTGAACTTAAGAATTTTTTTCGATCTTCTAGTTTTTTTTTAATAAAAGTTAATTACTGAACGCGTATCCCGACTTTTCATGTGGTACTCTAGTAATTTATTTGATCATATTTTGAGTATTTCTATTTTATTGTTATTTATATATAGAGTTGATTAAAGCGCGTTTCATTTTAGCCAGGTTTAATCCAATTTATTTGAAAATAATTAATGTTGATAAATCAAGTATTGTGACGTAAATTAGTAAATTTAATTATAGACTGACTATTTTTTTATATTTACATAAGTAGTTTTTTTTTTTATTTTAATAAACCTGTTGTTGAACTTTTTCTGGATTATTTTGTGTAAATAACTGGGGTCATACTGGAAATTTTACTTGTGCATATTTACCACATTATTACTCCTATGTAACTCGAGCTCAATAGTTAGAGCAAGCGACAGCACTAAATGTTTAGATGAATATTCCTTTTCTTATTAATTTGTAGTTTACCTTAATATTTTAAAAATTTTTAATGTAATTTCTTTACAATTTGGCGGTAATTATTTTTTTTAAATTAATCATTTTTTTTTGTTTGCTCTAAAGGGAAAATATTTTAGTAGGCATTGCTATTATATTTTTAATTTTATTTAATTTAGGGTCCACCTTTAGGGATATAAGCAACAATCCACCCTCGGGGTAGGAGAATATCCAGATCCACCCTCTGGGCATAAGAAAGTCCAGATCCACCCTCTGGGCACTAGGAAGTTCACTATTTTTTATCATAAAATAAAGAATGCGATTAGTATTAAAACACTTAATGAGTTTCATTTGACTTCCACAACTTCTTGTCCACGCTCGATTCAATATACTTTTTTATTAATTTAATTTTGTGCAGCAAATTAGAGAGCTGAGTTGAACGCTAGGCCCAAGCATCAACGTGGAGGGGGGGTTTCTGAGTTTACCCAGCCAAAAAATGCAGTTGCGCCTTTTAAAGAAAAATACCCACCCCTACTCTACGGCAAGGGGCAAGCTTGGCACTTTACTTGCTGGTGCCGCCTCTAGCTTTTAACTCTGCTCTGCTCGCACGAGACAATATTAGCGCCTTCAAATAAACACCAGTGTAGCAGGACTCAATTTTATGACGAGGTGTATATGTCTGCCGATACTGACGGAAACCAATGAGTTCGAAAACCGGTGTGCAGATGACGGTATGCTACCTATGGGAAAAATTTCCACCTTTTCCTGGTAGCAGAATATTTTGACCTCATATTAATATTGGGGCATATGTGAAAACATATATTAAATTCAATGAACACTGGTTGTTTATTTAATGTACATAGTCATCTTAAAAAGCAATGATCAAAACTTTAAATTTAATGTATGATTACACTAGATTTAATGGAATAAATTAACTTAGATTATTGTAAATTATTAAATTTAATGCATTACAATAAATATTTTATAAACGTTTGTGGAATTTGCTTTCAGCACATTTACCTTAAATTTAATGTATTTCCTTTTTACAATGTATAATATCACAATACACTGTAGTACGAATTTTACACCTAATGATCTTTTCTTACAACATACGGATTTCCGAGACCTTACGAATCTAATACTATCTCATGTATTTATTGAATACTTAGCCAATCACACAAATAACATTCACTTTCGACACGAACAAATTACTCAAGGAATCAAAGAAATTAAGCAGAAAATTATCGACATAATCAACCAACATAAAATATCGAAAGATTTAGTTATAAGATCCCAAGTCTATAAAAAATCTAACGATAGGTCAAACAAAGTAGAAAATAATTTTATAGAACCTCGAATAAAAAACTAGTATTTTTATAGAAAAGCCTATATCTAATTCCGTTGTTAGGCAGAGAAAAGGAAGGAATATATAGAAATAGTTTATTTCCTGCAAATACAACTCTGGCCCCTTTCTCCATATGCGTTAGCACCACTTCATTATCTCGTCATTGGAGCTGTATCGAAACGAGAGCAACATTCGCAGGATACAACTGCTATATGAAATATAAATTCCGAGGCATGTCGGCAGGATGTTAAAAATCTGTCGAGTTCGATGTCGGACTCAAAAATATTGCCAGTCGAAACGACATCTATGCATTCACCGAAGTAGTGCAAAATTTTAAAAATCAAAATTTCAATATGAAATAAAATAAACCTATCTACCGTGTTTTAAATAGTTGCCTATATATTATTTTCCTTTCAGACAGAGAGAAAGAAAGAATATATAGGAATAGTTTATTTCCTGCAAATACAACACTAGTCCTGTCTTCTTACCGCTCCACTGACGAGATCATGAGTTATATTTGCAGGAAATAAACTGTTTCTATATATTCTTTTCTTGTTTCTGCCTGAGAATAACATATAGATTTTTTCTATAAAAATTAAAAAAACCTTCCTGGCAGCATTGAATAATTAAAAGATTTTATTTTCCACTAATGTTGACGACTTTAGTTAAACATATTAAAATCAAATGTCAAAATAAAGCAGCGACCGCAGCATGCTTGTGTAACGGTGTGCCTGAGAACCGAAACGACGACTTCAAATTCAAACGGTAACCTTTCAGCTAGCAGCGATATACTACTACTGCACAGCGTTTCCCTTTTAGAGTTATCAAGTTATATATTAAAGCAATAATTCTATGACGAGTGCTTCGTAAATTTTGCTTCTAAAATATCTGAGATTCAATAATGCGACGATTTGCTAATATTTCGATAATATTTGGTAAAAAAATTTAAAAAGTTTCTCGTTTTCCCAGAAAAAGTTATAAAAAAATCTCTGCATAAACAAATTATACGTTAATTTACATCAGTAATTAAAACAATCTTAATCACTATACAAAATACTCATTTGTTTTTGTTATCATAAGTGTTTTCTTTTAAAGGGATAAAACAAACGAAAAAGTTATTTTTTCAATAATTGTTTCAAAAATAAGGATGAACTGATCTTAAAAAATTTTCCGTTCATTAATTAAATGGATGGTGCCATAGCTTAGATTGTAGATTTTAACGATTTTTTGCTTTCTTGTAGTAACTAATTATCAATATGTATCATGACATAACTGAACTTGTAAGTTTTTTCACTACCTATGCCTTATTATTTAAATTTTTTTGTCTATAGTCATTACCTGAATTTCTGAAATTAGAAAATGGTCTTTTGTCGTCTTGAAACATTGGTAGATAATTACTTAATCTTAGATTTGCTCTCTTTGTAACTTCCAGTTATGTTTTTTCACGAAATGTCCGAAATACATTGAGTCAATTTTTTACTGATTGTACTATAATTTATGTGAGTACTCTGGGCATTTTATTAAATGAATCATTTCCTAATTAGCTACATAAAGAACTGTTCTTATTATATAACAGTTATAAAACTTATACATTAACTTTCATAAATAATAAACTATGTCAAGGTATTGATCTACACTTGTAATTTTATTATGTGAAGTTGTACATCTGAACTGTGGTAAAGCATTAATTTATACTAGTATATAATTCATGAACAGAGATTTGTTCCTAACTTTTGTTTTTACGACTGGGAATTTTTCTTATAACCCAAGAGTAGACCGCTACCGCAACCACATTTATTAAATAAAATGTGCCGAACTACATTGCAATTTTTTTTGTAGTTTTTCATTAAGATGAATCAAGAGGCGATCACCCGCTGGGATGGTAACGATTGTTGAAAATTAACTTTAGTTAGACAGTTTTATGTGATCAAATAAAAATAATAAATTTAAACTGGTAAGTAAGAGTTCAGTTTCCACAAAAACAAAAAACTGAACTCTTACTCAGCAATTATAAATTAAAATCCTATATACCGATAAAGAAAAATCAAGGATTTCTATAGTTTCCTGTAAATAGGAAGGCTATTTTTCAGGAAAACAATTTAAAATATAGATGGACATTCACTTAAGTCTGTTTATACTGATCTAATATATATTGTCCAAAATTACTTATTCTTTTTTATTCTTTTTACTTTTTTTTTAAATTTGCTCAAGCGTTTTAAAAACTTATTCAGTCTTTTTTTGAGAAATATTATAAATCATTTTGTTTTCCCAATGAAAGAACTAAAATGGGAAACAAACTATACTGTTACAAGGATATAAAAAGCCATTTTATTGGACATGAAAATTCTGGATACAGTTTCAACAGAATCCATATCGAAACTAAGAGATATCTTGTCAATCAGGTAGGATTCTGTACAACCAAGCGAACTGAGAGGGATTACCTCGACTAAAAAAGAATTCAATGGTATAGTTTACTGACGGAACCAAGATACTCCCAGTACCAGGCCCAAGTTTTGGGTTTGCCAAATCACTAGGAGACACCCCCACCATTTTTCAAGCATATAATAAAAATACTAAGAAGGCCAAAATACACATATTGTCAGATAGCCCAGCAGCGCTAAAAGTTCTAAAAGCAAATATCTACGTTTTTAAGTTGGCTTGAAACTGCAGGCAAGGAATAACAGGGTAGCTCTAATCTAGGAGACGGGGTACAAGGGAATCAAGGGCAACGAGGAAGCGGACAGCCTCGAAAAAGAAGGGACAAAAACTCCTTTTCTTAACCCGGTGCCTGTCTATGGACTACCAAAGAGGAGCTCCGATTCTGGAAACAAAATCAGATAAAATGAATACAGAATAAAACGCCTGATCTCAGACAAGCGCAAAAATTCATAAATCTATCGTCAATGGCAGCAAAAATGCTTCTCAATCTCCAAAAAAGGAATATTTGAGTAACAACAAATATCATCACTGGATACTACCCTCTGAGATACCATCTAAAAAAAATGGGCAAAGCTGAGAGCGATGTTTGCCGTTACTGCGATAGGGTAGTCGAAACAATAAAACATCTGCAAAAGACCTATATTCCTAGAATATGTCACCTTGTCGTCTGAAGAAACAAAGCACCTAGCCCCCAGAAGAATAAAAGACTTCTTGAAAAGTCTAAATATCCTGGGCTTATATTAGATCAGGGTAATGTACAAAAGATCTTATTGGTCGAAGTGTTGTAGAGAGACAAAGAAAGCTTACCGATGCACTCGTCTAAAATACAGACTAAACGTCCAAGGTATTGATTGAAAAAAGAAAGCTTTTTACTTCAAAATATTTTATTTCAAGAACAAAAAAATCTTACCATCTTACCAGATGCTTGAAAAAACATCACATAGGAAATAGTAGATTCTGTTTTTAATAACTTGTCAGGGTTCAATTTTTCGCTTAGCTTCACTATGGCTAATTCAGTTAATTACAATTTATTTTTTTGCAAATACTGTCATTATGGTCAACACATTCTTATTTTACTTAAGTATTTCCCAGGGATTCTTTTAAGAAAAACATTTCATAAAGTACAGTTTCAACTAATTTTATTTTTTAAGATGACTGTTGTTGCCCAGTGTTATTCTTTTTTAGCTGTCATTTCTTTCACACGTAGCAGTAAAACTCGCCTAACGGAAGTCGATTACTGCTCAAGCTGGGCCTTGGTTATAAATTGAGGCTATTTTACCTTGATTTTCACTTTTTCCTGGTTTGATTCAGCCGCAGCAGCGGCAGACTTCCATTTCAATTTTTAGTTGCCAAATTTTTTGGGATTCTGAGATGGAAAGCCGTTTATTATCCTGATAATTTTGGTGTGTTTTTGAAGTAACATATCTTTTGCCTGGTTGACAGTTATGGTTTTTATAACCGGGTTATACCTGGAAACAGGGATTTTGGGCAGTTTGCATGTTGGGCCCCAAAGACATGGGTAAGGTCCATTAATTACAGTTTATTAAAACAATCTTTCATAGATTTTCATGATTCAGTAATATTTAATCTAATCTAATTTGAATTTGGTGGTAGTAGGCTGTTTTAAATTTCATTAAGACTTAAATTGACTGCATTAAACTATTATTAAGTTGTATGTTGAGTTGTTGGGGCCTATTATTACTATTTATTCTTAATTATCGATAAATTTTTCTTGTAATTTTCTTAGCTTTCGATAGCTGTTATCTTGTAAACGTCATATTTATTATTATTATAATAGTGAGGCTTAATTTTGAGCGTAACTTTTCTGCTTATTGTGACTTTTAATATATTTTGTTATATATTTGCTTCTTGGACGTATCACGATGTTCCCAATTTTTGTATTGCAATCTCTGGGCCCCATTCTGGGTTTGTCATTGGGAAACTTAGGGTTATGTAGCATCGTGATCTTTTCATGGCTACATTAAATTTCAGTTTAACTCAAGTATTTTTTTTCTGAGTGGTCGACTGTAATACTTGGGTATTATAGACTGGCTTATTAAGTGAAACTAGAAATTCTTTCGGCTCATCTAGTATTTTTTTAAAATAAAAAGTTAATGTCTAAACGCTTATCCGGGCTTTTCACATTGTATTGTAGAAATTAATATGATCATATTTTGAGTGTATTTATTTTATTGTTTCTGCCTTAGAGTTAATTAAAACGCGTTCTATTTTAGTCAGGCTTAAATCCAATTTATTTGAAAATAATTAATATTAATAAACCAAGTATTGTAACGTCATCATACAGTGGTCTAGAGTCATGAATTTTATGTCCAGTTTCATGATGATTGATTTAATTGATGAACTAATTAAATTCTATAGTTAAATCTGTTTTGTATTTGATTAAAGTAATTATCGGTGATCACCTGGAGTCGAATTAGTCTATAATAATAATATTGTACGTTTATAGATGTGTCTTTACTACAATCTATCTTGATTTATTAGTTATAACATTACTGTAAATTTCGTCTGTTAATTTTCGCTAACTAATTCTTAATTATTATCTTTTTTTATGTTGCCTTAACTTAAAAATCACCTTTGACTTCTTTTTTAAATATGTAAAAGTTAAAATTTTAAATTTAAATATTTCTTGATTTTTTGGCGAAAGTTGATTAATAAATTCATTTGCCTTTCCTTAAATTTAAGTTTATAGTAGGTGTCTCTCTTTTTGTAGGGTCTACCCTATTTTTGTAATTATAATTAAAGGTCTTCATTATAGGTGTCAACTTAGAGTTAAATTGATTGAAGATTTTATTTCAATAATTCTAATTTTAATTAAAGACTATCATTGAAAGTTAGTACGAGTTTTATTTGATCCCCGGGCTACTTGCATTTTTTTTTTGTTTTACATTTTAAGAGTAAGCTGAAAGCTTGGTCTAAACAACATCGTGCATAGTTTCTGCGTTCTACCTGGCTCAAATGTAGTGGTCCCTTCAGTTACCCACCCCTACTCTCCGGCATAGGGGTTAGCTTGGCACTTCGCTCGCTTATGCTGCCAGTAACCTTCAGCTCTGCTCTAGCTAAGTTATCTTTTATCTTACATCTCTTTGCGAGGTCGAGCGCCTTTTAAAATACCAGTGTAGCAAACTGACTTTGAAGAAAAGGAGGTCCAAAATCCGACAGTTTTTTTATGTATATGCGTCGATTATTTCGGAACGGCGATAGCTATTTGAAGGAAATTTTTTGCATTATCTTTAGAAAGTTGTTGTGGTGGTTGGTTCAGTAAAATCCAACATGGTGCTGATAATATGGCGGGCAAAAATATTATTTTTTCCAATATTGACCATAATTAGTATGGGGAAGTTTTCGGGGTCGTATAAAATGAATCTAAAATTATTTTTAAAAAGTTCTGTATGGCAGATGTAATATGGTGGATAAAAAATTTTACATTCCTTGATTTTGTTCAAAATTGATATACGAAGATTTTGAGGGTATAAATTACGATTTTACCATTATTTTTTAAAAATTCATACAGACGGATCCAATATAGCAAACCCAAAATTTTACATTTCTCGATTTTGTTCAAAGTTAGTATAGAGGAATTTTTAAAGGTGTATATTAGGAATTTAAATTTATTTTTATAAAATTCAATATACCGGACCCAATATGATGGACTAAATATTGAACATATTTTAATTTTATCCAAAATTGATTTAGAGGAGTCTTGAGAGCATAAATTATGAATTTAAAGTTATTTTTAATATGGCGAACTAAAAATTTAACATTTCTCGATTTTGTTCAAAATTGGTGCTGGGGGTCTCTGAGAGTGTAAATAACGAAATTGAAATTGTTTAAAACGAATTTAAAATTATTTTTTTGAAAGTCAAACGGCGAATTCAGTATGGTGTGTTCAAAAAATAGGTTATTCGCAATTTTTATGATTAGAATCTGAAGTTAATTTTTTACAACTTAATAAGTCAGATTCTAAAAATTTTACATCTTTCCGATTTTATTCAGATTGATATTAGGGTTCTTGGGGCGTATATTACGGATCTGAAAATATTTTTATTTAAACTCAATATGCAGTATAATATAAGTCGGACTGAAAAATTTACATGTCTCAAGTTTTGGGGGATTAGATTACGAATCTAAAATTAATTTCTTAAAATTCAATATAGCGGATTTACTATAGTGGATTAAATATTTAAAAAAAAAACAAAATACCAGTAAAAAATAGAAAAATCTATCTGCCGTATTGAAATACTTTTTATATATGTAATTCCCCTTCCAGGTAGAGAAAAGGAAAAACATATACAAACAGTTTATTTCTTGCAAATACCGCTCTGGTTCTCTCTCCATACGCGTTTCGAACACCTTATGATCTCGTTAGTGGAGCTGTATCGGACCGAGAGCAACATTCGCAGGAAACAACTGATAAACGAAGTATAAATTTCAAGGTATGTCGGTAGGATATTGCAACCTGCCATCTACCGATCTTGATGTCAGACTGAAAAATTACGCTAGTCGAACGACATCTATGAACCACTGGATAGTAAGAAATTAAAAAAAAAATTAAAATTTCAGTAAAAAATAAAGAAATCTATGTGCCCTATTTAAATAGTTGTTATATATGTAATTCTTCTTTCAGGCAGAGGAAAGGAATATATATATACAAACAGTTTATACAGCTCCACTGACGAGATCATAAGGTGATCTAAACGCGTATGGAGAGAGGACCAGAGCGGTATTTGCAGGAAATAAAATGTTTGTATATATTTTTCCTTTTCTCTGCCTGAAAGGAGAATTACATATATAACAACGGATTAAATATTTGTTTGGTAAAATTTCAATCAATATTGGTATTTGGAGAATCATCAGATTAAAGAATTTTTTGTTGTTCTATTTCATATGGTCCAGAACTTCTAAAAAAAACGCTATTAAGTGAAAAAAAGAACAATATATATATATATATATATATATATATATATATATATATATATATATATATATACATATATATATATATATATATATATATATATATATATATATATATACACATATATATATATATATATATATATATATATATATATATATATATATATATACATATATATATATATATATATATATATATATATATACACATATATATATATATATATATATATATATATATATATATATATATATATACACACATATATATATATATATATATATATATATATTTACATTTATATATAAAATTGAAATGTTTGAAGTTGATGTAAAATTATTAGTAAATGAAACAAATAACTACTAATATGAGATATTTACAAGCTGCAAAAAGAAAGCCATTTCAAATAAAGTTTTTCCATTATCCTTATGTGCATCACATCGACTTCAAAAACTTCAATTTCATTTAAAAATTTATATTGCTATTTTTCGCTTTTTAGCACTTTTTTATAATAATTTTAAGTAAAGATAATCACTGTCCAAAGTTGTTTTCAATAAATTATGTTTACAAAAAAACTAAACCAGCTTCAAAAAAGTGTACTAAAAAGTAACATATATTATAAATTGTTATAAATTACAATATATTTAATCACTGTATATCTACTATTTACTTAGCACTTTTTTGAAGTCGGCACCATCGGCGCTAAATTAATTGTAGGTGTATTGAAGTTTTCAAGCGACCATTTTATCATTAATGTGTTATTTACACTTGTTGATTTGTGTTTTCTACATTAGTTAAGAGTGTCTGTGGTTTGAAAGTATTTTTTATAAATTTTGAATTGGACTTCGTTTTTAAAAAAGTGCTAAGTGAATGAATAAATCTACAATCAAATTGATTGCGATCTAAACAGTTTAAAATTTATTTTCAGTGAAATTTTTCGAATGCTCAAAAGATATTTAAAGTGGAAATGAAAAGAAATCTCGTTAAGATAATATTCAAAAGGTGACGTCTTCAATATAATGAACTTAGAGTGTAAATATTTTATCGGGACCTATTTAAATTTCCCTGATAACAGACCGAAATCAATCAAAACTCCTGACTCCAATCCAAAATTATGAGTAGAAAAGTTTTCTCATCAAAACTTTGTTTTTCACTTTTTACCATCCTTGTATAAACCTACTGTAAAAATATCTTTATTTAATTCCCTTAGTAGTATTCAGTATAATATACTAAAAACCACATTAAAATGGCTCAGTTATATCAAAAGTTATGTGAGAATGAAATAGATTAAAAAGTTCACTAATCGACAATTTCTTTTTTCGGTTTTTAAGTTTTTAACCATCGAACAATAAATCTATGTTGGAAATATTTTTACAAGATAACTACGAAGAACCCTTTAGAATATGCTAACAATTTCATAAAAATATTGTAGCGAAGAACTAGGAGAATTTTTTGATACGCCCTTGTAGAAATATTTTAATTAGTCCTTATAAAAATATTATATCGATAAGTCATCATTTATTAGTTATAGTTCTTATAATTTTTTTACCCTTATTCTCGTATATTTTAGTAGGTTTTATAGGTATAGAAATAGGGACAGGATATGAGTAGTTTAGATTAGTTCTATTTGAACAGTGAAAGTGTTAAGAATTAGTAATTAAAGAATTGTTATTTCTTAGTGAAAGCGTTGTGTTTTTATTATGCGAATACAGTGAGTGATTTTAATGAGATAAACTCGTAACAATTGGTGTCAGAAGTGAGGACTATCGCCCGATTTCTGGAAAATCCTATTTATAAAAAATAGAAAAAAAAAACGGATTTCATTGTTGGATTTCTTACCAAGTAAGAAGAATTATGTTTGGAGACTAAAATAGAGAGCGAAGAACTAACTTTGCCATCAAATTTGTGATTAAGAAAGATGCTTCGAACCGATTTTTTGACAAAGTTCTAGATCACTCTATTTAAAAAATAAAAGAGATAGCGAAAAACGCAGTAAATTATAGGGAACAAACAGCTGAAATTGAGCAAATAAATAAAATATTGGCTGATTTTATGGAACATAAAGAAGAATGTCGTCTTAAAGACAAACAAGGAGAAGAAAAACTTCGAAAAAAA
Organism: Diaprepes abbreviatus; assembly: GCA_034092305.1. NCBI lineage: Eukaryota > Metazoa > Arthropoda > Insecta > Coleoptera > Curculionidae > Diaprepes > Diaprepes abbreviatus. Next base: position 2,969,271 of record JASJET010000107.1, read on the forward strand.
AAGAAACAGTAAGAAGAAGAACGTCGCTTTAAAGACAAACAAGGAAAAGAATAACATCATCAAAAAGAACAAAAACGTCGCATTAAAATGAAGATAACGTTGCAAAAAGACACAACTAGTCATTTTACAAGGACAGACAAAATTCGATCAAATTGTACTAGGACAAATACAAAAGTTTAAGAAAGTGATAGACGAACTACGCCAAAATATAGGAGATTGTGAAAGAGATAGAAGTAAAAGTACGCGAAGAAGTAAATAATATTGAACCAATTGTTTGGCAAGACATAGGAAAAGTGCGATATGAAGTGAGAGAGATCGTAGACAGGATGGAGTCAAAAGTACACCAAAAAGTAAATAGTATTGAATTAATTGTACAAAAGGACATAGGAAAATTACGACAAAAGGTAAATATTATAGAATACGGATACCAGTAACATAGGAGAAGGAGCGATATTGTTTCAGATACAATATAGTCAACAACAATTATTGAATATTTCGGCCTAGTGCATTCAAATCCTGAAAGAAATTATTGTGCCATGAAGAAAGACCTTCTCGCAATGATCAATGTTGTCTAACATTTATATAAATATTTGAATGGGCAGGAATTTTTATTAAGAACAGAATATGTAGCTCTACAATAGCTCCTAAATATGAAGGATAAGTAATAAGATGGCTTGAAAAACTACAACACTACAATTTTAAAGTCAACCATAGATGGCTTGTCAAAAAACCATGTAACGAAGGATGCAAGCACTATAAGAAATAGAACAAAGAGAAGTGTTTCCTATTCGGAGAATCTCTTTTGACGTTGGTCCAGACTGGAATACAGCTCAGATGAGAAAAACACCAATTTGAGAACAATGACCTGGCGTCATTTCTTCCACTTAAAGAAAATAATGAAAGAAGTCCTAGTTGGCAAGGAATCTCGTATAAGGGACTAACATTCAAGGCACTTTGAACTCAGTGAATTGAAGACCGGTTACTAAAGAGACTCTGAGAAAGTGCCGATAGCAAAGATATCAAAACTCAAGTGTAGTGTAGTAGCCAGAACAAAATTTTAATGGTTAAAAAAAATTACAATGGGGCCGCTGGTGCTCATTTAGGGGTCAACAGAACTTTAGACTAGACAAAATTCAAAGAAGATTTTACTGGATTAACTGCTGTCAAGACGTAAAATCATGGTGTAAATAATGCTTTAAATATTCAGCTAGCCAAGGTCCAAGAACAAGATCTTAGGGAAAGTTGGAGAAGCCCAATGTTGGAATAATTTTTGAATGGATGGCTATTGTTATAACTCGACCATTTGTTCAGCCGATTTAGAATTCCTCTGGAGCTACATTTGGACCAAGGACGTGATTTTGATCTAAACTTTTTCAAAAGTAACTTAGCATCCGTAAAGCCCGGACAACAGCTTTACATCTTCAATCAGATGGCATGGCTGAACAATTTTATAGGGTCATTGAAGATCGCTTCTCAAAGGTTGTTAACAGACATGAGAAAGATGGAGGCAAATATTTCCCAATCTTTTTAATGACCTATCGATCTGCAGTTCATGAAATTACAGGAGTTATACCAGTAAAGGTTTTATTTGTAAATAAACTTAGAATCCTTGCGACATAATGTTTGGTTCCTCAATTGATGAAAGTATGGAAATTGAAGACTAGTTGGATACATTACACATAGAAACAAAAGGAAGACAAGATATAATATTAAGGCAAACTCGGCAGGGTTCTGGCAAGGTGACATAGTTTGTCGATTGAAACCACAAAAAAAGAAAGGCAAATCGCTTAAGTTGATGTCAGCATGGGAACGACCATACACTGTGCTGACAAGAATCAATGACGTTTATAAAATCCTACTAAGACCCAAAGTCAAAATGAAAGTAGTATATCTTCACAGGATGTATCGTAATCAGAATTGTTGAAGGTTGAAATCTTACCACAGAAGTATCGAAGCTAATCAAGATGATCAATCTTAGGAGGACTAGGAGAATTTTTTGATGCGCCCTTGTAAAAATATTATTTTGATGAGTCCTTATAAAAATATTGTATCGGAGTAGGTTAGTTATATTTCTTGTAATTTATTTACTTGCATTCTCATATATTCTGATAGATTCTATAAGTATCAAATTTAGTTATATTTGAACAGTCAAGGTGTTAAGAAGTATTAATTAAAGAGCTGTTATTTATTGGTAAAAACTGTTGTGTTTTTATTATGCGGACCCAGTGAGTAATTTTAAACAGAAAAATCGCAACAATATCTTATTCCTATCAAAAGTTATATGCAAATAAAAGCGGCTATGAAATCATTTTTTTTTTCAATTTTCCATCTACTTGCAATAGGCCTATGTTGAAAATATGTTCCTGGAACTATTTCGGAGAACTCCTTAAAATATGCTGAAAACTTCATCAAAATATTTCTCTCCTATTTGAAGTTATATACGAATGAAGTCAGTTAAAAATTTTTCTAATCAACAGATTTTTCTGGTTTTTCAACTTTCAACCCTCTTGGATTTATTTTGGAAACATTTTAATAGAACCACTACAGAGAATTATTATAATATTTTTAAAATTATATCACTTCTACCAGAAATTCTAAAGATGACCGAACAGCGACAAAAGCTCTTGAGTCAAACATCTACTAATATATATTGACTTGGCAAGGAAGTAAAGAATGGAAGAATCTCGCAAAAGGAGGGACAAACACTTATTTTGTCGGTTCAGAACCTTTCTATGGATTACCAAAAGGCCACAAACAAAGAACCTCTGGAATTAGAAGCAAAATCGGATTAAAGTGCAATGATAGTCTCAGACAAGTTAAAAAATTATAAATCTATCGCCCAAGAAAGTACAAACTTCTCTCGATCTCACAAAAAGACATATTCCAGTAAAAATGGATCTACTCACAAAGATATCATCTCAAAAAATGGACAAAGCTGAGAAAAAGATCTTTTTTGCGACCTTGCAGTCAAAATAGCAGAATACCTATCCAAATGAATGACTCTGTTCTGCAAGAAACATAAATTTCTGGACGGCATCACCTTAATGCCCGACGAAATAAAGGACCTATCCCCAGGAAAATAATAAAAGTCCAAACATTTCGAGTTTAAATTAGATTAGGGTAATAGAGTAATGTACAAAACTTCTTATTGGTCGAAGAATTGTAGACGGACAAGAAAAAATTTAAAAACCTCCTTACCATCTACAACCTACAATCAAAAGTTGTATTCAATCAAATAAGCTTTCTTAAAAATTTCTCCGGCCACTTTTTTCAGTATCTAGCTCCTTTACAATAAACCTATTAAAAATATTGTTTCAGAACCAGCACCGAAAACTCCTCAGCATAAAGTGAAAGTTTCATTAAATTGTCTCGCCACTATCATGTTTGAACAAAAGTATATATATATATATATATATATATATATATATATATATATATATATATATATATATATATATATATATGTATTATATATATATATATATATATATATATATATATATATATATATAATACATACATATACATATATATACCTTCTTATTCCATATTATTTCTATGTCGATTAAGAGCTGTGAAAATTTTGATGAAACAAATATATTATTTCAATCGATTTATTTAAAAATTAGCTTTAAATCTTAGTTTTTTTTTTATAGTATTAAGGAATATTATCTATGTAATCCTTAAGATGTGATTTAAATTTTTTTTGTGTTTGACCTGAATATAAAGAAAAGCTGGAAAAGGGTAAACTGTAAATCCTAAGTATCTACTCTCGCGTTCCTGCAATATATGGTCAAATTTTTATCTAGATTGCAGTGAAAAGGGATTTTCTGTTTTTGACATATCATTTCCTCTTCAGGGCCTTTGAGAAAATGTTGCTCCAATATCAAGATGTTTTACATAATATCCCTTTTAACGTAAAAATTAGCATGAACAGATTATACAAAATTGAAATTGTTGTGTTTATTTATGAAAAATTCTAGCTCTCATGTTTTACATCCTCTTTCTCATGAATATCCTAACATATTTTAAGTGATTTGGAAATGAGTTCGCTTTTGGTAATAATCAGAAATGTAGGAAATAATATCATTTTAAACAAATTATCATGTGCCGTGTTGTGATACAAGTAGTTAATATAGTTTCACACCTAATATTTATGATGATAAATATTATTATATTCTAACAGGTTAATATAGCAAACTATAATTTATTAATTTTATTATTTTAATTTTAAGAAAAGTTAGATTAATATTGGATGCTAGTCTTCAATGTCTACGAAAATTAAAGCTTTCTACTTCCTTATCTATCTGATGTAAATAGCGTGTTATGTTTTCTTTTATTTGGTCCCAATATATTAATAAACACAACTCCAGTAATTTTATTTATTTTCTTCTTTAAAAATCCTCCAAATCTCCAAAAATATTTCAGTTTTCGTTTCCTATAAAGTAAGGAATTGATAAACATATTATCCAAAGTCTCTTTCAGTTATGTTCTTCTTAATTCAATTTAAGTTAGTTTTTCTATATTCTTATTATCATAATATTATCGTATTTGTTGTTATTTGAGCGTTGTAGAATTATTTTACAGGACAGAATTTATAAACTTTTACTAATTACTTTAAATAAATTATTAAATCCTTTTACTTGACATCAACAAAAACACATAACCTCCTTTAAAACCAAAATGTTTAACTTTTGTTTTCTTGTGACGTAGGAAGACTTCTGTTTTCTTTATAAACAATTGAAAATTTGAGGTTATGTAAATTTTCGGGAGCTCGAGAAAACGCAGTGCTTCTGGCAAACTGATAAATTCAACTCTCTCGAAATTCCTACGCCTTGGATTTTTATAGTCAGCCAAAACATAAGAAATTTCTGCATTATGATTGGTCAAATTTTTTGGCACCTGATAACTTGATAAATCTTAATACCTTAAAAAATTGAATTTTATGATGACTTTTTAATTTTACCAATTTTGACTGGAATTTTAGTGTTTTTATTAATATATTTACATAAATCTGACTGTTGAGCATAATTGACCTTGCAATAAATAAACTTTAGAGCTTTTTCGACATTTTGATATATATATTAAAGCCACTTTGGCATATTTTTTATATATTAAAATTGATAAAAATTAACACTTTGCACTGCACCTTAAAATTTATGATAATTTTAATCAAATTTTGTTTATAAAAACTCTAAAATGTTTATTGTTACTTGAATATTATTACCCTTTTATTTAGCAAAACTTTCTTAATATATTAGTGCCAAAATTGCTTAAAATAAGCTTAAATTTACCTTATAAACTAATTAAATCTATATTACATTCTATAGTTTTATATAAAATATGGTTTCAAATTATACATAATTTCTTTATTAACTCTTGAAACTAAAACATTATTCTTATATTTCATACATTAGTGTTTATTTATCACTATTCACGGTATTCTTGTCTGAACTTTGCACTAATTTTTCCACTTCACGCATTTTTGTGTCTTATGAGTGATTGTTTTAATGGGACAAACAACAATGTATAACACTTCATTATTAGCTTTTTAAAAGCATCTGCACGTTTTTTATTCATTTAAATATAATATATATATAATATATATATATATATATATATATATATATATATATATATATATATATATATATATATATATATATATATATATTTGTTTGTATTAACCCTTACTCTAACTAGTACAATACTTTTTACATATTTTTTGATTAACTTTAGTTTCTATACAAAGAAATATGTCGTATTTTTTTCAGACTATAAAAATTCTCAATTATTTTACTTATTCAAGAATTTTGGATTTTATTGTCTCTTTCTTAAGACTTTATCTGTTTATTTACACTACGATTTAAACAATGTATCTTATACTATACTTAAATCTAATTTTATCCTATTGTAAATCTAGTCTACTGGCATATTAACCATTAAAATCATTTAACCTTTCTGTGTCTGATTTCTTCTCTTTTTATCTCAAATAAAACTGAGTCTGAGCATATACATACATATATATATATATATATATATATATATATATATATATATATATATCCAACTATCTACTAGGCGTCCATACATTGTCAAATTAATATCTCCCGAGCGTCCGCCTTCACCAAAGCGTCCGTATAAGGACGCCGAGATGTATCGCCATGTAAACTTCGGGAATAGGTTCCTGGGATTACCCAAAGACATTTCCCAAAAATTAGGTTGGACGCCCAGAAAATATTTAAACCGACGTTTTTCGTATTAATTTGTATATGTCTAATACAACCAGTTTGCCAGTAGAGGCGCAATTGTCGCTTCACGTATATTAATCTGAATACGTCAAACTTTTTTTACTTTCATCAATTCGATTGGTAAGCGTCCTCTTAAGATTCTTAAACATGAATTTATCATCTCTAAAGCATTCCCAATCTGGCAACAATGGCGATATTATATTATTTTCAGACTATTTAGAATATCTTTCTGCGTAGTTCGTTTAGTATAGTTATTTCGTGCTGCGCAATAGTAAAAAATAAGTTTTTCATTCCTATCAGAATATATAAGTAACAATTTGTTTTCTTGTAACTAATTACATGATATATTATTATGTATTAATATTATTAAAAATTGGTATGGGGGAGTTTTCGGGGTCGCACATGACAAATCTAAAATTATTTTTAAAATATTCAATATGGCGGATGAAAAAATCAATTTTTTAAAATTTTCTCCAAAATTGGTATGGGGGAGTTTATGGTATCGCCCATAAAGAATCTAAAATTATTTTGAAAAAATTCAGTACGGCGGATCCAATATGGCGAACAAAAAATCAATTTTGTCTGATTTTCTCCAAAATTGGTACGGGGGAATTTTTGGGGTCACACATAACGAATCTGAAATTATTTTTAAAAAATTCAATATGGCGAATCCAGTATGGTGGACGAAAAAAATCAATTTTGTTCGATTTTCTCCAAAATTGGTATGGGGGAGTTCTTGGTGTCGCACATAAAGAATCTAAAATTATTTTAAAAAATTCAATATGACGGATCCAATATGACGGACGAAAAAAATCAGTTTTGTTCGATTTTCTCCAAAATTGGCATGGGGGAGTTTTTGGGGTCGCACATAACGAATCCAAAATATTTTTAAAAAAATCAATACGGCGGATCCAATATGGCGAACAAAAAATCAATTTTGTCCCATTTTCTCCAAATATGGGACGGGGGAGTTTTTGGGGTCGCACATAACGAATCCAAAATATTTTTAAAAAATTCAATATGGCGGATCCACTATGGCGGACACAAAAATCAATTTTGTTCAATTTTGTCCAAAGTTGGTACGGAAGAGTTTTCGGGGTCGCACATGACAAATCTAAAATTATTTTTTTAAAATTCAATATGGCGGATCCAATATGGCGGACGAAAAAAATCAATTTTGTTCGATTTTCTCCAAAATTGGTATGGGGGAGTTCTTGGTGTCGCACATAAAGAATATAAAGTTATTTTGAAAAAATTCAATATGGCGAATCCAATATGGCGGACGAAAAAATCAATTTTGTCCGATTTTTTCCAAAATTGGTATGCGGGAGTTTTAGGTGTCGCTCATGAAAAATTTAAATTATTTTTAAAAAATTCAATATGACGGATCCAATATGGCGGACGAAAAAAATCAGTTTGGTTCGATTTTCTCCAAACATGGTACGGGGGAGTTTTTGGGGTCGCACATAACGAATCCAAAATATTTTTAAAAAATTCAATATGGCGGATCCAATATGGCGAACAAAATATCAATTTTGTCTGATTTTCTCCAAAATTGGTACGGTGGTGTTTTTAGGGTCGTACATAACGAATCTGAAATTATTTTTAAAAAATTCAATATGGCGTATCCAATATGGCGGACAAAAAATCAATTTTGTCCAATTTTCTCCAAATATGGGACGGGGGAGTTTTTGGGGTCGCACATAACGAATCTAAAATATTTTTAAAAAATTCAATATGGCGGATCCACTATGGCGAACACAAAAATCAATTTTGTCCAAAGTTGGTACGGAAGAGTTTTCTGGGTCGCACATGACAAATCCAAAATTATTTTTTTTAAAATTCAATATGGCGGATCCAATATGGCGGACGGAAAAATCAATTTTGTTCGAATTTCTCCAAAATTGGTATGGGGGAGTTTTTGGGGTCGCAAATAACGAATCCAAAATATTTTTAAAAAATTCAATACTGCGGATCCAATATGGCGGACGAAAAATCAGTTTTGTTCGATTTTCTCCAAAATTGGTACGGGTTAGTTTTTGGGGTCGCACGTAACGAATCCAAAATATTTTTAAAAAATTCAATACGGCGGATCCAATATGGCGGACGAAAAAATCAGTTTTGTTCGATTTTCTCCAAAATTGGTATGGGGGAATTTTTGGGGTCGCACATAGCGAATCCAAAATATTTTTACAAAATTCAATATGGCGGATCCAATATGGCGGACAAAAAAATCAATTTAGTCCGATTTTTTCCAAATATGGTACGGGGGAGTTTTTGGGGTCGCACATAACGAATTCAAAATATTTTCAAAAAATTCAATATGGCGGATCCACTATAGCGGACACAAAAATCAATTTTGTCCGATTTTGTTCAAAGTTGGTACGGAAGAGTTTTCGGGGTCGCACATGACAAATCTAAAATTATTTTTTAAAAATTCAATATGGCGGATCCAATAAGGCGGACAAAAAAATCAGTTTTGTTCGATTTTCTCCAAAATTGGTATAGGGGAGTTTTGGGGTCGCACATAACGAATCCAAAATATTTTTAAAAATTCAATACGGCGGACGAAAAATTAGTTTTGTTCAATTTTCTCCAAAATTGGTACGAGGGAGTTTTTGGGATAACACGAAACGAATCCAAAATATTTTTAAAAAATTCAATGTGGCGGATTCACTATGGCGGACACAAATATAAATTTTGTCCGATTTTGTCCAAAGTTGGTACGGAAGAGTTTTCGGGGTCGCACATGAAGAATCTAAAATTATTTTGAAAAAATTCAATATGGCGAATCCAATATGGCGGACGAAAAAACCAATTTTGTTCGATTTTCTCCAAAATTGGTTTGCGGGAGTTTTTGGGGTCGCATATGACAAATCTAAAATTATTTTGAAAAAATTCAATATGACGGATCCAATATGGCGGACGAAAAAAATCAGTTTTGTTCGATTTTCTCCAAAATTGGCATGAGGGAGTTTTTGAGGTCGCACATAACGAATCCAAAATATTTTTAAAAAATTCAATATGGTGGATCCAATATGGCGAACAAAAAATCAATTTTGTCCGATTTTCTCCAAAATTACTACGGTGGTGTTTTTGGGGTCGCACATAACGAATCCAAAATATTTTAAAAAAATTCAATATGGTGGATCCAATATGGCGAACAAAAAATCAATTTTGTCCGATTTTCTCCAAAATTAGTACAGTGGTGTTTTTGGGGTCGCACATAACGAATCCAAAATATTTTTAAAAAATTCAATATGGCGGATCCAATATGGCGAACAAAAAATCAATTTTGTCCGATTTTCTCCAAAATTAGTACGGTGGTGTTTTTGGGGTCGCACATAACGAATCTGAAATTATTTTAAAAAAATTCAATATGGCGTATCCAATATGGCGGATAAAATTAATTTTATCCGATATTTTTCAAAATTGATACGGGGTAGTTTTTGGGATCGTACATTGCGAATCTGACATTATTTTAAAAAAATAAATATGGCGGATCCAAGATGGCGGATTAAAGATTCTACATCTCTCGATTTTGTCTAAAATCAGTATTGGGGGATTTTTGTTAGTGTTAATTATGAATTTAAAATAGTTTTTGAAAAACTCTGGCGGATTCAATATGGCGTCGTAAAAATTTTTCATTTTTTGATTTTTTCCAAAAAATATAGGGGGTTCATGAGGGTGTAAATTATGAATTTAATAGTATTTTTTCGGGATTCAATATGGCAAACTAAAGATTTTATATTTTTTTATTTGGAGAATGTAAATAGCGAATATAAAATTATTTTAAGAAAATCTAATATCTCAGATGAAATATGACGGTCTAGAAAGTTTAAATTTCCAGATTTCATCCAAAATTGACACTAGGGGGCTTTGAAGGGTTTAGATTTAGATTAGATTAAGATGTTAAAATTATTTTTTTGAAATTCAATATGGCGGATCCAATATGGTGAGTTGAAAATTTTACCTTATTCGCATTTTTTTCAGATTTGGTATTAGGGTGTTTTCGGGGTCGTGTATTACGAATACGAAGTTAATTTTTTACAACTATTAAGTTGATAAGGTACAATATGAGAAACTGAAAATTCTACATTTTCCAATTTTGTTTAAAATTGATATTGAGGAGTTCTTGGGGCGGATACAAACTCGAGATGCAGTATAAAATATATCTGGCTAAGAAATTTACGTCTCAAGTTCTTTAAATATGGATATTGGAAGGTTTTGAGGCCAATATTACCAATCTGAAATTAATTTGAAATTTAAGAAAGTGGCCAGACTAAATATTTGTTTGATACAATTTCATTGGTAATTGGAAAACTATAAGAATCAAAGAAATTTAAGTGGTCCATTTTAGGCTGATTTACAACTTTGGATAAAATGCGTACTTTCTTGCCACCTTGGAATCATTGCGAGGTACAATAATCTCGATTAGTACTTACTTCAAATAATTTATGGGTTTTTTTCATAATGAATTCAAAACCAAAAATAGAAAAATAAAATTTTTATAAAAAAATTGAACCGACTTCTAAGTGCGCTAAAAAGTGAAAAATAATTACAGATTTTTATATGAAATTGAAATTTTTGAAATCGACGCCAAATGAAACAAATAACTATTAATATATAAAATTATGGTAAGAAAGCAATTACAAATGAAGAATTTGTAATCCGTTTGTGCAAATCCCATTTTGTTAGGTATCAGTTTGGCGCCGACTTCAAAAATTTCAATTTCATATAGAAATTTATAGTTATTTTTCACTTTTTAGCACACTTTTAGAAGTTGGTTCAATTTTTTTACAAAAATTTTATTTTGTAATTCAATATTGCGGATCCAATATGGTGTATTGAAAATTTTACGTTATTCAGATTTTTTCAAAATTGATATTAGGGGGTTTTCGGTTTCGGTAGGTTACGATGTGAATTTAATTTTTTACAATTTAATATGGCAGATACAACAAAAGAGACTTTACATTTTTCAGATTTTTTTCAAATTGATTTTAGGGGTTTCTTGGGACGTATAACATGGATTTTAAATTATCTCTATATCCAGGATAAAATATGTCAGACTATAAAATTTACATGTCCCTATTTCTTTTATTATCGGGATTGAGGGAGTTGTAAGGGCTTAGGTTACGAATCCAAAATTAATTTCTTAAAATTTGTGATAGCGGATTTACTATAGCAAACTATTTAGCTGTGTGATACAATTTCATTCAAAACTGGTATTTGCATTAGAAATTTTGAATATATTTGATTTTGTGCAAAATTGATACTGGGGTTTTCTTGGGAGCGCAGATAACGACTTTAATATTATTTTTTTAAAGTTTACATTTTCCGAAAAAGATAGCTTAATTTTTTATTAAATTTATTGATTCATACAAAAGTAATTAATTATGCTATTTTCAAATAATCATATATATAGAAAAATTTATTAAACTCAAGATAAAATTAATTGAAATAAGTCCTTCTAGTAAGTATGAATTTTTCTTCATGGATATTATTTTTGATAATAAATTAAAGTCATATTAATTTAAATGATAGTAACAAATAAATTTTTTAGAACAAAAAATATTTTTTAATATTCCTTATAATTGGATTTTTTAAATTAGATTTCTTATATAAATTAAAAGTATGTTCTCTAAAAATCTGAAAGAAATATATTAGTTCTTTTTAATTCTTTTTACTAACAAAGCTTATATGCAGCATAGCCTCTATTTTGATTACTGTTAAGTTGGTTTAGAGCTGTCACAAATTCTGCGTTAATTTAATAAGATATCGCTTTTCTTCTCCTTCACGTCGTTTAAAGGAAAAATATAGATAAATAATATATTTCCTGCCAATTCAACTCTGGCTCTCTCTCCATACGCATTTCGATTACCTAATTTCATCAATGAAGCTGTAAAAATCGAAAGCAAGACTCAAAAGAAACAACTATCCATATAAAATCTAAATTTCAAGACATGTCAACAGGATGTTAATTCTGCAGACGTTTTTGATGTCGGACAGTTACATATCAACAGTCAAACGACATCTATGCATACACTGGAATAGTGCGAAAGTTAAAAATTAAAATTTCAGAACGATGTAAAGAAATATTTTAAGGCCGTAACAAATAATAAGGTACCTCTTTTCTTCTCCTTTAGGTCGTTTAAAGAAAACGAGATAAACAAGCAGTTTAGTTCTTGCTGATAAAGCTCTTGTTCTCTCTTCATACGCATTTCGATCACCTAATGATCTTATCAGTGGACATGTTTAACAGTTGGACTACAAAAATGTCTACCGATATGTCTCGGAACTTAGATTTTATATGTACAGTTGTTTCTTGTGAGTTTTGCTCTTATCTCGTTACACCTCCAATGATGAGATCATTAGGTGTTCGAAACGCGTATGGAGAGACCCATAGCTGAATTGGCAAGAAATCAATTATATTTTTTCTTTGAAACAACCTGAAGGACAAAAAGAAAAAAAAAATTACCGTCGTAAAATAGTTCTTTATATCGTATTAAAATTTTATAGTCAGATTCATTAAGAAGGTTTAAGAATTAAACCCGATCTCTAGTTGCCATGAAACAAAAATAAAATTATATTATAAATAAAAATTACAGTCAACACTTCTATTTTAAGTGTTTCCCGATCCAAACGATTTGCAATGTTAAAAAATAATATACATAGTTAAAAGTTTCATGAATATTTCATTGTAAAATAAAGTATGGCACGGAATCTTTTCTTATTCTATTATATTTTAAGTAATTTTAATATAAACACCACAGCATTTAAAGAAAAGCTTCCTTCCCCAATTCAATTTTCTTAAATTATAACATAACAAAGTAACATAATGAACGTATCCAATAAATATTCCAATTATACCTAAGAGTAATTACAAATATCCAAATTAACATTTCTCGCAACACTTTGTCGTAAAGCAATAACTAATAACACCTCCTAATCTACAACAAAGAAAAGATATTTTTTGAATAACTTATTTCACGGTATTATTTCTTTCCTGCTTCAAGACATTTAGCTTTTTAGTATAAAACGTGGCAATGATGTAAGACGCCTACTAATGAAAGAAGTAAAAGTGATGTATATTTAATGGACGCTGCGAAATCAGATAAATAAACGATAAATAAATACTTAGGACGCCGAGTGCATGGTTTGTAAAAGGACGCTTAGGGGTGGGAGAGTAAAAAATCTGTCATAAAATTAACGGTGGACGCCAGCGGGAGTTTTTATGAACGGACGCTGCGAAGTTAGCTGGATGTATATATATATATATATATATATATATATATATATATATATATATATATATATATATATATATACATATATATATATATACATATATATATATATATACATATATATATATATATATATATATATATATATATATATATATATATATATATATAACGTTTATTTACGCATAGTTTTTGATAGTGACGAGAGATTTTAATGAAACTTTCACCAAATGCTAAGGAGTTCTCGGTGGTGGTTGAGCAACAACATTTTGAAGATAGGTTTATTGTAGAGGGATTATGTTCCGAAAAAAACTTTAAAATTTTTTAGCTGGAGAAATTTTTAACGAAGCTCATTCGATACAACTTTTGATTGTATATTGTAGATGGTGAGTGGGTCTCTAAATCTTTTCTTGCCCCTCTACAAAACTTCGGCCAATAAGAACTTGTGTACGTTACCCAAATCTCATTTAAGCCCGGGATATTTAGACTTTTCACGAAGTTTATTATTTTTCTGGAAGACAAGTGCCTTATTTCAGCGGACGTCGAAGTAATGCCATTCAGAAATTTAAGTTTCTTGCAAATCAGAGCCATTTATTCGCATAGCAATTGTTCCGCTGTTTTGGCTGGACGGGCGCGAAAAAAATCTCTTCCTCCGTTTTAATCGTTTTTTGAGAGGACAGTGTCCTCTAAACAGATTCATTATTACCTTAATATACCTTGCTTCTTTGGCGTTAGGCTTTGCGGCAATCCATAGAAAGGTTGCGGACCGAGAAAATAAATGTTTGCCCCTTCTTTTCCTATATTCTTTGATTTCTTATTACCTTGTCAATTTCCAAGTCAACATAGACCGGTAGATGTTTGACCTGAGACCATTTAGTGCTACTTTATGATTTTTTGTAGTATTAATGTAATTTTCAAAATATTATAAGAATTCTCGGTAGTGGCTCTATTAAAATGTTTTCAAGACAAGTATAAGAGGGCTGAAAATTGAAAAAACGAAAAACTTTGTTAGTTAGCAAAATTTTTAACTGAATTTATTGGTATATAACTTTAAATAGGAGAAAGATATATTGATTAAATTTTCAGCATATTTTAAGGAATTTTCTGGAATAGTCCGATGAATGTATTTTCAATATAGGTTTATTGTAACCTAAAAAAAAAGAATTTGATAGCTGCTTTTATTCGCATATAATTTTCGACAGAAATAAGATATTTTGATGAATCTATATTCAAAAAGATTATGTGTAGTTATATTGTAAAAATATTTCTAACATAGTAGATTTATTGTTGGGTGGTTAAAAACTCAAAAACTGAAAATACTTGCTGGTTACTGAACATTTCAATCGACTTCATTCTTACTTAACATTTGATCGAAGTGAGCTGTTTTAATATGGTTTTTAATATGTTATAGAGAATACTACTAGGGGAATAAAATGAAGATATTTTGACGGTAGGTTTATACAAGCATGATAGAAACTAAAGAACGAAGTTTTTGAGCGAACTATTTTAATTATAATTTTGGAATCTAGTGAGGTGTCTTGATCCGGTTTTCAGCCTGTTGTAAAAACAAATTCAAAAAGATCCAGATAAAATATTTATACTGTTAGTTCACTGCATTTAAGCCGTAGTCTTTTTCGTATTAACTTAATGAGATTTCTTTTCATTTCTACTTTAAACCTCTTTTGTGCCTTCGTGTAACATTATTGTTAGGGCTATTTTTTTAAAACTATTTCAAATTAGAGAAGATAAACACAAAGACTTCCAAAAATGTCATTAAAAATTAAATTTTAAACTGTTCAGATTGAAATCAATTTAATTTTAGATTTATTCATTTACTTAGCACTTTTTTGAAGGCGGAGCCAAATACAAAATTTATAGAAAATACCTTCAAACTATAGATACTCTTAGCTAATGTAGAAAACACAGATAAAAAGCTGTGTAAACAATAAAATAATGATAGAAACATCGGTTAAATACATCAGTATACCCCAAATTCATTTAATGACTATGGTGCTGACTTCAAAAAGTTCTAAGTAAGTAGTAAATATACAATGATTAAACTAATTGTATTTTAAAATAGTTAATAATATATTTTTTACTTTTTAGTACAAATTTTTTAAGCTACTTTAGTTTTTAGAACAAAATTTATGGAATAAAACTTTGGAAATTGTTTATCTTTACTTAAATAAAATTATTATAAAGAAATTGAACCGTTTTCTAATTACATCGCTTATAAGTAATGCATATAATTTCTCTGATCATGTAGCCTAAATATTGCATTTAGTTAAGAAGAAATACCACATACTAAGGTATTTACTTTCAAAGTAGTCCATATGAACCCTCAAGGGTCGGCTGGGAACTGCAAGGCGTCGATGTCAATGAATCAAAATTAAGGGTATATGAGGTATAAAAGGGGTCGAGAAAAATATCCTATATGAGCAGATCATCACCAACATTTAGGCGTTCCTTAAATGTCATTATATATCTTACAAAGATTGTACCTATGTACTTACATAAAACGGGAACTGAAGATACTAAGAAATTACCTATTTAATTATTAATTAAACACAACATTAAATATTGTGTAAGTAAATAACTATTGGCTTTGTGGTCACACTACTTATAACTTATAAAAACTTATGGATTTGATAGCTATGCGTTGGTGGCGCAGACTTAGACGAACTTGTTTAAGACCCATCACATTTGTTTTTCAACAAAGCAAAACAATCACACACTTCCTGAGTCAGTTGAGTTAGGGACTGAGAGCATCACATTAGAGGAAGATACAAAATTCCTTGGAATCCATATTAATCGTAATCTGGATTGGACAAGACATATATCAGAGGTATGCAATAAGGTAAACAAAGTTTCATACTCCTTACGAGTAATGTCAAAATATTAGATCAAGGAAAACTTAAAAATTGAATGTTTTTCAAATGTATATTCAACTCTTTACTATGGAGTGATATTTTGAGGTGGGAGCAGTGCATCAGAAAGGGCTTTTAAAAGAGCAGTTCGTATACTTTCTGGCATTGGTTACTTGAATTCCTGCAGGGGAAAATTTAAAGCCTTGGGTATCTTAACTTTACCAGCAATTTTTATTTACGAATGCTATTTTTCTTTAAAAAAAACGAAAGGTTTAAGAAACATAAAGTTAAACGCTGCTTTGCCACGAGATATATAGGATATAATGTCCCACAGAATCGACTTAGTGTGGCAGAAAAACGGCCTGGTTTCTTGGCAATTAAATTTTTTAATGCTCTGACAATCAGGGTAAAGTTGGATGAGGATTTCAAACGTTTTAAGAAAACGGTTTTTGATTTATTGGTTCATATTGAACCATATACGCAGAATGAGTTTTTTGCATTTTTTTTTTAATGAATTTTAGGTGTCATGTCTGACAATAGGATGTTATGTGAATTTTATTTCATTTAGTATGTAAAAGGTTTAGATTTAGTGTTTTTACTTAGCTATTTTATTGTATCTTAACTTTGACGCCATTCATTCAAGTTTTTGGTTTTTCATCAGAACCACAAAACTTTTTATTGAATAAAGAGATATTTGATATGATTTGATTTTGATTTGATTTGATAAGTCGTCTATTATTTATATGTGTCAGAGGCAAACACTGTTCATTCGTTTCCTAAATTTTCAGAAGGAAAGTGATAACTAATATTTCAAAATTAGAAATAGACCTAACATACAAGTTAAAATGAATCAAAATTGTCCTTTTTGGGAGTTTGGAAATAAGTAAGTATATTTTTTTACTAACATTATTCTTATTTAACTTTTTCGATAGTTTAATTGCCGATCATGTCTTGGAGTAAAGGTCATAATATATTCTAATAACCGCTTACACGCGTACTAATTTATTTAGTTATTTTTTAAGTTTTTTCGTTTTATTAATCTCTGTTATTTACTTTCTGTATTTCCTTCTTTCTTTCTGACTGAATCATGATAGACAAAATTCATTGGTACATAATTCTCCTGTATTCAACTATAAAAAACAAACCAATAATGATTAAGATCAATTTCGAATTGCTGTATTATCATATTTAAAGATTGTCATTTTTGTTCATAGATAACTGTGCCGAATCTTAAAGGGAACATAGACAATATATCGTAGATTATTTGCAGTTCGGTTTCATTCCACCATTGCCAAAAAAAACACCGGCCAATGTGCCTTATTTGCAACTTAGCTTTAAGCAATAACGTTAAAAAATAATTCAAGTTGAAGAATCATCTCAGGAGGTGTCATCCTGGTAAAACAAGTACAGATTTTAAATACGTATATTTTCAAATGCTGAAAGAAAAACTTGAGTCTACTGTGGACAGTATGTGCGCTGCAATATCAAAAAAGACGATGATGATTTGAGGGCGTACAACAATATTTTTCTACTGACCGAAAAATCAGGAAAGCCGCCTACTCTCGGGAAGGACTAATTTTGCTAGCTATTGAAGAGGTTATTATAACTGATCTAAACAAACCTGCATAAAACATACTCAAAAGAATTCCTTTGACTAACGACACAGTTTAAAGATGTATTGATCAAATGAGCCGCCATATTACAAGCTTCTTATGTAATTATCTGCAAACGATCCAGTTCTCCATAAAACTGAACTAGTCAACATTACCTGGTAATGAGACATTATAATTAGCATATGTTCGTTTGGTTGTGAACCAAGAAATCCACAAAGAATTGTTCTTTGCGAGAACTTTGACAACAGACATTAGAAGCGAATCAATATTCAATGTTTTGAGAGAGTATTTCGTGAAAAAAGTGATTCCTTTATCAAACTTAATATCAGTAGCATAGATGGAGTAAATGTCATTGGATGAGTGAACTTTACTTAGTAATTAGGCATTGTTATTTTCACATCTTTGTTTTGTCATATACAAAGGAATTCACGAAAAACTGGTTTTTCCAATAACTTTGACAACAGCCACTGAAGGTGAATCAACATTTAATGTTTTGAAATAATATTTTATGGATAAACCTATTTCTTTATCAAATGTAATCTAAGCTGCCATGGTGTCATGTACCGGGAGTGTTTATAAATCACTATGTCATCTACCGACAACATTTAGTTGCTAAAAATTTAAGAGACAGATTTTATCAATCTCTTCAATTAGTCATAAACGTAGTTAACAAAATTTGGAACAACACGTTGAATTCTAGGTTATTTCCGCAGTTGTGTGAGGAAATTGACAAGAACTTATATAAGTTCATTCTTTATACACAAGTATGCTAGCTGTCAAATCAAAGCACTTATGTTTCAAATAATCTTTTCCAATTTTTGAAACTTTTTTAGAGTTCTTGGATGCTAAAGATCCCATTTTAAAAGACAACTTTATCAAATGGAAACCTGACATTGCCTATCTAACAGATTTGTTTACCAAATTTTAGTGGGGTTAACTTGCAATTTCAAGGTGACAGTCTGAATTTAATAAAAACAAAGTTCAGCAATGCAGCTTTTCTTGCTAGAATTAACCTTATGAAGCAAAACGTTGGAACGCGAGAATTGTTACAGTTCCTCAACTTGTCATAAACATGCTACCCGATGACTTTTCGACATTGGTTCAATATTTAAATTTCCTGTACATAGACTTTAAAACTAGGTTTGATAATATTTTAATCATCGAAATACCATAGTGGATTTTTAATCCATATGATGACATTGATAACATTGATGAATTGGATGTTATTTCATGAGAAAACAAAAAACCAATTTTAGCTTCAGAGAGACATACCTTCTACTTATCCCGTATTATAGACGATTGAAAGAAGGTACTTCGTAAAAAGTGGATTCGGTCAAAAAAAGAACTAGATTGGAAATCACTGGCCGAGAAGATTTAGGATTAAAACTGGCAATTTTGGCATTCTGCTCATCATCCTCCATCTGCAATAAAATTTTGACGAGTGGAATAAAAGGATTGATTTTTTTATGTATTTAATTTATGTAGGAATTTTACAAGATTTAATTTTATGTTTTTTTAAGTAAAAAAGATATAAGTTGGAATTCAAACATATTTTCTTATTTTAATATTTTCGGTTTTACAGTAAACTTTATCAAATTGAATAGCTCGGTATTAAACCTTGGTGGTAAAACACACAGAGCCGCAGTGCGCATTACCCGGCACCGTGTCGGTAATATAATGGAAAATATGTGTATTGTTATATTGATATTTTTCATATTATTCTCAACTCGCCGCGTTGTGCGTAAAATCACCAGACTAAGGTTTCAGCTGTCAAAAACATGTTTAAGCTGATAAAATTGTAAAAATTCAATTCTATGAAGAGAGAAAGAAAGGCTAAGGAAAACAGAAAAATTGGTTCGTGTTCTAACAGACATAAAAGTTTAGGAACCTCTACTCTAACTTTTTAAAAACCTCTTAGCTTACATCTTGGAAACTGACTAAAATATATGAGAACTATTTTTTAGATGAGAATTATATACAGTTAATAATATTAATAAGTTCATTCCCTCACTTTGATAACAAAAAGGAAACAGTCATATAAAAAATTTTATCAAAAAATAATTGCTGCTATAAGTTCCTGAGTAAAAGAGGGTTGCAGTAAAAATGTGAAATGTTTTTCAAGGCAACTAACTCATGAGTTATTTTGTACACAAAATAAAAAATTGAGTATATCCAAACTTAAGATTTCGAGTAACTTTAACTTTCTAGGTAAGTAAATATTTATATAGAAAGAATACTAATTAAAACTGTTATTAGATACTATAACATTCTAGTGTCTTTACCATCAGTGTTCTTAAATAAATTAATCAGAAACTTAATTAATTTTAATCCTGATTATTCAGTAAAAGACGCTGATTCTTTTCAGGAGATTAAGCACCAAATTGCGACTTACATGTTATTTAGTTTTCAATTTACGATTTTTATCTTCTTACTTTTATTACAAGGGGGGAAACATTGGCTTTCATGTTATGATTGTTAATCTCAATGTTTCGACAACTCATAAATTCGATATATTAAAACAATTGAAACTTTGTTTAGTGTGAGATTTATTTTTAATATATTCTCAATCTGAAGATTTAGCAATTTGTATCATTCTGTTAAGTGAAATCATTATTTTGTCGTTGACCTAGGCCTTATTGTTTCAGAAAAAATGACCACAATACTCTATAAAGATACACTTTTTCTGGACTGCTAAGTCAACAAGACAATCATCCAAGGTTACCAAATATGAATATGACTATATACAAACAATCCTCGGGGCAATGACAAGATCGCGAGTAATAATCTGAGTGTTCGTACCAAAATATTCTGGTCTCTCACTGGCAAAGTAAGATTATTCTATTGGGAGGAACACGACGATATTGAGATCTTCAAAGCTACTATAAAGATATTGATCAAAGATCACCATCAAATGCTCATCTTCAGTCCAACGACCTTTTATCTGAATCATTTTTTCTCGTTTGCGCTTAGTTTACGAGATAATCGCCTGGAGAAATTAATATAAAACACCCTATATATAGGTATATGTAAATATTTACTTAATATTAAATGAAAATTATTTTCTGACTATATGTATGATAAGCGACTTTATTTCACGAATTTTTTTTTTTTAATTAGAATTGGTATCACTCGACGAGGAAGTTGAATTTTCGACCAAGACTAGTATTTTTATTTTCTAAAAAATTTTTTTTTTTGGATGTATCACAAATTTGGACTTTTCCCTGATTATTATCAAAAATCAACCTTAAACTTATTATTTTGTGTTATAGATTCGTAAAATATAGAGTTAAAATTTAAAAATATTATAAAAATTTTTATGTTTTGTAATACTGCTTTTGTGAAAAACATAATAGTTCAAAAACAATGGGATTTGTGATAATAGTATATTTTTAACTAAACTACGGATTATGTTAATATTCTATATATCTCTCTGTTTTCAATAAGGCTAAGAATATTTAAAATTTTGCTCAAAAGTCTGAATAATAACTCGTCTAATTTTACATCAAGTATCAACAATCCTATTTATGATTTTAGACCACCCTATATAAGTCCGTTTTACAAGATGAAACAATTACTAGAAAAAACTATTATCAGAAGGTGGGTTCTGTAATATATCACATAGGGTATATTGAAATCAAACTTATTTTAAAAGAAAGTGTATATTTCTTTATTGATTTTGTATAGAGTGCTGCAGCCATTACCAAAACTGAAGTGCTAACACGCATTTTAAATTTCATTTTATGGCAAAAACTAGTATTGTAACACAAGAATCTTCATTAGTATTGAGTTTCAGTATTTAATTTTGACCAAAATCATATCAAATACATCATATCAAAAACTTTGCTGAGTTCACCGGAAGTCATTTTTCTCTAAAATTTTGCGAAATTTTTCGCCGCATGAAATGATTCATATATTGTAACAAACATAAGGGTGATACTTAAAATGAAAAAAAATTGCAGATTTTGAATAATTCCTTAATTCCTGAAATAAACTAAAATTTTTAAGTATTAAGATTCTCAAAAATATCAAAACCATATTCCCAGCTGGCCACTAAAAAGAAGAGAAAATATTTTTATTGAAATGCTTAGATGTTGTTGCAATTTTTTTGAATATAAATGTATCTTATGTCTTACTGCAAAAGAGAAAAAAAAAGAAAAGTTTTATTTCTATATATTAACCTAAGATTTAAGAAAAAATTATATTTAATAGATCATTCAAGAGAAAAAAACAAAATATTTAATGTAGTTAGACAGGAAGTCCAATATCTTCAGCAATAAATTTTTCGAGAATATAATAAAAATATATGGATCACAATTCATAAAACACCTAGGATATTTCAAAAACATATTTCCAGCTTTGCTGTACAAAAAATTAAAAGAATATTTTTAAATACATTTGGATTTTTACAACAACTTTCACAATAAATGTATAACCTATTAAAAACTCATGAAACCAGTCGTTTTTTACGCCTATTTTATGCCAAATTGAAATTTCGCAAGTATACTAAGCATCTCGCCATCTATCTGTATCGTTTTTACATGCCTTGTTTAACATTTTTCTAAGAGTTGGTACAAAAAAGTTTTGAAAGATGTATGTTGAACAGTCTAATTTTGACATTTTGAGAATTTAGCCATTCTCTCTGCAACTGCCGTGTAGAATTATTAAAGTGCAAAATCATCAATCATCTCTGATCATCAATCATCAGTGTTCTATTTTATTTGATTTAATTGGTCCACACTAAAACGAGATAATTATATTCTATATTTTTTTGTTATAACCGTCGAGTTCAGTAAATGAAATTATTCCCGTTTTATTTATGCCATAACCTCCTAATTTTGTAGCATTTGTAAGACGATTTTGTAAGTTTTAAGAGCCAGTATTACTCCAATATGGTATCCAGTATAGTTATTCAAATCTAGTATTCTCTGGTTAAAAGTTTACTAGCAAATTTGTTAC
Organism: Diaprepes abbreviatus; assembly: GCA_034092305.1. Lineage (NCBI taxonomy): Eukaryota > Metazoa > Arthropoda > Insecta > Coleoptera > Curculionidae > Diaprepes > Diaprepes abbreviatus. Next base: position 2,992,205 of record JASJET010000107.1, read on the forward strand.
ATCTGTTTTCTTACCGCCCACATTTAGCACCGTGGAAATATAGACAAGGATCATAGAAATATAAAAGCGAAAAATGTGCTGTACGACTTTTTAAGTTTTCTCTTTTTGGCTGGGACCATACTTAGATTACCAGAGCCTGATAACGAGCATCTTCAAACAAAAAGTAACAAAATTATTTAAATTTGTAAAATATTTCTTTAAACTAAATTTGTCATAAACCACTTTTAATTATGTTAATTCACAATATAATGTGAAGGAAATTGCAATTTTCTCTGACAAATAGTATAAATTTTACTTTATTGTTTTTTCTGGTATCGTATTTGTTTTTAAGTAAACTTCACAATTGCATCACCAGTGTTATATGGATAATCAGAAGCAAGAGTTTATCTGTAGAGACTAAGTCTTCTTGGAGTTATCATTTTATTAATTTTAAGCTACAGCACTTTCAATTTGATTCATCGGTAGGAGAATCTTCAGGAAGTGCTGTATTGCATTTTGCAGCAAGTGTATTATTAAACCCTGCCCATTTATTACGACCATGACAAAAGAGCTAGCTTATTGTGGTACTGTGGATTCTTCATAAAATGGAAATTATTATTATTACATATTCCACTTTATTAACTTCTTACCATTCAACTTTAAGTAATATAAGTTTATAAGCTCTACAAGAACAATTACTTCGCCCTTTTCATGTTCAAAAAGTACACATAATATCTTCATGTGATTATCCTGCAAGACTTATTGCAATTCCTAAAACTGGTTTGTTTGAAAAAATTTACAGAAAATCATCATTCTATTAGAACTGTATACATGTATATATGAAGCAGTCTGTCCTCTCCGAGAATTGACAAAGGCAAGTTATGACGATACCGCAGAGGTGGGCAAGATTGGTTTCCTAGACTATTAGTTCGCGTCAGTGCCATGTACATGATAAAAAAATGAACATGTGCGTAAAGGCAGCTTTTGAGTTTATTTGGACCACAAAATAAGAGAGTCTGTTAGATAAATTCGTAACAAAACTGAAGTACAAAATCGCTTTTAAAACTTACGACCCAGGCTACATCCATACACAATTCATACTTAAAAAAGAAAATTCCAATTATTCTCAAGAGCGGATAAAGTTTATGGTGACAGTGGAAGTAAAGTTCGTATCCGGACAAATCCACCAAGTCAATCGACATTTCTAATAATCTTCTTTGTCTATTTTTCTGTTCAGATTTGCTAAAATTAGATTTATCTATTCTTTTGTATAAAAGGAAATATGTATAAGTATTTTAAAAAACTTTTGAATTCACGCAAATTATGATATTAATTCAGAATAAATATTCTATACAATACTACTATATTTTACTAATTGCTAAGTGTGGTAAATTCGAAAAAATGACAAATTCAAGTTTTTAGGGTTCAGTATGGGTTTTATTTCACTATCTGTCCCAACTTCGTTATTTTTTCATCTTTTACGCTGAAATTTTTTAAATACATGCTTTCAACGTTTGTTTGAAGGTTGTATGCAATGTTGAAGATTGACTAAAATGTGGTTGTCAGACTTGCATTGTCTTTATTTTCTTTATTTTTATTTATTTTATTTTTACGACGTTTCGATTAGGTTTTACCTCTAATCGTTATCAAGTATAAACTGAATGTTTTGTCTTAAGACTACGAGCTTATATAGGGACTGTGTCCACTGAAGCGCATAGTTTCGCTTCACTGTACACATCTCAATGATTTGATGTTACAAAGTAGTAGTTACCAAAGATTAGGTATCTTAACACTCGGTTTACTGAATATTCCATTATTGTTTTTAATGTAAGCTGCTTTTATAAATTTTCTTCTTTTCATGTTGGGTTCCATATATATTGCCGCAGCCTCAGACCATTTTATATGGTGTTGTTTATCCCAGGCGTGTTCGGCAATACTTTTTGTATATGAGTTTTATGGTCCTTAATTCTAACTTCTAGTGGTCTTTTGGTTTCTACAATATACATTTCATCACATTTACATGGAACTTTATAAACACATTCTTTCTTATCGGTACTTTTTGATTGTTTTTTGTTAAATGAGCTCTAAGTGTATTTCCTGATTTAAAGGCTGTTTTTATATTATAACTACTAGCAGTTCATCTTATTTTCCCCGAAGTTCCTTTAATGTATGGAATTGTGAAGAAGGAGTATGTTGCTTGCTGTCCAGTGTTCGTTGTTCTAAAGTTATTTATAACAACGTAAATTAGTTTCAAAGGATAACCACTCTGTTTTAAATCGGATTTAATATTTGCTACCTCTTTTTCCAATGAATCGGTATTACTGCATATATATATATATATATATATATATATATATATATATATATATATATATATATATATATATATATATATATATATATATATATATATATATATATCTATATATATATATATATATTTGCTTATAATTCCCCGTTTTGTAACAACAGAATGATTGGAAATATGATTAAGATATTGTCCAGTATGTATTGGCTTTCTGTATACTGATGTTTTAATACTTTCGTTTGAGCGATTCACCATGACATCTACGAAAGGCAATTGATCATTTACCTCGTTTTCCATGGTAAACTTAATTGTAGGTCGAATGTTATTTAGATGTTACAAGAAATCATTAAGTTCTTGATCATTGCCCTTCCATACGATGAAGGTATCATCTATAAATCTCAACCAGACTGTTATATATATATATATATATATATATATATATATATATATATATATATATATATATATATATATATGAGTTTCGAACCATTTAATACATACATATATATATATATATATATATATATATATATATATATATATATATATATAGATATATATATATATATATATATATATATATATATATATATATATATATATATATCCAGTGGTAACGTGGTTCGATCTGATAAAGTAGTATCATTTGCAAGTCTAGTTTTGATTATGTTTAGTGATTCCCCTAATGGTACATTAGTATACAGACTTTCCACATCAAAGCTTATTACTCTGTCGTCTGGCTCTAGATTGATGCTACTAATAATGTTCACGAAATGTTTGGAATTTTTAACCCATCTGTTCGTCTTAGCTTCTAAAGGTTGTATGATTTTTAAAATAAACTTCGCCAGTACATTTGTTGGGGATCCTCTGGAGCTGGTTATTGGCCTCAATGGTATGTTTATTTTATGAATTTTTGGTAGTCAGTAAAGATGTGGTGGTTTACTGTAGTGTGGTGTGAGCGCCGATCGTAGGTTGTCAGGTAATATGGTCTTGGTATTTCCTTAGTGTTCTGTAGATTTTTTACTCTATAGATTTAGAAACCAAACGACCACTAGAAGTTAGAATTAAGGAAATAAAACTCATACACAAAAAAAAAAAGAGGAACCGTCGAGATCAGGTATTGCAGAACACGCCTGGGATAAACAACACCATATAAAATGATCTGAGGTTGCAGCAATATATATGGAACCTAACATGCAGAAAAGAGAATTTATAGAAGCAGCTTACATTAAAAACAATAACGGAATCAGTAAACCAAGTGTTGAGGTATCTAATTTTTGGCAACCACTACTTTGTAACATCAAATCATTGAGGTGTGTACAGTGAAGCTAAACTTTGTTCTTCAGTAGACACAGTCCCTATATAAGCTCGTAGTCTTAAGACGAAATATTCAGTTTATACTTGATAACGATTAGGGATACAACCTGATCGAAACGTCGTAAAAATAAATAAAAATAAAGACAAAGCAAGTCCGACAACCACATTTTAGTCTACATGCCTTCAGTTAAACTGAATACGAACGTAGGGCAAAAAATGGGGTACCGCCCTTACATGCAATGTGAAGAAGATTTTTTCTGTCATCAAAAAGAATATAGTTTATATAAATTACAAAAGCGCAGCATTACAGTAAGAAAATCTAAAAAAAAATTTCCCTAATTTGTAAAGTAAATTATTTACAATTTAAGCCCTAATATGCTTCAGTTTTTTCCACCAAGACTACATTCCCCTGCTTAATATGAAAATTACCATAAAAATAATCAAGTTGCTTATTACATTTTCTGCAACTGGCAGTTTTTCGAGGTTTTCTGATTTTGTTTTTGCTTCCGCTTGTCCGGTTTTGCATTTATTTATAAAAAATATTTTTTATATTTTATTATTCAAAATTAAAATTTGTGATCAAGAAACAATAGATAGGATGGTCTCTGAAGGTAAAAAAATATAAATAAATTTATAACACATTAAAAAAAGGAATATTTTGTATTCAGGATGATTGGTTATGTTTTGATTTTTATGTTATTAAAAAATTTAAAAATAAAGTTTCAACTTTAACTTTTGGCACAACGCATTCCTTTATTTTACATCTACTTATCCTGGAATATTCTCTAGATCCTTGTGAGCACATCACTGGGTAAAAACTTGGGTTAAGAATTATTTAAACACCATTAATAATACATAATAATTTTATCACTTCAAAATTTAAAAAAATATATATCTCAAGCAAAATACTTGATCAAGAAAATCTTTTAACTTTAACAATATCAACAAATGTAAAGGAAAAAATTGATCCATATAAGTTGGAAAAGTTTTCTTTTTATACACAATAGAAATAATGGTTTAAAAACCCGGCCTATGGACCTAGGTGCTCCGCCCGTAAATAACCATTCTGTTATTATCGCATCCCAGTTTATTTGACCCTCGACTACGGTAATTTATATTTCATGGAATAAATAAGTTCTCAAAAACTTCGGAATAGATTATTAAAAATAATGAATACAAGCGCCGCCTCATGGCTAATAAGTGTCAACTTGATCGTGAAAATTTGTTTACCAAACATAAAATTACTTAAGTAACTACTCCACGTCATTTTATACTTATAAAACACAAAAATATTGATAAATAGACCAAGATAATGCCAAAAATTGTTGTATTTTTGGCTATAAAGGTATATAAGGTGATAACAGAAGTTCCCTTATATCGTTTGGTGTGTGCAAGATTTTATGAAAAAGTACATTGTAAGAAATTAATAAATGTAGGACTAAATATGAAAATAGTTTTATGTTATTGACATTCCTACTTTTAATTAAATTGTTTTGTTACAAAATTTTCCTAAAAATTTGTTATTAACTATACATTTGAGTTACTTAAACGAAAAACCATGTTTAAAATTATATTAATATGAAATATTATTGTTTATTTCGGATTACAGTAAATTGACAGCTTAACAAAAACACATGTGTATATGGGAATCATTTCATTTTTTGATTGTTAGTTAGATTCCATATGAACCATCTTTAGAGGGAGAAGACTATAAAAAACATGCAGGTAAAAAGTTTATGACAAGATTGAACATAAGAGGAAAAAGAATAGAAATAAAATTTTGCTGTGTTCGAGGTCTAATGAAAGAGAATATACAATGTGTCACATAAGTATATGTCGAAATATCAGATATATAGAGAAGACGTCAAAATAATCCTACTAATTCATATAATTTTTTATAAGCAGTCCCCTTACGGAGATATGGGACCTAAAAGGGGAACCCAATGATTTATCTTTTGAACTGTAGCTTTTAAGCAGACTTCTATATTTTAATGGAATGTTGGCATACTATATTGTCGATTAAGACTCTCGAAACCAAGCCATAAACAGCCTTTGACAGTACCAAGAAAGTCAGGTACGAATTCTGGCTAATATGAATTTTCAGAGCTAGAACTAGATTTTTAGATATTTTAAATAATTATTAAAAAAGAAGATACTCTATTTGATTTTCAAAAAAATACATTATTTTAGATATATTATAGGAATTCAATTAAGCTATTTGTTATCCACTGATTAAATTACCGTAACTTACTAACATCAAGTAAAAATTTATTGCTACAAAATTTCTTAATTAACATTAGTTATCATAAGAAACCAATGGACTTAATAATTTAGAGTAATGCTAACATATAACATGTATTTATTTTATGATAAAGCATATTGCATGGCAAGAAGAATTAACCTCCAGAAATTTCCAAATCGAAATTTATCCTATAAAAGAATAATCGAAAGGGTTAATCGTGCTACGCTCGTAGTTTACACCAAAACCTTATAGTTAAATGAGAAAAAAGTCAATAATGAATATAGGGAAAATAAAATAATAAACCAGAATCACCAGAGTCAAGTTGAAAGTTGGTAGCCGCGCCAGAAAGCAGATATGCCAAGCTTACCCCTATTCTGGAGCGTTGGGGTGGATTATTCAGAGCGCTACAGTATATTCAGCTAGTTTGAATGAAGAAACCTTCCATAATATCGTTAAGAACTTACTTTCAACTTCACTCTTATTTGAACTAAAATGAATGAAATTTGAATTAGAATTTGAATTTGAGTATAGATATACGCAAATGAGCAAGTGGGTAAAAGAAAACTTAAATAATAAAAAACTTAAATCGAACAACCAAAAATCTTGCAGTGCTGCTCTAACATAGAGCTAGATATTCTATAAATAAAACCATATTACCAGATTAAACAAATACGGAATTTACAAGTTTAAATTATTACCATTTAATTTAGAGTTGTGAAACTCACTTCATAGCTGAAAATCATGGTTCTTGGGTTGACTTGACTAAAGCCGTGAGAGCTTTAGTTATTTATCAACACTTCATAATTATTAAATTATGAAATAAATTGAAGCAAGAAAAAGAAAAATCGAAGTAGAGCGAGGTAAAATAATTCCTATAGATAATAACAAATATATGTCATACTATGTAAAAGAATAAAATAAATTTTAATATGTTACATACTGTTTTAGCTACCTATGCCAAAATATAATGCAAGCCCTGTGAAAAAAGGAATCAATTTTAATTTACTAAATAGAAAATAAAAGTTATATTAGATGTGCCTATTATTCCCAAGATGATTCTGCTACTGTCTTGTCTCGTACAAATCTGGCTGTGATACTGCTAAATCATGTAGTGGTGTGTAGGTACTAGTTAAACATTGGTGATCATAAATTGGAAACTGAAGGTTTTTACCAAAAGGTCAACGTATAAATAAAACGAATAGCCCTGAATTCTTATGTGGGTTTAAAAGAATTCCTCCTTTAAAATATTCGAAACGGCTAAAATCCCCATTTTTCAGGTTTATGCCGGTAAAAATAGCTAAATAAACAACAAGCACTCATCTACCCGAACAATTTGAACTATTTTTTATTCTAAAATCCAAAATGATGGACCGTATATATTGAGATGAAAAATTTACAGCCTTTTACTTGTTTCAAAAACTAAGTTAAAAGTTAAGCCTAGGCCTTTTAAACATGTCCGAAATTTAAAAGAAATTACAGTTCAAAAACAAACATATGCGAGTGTCTGGGTAAAAATAGTCAACTGAAATAAATTTGTAAAGTAGGCTAATTCACTAATCATTAATATTTTCTGCTCAAGATTAAATAAGTAACACATAGTAATTTTTAAATTAAAAAATACTCTTCGTGCCAGCTATTATCGATGCAGACAAAGTAAAGCTTCTTGCAAATACTGAATTATTGGTCAAAACAAACGACAAGGCAAGGAAACAAATAGGTGATGTATTGATGGAAAGTTCATAACTTCAATACAAAGAAAAAGCATTGACAGGGGTAAAAATTACACTAAAACATGGGGAAAATTAATTAAATTATGACCAATACTACAAAATGGATTCAAATAATATGATCAAAATAGCTCAAAATCACATAATGCAAGAAGCAAAATAATTTCAGTCAATACTAATTCGATCATGATCGAAAACCGAACCTAAAAGAAAACAATATCATCAACAAAGCAAAATTTACGGAACTGATCAAAGAAATACCAAGAAAACTTTGATATGAAGGGATAAAAGGAAAAATTACACTCGAATAGTAGGCAAATAAACCGATATTTAATTGGAAAAAGGTAACAGTAAATTTAACATGAATAAAAATAAATACAACCACCCACAGTCTGGTGAATATCAACGAAAACAATATAAATCGGGGCAAACAGTGATAATCAAATGTAACTTAAAATCGTAATTTATAGAGTAAAGATGTAGCCAAAACTGAAGAAGGCAACACCAAGTTGGAAAAGAAATTGACAAAGATGTAGAATCACGGAGATTTATGCAACTAATAATCAAGGATACCATTTGTTATTCAAAGAATTTATGATAGATACTTAAAGAAAAGAATATTGCGTCTGACTGTAACGTAAGTATTTGCAAAAAAAGATAAAATTATCTGAATTAGCCATAGCAAATTTAAATTAAAATTTGAACCGTCCCGATCGTAACTTAGCAATAACGAATAAAGGTGAAGCGTAACTAAAACTATAACGAAACATAAAAAGTTATTTTTTATTAAATATTGGAAATCATTTGACAGTTCCAAAATAGTGAAAAACATTAAATACATCTGTTTTGTGTTTAATCAATCATATATTCAAAATTTTTGATTTGTGCTTCAGTATACGCACTTATCCTGCAGATTTTTTCTCGCTGTATTCAAAATAATATTCCAGGATCACTTCAAATAAGATTTCTGTGATGGATTATGTTTTCACGGAATTTTGTTGTTACTGACGTTTAAAGAAATCCTTTAACATTCCCCAAAAAGGAACAGATTTAAAACAGAAAATCATGGTGGCGATAAAACAAGGATACCACTACTCATTCAAGGATTACCAAAAGTATGTGTTAAATGGCGCCGAACTAGATTATAAAAATATAGTAAAGCACCATAGTACATAAACCATATCTGAGCTCTAACTTGCAAGAGTACACCAGTTAATCTGTCTTCCAAAACGAAAGGCTCAGTCCATATATTTTTGTTAGTGCCTGGTCTGTATTACTGCATGGCGGTTTTCTTCATACCAGACATGTAACTTATGGGAATTTACAATGCTGTTCTTTGTGAAGCAAAATTGTGTATCTTAGTGTACTGGTAGATGGTACTCGACGACCAGGATATAAATTACGATATTCATGTTGTACTTAAGATATATTTTTATTATTCGAATAAAAAAGATAAATTATCTGATGTTTTTCTTCTTCAGAACCATATTAAAACCTCTGACAAATATTCAACATGTAGCATCGTCATCAGGGGAATGAGCAGTGAGTTTCAAATAATTTAATGAAAATTGGCGTAGTTCTTTTAACTTTGCTTTTTTACAATATGATGCTTCAGGATCATGTTCCTTGTCTCGTACTTCACTTTTAATCCATCTGAATCGTTTGGTTTTCTCTGCACTTGCAAACGATTAGGTTTGATTGTTGCAAATTTTGCGTTGTTCATAGAATGTAAAACTTAAGCAGCGTGTTTGTAAGATTCAGCTCGTCTTGCTTTGCAACTGAATTGAACTTTTTAAAAGTTATCCCAAGATTAAGCTAAAAATAATATCCAATTATTATAGAAGATTTGAGGTTATAGTAATCTGTAAGAAAATGCAACTATTATGTTAGTGTTTATTCAAGCCTTGGTTAATCATTGAATAACTACCTGCAAATTTACAATGTAAGAAAGATTATTTAAAGCAGTTTATGGTTTTACCTTGTCTGATATTTTGGTGCATTGTTTATAGTGTCTCTAAATCTTTTTGAGATCAGAGATATGATTTGTATCACTTTGATTCCACTACCAGCTCTAAGTAGGTACGCTTTCGATCACTGGAAAACAAAAACAGAATTTTTTGTTTTATTCATTTTTACAGTACATTATATGCTTTACGTGACAAGTCGTCAAGGTGATACTTGCCAGCAACAGGATTGCGCGTCGGTCTACGTACATCCGGCCAATTCACTTATGCCATAAGATACATTGACTTTGTTGCAGTTAAATTGTAGAAAAATTTGATGAAAAACGCAACAAAAAATGTGTGGGACAAAAATTAGGTGCTGATCTTCGAGTTCACCGCCTGTAATATGTCAAAATAACGTACACATGGTTTTTATTACCAACCCGCTAACTGTTTCACAGTTGTTTAATTAATGTGGATATAAACGAGTTTTTAGAAAAATTATAGAGAATATAAAATATTTAATTTGAGTTTTTTTTCCATAAAACTTATTTTTAATTATTAGACCGTTCTGATACTTTCATACCATCCTTTATATTTAAGTTACAGCTAGAAAAACTGAAGATTTAGCGAGATATTCGCATCTGAAAAGTAATATGTTTACAATTTCACCACAAATCCAATTTTTTTATTTGGTCGTTCAGATAGTGAAGTCATTTGACTTGTCAGATGGCAATATTTACTTTATTTTTTTGCTAATTTTTTAAATAAAGCAAGAAAAAAAAACAAGACCGGAATGATTATTTTTGGTTTTATAAGAATGTCTTTGAAAGTACCTTTATTTTTGTTAAGAATTTACCGACCATTAACCAATAATATGAAAAATGTTCTTGTTCCGTCAAAACAGTAAGTGTCTGCTGTCATTTTCCTTATTATTAAATTTTAAATAGTAAAATTTTTAAAAGTAATAAAGACCATTAAATACGATCCAAAAAGAACCAAGAAATCGAAAAAAAGAAGTAAAAAAATGTAATAATTAATTTCGGCTCATTTTTCGTTTGGATGAGTTTGTAATAATTTTTATTTGCAAGCACTAAACTGGTTAAACTTAATCAAATTTAACCCTTTCTCTCTATATATATCTGACCCTTTACGAAATCTTAATTAATGATACAAATAGAAAACGAATTTTCTACAATATATTAGTGCTAATATATAAATTTAGCTAATCCTAAAATTAGGTTCTTTCAACCACTATAACATCTTGCCCAAGTCAACAATAACACAGGCCTGCGGTGCTTTTCCCTTTTCAAAATGAATATATCGATTGATTTCGGTTGATCTGTGTGCGATAACTCTCAAAAAGGAACTAAAAGAATCTGATCATGTAAGAACTAAAAATATTGACTGTCCATTAATAATATTACTTTCAGTAAGTAAGGGTAATTTCTTTTTACTTTTTAAGTTTAAATGAGAAGAAGAAAAATAATATCCTTGTAGAAATATACAGGGTGTCTCTAAAAAGGTCTATACAAAATACTAACGCAAATTCCTGTGGCTAAAATATGAAGATCTAGCACAATTTACTTTAGCCCAAGAGTTAATAGCTTCCGAAATACAAGGTGTCGAAGTTATAATTATTTAAAACTTATTTGTAAATATTTATATTAATGATAGCATGATTTGCAATAAATTTGATAATCTGGAGTTTATTGGGATGAGAAATCAAGATCCCATTGCATTTTCGATGTATATTGTAGAGGGCGCCACCAGCAGCATTTCGCATACATCTATTAATTTCATTGCTTTTTGTGCCTCGGTATATTAAGTTTCTAATTAAAAATTCTTATTCTTTGACATATTTTATCCAATCCTAGTAGGTGTCGCTTCAAGCAGACGTTTCTGAAATAATCGAATTTAAATAATTTATTTCATACTGAGACGTAGTAACCCCCCTTCACACTTTGTCCGAGCTTAGGACTGATCGAAAAAATTTAAAGCATATTTAAGGTTCAACAAGCAAACAACCATAGAAACAAGTAGCAACGAACTAACAACAACAAATCAAAACAAAAAAAAATATTTATTTAATTATTTAATTCAATTCTAAGTAATCGGTTAAAATGAGCTTCGTTTTCATGTACCGAAAGATTAATTCCACAGAAAATGTGGAACTGCACCCTGCAGCCAGGTGCATGTCGGTACCCTGATGAGTCTAGTGAGAGACGAAACATGTATCTCTGCCGTATCACTGTGGCGGGGAGGGTAAGCTTTGACTTTCTTCTCGGTATGGTGGTACAGGTAGGCCACCATCTCAATGGTGGTGGAATAGGATAAATTGTATTTTATTACAATTTATTCTAACTGTGCAACCTCTAACATAGCAAGGATATGATGGAGCGAAGTTTGCATTCACTGTTTCGCATTTACTTCACTTACATACGGAGTTGCATATAGTTGTACGTTTGCTGAATGTGATTTCAGCACTACAACAGCATAATGTGGATAAAACCACTGCTAATGCATCTCATACGGGGGTATCCGTGAAAGCCGTATAAACATATATATATATATATATATATATATATATATATATATATATATATATATATATATATATATTTCCTCATCCTAAATGCAAGAAAATGTATAAGCAATAAAGGCTAGGATTGAAGTCAGCTAGAATTGATTTTCATGACACTATTATTGATGGTGTTAACAACAAACAGTGGTCAAGTGTAAACAATTTGAAACCAAAGTTTTTGTCTGCTGAAGTATTTGCAGGTAATTTCATTGATGAATTTATTGTGGTGGGCGGTTACATGAATGGGGCTAACTGCGATTTTTAAAAGGAAATATACATTTTCATAGCAAATCGATGTTTTTTGGTCCAGTAACAGAGCATGTTAACAATTTGTTTGTTTCTCTCTAAAGCTCCCATTGCAGTGGAGTTGGTGATATTCCAACGATATTGCTAAAGAAATGTAAATCTGAACTTACCAATGTATTCGTTTTCCTTTAAATAAAATGTTTTTGACTGGAATCTTTCCAAATAAATTAAAACTAGCGAGTATAATTCCTGTTTTTAAAAAAGGAGATCCAAACCAATAAAACAACTATCGGGGTAGAGGCCTTTTAATCAGCATTTCAAGACTTTTTGAATTAGCTGTTATATTACAGTTAACTAGTTTCTTTATGGATAATAAATTACTATCGCCTGATCAGCATGGGTTTACTCAGAACCAAAGTACAGAGACTAAGAAACTAATTAATTGATTACGGGTGTTATTAAGTGGGCGTCAAAGAACGAGCTACTCGTCAATAAGGAGAAAACCGTTATGCTTTCTTTTACTCTTTCTAGGCATCTTGACTTGAATGGTAACAGTTGTGTCTCTTTTGGGGGTATTAATGGGGAGATTGCCTGTCCAGAAAGTATTAAAATGCTGGGTGTTCAGGTGAACCAGGGTTGATGCGATGGCACCCTCAGATTGATGCGCTTTGTGTTAGATTGCGATCGTCTTGCTACGGTTTAAACTTTATGTTTAGTCAGTACAGTTCTGGTGTGCTTTTCACCTTATATTATGGCAACTTCCACAGCCATCTATGTTTTATGCTGGAAAAATGCAATCTAGGGTTTTTTTACTGCAAAAGTATACCCTGAGAATAATTTTTAGATTATGTCGTGATTCCTGCAGAGATGGTCGAATATTTCCATCCAATTGTAAAACAGGGGTAGTTATGAAATTTTCAAAGCTTACTACAAAGAAATAAGTACAAAGTTTTTTGAGTCTGACAGGTTATTTCAGGAAATGTATACCATTTTATTTTATAAAAGCAAAAGCTTTGACAAATTTAATTAAGAAAGAGGCTAAGTTTACGTTTGAAGAACAAGAGCTACATGCTTTAATGAATTGAAAAGAAGTCTGGCGGAAAATCCTGTTCTAAAAATCTATAAAAGAGACGCGCACCGACTGAGTTACATAAAGACGCTCGCCAAGATGGTTATGGAGCAATTTTACTGCAAAAATCTTCATATCACAATACACTGCATCTTGTTTATTATATGAGCAAGAAGACCACTGAGGCTGAAAGAAAATATTCAAGTTATGAACTAGAAGTTTTAGTTATAATAGAAGCTCTTAAGAAATTCAGAGTGTATCTACTATGAGATGGCTGTTATTGTTGGAAAAATTTGATTATGTAATAGAGGATTGCATTGGAACCAGAATGAGACATGTCGATGCATTAAGCCAATATTCCATTAATCAAATCACCTGTGAATATATTTGCAAGACAAAGATCAAAAAAGCACAAGAAAATTATGAAGAAACCAAAGCAATAAAAGAAATCTTGAAAGAAAAACCATATGAGGATTATTTCATTCAAGATAATCTTTTGTGTAAATATTCTGATGGATTCGAAAATTTAGTGGTTCCAAGAGCAATACAGACAGAAATTATCAAGAAAATTCATGAAGAAGGTCATCTTACAGCTATAAAAATTGAAGAAAAGTTAAAACCGCCGTTATACATACCAAAGTTGAAAAGTAAAATAGATAAAGTCATTTATAATTGTGTTCCGTGTATTATGTGCAACAGAAAAAGAGGCAAGCAAGAAGGTGTTTTGCATCCCTTATGAAAAGAGAGTATTCCATTACATACTTACCACGTTGATCATTTGGGATCTTTAGAATCGACTAATTACGAAATTTGTATGGCTATATCCAACATAGTCTACCATCTCCAAGGAAGTTATCGAACGATTAGAAACACAGAAAAAGTAGTTGGAAATCCAGGCGTTATAATATATGATAAAGGTATAGCATTTATAACAAAAGAGTTCGAAGACTATTGCAAATAAGAAGATATTATAGACACTGCACCATAACAACAGGTTTACCTCTAGCTAATGATTAGGTTGAGAGGATGAATTCAATAATTATCAGTATTTTAACAAAACTATCCAAAGATGGTCTGATAACGTGGTATAAATATATTAGCCAATTACAAAAAATAATGAACTCGATATATCAGAGAAGCATTCTCGCAGCACCATTTAAAATATTGACAGGAGTTGTTATGAAAAATAAAGATGATCTAAAGTTAAAAGATTTGGTAAACGAGGAAATACAAAAATACTTTGAAGAAGACAAGATTAAGAGAAACGGCGAAAGAACAGATACTCAAAATCCAAGATGAAAATAAAAGAACTTATAACCTAAGACGACGACATCCATGATGTAAATGATCTAATAGCTCCTGGTGTAAAATTAAAACCAAAATATATTGGTCCTTACAAGGTAGTTAAAGTTAAACCTAATGATTCTTATGATGTTACCAAAGGTTTTCACGAAATCCTCACTATACTTCAACATGTACCGAATTTATGAAGCCATGGATTCCATTTAATAACGATGATGATCCAGAACTGTCATGTGAGACAGATGACTTGCAGGACGGCCGAACTAAGGGATTTTGTGCGGATGGTCTCTATCCTTCCGTCAAAGGACCGACTCGATGATTACCAAGCCCCGCGCGCCAGTGAATTAGAGTAGCCGCCTAAGAAGTTTAAGCAGTCGTAATAGCTACGTAGAAGTAAGAAGATGGTAGAAGATATTATTAAAAATTAAATTAAATATAATATAAATATTCCCATATAATTAAAACCTTGGGTCTAACTGTTTTCTATTTTTAAAATAGATATTATTTTAAAGTATAATCGTTTTATGAAATTTGGCAATTACAAATACAATTACCGTCAGAATAAATCCTTACGGAATTTATTTCGAGGTAAGACAAACAAACTAACTCTTTAAAAATAAATCGCTTTTAGATTTTGGGCTCTTCTTTTCTTATTTATTTTCCCCCTTTCTAATAAATAAATCCAGAATTGTATAATAAATCCTGGCGCCTAAAGTCGCAAGAGATTTTCTTTCTTTTCGATGTAAAGTACAGCAAAACATAGAAAAGGCGACTTTTAGCTTCTTTATTTATTTCTTTATACATTTTTTTATACCTAATACTCAAAGAAACGAATACTTAACAATAGTCTATATCACATGATCTCCGAAGCCATCCTAAAAAATTTAATGAAAAAATGATTGCTTGAGGAACTGTTAAAATCAAATTAATAATAAATTAGATTTTTACTGGTTGTTTTGCCTCAATTATTCAAATTTTTTAAGTTTTTGCATGAATTATTCATTATTATTATTTTTTAAATCGCTTTGAAATTCAAAAAAAAAGAAATGATAGAGGTAATCCTTCACGAGAAAATAAAAAACAAATCAAATTTGGTGAGTTTCCAATATACAGAGTTATAGAAAATTTTTTGAGATATAAAAAATATTGTTAAACCGAAGTTCAATTTTTATTATGCCAGAAAAACAATAGAGAAAAGTGTTTGTGCTATACATAATAAAACTATATTTTTTAAAATGAGGTATCAAATGTTGTAATTAGTTTTTATTTTTTTCTCAAATTTTAAATTTTTTTAGATCAAGAATTATATTCTGAAATCAATTGTAATTCATTTAGTTCGGTTTGATGAAAAAAAAACACTTAAACTTATTTTCCAATGAACGATTTTCTTGTTGTCTCTGTTTTTGTGTGAGTTAAATTAAAACACTAAACTGAACCCGAAGCTGTCGATGGCCAGTCTGCAAAATTCAAAGCAGGCTAATTACGGGCGCGATTCGTCATACTTTGATGCGCTTTCACATGTAAATTCTAGAAGGGACTGCTATGAGGATTGAAAGAACTGGATTCAGGAGACAATATTGAATTGTAATTCTGTTAGAATAAAAAAAATCACCTCCATTACTCCATTTGCATATCTTGTAAATTGTTCTATAGTCACAAAAGTTATACTGTTAATAATAATTAAAATACTGTTTTAAAGGTATAATTATTGCTTCTGGTGTCGATTAAATTTGTGTCCAACGCTGACTATTTATTCCCTTTAAATCGATTTCCGGTAACTTAAAACTGAAGCCTTATATTATTTTTTGTACTTATCTAGATATGTTTTGGACTTGTCAAATAGTGAAATATTTTTCAGATAAATATTTAGATGGATTGACATTAGGTAAAGGTAAGAATTTTTATATGATCAATAAATGAATTAAAACCATTCACTGAAGAAAAGAAAAAATCTTTGGAGCTTGAACTCGAATTTATCTTAATGTTTTTAAAAAACTGAAGTTTAAATAATTAAATATAAATTTGATTTGAACTAATGGAAAAATTAATTAATGTATCCATAGTTCTAAAACGTCCTACTATTTAATACTTTTTACAAGTTTCAACAAATTAAACAAGGGCTTTGAAATTTACTATAACATATATTAGTATATTTCCCTATTAAGAAAATATTGAATATTATTTGAATGTAAGATAAATATTATTCAGTGAAACTGCACGGAGAAATTATTTTACTTATTTAATTAAAATAACAAATGTTGAAGTATCTAATAGGAAAAAATAGATATAATATTCATCGTTATTTATTTTAAATTATATAATCAAACTTTATACTTATTCTTGTAAACTTGCAAGATAACTATATATATATATATATATATATATATATATATATATATATATATATATATATATATATATATATATATATATATATATATATATATATGTATATATATATATATATATATATATATATATATATATATATTTAGTTGGTTATTTTCTTGGGAATATGGTTCATTTTATATTGAATATATAAAGTAGTCATACTTATTGTATATATATTTAAAGGTTCAAGAAAAATTAATTCCTATACTATATATATATATATATATATATATATATGTATATATATATATATATATATATATATATATATATATATATATATATATATATATATATATATATATATATATATATATATATCATGTATGATTTTTGATTATCAGTGAAATAGATTCCTTTTAAAAAATCGATTTTTTATTTTTTTTTTAATTTGGATAATCTATAATAGATTAGGACGTGTATGTGTAGTCCACGAGCTGATTACATAGGTCAAATTAAACGATGTAGTTTGGGACCTGGGACTTCTCAAAAATGGTGCGGAATATTTAGCTTCCTTTTTAAAAGGAAGAAATTTCTAGCAAACACAGACAAAACCCAGTTCAATTTTCAAAAATTTTATTATAGTTTCTTACAAATTACAACTCTTACATAAATAATAATAATAATGTATATAATAAAATATACATACAATAATAATACATAAAGATATTTCACTGTGCGGCGTTTTTCAACGCAAGTAGATCATCAGAACAGCTGTTACACTGCCGGCGTTGTTCTATCGGTGGCATCGCAAATTTGCTTATATACACATTTGAACGGGTCTCAGCGACCTTTCACCCGAATAGCAAATTAGATATTGCCGTGGCTCAATTTATGTATGAATAACTGTTTAATTGGTTAAATGACTTTACTAATAAATTTCCTAGGGAAAATTGTTTAAAAAAACCCTCTTAGTATTATTCAATTATAAGAGAGTTTAATTTAAATTTGATGTTCTGCAGGAGGTTCTTTGGTATCACTCCAGTTGTTGATAGTATTATGGGAATCGTGTGGACGCTGTTCATTACTCACTGTATGCGGGTTTGCACCTCCAGATCTCTGTGTTTAGCGATCTTCTTATTGTATTTTGGTCGTAGATTATTGTTATTAGGTATAGCAATGTCAATCAGTGTAGCTCGCCTAGAAATTTTATCTATTAGTATAATATCTGGCCTATTATGAGCAACTGTTTGATATATTAAAAATGTTCAGTCCCAATATAACTTGTACTAGTTGTTTTCAAGAATAGGCTCCGGATTGTATTTGTACAATTATTTTAATTTATCTGCTAACGCTTGGTGGAGTATCTTAGAGGCTGAATCGTGTCTCTCCTTAAACTTGATTGATGGTGTCTCTCATGTACGGCAGCCATGTCATTTTGTATTGACGGATCTCTGATGATAAACTTCCGATAATTCTTCGTCGGAATAACCTGGTCTTAGATAGCTAACAAGAAGTCCTCCGTTTCCGGAGACATCCGTCCTGAAATTAAGCAGTAGTTCGACGCTGAGCTGTCGACATTTTCCTGAATGACCTAATTTTTTGGTCTCTTGGTCTGTTCGATAGTGAGAAGCAATATCCCGTTCCCTCAGCTGTAGCGGCGTTAAATTGTCTGTCTCGCATATTGCTCGATGTAGTGTGGAAGAGTCCGCTAACCTGTGGAAATAAGAACGTAAGTTTATTATTTATTGATCGGGCTGCTTACCAATATTGACCAATCTTAATCCTTGGTATCTTGAAAGCATTGTACATTCACCACTCCAAGAGAGGTGTTTGTGTGATTTTGTTAAGAGTGTTCTTATTTTTCCTTTTTATAATTCCAAAAGAGTAGCTAAAACCAGAGTATGCGTACGTGTTGAGCACCTTAAACAAATTTCCACTATTTAGACTAGTTCGTAACACCCATCTTACCCTCCTGATAAATTCAGTTGTCAATTCGGCTTTTATAGTACGATGGTCAATTCGTTTAGCCTGTTTCATACCTAGGTATTTCTAGGATTGTTCTGCTTCCATTGCAGCTATAATATCACCGTTTTGCATCTCAAATGCTCCCGGTCGTATCTTTCCTTTAACGGTGATCAACAAATAAGACACTTCTATAATTTTAAGCATTTGCCCCAGCCATTAGTTTAAGATCATGCAGAAGATGATTCAGTCTTACTACCTCTTCGTTGTTATTTCTAATACTAAAGCTGTATCTTGTGGAGTTCAAACGGCGTGGCAGTGGGTTCATTGTAAATCAGAACCATAATGGGCTTAGTGAATAGCTTTAAAATATTCCCTTTCATATTGGGATTGTATTAATTTCGATGGTATCACTGGATGACAGTTGCAATTGGATCCTAGTTCCCCATGTTGACATGATGAGTTCTAAAAAGGAAACAAAATGATTATCGACCCTATACATCCTCAATATAGTTTTGATCCACTCATGTGGCACTCATTCGAAGGCTTTCTTATAATCCACGTAGGCAGTAAAGAGTTTTCTTCGGTTGGTACAGGCTTGGTTACATATGACAGAGTCAACAATCAATTGTTCCTTGCATTATATTGCTCCCCTGGTGCATCCTCTCTGTTGAATTCCGATGATGTTATTTTGTTGACAATGTGCATAGATGTGTTGGGTCAAGCAGGAGGTGATTACCTTATATAGTGTGAAAGGGCAGGTGATTGACCTATACTTAGCTGGGTCATGTGTATTATGTGAGTCCTTTGGTAAGAGATACGTAATAACTTCTGTCAGAAACAATGGCATTTTTGCTGGGTTTAGAAAAACATCATTAATAAGATTAGCCAGTTGTGTGGTGAGTACACCAGAACTTTTTGAGCCAGTAGTTGTGGATCCCGTCGAGATCTGGAGCTTTCCAGTTATGGGATTCCTTGATTATTTCTGATATTTTCTAGGTGGTAAATAGCTCAAACTACATCTGGCTGTAGTCTCAGCAGACTTCGTGTTCTTCGCTGACCCAGCTTGCTGCGATGTCACAACTGGCGAGTGTGGAAAGCTGTTTTCCCCAAAATTCTTCTACCTGCTCTCTATTGGAATATTTATTATCTTTCATGTTAGGTCGAGAGTTTAGCTTACGATAGATCGTTGAAACAGCCCATTGTCTCATTTTCGGGTATTGCTCGTCTTGTATCTCTTTAACCGTCCTGCAATAACAGAGAGCTTCTGTTTCAGCGTGTCGAGGCATTGTTGAGCAGTAGCATTCGCTGGATCTTGTTGCGTATAGTATCGGACACGATTCATGATTTCCTCACTTCGTCTTTGCAGTTTAGTTGTTCTCGTGCCCTTGGTATACTCCGTCAGTTGTCCTATATCTTTTCGAAGATTTTCGATACTTAGACGTCTTTCCCATGGTGGTGTATTGGGTTCGGTATTTGCTGATAGGCGCTCCGTTGCAACTTTAACTTCTAAAGCGTTAGCTCTTGCAGTCGCGGCACAGTAGATGGTCATATGTAAAGACTCCAGAGTATAGGCCACTGATACATAAGTTGGTAAAATTCGATTATTCATGATGTTTAACATGACCCCTCCTTTTTTAGATGAGTTAATTTTTGGTAGTGCTGGTCTGCATAACGGATTGGTTCCATCATACTCCAGCACCGAAGCACTCATTTTTGTTGATAGTTTCCATTAAAGGAGTTCAGTGTTGCTCTGTTAGGTATCGTCATTCAGCTGTTCTTGCTGTTCTTGGACTTCGGGTTCCTGCTCTGGCTCAAGTTCAGCAATTTGGTCGTTGTTATTGTCAGTGCCCCTGATTTCACGTTCAACTTCCACTTTGATGGTATTAAACCACGTTACAGGCATTAGACTCTTCAAGAGAATAACTCTATGTTGACCAGCTATTTTCTGTTGTGACACTTGTATGTGCAAAATTCGTCGTGAAGTTGTAGAAAATGCACATTATTGACTCATTCATGGGCACAGTCTATTTCATGCGTTGTCTTGGTCATCCTGCATGAGTGAGCTCTGGTTGAGGTTATCGTGCAGCGTCTTTGGTGGGTGGAGATCTTGGAGTTGTTTGGCCCTCATATTGATGTATTTGTTGTTGCTGTTGCTGTCGATCTTCAGCGATGTCTTCTCTCAGGCCATTGTTTGGTTGTTCTTCAACCACTAGGTCTGGCTGTGGTGCAAGTTCTGCGATTTGGTCATTGATATCGTCGATGCTTCTTACCTCTCGATCGATTTCCGTTTTGATGATGTTAAGTTGCGCTTCGGAGATTAGTTTTTTGTATTATATTTATATTATATGATATTGTAAATATGCTTTAATTGTATATTAATTTATATTGTTCTTTGTTTAATTTTAAACTAGTTTTTATTTAAGTGAGGTATTAAGAGACAGACTTATCATAATTTTTTATCCCTGATATATTCAGTGAATATGGGAGTGATCGTCATATTATGCAGGTCATTGATTCTACTGTATCTATTGGAAGAAATTATGTAACGTAACCATTTTTTCTGCAATATCTGGAAGCGCAGCAGTTCCATGTTAGAAGAAGAGTACCAAACTGGTGCTCCATAGGCCATTATTGGCATCATTGTTTGCTTATAGATGACTAATTTATTTTTTGGCCACAGAACTGATTTTGTATTTTGCAGCGTATACAATGCTTGCATTGCTCTAAATGTTTTGTTACAAACCTGCGTAATATGACTTTTGAAAGAGAATCTGGCATCCACTACTATGCTAAGGTATTTTATATCTTGTTTAACAGAAACATTTATTCAATTTATTTTAAATGGAATCATTATTTCTTTATTGGTGAACTTTCTTGTTATGATAATATTTTGCTATTTACCGGATTTATTTCAAGCTTCCACGTTTCAAAATATTGTAATATGTAAGTCTCTGAAGATGGCAATTGAGACGTTGTTTGGCTGATTCAATGATAAAAGGGGAGAGTACACATTACTGTATCAGCTGCCTATAGTTCCAGTTTTGACGTTGGACTAATAGGTATGTCTGATAAATATAGGTTGTGTACTGACAGCGACAGGACAGATCCCTGGGGGACTTCCGCGCCAAGTACTCCAGGGTTAGACAAAGCATCGTCAATTTTTGTTTGACTAATTCGATTTGACAAATATGAATGAAAAAAGTTACTAAATATGGTGAAAACTATGTACTTCTGGCTATGGTAAGAGATGGAAGGATGGTATTTCGTTGTTTATTAAAATAATTCAGAGAATTTTGCACTACTTTAGATACTAGTAGTGTGGTTTTTATCCTTCCTTGAATCCAAATTGCTGCTTTGGTAAGTAGTTCATTAGATTAAAGTGGTGTAACGTTGACATGACTAGGCTTTCAGCTACCTTTCCCAGGGAGCTCAGCAGCACGATCGGTCTGTATGAAGCAAGGTAAAAAGGGATTTGCCCGGTTTTAAAATCGGAATAACTAATGCACGCGTCCAAAAATTTTAAAAGTTTTGGCGTAGAATTTTGGAATTTATTATGTACATAAGCTAAATTAGGGTTTGATAAGGCAAATTTTTTATTAATACGTTAGCAATGTCGTCTAACCCTGGCGCTTTATTTTTGGGAGCTTTATAATATTTCCAATTTCTACAGATGTTGCAAGACGTTTTAGAAGCATTGGAGGTGGTATAGGATTTTTATTTGTACTTATGTCTTGTATTTTGGTGATTTCTCTTTGTACAGACAGGGATCAGAAGTAGGATTTCTAATATTATTGTTTTGTGCGTTGAGTGAATTACCAATTTGTTTCTTAGTTTGTGATTTTGTTGCCGAAAGGGATGTTACTGTGTTACACTTTTTCTTTCTTTCTTTAGTCAACTTCCATAGAGAATTATTATGTATTGATTATCCCAATAAAACATTGATTTTGTACTGATTAATTCTTTTCCTAATAGTGATAGAACAGTGTATCTACGATTCTATTTTTAAATTGAATTAGTCTAGTCTTATTATTTGTTCTACAAGCTGACCTCTTTTAGTTTTCATTTTAAGCATATTAGCAATATTGTTTCTTGCTACTTGAATATTTTTTGTTAATATGCTAATTTGTTCTTCAAATTCAGTTATATTAATTATGTCGTTATTTAATATTATATCTATTAAGTGTTGTTGTACATAATCCAATTACATATTATCAGCCCACTCTCCTCTCTAATACTGGTGTACCTATGCACCAAGAGAGAAGTGGGATCCGACAGAAGATCATCTAGGAATAATATTTCAGATAAATTAGCGACATTTCTGTTCAGTCTAAAGTCAATACATGATGGGGTCATTTTATTGACAAGAGAGGGAGAAAAAATATTTTCTATATCATTATCAATTATGTAATCATATAGTCTATTTTCATTTCTGTTGGCTGTGTCTGGCATTGAAACCACCAAGAACCAATATTAATGTACATTGAGAAATAATATGATCCATGTTTACATGGTTAAATCCAACATTAGCCGGAGCGTAACAAGTTTTAATAATTACTCCAGTTATTAATTTAATTGCAATAATCTCAAATGGTAATAATATTGTTCCAATTTCAATATGAGAAATATCTTATTTAATTATTATTGATATGCTCCCTTCTGTTATTTCTATCTAATCTACAACAGGTGTAGTTTCTGAATTTAATTTTTTAATTTAGTGTTAATTTAGTTTCTGTAAGGATTGCGATATGCATTTTATGTATTTTTAGAAAATGAATGAATTCTACTATTTTATTAGTAAGACTATTACAATTCCCATTTAATATATTCGGTTTTTATAGAGAAAAATAATTTTTGAAGCACGAAGAAAATGGAAAAGGAATATTAGTATAATGTGATGATGTGAATAGGCTTATGGAGTTGATGAAAATGGGCGTATAAACCGGCCGATTTGATACTATTTATTAATTCTTACAAATAGTTTCTGAAAGCAGTTTTATATATTTATTAGTCCATAACTGGCAGATGTGTAGCATTCTTAAGGTTCTTGGCATGATAATAGGGTTTACAAAGGTACCCTGTTACTTCTAATGGGATAGTAGAGCTCGATATCCCCATTTTACTCATCAAGACTGGCCAACAAAACAAGAAAACTAAATATCATTGCGAACCCTCTAGTTAAGTCAATAAAGGTATTCTTCGCACTTCATATCAAGATTGGCCTAATGAAACAATTAATAAACCAATGAAAAAAGGGGTTGTTTCTCTTACCTGAGTAAACAGTTCCAATAAATTTGGCAATTGGGATATCTAATTAACTTAAAAGTGTATTTTCTCCATTTTCATATAGATGAATATCCAGAGAATCTGGAGGATTAAAGCAAAAAACAAGGGCAATATTTTCACCAAAACATCAAAAAAATGGAGAGCAGATACCAGATTCGTTGGGATGTAAACATGATGGCTAACTATCTACTGTTGGACATTGAAACATGATCACGTTTCGAAAGGCGACAAACGAAAGCGAAACTTACTTCACAGATCTTTCGAAGATAAAAGAGTCCGCTATCGTCCAGAAATATAAATATACTCTCCTTTGTCAGTCGATGTAGGTATTGTAGGTTGTACAGGACAGTATTTATCAGGTTTGTATCCCGAATTCTTTGAGTTGCATTAAGTGAATTATGGCAGTCTTATTTTAACAAGATCTCACTACAATAAACTATATTCCAATTGTTCGAGTTACTATTAAATCCAACAAATGGCCGATATCAATATTTCCGAGTGATATTAGCAATTGGTGGGTCATCTTAACCTCATAAGGTCATTCTGATAATGGATTGAGATTTACTTCGTCGAAATATGAGGGAATAAAGTCTTGACGCAATGTTTCACCAATCCAGGTTATGTTAGCCATCCGTTACTATTAAATCCAAGAAATGCAATTTGCGAGAAAACCAGACCTAATACAGAAACTCTGGCTACGTTTGCGGTTTCAACACGTCAAAATACAGTAAGTATAGTGGTCAATCTCACCGAACTAATTGTCTAATTTATGGTTTTTCTTTAACCTACTTGGCATACTCCATAAATCAAAACATCTTATTCTGTAGAAATACAGATTTCTGAATAGAGGAATATATATATATATATATATATATATATATATATATATATATATATATATATTCCCTTATAAATTGAAAAACCTACTAAGGTAATCTAGAATGAAATGAGGGCTTTCAAACACCTTCACCTTAAAATTTCTTAATATAGAAATCAAATTTTGAACCCCTTTCCAAAAACTTTAAACGGAATTACGGATCGAAATGAGTCTTCGTCATAGTTAAAAAGGAAGCCATAATACAATCATTGAGTCGTAAAATAACAACAAGTTATATCATATGTTTATTCTGAATAGGAAAATTACTTATCAAATGTTAATTTATCAACTATTTACAACAAATTGTGGTCTGGCAAACCTCATGAATTATATATACGGGTCTGTCAACAGTTTCTCGGCATTGATCTTTATTTGTACTCTATAGGAGTAAAATTACGCTGTAAAATAAGTTGCAAGAGGTTGTCGGAACAGATCGATAGAATAAAATATGGTAAAACAATTTTTTTATTTAAGCAGTAATCAGTTATTGAGTCATAAAAAATATTTTAATATATTAACTGAGATGATAATGCTCTGAAAAATTATTGAAATGAATGAACCTTTATTTACAAATTGAACAAAGCCATCCTCAGAAAACAAGAGATAGATAGGTAAATTATTTATACTTTTAGGAATATTTTCAGCCTTTAAGCATTTCGAATTAAAATTATTTTCGAAGTTATAGCAATTAAAATTAGATGTGAATGTGGCAGAGCGTAGGCTCGGAATTCAGGTATCGAGCGGACTAGTCAGAGATATTGTCAATTAATCTTTTATATTTGTAGACCGGGACTGTTAGATCGTTCAAATTTTGGTCTTGTTTTAATCGTGATCAGAATACATAAACATTCAGAATGAGAAGTGGATAAGAAATATTTAGTCCACACGGAGTCTTCCTGTTATTTCATTATCAGCCGAAGCTTTTTGGGCAACACCGATCTCGTTGAAGGCACCAGGGAACTTCAATGAACTTCTAGAATTTCAAACCTTAATCTAATATCTCAACGTTCGTGAAAATAGTCTGTCGTTCTCTGAGTAGTTCATCACTTGCAACTCGTTAGATGAAAAGTGTAGGAGAAGATTATCTACAGGATCTGGATACTTCTTATGAGAGAAGTAAGACACAGTTTTTAGTTTGCGAAGATTTTAGTAGTGGCGGTAGTGTGCTGGTATATAAGCTTTTCGTTCACCAATTTATCATCTGAAAGATTCTGTAAATATAGCGAATTCTTTATATATTATTATGCTAAATTTATGCTCTTTTTCAATGAGTTTAGGCTTGCTTTACATCTTGTTCAATTATAATATATTTTGAGTTTTGTTGTGAAGACAATAAATATGAGTAGATACAGGAACTGATTCTTCTTTGTGACAGTCCCAAGTTATTGACGTTAAATCTTAATCTAGTAATAGAAGGTATCGTGTACGCGAGCAGTATTTCAGTGAGTATGATAAAGTTCAATCATATATACCTTTTGATCAAAAAGTATTCGAATTTTCCATTCAAACAAATCGCGTTTGAGATATTGTCAAAATTTTCTTTTCTGGGTTGGTATGTCCGTCATCTGGTGTTCAAATATCTGTTTGACCGCGATCTGTCGGAAGTTTGTGCGTGATAGTTTTATAAATAAGTGAGTGTTTGTTGTGTTCTGTGAATTTCGCAATGCCGAATTTTTGTCTTAAATTTTGTGTTTCTAACAAAATATTATGTGCGGAAGCATTGAAAATACTAACGGTAGCCTACATGCTGCGACAATGTCGAAAACATACGTGTATAAGTGGTACAAAGAATTTAAAGCGGGCCGTACTGTGGTTGATAATTTGCCTCGTTCCAGTCATCCATCCACCAGTGTGACTGACGAAAATATCGAAGATAATAGCCCATCTTGATGTCTCGTTCGGGTCAGTGCAGAGCATGAGACGTTTTGAGCATGAGACGAATTGAAGCGCGGCTTCTACCGAGAGTGCTGAATTTGTTGCAGAAACAGCATCGGATAAATGTCACTAAAGAAATTCTTTCTATGTGCCAAAATGTTATCGACGTCATCATTACCAGTAATGAGATATCGGTCTATGAATATGACATCGAAACTAACCAACAATCATCGGGATGGCAGTTGTTAGACTAACCAAAACCAAAAAAACTATGACAGAGTCGATCCAAAATCAAGGTTTCGTGGACTGTTTTTTTTTATTGCCGTAGTGTGGTCCACTCTGAATTTCTTTCACCAGGCCAGACAGTAAATAAGGGGTATTATGTGAACGTATTAAATCATTTGAGAAAAAATATTCGTTGCAAGAGTCTGGAATTGTAGAGAAACAACTCGTGGTTTCTTCACCACAACAACATGTACGCGACTATTTGAAAAAAAAAACCGTTCCACAAGCCCCGTAGTCACCTTACATGGCTCCTTATAAGTTTTTTCTGTCCCCACGACTCAAGTTATCACTTCGCAGATAGCTTTTTGATACTATTAAGGTGATAAAGGAGATTCGCAGAAGGAGCTGGAGGCGATTCTAAATTAGACCTATGAAAAATGTTTTCAAGATTGGAGGAAACGTTGGAATATGTGTATTGCCTGCAATGGAGATTACCTTGGAGGAAATGAAATGAATGTCCATGAATAATTGAACGGTCTTCGTTTTATTGAAGAATTCCGGGTACATTTTGATCAGAAGATATTAATATTATTAATTTATCTTCGCGGAATTTGCCAGCTCGAACAGGTGAGTTGTTAGCATTTGTTCCCAATTATTTTAAGTTGTGTCCATAAGTAAAACAGTTTTATAATAAGTAATTATTATTTAAAATTGTATGCACTAAAATTTATTATTACTATTGTTATAATACTAATCATTATTTATTTTTGTTTCCGACACAGCAATTATCTATTAATAGGCAGAACAAAAGTAAGGACATAACTTCTACCTTTCAATATGATGCGATTCTCAAGCTAGGTTAATCTTTTCAAATTGAGATTTGTTATTTAGGTTCCTCCTTGCCAAGGGAGGAAATAAGTGTAATCACTACCACTAGGGAGATCTGCACTATACACTCACATTATATCAACAGGTATGTTACATTTCCTCATTTTAGATTTATTTTAAAAAGACTTTCTTTCAATTTTTGGGCACATGAGAAATTTCTGTTTATGGATTTCTAAGAATATTTTATAATTAAAAACATTTTGATATCACATAATTTTTGGCCCAACAGTAATATTAAGAAAATGCAGAAATAGGACTTTGTAAAACCAAAAAAAAATAATAATCAGGTGATTTGGGGTTTATAAACGTTTTTTTTATCAATACCTTACAAATAAAATGAATATTTTTTTTTATAGAATGATATTCTCCACTGAAACTTGTGAAAGTTATGTCAATTAACTTCCAAGGCAAAGCGTTTGTATAGAAAAGTTATGGAATATAAGTATTCTGTTTCTGTTTATTGTCTACATATAGTATCATTTAAAGTAAAATTAAAATTTGAAAAGAAAATCATTAATGAGCTAAGATCAGAATCGGAGTTTTATTTAAGATTGTTGAGTCATAAAGTTGTTAAACCAAGAGGTCGTTACTTTGCAGTAGAAGTAAATCTTTGGCATTAGCTCTGTACAGACATTATGGTTATGGTTATCGTTTCATGGCAGAGTTGTTCCATTTATCAACCAGAAATACATTGATAAGATATATCAGTTGATACTGATATTTATGATTCCGTAATGGAAAATTTAAAAAAAAGTTTTAAACCAAAGGCATTTTTGTACATGTTGATGTTTGGTGAAATATAATTAATGTGTAGCGGAGTAATATATGATCATGCCCTATTATTCACGGCCAGAGATGTATGCAGGAAGTAGAAGCAAACTCTATGTTTCATACACATTCTGCAAGGGAACAACAAAAAAATCTGTGCATAATTTCAGATCTATATTGAAAACATCTATCCATATTTTGCAGTAAAATTTATATAACTGCGTCTCTTGTTTCTAGTTTATCATGTTTTATATAAAAAATTTGAAATCACATCTAGAAAATAAATACTTAATGAAATTAAAAACATTAGTGTGCCTTAAAATATTGTTAGGAAAACTCAGCTTTTTTCTCTATTATATATTTTAGACAGTAAGTATTTTTATAACGAGTATTTTTTTCTTCGAAATTTAGTAAATGTCAAAACTCTATAGAAAATATATGAAAAGTATAAAGAGAAAGCACCCAACCAACATAAACTGCATTATTTTTATAACTAAATAAATTGTTAAATAAGATTTTTTTTTGTTTATGACTACAAAATAAAGTTGAAAGTATTAGCCGTCCTGAATATTTTGTGATTTTAAATACCAGTTTAATATTTTATAATAAGTTTAGATCTTTAAATATTCCTTGGAGTGTTACTTTCAGGCAAGGTAGAGTACATATTTTGTCATCTTGTTTTTTAAAGCATTTTCACATTCTGTTAAACTATTGTATATAACCATTTTAAGTTATGTTAATCTTTATACTTCTATAAAAATAATTACAAGTGATACCTTAATTCACTTTACATAAAGTATTTTAAAAAGGTAAACATAAAAAACGCTAGATGTAACCTACTTCGAGCACAACGAGGCATTCGATGAGCTACTAAAATAACTATGAATGTTTTCAAAATATCAAAACGTGCGTTTTTTCACTTCAATATCTCGATGATTAATGGTCGAAATGTCATAAAATTTTAATAAGTATCGGTCGAAGTTTGGTAGTAACTAAAAATTATATGGATATCTTATTAGAGTCGCTATCTATGTGCCAATCTCGGTAGTTTTCTAAAAAATTTTGCAATCTCAGAGTACACAAAATATTTAGGGTTTCGTTGCTTAATTTTAGGTATTTTATATAATTTATATTAATATTCACCTTAACATATTTATTCGAAAACTGCAATAAAACATTTTAAATAAAGTAGGATTTTTTCAAATCAATATGTTACAGTTTTTCTCACCTTTCTTGTTAGCCGTATTAGCAAATAATATAAATAAATGTATGCAAATAATAATGTGTTGGCCGTCTGATGATGACGTCACAAATCAACGCTGTGTCTTTGTATTCTAGGAGTTGTTTTGTGAACCCGTTTCCTCATTTATTTGTAATAAAGTTGAATATGAAATTACCTCACACAGAAGGTGTTTTAATTTTATAAATATTTCTATTTTAAAAGAAGCATGGCTTTTAGAATAGGTTCTAAATGACTAAGTAAACCTGAAGGTACTACAAAAGATAATATTAAATCCTAATTTTACTTTTATCCCTATTTTGTCTGATTAATAAATCGTATAATTATAATTTCAATTGTTATCAAGAATTTTATCATTTTGTATGAATTTTAATTAAAATCACATTTACTTCTAAATTTAATCACCTAAGAAGTCCTTCTAAGAATCTTCCTACGTGACATTTCCTTTCTGTCCCTACTTGTAAAATTTAATCTGTTTACAAAATACATACAGGGTTTATCTTATTTAGCTCATGAGCTTTACTATTTCCGACATTATTGTCAGTAAGAGGAATGGTGTGTTTTTGATCCCTCTTGAATTCAGCTTTCAGAGTGAGAGTAGTTATTTTCTTAAAGTATTTTTTTTTCTGAAACAATTTATTATTCATTAAAATAGAATAGGATAATATTAAGTATTTTCAATACTTTTTGACTGAACACATTCAGCAGGATTATAAAGGAGACCATCTATATGGTTAAGTAATCATGGAAAATTTATAATGAAAGTTTATTGTTAAAATGATTTTGCATATAAATAAACACTTCTGCTAAAATTTCATTTACATAATTTCAGGTTGTATTGTAAATAAAATGTATACTGGATCAAATAACATTTAAAGATAATGGAATCCACTGTAACAGATTTAACGTTAAACACAAATTACAAGTTATAATTAAATACTTACACGAACTTTAAAGCATACGTCTTCATTTGATTCTAAGACAGAAGTTCATACAAACTGTGTGAGTCATGTTTGTGAAATCAGGGTGTTAACATTTTTAAGTAACTTAAGGTATTTATTTAAATTCCTATAATAGTAATGAACATGTTATTACTAATTAAATATTGGCACACCTCGCCCAATATTCAATGACTGTACCCTGGATTAATTAAACCTTTTTGAACTTATTAAGGAGCCTAATTGACTAAAATATGAATTGTCTTTTCTGAAAAGTAAGTAGGGTGAGCTAGGCTTCACAGCATTTATGCCTCTTTATGGTCCGTTGTGCACCCTCCTATAGGGGTCCGCCTGGCTCAACCAGTCGGCCAGCATACAGAATTAAAATAGGCGATGACGTTGCCAAGCGGCATTGCTCTTATGTCGGCCAAAGTGGGTCAACAGTCGTTCAACATGGCTCCTTCCTTTAGTGAAAGAAGGGGCAGTTACAGAACATGTTCTACATTCTTATCTTCTGTTTTACAACTCTGACATTTCGTATTATATAACTCTTTTCTTAGCTGACAGTACCCTATGACTAACCCATACTCTATATTTATTTTTACTATGTCTCAATCAGGTTGTATCTCTAATATTTATTAAGTATAAACCGTTTATATAGTGGTTAGATATTTTAAATTCCATGATTGTTCTGGTCCCATTATTTCCCAAAAATATACCAATGTTAGCACATTGATAATCAAAGAAACCTGAACGGACATTTTTATCTATGCAGGGGAACGAGAAATGCCTAATATTAATATCTATTAATAAAATGTTAAAGGCATTCGGACAAAACTCACTGAAGTTCAAAATAGTGTTGCACTGAGGCAGTATTCTCTCAGATATTCCGTTTGTAGAAATATCTTTAAGTCCTAGCTTTTTTGACAGTAAGTTGGGTTTCGACAACTGTATTGTGTATATCGAAAAAACAAACAGATGTCACTTATATTTAGGATACACTAGAAAGAACTGTTTGACGAAAAAAACCACTACAGATAACCAAATGAATCCGACGAGGTTAAACTCGGAGTGAAAACCTATTACATGTAAGTTGAGCTTCACAAATGTTGCTATATAAAATGTCTTATTGTATTTGTCATCTTTTTATTTTTAAAAGAAGAAAAGTGTTTATAAAACCTTCCTTGAAATGGCTTTTGAATAGAAATTTTCGATCTTCTGGAGCTAGAGCAGTCAATATAACTGATATGTCAAAATCCCTAAAATATATAGCAACATTTTCTGATGGTTGTAAAAGTTGTTTCATTCGGCATCACTTTCGATTTGAGATGAGAAAGGATTATTTTTAGAAAATTTATTTTTTAACATTCCTGTCAGCTTACTTTTGTTATTGCTATTGGCAATAAATTTCTCTTGTCTAACTTAGAGAAGCATATCTTCTTCCAACTCAATATTAGTATATGCATTTTTGGATGTAAGACGATCTCTTGAAAACATTTTATACTCTTTCTCTAAAGTGCTTCTAGTACTTTGCTACGCAGCAATACCTCCACTTTTCGCATCCGCTATTTTCTTCTCCGATCCTTATTTTTATACTAGATATCTTAAAAAAAGTGTTTTAAAATGTCTTCTTTTACACGATTTTATTTAAAGACATAAAACCTTCACTTTTCCAACCAAAAAACATGTATTTTAAAACTACAAAAAGCAGACACATTTTAGTCTTTAGTGCCTAAAGTGAAATTCGGAGAGCTTGACATAAATTTATTCATTGAAACCCGGGGTATAAAACTTTCGAAACACCATTACTTATCAAATCAAAGTCAAAATGTAATTTTTTTAAGTATTCCTTTAGAAGTTATTACCGAATAAAAATTAAAAATAATACAATACATTTTTTATTTGAGGGAACACCCAGATGCTTAAAATAAACTCCAGTTAGGACAAGCATAATTTTTATAAGCGTTTAACCCATTAACTTTATATTTTATATTTCTGGTTTAAAAAAAAGTTTCTTATTTTGATTTCAATATTTTGGGTTGAACATTTTTTCTACCCTCATCTAAAATTACTGTTTTATTGGATTTAGCCATTTTCACATAAAGCCGAGGAAATGATATAATCATTTTCAAAATGTTCGTCGCTTCATAACTTTTATTGTTTCGGTCGATTAAGTTCTTTAACAAAATTAATTCTCTTGAAAAACACGCTTTTTGCTCAAAGCAAAATGAAATATTAGTGTTAATAACTTTCGAAGTTTTTATTTCCACACGTCGATAAAACTCGTACTCAGAGTTAATTTAAGTACTTGTTTAAATCATAAATATTCAAATCAATTTCCTAAATTAGAAGTTCTTGGATAAAAGCTTTTATGAAGCTGAAAAATATTAGAAAAATAAATCATAATAATAAATAATTTATTATACAAAATTTCTTTGAAGTCAACCTAATTCAGTTTAATTACAGCCTAATCAAAATTTCGAATGAAATATCTAAATTTTATTTATTGAAATCTATTTTCCATCGATCCGTGGAAATCTTTGCCTATCCCAATAATATAGATATTATAGGAAGAAGCAAGAGAATTATTGAACGTTGGTTCATAACTTTAGTGACAGAAGCAGAAAAGTTCGGACTAAATTATCAATGAGAGATAAACTAAGTTCATGTTAGTTGCAAGTACCACATTGCAGGACTATTTCAAAGAATAATCGTTTGAAAATAACATTCTCCAATACGTTAATAGCTTCATCTAAAATAATGTATCTGAAAATTTCTGACGAAAAATTCACCTATCAAACAGAATATATTATAATCGCTAAGAGCATTTCCATTCAAGTATTAAGAAAAAAACCATATACAAAACCCTTCTGAGACAGAACTTTATTAATGGAGCGAAACCCGGGCAATGACACAACATGACGAAAAAATGTTGGGTACTTTTAAACCTAGGGTACTAGGAAAAATACTTGGGGAAGTACAGGAGCGAGGCGTCTGGCATAGGAAAAAATTGAAATTTTCTATTTTAATATTTTACGAAATATCCCCATAAGATCTAAAATTATTCCTGCCCTCCAGCCATTAAAAAATTTCTTGGTCTTTAAAATAAAATCTAACAGTCAGGTTCACCAAGAAGGTTTAAGACTTACAAGGAAGGTACCTGAAATGTCCGGCCCCGATTTTATTAAAACCGCCCCTGAAGTTCACCCCTAAAAACAGTATTTTTGAAATATCTCAGTTTCTAAGTGAGATATTTTTACAACACAGAATGAAAATTACTTATTATTCGAAATGATGTTAGACTATGGTATTTCCATCCCCAAGGATATTATCCCTTATTTTTTATTAGGGTAAACCATATATTTACGCACGTAATTTCATTCTAAAAATTACTAAATTTAATGGAATTGTTTGAAAATATTTTTTTTGCGAATACCATAAGTAACTTTAGTTAACGGGTTTCGGGGTTTCTAAAAATAAACTAGTAAAAGAGGGTGAACCACCCAAAATACGTTTTTAAATTTCAGTTTCTAATTGAGGACTACATGACTCTTCTACAACTCCCTCGTTCAGCATTTTGTCAACACGTAACTCCACTTCCCGGCGCTTGGCTATAGGAAGTCTCCTTTATTAATTTTGACACGGTTAGACAGAATATTGGCGATTCTGATAGATATCATGTTATCTGAATTGACTAATGCATTCGCTAACAGGTATATACAGGGTTTATTGTGGTGTTAAACCAATCCTACGTGGCTTCATAACACTTGTCCAGTCTTCCGTAAATGATCTTCTCTGTATTTTCCTTTATTCTGGTTATTTGTTCAGCAATGATCGGTTCGGTGCTATAGTTCTTTGATAGAATAAATTCTTCAGTGTCAAACTTTTAAGATTGTTGTCGAAAGAAAATCAAAGTTGGCTAACCAGGTCTATTCCAAGAATAAACTCATATTCCATGTCGGCAGTTAATACTAAATGGTTTAATTTTAGCCCTTAAAGTTGAAACTCTACTTGCATGTCTCTAATTATCTCAGCTGCTTCCCCAGTTACCATTCTCAACA
This sequence comes from Diaprepes abbreviatus, assembly GCA_034092305.1. Taxonomy (NCBI): domain Eukaryota; kingdom Metazoa; phylum Arthropoda; class Insecta; order Coleoptera; family Curculionidae; genus Diaprepes; species Diaprepes abbreviatus. Next base: position 3,027,376 of record JASJET010000107.1, read on the forward strand.
TTACTTTTCTGGACAACGGTAGGATTCTAAATTTATCAACAAGATTTGACTTTTTCAGAGATACTGCTGCACCAGTGTCAACAGTTATGGTAGATGTTGATGTAGGATTGACTTTTCCTTCAATTATAAGACTATCGTAGGTCCTTCCTAGGCTATGGATGGAAAAAATTCTGAGGGCTTTCTCTGTATTAGTAAACACCCGACCCGTAATGTTGACGAAATGTAGTTTTCCTGGTTCTCTTCTGTGCGATCTCTAGATGGTGAACGAGACCTTAATCGCACTCGACAGTCCCTTTTCATATGTCTAGTTCATAAACATCTGTAACAATCTATCTGGTTTCTTCTATAACGTGAATTATCACCTCCTGTGTTTAGTTCTTCCTGGTTTCTTATACTACGTCAAGTATCACTTATTGTGTCCAGTTTCTTAATTATTTCAGATAACATTTTCTCCGATGCTTGGTTCGATGAATCCTTGTTTTCTTCTATGGTAACGCCTCTTTATCTTGACACATATAAGATGCTTCTATTTCCAGGATACTATCCAATACATCACTGCAAAAATTAAACGTGCTTATACACAACAATCGCTACATTTTCTGATCTCTGATTCCATTAATAAAATATTGGATTGTAAGCTGTAAGATGAACAAGGCATCGAACATCCGTTTCTTGGTCTTGCAAACTTTCGCCATTTCTCTAATGTCTTGATTTGAGTTGCGACTGGTATAAGTGCCGTCGATGTTGATCTCTAAATCTTGTTTCTAGCGCTGTACTATGGATCTCATAGTCTTTTTATTGGGTTATAGCAATTGTTTGCAATAATTATAGTGCTGGTCCGCAGAGTGCGATTACTAATGAAGTAGATATATCTTTATAATTCTGGTTATTTGCACTAGCGGCAGCTTCAATTGTTGTTTGTCTGACTATCGTAATTTGGAAGTTTAATGTTCTGTCCGGTATTTATTACTTTATTAGAAGGGTAATGCTTTTTTACTTTATTGACTTCTCTGTGAAAGTCCTTTATTTTAAATTCTACTTCTTGGCGTACGATTTCTTTCATTTCTTGTCACACTTCTCCCACGTCTTGTCGCACTTCTCCTATGTCTTGTCGCAATTCCTCTACGTCTTATCGTACTTCTTCTACGACTTGTTGCACTTCTCCAATCTCTTTCTCAAACTCTTGCGTTTGCTCCAGTAGAATTTGATCAAATTTTTGCTGTTTTTGTACAATGACCTCTTGTATCCATTTGTAAAGTTTATTTTCATCTTTAATGCGACGTTCTTCTTTTTCTTATTTGTGTTTAAGTTAACGTTCTTCTTCTTGTTCTAGTTTTTCTTTTTGGCGACGTGCTTCTTCTTCCTGTTTTTCTTTTAGACGACATTGTTCTTCTTTTAGGCGATGGTCCTTTTTTTCCTGCTTTTCTTTTAGATAACGTTGTTCTTCTTTTTGGTGACGTGATCCTTCTTCCTATTTTTCTTTATGGCGACGCGCTTTTTCTTCCTATTCCCCTTTTAGATGGCATTGGTCTTCTTTTAGATGACGGTCCCCTTCTTTCTGGCTTTTTTTTAGATGACGTTGTTTTTCTTCTTGTTTTTCTTTCTGGCACCGTTCTTTTTCTTTTTGTTTGTCTTTAAGGCATCGTTGTTTAATAATTCCCATAAAATCTGCCAATACTTTTTTTAATGACTAATCCGATAGTGAAGTCTGTTTTTCGATATCTTTTTTAGTTTTTAAAGAGAGTGTTCTAGTACTTTGTGGAAAATCGGTTCTAGGTTTCTCTCTTAATGATAAATCCGATAGTGAAGTTAGTTTTTGGCTATTTCTTGGGATCTGAAAACAGGACGTTCTAGAACTTTATCGAAAAATAATCTTACCGTCTTACTTGATAACAAATCCAACGTTGAAATCCATTTTTCTCCATCTCTTCTAATTTCCAATACAATTTACTGGAAACCCGGTGATAATCGTCACTTTCGACACCAATCCTCACTTCTGATACCAAATGTTACGATTTCGTCTCTTTAAAATCGATCACTGGGTTCGCAGAATAAAACACAACATCTTTCGCTAAGACTTCTAATAATTATATTAACAACTTATCAACACAGTTAAAACACAATCTTTTTACTACATCTTAATCTTCACTATTCAAATACAACTATTCAACTCTTAACTGTACAACTATACGACTAATTGTACTACCTCCTATATAAATCCAGAACATAAAAGTTGGAACCTATCTAGAAATATGATTCATCGATACACTATTTTTTTTACACATTATAATAAAGATGACTCATCAGATCGGAATACTAGGACGTATCGATAAATTTTCTTCTAGTCGTTCGTAAGAGTATTAAAAAAATATATTTTTATTCTTGTAATTTTAAGATTCGAAATTTGTTTATTTATTAATTCAAAATGACTAACCGATTTTAAAAATTATATCACGTTTCGAAACACATTATCTGCCGTTTGAACTTAGGCTGCTTTGTAAAAAGGGACTTAATATAATTCAAATTAGATGAAGTTAACGATGTAAAATACGAAATTTTCGCAATATTAGGAGTGATTTGTAGCCTTGAATCGATCCTACTATTTTTGCCTGTGTGGGATATTAAATGAAATCTTATGCATAATCTAACAAGAGAAAGTCCTCAAGTATCCGCCTCCGATTTAATTCTTTTTGTAATATGTTAAAATATACTAAAAATATTCGACACTTATTTTTTTCTACATCCTGACATGCATTTCTAAGGCTTTACGCCTTACTTATCTCCAAAGTTAATTCCAATAAAAGTTATTTTCTTATTTTATAATTGGAAATGCTAATTTTTTCATACAAAATTATTTATATATTATTAAGCTCAGTTTCATTTTATACATTTTTTAAGAACGAGATTGCTTTGTAAGAAAATTAATTCATTTTTAAAAAGGGGAAAAAACGATGTTTTATTCATATTTTTTGTTCAATAAATTATCTTAACGGTCAAAAAATAATTAGTCTTTTATGATATTAAAAAATATAGTTAATGTGCCTCGGCTCTTTCGATAAAATATATTTCGGGGGTAACTATTCCTTAAGCTCTGTTTTATTCACCCCCAAGAAATGTAGTTCAGGACGTAAATAAAAGTGCCAAATATTATTTGGTGTACTTTGACAAACCACAGAATAAATTAAATGAGAAGCAGACCCTAGAGGAAATTCCCTTCTAAGTACATATGAAAAGGTAATAAAATTTTTGATAAATGGGAAATAATATTATAATATGTGTGCAAATCGTCGCAAGCGAAGACGACAGAGACAAATGGCGCCGCAAGCGAAGGTGATAGACAGAGAGTGATGCCTGTTGATACTTCTAATTGATGAAAAATTTAAATTGGCTGTATATTCGAAAATTTTTGACTGTTTTTTGGCTGTCGGCATTATTCTAATTCGATCCTAGAGCAGTTAAAAAAGAGTTTAATTTTTTATAGAGAATAGTTAGTTTCTAAGAAAGTATGGCTATGTACAACACAGTTAAATAAAAACCGGAATGTTGAAAAAAAAAGACATAATCCAATATTAAATGAAAATTACATGCATAATTAAACAAAATGATCTAATTACCGATTTTCGTGGGGTTTAATAATATTTTAAGCAGCGCAATATATACCTCAACGTACTATTTATACCAGAAGGATTGGCTATTGGTAGTTAGCACTTGTACCAGGGGCGGATCCAGTCTCTCTCTTTGGGGGGGGGAGGGCGGTGATATCACAAAAGTATAGTATGGCAAGCGAAAGCAAGTTGTCGACGGGGGGGGGGGGGAGACACCCGCAAAATTCCCTTTTGTAGTGTAAGAGGCAGGGTCGGGTCTATTTTTCTGAATTTGAAGCTCTTGGAGAGGGGGGGCGATCGCAAGAAAAAACAAGTTGCCGACGGGGAGAAGGATGCGAGCAGCATACACATTCCTAGTATAAGAGGCAGAATCGGGTCTATTTTCCTGAATTCAAAGCTCTTAGGGGAGGGCTAACGCGCAAGAAAAACAAGTTGTAAACGGGGAGGGAGGTGCCAGCAGCATACACATTCCTAATATAAAATGCAGAATTGGTTCTATTTTCCCGAACTCAAAGCTTTTGAGAAGGGGAGGGTCGATTCCTATACTCTATTCAAAAATTGTTACCGAAACCTTCAACGGACCTGCTCCAGTGCCGCAGGTAACTGACGACTGCTGTAAATCTAATTATATTTAAATATTATAAGCTTTTATAAATTTACAATAAAATTTCTGATAGTTCAATTTAATTTCTGTCAGTGAGTAAAGTACACCTTACAGTGTATTACGATGAATGTTTATGATGTCTTAAGATATCAATATCTAGATAATAATGTTAAAAGCTCTGTTGAGATGTGTTCCAACATGACAGGAGAAAATCTACTATGTACCAAATACTAAAAGAGAAAAAACGACTGGAGTTTTTAATACTACCAAGCAACATTCGATCACAGCTGGATGAAAAACCTCGCTGGAAGAAGAGATGTTAACTGCAATAAAAGGAGTTGTACATACATATTATTATGAGAAGTAGATCCCAACCGTCGACAAAATTCTATCTAAAATGAAAGAAGATCGGTATTTACCTGAAATTAAAAGAACTGATGTATGGAAATTGCTCACAGAACTTAATTTTTGCTGGAAAAAACCAGATAGGAATCTGTTCTTATAGATCATCCGGAAAATATCCGTTGGAGAAGGAAATATCTCTCGCAAGTAAAAGGTAGAGTTGCTAGAAATAACACAATTTACAAAATTAGTAATTTAACTGAACTTTTGAAAGTTTTTTTTGTATAAAGTTTGTGCAGAAAATTGGAAAAAAACCATAAAATAAAAGAATAAAAGAAAATGTGGCAACTCGATCTCATGATCGGTGAGATAGAGGAACCAATTATAATTAATTTGAGCGAAGATAACTTCACTAACTTTGATTACGAATTAGATACGTAATGTTTACCAGCGTAAACATAATTTATTATTTAAATTTTCTGTAACATATAAAAATTAATTACATTTGAATCCCTTTTTAGTGTTTAATTTTAATTTTGCAGATGGTTTAAGAAATAAATAAACTGAAAAATCAAATATCCTAAAAATGTTTTTAACTAATAATAAAATGACCGATAGCCTCAAAAAAATTTCAATATAATATAGACGAATTTATTTTTTTATATCTGTTTAATCTGTTTAACTTCTTGTATTTTTGACAATGGGTATTTTGTAAGTATATAAATTACATATATATATATATATATATATATATATATATATATATATATGGAATTTTTTGAGAGAAATAGACTACTTTTTAGTTTGAATGTGCCTAAAACGGTTTCTATTCCAGAATTAAAAATAATAAAAATACAGTTGTGATTTGTGTTAAATATGTCAAAATTATCTATATTTTCTCATGTATGTGAATTATTAAGAAATCATAAGAAATAAGATAATATTATAAAAACTTTTTATTTTAAGTTTATTACCGAAATAATATTCTATGCCACAAATACTTAGTGAAAAAACAAACCTTCTTCCGACGTCTATGACAAGGATTAAAATCCTTTTTAATACTTCACACATCCAAATATCTTTTGTTATCCAACCCAAATAGTTTATTATTATAGACCGGTTTTTTTGACTACAAAATTTCTAATCCATTGTTTTAAAAAATATATGTGTCTAACAGATTTTGCCAAAGACATCGGACTAAAGAACACAGGTAGTTTGCGAAGAAAAAAAAAAGGGTAAAAAATGATTTATTACTCTCTCTAGTTCTTGAATAAACTATAGTATAAGAGGCAAAATCGAGTCTATTTTCCTGAACTCAAAGCTCTTGGGGGGGGGGGGGGTGATCGCCCCCGCCGCCCTCCCCCTTGGATCCGCGCCTGACTTGTACATATTGTGCAAACTTTCGTTGAGAGCAAACTACATATTTAAAATTTGTTTAAACTATAAACTGAATGGTGTATTGAATTTGTTTATCTAATGTATATTATAACATATATTTTTATTAAAGGAAAAGTTTTTATATATTTTCTGTTTTGTTGCAAAATAAAGAAATTTAAAAGTCAGCTTTTTGCCGAAATCTGATAAGCAGTTCGAGGGTATATTTTCAGAAGCGCATATAGTTTCGTAAAAAAAAGTCGTCCGGCCTCAGGCATCTTTAATTTTTATTTATCGTTTAGTTACTGGACGTCTTCCCCTTTTGCAAGTGGATCGTTGGCGCCATCCGGATTTAATGTCGTCCTTTATTTATTTATCGCCCAGTTACCAAAAATCCCTACTTTTTCTTACTTATTGGGTTACTGGACCTACTAAGTATCTTATAACCTTTGGTTAACGGACTTTGTATGATAAATGGGACACCAGTTGTTTAAATTGTTAAATGTTAAAAAACATTTTGATATATCATAATCTTATTTAAGATAGTTCTTTCCTTGAATTTTTAACCCTCACTATGCACTCGAACGAATCGTTTATTAATAGAAAACGCAATAATTTGCCAAAACTGCTTATACCGGACCCAATAAAACATAAGAACCTATTAAGTTTGTTTTATATTTGTTTAACCTTTATCTTAATGTAATTAGTATCATATTTCGTATCTTTTTTTCTAACCTCTATTTTGATCCAATACCCTATATCGTAGTCCCGCAAGATCTACGTGTGTATATCTCATTTGTGTAATGTGTAATGTGTAACACATTATTTATTATAATCGGTACTTAAGCCTCAGCTGACAACGTGCTCATCATCATTAAAAAATGCAACTTGCACATACCTACTTTGCTTCATAAAAGTATATTCTTTTCCAGATTCACATTGAAAGTACTTTTATTGGAATCAAACTTAAGCATTGGAACTTCATTCTCGGATCAGTATACGAGCAGTGCAGCAAATTTTCCTCTTCAAAACTTAAGAAATCTATTTAATGTCACCTCCTCCTAGTAGGAGGTGATCTTAACACTAACCGTCGGCATTGTGATACCGGGAGCACTAATTCTAAAGGCTTTGTTCTTGAGAGTGATTCATAAGAGGACATATTTGAAACTATAATGCCAGATGAACTGACTTATCTGGTTTCTGTCGACTTGTCAGATATCTTGGACATTTTTCTAGTAAAGAATACGGACATATAGTCCAGGTTTTTGCTTCTGCATGAGATGACAATCTGCTCGTAATCATTGAATTCGGTGATCCTAAGGCGCAAAGTGAGGATTTCATTGGTAAAACTTTCATTAATTGAAATAAAATGATAAAATCTCCTGAAGAAAGTGCAATAATCAGAAGAAATTTTGGATTCTCAAAAAGGCTAGAAATAGCAGTGGAAGACATCATCTCTAACATTAGTTAACCTCTTGCCAAAGCTTCTGAAACGAAAATCTATAGGTTCTCAAAATACGACCAACTCCCTCAGGAATTAAAGTGTAGAATTTGAGCAAAAAATCGCGTCAATAAAAGGGCTTACCTCACTGGTGAAGCTGACATCAGTAGGCTGACAAATCCAGCAGCTGAGGCCATCTGTAATGGGTTGCTCCTTTTGTACAATTGGAGCTGGGAAAATACGGTCGAATTTTTGAAAATCCAAGATGTAAATCTATATAAAATGACAAGATGTCTAACAAAGAGGTCTAAACAACATACTTATTTACTTAAATATTATATTTATTAATAGAACTTTAATAGAGCCTCAAGACAAAGATTACTGATTTACGAGGAATTTCTTCGATCAAATCGATATCAAACCTAACGAGGATCATCCAAAAAAATTAACGCTGATAGAGCTGTAAATACACCAAATCATGTCAATATTTAATAACGAAACTTGCAGAGATTGAAGGTATTATCTCTGTGCCGAACATTAGGAAGGCGTTGGGTTTTGAGGACCCGCCTAATGTGGCACTGACAGAAGCTCCGGGCAGGACTCAGTCGGGTATAGTTAAAATAGCTAATGCAGTTTTTCAATTCGGTCACTTTCCCTCAGACTGGAAAGTGGCTGAAGTCATAGTTATTTACACGAAAGGCGAAAATTTCACCCTACTAGATTCTTACAGACCAATTGGTCTACTTTCCTATGTGGAAAAGGTGATCGAGCATATTATACTATAAACGACTTTATAATCGACAGAGGTATGCTGCACCAGGAGCATTTGACTTTCGAACAAATCATAGCTGCGTCCATCAGACGACTAGACGAGCCATTAACATAACCAAAGGTTACCACAGGAGTGATATTTTTAGAATAAGTAAAGCTCTTGACAAAGTTTGGCAAGATGGTTTGGTGGTTAAATAAATAAGTTTGGATGTTTCAAATTACTTAGTTAAACTAATCCTAGATGTTTTATCTAACAGGAATTTCGCGGTATCAGCAGACGAATATACGTCAGAAGTTAGAGCAATAAGGGTTGGAGTAACTAGGAGCTCCCCTTTGTATTTTATTTCTTTTTAATTTTTATGTTAATGAGAATAAATTTATACCACTTTACTTATTTATCGATGATGCTAATATTGCTTCTTCTTCTTCAAAGTTTTGAAATATAAGGTTATGTTTACAATAACATATAAATAAAATTGGAAGATGGATGTCCGATAGAAAATATCCATCTCCAATACAGCAATCCAATGGAATATGTATCAAAATATCTAGGATTAATTTTGGACAAATGACTGAATTAGGTCATTAATATAATTTATTTACTAAAAAAAGCTAAATGAGATCTCTGCGAACTATATTCTCTTATCAATAAGAGTAATAAACTAATTCTCTAGAAGGTTTTCCTCCATTCAATTATATATTTTGGTGCTTCCACCTGGATCACCATCAGAAAGTCAAGACTAAAAAGAAGTTTTCAAAACAAAATGTTAAAAGTGATTCTAAACGCTCCATTCCTTGTAAGAAATTTAATTATACACAGAGATATAAAATGTAAAACCCTTCAATTCTGTCTAAAAAATACCATTACTACATACTTTGATAAGGCAATTCCAATTAATAATCAGTATCAGTGTAAAATAACATAACGCAACAGCTCCATCTCGAAATCGCTTTGGCTACACACGTGAGTAGTTTACTCGCCAATTATTTGGCTTTCCTATCTTTCTCTCTATAAAAAGCGTGCTTAAAAATATTGATATCACTCTCACATTACCTATAAGTAATCTGTAGGAAGAAGCTTGATTTAAAGACAAGAAAGAAAATCCTTTGTTTATTAATGACCATCGACATTTAAACCTCAACTGATGACATGTCCAACATCAGTAAAAAATACAACTTGTGCATGTCTACTTTACGTTATAATGTTGCCGCTTCTCTATGCATTTCATGTGACGAGCACTCGAAATATTGTTAGATAAAGAAGTTTACATTAAACTGTGAATTAACGGTTTAACAGGGCATCCTTGTAGTATGTCGTGTCTTATAAAGTTATTCATCATATATTCGTTTTCTAGAAAAATAGACAAATGCTTTTTCATATTATGTAGGGTTATGTCACACTAGCTCTCTCTGACTTTTCCCATATAGCTATGTTAATTGTATTTTTTATAAATTATTTCAACTACGAGATGGGCAAGGGATATGAAATTTTCGCAGTCTGAGATAAAATTATCAGCAATGAATACCCGAAGTTCCATCAAACTTGGAAAGAAAATAATTCGGTTTCGCACTAACCATTTTTTCGGCGACGTTTGAAAGGTGTAGCCTCAATTTCAGCCTAAAGGTAGTTCAGTATTGTAGTGTGTGTTGAGATTTTCGGACTTTGTATAGTGATAATATCACAGCCACATAATTTTTTTTCTGGCCTGAAGGTCTGACTAAGTCTCTACTATATATCAAAACCAATAACCTCATATCCCCTTGACTCTACAACCCCATAATCATGATAGTGAAATCATTATACTCAATCTCTCATAGCTGAAGAACTTGTAGTCGCCTCAATTTTTTAAACTACATATATTTAGCCCCATGACCCAATGACCGTATAACCCCATGAACCTATGAGATTATACGGTTATTAGGTCAGGAGGTTCAACAGCCATAGTTTAAAGGAATTAAGAACCCGACAAGCTCTTCCGCTATAGGAGAATAAGTATAATAATTTTAATAACATAATTACGGGTATATAGAGTTATGAGTTTACGGGGTTTTTCCGCTATGAGAGATTGAGTGTAATGATTTCAGTATCATGATTCTGAAGTTATACAGTCATGCGGCTATGAAGTCATGAGGTTATGGGGTTATTAGGTTTGGGGTCTTTGAGTCAAGGGGTTATTAGAGATTTAATAGAATTGATTTTGGCTAAAAAGCGTTCAATAATGCTTAATAATATTAATTTGGAGGTTTTTTGAGGTTATGGTAAAACCCTGATATAATGGGGATTAATGGACCAAGAATTCAGATTCTGCGACCCTAAAAAGCATATAGTAGACATAGTCAGAACCCCAGGTCAGAAAAAATGTTTTTCTTGTGTGGATGGGTATTGAAAACATTGCATTTCAAACTTATAGCCAACATACTTTTTGCATTTCCCTTAAAATTTGTAATTTAACAATATTTTATGTGAACTTGCAGTAATTATTTAGTTATACCACACCAGCTAAAATTAACCGCTTTTTTAGCAAATTGTGAAACATTTCAGAAAAAAGTCAAATTTTTACGTACTCCTTCTCTAAATGTACCGACTTTAGATATTAACTTGTCAATGTTTTATTTGACATTTTCTCTTCTCTGTTCTCATATTTATTGACTTTTTTGCTAAGATCATAAAAATCAGCCCGCTTTCATTTTAGGAACATTAACCTAACTTGTAACACGATCTAGCTGTAAAACTGATGTATGTTTATAAAAAAGGGTTTAAATTGACAAGTGTAACAATAAAATGATCATATTTTAACCATAAAAATATAGAAAAAAAATCGTTTTCTCTTCTTGCCAAACTCGCAAAAACAAAAAATTTTCTATATTCTCAGTAGACATGTATTATTTTTTTATCAATTTCAAAGTTTTATCTCTAGATTTTTATCCTAATTTTTTTTATATAAAAGTTTGTTTGTTGAGAGATATAATATACATTGTAGCAATATCATAAATACACCAAAACTGTCCAACTAAAAGGTTCAACTTTTATGACAGTTATTTAATATCTCGAACTTCTGAACTTAAAAACAATAATTCAGTTATAATCAGTATTGCTTTAAAAAATTGTAATTGTTCCAATTCTGATTTTTATCATTTTAGCCAAAAAATATCTCATCTATAGTAGATTCATTTGAATATGGAATATTTTAAATATTAATACCCAGATTCATTAAGAAGGTTTAAGACTTAGACCCGATTTAGTTGCCATGAAAATTAGATTTTCTAGATTACCAGTTCTATTTTTCTTATGATATTGTTGAAGGTCTAGCGGTAGAACTTGAGAATCGATGGACATATAAATTTTTATAATATGATTGAGTAGATCTAAAGCTCATTTTGTTTGATTTAATAAACAAAGACGCGGTTTTAATTATTTATAAAGGATTATAATGGATATTAGAAACATAATAAAATATCACAAAGGATTATTTTTGTTGTGATGGCACTGTCGTTTGACTCGCAAATAAACTTTTTTTATTCAGCTCAAAATATTAGAACGATATCAAAAAGCAAGTCAATTCCAAGACCCAAGTTTTGGCACTACTCACAAATTTCTCAGATCAATTTTTAGTATTGAAAACCATAATGGATTTCAAGGTATTTAGTAAAGATAATATATACCAGATACATCAGTAATACGTGCAAGATCCTCACTGATTTTAACAGTGGATTTCTCTGAATCTTCTGAACAAAAACTAAAGTAAATTTGTGTGTCATCTGCATACATTTACAGATAACAATATTTAACGTATCGCATGAAATCTCTGATAAAATTAGCAAACAGCAGGGATCAGGCCTTAAGGCACATCCACAGTTACCTCAGCTTTTCCTGATATACTGTTATCCAACTTAACATATTGTAATCGATTAGTTAGGAACCATCGGTCTAAATCCCTTGCCCCAAAACTTAATCCTACATAAAGAAAAATTGCATCAAGAACAGTACAGCACATGATATCGAATGAGTTTGAAAAATTTAACAGTGTTAAAATTGCAAGCATTTTCCATATATTGCTGCCATATATCATCGGTCACCAAAAGAAAAGTAGTGGTACAGTTATGTCAAGGTCGAAAACCAGAGTGCAATTTTGGGAAATATTATTGTTCAGAATATAACTCTCAAGTTGATACTTTAAAGTTTGAACATATTAGGTAATGGGTCTGAGTTGGCTGTGATCTGATGGGTCATTTATTTTGGACAGTGGAGTAATAATTGGCTCCTTCCACGACATAGAAAAATTTTTGCTTAAAATATATAAGTTTATTATATTTAGTAAAAATTTTGAAGATATACGGATAACAATACTTGAATAAGGTCATCATGACCCTAGACTGTGAATAAAACGTCATTAAAAATGAGCTATTTTCGACGTGAAACAAATCGTTTATAACAAGATCCTGTAAAATTAGTATCACTCAGTATCCAAAAATTATATTGAAAGTTGAGTGAAAGTAGAAGAGTATGATGAGCTACACACATAGAGTAAAAAAATTAATGTTCGGATTTGTGGACCAAAAAATGACACATATAGACAAATTTTCCCTTAAATATACTTAAACATATAAAAAGTTGTTTTAAAACAGACGACGTTTTTTTAAAAGAAATACATCTCTTGATAGCTACATATACTTCATCGCCTCTAGCGGTCTCAATAAGTTGTAGCTATCTACTAAAATAAAATCATTTAAGATATGGCCATGTTTCTGACATGCCACTACATCGTACTTACTGTTTCCAAGAAGTTATCTTATTTTATTTATTAAGATCTAATATTGAGGTGTCCAACACTATTCATCATTTGCTTCATTTGAAATTAATAGCTATACGTAAAAAAAACAAAGTTAATGAAACAATAAACGTGATACTAAACAAGTACTGGGTCGGCAGGAAAATATTTTTAATTGTCACACATAGAGAGCCATGAAATTGCTGTTAGTTTAGTATCAATTTTAATATGTAGTGATTTTCATTCATTTTCGGAATATTTTACTTTTTTATTTCCCTAAAAGAAAGAAAGCTACTGAGATTCACAAAGAGATATATGAAGCTTATGGCGTTAATTGCATAACAGAACGTATGGGCCAGAATTAGTTTAAAAAATTCTGTTCTGTAGATTTTTCCTTCAAAGGTGATCAGCGTTCTAGCTGACCTACTGCAATTGATGATGACTAAATTAAATTCATAATTAAAGAGAATCGTCATATAACTGTTGAAGAGATTGTAGAGAGATTAAATGTATCGCACACAACAATTAAAAAACATTTAAAATATCTTGGACTCGCTAAGAAGCTCGATATTTGGATTCAGTTGAAAGAGCTTCATTAAACCCAACGAATGAATATTTTCCATATACACCTCACGCATAATTAAACTGATGCTTTTTGGAAAAGAATCATCATTGGTGATGAAAAATGGGTCACCTGCAGTAACAGCATTTGAAACAGATCATAATCCAAGCATGATGAATCATCACAAGTCATATTTAAAGTTGAATTACATCCAAAAAAAGGTCATGCTGTTAATTTAGTGAGATTATTAAGGTGTTGTGCATTTTGAGTTGCTTCCAAGAGGTCAGACGAACAATTCAGATGTTTACTGTCAACAACCAATGAAACTAAATGAAGCAATCAAAGGAAAATGGCCAGAATTGGTAAATGGCAAAGTAATGGTGTTTCATCGTGATAATTCAAAGCCCCAATCATCTTTAGCAACTCGTGGGAAATTATTAGTGCTTGGTTAGGAAGTGATGTTATATTTCCCATACAGGTCTGACCTTGCATCATCTGACTACCATTGATTTCGAAGTTTGCAAAACTCTTTGAATGGTACAGTTTTTGTTGAAACGGATGAAAACTATGAGCGCGGCATCATGAGGCTGCAAGGAGGATGACAAAATGAAAAATAAATTATTGAATAAAGTTTATTCTTTGTATAAATAATAAAATTTTTATAAAAAAAATTTAACCGACTTCTAAAAGTGCGCTAAAAAGTGAAAAATAACTAGAAATTTTTATATGAAATTGAAATTTTTGAAGTCAGCGCCAAACTAATACCTGACAAAATGTTATTCGCATAAACAGATTAAAAATACTTTATTTGTAATTGCTTTCTTATCATAATTGTACATATTAGTAGCTATTTATTTCATTTACAAATAATTTGGCGCCGACTTCAAAAATTTCAATTTCATATAAAAATTTCTAGTTATTTTTCACTTTTGAGCGCACTTTTAGAAGTCGGTTCAATTTTTTATAAAAATTTTATTTCTGGATTTTAAGTTTTGAATTCATTATGATATTCATAAGTTATTTGAACTAAGTGCTAATCAAGATTAGTGTACCTCGCAATAACTCCAAGCTGGCAAAAAAGTACCCATTTTATCCATAATTATAAATCACCCTAAAATGAACCAATAAAAATTCTTTGATTTTTAGAGTTCTCCAAATACCAATGAAATTGTGTCAAACAAATATTTAGTCTGTCATAGTAAATCCACTATCTTAAATTTCAAATTAATTTTAGATTGGTAATATAGGCCCCAAAATCTTCCAATATCGATATTTAAAGAATTTGAGACGTAAATTTCTTAGCCTGATATATTTTATATTGCATATTGAGTTTGTATACGCCCCCAAGAACCCCGCAATATCAATTTTAGATAAAATCGAAAAATGAAAAATTTTTAGTCCCTCATATTGTATCTTACCAACCTAATAGTTGTAAAAAATTAACTTCATATTCGTAATACACCCCCCCCCCCCCGCCCCTACCTCCTAATACCAAATCTGAAAAAATGCGAAGAAGGTAAAATTTTCAACACACCATATTGGATCCGCCATATCGAATTTCAAAAAAATAATTTTAACGTCTTAATCTAATCTAAATCTAAACTCTTCAAAGCCCCCTAGTACCAATTTTAGATGAAATCCAGAAATTTAAAATTTCTAAACGGTCATATTGCATCTGACATTTTAGATTTTCTTGAAATAATTTTGTATTCGCCATTTACATCCTCAAAAACGATTCAGATCCACATATAAACAAAATCCAAAAATGTAAAATTTTTAGTCGGCTATAATGAATCCAGAAAAAATACTATTAAATTCATAATCTACACCCTCAAGAACACTCTATATCAGTTTTGAAGAAAGTCGAAAAATGTAAAATTTTTAGGACACCACATTGAAACCGCCAAATTGAGTTTTTCAAAAAATATTTTAATTTCGTAATTAACGCTAACAAAAATTCCCCAACACTGACTTTAAAATTATTTTCAGATTCGTTATGTGAGACCCCGAAAACTCCCCAATACCAATTTTGGAGAAAATCGGACAAAATTGATATTTTCGTCCGCCATATTAGATCCGCCATATTGAATTTTTTAACAATTATTTTAGATTCGTCATGTGCGACCCCGAAAACTCCTCCGTACCAATTTTGGAGAAAATCGGACAATTCGATTTTTTGTCCGCCATATTGGATCCGCCATATTGAATTTTGTAAAAATGTTTTAAATTCGTTATGTGCAACCTCCAAAACTCCCTCATACCAATTTTGGAGAAAATCAAACATATTAAAAAAAAAATTTCCGCCATTTTGGATGCGCCATTTTGAATTTTTTCCGGGTACAACCCCGAAAATTCCTCCACGCCAATTTTGGAGAAAATCGGACACCTCCTTCTTTTAAAAGTCGCTTAAAAATAACTTTTATTTCACAATACTAAACTGAAATTACTTTTTTTTCTGACTTGATATTTATAATATAAACAATATCAATTTTTCTATTTTTCAAAATCAGCTCCCCCTGACGTTGACAACTACAATGGAGAGTTGATCATGGTTCTGTGTTATTCTAAATGGCTAGTCAGTACTGTGTATTCCTGTCCACTCTCGGATGTTCCTCAGTTAAGAGATTTGCTTCCTTCTGAAACCTCAACGATCCTCGATATTAACTTTCATTATCAATTGAAGAATTCTGTACCAATCCCCTCTAAGAACATGGCCAAAAAATGCCACTTTTTTGCATTTTACAGTTGTCAGAAATTCACAAGTGGCATCTGCTCGATCTAAAACCGCTATATTAGTCTACAGGGTTTTCTAGGCATTCGCCTATGCAACCACATTTCAAATGCCTCCAAACGATTGATCGTGGCAGCCTTCAGTGTCCACACCTCCGCTCCATACAATAACACTGACAAGAAGTAACATTTAACCATCCTTTGGCGAAGTTTTAAATTTAGATCGTCACTGCAGACAAGCGATCTAATTTTTCAAAAAGTTGTGCTAGCTGATTCGATTCTGCATTTAATTTCTTTACCTGGGTCAAGCTGTTCAGGAATATAACATCCAAGGTACTTGTAGTGGGAGACTCTTTCTACGATTTATCCATTTATTAGTAGCGAAGCGACTGGATATTGTAGATGACTATATATATATATATATATATATATATATATATATATATATATATATATATATATATATATATATATAGTCCTGGACAAAAGTAGGGAGTTTTCTGCTTATATCCTTAATATTTGATTATCAATAATTAATTATATATCAAAAAATAAACATACACTACTAAATTAAAAACTTTATTTAACAAATGAAAATACAAAATAAAACAAAATTCTCCTATGATAAATAAAACCACTTGGGACAAAAGTATGAAAAGAATATTATTTCCTCACCAATAATTAAGTCTGTGTAAACTAAAGAAGCAAAGTTTAATATTTTGGTGAAAACCCCTTTGCCTTAATGACTTCCCTAGATCTTCTTGGAATTAAATCGACAAGATTTTGACCTATATCAACTGGAATCTTCCGCCATTCATATTGTAAAATTTCCATGGATAATTTGCATTGTGAATTATTATTTCCTTAATTTTTCGCTCCAAGTGTTCCCAAAGGTGTTCGATCGGGTTTAATTCCGGCGATTGAGAAAACCACTCCAGTAAATCAACGCATTTCAATAAAAACCAATTTTTTACTGAACGAGATGAGTGTTTTGGGTCATTATCTTGTTAATATCTCCATAAAAGTGGCGTTTCTTCTTCGGTATAGGGCTACTTAGTATTCTGTAATATGTCGCGGTACATAAATCGATCCATTTTGCCAGTTATTTTCACTATTGTGCCCATCCCAGACCTGAAAAAGTCTCTCCAGACTAAAATACTGCTACCCCATGCCTCATAGTAGGTTTCTGATATTTAATAACAATTTTTTTTCCTGCAGGCCTTCGAACAGACGACTTTCCATCTGAACCAAATACTTTATATTTACTTTTGTCATTCCAAAGCCCCGAACCCCAGTTCTGAGGTGTCCAAATGCCTCTGAGCAAACTGAATTTTGGTTTTTCGATTTTTTTTTAGAGAATAAAGGTTTTTTGACAGTAACTCTTCCAATCTAACTCCACAAAGACGTGTTCTCACAGTTCGACACGTTATGTCTGTGTTGAAATTTTCGCGAATTTCTGCAATAATTTGGATGGATAACTAATGCGGATCAGTTATTGAAATTCTTTTAATGCACTTTTCGACATAGAGGATAGTTTTTCTAGGAAGACCTGACTTTGACAGATTATTAACGTTTCCCAGTAGCCGAAACTATTTTAGAATTTTTGAAAAAACATCCTCACTTAAATCTAAATTTTTTGCCACAGTGCATTATTTTACACCTTGTTTTTTAACTCAATAACTTTAAATCGCAACTCTTTCCACAAATATTTATTTTTGCCCATTCTTAATACGGTGTTGATGACATCAGTGGCACAACAACACTAATCCAATGATTTTAAATTTAAAAAATGCACAGAAGAAATAATTTTCCATTCATACATCCAAACGGCACAAATTATAGCTGAAAAAATGTGCAAAATAAAAATATTGCCATACTTTTGTCCATGACTGTATATACAGATTTGCAACTAATAATCGTACAATAAAGCATCAAATATAACGAGATATGTTAGGATATTTAACTATATAAGTACATATTAGATATATTTTTTCGAAGTTTTTCTTAAGTTAAAAGCATTTCGTTGATCCAGAAACAACTTTACAAAGATATTTAAACTTGCGATAATAATATTTGGATTACGGTAACCTATAACTTTTTACAGCGAACATAACAATGATAAAAAGAAAAACAAAACACCACGGAAACACGTTCTCTGATACATTAAAAGAAAAAATAACATTACCTTTCTTTAAACGCCCCGTTATACGAAAAGAAAACGACCGTGTAAACGCTGTTCATTCCCCTTAAATACCCTAATAACATAAATATCCGTTAAAGGTCAGCTTCCCCTATTATTAAAGTTTTAACACATTTTTACGTTAATCTTCATTACAGTTTACTATACCGGATAACAGTGAGAACACGAAACTTCAGTTTTTTTTTTTTGAGTTACAAACTCAGCTCAAATTTAAATATTTGTTTTAGGCTACTGTTAGGCTTGAGTTCAAGTGGCTATAACTCAGTTCTTATGTTTAATAAAACCCTATACCTGCTTTACTAATAAATTATGAGAAAAGAAGCTAAAACTACGTTCTTTTTTATATAAAAACAAGAAAATTGGAAATAAAAATAAACTAGAAATTTAAGCATATATTTTCGTTTACATTTTCGTCGAAATAAAAAAAAAATACTTAAGACTGACAAGAATGACGAATATTAAGGCTAGGAGCCTTAAAATTACAATCATATATTGTTATGTTAAGAAGAATGGTGCACACCTAGACTTCTGAAAGTTAACTGTGTATCGTATCTAGCTATTACGTCAATGAAGGTGCAGTTTGGTGACATAATATCTTGATAACACGAAACGTAACTAATAATAATGATTAGATTATTTTATTTACATAATTAGACACAAACTTATTAATGATATAAAATGCTTTAGTAAAAAGAGAATGGCGACAGCAATTTTACTGTGAAGTAATTTACACAAACATTTTCGGGAAGAAATTTTTTTACAGTGGATACAATATACTTGCAGTTAATTGTATCAATAAATGTATATTAAGAAAACAAGCAGGCAATAGAAAATACCAGATGACGTTGGAAGAAATCTCCTTAGAATACTGCTTCACAACAAAGTATCTGGGTGTAACTCTGGACCGGGCTCTTACCTACAAAAACACTGCTATAATACAAAACGGAAGATTGCTGCCAGAAATAACATAATACGAAAATTAACGGGCATTACTTGAGAAGCGCAACCATAAATACCTAAAACTAGTTCTATGCCCCTTTGCTATCCTGTAGAGGAATACGCTAGCCAAGTATAGTACAAATCATGCCACGCCAATCAAGTTGATATAGCATTAAATAAAATCTGCCGTATCACCATAGGCTGCCTAAGACCAACCCCAATACATAAGGTACACTGCTTAGCCAGCATAGCACCGCTTAATGTTAGACGTGAAGCAGCAACAAGAAGAGAAAAACAAAAAAAAAATCAATCTTTGAGGTACACCTTCTGTATGGATCAAAAAAATGTTTTCTATATACCATAGGAAATCTTACTAAGCCAGTACGAAGATCTTTCTGCAGGACTGCAGGACACAAAGAATAATGGACAACATGGAAAGCACTCCTATGATGACCAGTCTGCAGATGGCGGTGGTAAGCATCTACGTACACCCCAATAAGTATCGATTGTAAGGCTACGCGTATGTGCAATATTTAATTTTACAGCTAGTAACGGTTGATATTCTTTTATCCTTGTAATTTCGCTTAATTTTGTAGATTTTTAATACATAACTAATTTGGTATAAATAATAGACAAACAAGTAAACTTATTTTCTGTGCTAAACTCATAATCCTTGTAATAAGAGTTGCGAGTTGTAGAGAATTTAAGAGGAACTTTTTTAAATATTTCAGTTCAAGCGGTCACGTGAAAAGAAAACATTCCGGTAGGAAATTTATGTTATATCCTCGAGAATATAATAAATCGAGTGCTGTAAAATTATTCTGCTACTCTACTGGCAACTAAGGTTAAAAATCAACGAGGAACTAATACATGCGAAGCATGTTGTGTTAATTTTGTAAACTTGGTTAATATAAGAGTGCATGTAAAATAGAAACATTCAGGTAGAAAAGAGGTTAAATTCTAAAGTGTATTGTTTAGGTTTCATTACTTTTTAGTTCAATTTACACGTGACACATTTTACTGGCCCTTGCGCCTTTGGACAATGTAAAAAGGGACAGAACAGTAGTAGTACCATAGTCGTATCGTATAGTACTCGACGTATTGCACGTCTCCCGCTTATCGTTTGCGCTCAAATATATTGACTCTCGCCTCAAAACTACTCCGAAATACAGTGATAGTGTCCCCGATTCCTGGTTCCTGTATGGTGAAGCTTGGAATTATTCTGGTGGCCACCAAGAAGAATTTAGTGAAGTGATTTCGACTACAAGGTAGGCCATTTTAGTATTTGTGTCACGCTGTCGCCGTATTTTGTATAATTTCTCATCTCCTCAATTAAACCTATATACAGTCCACTCTTTGTCTCAATCCCCTACATATTTTTTGGTCCTTCGAGCCGGATCTTCAATTTTTTATTCACAAAATTAAAAATTTTCTTTAATTAATTAACATTTTGCAAAATTTTCTTCGAGAATGTACCATTTTTAGAATTTTATCGTTGGCCCTTTAAAAGTCTCGAAGGCGCACCTGTCACACGCAATTTCATGGTCGTACTCCCTCCATACCGCTGCATAAAATATTTGAATTTTTAACACATTGGAAACTACTGAAATTGCGTACTTTTAAAGAACAAAAAATAGTAATATTTTTTGTTGATTTATTTTATTAACTGGCTCTCAATTGGAAAGATAACAATATCGTTTATTGATTTGTTGTTTATTAAATATTGATCGATTAGAAAAGTAAATAATAGATTTGAAAATGTCAAAACTGGATATATACATTGCTCGCAGAAATGCTGCTAATTCTCGCATTAAAGAATTATTGAATATCGCGGAAAAAGCTCAAACAGATCAAAATGTACGTTTACATTTTAAAATGCGCTATAAAATGTTGGAAAATATTAAAAATGATTTTGATAAAAATCATTCGAATATCGTTGATTTAATAGCAAACGTGGAAAACAAAGATGCTCTTTTAAAAACCGAAGCCACTTTTAGGGAACTTGTCGATTTTGATTATTTTGAAATTCAGGCTATTTATTATAGTATTTTTGAATCTGAACCCCTTGTCAACTTAAATGTCTCTCATTCTGCGCCATCCCAAAATAATGGTAGGTTGCCCAAATTGGAAATACCGGTTTTCTCTGGTGATATTCGAACATGGAAAACCTTCTATGATTTATTTAACTCGCTCATACATACTAATTCCAATTTGAGCAACGTGGAAAAATTTAGCTATTTGATAAATTCTCTTGATAAAGCCCCGCTTGCTCTAGTTAAATGTACACCTTTATGTGATGCAAATTATTTAATTGCCTATAATGCTCTGGTTAATAGATACGAAGACCCTAGACTTATTGCTATAACTCACTGGCAAGAAATACAGGGTACTGAAAAACTGTCTGATGATTATTCGGTCAGCTCTTTGAGAAATCTCGTGGACAAGTTTGAAGAAAACTTGGCTGCTTTAAATAATTTGCATTACCCAGTTAAGCAATGGGATTTTGTACTATTTAATATATTAATGGAACGGTTAAATCACAGTTTAGCTACACGTTTTGAAATTGATTGTCATACTGAATTAAAAAACCCAGCAAATCGCTCAAATAATTTTGGTATTTTGAAGGACTTTTTACAAAAACATTGTGATGCTCTAGATGCTGTTTCTGTTACTTTTTCTCCAGTAAAATTACAGGTTCCTAAAAATAAAATAAAAACATTTCTAAACAATACCGATGGCAAAGAAAAATGCCCTTTTTGTAATAAGTTACACCCCATTTATAGTTGTCAAACCTTTTTATCAAAATCTCCTCAGGAACGGTATAATATAGTTAAAACTAAAAGAATGTGTATAAACTGTTTGGGTACAAGGCACCTTTCGCCTTCATGTACATCTCTTCGCACTTGTCGTAAATGTTCTCTAAAACATCATACACTTTTACATTTTGGTTCAGAATTTAAGCCCTCATCTTCTCAAAATGTTGTTTCTCATCCTCAGAGTTCTCAAGTTGTTTCTCATACATCCACGCATGCGCCTACTCAAGTTTCCCATTTGGCGGAAGGCTCTCTCGGTACAGGTGCATTGCAGTCACATTCAGATAAAGACAATTTGCCTAACAATAATTCTCCAGATGTTAACTCTTACGTTGCTAATTTACCTCGTAACCATACTGTTCTCTTGTCCACCGCGGTCATAGAAGTCAAAGATGCGTGGGGACAATTTCAAAAGGTCCGTGTATTACTGGATTCCGCAAGTCAGGCTAATTTTATTACAAAAAAGTGTTGTAAAAAACTGGGTTTGGATTCTTATTCTCTAAATATTTCCATAGGTGGGTTAGGACCTATGGCTACCAAGGCTACGCAAGGTGTTGCTTGCACAGTTCGTCCTCATTTTCATTGTGAACCTTGTTTAACTTTAGAATTTGTTGTTTTACCGCAAATCTGTGCCGATTTGCCATGCGCTGACTTACCAGCAAAACATTTTAAAGAATTTTTGAATTTAAACTTAGCTGATCCAAATTTTAATATTTCTTCTTCGATTGACATGCTCATCGGTGCTGAAGTTTTTGGCTCTTTATTGAAAGGTGAATCAATTTTTCTTGATTACCACAAACCCTCCGCTGTTAATACGTCTTTTGGATGGATACTTATGGGCAAAGTATCTCTTGAAAATAATTATCGCATAGGAACGTTTTGTACTTTAACTCAAATTGACAATTGTATAAAAAAATTGTGGGAGCTAGATCAAGTAGCTCAAATCCCCAAGCTTTCTCCCGAGGAGAACGCTGCTGAACATATGTTTGTTGAATCTCATGATAGAACTCACACTGGTAGATACGTAGTAGCTCTCCCCTTCAAAAATTCCTCTTCTCCTAATTTTTGTGATTCTCGCGACATCGCTCTTCGTAGATTTTTGAACTTGGAGCGTCGTCTGAATTCTTTTCCTAATTTTTGTGATTCTCGCGACATCGCTCTTCGTAGATTTTTGAACTTGGAGCGTCGTCTGAAAAATAATCCCTCGATTTATCAAGACTACTGCAATTTTATGCAAGAATATCTATCCGCTGGACACATGGAACTTATTGAAGACCCCTTAGAAGCACCCCACTCTTACTATATTCCTCATCATTGTGTTTTACGCCCAGAGAGTCAGACGACTAAATTAAGGATCGTTTTTGACGCCTCTACTAAAGATTCAAATCATATATCATTGAATGACACTCTTTTATTTGGCCCCAAACTTCAGTTAGATATTTTCACTCTGCTACTGCGCTTTAGACTTTGCGCTGTAGGGTTTACAGCTGATATCAAGCAGATGTATCGTCAAATTTTGGTTACTAAAAGTCATTGTGATTATCAAAGAATCTTGTTTCGCTTCTCCCAAGACGAATCTATTAAAGATTATCGTTTACTAACAGTGACTTACGATGTATCTTCGGCTCCATTTTTGGAGATTCGTACTCTTCAGCAACTGGCTAGTGATTACCAGGCAAATTATCCTCTAGCCTGTCAAGCATTGAAAATTTCTATTTATGTTGATGACTTGATTTGCAGTTGCGATACTGTTAGCGAAGCTGTACAGCTTCAACAGGAGCTCGTCGAGCTCTTGCGACTTGGCGGTTTCGAGCTGAGAAAATGGGCCAGTAACAATCCACAGTTATTGACTCATTTACCGCAATCTTGGCTGCAAATTGATCCTCTTTCATTTGATAATGATCAGGAAAATATGGTGAAAATTCTGGGACTTCAATGGCAACCCAAATTGGATATCTTTACGTATAACGTAAGTGTTAGTGAAACCTCCTGTATAAAACGTAATATTTTGTCAGATTTAGCTCGCATATTTGACCCTGAAGGATTTTTAACCCCAGTTGTCCTTTTTGGTAAACTTATAATACAGAAACTCTGGGCACTTGGGCTTCAGTGGGACGATATCCCACCTGAAGACATTGTAATTAAGTGGCGCAAATTTAAAATTGAATTACCTCTACTCTCTAGACTTCAATTACCTCGTATTCTCCTCTCTCTCGATTATTTGTTTTATGATATTCATACATTTTGTGACGCTTCCTCCTACGGCTATTCAACCGTTGTATATTTTCGATACGAAACTTCCCAAAATCAAATAAAAACTTCGTTTGTAGCTGCAAAATCTCGTGTTGCGCCATTGAAAACGATTTCTGTTCCTCATTTAGAATTGTGTGCAGCCGTACCTCTTTCAGATCTTTTGATTTCAGTTTTGTCTGCATTTGAAGACAAAATTAATTTTCGTCGGATTTATGCGTGGTCAGATTCGACTGTAACTCTATCCTGGATAAAATCGTCTCCTCATAAGTATAATACTTTTGTTTCCAATCGTATTACTCATATTCAAGAAAAGGTTGCTCCTACTCGTTGGTTTTATATTCCTTCCGAACACAATCCGGCAGATTGTGGTTCTCGAAGCTTATTACCCTCTCAATTGCTTGACCATTCGCTATGGTGGGCGGGGCCCTTTTTTCTTTCTGAATCTGAAGAGCTTTGGCCAGATTCTTGTCGAACGTTCAAGTTCACGGAAACTGCTGTGGAGCAAAGAAATACCGCTTTGTCTTCCTTGGTTCCACCTAGGGACTTCTTTTTAGATCTTCTTGATAAATTTTCCTCGCTGGATAAAATATTACGCATTTTGTGCAGATTTCTGCGTTTAATCTTGAATAGGAAAACGCAAGATACTCTTTCAGAACCATTTTCCGAAACTCTCATGTGCTTATTTAAGTACATTCGAAATGTTATATTTCTTGTTGAACCGGGTATCCTGAGGGTGGGCGGACACCAATCGTACTCCCATCTATCTTTTAGAACGTTACATCCCGGCCAACAAACCCTTCAGCATTTGATTGCTCAAAAATTGTGGATCTTATATCCTAAGAAACCTATTCGTTTGCTTTCTCGTTGTTACAAGTATATAACAATCATTCTCAAGTCTTCTCAGCCTACTATGGAAGGTATTCCTGAGGCTCGTTTTATTTTTTATTTATCTCGCGTTGTTGGTACCCAAATTTTCTCTTACACAGAGTGTAACACAGTTTTAGTCTTAATTGAAGCGTTGGTAAATGTCCGACATCTTTTAAGTTTAGGTTTAAACGATCTTAAAGCTCGTACATCGGAACATTTTTTGAATTTGGAACCCTTAAACTCCTTTATGGAACCGGACTTGACCTCGTTTACGCTCGGACAATTATCTCGCTTTCAATTACTACAAGCCTTACATCAGCATTTCTGGGTAAGGTGGAACAAAGAATATTTACACACTTTGATGCAACGCAGCAAATGGACTGAGTCGTCAGTTCCTATTCTCAAGGATACTCTCGTGTTGCTCAAAGACGAACACGCGCCGCCCTTAAAATGGCATTTAGGCCGGGTGTTAGAGGTGCATCCGGGTGCGGACGGAGTTACGCGCGTTGTGACTGTGCGTACCGCGCAGGGTAATTTCAAAAGACCTGTAACTAAAATATGTCCCCTACCTCAAAATTAAAATTATATTTTTTTTTTTGGTTTATTACTCTACTTTAAGTTTTTTTTTATTTGGATGGTACAGAAATATTTTTTTTCTTTTTGTTTATAAAATGTCTCATTTTAGGTGGGCGGTATGTTTAGGTTTCATTACTTTTTAGTTCAATTTACACGTGACACATTTTACTGGCCCTTGCGCCTTTGGACAATGTAAAAAGGGACAGAACAGTAGTAGTACCATAGTCGTATCGTATAGTACTCGACGTATTGCACGTCTCCCGCTTATCGTTTGCGCTCAAATATATTGACTCTCGCCTCAAAACTACTCCGAAATACAGTGATAGTGTCCCCGATTCCTGGTTCCTGTATGGTGAAGCTTGGAATTATTCTGGTGGCCACCAAGAAGAATTTAGTGAAGTGATTTCGACTACAAGGTAGGCCATTTTAGTATTTGTGTCACGCTGTCGCCGTATTTTGTATAATTTCTCATCTCCTCAATTAAACCTATATACAGTCCACTCTTTGTCTCAATCCCCTACATGTATTATTTCGAATACCTTTTTCATATTTTCTTTGAGAAGCTAAAAGAATTAACACACGTGAAACATAAAGTTTTTAATGTTTTCCAATGGGATTATTACTACAAAGTCAGGAGTGACCTTAACACTAAGAAAGGATGCACATAACAATAAAACAATAATATGTGGCAAATTTATTAAAAGTCTTGAGAAAGCTATAGGTGATATAAAAAATACTATTTATTTTAGTATTGGTCATGTTCAAATTTAGTAGTTATATTTCTGCAAGTGCCCTTCTAACATTAGTTCTAGACAACGTTATCGAGAGGCTTATCGTAGTCTATACATGGAAGGTATGCATCAAATAAATATTTTAAGGCATTTACGCCTATACCTATGACTGTGACTTAGTGGAAATTTTTATTTATAATTTATGGTATAAACTGATATAACAGGGTGTTGTGTCAATAAACATTTTAGATAGTTGAGCGACAGATGTGGTTGGAAACATAAAGAATGGCAAAAAGGAATAACAAGAAAATAAAGGTATATAAATATCTTAGACATTGCTACTAAACTGCCATTTTATAACTTGGATAAAATAAATTTTGTAGAATTTTTATAAAAAAAATAGCTTTTTTCACCTGCAAATTTGAATATTATCAGGAATACCTTCTATTACATTTCATTATACTAATATTTTTGATGATTGAGTTAATGGTAAAGGTGCATCATAATGTTTGGTTTCAATGAAAAAAAAAACATATTACTTATATAATACCTTCAGGTCAGCTAATAGGAAAGTCTTGTTTTAGCGAAAAAAATGTCAAAAAAAGTAATATAAATACTCAGAAGCAAAGTTAAGGACAATAAGGTAGTGCCTGTTTCTGTCTATCTGCGGTCATTTTTCCTTTTTAATTATCGGTGGTATGGAAGTAATAATTCAACTTGAAGTATATTTTTTATGGTAGTAATATTTTTTTTACTAAATAATTAAATTATTGACCTAGTAATCACAAAGAATCTCAAAATCCTATATCTGCAATCAGTGTCACCATATCGACATCTTTGAAAGTTTTCATAGAATATTAAATGCCTGTCCAAATATTACACCTAGAAATTCTAGGCACAAATTCAATAGACGAAATGGTACTATTAAAGTCATCGTTGGAGGCCGTTAGTAATCCACAAGTAATGTTCCAGGTAACAAACAATAAGAAAAAGTCCAAAAACATTACCGAAAAGTGTAAACAGACATGAAAAAATCTCTTGGCTGCACTGTTGATGCAAAATTCTGATTAAAAAAAAAAATGTATTAGTCTGAATGCTCAAAATCTTATTAAGTTGTTTTTCAGGATGTTCAAAAGATCCGAAACAGTTCCTAATGCACAATACGGTAATTAGGTAGATGATGGAGAGAACAAAATATACAAAGGAGTTGTTGATCCGAAGCCATATAGGGATTTGCGTGATAAAAAAAATAAAGTAAAAAAAAATTAATAAAGTTCTAGGTGGCAGAGGGAAGTTAACAGTCATCAGTTGAATGATATGGACGAATTTTTATCATAAAATATCGACTGCTGATAAGCCACAACATGTCTCTGTCTAGCCAAGATCGTAGTATTCATATCAAAAAATGAAAGCTTCTGAAACTTTGAATTCTTTTAAATACAAAAATCATTTCTTTATAATTGTCAAAAAGCAGTTGTCGCGATTCAAATTTCGGCCTAAGTTCATTGTGACTAATTCAGTTTATTTTACTTAATTTTTTCCCATAACGTGCAAAGCAATATCTTTTTCACAACTGAGTTGTTAGAACATTTATGTTAATTATTAATAATAAATATCATCACTTTTCTTAAGCTCTAAAATTCATTTTTTTATTTTATTGATTAAATGTAGCAGATGGA
Organism: Diaprepes abbreviatus; assembly: GCA_034092305.1. Taxonomy (NCBI): domain Eukaryota; kingdom Metazoa; phylum Arthropoda; class Insecta; order Coleoptera; family Curculionidae; genus Diaprepes; species Diaprepes abbreviatus. The sequence goes on from JASJET010000107.1 coordinate 3,055,632, forward strand.
AAAGGGGGATCGAAAACATTTTTAAAAAATTTAAATATAGTGACGATTGGAAAAAGGTTAGAAACCACTGCTTTAATTGATAAAAATAAAACAATATTTAGAACCAACTTGCTTTGCATTCTACCTCTGTAAATACAATTCTCTTAGAATTTTTTATATTTATTTTACCATATTTCGAATTTTTGATGAGCGTTTTACGCCAATATCTGAAAACGTCTAAAAACAAATACTTGTAAAGCTATTTCAGAACATCAGCCTCTATAACAGAAATATTATTTCTTTACTTGTTTATCTTCATATATTAAGAAAACATTTTCTTAAATCCATTAAAAGACCAAAAAAACAGTATTCGGTTTCGCTAAATGTTACTTTATATAGGCGAAAAGCGACCGTGTTCCTCTCTCTTCCCTATGTTCCTTATTATTATAATTTTATTACATTTTTGGATTTTTTTGCTTTGTCGTATATATGGGACTGCGATTTTTAATTTAATATAAAGAGATCTTCGAAACGACAAGAGATAAAATGACAGTTAAAACAGGAGAGTTGTGCAAGACGATAAACTTTTTAGATCTATCAAAGAGCAAAAAGAAAAAAAAAACAATAAGATATTAATATTAAGAAACTTAAAATTAACGCTTTGACACAATTTCGAAGCAACTAAAATAAACGATCTTGTCGACCATTATTTTAAGCTCAGTTACTCTAATAATATTACTTTTAAATAGCTTCCTAAAAGGTAAACAGAGAAAAATGAAAATTCATGAAAAACAGCTATTTAAATTGATTAATAGAGACAGAGTACGCCTTTCATCAAAGGAGAATACAAAAAAATCTTCCTTTAATTTCAATACTTTCCGAAGATAAATAGTAGATAATCTTTATCGGTAATTGAAGAACGGTTTTTAGATGGTAACTGAAGAACGGCTATTAGATGATAACTTATTTGAATGACTTTAAAATTGTAACTGAAGAAAAATACTTTTTGAGGACACCGACTTTCCAAAACACAAAATCTCTGATAACTTGTGTTATTACTTCTCCTTCGTTCTTTCATCGATTAAAACACTAATTGTTTCGTAGTGCAAAATTAGTTTCATTCTAAAAGGATTGTTCTCTCTCTCTCTCTCTCTCTCTCTCTCTCTCTATATATATATATATATATATATATATATATATATATATATATATATATATATATATATATATATATATATATATATGGGTTTGGTTAGTCATAAGGTTCTGGAGATCAATGTGTGATGGATGATGAAGAGACTTGGCTTTCACGTATCTGTTTGTTTGTAGGTTTTCTTTAGACCATATAATCGGTGCTTAGATATTCGTTTCTAGTAATTAGACGGTCAAGGAAAGGTAGCTGCTTGTTGACTTCGACTTCCAGTATCAACTGTATGAGGTGATGAATTGTGTTTAGTTCCTCTAAAAATATGTCTAGGTTAGATCTTCCGCGTGGCCATATTATGAAGATGTCATCCACGTTTCCAGAGGAATGGTTTGATTTTGGTTTTTCTTAGAGCTTCTGTTTCGAAATATTTTATAAAAGGGTTTGCGATGACTGGTAATAGCGAAGATTTATTCGAACACTGCCTCAAAGACACATATATTTCATTTGAAAATAACTTCTACCGACAGACAGATGACGCCCCTATGGGATCTTTGCTATCAACAGAAGCCCTAAGAAAAACCAAAACAAAAGCATCCCTCTGGAAATGTTACGTGGATGATATCTTCATTATATGGCCACACGGAAGATTCAACCTAGACATATTTTTAGAGGAACTAAACAGCATTCATCACTGCATTCAGTTCACATTGGAGGTGGAAGTTAACAAGCAGCAACCTTTCCTTGACCTTCTAATTACCAGAATCGACGACTTAGGCATCGATTATACAGTCTACAGATACAGATACAGATACATATACCTAAACGCCGAATCTCACTATCATCCATCCCATTTACAATCGGTCGCCAACACACTGATCTCCAGATCCTTGCGACTAACCAAACCCACGAACCGCCATGAAGAACTATCACAATAGCTCTAAAGCAAAACAGCTACAAAGAGAATACATTGGTGAAACAAACAGAAGAATCTCTACCAGGGTCCAGAACATAAAAGTAGCATAAAGAATAAGCAAACCACATCAACTTTATTTCAACATCACCAGGAGACAGGACACACTATAAATCTTTAGGATATCAAACAGATCACAACCATAAAGTAATATAAGACGCGTATCATTAGAGAAGTTCTCCAAATAGAAAGAACTAAAAAGTTTAACAAGAGAGATGATACACAAAACATCTCAAATACATGGAAAACCCTACTCAAAACCAAACCAAAAACAACACACCAGAGAAACAGGATAGCGAACCAAGAGGCACAGACCCAGAGAAGCGAGAAAACCAACCAGGCAGAACCAAGTTATAACCTGCGCAAGCGCCAAATTATAAAAAAGCTATATATATATATATATATATATATATATATATATATATATATATATATATATATATATATATATTTAGTTTCCTTGGGAATGAGGTTCATTGATACTCCAGAATGTTATGGATTCATTTAATAGACATAAAAGACACAAATAAGACGTTTCGACTTTTATATAGCCTTCATCAGTTACGGTTAGTCTAAAATAAGGAAAATTACCACATTACATAATTTTTTATGATGTAAACTATTACTTAAAAGAGCAATAATGGGGGTTATGTTTTTTCCCACCCTCTTTATAATATAAAGTTTTATTGGTTAAATAGCAACAAAAAATCTTTAGATATAAAAATCCATAAGAAATACTCTGATTTTTTTCGGTTTACCTGTCATAACAAATATATATTATAAAAAGCTATTAACAATTAAAATATAGGTACATAACAAGTTAAAACTTAAGACATTGCACACACAGCTAGTAAAAATGGTATTGAAATCATTCGATAGAAGCAAATATATCAATAGGTTGATACGATTTTTTTATACAATAAAAACTTTATTATTTAGTTAGGAATATTTTTTATTTAAAAATCGTTTATGCGATTGGATTATAATAGATTTTGCTTAATTATTTTGTCATTAATGGTGATTTCGTTTTTCTTTATGCTTATTATTCCCACGAAGTCTCTTTTATACTGATTTTTTTTTTCCGTTTTCAAAATCCTAGTTTCGTCAAAATTGAATTTATGTTGGGTTTGGTTTACATGTTTTGTAAGAGCTGTTGTGTTATGTTTATCAAACTTACGACCATTTAAAAGGGATGAAAAATATTGGGTACTTTGTCTGATATCCACACTAGGGCAATTGGAGCAAGGAATCTAGTAAATTGTATGGGTTTTTTGTTTTTGTCGGTTTTTGCTTTTAAGCCGACTAAAATTTTGTTGCTCAAGTTTAAAACCTTTGTACTTGTAGGCTTTCGGATAATCTATTAATAAACGGTAATGTCACGTGATTATTATTGTTTTTGACGTTCGATTGTTTAATTGTATATTAGTTTTGTTCGCGGGTCACTTTCCGAACCGATTCAGAACTAGTACGGAATTAGTTCAAGATTTCCGTACAGCGCATGCTCAGTTATTAACCGGTTCAGGATTTGTTTTTACCACGAACGATTTTGGAACTTTGAATCGTCCACTCTGGTATGCATACGGTGTTAAATGCTGATTAAAATAGTTGTTTTTTTTTTTGTTGTAAATAACTTAAAACTGTCTTTTATTAGGTTTTATTATTTTAAAAAAATATTGAAATATAATTTTTATTCTTATATAATATAAAGTCTACCTGTCAGTTCCTTTTGGAATAAAACGTCTTGTTTTTTGCTGAATAGAATTTTTGATAAACAAATATATATTTTAACAGATATCTATTGTTTACTCTTTATTTTGTGTTAAGTTCATATTTCGGGAGCCTCAAAGTAAATCTAATTCTAAACATACGCCTAATAAAAAGATGGGGGTTTTTCTAAACAAAAAATAAAACGCAATAGTTTTAGGTCCATTTCTTTTTGATTCAAAAAACATTTTTAATAAAACTAAAAACCGGTCTGATACGTCCCTATACGATGCAACTTCATTTATCTCAAACCATAATACACGCCAGTTCTTGTCCATTTCTCAGCTTAACTGAAAATGGGGGGCAAAATTTCCTCAAAATAATTAGCACTTTTAGGAATTTTGAGTAACTCTAAAAAAGACCTCATCGCTGGATGATAAATGATTTGACATAATGGGAGTATTCACTAAAAATATGTTTTTTTTAGGTTCAAACTAACACTTTTTTAACTTATTATTTAAGATTCTAGGTCGATTAACACTAATTAAAGTAAAACCAATATAATATAATAAAATATATACTGGAACATCAAATGCAACGAATGACATAAACAAAAGAAAAACCTAAAATAAAATAAAAACAATTGTCAAATAGTTGCACATTGCGGCCGCAGCATGAACGCTGGCGCTGCATAAAATTCCGAATTTACAGTTCTTCTTCAATCCTTAGAACCGGTAGGAGTGGTTCAGAATCGATTTCGAACCGAATTATTTTCTTCGCGAACATGGGACTGTAATTAAAAATTCTGAACTTTCCTATCCGCGAACGCTGCTATTTCAACTGCGCATGCGTGTTAGTTCAGAATCGGTTCTAAATCCTTACCGCGAACAAAGCTATTATTTAATTTTTTAAGACGAGAATTGAAAATAGAATTGTTTAGGTGGCTCTCCATTTTTATAAGGATGTATGTGAAGAGTATCAGTCAATTTAATTGCTCTGTCGGCCAAAGGTACGATTACTCATTTATTTTGGGTTATTTAGTGTTGAGACTGATAACTGAAATATCTTCCAGATCAAGTGTTTTTTATATGCCATTCCGTAATAACTGAGTTGCCCTTATGGTGAAGTGTCAGTTCTAACAAGTTTATTATTTTTTTTTTATTTCAGTTGTGAAACTTAGTTTTGGGTGAAAGTCATTAAAGTAACCAAGTTGAAATGTCGTTGTACATATCTTTGTGGACACCTATAAGGCAGCCATCTAAGTATCCATGAAAGGAGAGGGCATATTTTAGCTTTTTAACATGACAATAGGATTTGTAATTCACAAATGAAAACAAATAAAATGAAAAAATGGTAAAATAAATTTGAGATCATCCTCTTCCATAGCAGAAAGATCGGGTTTATCTGGTATGTGGAATCTCTAAGATTTGAGTGAAAGGAAGTATATGTAGTATTTTAAATCGTTATTCCTACACTCCAACATTTTCTCTATAGATACCGATATCTGATTTTTTATACACATATTATTTTTTATCTGGTGCGCGAGGCAGTGTCATCGTCTACTTTATCCTATTCATTAAAATAAGAGTCTGCTAGTTTTACTTCTTCATCTACTTGTAGGTGTAGCTAGTCCTAGTATATCAGGTGTAATTTTAGTTTTGTGTTCTTTAAGATGTTTTCGTGAAAAAGGTATTACTGGCGGCAAGGCCATCCCACTCACTCCAATGACACAGTGTGGCAATAAAGACGTGCCCCGTTCGCCACTGGTGATCTTACCAATCTTACCAATACATTTTTTCCTTTATTACTTTCTGGCACTTTTGAACTATCCTTATCGAGGTCTCATCAAAATTAGATATCCTAGTACCATCTGTAAAGGGAGGGTTGCATCTAACGATGCTTTCCAAAAAATTGTCAACGTTAGTTTCGTTCGTAATGAGACTAAAGGCTTTAATATTCAAGTGGAAACCTCATATTCGCGCTTAAAAATGTCAGCCAGTGTTTGTCCACCATTTCATTTTGGAGGCATTTTCAAATTATTGATGTTAGCGTACTAGTATGCTACTTGTCGGCATTTTTCTGAACCAATGCATAAAATAGAATTTCAAAGTGATGTATGTAATCTTTGATTACATTTTCTTGCTCCGTCATGAAAATATTATTTGTAGGGTGATTAAGTTATAATTTCACTTGTATAAATCTTCCCTAAAAGAAATTTGTAGTATACTCATTTGTATTAATGTTTTTTATGATTATGTGTCCATGGTAAATACACATCAAATGATTTAGATCTGAATATCTATAAACTTTCACTATTATATTTAACTCTAAACATCATAATCAATATTTCAGTTTCAAGTACATATAAAACAAAACTTGAAAAGTGATTCCGGCACGACAAAAATAAATACACACCACTAATACAAGCAAGTTGCGACTGACTTGTTTGTGCATGTTAGGATATAAAATACTATCGATGGGTGAGGGGAGCTGACATAAAGCTATATTTTCTCAGCGATACAGGGGTAAGTTACTGTACCCGATTGAATCACTGTTCTGTACTTGAGCCTAACACTTCACAAACTAAGTTCGATAATTGATTTATATTTTCTGCACTTGAAATAATTTCTAGATAAAAATATAATATGTACACTTTCTTAGTTCTAATAGCTGAAATACATATACAAAGCAATTGTCTAATTCTCCCACTTAGTGGAATATATTTTTTAGTCAAAATTTTAATCAAAAAAAAGTTTATTTCCGTACAAACACGTAAGTATTTCTTGCCACATAAATTAAAATAAACATTTGTTTTAATTCCAATATACCAGTATTCAAGTATTCTCATTATACAATACACCATGCTTGCCTAAAGCTAGTAAGTTTTCGAAAACAATATTCAGGTAACAGCACCTTCCCACAAATTTATTACGATCATCATCACATTTGAAAGGAAAACAAAATCCCAAAAAAATAACATTTCCTCAAGGATGTTAAAACAGGGCAACATTTTGTTTTTTCAAGCATCCCTCTATACCACCGTTTTTTACTTTTAAATTTATATTATGATATTTCTCTTAAATGTCAACATCGACCCAATATTCCCTAATATTAAAATTATAAAAAATTTGAATGCCTTGCTTTCGTTTCAGCTTAGTATTTAAAATGTAGAATTATGCTTTCCATACTAAATGAATATACGTATTTTTAGTCAAGCTTAAAGTCTTTATTATAAAAGAATATTAAAACATTTTTGTTCATTCCATTATAATAAATAATAACGAAAACCAATTAAGTTTCCAGAACTAATAAAATTCTGATTCTATTTAAAAAAAAATGGTGTTCATTACTACTATGCAGGTTTTTTAAAATAAGTTAAATTAAAGAGAATAAAAAAAAAGAGAAATTTTGGTAATTTTACCTAGTGTTACTTTCAATATTGACCCAATTTTTTCTTTTATTAAAACGTCCAAGCTAAAGCCAAATCTTTAATTTTACCTAATTTGAAAGGTTTGTGGTTCTAATTTTTGTCCCTTGGGAGTTTGGATAATAGCTTTTGATAATGAGTTAATTTTTTTCGTCTTTAGATTTCAGACATCTAGAGGAGATGAATGATATTCTAAATAGTCGTATATAATCAAAATTGATTGTTGGCGTAACAAAAGAAAATCGAATTGCCATTTATTCCCAATTTTACTATATTTAGAGATATTTGAATATTACTATCTAACATAAAACTTATGGAAAATGATTTTTGAGTCTTGAGTCTTGCTGACTACAAGTATAGCTTTTGGCGACTGTACACAATACAAGTCATGCTAGTGACTCGACTATACCTGACAACCTCCATTACAACTAAGTGTAATAGGCTTTTCAGCCTATCTGAAGAGTTCTGAAACAACGAAACACTGGAGTACTGCCCTGGTTGACACTATAACGTATTGGGTGCGAACACCCATGGCCTACGGACTAAAGTGCTGACGGCGCACGGCCTGGAACACATATGGATGCAAACTTGCTTCAACGTGCAAGTTAGTAATGTAACATAAAAGTGTTTGAGACTTGGGTTTACCCCATCCACGGCACACAGAAATGATGGTCGCCTTATGCTGTTGCCGCACAGCTGGTACCGGTTAGTGTGGACATGCGAGTATTTAGCAAAGCTTACCTTACTCTGGATTGGTTTCGTCCTCAGTTGGACTCATCAGATATGGAGATTATCACATAATCATCAGTCATTTGAAAATCGAAAATGATTTTTGAGTCTTGAGTCTTGCTGACTACAAGTCTAGCTTTTCACGACTGTGCACTCTTCAGATAGGCTAAGAAGCCTATTGCACTTTGTTGTAATGAAGGTTGTCATGTAGAGTAGAATCACTGATATGACTTGTACTGTGTACAGTCACCAAAAGTTAGATTAAAATGACTGATGGTCATGTGATAATCTGATATTAACAGGTTGTACACCGAAGAAATCAACAAATAGACAGATTGTATATTATATTATTATTATCGGCCAAGCACTTTCGGTCTTACCTAGACCATCCTCAGGGCTCAGACTTCGTCAAAGGGCACAACTTAACTCTGTTTTTTGAGTTGTTATTGTAAAGGTTTATTATTTTAATAATGTTAATGTATACTTTGTTTTGAATGTTTTAATTTTAATTCCGGACAGACTTTTAATTGTATATGTGACTTGTTCTGTGTGGAGGCTACGCTGGCGGTGGAGGCTGTTCTCCAAATGGCAGGGTTAAGGTGTACCCTTTGACGAGGTCTGAGCCCTGAGGATTGTTTAAGTAAGACCGAAAGCGCTTGGCCGATAATAAAAATATAATATACACTGAAATACACAATCTGTCTATTTCTTGACGTGATAATCTCCCCATGTGATGAGTCCAACTGAGAACGAAACCAGCCCAGGGTAAAGTGAGTTCTACTCAATACTCGCGTGTCTACATTAATCGGTGCCAAGCATGTGGCAACAGTTGTGTCTTAAGGAGACCAGAATTTGAGTGTGCCTCGAAAGGAGTAAACCCAAGTCCTAAACACTTATAGGTTACACTACCAACTTGCAAGTTCAAGCAGGTTTAGGTCTATTCGTGTTACAGGCCGTGCGCTACGCAACCGCGTCATCAGCACTTTAGTGCTGGGGATTGGCCGGATGCCAAGGGTGTTCGCACCCAATACATTGTAGTGGCAACCAAAGCAATATTCCAGTGTTTTGTTTGTTCAGAACTCTTCAGATAGGCTAAGAAGCCTATTACACTTAGATGAAACGTATATGCGACGGCTCCATCCCTGATCTAATTAGGATAAGAACTGGACCAGATCAGTATCTTTTTTCCTAACATGATCATCTCCATTCTCTGTATAATTTTCATGGCAGTGCCTTAATATTTTTATGACCACGAAAAAAAGATGGTTCATCTTCCTCAAACTACCGATTTACCGCGGTAATAACTTCTTTTTTTTAGTTTTGGAAATAGTCATTGAATATGAGATCATGTGAATATGACAGATTTGGTATAGCTATAGCAATATAGGATGTGTCGTAATTTCGATTTAAGTTGTCTTATAAAAATGTGCCCTTTCATTGGATATTCTATACAAATGATCCCTTGCTCATTTTAAAAAAACGGGATTATAACTTTTCCAGGATAAGAAAATGTTTTTTGTCAGATTCTTATAATTTTACAGGACTATAGGGAAACTCGAAAACGTTTATAGATCACATTTACATTAAACATAAAAGGAGTAATAATAATAATTACAAATATATACTCATAGAACTTGAGATATATCTTGCTGATGATTATTCGTTACTAGCCAAAGTTGGCTCCCTATAATTAAAACCAAGGATTTTGAAACCTATAACATTAAAAAGTTTCTAAGCGCAGAAGAGCTAAAACAGTGCCTAAAGAATTAATCATGGATGGAGGTACATAGTAGCGCAAAAATAATGCAACAAATTATTTTATAAATAAACTAACGAAATTTATGAAAGACTACAACTTTCTATAAATACGGCTAAAGAAAAATGGCTTGAATTAGACATGGTTTAATTAAGTCCATAGAAATAAAAAAAAATCATATAATCAAATTAAAATATATTTCCGAAGACTATAGAAATAAGCATGTATAATACCGCAATAAAGTTAATCTTTTAATAAAACAGAAACTAAAAATATTTAAATAAAACAACACACAATTTTTCTCATAAAAACAAGAATTTTGTATTGCAAAATAGAGAGACAAAAAACAAAGTACAATTTAAACTCCATCCTCTTAAAACCAACTGATAAGAATGAAGTAGAAAAAACAATAAATAACCTTATGAATAACAAGGCTTTCAGATATGATGATATTAAATTTGAAATTACTAAAGATAACGTGAATTATTTATTTGATCCTTTGCTCTTTATAACAAATAAAGCATTCGACACTGGAGAATGTCCAGATTGCTTCAAAAAAATAATCACTAAACCATTATTTAGGGATGGTAATATTTGGTTTTCTGGATAACCAAGTTTCCCAAAATATTAAAAACAAAAACAAATAATTTCTTATAAACAAAAACAATATTTTCTCAGACAGGAAGCTTGATTTTAGGGAAGGCCGATGAACTGAGGATGGTATGGTATATTTAGGAACGAATGTATATAAATTTATGAGTAATGGCAGCATTTCCTTTTGATAAAAAATAGAAATCGTGATGTAAGATATAGGTATATTCTTGATGGCATACTTTTCACAAATTAGTTGAGGTTTAGTAGGAAATAGAAAAAGAAATAACTGGCGAATACTAAATCTCAAATTAAGGTCCTGGGAACATTTGTTTCAGAGCTCACAGATTATTTTTAAGAACAGTAGTAGAACAGATGATAAGGATTTTGATAGAGGATTAAACCAGGTCGATTCGAATCATCGTTATCCCTAATCTTCTGGTAAATATCTGCTTCTTCGATGAATGTAAATTTTTTCTAAGTGGCAATGTAAATACAAAAGAACAAAAAAATAAAATTGTTGGTATCGAAAAACGGTCACAAAAGTTAATGTTTGGTGTTAATTAATGGTCTTTTATTTATTAAAGAAAACTTCACACGAAATCTGTACCCTAATATACATGAAGGGACTATAGAATCTTTTAAAAGTCATAAGCTAGAGATTCAGATTATTGCAGCAGGTAATTTAGTTTTAATGATAATGAAATTAAAAACTTCCTGCAGGACTGCCTTCCTGGAGATCTCTTTCTACTGGTCCCTGGGAAAGAACGACAACAATTGCAAAAGCAATTGCGTCTGAGGTAAGAGGGAATAGCTCTTCAAAATCGGGGTAGATTAAAATAGGATCGGAGATTAGAACCTATTTAAGATCATCGAATAATGTTTTACAATCTGAATTGAAAATGAATTCAGCATCTTTTTAAAAAAGCCTACTTAGATTTTTAGAGATTTTGGCAAAATTGGGTATAAAGCGACAGTAGTAGATTACCAATTCGGAAGATGACTTTATTTATTTTGGTGTTTTAGGTTCAGAGAACTTTTGTATCCATTCTACTATGGAGGGATTTGGTTTTACACCGTCTTTAGTGACAAGGTGTTCAAAAGAGTTGATTTCTTTACGTAAAAATTCACTTTTCCCAGGCGGAGTTTTGAAAACATATCTCATGTGTTTATGGATAGTAAAAGAACATATGATGATGTCGTTCATGTAAACAAGTCATCACCCATTTTGAATGCCTAGTAAGTAACTGTTCATGAAAAAAAAAAGCAAACTCTGTCTGCTATTATATTTACACTTATAATAGCTCAATAATTTATATTTATATTAGTTTATTCATTATTAGCAAAATATAGCAACAAATCCATAAGACTTAGTAGTTAATTAATTATTTATTGTTTTTTCTAATATAGTGGTATGCCTTTTGTCTATGTTGTTAAAACTATTTCTTTTTATTTTGATTTTTTTTTTGAATGTTGGGTCTGTAGCACCTAGTAATTAAGTTTTACGATTTATTGACACAACATAAAAAAGAATTATCTTAGGTATTAATATGTATTTTAAAAACATCACTTCATACAACCAGAACACAACTCTGTAAACGCTGCTTGCCTTTCTTACTTACCCGAATAACATAAATTTCTTTTAATGGTCAACATCCCCTTAGTATTAAAATTATAATTAGGGAACGGATTTTTGCGAGACCTCGGGACTAAACCATTTTTTACCGCTTATTATTTTTACATGCATAGTTATACACATGGGATTTTTAATTAAACAGGGGTTACAAAAAGTTGTTAAGTTAATTTGATATATATATATATATATATATATATATATATATATATATATATATATATATATATATATATATATATATATATATATACATAAAATTTGATTTAATTTCGTTAATAGAAGTTTCTAATTTATTTAACTTTTCGCCTATCATGGGTAGGCTTTTTCAAAAAATTTTAATTTTAAAGTAGGCATTGTATAAAAACCTACAAGGGCAGAATGATTTCAGTTAACATTATTTTAAAATAATAAAACTGATAACATCATAAATGACAAACACAACGTATGTATAAATAAAATCATCCTTTCCGCTAAAATCTTTACTAATTTAAATATATATATCTGGAGACCATGTTTGATCATTTACTGCTATTGCTGGTAGTTTTTTAAAAACATATCTAACAAGTTTGTGAAAATGAGTTGCGGGTGTGGATCAATTCCAGGTTGTTGCGCAGGGATAAGAATTAAGTTTAAACAGTTTTTAAAAATATTTTTAACCTATTAAATTGTGGTAAATTTGGCTTAGATTGCTGATGTTTTGTTTGTCATTTACATGTTGTTCCCTTTTATATGAATCATTAAGCTCAGTAAAAGTTCATTGTTTGATTACACAGCTCTACAAAAAAAATCGAAAAATTGTTTGATTTCCATTTTTTTTTGTAGAGCTGTGTATAAATAAATAAAAATTAAATAAATAAAATGAAATTAGAAAATTTGGGGATTTTCAATTGAAAAAAAAACTTTTGAGGATTAATTAATTTTTAATCTTATTCTTGATTATCAAAATAATAAATATATAATCAAGCAGGCCCTTTTCAACAAGGAATCTAGACAAAATAAAAAAGGCTTTCTTATAGGAAAAACTGATGATTATTTTCAGTATTTCGTAATTTAAGATTTTTACTGAGAACAGGCCAAACAACCATACAGAGATATTTAAGTCCTATTCATCGTAGAGAGCTAATTTTTTTTTAATGTGCGTTATCTTCAACTTTCAAATATGATCAATTTAAAATAAATTCCATATAAAATAACTACATTATTTAATTTATTTATAAGCAAAACTCTTTTTTAGGGAATATTAGTGCAAGTCTTTAGAAACAAAGTGATCCCTCGCAAGTCTATGTTCGACACGCCAAAAACTTTTTTCACTCCATAAAAAATTTTAACATTTCAGCTAAGCGGAATTACCAAATGCAATTCCGTAAGAACTATTAAACTCTCAGAATCCACCTTTTGCCAACTTTTTGTAGTAGTAATTAGGAATTATTTACCGATCTGTTTTTATTTTAACCATTATTTTATAAAGTTATTAGCAATAAAAAAACATTTTTTCATTTTTTTTTCAAATATCTCAATAACCACTAGACGAATTTTGATAAATTTTTATATTTATTTATTGCCTATAATCAAAATAGTACGCTTTTAAATATAAACAATAGTTTTCGAATTAGATGAAGGAAAACGGTAGCTCTTAATTATTAATAAAATATATTTGTTAAATAAATTTGCAACGCTAAATATGAATATTGTTTTGTATCCCTTGGAAGAATAATTTTCAAAAAGAAATTTCCATTTGGATTGTATGTTTATTATTGCCTGTTCTCAGTCTAATTTTCCTGGCCTAATATGAACGAGATGAGAGAGTTTCGTCGTCATTTTTGGGATAGTTAAAAAAGAGTAAAGATTTATAAAGTTTTTGGTCTTTACTGAAAGGATTAAGAGTACATTTTTATGGTTCCTATTTTTTTGTTACTATGATTCGTAAGATTTCTTCAGTATCAGAAATATAGGAACTTACATAAGTTTTAATTAGAATTACGCTATGCATAATATTAAGACAGATTAAATGGTATTTTGAGTTTTATCACAACAAAAAAAATAAAACGGTATTAAAACATAATATATAGTTATACTTCTTTACTTCTTTCCTAAACCCTACATTCTTTAGCGATCTTCATATCAGCTCCTCGAGTAGGCTGAAAAACACTTAATCTCAATTTGTACAGATTTCGTTGGAGAGGAGTACAAAATCTCTTGGGCTTTCTGTGGTCCTTCCAGATACTCATTGACCTTCGTGACGATTTTATGGAAATTTTGTTTTTTACTATACTAAAAACACAAATCTTGTATTATCAACTAGCAAAAATAAAATAACCAGCTTTATGGTTGGAGCAAATCTAGAAAATTTTACCTTAATGAAACCCTTTATATCATATAAAATTTTACATATTTCTCAATTTGACTAATGACATCGATACCATTTAAATAATTTTTAAATATTCTATATTTTTATCTCTGTTTTTGAAGGCTTGTCATCCCTACACTTTTCAGGCTATTTTACTACACACCCCTTTTCGAGACAAAAGTTATAAGTTGATAAAGAAAGACATTCCTTTGCGGAGCTGCAATCTAGGAAGTTTTTTTTAGCATTTTTGCTGTTTTTCAGTTAGAAAATATTGTATCCCGGATGCCATTTAGGTGACATAATTAGTTGGTGCCTAATGAGGTTTTGAGCAAATTTGGATTTAGTTACCAGTGGGAAAATACTCGATTTTCGGTTTTCTTCTCCCATTGTAAAGAGGCTACACAACGCCCTTGGTAAATCCTTACTTTCATTATTTTTATCTTAGAGTTCTAGAAATATCAATATTTTTAGAGAAAAAAATTAACTATTCTTACCTCATTCATAGACCAAAAACTGCTTTGTTTCTAAGTGATATTTTTTAAATCTTTTTTCCTGTTTTCCTACTGTTTTATCTGCCCTTGGTTTTTTCCTACTCTTAATATCTTGCTTGGTGTTTGAGTACTTGTCCATTTATGCATCACTTTCAAGTTTAACCATAAGCCACAACTTAGTGTTCGAATACCCAGATCTACCCTACAGACATATTTTATCTATTTTTTGCTGTATTACTTAAATATGAACTTTAAATTTACCATATTATGCCCGAACGATCTGAAACATTTCGCCTATTTTTTTTTATTCAAAAAATATTAAACAAGTATACTTACATTATAAGAACTGGTTGTTTTTTTTTTCCTTTATGTAGTATTATTACCACATTACGTAAGCTGCATTTAGTGATTTCTATGCTGAATAATAACGACACTTTCTTAACGCTGCACTAACGAGCATTTGGCCTCAAAAACCGGACAAACAGGAGAAATGCAAACTATACAAGTAATCATCGAAATTATTTTTTTTGTATACCTGAGTAACCGTACTATCATAAAAATATGAAAAAGTAGCCCCTCCATGCAGCTACGCTCCGCACAGTTAATTGCAATCTAAGCATCGTTCAATACGCACGCCTTCGTACTTGATAGATTTTTTTTAGACTTGTGTTTGGTGTTTGGTATTTTGTAAAGTGAATATTAAAAGAAAAATTTTTGTAATGGAATCTGAAGAAGAAGGTATGCATTTAATTTAAATATATATTAATTAAAAATATAATGACTGTTTAGTATTCTTATGGACCTATAACAATATGCAAGAAAATTTTCTATTTTTTTGTTTTTCTTTTTAACCAATTAGTGTTTTTGAGAATGTTCCGAACTAGGTCGGGCTACAATTCTTTTTTTATAATAAACTATAGACATTAGCCATATCATAACAGTCAAAACATTTTCCACATGTTTCCACCTCTTAAAAAAACCGCTTTGAGTTCCACGTTTTTTTTTGCAATAATTTTGGTTATTTTTTACTTACAAATATATTTTTTTTCCTATAGGTACAAATTTGACATCAAATGTTATTGAGATATATCAGAAAATGCTATATATGCTTTTTAAACAAAGCACATCCAGAACACTTGAAGATAAGGTATCATTTATGGAACATAAGCTTTGCGAAATGATGAAATGTCTCCAAAACGAGTACCATACCTTAAGTCACGATTTAAAACATTTTAATAGTTATTTGAAGAAAAGATGGATATCATCTAACTATATTGAAGAAAGATTTTTGAAAAAAAAAACGAGAAAAGGCTTATTACATCAATACCAGTACATAACTGGGCCACGAATTCTATGGGGCGCCCAAGGAAGCATTTCCCAGAATTACATGATCGTAGTAAACAACGAAATACAAAAGAACTCTGCGAACAGGTACCTGTTGAGGAGCTTACCTATGCAGCCAGGGTACGTCAACGAATGTCTGGAAATGCCGCGGCCTCTAAACTTATAATAGATGCAACTTCAACACCAACAAGAGCCAAACTTTACAGGAATGTAATAAATATTGCTCAGAAACCGAAAGTAAAAAATTACACACCTGAGCAAGCTTTGCAAATCTTTGTTGAAGGTGACTTTACAAGGAGGCAGTGGGAGTTGTTACACAATTCCAATGAGGGTATATTTCCTTGTTATACTCTAATTAGAGAAGCAAAGAACCTCTGCTGTCCAAAACCAGAGTCAATCCGAGTGACGGAGACGAATGTTGAAGTTGTGCTTCAGGACCTACTTGATCATACAGTAAAGAGACTTTGTTTTTATCTTGAGATAGATTTTTTTTATGGGAAAACGTACAATTATCCTAAGTCAACATATAAAACAATACCCATTACGTTTTTTTAATATTACTCCCCTCCCCCTCCCCACCCTAAGTCAGCGCCCCTTCACCCGATTGATAAAGTTATGCCAGAAATGAAATCGGAGCACCTAAAAACATATAAAACAATAACCATTACGTTTTTTTTAATATTACTCCCCTTCCCCTCCACGCCCTAATCAGCCCCCCCTTCACCCGATTAGTAAAATAATGCCAGAAATCAACTTATCACCCTCAAAAACCCCCGGATACTGATTTTGATAAGTCTAGAGTCAACAACAACGACGTTATTAATTTTGTCCAGTTTTTGAGGCAAAATGCTCGTTAGTGGGCTGGTAAAATGAACATATATTTATATATTTATATATTAATAACTGTATATGTATATAGGAGAACCTTATAAAGACAAGCGTGTCTTGTTCTTTTTAGTAATCGATGTAGATTGCAAGAAACTAACAGAAAAAGGAAGAAACCTTTCCTATTACCAGTGTACAGCCACCTGCAAACCGGTTTCGAAGTCATTGACTCTCATCAGTAGAGGGTAGGAAAGTTAATCCTTTAGGCAACTTGTATTAAACTAAATAAAAAGTTCAATACAAACTATGCGATCTCCCGCAATTTCATGTAATTTAAATGAAAAAATCTCTTGCGAGATCTATACGAAATAGTAAATGATGAAATAAAATACTAGTGATAGTCACTTGAGTGACTTGAATAACATAGAAAATTAGTAATTTTTCAATAATCATAACATATTTATTATTTACTACATTATATTTCTTTCTTACAAGCATTCCAGTTATTTAGCGCCTTGAACAAGTTTCATTATAACTGCATAAAGAAATATTAATAAATAGTTCCATCTTTCTGGGTCCCGCTAGATTTTCCTTTGTGCATGATTCATAAATAGCACATACCTACGCGAATCCGTGCATTTTAAATTATTGTTCTGTTGTCAGATATTATTAATATGTAAAAGGAAAAATTATTCAGAAAAATTTTAAATAAAAATTTAAAAAAAATGTTTTTGGAAAAAATTAAGTAATGCCTTGGCTCAGTGACACTGTCCTACCAGCTGCCATTGCAAAATAGATACTTTTAATAATTTTAAACTTAACTATGCCTCCTGATTCACTAAGGTGGTTTAAAGCCGTAATAAATTGACAATGATCCCCGAATTCACTAATATAATCTAAGCTTAAAACTATTCTCAATTGACAGTAGAGGACTTACACTGACAAGAGCAACAATAAGTCAAGCAAGTTTTAAACCCTAGAAACACAGCATAAAAAATAATTTTATTTTATTACTGAACCGACAAAAATGGAGAATTTTATTTATTTTCCGAATACAACTATTTCTCTTAAATATTTCAGCGCTTTATCGGAAATTCTTACCCTTAATATCCCTATATAAGTGATTATTAAGCTCACTATGACTAATTTATTTAATTTAACCTTCTTTGCAAGTACTGTCGTTATGGGCAACACAGTATCATTTTGCTTAAGTATTTCCTAGGAATTGTTTGAAGACAAGCATTTCATTAAGTACAGTTTCGATTAATTTTATTTGCCATTATTTTGTTCTACTTTGGTATTTCACCACACTATGCTTCTGTATTTTCTTATCAATATCAAATTTACTGCTATCTTTTTTCCTTACCATTTATATTTGCATTCGATGGATGTATGTTGGGTTGCAGAAATCAAGAAATTTCTATTGATGTATTAAAATTTATTTCTTGAATTTAAAAATAACTACTGGGATACTGATTAGATTTATTATTTTTGTTTTGACTGAAAAATGCTAACAATTAACGAATTGGCCATGATTATAAACGGAGGCCGCTTTGCCTTGATTTTTCACTTTTTCCTGGTTTGATTCGGCCGAAGCAGCTGCAGACTTACATCTCAATTTTTAATTGCCAAATTTTTTGGATTCTGAGATCGAAAGTCGAAAATGATCCCGGTAATTTTACTGAGTTTTGGTGTACCGTATCTTTGGTCAGTTATGTTTTTTTTTTATCGGGATAAACCGGGAGATAGGAATTTTGGGCAGTTTGCACGGGTCAACGAAGGAATCAGTCTGACCCCAGAAGATCGGGAAAGAAACTTTAAAATAATTTTTACCTTGTGAAATTAAAGCATAATTTAAAATCAACCGTTATGTTGCACTAAGTCTCATTTAGATCCAAAATTAACCACGTTAGAATATTATTAAGGTATGTTTTGGGATTTTAGGGCCGATCATTTCTTTTTTTTTTTGTGGTAAATATATAGTTCTTGAATTTTGAAATTTGTAAGTTTCTGGATTTTTTTTTCATATCTGTTACCTTGCAGTAACTTTTCTTCCCTTTGTTATCAATAAGAGTTAGTTTTGAGAGTGTTTTTACTACCAGTTGTAGTTTGCACTATATTTTGCTATGTTTTTGCCTCCTGAACGTATTACGATGTTTCCAATTTTTAATTTGCATCGTGATATGTTCATGGCCGCATTAACTTTGAGTTTAATTTCAACAATCTTTCTTTTTGTGTGTGGTTGACTGCAATGCTTGGGTATTAGTGACTGGCTTATTTAGTGAAATTAGGAATCCTTTCCGATCTTCTAGTTTTTTAAATAAAAGTTAATTTCTGAACGCGTATCCTGTCGTTTCATATTGTATTGTAATAATTTATTTGATAATATTTTGAGTATCTATTTTATTGTTATTTATATATAGAGTTAATTTATACGCGTTCTATTTTCGACAGGTTTCATCCAATTTATTTGAAAATAATTAATGTTAATTAACCAAGTATTGTAAGGTCATCATACAGTGGTCTAGAGTTATAAATTTTATGTTCAGTTTCATGATTACTGATTTAATTGAAGAATTAATTATATTCCATGGAAAATCTTTTGTTTAATATTTTATTAAAGTGATTATCGGTACCTTTAATTGGGGATTGATTAATTTTTTTTATATACAAATAGTTTTTTTTTTATTTTAATGAACCTGTTGTTGAACTTTTGCCGGATTATTTTGTTAAACAACTGGAGTCATACTGGAAATTTTACTTGTGCATTTTTAACACATTAATACTCCTATGTTACTCGAACTCAATAGTTAGAGCAAGCGATTACTCTAAACGATTTGTTTCAACATTTCTTATGCCATTAATTTTTAGTTTACCTTTAATGATTTTTCTCTTTTCTTTGAATATTGATATCTGAAATTTTAGGTGTAATTTCTTGACATTTTGGTGATAGATGATATATTCGGTTGCTCTCTTTATCATATCTATTATAAGGATACCACGAACTAGCAATGCTATTTTTATCTTAGGGTCCACCCTTAGGGATACAAACACCAATCCACCCTTTGAGTATAAACAAGTCCACCCTCTGGGTACAGTAAAGCCCAGTTGCACTCTCCGGGTATTGGATTCATCAAGAAGTATATGGATTCATCAAGAAAGAATCTTTCAATGACCACCCTTTTTTTATGAATAAAGATGATTAGTATTAAAATTATTGAGTTTCATTTGGCCCATAAACTTCTTGTCCACTTCCATTCAGTCAATTTAATAAATTTTTTCTTAAAGCTGAGTTTACCTGGCTGAAATTCAATGGCGCCCTTTTTAAATACCCACCTCTACTTTACGGCATAGGGGCTAGCTTGGCACTTTGCTTGCTGGTACCAGCTCTAGCCTTCAGCTCTACTCTGCTCTTATGACTTATACTTTACTAGCGCCTTTTCCATTAAATACCAGTGTAGCCATAAGGCAAGCAAGTTTTAAACCTAGCCTTACAGCATCATCAGTTTTGAATCTTTTGCAGGAATATGCATTCCGGCAATCCAAAAGCAAATTTGGGAAAAAATAAAAGTACCAGTGTGAACGTATTCAGATGAACAAATATTTTTTTCGTTCAGTTCATCGCATAGAGTATGGTTGAATGGTTCTTCCAAAATACAAATAAATATCTTATATTACATTTTTATTCAATCGTTTCATTCTCAAAATATTAGCCTTTAAACTGGCTATATAAATGTCCCCTCCCCCTTTAACTTTCTAACGGTAAAATTTATAGATATGAAAAATTTTGGTATAATAGGTCTTATTGGATATATGCAGTGAAAATTATAAAGGGCAAATTAAGTCAACTAAATTATGAGACATAAAAAACAAACTGAAAATCATTTAATTTCGTATTTTTTCTTAATCCTCTAAAGTTGCTTAGAATCGTCGCTCTATTTTATGGATTGGTATTTTGGTGAAAGCGCTAAGAAAGGTAGTGTTTCGTTAAAAGGGTTGAAGATGGCATGGATTTCTTTCATATGGAAGCGTAGGTTTGCAATGGGTTTGTTCCTGTCCTTCTATGAGGCTTGATTGCGTATTAATTATATGTTTCAATATTTCTGAATCCAATATTGTCCTGCACTTGATGTATCATTTGTCAGTTTATTATTTACTACAAGCTTTACACCGGTTTACATTTAAACAAAACCATTTCTCTTACTGAATTCGGCCTTAATTTGTTTTATACATAAATTTAAAATTTTATAGAAAACAGGAGCAAGGCTGCATAGTAAGAGTAAAAACTTATTTGTAACAAATTCATTCAAGTGCGCATAATTAATTACAAGTAAAGAAACATAAAATCAGTTAACTTTACTGTGACATTAATTTTATGAATAAAAACAGCTTTATCCTCAACTCAATTAATCATTTAGTCTATGGCGATTTTGGAGACATCTCAGAGTCGTACTCTGGGAAAACGCCTTATATATAGGAATAAGGTAACCTTTAGTTTTATCAATTATGCAAAAACATTAAATTTTTTTTGGCTACAAATAAACCACAATTTTATCAAATACAAAAAGTTTTTATTTTATAAATTCTGTGAAAGTTTTGCTAATATTCTGAAGGACAACAAAGGGTATATCGCATAACACAAAAATGGAGAGTGGAGAGATGCTTCATCATCGTCATGATTAGTGTAGCATTTAAATTTACCAGTTTGCTTCAATGCTACATGTTATTTAGTAATATGATATAATTTGTATATTTTTACCTGATTAAATTTAATTATTTATCCTGCAATTTAAAATTTGTACACATGGAATTCGTTTTTGAATCACAACTCTTCTGGTCTTATAGTTTATCACTCTTTTTTCTTAACAGAGTTTGTAAAATGCTGTAGTTTACATATCACATTATTTGGTTTGAATTTGAATGATAATAACTGAACGAAACATTTTATGGTAAATCTTGGAGAAGGTGGAAACACAAAATTTTCCGAATTTTTTTATGATTTTTTGCATACCTCCTATATTTGGGTCGTAAAACAAGAATATGTGATCAATTTTCGCCGTTGAATAGTTTTTCTAAAAAAAAAAAAAATAATTTTACTCACATAAGTTATACTTTCCGATCACTACCTTTAAATTTTGGGCATTTTAAATAAAATACACAAATACTATACAACATTTAATCACTTTTTAATAAAATTTACATAAATAACCGCAGCAAAATACAAATTTTCCATAAAACGTAAGAAAACCGTTGTCTTGTCGTTTTATACTGTTTCTAGGCAGGTATGCATGGTTGGTTGCATACGACTTAAATCCAAACATGTGATGCGATGTTGGGACGTTTACGTGGATTTTAAATTCCATTAGGATGGAAAATTTAATAGTTCAAATGCAATTAATTGTGGTCATTCCAATATTGTTGTGTAAAATGTGGGTAAACGTGCAGAATCGGGATTTCAAACATAAACAGATCATTCGGAAAACTACCTTGATCTAAAAACGAGAATCATAACTAAACTAACCTGAACTGATCTGAACTAACCTGAACTAAACTTATCTAGATTCAATGGAAAAACCGCGCAAGATCTGCGAAGAGAAACAATATGTTCGTGTTCTACGACCCGAAAATAGGAATTATGTAGAAAATCATCGAAAAATTCGGAATATTATCCGGTTTGTTTAGCTCAGTTCAAGTTATTTTAGTTATGGTTTTAATTTTTAGACCAACAAAGCTTGCCGGACGATTTGTTTATGTTTGACATCCCGATCCTGCACGTTTACCCACATTTCACGCAACAATACTGGAATACCACAATTAATTGCATTTGAACTATCAAGTTTTCTATTCTAATGGAATTTAAAATCCACATCAACATGGCAATATCGCATCACGTGTTTCGATTTAAATCGTTTGCAACCAACCATGCATGCCTAGAAACAGTATAAAAGGAAAAGGTAACAATTTTCTTACGTTATATGGAAAATTCGTAATTTTTCTTCGTTATTTATGTAAAAATGATTAAAAATTCTGTAGTGATGATGTATTTTAGTATAAATGCCCAAAATTTAAAGGTAGTGATCGGAAAATATAAGTTATATGAGTGAAAATGAATTTTCTTTCGGAAAAACCACGCGACATCGAGGAAAATTGATAACATATTCGTTTTCTATGACCTAAAAATAGAAGGTATATAAAAAATCATCGCAAAATTCGGAAAATCTCCAAAAATTACCCATTTTATTTTTAATAACTTCCCATTTATTTACATTTTACTTCAGTGTTAAAAATGTAAGGTTGTAGTCAGTAATATAGTTCAATTAGCGTTGGTTGTGGATGTATATCCGATTCGTTTGATACGAGCACATGTAGAGTTTGATCATTTAAGGTTGAGTATACAGTATGGAATTTGTAACATTTTTCGAAGTTTCTTTTAATCATGATTAGTAACTGGCTGTTTTGATCATAATTTTCTTCTTGAGAATTTTCCATGTCTTGCTGATATTTAATTTATTAGCTGTTAATCTGTGTAAGTTCAGAGCCAGGTAAGAATGTTCCAAGTTGAGAATAAGGTTAGCAAAAATTCAGAACAAATATCTCTAAAATTTGTCATGTGAGGATGCGATAAAAATTTTCATTTTCGTTTCTTTAGGGCTGAACCATCGAAGGCAGTAAACAGATTTTGCCACTAGTTCTAAAACTTCAGACTTTCGTTTTATTATGGAGCTATACACTAGCAGTCAGTAAAGTAACACCATTCCTCAAACCTATTTGTTTTTCTGTTTTATCACTAGATAAGTGCAATAGAGAATGTAAAACAGGTGGCGCCTATTAGGTGATCAAAGCAAAGCACAACTATCTCTAAAAGAGATACTGACCTAGCCTCCGACATATTAAGCTGCCGTACGCATCCGTTGCTATACCTGATAAGAATGTCGAACACTACAATAGTGATTTGCTAATATGTCCGAAACTTATAAGACAAAAATATAATTTTTAAATTAATATTTTACGACTTATTGCGAAGTCAATTTTTCTTTGCAGTTTTGGCTGAAACTTTTTTTAGTAACCTTATAATTTATAAAGTAAAATGTGGGAAATGTGGAGTGTGTCCAAGATACTATGTATTTTGCTTTTAGTCTTAGTCCTCGGCCTCCGCACATTATCCAAACCATGTTCAAACTTGATAATAAGTCCCGAATATTGGTAATCGAGCTGTTTATTGAGAGTAGTGATGCTTTTAAAAAATGCTGGAAAGGAAGTGATTTCTTGATGTATCAGAAATAGTACAGCCATAGAGCCAGTTTCTGAATTTCTAATTTCCAATTAACGACTCTTATTTCTTGATATCTTTTATACAAAAAATATATGCCTAGTAAGTGTCATATTTTATCCAGCCATACTGATGTTGATCTCAAAAATTTGTAGCGTATTTAAGGGCCAACAAGTCAACAAAAATAAACAATGATAATATTGTACAAATGAACCATAAAAGAACAATAAGAATAACAAAGTTAACAACAAACCACAGAAAAAATTTATTTATTAACTCTAAGTAAATGTTCTAAATGACATCCGTTTTCATATATACAAAAGTTAATTCTAGGCACCCTTTCCATCATTGCCGCATCTTAGCATAAAGTGTTTACTGAATTTTGTATTCGTGCAAGCAGACCTTCTACGGTGTTTACAAGCCTTTAATATACCATCTATTTAAGAAATCTAGTTTGAAGGAGCATCATTTTCTCTGCCGATGTATCGATTTTAAAAATTTTTATTTAAATTATTTCTAACATTTAAACTGAAGTGTGTGCGTGCACTCTCGTGCATGAATCAAATATTTTGTCTATTAGCCAGTGGACGATCATCCAATAAATTTGGCAAATGGTGTTTTGGGTAATCCAAACCCATTATGAGGAGGTAAGGTGACAGGATCAATAATAAATTATCCCTGCCGTTAAATTCATGTTGATAATGCACGATCTTTATTGCATGTAGGTTCCCGTCAACATAAATATGTTCATTATGAAAATTTATCATACCCCTTCTTGTAAAGCAACAAAATATTTTTAGGAAAATCTATATCATATGCTTCTTGTTCACTAATGAATTAACGTAAACCTAGTCTCAATTCGAGGTCGCGAGGAAAAAGTTATTGTACTGTTTGAGGATGGAATAGATGCAACAGCTGTTCACTTAAACTCTGTGTCTTTAGAAACTCTAAGTTCCAAACCTAAGTATCTGATGTTTAGATTCGCATTTTCTTTAACTTGTTTTCAAATTTCTTCTTCACCCGTTGGCATCTGTTCATAATCAATCATTGTAGGAGCACAATTGCCGATTTTTAAAGATGCATTTCAACAACGGAAATTATTGATGGCTTAGTATGTGTCTATTTGCAAATTTTTCTCCATAGAGTCCCGCCATTTCCTTAAACTAATATGATATTGGTCGCTTCTGCGTTAATTCGGCCATAGCGAAGAAATTTAAGAATTTAATAATAAATTTTAAAATTAAACGATAAAGCTTGTCAGATTCAATCACTTAACAATACAACAGCCAAAATGTATCTAAAATAAAATCGACTAAATCTTACCATTTTTGGTTTGCTAAAACCGAAACTAATCTTTTTAATATTAGTTCAAGTTTTAGAGATATATAATATTATGTCTCCCTATATATTAACAATGTAACCGCAAGAATGCATGGGGTATATTTGTGTTATTATAATAATAGAGATGTGCGATGTTGCCAAATATACGTTTTCTCCAAGTTAAGCCAAGTTGTACTATTTGGCAACAAGGCATGTGGGATCTCCAGGGATGACCCTCCTTATATAAAGTCCCAACCCCCCAAGGCTTAAAATAAGGTAGATAGCCATTTAAACCCATGTAAATCGATTTTTACGTCTGTTTTGTACTGAACAGCCCCTGTATACAAGCAAATGACAAACACCACTATTGCAAATATTATGGAATTTAATAGAAAATCCTCAAATATACTCTAAAAATGTAGAAGCCGTATTTGGATCTATAGACAGCTACAAAGCGGAGGGGTCAATCGAAGTTAGTGAGTCGAATCGAATAATTGAGATTGTAAGATATTTCGAAAGGGTGTAAACAGTCCAGATCACTTGCATTATGTTTATTAAAAAAAGGCATATCAACTTTATTTCAGGTGCAATATCTGCTGTAATTCATGCGCTTCAAGCCTGAAAAACTGGTTAAATAGTAAAAAACAACCTACGCGGTTTGTTGTCCCAATGATCTGGAGAGAGTCTTCAAATTATGTTAATGATTACTATTTCTGCGTCATACCTTGTGTTGGGTAAGGCACAGGTATATCCAAGAAGGAAAAGTCGGTTATCAACTATCCAAATATACTATCTGCCATGAAATCTTTGCCTTATAGTGACGAATTTCTTATTTCAGAACCTCCAGAAACAGTTACTTACGAGTCAGATAATAACGATAAAACGATTTCTCAAGAAGAAGATATGCCATCAAGATCAAGAGATCCTGATTTCACACCCAGCACGTTATACTACCAACCGCACAAAATAACCCAATCAGAATTAAACGATCTTGTGAGAGACTTAAAACTTCCAAAAAGTAAAACAGAGTTATTGGGATCAAGATTGCAGCAGTGAAACTTATTAGAAGTCGATGTTTCGGTACGTGTTTTTCGTAAGAGTCATAAAGGCGTAGCACCATTTTTTAACATGGAAAAGAATTTGGTTTTCTGCAATAATATTAGCGGCTTATTGGCGGCTTCAAATATAAACTATAAGCTAGAGAAATGGAGATGGAGAGTTCAACATTAAGTTTGAAAGCAATACTATTGTATATGGGAATTATTTTACCGTTTATTCCTGTTGGATATGCAGTTGACATGAAATAATTATACGATAATATGAAGTACTTATTGACAAGTATAAAATACGATAAATACCAACGACAAATCTGCGGCGACTTAAAAGGTATTGCACTTTTACTTAGGCTGCAGCTAGGCTACACCAAGTTTTGCTATTTTTTATGTGAATGGGACAGTCGGGTAAAGGCATTTCATTACAAGAATCCGATCAATCATTAGAGCCAGGTTAGAAGAATGTACAACATATGGCATTGGTAGACCCCAAAAAGATTTTGTTTCCACCACTACATATCAAATTGGACCGAATGAAAAACGTTTTTAAGGCACCGAATATAGATGGGCCAGCTTTTCACTACCTGCGTCAGAAATTCCCAAGTCTAAGTAGAGCAAAAATTAAAGAAGTTATTTTTGTTGGGCCACAGATTCGAAATATTTTGAAAGAAAAATATTTTGACAGCACTTTATCAGATATTGAAAATAATGCTTGGAACGACTTTCGCCTTGTGGTTACTAATTTCTTCGGAAATAAAAAAGCTGACAATTACCTTACT
Source organism: Diaprepes abbreviatus (assembly GCA_034092305.1). Lineage (NCBI taxonomy): Eukaryota > Metazoa > Arthropoda > Insecta > Coleoptera > Curculionidae > Diaprepes > Diaprepes abbreviatus. Next base: position 3,082,999 of record JASJET010000107.1, read on the forward strand.
TTTGTTGAAAATATTCTGTCATTGTATCAAAAAATGGGTTGCAATATATCCCTAAAGATCAATTTCCTACACCCATATCCGGACTTTTTCCTGACAACTGCGGAGCGATACCAACCGGGTATAACTTTCTTAAATAAACGTTGTCAAAAAATAAGAATTTTCAATTAGAAATTTAATATACTGAGGCACCAAAAAGTTATGAAGCTTGAGATGTAGTCGAAGTACTGCTGGCTCTCGGCAATATACGTTTAAATGGTAATTAATCTTGATTTATCATCTTAAAAAAAACATAAAGTGTCAAATTTAGTGCAAATGAAGCTATTGTTAAGACAAATATTTACAAAAAAGTTTTAAAATATTTTACCTTTGACACCGTATATTTCGGAAACTATCAACTTTTGGACTAAAATAAATCGATTTAAATCCTCATATTTTAGCACCAGGAAATTGAGTTAGCGTTTTCTGCGTACCTTTTGGTGACACCTAAAGCTCTTGCTCAAACTAGGAACTGATAGTGACGGCAACATACTGGTAGAAAATGATTTACGTCTAATAAAAACATTAAAAAGAACCATGAGCTCTTCCTCTTGGCTAGTTTTACTTTATACTGCTAGCTTTATAAAAAAGTTATTAAGAAAAATTACAAAGTAAAAACTTTGCGACGCAATAACTCGCAAAATAATCATTTTACAAAAAAATATTTCAAGTAACGATATAGAGACAAACTTTCCCTGTAAAAAAGGTTTTCATTTCTGACGTGACATGAGCTATTTCCGAGATATTCCCAAATTTTTTATGAAGAAGAAAAAATTCTTGCCGGTTGGCATATTTACGTATTTCTTAAAATGATTTTTTTATTGTTGATACGTTTATTATATAGCGGTGTTGCGAAAAAATACTTTAAATCATTAAAATAGGTATAAATTTCTCTCTCGACAAATATTGAAATATTTTTATTTATTTTTACCTTTTGTTGATACTATATCGCCCAGACGCTACTATTATCTCCTTCAACTGAGAAACGCAGGCGCAAAAGTAAGGGGTGTAATTGCTGTATGACTAATTAGCTGAGAGCTTGTCCAGATGTGGCGAGACATGCGCGTAAGCATTGACGAGATACTAGTCGTCAATAAATACTATCTACATGCAACATGCGAATTAAATATTTGCGAGTAATTCGTGTGCACTTCGCCAGACTCTCGACTCGCGCTAACTACGCGCGAAGAACGCGCTAATCGAGATACTACAGATGCCGTATTGTGTCCAGTATACACGCGAAGCATGTTATTTAATAACAAAATAGAAAAAAGAATATGGAATCTTCTGAATATTCAAGTAGGAATTTGAAAATAAGAAGAATTGGTAATAATATTTTCAGATATTAATGAATCTGAAGAAAAGGACAAGAATCTTGATAAGTTATTTTATAGATTTAGGGAAGTATTTAAAAAAAAATTTCTTATGTTGTCTCAGTGTGGGATACAAATATACTACACTATACAATTTTTCTTTAGTATTTGTTTTGAATAGTAATAGTTAGTATACATTTTATGTAATGTATTTCAACTATTTTTGTATAAATCTCAGCAAAAAAATCGAGAAAAACTTGTGTTTTGCCTGAAAAAGCAAAGATAAGTTTCGTAAACTTCATCGACCCATTTGACCGAAATTGCCAAATATTCGCTGCAACGTTGTCATATGTAAAAATCTTTTCATTGTAAAACTTGTCCATCTCAGTCAATAATATAGTTGAATTTTTAAGTGACTTCTAAAAGAAGGAGGTTCTCAATTGGCGGCTATGTATTTTTTATGTATTATCGTAACGAAGTACGAGTAACTTTTCTCGCAACGTCAATAACAATCATGTCCTTTTTTGGATTCAATGTTTTATTATAGCCAACATGAAGCTGACGATTAGTCGCAATGTCAATATCAGAATATCTCTACTTTGTTACATTCTGATAATTATTTTTAAGTCAAGACGCGTAGCTTAAGTAACTGGTACGCGCCGCTGAGCCTTTTTATCGACGGTATCAATTTCAGGAATTAAGATACGTGTACGATCTTTATTGTCTGTAGAATGTTATATTGTCAAAGACAATCTACTTTAAGAACCACGAGCTGCCTAAAAAATAGAACGGTCAACGTAACCCCCGAGAGCTAAACTCAGTCGGAAAAAGGACGATTTATCTCAAGAAGAGAAACCCGAAATATTCCTAATTTTACAACTGACTTTTCGCTTTTTGTAGTAGGGGCAACGTTGCGCTCTTAATTCGAGGAAGAACCGAGTCAAAGTGTCACCACCGCGCCTTTTAATGTCTGAGTTTCCCTGTTTCAGCAATTGAAGAATTGTAGTTTTAGCACTGTATGCCGTATTATTTAATTCATTTTATTTATTTAGGGAGCTTGGGACATATTAAATCTGGAACTTAATATTTTGTCGTAAAAAAGCCTATATTCACAACAGTATGTAAATCGATTACTCCAGAACCGCGGCATTGATTTGAATAAAATGTTATGTTCAAAAAGTTGTCCATATAATTTTGGATGCATTCCAAGATGGCGCTCATAATATGGCGGGAAAAAAAAAGAATTTTGTACGATTTTCTACAAAATTGATATGAGGGAGTTTTCGGGGTCTCATGAAACGAATCTGAAATAATTTCTTAAAATTCAATATGGTGGATCTAATAAAGTAGACAAAAAAATTAATTTTGTTCGATTTTCTCCAAAATTGGCATGGGGCAGTTTTTGGGGTCGCCCATAAGAAATATGAAATAATTTTTTAAAAAGTCATTATAACGGATCTAATAGGGCAAGAAAAAAATTTTGCCCGATTTTCTCCAAAATTGGTACGAAAGAGTATTCGGGAATGCACATAACGAATCTAAAATTATTTTTTAAAAATTAGATGTGGCTGATTAAATATTTCACATTACACGATTTTATATAAAATTGTTATTAGGGAATTTTTGAGAGTGAATATTACGAATTTATAATTATTTTTGAAAAATTCAGTACGGCGGATTCAATAGGGCATCCTAAAATTTGACATCTCTCGATTATCTCCAAAATTGCGATATTAAAATCAAAAAAAAATTCACTATGGTGAATCCAATATGGCAGACTAAAATTCCGCATTTTTTGGTTGTGTTCAAAATTGGCATTCTGTCGTTCTTGAGGGTTTAAATAGTGAATTTAAAATTATTTTAGGAAAATTTAATGTCGGATTCAGTCTGAAAATTTTACGTTTCCGGATTTTATCCAAATTGGTACTAGGGGGATTTTCGTGGGTGTAGATTGAGATTATATTGACAGGTTAAAGTTTTTTTTTTGAAATTCAGTATGACGGATTTAATACGGTGGGTTGAAATTTTTCCTTTATTCATATTTTTTTTTCGGTTATGAATTTGATAAAATTGAAATTTTTGAGGATCCCGTGGTACTTAAATATCCATAAATAATACAGGCACAAAAAAAGTGCGAGTAAAACCGCGACGACGAATGGTAATAATATATATTTTTTGGAGAGGAATACTTGACATTTGATAGAAAATAATAAGGAAGCTTTACAATCCTAATAAAAAATACTACTAAAAGATTTATTAATGTCGGTAGCATTATTAGTGTAGGGGTCAGAAGCCTATTACAAACTTTCGATCGCTGCAAGCAGCAATGAAAAATGTTTATTCAGTGAAAAATTTTTAACGTCCACGCATTTCGAATATTTATTATTGTATCTCAAAAACTAAGGACTAAACGAAAAAAATACTAAGAAACTTTTTTGATTGAAACCATTCAAAGAATAATGACCATTGCAAAAATCGAATTTTCCAGTGTGTAAATAATCTTATTACCTTAGTCGTATAATATTTATTGTTGTTATATAAAATAACTCACATCAATTCCATTTATCCTCTCCTGGGGCGAATTTCTAGCCTAAAATTCTGCACGGTGGCTAAAAATATATAAAAAAGTTTTGTGGATCCATCTAAATTAAAGTGGTAAAATTTAACAGTTTGCACTTTCTGAAATTAAAAAACTGTTACGCGACGAAACTGTAGATTTCACTGTTAACATGCTTTCATAAATATTTATTCTTCCGATATCATCCCATAACATTTTTTGGATATTTTTTAATTAAAGATGATTTCTTACTTCAGCCCATATTAAATGTACATTTACGAATACTTACATATATATATATATATATATATATATATATATATATATATATATATATATAATATGTTCTTTCTAGCACATTTTTTCAACCATTCCTTAAATAAAGCAGCAAGTAAGATATTGTTGTTTCACTAAATCTCAATGCAAAATTGTATGAAGTTTGCGAAAGCATTTCCGTCAATGTATCCAAAATCTCATCATTACAATCAGCATAGTGGCATTATATATTATTTTTTATTCAGAAGAAGCATCATCTAATCCATATGCTTGTTACTAGTATTTTTAATTAGGGCCATAACTTATTGTTTTCCATCAAATGATAAGTATTAATTAAGACCATAACTTATGTTAGGTATTTGCCATCAAAAAATATGCATTACTAGAATCCGCCGCCATGATTTCGTTCGTACTATTTTTATACCTGTCAGATTGACCGATATTTAAGGTCTACAGTAACCAACTTTACTGCAGGAGTAGCTTGCTATTAGAAAAGATTATAAGAGCTTAGCGGCTCCCAGAGCAGCGGCCAGAATAAGAAGTAATTTTTCATATTTATTTAACTTATAACTATTCGGTATACATAATATAGCTAGAGACAAAGTTGGATTGGTATTGTAGTTATGGCGATTCAGAAAGCTATTTTTTAGTATTATTATCTGTTTATTTCTCTAAACTTGTGATACTCCACTATCTATACTACCACTGTGAGCTATCTAAAGTTAACTTAGAGATAAAAAGAAAAAAATTCGAAGATGGAGAAGAATAAACATTTCTAAAAAGGTTTTTAAAATCTTTTAATGTGATAGTCATTGGAAACCACACATTCCATGTCTATCTTACCATTTATACTCGCGTTTATTATTGAAGAGATCTAAAAATCACAAACAAAAAAATTTGTAAAATAATTTTATTTTTTTATTAAAAAAGCGGAACAAAATTAATTCTTTTATTAAAAGAAACATTAGAGTATATTTTTGCATTATTGAATCGACAGGTTTTTAAAGACTTGAAATATATTAGATTTTATATCTATTTTCTATTTGAAAGACTTCGATCTTTAAATATATATTTATATGATATATTAGTATAGAAAGCAGAGGAAGTTGGGGAAGGTAGGTTGTTTAAGGTTTAATATTAATAAAATAACATATTTTTCGAGGAAAAGGAAAATATGACCTACTTAATAAAACTTTGATAATCAGTCTTTTTATTAGTTAATAACTTTTTTGATTAATGTGACGCCAATCACTGTTTCAAATAAAAAACTTATTTCTCCCCGCATGTTTATAGAGGTATTGTAAAATGGGGTACTTTACGAAGCAAGAGGGATCAGCAAGATTAAAAATAATTTTAATTAAAAATTACAAAATTAACCTCTAGTGATACTGTATTGACCTTACAATAAAACAATACAATAAGAATTTAAAAATAAATAATTTTCGGCCTTACAAGACAATGTGTAATGCCGTGGAGTTAAGAATCTGGTTTTATCTATTTTACTACAGTTTCAAGATCTAAATCGTTGCCAATCATTATTATATTGCTCACATCGACCTTTAAAAGAATTTTGTTATCATAGAACTGGCACACGGACCTTACTGAAACCTGTAGCTTTTCCAGCTGAAATATTATTTGGCTTTATTAAAGGATTTTTCGAAAAGCGATTTATCAATCCTTGAAGACATTCTTTCCCAGCCTTTCGCTAGCTCCATAGATTAACCACCCTCAAACTGGGGTCGCAGAGATTTTCAAGATGGTATGCCAGCAGATACGGAAATAATAACATTTCTTGTACATTTCTTTTTGTGCCAATTTGACAAAGTTATTTATGTACAGCAATGCCAAGAATACTAATTGGTTTTTCGGGGGTTTTCCTCGTCACAAAATTTACCATATTTTGTACAGCAAGATACCTTCAGTTCAGTTATACCAGGTCGTTTTGCTTTTAACACTCATGAGTAATGCAATAAAAATGGTAACTTTTATTGTTGCTATGTAAAATAATTACAGATAAATAGTGATTACTGAATGTTAATTGACATAACTCTAATCAATTAATGGTGATGTCAACCAGTTTTATTTTTCTTACTAAAGTACTATAGGAAAATCCAAAAGTTTTAGCGGCTAAATAATAAACCAATTTATTGCTCAACACAGCGGAAACTACATTTCTTATTTATTCTTCTTACTAAATTTCTCTTTCAGTTTTGCGAACATAATTCCTCACCCTTCTGAAATAAAAGTAGACATAATAAATTTAAAAATCGGGATAGAGATAAACTTTTCAGAAATATTTTCTTTAATATTTTTACATTAATATTTAATTTTCATTCTTTTAATATCACAAAATTCCTTGAAGTTATTTTATTTAAAATTGTCATTACGGCAAAAATAAGCCAAACTTAAAAAAAAAATTCTTTACGTATTCCCATTGCGAAGCGACCTCCGAATTCGTCGACATTAAAGAGAGACACCATTTAACAAAGGTATATTATTTCTGTGTATTGGGTTCCATTTAGAATATAACATGAATATTCCGTCTTAAGTATTAGTCCAAAGTTGGTTTTGGTGGAGATTTGAAATCTTGACTAACTCGAACTAACTACAAAATTAAAGAACAATTAAAATTAAATACACAACTAACTCTATTACAACTGTGTAATAAATTGACATAATTTCAAAAGTAAGTCAGTGATGAGTAATCATGATTTTTCTTTTTGTTTTGATTTATTTTAGTTTGTAATACAACGTTTACTCTCTATTTATGCACACTACCTTGACTATCATATCCCTTACGGACGTTTTTAACCGACTTCTATTTTCTATCAATTCGTCGAGTATGTATGTACACCGATTACTCCGAAACGGCGGCACCGATTTGAATGAAATTTTTTACGTTATGTTCAGGAAGTTACTGCGGTGGTCCTATATTTTTTTGGATGAAATTGGTGGAGTAATATCCAAGATGGCATTGACAATATGGCGGCCAAAAAAATTAATTTTGTCTGATTTTCTCCAACGTTGGTATGAGAGAATTTTTGGGGTCGTACACAATGAATTTGAAATTATTTTTAAAAAATTCAATATAGCGGATCCAATATGGCGGACAAAGAATTTAATTTTGTCTGATTTTCTCCAAAATGAGTGTGGGGGAGTTTTCGGGGTCGCACATAATGGATCCAAAATATTTTTTTTAAAATTCAATATGGCGGACAAAAAATCAATTTTGTCCGATTTTCTCCAAAATTGGTAAGAGGGAGTTTTCAGGATCGTACATAACTAATATGAAATTATTTAAAAAAAATCAATATGGCGGATTCAATATGGCGGACGAAAAATTCAATTCTGTTAGATTTTCTTCAAAATTGGTACAGGGGAGTTTTCGAGGTCGCACATAACGAATCTGAAATTATTTTTGAAAAATTCAATATGGCGGATCCAAGATGGCGGATTAGAGATTCTACATTTCCCGATTTTGTCTAAAATTAGTGTTTGGGTATTTTTGTTAGTGTTAATTATGAATTTAAAATATTTTTTGAAAAACTCAATCTGGCAAATCCAATATGGTGTCCTAAAAATTTTACATTTTTCGATATTCTCCCAAACTGATATAGGGGGTTTTTAAGGGTGTAAATTATAAATTTAAAAGTATTTTTTCAGGATTCAATATGGCAAATCCAAGATAGCGGACTAAAAATTTTTCATTTTTTGATTTTGTTTAAAGGTGGGTTGTTTTTGAGGATGTAAGTTGCGAATATAAGTCCGGAAATTTTAAATTTCCGGATTTTATCCAAAATTGGTACTAGGGGACTTTGAAAGGTTTAGATTTAGATTAGATTAAGACTTAAAATAATTTTTTTGAAACTCAGTATAGCGGATGCAATATAGTGGGTTGAAAATTTTACCTAATTCGCATTTTTTCAGATTTGGTATTAGAGGGTTTTCGGGGTCGTCTATTACGAATATGAAGTTAATTTTTTACAACTATTAGGTTGATAAGATACAATATGAGGGACAGAAAATTTTACATATTCCGATTTTGTCTCAAAATGGATATTGTGTGGTTCTCGAGGCGTATACAAACTCAATATGCAGTATAAAATATATCGAGCTGAGAAATTTACATTTCAGGTTCTTCAAATATTGAAAATTGACATAGTGCGGTTCTTGAGGTGTATACAAACTCAATATGCAGTATAAAATATATCGAGCTAAGAAATTTACATCTCAGGTTATTTAAACATCGATATTGGAAGGTTTTGGAGCCTATATTACCAATCTAAAATTAATTTGAAATTTGGGACATTGAATTTACTATGACAGACTAAATATTTGTTTGACACAATTTTAATGGTATTTGGAAAACTCTAACAACCAAAGAATTTGTAGTGGTTTGTTTTTAGGGTAATTTACAACTTTGGATAAAATGTGTACTTTTTTGCCACTTTGGAGTCATTACGAGGTACACTAATCTCGATTAGTACTTAGTTAAAATAATTTATGGATATCATAATGAATTCTCAAACTAAAAATAGAAAAATAAAATTTTTATAAAAAAATTGAACTGACTCCTAAAAGTGCACTAAAAAATAAAAAATAACTATGAATTTTTATACAAAATTGAACTTTTTGAAGTCGGCGCGAAATTATTTGTAAACAAAATAAATAATTACTAATATATACAAATTATGGTAAGAAAGCAATTGCAAATAAAGTATTTTTCATCTGATTATGCAAATAACATTTTGTCAGGTATTAGTTTGGCGCCGACTTCAAAAAGTTCAATATCATATAAAAATTTATAGTTATTTTTCACTTTTTAGCGCACTTTTAGAAGTCGGTTTAATTTTATTATAAAAATTTTATTAAATTTTATTATTTTCCATCGTTATGTTAATTTTTGTTAAACATTTTTTATCCTAACAACAGTAAGTCTACCAGGCTTTAGATCCTTAAATATATACTTTGATAAAATTTTACTATAGAATATTGTAGCCATTTTAGTCATAATAAACACGGTTATGATAAAAATGACCCACTTTTCCAGATATAATAAAAAAGGTATTAAGATTCCTTAAACATCATTTTATATAAGCAGAAAGGACCGTGCAAACGCTGTGTGCCCTACTAAATACCCTAATAACATAAATTTTCTCTTAAATACCAGCATCCTCTTAACATTAAAATTAGAACACATTTTTATATTTTCCCTCTTTACGGCTTAGTATGGAATAGGAATTATATTTTCAATATTTAAATAAATTTCAAAATTTATATTTAAAGTAACGGGATAATACCTTCATCTTGAAATATTTTACAAAATTGAATAAATATTCGTATTTTGGTATGATGTTTATTTTATTTCCATAATTAAAACGATATTTGTATTTAATTATTAAATTGGGCAACTACTGTAAAAATAAATACGTAAAATTATTTTGTAAAATAAAGTATATGACAATCTAAGTATTCCAGAATTTCACAATACGTTTGTATTTTTGTAAATATAATGCGTAAAGCAGAAATTCCGGAATCTTAGAGAACGTTGCTTGATTCCAATAAATATTTCCCTGATCCGGTTAAAGTGGAGCAATATTTTTTATTGGATGTTAAACCTGCTTAACCTATATTATTTATATAATTTTCCATAATTTTACTTCCGAAATAAGAAAAAGTTTTTATCCACAGCTTTTCTTGTACCAATTTGATTGATTTTGTGAGAAACTTTCTATAGTCGTGGATTAACGGCTTCGAAGGCAGCATTTTAAGAGACTAACTTTTTCTGGTTGATTTGATTTTTAGGTTGTAAATTTTCTTTCTCTTATTTTTCAATATTAAAAATAATCACATTAATTTTGACAACTTAATTTATTAAAAACTTTAGTTGTCAAATTCTTATGTTTTTCTTGATTTTTTGTTATATTCAACATTCAACAACTTTTTCATTAAAAAATTTATGATTATTCTTTAACTACAATAATTTAACATGTAGCTTTAGAAAACAATTTTATATTTTGAACATTCTGTTACTTAAATAACTGAATAAATGTTGGTTTTCTGTAATTTGTAATAACAAGTAAAAATTGTAATTGTTTTTAAGCCTACTTGTGAAGAATGCGCATAACTTATATGAACTTTTAGAAATTTTAAGAAATATTTTATTGAAGAAGGGAAGTTTAGCACATATTTTGCACTAAATTTAAACCAAGTGATATTTTCTAATTTTTTTGTTCATCATGACTGAAAAACAAATATTTTAAGAATACGAAAATAAAAAAAGAATTCCACACTTTCCTAGAGTTTTCTTAATGAAATCATGAATTTTAAAAAAAATATAGCTTGCTATAAAAAAAGCAAATAAAATTTTCCCATTTTTTACATCATAGTATCGATTTTTATCGGAAATCTAAGAGAAATATACATACAAAAAATACACCACTAAATTCATTAAAAAGGTTTAAGACGTAAAATCGACGTAGTTGCCATGAAAATTATATTTTTATCCTTGTATTTCTAAGATTCATAACTTGTTTGAATTATTGTTGCACTCAGGAGCGGATCCAAAGAAGGGGGCGGTGGGGGGCGATCCCCCCCCCCCAAGAGCTTTGAGTTCAGGAAAATAGACCCGATTTTGCCTCTTATACTATAGTTTATTCAAGAACTAGAGAGAGTAATAAATCATTTTTTACGCTTTTTTTTCTTCGCAAAATACCTGTGTTCTTAAGTCCGGTGTCTTAGGCAAAATCTGTTAGACACATATTTTTCATAGGAATGGGTTAGAAATTTTGTAATCAAAAATACCGGTCTATAATAATGGACCATTTGGGTTGGATAACAAGAGATATTTGGATGTGTTAAATGTTAAAAAGAATTTTAACCCTTGTTATAGTCGTCAGAAACAGGTTCATTTTATCACTAAATATTTATGGCATAGAATATTATTTCGGTAATAAACTTAAAATAAAAAGTTTTTATAATATTATTTTATTTCTTATGATTTTTTAATAATTCACATACATTAGAAAATATAGATAATTTAGTCATATTTAACACAAATCACAACTGTATTTATATATATATATATATATATATATATATATATATATATATATATATATATATATATTAATTTTGGCATAGAAGTTATAAGTTAAAAACTTACAAAATATCCATTGTCAAAAATACAAGAACTTAAACATATATAAAAAATAAATTCGTCCATATAATGTGAAAATTGTTTTGGGCTATCGGTCATTTTTTTATTAATTAACAACATTTTTAGGACATTTGACGTTTCAGTTTATTTATTTCTTAAACCATCTGCAGAATTACAATGAAATACTAAAAAGAGATTCAAATATTTAAATAATAAATTGTGTTTATGCTGGTAAATATTACGTATCTAATTTGTAATCTAAGTCAGTGAAGCTATTTTCGCCAAAATTAATTATAATTGGTTCCTCTATCTCACGGATTATGAGATCGAGTTTCCAAATTTTCTATTATTCTTTTATTATATGGATTTTTCCAAATTTTCTGCAGTAACTTTATTCTAAAAAATCTTTCAAAAGTTCTGTTAAATTACTAATTTTGTAAGTTGTGTTATTTCTAGCAACTCTACCTTTTACTTGAGAGAGATATTTCCTTCACCAAGGGACATTTTCCGGACGATCTATAAGAACAGATTTCCTATTTGATTTTTCCCAGCAAAAATTAAGTTCTCTGAGCAATTTCCAGATCTCACTTATTACAAATTTCAGGTAAATCCCGATCTTCATTGACTTTAGTTAGAATTTTGTCGACGGTTGCGATCTGCTTCTCATAATAAGATGTATGTACAACTCCTTTTATTGCAGTTTACATCTCTTCTTCCAACGAGGGTTTTCGTCTGCCTGTGATCAAATGTGACTTGGGAGTACTAACAATTCCAGTCGTTTTTTTCTCCTTAAATATTTGGTACATACTAGATTTTCCAACTCCTGTCATGTTGGAACACATCTCAACAGAACTTTTAACATTATTATCTAGATATTGATATTTTAAGGCATCATAAATATTCATAGTAATAAGTTTTTCGTTGAGGAAAAAATGCCCTGATTTAACGATTTTAGAATAATTATAGATGTGGAAGCCATATCTTTTGGGTATCTCACTAATCTCATATAATATATAAAAACAAGCACAAACAGGATAAATCACTAAGGACACACTGTAAGGTGTACTTTGCTCACTGGCAGAAATCAGAAACTCTATTGTTGCAGTAAATTTATAAGACCTTATAATGTTTCAATATAATTAAATATAATTAGATTCACGGCAGTTCTCAGTTACCTGCGGCACTGGAGCAGGTAAGCTGGAGGTTTCGGTAACAGTTTTATTACTCTCTCTAGTTCTTTAATAGAGTATAAGAATGTGTATGCTTGCGATCGCCCCTCGCCTTCCCAAGAGCTTTGAGTTCAGGGAAATAGAACCGATTCTGCCTTTTATATTAGGAATGTGTATGCTGATAGCAGACCCCCCCCCCCCCTTTGACAACTTGTTTTTATTGCGATAGCCACTCCTCCCAAGATATTTGAGTTCAGGAAAATAGACACGATTCTGCCTCTTATACTAGGAATGTGTATGCTGCCCGCATCCTCCCCTCCTGTTGACAACTTGTTTTTTCTTGTGATCGCCCCCCCCTCTCTAAGAACTTTAAATTCAGAAAAATAGACCATGCCTGTTACACTAGAAATGGGAGTGTTGCTGATGTCTCCCCCCCCCCCCCCCCGTCGACAACTTGCTTTCGCTTGCCATACTATACTTTGTGATATCACTGCCCCCCTCCCCCAAAGAGAGAGGCTGGATCCGCCCCTGTTGCACTTGTCACTTTAAATATTTTACTGACAATTTAGATCCACTTTAAAGTTTTACCATGTTAGTGAATTAGAGGCACAATGTTTTTTTTTGTGAGAAAATATGGGAAATAAATAAGAGTTAAAATTTTTTACCAAATTTTGGATTTAGGATATCCATATAAATGTAAACAATTTTTTCATATTTGTTTATATTTGCATAAATAATGACACTTTCAGACAGTTCAATTTTTAAATCACATTTGCTGACTGAAGCAAATGCAATATGTCAAATATTTTAGGTTAAAATTTGGTTTTCACTTTGACCTCGAAGTTTATAGACTGCGAATCCTATAGAAGCAAGTTGATTCTCGCTTAGAAAGAGATCGAGCAAAATAGGATAGTCATACCTATCTTTCTAATGACGGTCAGGTGAGAAGAAGTATCCAATAATGTTGGGGGTATCATACTTTGCTCCGCTCATAGAAAGCGAAGTACTGCTATCCTATTTCGCTCTGTTTCTTTTGAAACTAGAAACAACGTACTTCTTTAGGACCCGCAGTTGATATAATTCGATGTCTATGGGAGTATAATGATGCACAAACCAACCACAAGGATCATTTTATAATAAATATAATATTACTGCAGTTAAGAAGAGTTTAGAATAAGTGAGTAGGAGGAGGACGAAACCTCTTTCATATCATTGCAGAGTACAGCGCGCTAGAAAACCCTAGGATGCGGTTCTTGGGAGCACACTAAATCGAAGAAGGGGAGCTACCCACCTTGAAGCAGTCAAATATTTTAAGGTTCCTGAGGGAAATAGGACTGGAGAACCTGCTCTAGCCGATAAGGTAACTCTTACGACTGAGCAGCAGTAGGGGGCATAATATATCTACCAGGTCGCAGTGTACAGACCCCCCAACTCTACGCACATACATATTACTGCAGTTTCAGATCATTTTTTATCCAAAACATATTCTGCGATACCAGATCTCGATGTTTCCTCTTTCGATGTATCAATTTAATATTGGTTTCTCTACTATACGTTTTGTCACGATTAAAATTTTATCTTAAATTTACTATAGTTAATTTGGTTAATTTTACCTTCTTTTTGCTAATATTTACGTTTTGGGCAACACTATATCATTGTTATTAAGCATTTCTCATTTCTCCTTCGTATAATAGCTTAATATTCGTTGCATTTTTGGGTCCTATTGCTTTTCGAGCCATTCCAGATTTCACCCCGTGCAAATTTTCTTCCCAGCTTAATTAATTTCTTTACCTTTCAGTAATTTGCTTATAAGAAATACAGCCCTAATTAAAATCCTTTCCTAACTTGAATTTTTAGGTCGGCAACTCTAGGTCACTGTTTTAGGTTGTTTATATTTAAATAGAATGTTGTTATTTATCCTTTTATATCTTTTTTTGTACTGATTATTTCAAATTAAATTGTTACATTTATCTATTTTAGTTACAGTTTTCCGAATTTTTATTTGAAGTATTTTCAAGGGTTTGTTTTCTTTTTGTTGGGGTTATGTGACTTTTCCAGCGGACGTTTAGGCTAATTTGCATTCTTTTAAGCAGTTGCATGTTTGGTTGCTATTCATGTGGTAATTTTTGGGAGAAAATTTGGATGAATAACTAATACCGTATTGCTAATGGTTGAGGGAAAATTCTAATTTCTTGTTTTAGGGATAAACAATGAAGTCCCATTTGATTTTGTGTCGGAAATGTCAACGACTTATTAGTTAGCAATGCTGTTTAAGCCCACTATTTTGAGCTGTCATTTCTTTTGTCAGATTGCTACTTGTTTAAGGTCCCTTTTGTCTCGCGCTCTATCTTGAGGGAAGAAGAAGTTCATACAGCGCAGGTCTCGGGCATCGTATAAAATGGCGAGAATTTAACTGTCAATCCAACCTTTTCCTATGAATTATTGCAAAAGCGAGTCCAAAAATTTCCATTCCAGTAAATTGCCGCCATCCTACGGGTTTTGGGTGGAGAATTTCATTTTGTGCACCTCAATAACGTTTTGGAGATTTGTGTTTTGAGTATTTTTTGGCTAGTTTAGCTAGTTATCGAGGTACAACCTGGAAACAGGGATTTCGTCGGCCTCGTAGCATTATGACCAGGAATCAGTCTGACCCCAGAAAATCGAGTAAGGAACTTTAAACTATTTACTGCTAAAACGAGCCTGCTTAGTTTTTTTTTTAATATAAAAGGATTTCAGCTCAAAAATGATTATTACGAGTACAACTCAAGCCTATTTTAAGACCAACTGTAGTATGTTACTCTTAAGTCTCTTTTAGTGTAATCTTATTAACTTGTATTTTGGGGTTTTAGGGCCGATTATATCTTTTTGTAAAATTAAGATCAGCAATTTTTTATAGTTTTTGCGTTTTCCAATATTTGCTGCCATGCAGTACCTAAATTTTATAATTTGTCATCAGTAACAGTTGATTTTGAGAGTAATTTTTATCATCATTTATAATTCGTACTATGTTTGGCTTTATTTTTGCTTCCTGGACGTATCACGTTGTCCATAATTTTATGGACAAATTTATTTGACATTAGTAATATTTCAATATCTTGTCCGTATGTTTTCTTTGGGCTCCATTGTGGGTTTATGATTGATAGTTTTAAAGTTTTTTTGTATCGTGATATGTTCATGGCCTCGTAACTTGCAGTTGACTCCAGTAAAATGTTTTTTTTTGTATTGATTACATTATTTAGGTACTAGAGACTGACTCGTGTAGTGAAATTATAACTTCCTGTAGATTTTGTAGATTTATTTATTATTTCAATGATAATGTCAAGTAGTGCATCCTGACTTTTCACTTAATAGTCCGATATTTTGTGATTTTATCTGGAATATCTTGTTTTTATCCATTATTATTGCTTTGAAAATTTTATTTAAAAGTGTCAAATTGCAGATCATGGCTTTTCACATTTGGTCTGGTAAATTGTGATTTTACTTTGAGTATTCCTTTTTTCTATTGTTGTCCAGTGTGTGTTGCCTTTCTGTATACTGAAGTTTTAATAGTGAACGGTCGTCCATGATATCCAGAAAGGGCAACTGAACATTTTTCTCTTTTTCCATGAGAAAATTATTTGTTGGTCGAATGGAGTTTAGATGTGGTAAAAAGTCTTTAGTTCTGGATTATTATCGATCGATAAATATATCATATCATGGACACATCTTCTTTAGTTTCTGTTTCTGTGGCGTGAATTTCCCAATATTCCATACACAGGGTGTCCGGGAAAATGAGGGAAATATATAAAAATATTTCGTATAGCCATCCTCTTCGGCTCCCAAAGAGCTGCTGTGGAATCAAGTTTTTTATACATAATTATTGGACCACCAGGTATATTTCATATATTTTTCTAATGATGTATACCAAATAGGACCATTCAAATTACTATATCCAAGAAAGTGTTGTGAATTACTCACAGCTGCAGGGACGGACTAGCTGTGACATTCACGACCCCATTTTTTTACGCCCTGTATGATAAGAACAAATTTTTTTTTCATATCTTTAACTGTTCACTAAAAATGAAGTAATCTTCATCATGTCGCTAATTCTAACCGTTTTCGAAAAAACATCATATCATTTACATTATGTATTTGGCGTATTTCGATAAAAGATACATCTTTGTTCCCATCAAATGTTCAACCTACAACCTTATAATACAAAAATGCGATCCAGAATTAGAGTTTACCTATTTAATTAAAAAAGTATAATTCTGTGAATTACAGTTCGACCTAGGATCGCAAAAAAGGTGCGTTTCATTTTATTGGTACCAGAAACAAAGTTTTGTTGTCTCAAATGTTGCTAGGTACGAAAGAATAAATATCCTGCATTTTAGAACTTGTCAACTTTCACATCGCTGACACATTGATTTGTTACTTGGATATTAATTTACTGATTTTTGGATTTCGTGGTGAAATTAATTGTAAAATAATTCGAAATATGGAATACACGTTTATTGAATTTGCAGATATACATCCAATATATGGTCTTGCATCTTGCAAGCTTTGGAAGCCAGGAGATTATATCATGACCGCTATCTTAATGGTACTATTCCAGATTAGAAAATATTTCAACGAGTTGACCAACGTCTAAGAGAGGATGGTAGACAATTCCATTTAATAAGATATATAATTAAATTTCTCCATAATTTTAGGAAATTTTGGGAAAAGATGTATTGATGCTAGTCTAGGAAGAACGTCTGTTATATCAATATTATTTAAAAAAAAGTGCATGAACTTATGATTTTCCCCATAGAATGCAGTTTGCAAACTGGCTATTAGATTAACAACGAAATAATGTAAGCTCCATTAGCACTATCCTCTTCATGGATGAAGCAGGTTTTACCAAAAATGGAATCATACATTTGTACAACTTACGTGTATGGGCTGATGAAAATCCTCATGCAATAATTGTTTCGCATCATCAACATCAGTTCTAAACAATTAATATCTGGACAGGAATCATTGGCAGTTTTTGATTAGACCATTTGTATTGCCAGCACGACTGAATGGAGAACTTTATTTGGAGTTCCTCCAGGACGGTTTTCACGATTTAGTAGGGCACTTACCACTTGAAACCACCTCATTTCAGCGTTACTGTGTGGGGCACCTTAATAACGTCTATCCAAACTATCGGATAGGATAGGTAGAGGAGGATCTATTGCCTGGTCTCCTCGATTTTCTGACACAACGCCGTTGAATTTTTACCTGTGGAAACACCTCAAAACCTTGGTGTATTCCACTCTGCTCGATAGGGAGGAACTCCTACGGAGGATCACGTTTTATTATGATCAAATAAGGAACCATGTTGAGTTAATGTGGTGGGTACAGCAGTCCTCAATTTGTCATGCCCGCGAGTGTATCAGATCTCACGGAGCCCATGTTGGGGACTAACAGTGAAGAGAACTTAATTTTTGTCAAGAGTTAGAGGTATGTAAAAAACGTTGTCTAAACTTCTTATCATACAGGACGTAAAAAAATGGGATCATAAGATCACAGCTAGTCCGTCCCTGCAGCTGTGAGTAATTCATAACATTTTCTTGGACATCAATTTGAGGGGTCTTACCTGGTAAACATCATGTTAAAGAAAATTGAAATATATCTGATGGTTCAATAATTATATGTAAAAAACTTGGTTCCGTTACAGCTCTTTGAAAACCCATATCTCCGAATATTTATATGAACTTGTAGTATTCTCTTCACTTATTTTTTCATATTCGAAAGATTTCCCACATTTTTCCGGACACCCATATATAAGAGCCAAGTACCCATCGAACTTAGAACTTATTCTTGACTTGAAAGGAAGCAGTACGAAGGTACCAGTTCAAAATGTCCATCCTCGGCTCCAGTAGTAAACTACTTCGATTTTATAATGATGGATCTTTTGAAAATTTAGTTTTCATAATATGTGCTTCTCATAATAACATATTAGTATAGATACTTTCCATGTCAAAACTTATTAGTCCGTTGTCTCGTTCTAAATTATTGCTACGAATAATATTCACAAAATGAGAGAAATTTTTGTCATATGTGTTTGTCTTACTTTCTAAAAGCTATATGATTCTTAGGAGAAAGTTTTATAATATACTTGTAGGAAATTCAATGGAGCTGAGTATTAATGTTAATGGTATGTTGATTTTGTAAATGTTTGTGAATTTTTCATATTCCGCACAAATGTGATGACTAATTGTAATATTGTATGAGGGCCGATCGCAGTTGGTCAGGCATATAGTCTTCGTATTTATTTAGTGTTAGGTGGATTTTCTATTCTGTTGATTAATTGGATTACGAGGTAACAGTATATCTTTTCCAGTTTCTAGGATCTCCCCGACTCTTTGGTCGTATATTACAATGTCCATGATTACAGTCGCATTTCCCTTTTCCACGGGTAGAATTTTGATGGATTTATACTTACCAAAATTATTTTAAAGCTAATGCTTCTGTCTTGGAGAGATTTGGTGCGGGATTTTTTTGTTTTCCATGGTTGATTGTATTGTATTTTTCATATCAACTCGTCGGAATAGTGTGTATCAACATGAACTGATTCTACAGAGTTTATAGTATCTAAAGTGAGTAGGTGAATTAAGAGCTTTACCTAATAGCTAATCTTCTGCTGTTCTGATTACCGTTGAAGAAAAGTTTATAATGGTCTTTTTTGACATTGTTTCAAATGGAATCAGATGTAATTTTAATTTTTCAAGTTACTCAAGTATTTTTTCGTCATATTTTTCTTTGCAGTTTGTTGTACATATTGTCTATTTTATGAAAAATTAGTTCGTGATTATCTAACAGTGTCACACCTGAATTTTCCGTAGGATTGTGTTGTTTAGTTTAGAAAAATCGTGATCGTTTTAATACTTTTCTGGCATTGTTAAGAATGCAAAGTGCTCTATTACCGAGAATGGATGTTTTTAATCTGCAATTAATAAGAGGGATAACATTCCTTCATCGCAAATTTCATCCTGATTTTCTCGTAGTTCTTAGTTTTGTTACGAATTCCAGGTTCATACCCGGTTTGAAAGTTGTAGATAATGTTGACGATTACCCTCAGAAAAGAAATAAATTATGAGTTGTCCTTCCTAGCTGTCGTGGTGAATCGTTAAAATGAAATTATTAAAACTTTAATATACTGGAAGTCAACAAGCACCGGACAATATCTTAAGCATAGATTTAACCTTTCTATTGTAGCCAAACAAGAAATTATACTTAATCTTTGCAATCGCATAATATCTATATGTAATATTGCAGATTTATTTCAAAAGACGCTATCAAAAATTATAACAAATTTAAAACAAAATTGTTACTCTCTACGATCAATAGACGATCTTACAACTAACTATGGTACAAAGAGAACTGGACAACTGGACAACAAGAAACATATACTTTTCTCATAATTCCGTATATCAGAGCTCCTTTAACAAACGCAATACATCAATGAACTCAGCTTATCTATAACCTTTAAACAAAAAAAAAACCGCCAGGGGCTGATTACAGTAGCAAAAATTTCAAAAAGCTTAATCTCAGATAAAGTTCGTTTCAGTAATTTTTTTTTTTCTGTTGAGGAGAATAGCGGACCAATATATTTAATAGGATGTTAAATACAGGGGCACATCTAGCCTCTCTCTTTAGGGGGGGGGGGTGATGATATCATAAAAATACAGTATGGCAAGTGAGAGCAAATTGTTAACGGGAAAGGGACACTAGTAGTTTTGAATTTGAAGCTCTTGGAAGGGCAATCGAAAGCGAATTATCGACGGGGAGGAAGATGCCAACAATACTCACATTCCAAGGTAAGAGGCAGGTTCGGGTCCATTTTTCTCAATTCTAAGCTCTTGTAGGGGCGAGCGTAAGCGAACGCGAGTTGTCGACGGAGAGAAAGATACCAACAACATTCTTATTCCCAGGTAATAGACAAGGTCTGGTCTATTTCTCTAAACTCAAAGCTGTAGGGGGGGGGGCAATCGTAAGCGAATGAGTAATGTTAACCATGCCCTTATAGTTAATATGAAAAATAACTATTAGTTGTTGGAAGTTTTCGAATTGCATTGTACTATTACATCCAGATCTGATACATAAACTATTTTCGTTGCCTCTTACAATAAAATAGCATGCCACATATTACCAAAGTCCTAATCGAACATTAAACTACACCAAGTGACTTTTTAACACTTTTCTAATTTAATTATAAATTTTGTGATTAAAAAAATAATAAAAAAAAGTGTCTGTTTTCTATGAAAATTAATAATTTGCTAAAACGAAAGTCTAGAGCTAATAACCGCAAGTGTAATTTAAACTCGCATTATTGTAATAAATGATACGAATTAGAAATGTAAAAGCTTTTAGAAGCACTGGTAACTAAGAACAAACTTAATGGTGTCAGAATTAATGGCCCCGTCTAAAAATGTGTAATTTCCATTTAAATAGCCTAAATTTTCGAATGCAAATAAAAACGATTATCAAGGGAAAAATAAGTTAATAGTTTGAAATGGCATTCCTTGCCGCTTTTATATATATATATATATATATATATATATATATATATATATATATATATATATATATTAAAATAGAAAATTTTCGGCTATTCAGACACGGACTGTTAGTAAACAAACATTACTCTCGTATTAAAAAGCGAGAAGAACTCCAAGAAAATGGAGAAGCTCCGGATTTGGAAAATGATGACAGCGCTGTATTGTCTTCAGTATGACTCATCAGGCCATTTTTTCCCGTAGAATCCATCATTTCGTAATCGGACCTCATCTATTATTTCCAAGCTATGAAAATAGTTAGTAAAACACGACAGCGATATCTTAACAGATCACTCAATAACACAAAATCAACACCCACCTGCATTGTTGTAAAAAACTGCCATGTGGTACCGCGAAAATAAAATTAAAATAGAAATTTATCAACGTCGATTCACGGAGCATGCCACACCAAGGTATAAAGTAGGTTGCGTTATTTGGTACTGGTATCCAAACTAAAAATGCTAGATGGGGTGCGACCGCGACATCATGGACAGTACCGAATGGAATGTCCTGTCAAGGTTCAAATTTCAATTTACGTTTACTAAGGGAAATCCATTCTATATTATAGTCAGACACGATATTCTTTTCTTTAACTGTCTCCCATAAATTTTTTAAATTTGTTGGTCAGTTGCATTTTTTTTACTATAAATTCTCTTGTCAATTCCCTTCCCAGCTCGGTTATTTTATCTTCCAAAATTTTGCCCGCATTTTTATACTATAAAGTATCGTTATCTGTTACATTTAATTACCACTATTTATGTTGTGTTGCTTGACATTTTTTGGTTGTCCCGGTTTTTTTTTGCCTACTATCCAAGGGTAATTCTTCCTTTCGTAAGGCAGTTTTCTTAAAACTTCTTGGATCAGTTCTATAGATTTTGCTTTGTTTATGTATTGTTTCTTGTCTGTTAGATTTTCTGTCACTGCCGAATTTGCATTGACAGAAGCTATTTTTAAATCGTTTGATTTTGCATTATCTTATTTTGAGCCGTTTTGATCCTATTATTTGAATCCATTGTGCAGTAGTCGTCAAATCCTAATTAAATTTCTCTATGTTCTAGTTCAATTTTCATCCCTGTTAGTAACTTTTCTTTGTGTTCATTGTCGTTACAGACTTTCCACCTATCTGTTTTGTAACTGCCTATTATCGGTTCGGGGTGATATCTAGTCTGCGGGGTTCTAAATTTTCAGAAAATCGATAATTTCTGAAGGAGATAAATCCTTTCCGTATGCTTTGCCCTTTTGCAGGAAATTTATTCTTTCTTTGTTCTGCGTAACTGATGGCTGGAAGGAAGTGTACTTCTTTAATTTAAAAATAAATAATTGATTAATTATTTAATTTTGGGCACAAAATATTAATGATTGATAAATTGGCTTACTTAACAAATTCATATTAGCCGACTGTCTTAAATTTTTGGACGTGTTAGAAAGAAGGAATGTGATACCATAATTAAAATTGCGTTTATTTTTGTCGGATAAGAGTTGATTTGTTTAATAGTAAATAGTGTCGACAAAACTAAGCGTTTATAATAACCAAAAGTCTTAAATTCTAATTACACTACGCAACAAATTTTAGTTTGTTTGTTATATCTTGTATGAAAAATGCATTTTTTTGTTAATTTTGGGGCATGAAACACAAAAATGACAATGAAATTAAAAATTTAGTTGTAATTTTCAAATACAAGTTTTCTTTATTTTATTTTTAACAAACTAAAAAAATACATACTTTTACGCTTGTAGAAACACTAAATATCCTATCTTTTTGCTTTTCTTTTGCAAATTGTTTCTGGATCATCTCTAACAAGAGTTCAATAGTAGTTGGCAAGCATGGAAGCATTCCACTTTCCCTGGTACCTTTTTTCCGTTGTTGATATATCCTGATGGAAACGTTCGTCGTGCTCATTACTTACAGCTCGGCAGTTATCAGGAACAAAGTCCAGATGTGAGTGTGGGAAATTGATCTTTAGAGACATATTGTAACACATTGTCAGCTTTTTTATTTCCGAAGAAATTAGTGACCACGAGACGAAAGTCATTTTCTTGTTTTTTAAGCTCTTCCTTTGTCTAAAACAGTTTTAATCCAACTGCAACTTCTACGATTCCTTTTTATTGTAGAAATGGAAAGAGGACAATGTCCAATGGTATAAATGATTTGTGTGGTTAAAAGTAGACTGGAGATTAAATGTTCATTTCCGGCGAATTAATAAGAAATCATCCTATAGTACGGAAACAAAACGTTATAATGAGAAACTTTAAGCACAGAAGCTGTTGAATACGAAGCGGGGCATCTTGAGATGTATTTTAAGAGCGATCATTAAGGCCTTTCCGAGATCAAGCTTTTCTATAAAAGTTATTACAGAAATGGAAAGCAGGTAAAATTCCACATTTAATGGTGTGCATAACTAAATGGGTTAAATATTTATATTAGATAGGCTACAAGTCCACAATCTCTCACTGTGTAAAAAAACGCAACGCGTTTTGATGTTTTAAAGTTACCTACACTACGAAGTTCGTGCCGTGGTACTTTCAAAAGGATTCATAGATTCTAGCAAATTTAAAAAGGCTAAAAGACAAAATTGATATTAAAGTTCTTATAACATTCGTCCAAAATGCATTGTTGTAAAAAGAAACGGCCACAACCCATTGTAAATAAAAAAGTCCTGAAGTTAAATTTAATGCTGAAGTTACAAAGTGCCTAGAGTTTCTGCTTCTAGAAGTGCTCTAGCTATTGTCCATCATGAATTCAGAAATTAGGGTTTCTACGAGAGGTTGGAGATTCACTTTTTGCCCGCAATGAATTTATATTTGCCCGTTGTAAATAAGCAAGTTACCACTGTAATAAATACTGCAGTGACAATAATGAGATTTCTAAATTGGAAAAATAACATTTTATATTATTGCATTAATTAAGAAATACTGAATATTGAAAGTTTTTACTATTAAGAAATCATTATTATTAACATTAATTTTGAAATTTAAATTTAAAAAATTTATAACGCTTATAATTTTCCGTTATAAAGGGATATGTTGGTACTTACGGATTTTAATAAATATTCTAAATGTAATATTGTTCCGAATTATCTGCACCCATATCACGTGATAGCTGCATTAAAAAACTTCAATGCCAACTTGTGATATTTTTTGTTTATCGGAATCTTCATTCCAATTTCACTCCGTAGATTTTTTAAACTAACCAGTATGCCTTATGTGCATTTAAAAAGTGCCATGAGACAAATGTCCTGGTTTGAATAAATTTGAGCAGTCATAACAGGTAGTGACCGCTCGTGAGCGTTTTCGATCTTTATTTCTATTATATTTACAATATTGAACTACACTATTAATATTTTCCCAAAATTCGTTGTTTTTCCTCTTTATTTATTCTTATTTATTTTTAAAGCTCTTCAAATTGTATTTTTCTTGATACATTAATATTTAAAAGAGTTTGAGGGAAGAATTACTTTAGTTTTTTGTTTTTATCCTTCAAAAATTTTAAATTTGCTAGTTTTTTGTTAGTTCTGAACTTCTCTTTACTACACGAGTTTTCATCAGTTCTTACAATAATAATATTAATAATAAATAATTTGATAGTAGCTGACTACCTGTAACATTTACACAAAATTTCTTCTCCTCCAAATTAAAGAAAAGTATTATCTAAAAATAAAGTATTTGTGGATTACTACTACACTTAAAAATATTGAATCAGACTTTTAGTAATAATTAAAATACACAAATTAAGGTTAAAATAGCTTCTGAATGCTAACAAAAATTCAAAGAACAAAAGTAATTAAAAATTATCGCTGACTAAAGTTTTATGCCAAAAACAAAAGTCCAGTAGCTAACAAACGTAATTTTAAATATATATTGTAATAATGATAGAAATTGAAGATATAAAGGTGTTTAACTATACAATAAACCAAGTGGTCTAAGAATTAACGGCCCCAAAAAGGCATAATTTTCTGTAAAATTAGTTAAATCTTAATATGCAGAAAAAAGATCATATAGAGAAAAATAACTGCACAGTTTAAAATAGTATTGAATGTATATTTTTCTAAATAATTATTAGTCAATTGTACGACTAACTGGTGTGGAGGTGTAAATAGGATCATTAAGATAATTCATCGTAGCAATCGTAGACAAAAGTGTCACATGCAATTCAATGCTCTTTTGTACAATAGGTCCCCTCTTTCTCTTCTGAAATTTGGGCAATGACTATAATTTTTTTACTTAAAGCATCGTTTATTAATAACGCACTGGTGATTTGGCAACACTGCTTATATCGCGTACGTTCCTTAGATAATAAGTCACCTACTAAATTTATTTTGTCTTTGTTTGACCTTAATGTTTATCTACAGACGTACATATATCATATACGTCATAGAAAAAAACCGGTACCACCTTATTAATCATCCTCCATCCTTAAACCTCAACTGACGGCATGCCCACCATCAGTAAAAAAAATCTAACTTTCGCATGCTTACTTCGCGTTGTAGCGTTGTTGTTTCTTCATCCTAGTACGAATTCCAGTCGACGATTGTTCGGAATATTATTAGATAACGAAGTTGACATTATAACTGAATATTGAAGGCACGGCTGGACATCTTCATCTTGTAATATATCAAGTTTTATAATGATGTACATAATATATTTGCTTTTTAGAAAAATATATTGAGAAGTTTTTAAATTATAAGTTACGGATCTTCCACTATAACTCAGTTAAATGTTGCATGTGTCTGATATTTTTTAGTCTTACTGAAAATTGTATCAAAAATAAGTACTTGATATTTCAAAAAACTATATAAAAACTCGGTTAGCGGGTTTTTAACAAACAAGTTCAAAAAATTTAGTTTCCAGAATTATTCACATGAATTGATTCAACCAATTTTTTAATTTATAGCTACACTGATAATATTTATAATACTATTGAAAACTAATATTGTCTATAACGGAATTTACATTGAAATATGTAAATAAAAGGGATTATTCATGAACAACTTTTGATATTATTCTATTCCAGTAAACTTTATTTATAATTTTCCAACAATAATTTATGGAGATGACGATGTTATTTGTATTAAATTGTTTTAAATTACTAGCATTTTTATGAAAATCCGTCTAATTAGAACATTAAAAAAATGCTGAGCCTTAAAATAGACTTATCGTAAATTAAACAATTGTGAAAATATAAATAAATGTATATCATATTTTCAAATATTGTGTACATTTTAACAATAGCTTAAAACTTCAAGAGATGCTTTTTTGATGCCCGTCTATTTGTATATAGGACAATATAATATTTTGGTCTATCCGTTTCTATCAATCAGTCTAGCTTTTTGGAAATTTATTTCACATGCAATTACTTCTCAACTATCCTATTATATTACTAAGCTGTAAAAAAATTACCATTCTACTGCAATACAAAATTAAATTAGGATCGGAGTGGCAAACTTGAAAACTCATATCCTGTCAAAAGTTTGCATTTTTAAGAAAATTAAATTTAGCATGTAATCTTCTTGACTGACGAAAATGCAATTAAGATAACACTAATTATTTCAATTATATAAAATATATTATTTATTTGTGGTTCATATTTAAGCTTCGCAATTCTTTTAGATACACGAAACGTGTTTGAAATCCTTCAACTTACATAAACAATATATAAAAACAATCATATACTACAGTCATAAGTGGTGTTATTCCCTTATTAGCAAATAATGCTCAATCATTTTTTATTAGGAACATTGGAGCAAAAAACTTTATAGAAATATTTACAACTAACAGCTGTAAAAATTATTTTTTCTAAAATGCGACTTTTTGAATATTTTGACAATATTTCAGTATTTTTATTTATAACGCAAATTTATCTGACAAGTGTTCAAATGCTCATTGGGATAACAAAATATATTCTTCTATTATTTAGTTACTCGGAATTAGTTATTTGAGAATAGTTTATCTGTATTAATTGTTCTTGTTATTTGCTTGCTAACAAAGCTATTCTGATATTGTTAATACTTACTAGGTGTCTGGTGTTAATTTACTTTACTCCCAAGCGATGTTACTAAAACTAATAGGTAAGCATAAAGTGCAATTTTAAATAGGAGTGCATATACAACTTTTCACTTTACTGGGAACGAAATAATGCCATAAAATATATAGCGTAATGCAATATTTACATTATTTTGAAATTATTACTTTGTACTTAAAAACTTTATAATATCATAGACCAGGTGGCCGCTTGAAACAACAATAGTTTATTTCCATGTAGAATACGGGCACGGTTTCATCTCATGTGCAACTGATGGAATTAGAAGAGGAACTTTTACACGTAAACTATGATATAGTAGCTTTTAGAGGGGTACGAAGACACTGCGAATATCACATAGTCCTTAAGTTTGGATATTTGTTTTATTACTAACGCGAATATAAAAGTATATTACAAGGTGTAAGTTGTCTAGTAATAAAAAAATCATCAACAACATGGTGGGTATAGAATAAATTAACAAAGAAAAGGATATTTATCATTTTCTAGTTAAACACAATGTATAAAATTAAAAGTATTTAGGTTTAAGCTCCAATTTCAGACTATCTTGATAAGGATGTAGAAAACTTTTCTTAAGACGTAACACAGACTCTTAGCTATAGCCGGACCCAATTCATTCTTCTAATAGGATGTTTTAATGTAAAACTAGATCGCCAAGCAGACTGAATAGAAACATCGATCAGAAGATAATGTTACGGTTTGAAAAATGAAAGAGGTTTCTTGATTTCAATAAGAAAATAGCTTATACACCATAAAAACATTTTCCAAAATTGCCTAACAAAAATAGTTTAGAACGTAGAGGCATTAAATAGAGTTTTCATTGAAAGGGGCCATATGATCGTAAAAGCTAAATTAGTTTCCGATGTGAAAATAGAGAGAACAAAACTCGTAAAAAAGGAAACCAATATAAGGAACTGGAAAGCTCTATAGAAATCTACAAAAGAGGAATAAAGGAAATCCTAACCAACGGAAAATGTAGCTGCAAAGATTAAGTTAGAAATAAAGAAATTTGCTGTAATTTAACAAGTTACCTGAATTCCCCTTCTGACAGTTAAAAGAAAGATTTAGAAAGAGTTTATTGCCTACAAATTACTTTGGTCCTCTCTTTTTACGCGTTTTGACCACCCAATGGTCTAATCAACCAAAAGCAACATTCCTAGAAAATAGCTGTCTATATAAAACATAAATTCCGAGATATGTCGACAAGATATTAAATCTGCATAATTTTCGATGTCAGACTAAAAAATAGTGTCAGGTAAACGACATCTATATATATATATATATATATATATATATATATATATATATATATATATATATATATATATATATATATATATATATATATATATATATAACGGAGTTACTATTTTTTAAGGAGTTTTTTCCTATGAATGTTTGTCTTGGTTCATTACAGCTTTACTGATGAAACCATAATGTGGTGGAAACGCACATGGAAAGAGGACCTGAGTTGTATTTGCAGGAAATAAACAATATGTATATTTTTCTTTACCAGCTTGAAGGAGAATATAGGCAACCTATTTATTTCTTACTGAAAACTCTCGCATTACTCCGGTGTACATACATAGATGTCGTTTGACTGGAAATATTTTTCAGTTTGACATCAAAAGAGTCTATAGGCTTAATATTTTGTCAATTTATCTCGGAATTTATATTTTACATAAACAATTATTACCTATCAATATTCCTCTGGGTTCAATACATTTTACTGATGAGACCATTAAGTAGTCGAAACATATGTAGAGAGAAGACTAGAGTTGTAAGTGCAGGAAACAAACTGTATATTTTTCCGTTAACTGCCTGAAATGTTAAGCACGGCAGAAAAAAATTCTTTTATTTCTTACTAAAATTCAAACTATGCTAATATTGTAATGATAACCTTTAGGAAAAATACTAGATGTATTAGATTAAGACTACCGAGATGACCAAAGACGAGATATTAATGGCAATATCTAACATGAGGACTGGCAAATCTCCTGGATTCAATGAATTTGTAATTAAAGCAATTTAAGAAATAAGGGTACTAGTCATTAATTTTTCCAATCACTATTTAATATATGTTTGATAAAAGGCAGGAAACCAATGACCAAGAAGGGAGTAAATTTTAGACTTATAAGTCTTTTCTGTTACAACTAGCCGAACGTCATCAAAATTTGGGTTGTTAGTCTAGAGACCAAGCGGATTATGTATCTGATTTTGGAATAAAGCTCATTGAAAAATGTGTAAAGTACAAAAATCGTTAATACTTACATTCCTTGATAATGGACAGACGTTTAACTCTATCAAGCAGCACGAACTTTTTAAGGCAGTGTCAGTGAACTGTAGCAAAGAACTAATAACTTTAAGACACAGAGAAGCGTGCGACAAGAAGCTTTTTGAAGCTTCGTTGACGATATTGTCCTGATAATAAATGGTGTTGATAAGGTCACAAATGACAAACTTGATTCTGAATAATGGTATTTTATTTACCGAGACAAAAATGACTAAACTCTCACTATATAACTACCTAAGAAAATAGCTACAATAGGGAAAGGTAACCAGGTTTATGCACTTTGTCGGAGAGAGGATTTGGTATGGGCAGCATGGGGCAAGCTAAGATATATCTATCCAACATACCCACCATCCTAAAGAGAAATGTTGACTAATGCGTGCCGCTTGTGCAATACCAAGACGCTGATAGTAACTAAAAAATTAATTAACAAAATTTAGTTGGCACAATAGAGCGGTCCAGGTTGGTTATAACGTTTCCAAACAAAATCTCTATTAATGTTATCAGGCAAAGATCAAAAGTTATGGATGTGGCGCGTATTATAGCACAATTGAAATCGAATTGCTGGTCATGTGGGAAGAATTAATGATAATAGGTGAACCAAACGCCTCATAAAATAAAAACTACGATACGAGGTTTACAGAAATTGACCAAGGCCACCTACAAAACGGAGCGATGATATATAGCGGGTATCAAGCAATTGAATTCAAACTGCTCAAGACTGAGATTGTTTGGCTATAGCTCATTAGAGGAAGACATTTTTAAGCAAAAAATTGTTATATTTCTGGTGAGTTTTTAATAGAGCCCAACACCCAAGGTAAATCAGCAAGTGGGCAATGAGGTCAAAACTGATTGGAGATATATATTTTTAATTCTAGCTGTACAAGAACATGTTGCATAAAATGGAACTGCACAAGCCCTTTCGTCCATTGACAGAAGTTGCATCGTTTAAAAGTAAAAGGAAATTATCAGATATACATATCTGAAGAACTTAGATATATGATATGACGACTCAAGATACTAAATATTTATGTAGAATTGGGAAAATGTGATTCCTAATTATTTCAGACTTTCCAATTGAGAACACTTTAGTTAAGTAAGCCACTCAAATATTATATGAACCGAAAAACCTAGGATTCACCAATATATTTGAAATTTACCGACTATTTTATTAGGTTTTAGTTTTTCAAGGAATATATTGATATAACTAAAGAAACACGCTAAAATACATTATTGTGTTATTTTTTGTACAAAAATTTCATTTTTGCAAAAAATCATTTTTTTATGAATTAAAAATAATTTTTGGAACAAGGAGTAGAAACTAAATTTAACATCTTAAGACGTAAAAGCAATAGTTTGTGACTTAGGATGCATAAGTACCATTTTAACCACCAAAAGATATTCAAAACGAATATATATTTTACTAGAACAAAAACAGTAACTTTTGTGCAATAAGTAGATGAATTTGCAAAAACAATAATTATATAACAAGTCAAAAGCATTTTCTACGGCAAAGGTGTGTATAAACTATTCCACCAATAGTATTTAATTGAGCACCAAGAACAAAAATTTTACGTCTTTGATTCATTACTACGTCTGGATTGCAAACAGAGAATTATCATAGCAGAAAATTTTAAATTTTCAATATTTTTTTAGTTCCTAAACACAAAAGTAACATGTTAGGATTTCAAAATAGGACCAAAAAGCTTGACATAGAAATGTATTTTTAGTTATTTTACATGAAAGTTAAACCATCAAAAACAATAATTTATTTTGCGGTTATAAGTAAAACAAAGTATAATACTAAGGAAAACACACTTTATATAAACGAAAGTAATGTTAAAAGACGCAATATATCATGTTGTTCTTGACATGAATGAGGGGTACATAAATACAAAAAAAAATAATGTTAAAATCAGGAAATATCCTAGCAAGCCATTACAATACAGTTTACTCCTGATTTTTTTTTTTATCTTTTCACAGTTTATTCATTATGTAAATTTTACCTTATACTAAATGAAAATAAATGAGAAGAATTATTAATACAGGTTCTTGACATATATTCAATATTTTAATTCTTTTATTTAATGCTTATTATATTAAATTACAGTCGGGATGGTTTTGTCGTAAGTTAAGGTGCGACCGACAAAACAGTGCTGTAGTTTTCTTCAGGACTTGAAGCAAACTTGAGCTCCTCCCTAACTCCCTTGTTGCAGATTTATTGTATTTCCATACGAAAGCCGTTGAAGAAATCCACCTTAAACCCAAATTCTGGTATCGCTAATTAAATGACATATTTCTGATATAATCTTATGGAAAACAACATTTGCTTCATTGATTTCCTTAACTTTATATACACGAAAATATAGTTCACTCTGGAACTTGAATTAAGTAAGCAGCTCCTATTTTTAAATGTACTGGTAACACAGACAATAGACGGACATCTCTAACATAGAGTATATCTTAAAACGACCCACAGGGTGAGACACCTTAATTCCGATTCACATCACTACTCCTCAGAAATACAGGATATAGCCAACTTACTAATCTCAGGATCCCATCGCCTAACTGAAAACAAAGAAATAGAAAAAGAACTACAACACATGGAAAAAATACTCAGACGAAATTAGTATATTATTACTAAAACAATAAAACTATAGCAAAAAACCCACATGGAAATCAAAAGCACATACCGATAAGGGACAAATCGATAGCTTACTTCGGAAACACAACATATCTACAGTGCACATTCTATATAAAATATTATAACAAAAAAATAAGAACCAAATGACAAAGCCGTTCTTTCCCACAAGAACCTTAACCAATGAACGGATGTACTCTCAGATTAATACAAAATCAAATAAATATTTTGTTAGTACTCACTTGTTTGTCTATAAATTGTAAAGAGGTAATAATTCGTACTCATTTTATTATATTACTGGTTGTGTTCTAGTTCGGAGAAGTAGTGTAGTTTTTATTCAAAAAACTATTTTAGTTGAAATAGCTGGGAGAAAAGGATACTACATATGACAATTTTATATTAAGAAAGTACATCCAAATATATCTGGTTATAGGGCAATTTGCAAAAGCTGCAAAAAAGAAATTCAAGGATTAGCCCAAAGGCTTAACGCATATCACGAGTTTTGTACTAATAGTACTAAACAGCAAGGTGTCATTTATGTAGGTAAGTAGTGTAGGTACTTTGCTATGTAACAAAGTTTTGTACAAACTTAACACACGACTTTAAGATTGTACCGTTATTTTCAAGGTATTATTTTTTTCAAAACTTTACGATGTAATTGATTGTTGACACAGTGCTACTTTAATTCTGGGTAATTAGTAATACTGCTTTTGTTACCTTTTACGAAAAGGTCATTTCTAAATGTTGTACTGGGGTAATCAAAATGAACAATTTTTTTTTTAAGTTTCTATGCGATTAAAACTAAATTTTTGGTTTTATATACTCAAAGAGTATTTCAATATAGACAGAAAATGACACAATTCAGTTTCATCAGCTTTGTCAAGTTCTAGCTTATATCCGCAGCATCGAAAAATCTCCACTAAACATTTCCGAGCAAATCCAAAAAAAAGAACAGAAAGTTGTTCCTCAATTAGCAGTTTTATAACTCGTACATCAACAGTTAAGAAAAATAATATTGATAAAGACGAAATAAAATCAATTTTTGCTACTTACTCAAGCTTTAGGGTATTGAACACTGGCAAGTACGATAGGCGATTCAAAAGTTGAGACCTGTTCATGACATCTGTAGCAACTATTCTGGCGGCTGGCATGTGAAAATTTATTGAAAAAAGAACCGTTTTTAAAGTTGTAACATATGGTTACTTGGCACATTCTTTGAATATCCTATGCAAGAATTTAAAAACAAAAAACATTAAAAAACACCTTATTCAAATAATCAAATATTTCCGTAACAATCATCCAGTCCGAATGAAATTCAGTCAAGTAGAGAGCAAAACATTATTTGTTCCAAACGATGTACGTTGAAATAGCGTTGCTGACGATTTAGATTCATGGAAATTAAACTCAAAAAAAATAGCTGTTTTGAGAATTGGCGATTTTATTGCTGAAAAGGATATTTTTTGGCATCACTAAAAACATACTTCGATGGAAATTCATACGGTCCATGGCTTACAAAATGGCGGCCAAAAAATGGTCACATTTTTCAGTTTTTCCAATTTATCTTGAAAAATAAGGGTTGTATGAAAAAATGTTTCAAACAAAAGTTGTAGATATTTGAAAAACCTATCGACTGATATAATTAGAGTTATAGGTGGCGCCACTAGTTATCGAAATATAATTTTTGTTTCGGAAAATTCAATTTTTTTTTATTTATAATTAAATGATATTTATTAATTAACTATCGTTTCAGAATTCTAGAAAATGATAGATATTTTTGATCCACAAAAGTGTGTTTAATCCGAAATTTGTAAGTTAAATAGTTTCCGAGAAAATCGAGCTCAAAGTTGAAAATTCGATGTCGATTATTATCCTTCCTAATAAGGATACATCAACCAGGTTGACAGCAATTTGTTTGAAATGACGTATATTTTCAAGATATATTTTTAAATTTTTTTTTTGATTTTCCGTCGAGAAAATTGCGAAAAAGAGTTTTTTGCACTAAAAAAAATTGCAATAACTTTTTTGTCAGTGTGCTTACGATTATTCTAATACGTCTATTAGATTTAGATATATCATTTACGATATCCGGAAAAAAAATTGTTTTACGATAAAATTTACCTTTTAAAAAAAAAATCGTAACGTCGCGGTTTATAAATATTAAGGGCTGAAATTTACAGAAGACATTATTGAATACTTGTAGTTTATCGAGAAATTTTTCGGAGTAACGAAAAACATCCCTGTAAGATCTATGGACCTCTGAAAACTACCCACAGAATCTATCCGACGGTAGTAAAATCGCGCAGATACAGCTAGTCAACGGATTGCTATGTTGTAGGCGTGCCGCTCAGCTATGAACTAGACGCACTTATCGCTTTGTGCGACTGGTAACATTTTGGAGTAAAGTATATGGTAAAATTGTAATATTTAATATATATATATATATATATATATATATATATATATATATATATATATATATATAGTATATATATATATATATATATATATATATCAAGAAATCAATAAATACATTAATATATTATACATATCTGTATACAATTCTATAATAATTTTGTAATAAATTTAATTGAAATGTACAAACACTATAATATTTTTTCTTTCTAGTATGTCAAAACGTTATATCAAATTAACTCCAAAGCATACTACTCCGAAATGACAGGTGTTACCAGAATGCTGGCTCCGAACAGGATACTGCCAAGAGCGGAAGACATCTGCGCCTTGCAACATAGCAACCCGCTGACTAGCTGTACCCGCGCTATTTGAATACCGTCGGATAGATTCTGTGAGTAGTTTTCAGCGGTCCATAGATCTTACAGGCATGTTTTTCGTGAAACCGAAAAATTTCTCGATAAACTACAAGTATTCAATAAAGTCTTTTGTAAATTTCAGCCCTTAATATTTATAAACCGCGACGTTGCGATTTTTTTTTTAAAAAAGGTGAATTTTATGGTAAAACAATTTTTTTCCAGAGATCGGAAATCTAAATCTAATAGACGTATTAAAATAATCGTAATTACACTGACAAAAAAATTATTGCAATTTTTCGAGTGCAAAAAACTGTTTTTCGTAACTTTCACAACGGAAAATCAAAAAAAAATTTTGAAAATATATCTTAAAAATTTACATATATCGGAAATTACTCAACTCACAAATTTCGGATTAAACACACTTTTTTGATTCAAAAATATCTATCATTTCCTAGAATTCTGAAGCGATAGTTAATTAATAAATATCATTTAATTATAAATTAAAAAAAAAATGGAATTTTCCGAGGAAATAATTATATTTCGACAACTGGTGGCGCTATGTATAACTTTAATTTTATCAGTCGATAGGTTTTTCAATTATCTACAACTTTTGTTTGAAATATTTTTTCATATAACCCTTATTTTTCAAGATAAATTGGAAAAACTAAAAAATGTGACCATTTTTTGACCGCCATTTTGTAAGCCATGGACCGTATGAATTTTCATCGAAGAACGTTTTTAGTGATGCCAAAATATACCGTTTTCAGCAATAAAATCGCTAGTTACATTTTTTTCCCTACAAAAGTTTAATTTCCATGGACTACTCTCAGTGTGATATAATATTAAAATTCTGTGAGGAATAAAAAATATATTAGAAATGTGTATCTCTCAGTGGGACATAATATTAAAATTCTGTGAGGAATAAAAAAAGATCGATTCCGATATATACAAAAAAGTATTTAATATTGGACGCGCAGTAGAAAAATATCTAAATATTTTGAAACCTACATCAGGGGCCCTTGATATTTTGCAAAGAAAAAATGTAACTATTTCGGATGCGCTAGAGTAATGAAAACACTTACGGTATATCTTCGAAGAAGAGCTAGAACTTTCCCCAGAAAGAAACAAGCATTTCATAGTTGATATTACGAAGCATTAACATCGTAGCATATTGTAGCTTATATGTTTGATTTCCAGGAAAAATAAATTTTGCCTTGGAAAATATTGGTAAATTACTTAAAGAAAGATGCAGGAATGCTACCTCTTGCCATACAATTGAATGCAACTTCTTGACTCTTTAAGAAAATGATGTTTTCTGAAGAAGTAACAAGAAACATAATAGAGAATCTCTGGTGGAACTCACAAAATGATGAGCCGAAAATTCAAAACAGTTACTAGTAATAAAGCAGTTTCTATATGCAGTAACTTGTTCAGCGTCGATGGAACGTGTGTTTAATATATTTAGTTTTGTGTTCTCCGATTTAAGAAATAGGAGATTAAATATGTGAAAAATAATGATGAATTATATTATTCGATTAAAATCAACCTGATATCTCTGAAAGAAAAAATCAGGAAATCCAGAGAAGTAGCTGGACCCACCACACGAGTTCTAATTATTTTATCCCACACATTGACACATCATCTCTGCTGATGTTCGACAGTTTTAAATAAGTTGGAATTTTCATCACTGTAATAATGGAAATTATACCTGTTGACTAATCCGTTATTAAGGAAAGGACAGTTATTCGAAAAAAAGACAAAATTAAAAAAGTCTTTATCGTCTCCTAACATTTCTAGAACCAATAAATACAATTCGAGTCGTCGGTTGCAATCTACTTCCAAAAGTTTCTGATATAGTTGAATGCGATACAGGTGAAAAGTGTGTTTTCTTATTATTCTTTAAATGCTACCGCTACTTATTCCTGTACTTTCATAAATTTTTCGGTGACTTATGTCCGAATTTTCGACCAGAGATTAATTATCTTCATTTCTGGTAATTTGTTCTTGACTGACTATTTTTTTATATGCCGCATTTCCTGTTCTTTGAAAAATATGCAGCAAATTTTCTAATGAACACTTATCGGGATGACATATATATATATATATATATATATATATATATATATATATATATATATATATATATATATATATATATATATATATAACGAATCTATTAGACAAGTCATAATTTCTAGAGTATTATGTGTATCAAAATGAGAATTGGTACAGGTAAATGGTATGTGAAGGGGAGAGTTTTTGCATATTCTCCACTTTCCGGCCACTTCCGGTTTCACCGGAAATGGCCCCGATTTTGAATTCTTAAATAGAACACCCTGTATATTTTAACATCTTTGGATTTCTGAGACAATTCTAGATTAGAATGTGACATTTTAAAAACTTTTTACGTCTACTTCATTTTTTTAGAGCCACTTTTAAAATTGCATCTAGGTGGCCATGATCGGACGCAAACTAATCTAAGGGCCTTAGGCAAAGTTTTAGTGACTAGTATGAAAGACAGGAATTGGATTAAAAATTTAACAAAATTAACAAAAAACTAACAAAATAAACTAATAACTTAGACGACGCACTTAAAATATTTGAAAGTACAGTAGCTGAATTTGTTAAAAAGTTTAGTGTAGTAAATGTTCAAAGTGCATTCCTTCTTTTTCACGACACATTTCAGCTCGTTCAATTGTTTCTCTCAACACGTTTTGTAGCATTTGGGGCGTTATACTTCTAAATGCCCATAAAATTCTTTCTTCTAATATTTCAAGAGTAGCTGGGGCTGCTCCATAGAAAAACCCTTTCTTTAACATATCCCCAGACAAAGAAATCAAGCACAGTAAAATCCGGTGAGCGGGCTGGCCAGCGTACCGGACCATTGGTTGCAATAATTCGATTATTAAAATGCTCTATTAAATAATTAAGAACTTCTCTGGTATTGTGAGGCGGTGTTCCATCTTGATGAAAGTAAATTCGCCGTAAAACTGCTAAAGGTATATCATTGAGATGATTTTCGATTTCATTTTGAAGAAAACCTAAGTATCTAACCCCTGTTAACTGACCTTGAAACAATATTGGCCCAATTATTCTGTTTCCAACGATACCAGCCCAGACATTGCCGCCAAATCTTTCTTGAAAATTGCCCTCTCTCATTTCATATTGATTTTGTTGGGCCTAGTACCGAGTATTTTGCTTATTGAACATACCATTATTTGTAAATCGGGATTCGTCGGAAAATAGAATAAAATCGATAAAATTTGGGTTAACTCTATGATTTTGAAGCAGCCAATCACAAAACACTACCCATCTATCGCCATCCTCAGTATACAAATGTTGATGTAACTGATATTTAAATGCTCGATATCCATGCTTTTTCAGTATTTTTCTTGCTGAGTCATAACTTATCTGCAGTTCTTGACTAATTTTTCTTAACGAAACTGTTTTATCAACCTCAACCATAGCAAGTACGTTAATCTCAGTCTCTTCATTTATGATAAACCTCTGTTCCGCCTCTTGATTTCCTATTTGCCTAAAACAATTCTCGACATACGGAAAATACTAATGGGCTGGATGTTGACGATT
The DNA here is from genome assembly GCA_034092305.1 of Diaprepes abbreviatus. Lineage (NCBI taxonomy): Eukaryota > Metazoa > Arthropoda > Insecta > Coleoptera > Curculionidae > Diaprepes > Diaprepes abbreviatus. Next base: position 3,121,394 of record JASJET010000107.1, read on the forward strand.
CGGATATCTATGATCATACAACTCGGCAGCATTCCTTGAATTTCTATGACATTCTCCAAATATTAATAACATATCCAGTTTTTCACTTTGAGTATACATTATTTTAACGAAAATTTAAACTAAACTTAACGAAAATTAAGAAACTTTTACGTCTGTTCTTAGAGCGTATGTCACTGTCATTAACTACTTAAGTGAGTGCTTTGTTTTCCAAAGAAGACTTGATAAAAACAGTTGCAAATTATTATGCGTCATGGCTGTCCATGGCGCACTTGTCATAAGTAAATAAATTAACCAGTATTCTGCTTAATAATATTTAATTTCTGTTCTTATGTCTAATCCAATTGCAAATAAATTAGTACCGTTAGATTCGTCAAAGAATGTTTTTTTCGAAAAGTAGTTGTCAAAAAGGGGTCGCCATTTGAAAATTAATAGTTAGAAATGAAAACGTAATTTTGTCAACTTGTCTTATTCCTGTCTTTCATACTAGTAACTAAAACTTTGCATTTGTATTTTTTTGACATCACCTAAGGCCCTTAGATTAGTTTGCGTCCGATCATGGCCACCTAGATGCAATTTTAAAAGTGACTCTAAAAAAATGAAGTAGACGTAAAAAGTTTTCAAAATGTCACATTCTAACTAGAATTGTCTCAGAAATCCAAAAATTTTAAAATATACAGGGGGTTCCATTTAAAAATTCAAAACCGGGGCCATTTTCGGTGAAACCGGAAGTGGCCGGAAAGTGGAGAATATGCGAAAACTCTCCCCTTCACATACCATTTACCTGTACCAATTCTCATTTTGATACACATAATACTTTAGAAATTATGACTTGTCTAATAGATTCGTTGACACCCGGTATATATATATATATATATATATATATATATATATATATATATATATATATATATATGTTATGTCGGATATTCTCACGGGTGTGATGTGTAATCGAAAGTTTTCGGGCATCCCCTGTATGTGCTGAGTCCCTCTCGGGACTGTAAGGCAGCTGACGTTTAGGTAAAATCTCATTCACCATATTTAAAGCTCACTGTACGGCGTCTACGTTGGCTTTTTTTAAAGTTACACGGACGAAAACTTATTTGTTTACTTGTTTGGCTTAAAAAACACGCAAAACGGTGTTCTCATGGGGGATCGTTAGTGCGACACCTAGCTTTGACTGCGAAACGCGTAGTAAGCTTGGTTACCGATATCGAATAGTGCGACCCCTATCCATAGGGTAGCGCGTTTCGTTTATCGAGTTTTGATACATATCTTTTTTAATTCGCCTTCGCGCCATCACATGGCGGTTTTATATAACATTGTTGATTTCTGTTGCTCTTGTATTGTTGAGTGAACCATCGAGATATCGCCATTATTATCTTGTTTGCTGTTTTTTAATTTTACAATCAGCTTATAGGGCACAAATGCGAGGTGATGGTTTGTACCGAATGCAGTGGCCTGACGAGTTCTATATTAGGATGAAATAGCGCTATCGTCATTTTGCCGACTTGGAGTCTTTCCAAAATGGAATTCTCCGCACTTTTGAACACGAGAGTAATGTTTATTGACAATCTTATATCCGCTCAGCCGAGATTTATTTCATGTATATATTTCATATATATATATATATATATATATATATATATATATATATATATATATATATATATATATATATATATTGGTTTTACCGCTTATACAATCCCAACTCGTTACATACTTATTACGAACACAAGCCAAATGAACGTTCTCAAGCCCGGGCTTGGGGCTTGAAAACGTTCCTTTTGCCAGCGTAATCAGGAGAGTCATAAGATGCTAGGGACAAAATATTAGCTGGGCCTAAGATTGTGGTAGAATATCGAATTATATATTGATTTAATTCCGAAATCTATCGTGTAGAGGACGCTAGCGTCTGATCAGTATATCGTATGTAATTCGATTCGTTAGATCAACGTTCACAAGCCCCTAAAATTGGCAACCACGCAGTTTGTATAACAATCAATATATCTGTTGGTTTTACTGACTTTGTTAGACCAATTGTACTTTACTGACGGCCATAGACTAACTAGAATGATAATATAATATCAATCATACAAATTATTTCTCCATTTTAATGTTCTGCGAAAGAATGGAAAGTAACATTTTTACTTTCGAAAATAATTCTCAAAATTATTTTTATTTGCAAAGTACAAAGAATATTATTATTACATGATTAGTCTAAAACTTCCATGAAACGTTTTTAAAAAATACGATTTTTGTCAATTTACAAAAAATAGAGGAAGAGGTGACCATTTTTTCTATATAATATTATTGATATTAAAGAAAAAAGTTATTATGTTTAAAGATTACTGTTATCCAATTTTGGAATTTGGTATACCATAATTAGTCTTTTATAAAATTTATAGACGATGTATCTATATATTTACTACTGGAGCTAGCGAGTTTTTTGTGTCCCATTTGCATCAGTGTAAAAGTGTATTGTTTTGGTTATTATGATCACTCTTAACCTGAAAAGTTAGTGCTACTAATGCACATTCAGTCTAATTAATGACAAAAAACCGCTGCTAATCCGTTGACAGTTCAAATTACTGCTGCCAGATACATGTAAAAAGAGTTGAAAACCGAGCTCATTTCCTTAAATTTAAAATTTATACCGGGCGAAGTTTTAGCATGATGCAGATAAATATTTTGGTATTTTTTTTATATACTCTCGACCCCACTTTTCACTGTTGAACTAGGTGTGCAATACAGACTTTTCGTAATAAAATAGATAACTAAATATACTTTCACGCTAATGCAAATTGAAAAAAACTGTCGATAACTCTCGGGCTGCGAATGTCATAATAAGGATCTTCCATCTTTGTTCAGTCTGTAGTAACACATAAGTATGTCACTGTCCTTAAAGAAAAGGGAATGTCAAAACATATGCTTACAGAATCTGGCCTCCGGTATAACTGAATTTTTAAAAAACAGGTTTCAAGCGACCATATGGAGATTTGTTAATGCAAAATAATTTCTTTAAAATTTTTGTCTATTTGTTTCTACTACTGCCACATGACATTAAACCCACTTAGATGAGACTTTCGTAGTTTAAAAGCCTATAATAAGACTCTAAATCGTGGTCCTATGAAGGCTAAAGGGGAGCATTAAAAGAAAATGCTTTTTTAACCGACTTCTAAGAGAAGGAGGTTCTCAATTCGTCGCGTATGTATGTTTTTTTTTTATGTATGTACACCAATTTATCCGGAACGGCTGAACCAATTTGAATGAAATTGTTTGCGTTATGTTCAGGAAGTTGCTGCGGTGGTCCCATATTTTTTTAGATGAAATTGGTGCAATAAAATCCAAGATGGCGCTTACAATATGGCGGCCAAAAAAATTAATTTTGTCCGATATTCTCCAAAATTGGTATGGAGAAATTGACGGGGTTATACCCAACGAATCTGAAATTATTTTTAAAAAATTCAGAATGGCGGATCCAATATGGGGGACAAAAAAATTTAATTTTGTGCGATTTTCTCCAAAATTGGAATGGGGGAGTTTTCGAGGTCGTATATAACGAATTCAAAATATTTTTAGAAAATTCAAAATGGCGGATCCAATATGGCGGACAAAAATCAATTTTGTCCAATTTTCTCCAAAATTGATACGGAGAAGTTTTCGTAGTCGCACATGACGAATCTAAAATTATTTTGAAAAAATTCAAAATGGCGGATCCAATATGGCCGACGAAAAAATCAATTTTGTCCGATTTTCTCCAAAATTGGTATGGGGGAGTTTTCGGGGTCTCACATAACGAATCTGAGATTATTTAAAAAAAAATTCAATATAGCGGATTCAATATGGCGGACCAAAAAATTTTATTTTGTCCGATTTTTTCCAAAATTGGTACTGGGGAGTTTTCGAAGTCGCACATAACGAATTTAAAATATTTTTAAAAAATTCTATATGGCGGATCCAATATGGCGGACAAAAAATTAATTTTGTCCGATATTCTCCAAAGTTGGTACGTGGGAGTTTTCGGAGTCGTACATGACGAATCCAAAATTATTTTTAAAAAATGCGATATGGCGTATCCAATATTGTGGATAAAAAATTAATTTTGTCCGATTTTTCTCAAAATTGATATGAGGGAGTTTTAGGGATAGCACATTACGAATCTGATATTATTTTAAAAAAATAAATATGGCGGATTAAAGATTCTACATCTCTCGATTTGGTCTAAAGTCAGTATTGCTGGATTTTTGTTAGTGTTAATTACGAATTTAAAATATTTTTTGAACAACTCAATCTGACGGATTCAATATAGTGTCCTAAAAATTTTTCATTTTTCGACTTTCTCCAAAACTAATATAGAAGATTCTTGAGGGTGTAAATTAAGAATTTAATAGTATTTTTTCAGAATTCAATAAGGCGAACTAAAAATTTTACATTTTTCGATTTTGTTCAAATGTGGAACTAAATCGTTTTTGAGGATATAAATAGCGAATATAAAATTATTTTAAGAAAATCTAATATGTTAGATGCAATATGACCGTTTAGAAATTTTAAATTTTTGGATTTCATCTAAAATTGGTACTAAGTGGTTTTGAAGGGTTTAGATTTAGATTAGATTAAAACGTTAAAATTATTTTTTTGAAATTCAATATGGCGGATCTAATATGGTGGGTTGAAAATTTTACCTTATTCACATTTTTCCAAATTTGATATTAGGGCGTTGGGGGGTGGTGTATTACCAAAAAGGAAGTAAATTTTTTACAACTATTAGGTTGATAAGATACAATATGAAGGACTAAAAATTTTACAATTTCTGGTTTTATCAAAAACTGATATTGCTTTGTTCTTGGGGCGTGTACAAACTCAATATGCAATATAAAATATATCGGGCTAAGAAATTTACGTCTCAAATTCTTTAAATATCGATATTGGAAGATTTTAGGGCCTATATTACCAATCTTTAATTAATTTGAAATTTAAAATAAGGGATTTACTATGACAGACTAAATATTTGTTTGATACAATTTCATTGGTATTTGGAGAACTCTAAGAATCAAAGAATTTATAGTGGTTCATTTTAGGGTGATTTACAAATCTGGATAAAATGGATACCTTTTGCCACCTTGGAGTCATTGCGAGGTACACTAATCTCGATTAGCACTTAGTTCAAATAATTTATGAATATCACAATGAATTCAAAACTAAAAATCTAAAAATAAAATTTTTATAAAATAATAGAACCGACTTCTAAAAGTGCGCTAAAAAGGAAAAAATAACTATACATTTTTACATGACGCCAAATTATTTCTAAATGAAATAAATAACTAATATATACAAATTATGGAAGAAAGCAATTGCAAATAAAGTATTTTTAATCTGCTTATGCGAATCACTTTTGGTGAGGTATTAGTTTGGCGCCAACTTCAAAAATTTCAATTTGATATAAAAATTTCTAGATATTTTTCCCTTTTTAGCGCACTTTTAGAAGTCGGTTAAATTTTTTTATAAAAATTTTATTTAGCATTGAATGTCACGTCGATGATTTGAATTCAATTTCCTGCTGGTTTTTTTGGCTGTTATTATTATTCTTTTTATATGAGGTTGAAATATTGAATTTATTTTTTTAATTAAAAAAGATTTAAAATTAATTATTAAATAAAACACGTCAAAATATTTGTTATCTTTTAACAGTTTATCGCAAAATGCTTCCTTGCCAAGAGATTTGCAATTTTATGCAAAAAAATTACGAAATTCGTTATTTTTGGAAATTTGAACCTTCAACATCAACAGAGATTTTTTTTGATGTGAGCAAGTGGAGTTTGTGACGCTGAAAGTGGGTCTCAAAAGTAACCCGTTTCAGACGTGTTGCGTGAGCGTACACACAAGATGGTGGTTGCGGCCGCACATACGCGCGCTATGAGGGCATATTTCACCTTTTGAATTATTTTATTTGAAGTCGACGATTTTTATTTACTATGATATTACTTTATTGAAACTAATATATAATCTGTTATTTTATTTATTGTTTAAAGATAGCGCTCTATTTTATATTATTCATTGTTTTCACCTCCAATAATATGATTATTTTCATCAATAACCCGATTTGTCGGGTAAAAATCATCGTCTTCCATAAAATGTTGTTTAACATTCATACAATTCTGTGATAAACGTACGTATACTGCGCAGCATTCTAAATTCGAGGATACACAGATACAATTTTGTGTACATTTTCCAGTGTATGAACAAACATATCTTTGTAGCATGTCCAAAACTTCAAAATAATTAAAGTCTAAACAGTTATTTCCAAGTTTCCAACTATGAGTTAATGGATCAAGAGATACAATATTACTTTTTTTGCTTGATCCCATTCATTTCTTTGCCATATCGCTCTTGAATAATGTTAAACTAAGGCCGATTTAGAAGGTGGCAAATTTTCATCAGATATATTTTTTTTCAACGCGATATTGTATCTTAATTTTTTTATACATTCACAACAGTTTTTAAAGTTATTCTGAGAGTCATATTTTTGATAAATACACTGTCAAAGTATTAAGTCCATCACCTGCAGGTTTATTTAAAGCTTTGTACACCTTCTTTTTTCCAACGTCATATATGAAACTTAATCTATCACAGCATTGATTATTAAAATACTGTCACACTGAATTTTTCCAATATCGTTTGCAATAGTATGTACGGGAATAAATCGAGAAAACATTCCCAGTATTAAACCATAAAAGAAGTTCCTTTAAGAATCCATGATAAGATAAACACATCTGTGTCTGGGGATTTAAAAATAGTTTTAAACTTTTTATCGGAATCCAGCTCTTGTAACTGACAGGCATAAAATACAATCTTGGTATCTGCTTCTGTATGATCACACAAGAAATATGCATCGAAATATTGATCATTTTCCATCATAACATATGCTCAACGGTTCCAGAAATGATCAACTTATTCTGTATTGGTAACCGAATAGTTTTTTTATATAATTTTCAATAAATTCCACTAAATTTGATTTACTTGTATCATTACTGCAGAATTTTTTAAAGTTTCATGTAGATTGACTGCCAATAATTATATATTCTTTGTTTTCGCTATCATTTCCATACATCCGAATTCGTTCCAACTGTTCTGTATTAACCGTTATGCTGTCGTATCGATCATAAATCAAGTGAATTTTATCTACTCGATCAAATCTGTGTAATAATCCATTCATAATTTTATTGGTTAAATTACCATTCAATTGTCAAAATGGTGTAATTCATCGTTTCAATTCAGTATCAGAATAACTACCTAAAACATTTGTAGCCATAGTTCATCTTGAAGTAGCAAGTTCTTTTTGAGTCATTTCTGTGATTCTAGTCTCTGATTTTGTACTCTTGATTACTGTCATTTCAGTTGTTACATCTGGGAATAATCCCGAAATGCTTCATTAGTCAAATTAACATTAAAGTATCCCTTTAAAAACTGTTCTTTGGCTTCGGTTGGTAGCATAAGGAGAATTTCAAAGCACAAAAAGTCTCACATCGTAATTCGGTTTATCACAAATGAAAAAAGGAAGCATAGATAAGTGAGTGGAAACGTATCGGCTCTATCGGCTCGAATAACTCTAAATTTGAATTTAAGATTCAAACCAAAATTGAAAATTTTCAGATTCTTCACTTCCTTCTTTTCTATATTTGTCAAATAATGTCATAAATGTATTACTTCTATCTAAAGAAAGTTTTTCTAAACCATATTTCTTATATGTACCCGTTGAATAACTACTGTAAACGTTTCGATATTTCTTATCAGAATCGCTAGAGTTTCTATTTTATTATTTTTTTAGTTGATCAAAAAAATGTTCTATCAATAACTGCATTAGCCTATCATATATTAAAATTAATTCTCGAACGACCCCTCCAAAATTCTGTCTACGGTATTTCCAGCAAAAACTTTAGATTCGGCTAGCATATCTCTTATGCCACAACTTCCCCATATTTTGCTGAGGCATTAAATTGCACAGCAAACAGTATGAAAAGCGCCTAAACAAGTAACAACATTTTTTAATTTATTACTCATCAAATTTGACCAGCTGAATTAATGTATACAACTGTTGCTCAAACGTTTGAATACAGTATTTTTGACCGCAAGCTTCCGTTCAGTTATAGTATATATTGTATAAAAATCAATTGTTTTTTTATTAAGAGATAGTAAATACGGAGCAATAGTGACTGCATTTTTTCTTTCTTCAAAGTGAGTGTTAGAGGCTATTCAATTCGGTATTATTTGCTTTTCTTTTTTTCATTCTTAAAGAAGGTTTCTCGCGCAAATGACCTTAATAGCACACATACATAAAAATCATTATAATTGAGAAGAATCGATTTTACAGAAGATTTTGCATCAATAAAATCTAGAATACAGGTTCATAGGTTTAATTTGTTGTGCATGTAATTTACTTTATGATTTTGGTAACTGAATACCCTAAGTCTATATTACATGTATATTATTATGGTATTCCCAACATTGGTAAGCTTGTTTTATATGTAGCATTTACCTTTAAAATTAAACTCCTTATTTGTGGGTGTTTTTTTATTTAATTATTATAAATTAAGTTAGATGCCAAAATATCGTCGTCTTAACCAATACAGAATCGTATTCTCTACAAAGGTAAAGTTAACGAAACTGTTAGTTTCAATTTAAAAATTTAGATAAAATACTCAAATGTAAAAAAAACACCAATCAAAATGACCAGATTTAAAGAGAAAGGAATATGTCTACACAAAGATTTTATATCATTATTCTCTGCTGTTTAATATTTTACATGGCGTAAAAACGGCAACACTGGCGGGTCTGAATCACTGGTAAAATGATACAAATTTGATATACTGGGCTTTAGTTCGAGATAAGTTGCAATTGGCTCATGAACGTGGCTAATATAATATGAAAAAAAAAAATTTTTAATTTGCTTACCCCTCTCAATAGTAATTGATTTCATGAATAAAAATAATCATACAACGCATATTTATTTGCTTCTAATATAATTGTTTCTGGGTGGTCTAAGGTGGTCTGTAAAGTAAAATTGGTCTGGCAACGACGTAAAAACCTGTATATATATATATATGGTGAGGTACCACAAAAAGAGATACATATCTCTTATTAAAAATATTATATTGTTCTCTGGTATAAGTTTATATGGACTGCGTTTCAAAATTATTTTGAAATATACACATTGGTTCAAAAAAAGTTTCACACCAAAGTTGTCAAAATGTAAATGGAATGTACTGTATATTATTGCATATTTTGATAGCGAGAACCAAATAATTCACCTTATACAAACAATTTTTGACAAATAATTTAGTATAATTTCTTGTTAGTTAAATCATCATCTTAGTTCGAGGTTATTTGAAAACCCTAATTATTTAAAACGAGAATTTACCCCCAAGAAGAAAAAATTAATATTATTTTAGTAAGTGAGTAGTGTGAAAAAATTGCTTGCTAACATCAAGAATGTGTACTTAAAAATATCTTAATAGACGTCATGCCGACGCGAGTTCATTAGAAAATTTCCTGCAGAAATCAATTACCAGAAATGAAGAAAATGAATTTTTAGTTCTTGGAATTTAGATCGAAAATTCGCCTACAAGTCACCGACTAATTTATGAAAATCCAAGAATAAGTCGTAGCATTAGAAGAATAACAAAAAAACTCAAATTTCACCCGCATCGCATTCAACTATATCAGGAACTTTTGGCAGTAGATTTTAACCGACTACTCAAATTTATTTATGGGTTCTACAAATGAGATGATGAAAGTTACTTTGACAGTTTCTGCGCACTTTCAAGTTAACATCAGAAATGAGTTTAATACTCAATATCTCAATATGTGGATAGGGCATGGAGGAACACAATACTGGTCAGCAGGTCACCCGATCTATCAAGTCCTGATTTTTCTCTTATGGGAATATCAAGGTTAGATTGATTTTAATCAAATAATTTAAATCATCATTATTTTTCAGCTTTTCGAATCCCCAATCCATTTCCTAAATCGAAGTGCACAAAACCAAATACACTGGACATGTGTCAACTTTTAAATCACCGTTCTTTTTAAAAATTGCTTTTACTATTTCTTTATTATTATTATGTTTTTCAGCTGTCAATGTACAAGCTACATAACTGTTAATAGGGGAACAAGTTTCGATTCTTTTTTTAGGTCTGCTCGGAGATATTTGGTGGAGATTTTTCGATGCTGGATATAAAGCTGCAAAGTTGAATTTGCATTCCCTTCAATCTCCTTAGAAGTACTCGAGTATATAAAATTAAAAATCTAGATCTAATCTCAAATAAACGTTCATTTTAATTACCCCGTGTAATATCCAAAAATTACTGTTTGGTAAAAAATAACAAAAGCAGTATAATTAATTATCAAGAAATAAACTAGTACTGTGTCAACAATCATTTACATCGGATTGTAGGTTTTGAAAAAAAAATATTACCACGAAAATAAGGAGACAAACTTAAAGTCGTGTGCTAATTTTGTACAAAACTTTGTTACTTAGCTAAGTACTTAGACTAGTTACCTGCATAAATGGCAACGTGTTACTTAATAGCCTTAATACAAAACTCATTATGTGCCTTTAGCCTTGGGATTAATTCTTGAATTTCCTTTTGGCAGCTTTTACAAATTACGCTACAATCAGATATATTGGGATCTTCTTTCTTAATACAAAATTGTCATATGTAATGTTTTTTTCTTCTAGTCATTTCAACAAAAATAATTATTTGATTAAAAACTACACCACTCCACTGAACTAGAACATAATCGGTAATATAACAAAATGAACATATGTATGTTTTATAGACTTGGAAAAAGCATTCGATCGTATCCAGCTCAGAAATATATTATATCTCCTCTATGATAGGCAGATCCCACTCAACCGAATCAAAACTATCGAAAATATATATTCTGACAATCAATTTCAAGCCAGGATCAACGAAGAACTTACAGATCCGATGCCAGTTGGAAGAGGAATTAGACAAGGGGACTCCTTACGCCCACTTCTCTTTAATATTATCATGAATCAGATAATAATGAGAATACGCAAATTAAGAGGATGGGTGACCGTGAGGTTAAAATCCTATGTTACGCCGAGGACGATGTACCGGTGACAAAAAATAAAGACGACCTACAAAGACTACTACAAACATTTAACCGAACAAAAAAAACTCTTAATATGATCATATCGGCTTCTAAGATAAAATGCACGACCTCCTCAAAGTCACAGATCAGATGTAAGCTTGTGGTCAACGAAGATGAAATTTAATTATTTGGGAACAGAAATACCCGGTTATGAAGATATCGAGCAGAGGTTCCAGAACAAACTAACAAAGCAGCTCGAATAGCAGAATGCCTAAATTACACCATTTGGCCAAATAAACATATCAGGGTGGAAACAAAGGCCAGAATCTATAAGATCACGATTAGACATACAGTACAGAAACACCACCTGACACAACAAAAACTGGAATGAAGGTAGCTGGAAAAACGATAATGAACAGAGAGAGACGCAAGAACATCAGAGAACTGTGTAAAGCGGATAGTGTAAACGACTGGATATTAAAGAGAAATATGGAATGGGACAACTATATCAGTCGCACTGACGACTCGAGAATGGAACGATAATTTAAAACCCGAATAGGTGGAGGGGAAGAAGATAAAACATGCATTTATATCTAAACTTAAGAAATAGGAAGAGCACGAATTATTACCCCCTTACAATTTATAGACAAACAAGTAAGTGAGTGCTGACAAGAATTTTTTGGCAGTAAAAGCCGGCTAAACTGCTAAAGACAAGTTCTGACGTGGAAAAAAGAAGGAAAGTATGCTTTGATTTTTTATTCGGCGAAGAAAAACTGAAAAGTAATAGAAAATCTACGCAGTGTAAAATAGAGTTATTTATGCTAAATAATAAATAAGTAAAAAGTGGTTTAGGTTTTTAATTACAAAAATATTTTATACCTACCCAATGTTAAAAATATTTTTTATTGTATACCGTGTAGGACACTCGAAAATATGAATGAACAAATACGAATAGCGTTTCACTCTATAATACCAAATATGTTAATTAAAGTTAAATAGTCCTTTCAGAAAAGAGTTTGTTTAGGCATTAAAAATGTTGGACTCCGGTTTGAGCATTGGTTAAAACAGCAGTTTTTTATATTAAGTTTGTTATCTCTTTAATAACGTATGTATAGGCTGCTAACCTAGTTATGACTATTTCTTTTAACTGATTAGTTATTACATATCATCTGTCTTATTAATAACAACGTCAACTCCGTCAACGCCTACTTTTCAAAAAACAAATCCCAAAAAATTTATGTCTAAAATTGGAAATGTTAAATTACTAAAAAACTATAAAAGATAGATAAAGGACACCTTAATAAAACTTTGTTAAAATGAGAATATAAATTTTATATTAAATACCGGATTTTCCTTTTAAAATAAAAAAGCCATTTGGCTTTAATGATGATAAAAATAATAAAAATAAAAATAAAAGTTTTTATCAACACTTTTTGTTTTACAATCATTTGTAATAATTTTACTAAAAAACAATACAACTTAAAGCTACCCCCTTTTTTGGTCTACAATGCCAAGGATAGTTAAATATCTCAAGAAGGGCTTGTGTTTGGTATATAAAACATAACAGTCTCTAACCCTTATATATATATATTTATAAGACTTTCAGAAATTATAAGTAGTATATATATATATATATATATATATATATATATATATATATATATATATATATATATATATATATATATATATATATATGAAGTAAAATGCGAACAGTAAATGCAAACTTCTCTGCATCATATCCTTTCTGTGTTAGAGGTTGCACAGTTAGAATAAATTGTTATAAAAAGCAATTTATCCTATTCCACCACCATCGAGATGATGGCCTACCTGTACCACCATACCGAGAAGAAAGTCAAAGCTTACCCTCTCCGCCACAGTGATACGGCAGAGGTACATGTTTCGTCTCTACTAGACTCATCAGGGTACCGACATGCACCTGGCTGTGCAAAGGACAGGTCGGAAGGAAGCATGCACATACTGAACGCGGCTTCTCCGACCTCCCGCCGGATGGCGTATATATGTTAATGCGGATTTCACGGATTCCTCCGTGTGAGATGCAATAGCAGTGGATATATCCACATTATGCCGTTGTAGTGCTGAAATCACATTCAGCAAACATACAACTATATGCAGCTCCGCGTATGAATGAAGTAAAATGCGAACAGTAAATGCAAACTTCTCTCCATCATATCCTTTCTGTGTTAGAGGTTGCACAGTTAGAATAAATTGTTATAAAACGCAATTTATCCTATTCCACCACCATCGAGATGATGGCCTACCTGTGCCACCATACCGAGAAGAAAGTCAAAGCTTACCCTCCCCGCCACAGTGATACGGCAGAGGTACATGTTTCGTCTCTACTAGACTCATCAGGATACCGACATGCACCTGGCTGTGCAAAGGACAGATCGGAAGGAAGCATGCACATACTGAACGCGGCTTCTCCGACCTCCCGCCGGATGGCGTATATATGTTAATGCGGATTTCACGGATTCCTCCGTGTGAGATGCAATAGCAGTGGATATATCCACATTATGCCGTTGTAGTGCTGAAATCACATTCAGCAAACATACAACTATATGCAGCTCCATGTATGTGCATGCTTCCTTCCGATCTGTCCTTTGCACAGCCAGGTACATGTCGGTACCCTGATGAGTCTAGTAGAGACGAAACATGTACCTCTGCCGTATCACTGTGGCGGGGAGGGTAAGCTTTGACTTTCTTCTCGGTATGGTGGTATAGGTAGGCCATCATCTCGATGGTGGTGGAATAGGATAAATTGCGTTTTATAACAATTTATTCTAACTGTGCAACCTCTAACACAGAAAGGATATGATGGAGAGAAGTTTGCATTTACTGTTCGCATTTTACTTCATTCATACGCGGAGCTGCATATAGTTGTATGTTTGCTGAATGTGATTTCAGCACTACAACGGCATAATGTGGATATATCCACTGCTATTGCATCTCACACGGAGGAATCCGTGAAATCCGCATTAACATATATATATATATATATATATATATATATATATATATATATATATATATATATAGGACTTAACACTTTCAGAAATTATAAGTAGTATAACTGCCTCACGTACAAGTGAATCCAAAGCGAAATTAGATCTACTTGTTGCAATATTGTCACAAAAAATAATAACTTTCAAAGAACACTTGCAAAAATAACAAACCATACAAACTAAGTTTTTTAAAAAGAAATAACAATTTAAAAATTTTAATACCTGATATATCCAATAAAAGTATTGTCATGTATTGAGCTGAGTATGATTAAAATATTAATTCCTTGCTGCAAGATAACACCACCTATAAAGAACTGAAATATGATCGAAGTAACTATCAAAAAAATAGCAACGAAATAATAACTTGTTGGGAAAATAAAATGTATATATCATCTAACACAGCAAAATGTTTAAAAATACAAAAAGTTCTCCCAATTCCTATAGAGGGTGCAGATAAGTATCTCCTTATTTTTCGGGAGCATACAAGGGAGATAAAGAAATCTTAAAATCTGCTTATATAGACCTTCCAAAAAATTAAAGTTTCTTTTTTAAACAAGTTTTGCAGTCCGTGGTGGTTCTGAATATTCGCAACAACTTCTATAATACAAATACAAAATGCTTAAGTGAATTATCTCGATAATGTTATCAGTCAGCTTTTTTTACTATTGTCTATAGTATTGTTGTTAAAGCGACATTTTCACATTAAACCAAAGGACCCCGCACCAATCAAATGGAAATTGAATCCCAGTCAAATTCGTTGAAAATTCAGTATGTTGTAAGTCTAGATGTCCTGATCAAAAGTTCCCATGGGCATAAAGTCCAAAAGTTAATAGTTCTCGAGATACAAAGGGATGACTTTCGCCCGAACCAAGCAAATGGAAATTGGATCTCGGTCAAATTCGTTGAAAATTCAGTATGTTGTAGGTCTAGATGTCTTAATAAAAAGATCCCATGGGCACAAAGTCCAAAAGTTAATAGTTCTCGAGATACAGAGGGATGACTTGCGTCCGCACCAACCAAATGAAAATTGGACCCCGGCCAAACTCGTTGAAAATTCAGTATGTTGTCTAAATATTCTGATCAAAAGTTCCCATGGGCACAAAGTCCAAAAGTCAATAGTTTTTGAGATAGAAAGGGATGAGTTGCATTAGCATTACCCGACGTATACCACGTGGAGGTTGCGCGATCGGATTTTATACATCATATAGCTCTTTAAAGGGCTGATTGTTTTCTAAAATTGTTACAGGCCTTTAATTTTTGATACTTTATTGTGGTTGATTGTTTATGTTTTAATGAAGTGGTCTATTGCCTGCATCATGCACAGTTTCTAGTATTCTTTCAGATGGATATTTGACGTGTTCTTGATGTTGCGCATGTCCTAAAAACCATATAACGCTAGCAACATGTGCACATGTACCAACAGTACGAGCGCCAGATTTGCATGAACGATAATAACCCAGGATATGATTTTCAACTTCACCTTCTTCAAACTCTATTTGTTCATTTTCTTCATCTAACCTTTTAATGATTAAAAATAACATGAATAAGAAAACTACCAAAAAAATAGTTTAAAAATTGACTTTTGCATACAAAAAATCATCCGAACTACAAGCCTCACCTTGGCCACTGACCTCAAGATCATATAAGGTTCAAATATTACGAAAATCAAAAAATATCTCATAAAAAAGCGTTTTTATCTTTTAAATCTACTATTACAAAATGACATCTTGACAATGTTTGACCTTGACCCTTGATCTAAAAGTCACAGTCAAGATTACAATTGTTGATCTCCTTTATTATCCTAAACCTATCGATAGATAGAAAAAATTGACCCTTTCGCCTGGCCTATGTAAATGGTGGATCGGGCGCAACTCATCCCTCTGTATCTCAAAAACTATTAACTTTTGGACAGTGTGTCCGTGGGAACTTTTAATCAGGACATCTAGACCTACAATATATTGAATTCACAACGAATTTGACCGGGATCCGATTTCCATTTGGTTGGTGCGGGCGCAAGTCATTCCTCTGTATCTCGAGAACTATTAACTTTTGGACTTTGTGCCCATGAGAATTTTTGATCAGGACATCTAGACCTACAACATACTGAATTTTCAACGAATTTGACCGAGATCCAATTTCCATTTGATTGGTGCGGGGTCCTTTCTAAATTAGAATATCTTGGAAATAAGTTTTATTTTTAAAGTCTTTATTACTGCGTTTGCATAGTCAACAATATATATTAAAAATCATTAAAAACTAATGTGTTAAAAAAAAAGGCGAAATGAAACTGTTACTATCTGATGACCTATTATTTTTCCAGTAATAGTATATGCATTTCGACCGGAAAACCTTATTTTATGCTTTATTATTATTATAGTTTAAATTAAAAAAATTCCAATAATCATTCCTTGGACAGACAAAATGGGAAACTGAATCTAGCAATTTTGGATCACATTTGCAGTGCTTTTTGGTTTTCACACTGACTTCTTATTTTCCAAGCGCGGCTGATATTTTTTTTTATTTAAATGAAAATTTTCCACATATTAGAGGTCTAAATAGTGTTTTAAATATTTTTAAGATGATTATAGATGTTATGTACCCAATTATAAGAGACATTACCCGAACAGTGCGACAGTGCCAGTATGCCATTTTCAAAAAGTGACGAACACCGGTTAAGAAGACCAATGATAGTAGTCAAATGTGTGAGTTTCATTTTACCAAAAAGGATTTTATTGAGCAGATTCTTCAACAGGACTCCTAAACCTTTCTTTAAAATTAAATGTACCATGATTGAACGTAACATACCAATTAAATTTCCCAGTTGTCCAAAATACTTGTCAACAGCCACAATACCTTTATCGAGTGAACTGTGAGCTTAATATACATACAATTATTTCAAACTTATTGTCTTGTTAAGATCTAAAATGTCATTCTGTGTTAAATGCTTAATTTAAAAATTAATGAACTACCAGTAAACAAAAATGACAATATTATTTTCTTTTATTTTAACCACATTACATTTTTTTTATATTAAGGAGTACACTGAATTCCTTAGAGTGTTTAAAATTTATTTAAAAAAATGTAAAGCATACACCTGGTAAAACATTAAATATAATTTATTATACATTTTTAGGGAAAATGAAAAATGATGGATACAATACCCTAATTAATTTAATAATGTTTTCAAATTTTTCGGCATTCTATACAAATATATTTTTTCAACATAATATTTTATCCGAATTTAAAAGTCATTTTGGCTTTTTTATTACGGCTTTAGAAAATTATACAAATAACAATGGATTTGAGTTTTAATATATTTATGCTATCTGGTGTTTATTTACGGTGATTGTGGTATTTTATGAATAATTTACATGATTAGTTAAAAATCTTATTTCAATATTTTCTTTCAATTTTACACTGACGACTAACAGATAATTCATTACATTTTACATAACTATTCCTTAATAAAATGAGAACATAACTTCACTAGATGTACACCAGTCAGTAAAAAAAAATAAGATATTTTCGATTAGTAAGTAACCAACTTGTAAAGGGGTAAATACATGACTGGGCATGATAGTTGGTGTGGGTTTGTGTAATGTTCAATAACACTGTTCTGTATGAAAATCCTCCTCGCCAAACGAATGCGTTATCTCGAGTATTTCTACATATGTAACCAATACACTAACCTGTACATTATTGTATTACGTAGCTAAATCTAGAGAATATCAACAACAGGTTTTGATTAATTGTAAAGGAGGTATAAGGTATATATAAGTTATTATAGCATCCCGGGGTCTGACGTTGCCAAATATGGGTTTGCTCTAAGTTTAGGGAAATTGTGCACAATCTGGCAACCCCTACGAAGTCTCAACCTTCCAAGGCTTAAAATAATGGAGACATCCATTAAACTTAATGTAATTCCAAATTTCATCATACTACGTAGTCGTCGAAGACTCAGCTACTTATCGAATCTGAAAACTCGATGTTCGAAACCGGTATATAAGGAGCTGGTGAGTCGTTGGAGGATCAGTATTGGATATACGAGCTAAATGCAAAGAACTAGTGAATAGTGATAGGGTTGTAGTAGTGCTATCATTTTTGCCGTGTGTAAATGATGTCGTCGTGATCCTGTGTGAACAAACCGAACAGTTTCTGTTATATATGTGGTGAAGTGATACTACAAGCTTAACAAAAGACTTTGAACCCATTCGTATGAAAAATCTACGAGTTATATTTTGGGTGCAAAGTTGACGATCAAGACAAAACTTGGGATGATAAAATTTGCTATCTTACTTGCCCAAGAACCTTAAAAGAATGGCTACTGTTTACTCACAAGTGAAGTTTGTATTACCAATGATTTTAAGGTAACCTCAGAATCATGATGGTGATGGCTACTTTTGCTTAACAAAATTTCTGGCGTTTTCCAGTAAAAGCAAACACAAAACTGATTATCCCCTGAGCTATGAGACTTGTACCTCATGATGCTTCTAGCATACCTGCCCCCTAAGCCTCCTGGAAAATACGAAATTAATTCGGAATCGGTAGAACTAGATGATTTTGAACCAAAAGCCAGCCGATGTCCTCGAGACAAAGACAATTACGAATGTAGTAGCAGTAAACAGTCCCATTTTACATCTCAGAAAGAGCACAACGATCTTATTCGTGATTTGGATCTTACCAAAACATAGTCAGAGCTGCTTGGATCTCGTTTACAGCAGTCAAATATCTTATAAAAGGGAGAGAAAATTTCCACGTTTCGGAAAAGGCAATCTATGCTGGCAGTATTTTTGTCAGTGGCACATGACTTAATTTAATGTCATGATATTTCGGGGTCAATCAACTAATTTAGCCGTTTCTATAAACCTACCGAGTGGCGACTGTTTATTGATTCTTTAAAGACAACTCTAAAGACAGATTTATTTTTAGTGGAAATGAACAACCAACTGTTCCCGTGAATGATGCTGTAAATATGAAAGAAACGTACGAGAAGATGTGTATATTACTTCAAACCATAAAATATGAAGATCATAAATGGAATATCTGTGCCGATTTAAATTTGTTACACTACTTACAGGACTGCAGAATGGCTACACCAAGTATTGTTCTTTTTTATGAGAATGGGACAGTAGAGCCATAAACCAACATTATGTCGGCCGTTAAATGAACGCATCGTGCATGGTCTGAAAAACGTCCTTAATGAACCATTAGCAAAGCAGCATAAAATTTATTTACCTCCTCTGCATATAAACCTAAGGCTCATAATTTTTTTAAAGTTTTAAATAGAGAAGGAAATGCTGTCCGTTATTCGAGACGGAAATTCGCCCATATAAGTGAAGCAAAGTTTAAAGAAGGAACGTTTGTTATATTGCAAATACGAGAACTTTTTACAGACAAAAGTTTTGAACTACACTTTCGAGAAAAGAAAATAGGGGGTGAACTGCCTTCAAAAATGAATGTAGCAACTTCCTAGATAACAAGAAATTGGAGAACTACAAAGATCTAGTTGAAAAACTTATCCAGATTTATAGGACTTTAGGTGCCAACATGTCACTTAAGCTGCATTTTCTTCACTCCCATTTGGAATTCTTCCCTGAGAGTTTAGGTGCAGTTTTAGACGAACACGATGAAATATCTCACCAGCAAATTGTTCAAATCGAGAAGCGGCATAGTGGAAAATGTACACCAAACATATTAACGGACTACTTTTAGACCCTCAAACGTGAAATTGATTTCGCCAAATACAAGCGGAAAAAGACAGCAAAATAATTTATTTAATTGTATCGTACGTTTTTCAATGCAAAATGAAGTATATTTTGTAAACAAAGTGATTTTGTTTATTTTTTTAATTTTTGAAAATTTATTAGATTGCATATGGTTTAGGTTTCTCATATTTTATATTTTTCTTTCCTTCTCTAAAAACTTATGAGTGACAGGTAAAAATCGAGCTGATATTTAAATTCAACACATTACAGTAGACACAAAGGACCCAAAAAAATATCAGGGGGTGACAAAAGATTTCAAAATGAAAAACAATGTAATTTATTATAAGCGTTTGAAAACATCAAACAAGGATTTTCTAATTTAGAAAGCTCAGATATTGATTATAGACTAAAAAGTTTAAATAATAAGTTGTAGGTAATTAGAAACTTGCAATTTGAGCTACGATGCGATCCATTTTTTCAATTAATTACAGAAAATAAGCGAAAAAACCGTTAAAATTGGAGTTTTTTTGTTCAAGTAGTTGCTACTATGAAAATAACTTCTTCGCTGGTTTTATTGTTTTGAAAAGAACCCTCATAGTAACAAAAAAATAATGATAAAGGTTGTTTTATTGCTGATATATGTTAATTTTTAACCGACTTCTAAAAGGAGGTTCTCAATTTGTCGACTATGTATTTTTTTTTGAATGTACACCGATTACTCCGGAACAGCGCAATCGATTTGAATGAAATTTTTTACGTTATATTAAGGAAGTTGCTGCAGTGGTCCCATATTTTTTTGGATGAAATTGGTGCAGTAAAATCCAAGATGGCGCTGACAATATGTCGGCCAAAAAAAATAATTTTGTTCGATTTTCAGGGTTGTACCCAACGATTCTGAAATTATTTTTAAAAAATTCAATATGGCGGATTCAATAACGCGAACAAAAAAGTTTAATTTTGTCCGAGTTTCTCCAAAATTTGTGTTGGGGAGTTTTCGGGGTTGCACATAACGAATCCAAAATATTTTTTAAAAATTCAATATGGCGAATCCAAAATTGGTATGGAAGGTTTTCGGCGTTGTACAAAACGAAGCTGAATTTATTTTTAAAAATTTGAAGATGACGTATCCAATATGGCGGATAAAAAATTAATTTTGTCCGATTTTTTTCAAAATTGATATGGGAGTGTTTTTGAGATGGCACATTACGATTCAGAAATTATTTAAAAAAAAATAAATATGGCGTATCCAATATGGCGGATAAAAAACCAAGATGGTGGATTAATGATTCTATGTCTCAAGATTTTGTCTAAAATCAGTATTGGGAGATTTTGGTTAGTGTTAATTACAAATTTAAAATATATTTTTTAAAACTGAATCTGGCGGATTCAATATGGCTGATAAAACTGATAAAGGGAGTTCTTGAGGGTGTAAATTATGAATTTGTTCAGGATTCAGTATGGCGAACTAAAAATTTTATATTTTTCGATTTTGTTCAAATGTGGGACTGAATTGTTTTTGAGGATCCAAATCGAAAATAAAATTATTTTAAGAAAATCTAATATGTTGGATGCAATGTGACGGTCTAGATATTTTAAATTTCTGGATTTCATCCAAAATTGGTACCAGAAGGCTTTGAGGGTTTATATTTAGATTAGATTAAGACGTTGAAATTATTTTTTGAAATTCAATATGGCGGATCTAATATGGTGAGTTGAAAATTTTACCTTATTCGCCTTTTTTCAGATTTGGTATTAGGGTGTTTTCGGGGTCGTGTATTGTGAATATGAAGTTAATTTTTTACAATTATTAGGTCGATAAAATGCAATATGAGGGACTGAAAATTTTACATTTTCCAATTTTGTCCAAAATTGATATTGCGGGGTTCTTGGGGTATATACAAACTTAATATGCAGTATAAAATATATCGGGCTAAGAAATTTACGTCTCAAGTTTTTTAAGTATCCAATTACCAATCTAAAATTAATTTGAAATTTAAGATAGTGGATTTACAATGACAAAGTAAATATTTGTTTGATACAATTTCATTGATATTTGGAGAACTCTAAGAATCAAAGAATTTTTAGGGGTTCAGTTTAGGGTGATTTACAGTTTTGAATAAAATGGTTACTTTTTTGCCATCTTGAATCATTGCGAGGTATAATAATCTCGATTAGTATTTAGTTCAAATAATTTATGGATATCATAACGAATTCAAAACAAAAAATCAAAAAACAAAATTTTTATAAAAAAATTGAACCGACTTCTAAAAGTGCGCTCAAAAGTGAAAAATAACTGTAAGTTTTTATATGAAACTGAAATTTTTGAAGTCAGCGCCAAATTATTTCTAAACGACACAAATAACTACTAATATATACAAATTATGGTAAGAAAGCAATTACAAGTAAAGTATTTTTAATATGTTTATGTGAATCACATTTTATCAGGTATGAGTTTGACGCCGACTTCAAAAATTTCAATTTCATATAAAAATTTATAGTTATTTTTCACTTTTTAGCGCACTTTTAGAAGTCAGTTCAATTTTTTTTATAAAAATTTTATTATATAGATTCTTTTTTTGGTAACTTCTTGTGGAAAAACGACGTTTTTTTACCTAAGTCAAACTACGTTTTACTCTTAAGCCCCTATATCGTCATAGAATATTATTAGTAAATCAATTTTTTTTTAAATCTATTGTTTATTGTCAAATAACTTTCTTTATAAACAATCAAAATTGTGTCCTCCGCTATTGCTTGGGCAAGATTATAGTTCTGATATATCAAAAGCTGAAGTTTTTAGAAAGTTAATACGTACTATGGCTAATAAAAGAAAAGTGACTGATTTTCCTCAAAAAAAAAATAATAACAAAAAAGTGTGAGTTTTTCGAATTTTTGTCAATATATGTGTAATAATTATAAGGTAACAAGAATTTAACCCTGATTTAAAACACTAAGTTTTTTATCAATATAATAAACGGATTTATTTCGAAACTTCGCCGTAACTTTGAATACAGTACCCACAGAAAAAGTCACCATATTTAAATATATGAACACATGACTATTCGAAGAATGGATATTTGATAACGAAGTAAAATGCCGCATCAAACAGATGCGACAGGCTTTTATAAACCTAAAATATCGCTTATAGGTTCATATTTTGATTTGGAATTGAGAATGGGATTGAAATAATGTTACATCTGATTAGTACTATGGTGTAGAGGGTTGGACACTGGAAATAGGCGCAATCAACAAATTAGAGCCTTTTGGGATGTGAATATATTGAAGAGTTCTTAAAATACTATAGGGAGCGAGAATAATAAATAAGGAAGTTCTTGCGCATGTTATAAAAGAGCTCGAACCGAACCACACAATATAGTTAAGAAAAGAAAGGAGTATGTAGGGCACATTATGCGAAATAAAAAATCGATTCTTTCAGCTGACGATTGAAGAGAATATCTAGTGCAGAAGAGTAATCGGAAGAAAGAAGATATCCTGGCTTCGAAATATTATACAATGGACGGGATTACATGATATTTAGTCACTGACACACACCGCGAGAAACAAAGAAGCCATGAAAAATATAATTTCAAACATCCATTAGTCGATTGAAAGAAGGAGAATAAACAGTGATTGGCAGATTTTTACCAAATTATGAATGTCATTTCTTTAGTCCTGTGATAGAGAAGTAAATAATTGTCTAGATTTGAAGACACCGTCCTCGTTCTCAAGAAGCTAGCACGCGGTGACCCTCACCACAGAGCAGACATGCAGTGGCCAGTTCTCTATTTTTATGTTTGGTTTTAATGTCTAAATAACTGATTTATAAAAAATCAAAAATAATTAAATATATAAACTTTTAACTACTCAATATATCAGAATGCACTATTAATTCTTTTAAACAAAGCCGTAGTGCTTTTTTGAAAATAAATCAGTAACTCCCTATTGGCCATTTCAGAATATAGCAACTAAAATGTCACAGTGTTCTATTTGTTTATTATCATTTCTTTGATATTAAAAAATGGTATATTTTCATAAAAAAGTCGACCTGCCAATTCTATTTCATGAAAATATGAAATTTTAGGAGTGAAACATAGTTTGCTTTAGATGAGTGCGTTATTTTCACAGAATAAGTTAAAAAAAGATCTTTCCATAAACAAATTAATGTATCTCAGCCACAAAACAACCTTAGTAACTAAATAAATAATTCTCTTTTTTTTTAAAGGATGAAATGAATGAAAACAGTTATTTGTGCAGAAACTTTTGCATAAACAAAAAAACTAATTATAACGGTTCTTTCACATTTTCGCAGTAAGCATACCTCAAATTGTAGATTTTCTCACTATCTACAACTTATTATCTAAACTTTTTTGTCTGTAGTGGGTATTTGAGCTTATAACATTTAAAAAAAAATGAATTTTGGCTTCTTCAAATCCTCGTAACTAATTATTCAATCGTACCAATTGTCGTCAACTGTCATGGCATTTGCTCCTTTTGTAGCCTCGGATAGTTAGTTACCTCTGACCAGAAATGTCATAAAAATATTAGATCAATTTTTAATCCATTGTACTAAAAGATAGTATGATCAGAGTCATACAATATTATTAGAAAAGCCAGGTCATTTTAACTTTAAAGATCTATCCTATCAAGTGATAAGCTGTTTCTTTACTTGATTTTGTGGTAATAGTTGCCTGATATAGTACCGTATGTGTTTATAATGTCTCTTTCTTCATTGCATGGAAGTTTGAGATTACACCAAATAAATATTATAAAGTATATACAGTTAATTTCTGTTCGATTCCTTATACCTCAACAGAAACACAATACAATGTGTTAGGTTGAATGGCTAAAAAATTGGTGATAATAAAATTTCAAACTTTTGAGTTTGTATTTTGATAGTAGTCTGAGTATGTTGTTTTTAAACTGAATTCCGCAAATTATTCATATTTAGTCAATTCTTAGACATAGCTTTTGGAATGGACTATTAGCATTCTACAAAGTTCCATTTAAACGTTTTGATATTATGATCTTAACTAGTTAATCAATTTTTGGAAATTGGTCATATATTTGAACAAATAAAGATACATTTTTAAAATTTGGAGATATTCATTTTATAAATAATGATAATGGTAAATTTTATATACAGTCCTCTCGAATCCAAATTTCCTATAAATCGCCCAATAGTATTAACCTGAAAATGTTCAATCACTTACTATATGACATAAAAGGTGTATAACTACGAGCAAAACCTTTAAAAAAAGCTTTTATTATATTGAAATTTGTTTACATTTTAGGTAAGTTGGTGGTTTGAACATTTTTAACCGACTTCTAAAAGAAGGATGTTCTAAATTCGTCGACTGTGTATTTTTTTTTCATGTATGTGCACCGTTTACTCCGGAACGGCTGCACCGATTTGAATGAAATTTTTTACATTATGTTCAGAAAGTTGCTGCGGTGGTCCCATATTTTTTTAGATGAAATTGGTGCAGTAAAATCCAAGATGGCCCTTACAATATGAAGGGCAAAAAAATTAATTCTGTCCGATTTTCTCCAAAATTGGTATGGAGGAATTTTCGGGGTTGTACCCAACGAATCTGAAATTATTTTTAAAAAATTCAATATGATGTATCCAATATGGCGGACAAAAAAACAAATTTATCCGATTTTCTCCAAAATTGGTATGGGAGAGTTTTCGGGGCCTCACATAACGAATCTGAAATTATTTTTTAAAATTCAATATGGCGGACAAAAAAATCAATTTTGTCCGATTTTCACCAAAATTGGAACGAGAGAGTTTTCGGGGTCACACATGATCAATCTAAAATTATTTTAAAAAAATTCATTATGGAGTATCCAATATGCTGGATAAAAAATTTATTTTGTCCGTTTTTTTTCAAAATTGATATGATCGTACATTACAAATTTGATATTAATTAAAAAAAATTAAATATGGCGGATCTAAGACGGAGGATTAAAGATTCTACATCTCTTGATTTTGTGTAAAGTCAGTATTGGGGGATTTTTGTTAGTGTTAATTAAGAAATTAAAATATTTTTTGAAAAACTCAATCTGGCGGATTCAATATGGTGTCCCAAAAATTTTATATTTTTCGACTTTCTCCAAAATTGATATAGAGGGTTCTTGAGGGTGTAAATTATGAATTTAATAGTATTTTTTCTGGATTCAATATGGCGAACGCAATATAGCTGATTACAAATTTTACATTTTTCGATTTTGTTCAAATGTGGAACTGAATCGTTTTTGAGGATGTAAATAGCGAATATAAAATTATTTTAAGAAAATCTAATATATCAGATGCAATGTGACCGTTTAGAAATTTTAAATTTCTGGATTCCATCTAAAATTGGTACTAGGGGGCTTTGAAGGGTTTAGATTTAGATTCGATTAAGACGTTAAAATTATTTTTTTTTGAAATTCAATATGGCGGATCCAATATGGTGAGTTGAAAATTTTACCTTATTCGCATTTTTTCAGATTTGGTATTAGGGAGTTGGGGGGTGGTGTATTAAGATTATGAAGTTAATTTTTTTCCAACTACTAGGTTGGGGGCTAACAAATTTACGTCTCAAATTCTTTAAATATCGATATTGGAAAGTTTTGGGGCCTATATTACCAATCTAAAATTAATTTGAAAATTTAAGATAGTGGATTTACTATGACAAACTAAATATTTGTTTGATACAATTTCATTGGTATTTGGACAACTCTAAGAATCAAAGAATTTTTAGTGGTTCATTTTAGGGTGATTTACAAATATGGATAAAATGGTTACTTTTTTGCCACCTTGGAGTCATTGCGAGGTACACTAATCTCGATTCAAATTCAAATAATTTATGAATATCATAACGAATTCAAAACTAAAAATCGAATAATAAAATTTTTATAAAAAATTAAACCGACTTCTAAAAGTACGCTAAAATGGGAAAAATAACTAGAAATTTTTAAATGAAATTGAAAATTTTGAAATCGGCGCCAAATTATTTCTAAATGAAATAAATAACTACTGATATATACAAATTATGGTAAGAAAGCAATTACAAAGTATTTTTAATCTGTTTATGCGAATCACATTTTATCAGGTATTAGTTTGGCGCCGACTTCAAACATTTTAATTTTATATAAAAATTTATCGTTATTTTTCACCTTTTAGCGCACTTTTAGAAGTCGGTTCAGTTTTTTTATAAAAATTTCATTGTAGATAATATTATTAAACGGAATGTTTTATAACCATATATCTATGTTTTAGTTTTGATCCTTTTTTTCCTGCAAAATATATGATTACAAGCTAACTATAATAGATTTAAGTTTGTTTCTATGTTACGTTTAATGTATTTATGGTGTGATTTTATATTGGGATGATTAGGGATTTTCCACATAAACTAAAATTATTGTATATTACGATATAGTTTATTTATTTGTTATAGCCGTATAACTCGGAATTATTTTCTTGTTGAATATTAACAACTTCTTTCACAAAATGTTAATTTTTAATTTTAACAAATTAGTGCACATTGAAATGACTTTTATAAATAGAACACAAAATAGAATTGTTAAATTAATTAATTCAGCTTAATAAAAATTGTCAAGGCTATTTGTATACTTAATAACTTTTGATGGTTAATTTTTTTTTAATTAAAAAAATCTCTGCGGTTTAGTTGAAGTTAAGTCCAGAAGAATATTGGTAACTAATAAAATAGTTTGAACTATAAAACGATTGGGTATTTGGTGTAAAATACAAGGTTCCCGGTGGCAGATTTATGATTTCAAAACGAAATGAAAAAATGATTATTAAACAAATTTTTTAATAAGAATAATTTCAAACGGAGTACAGATACGGATTTTATTGTTTATATATGATGACGTCCAAATGCCTTCCATTGAGTTGCACACATTGTTCGAAACGGAGCCTCGTGATGCGCGCCATACTCTGCAATAAGCTCGGCTGAATATTGTGGATTTCTTAAGGTAGCCCCTTAAAAAAGTTCATCGGGGTCAAATCAGGTGACCTCGGTGGCCACAAAATGTTCCCAAATCAACTTATCAGCTTTTGAGTGAAAGCTTCTCGAAACAGTCATTGAAGCTCTGCCCGTAGTGGCTCCATCCTGTTGAAACCAGGTGTGTGATGAGAACGATGATTGAGCATGCAGATTCGATAAAGAAAATTCGTAATCATCTTCCCGTAATTGTCACTATTCACATGCTTTGCCTGTCCATGGGCATTTTCAAAAAAAACGCCCAATAATTATATTCATAAACAAAGCATATCAGACAGTTGTTCCAGAGAATTGTAATGGTTTTTAGTGTCTAAGCCATGGATTGCGGGTTCTTGGAAACTAGTAACGGCATTTTTGTTTATCGACATGCCTGTTTCAGTGACAATATGCTACGTCACTGCAAAAAAATCGAATTAACTGTTCGGCATCTCTCCAACATCATTTCGCACAACTGTTTGTATAAAATGAAATAATTTTCTTTTAATGTTTGGACCCTGCCCTTTTTCGTATTAAATGTTGCGGATTTTCTTTCAATGAGTTTGATGTTTGCTGGATTCCTTGAAGATCGACTAGGCCCCGGGTGTGGACTGTTCATAGTCGAAGCTGTAGCCCGAAACCTCTTCACCCATTAACGAATGAAATTCACATTGGATGCATCACTCAACCGCCTTTGAAAAATTCATCCACAGTGAACACGCGATCCTCACCCGACCACTGTGGCATCATGACTGACAAACATGATTCGTGATTCAAATGACTCTACCCCCTTCCCGCACCGTTTATTAACTTTCGAAATACTGTTGTACATATAAACAACTTTTTGCTTTGTCAGGGTGCATGGTTCGACTTAAAAAGCAGTAAAAATCATACGAGTGCTGATCACACAATAAAGGAAAGTTCAGTTTTTATCAAAGAATTTTTATTTACTCATCAACTTTTATTTTGTCCGCTTCAAAGTAATTCCCTCCAGATATAATATACTTGTGCTAACGCTTTTTACAATCTTGGAAGCACTTCTGGAACTCACTTTTCGGTACGGCCATCAACTCCTTAAGCGAATCCGTTTTTATCTCATCAGTGGTGGCATAACTACTCTTGTCTTTGACCATTAAACAAATACTCGTCTATATATTTTAGTACGGAACCCTAATAATCTAAATCTAGTGTCAGTTATTACTTCAGAACAAAAATATATTATGTCCCAAATAAATTCTAATAAAAATTGTTTGTCGAGCGTAGGCGTTTATCCTTTTTCGATGACCGCTTAATGAAAACCGAAAAGACAAGCAGAATTAATTTTCTTATCGTCCTTTTTTCATTTTTCCTTAAAATATATAAAAGTTCATTTTATACGAGATTCTGATTCACAGTGTTTTAAAATTGCTTATTAAAATCGATTTTTTTTAAATACTTATAAAGAAACTATACAATGTGTGTAAAAAGTCCTGGACCTGAATATTTTAAAAATAATTCAAACTTGCAGAAACTATTTAAGATGAAATTTTATCAGTTACAAAAATCGTAATTTTGGAAATCATTTATCACATACAGGGTGCTCAAAAAATGTTAGGTTAAGTGTTTAGAACCTTTCCTGTATCCAAACTTATTAGTTTTAGAGATATTTCAATGTTTGTTCAAAACTAGTTTATAAAACTAAATAAATTTTCATTAATTTTTTGAAACTATAAAAATTACAAAATGAAACAGTTAGTTGTAATAATTACCATTGTAGGGCTGACCAAAATTCTCATTGAATGCGAGAAACTCATTCACAATATCCGCAGAAATCAATATGTGAGCTGAAATTGTAGGCACAAGTTTAATAGAGTTATTTATCCGAGGGAGAAACTTAACCTACAATATACGTCTTAACGTTTTAGAAGTTGTACCAACAAATGAAAATGTAATTGAAATTTAAATATATTTTACCTAATCGATGGCTAGAAAAAATAATAGCCTGCTAGATAGCCAGACTTGTGGCCACTTGGCTGTTTCCTATGAGTTGATTTAAAAAACTAAGTACATGTATCGAAATTCTCCGACTATATATAATTAGAATACTTAGCGAATGAGAACCTATTAAAAACCAAAAGATAGAAAGTCTAAAACAAGAGTGTTATACGAAAATAATTCTAATCTGTAGAATGGCTCTAAAGCAAAGTTGGCTAATAGCAAAAGAAAAGTCTCAACCGACATAAAAATAAATGGACGTGACAATAACAAATTGGAAATATATCTGGATAAATTTTTGCCCAGTAAGTAAAAGATACCATTGACAGTATGAGTTTAAGTAGTAAACATAACTATATTGTGAAATTAATTAACCTCGGTAGTTCCTGTATTATTATCCTATCACTGAAAAGGAAATTAGTTTAGTAACTAAAAACTTTAATAATAAGTTTCAGTGTGGTTTAGACGAAGTGTCAGCGAATATTATAGCCGAGTATTGTGAACTTGTTGCACTACATCTACTTTGAGCTTAAAAAAATCTAAAAAAGTACCTGTTCTTCAAAAGGGCGAGTAAAAAAAAATTGAAAACTACAGATCGATCCTAAACAGCAATAAAATTGTTGCATTTCTGTATAAATATAGTATGTTAAGTGAAAACTGACATAGTTGAAAGTGAAATTGATCTTGAAAGAACCTTGAAAAATATGTTCTAGGTTACAATATTGCATTGTCATCTGGTTTATATCTGTTCGAAGGTTTTCGGGCATCCCGTATATGTGCTGAGTCCCTCTCAGGACTGTAAGGCAGCTGACGTCTCGGTGAAATCTCATTAACCATTTTCAAAGCTCACTGTATAGCGTCTACGAGCGAACTGACGCCTGCGACTCCGGTGTTATCGGTACCGTGTGCGCGTCGGACGTGTTAATTTTCCTAATGGTTCCGAACCAGGTGGCGTGACCTGCTGCGCGTCATCGGCCCTGTTGCTAGTGTTTGTGGTTGCGTTGCCGAGTTGTAATATCTTTCGTTACTAAGTGGTACTGGCACACGTTGGCTATCATCTCTGCTATTTAAGTTGTTGGGCCTCTTTGCAATTTCAATAGCCTCCCTGGACAGGTTTTCACATCTCGATAGCATTTTTGTTCCCGAGAAATTTATCTTATATCCTGTGTTCAACCAGTGTTGGGCCAGAGCAGAAGAAGTTGTTTTTGGCTTGACATCGTTTATATGTTCGTCTTTTCTAGCGCTTATTTTACGGATGGTTTGGCCTACGTAAGATGAGCTGCACTCTCCGCATGGAATTTCGTACACTCCCTGGTTTTCCAGAAGGATTCTCTGTTTAGGTGTTGGCAAGAGATCTTTTACTTTACGGTCTGTGGTGAAAATGGTTTCAATGTTGTGTCTCCTGAGAATTCTTGCGATCTTGTCTGTTCCATCGACTGTCAGTTATATAGATTACGGCTCCGCTTATGCAACACTATATACGTGTCACTATGGTCTACTATAGACACTCTAGCAGAATTCAGGGCCGAAACAGATTTCTCAATAAGAACAGAGAGACAGAAAAAGAAAATTATCGATTAAAAGAGTCATCAAGGGCACCTTTAAAGAAACAACTAACGGAGGAGCCAGAAGTCGTACACAACTTATCTGACAAAGTTTTGACACCTGCCGCCAAAAGTGTTTTAACCAAAGGTTTTAATTTCGCAATAGCACTCTAAACAACATAAACAACGACACAGCAGAAACTATCCGCCAAGAAATTTCAGCCATTTTGTGCAAAGCAAAACCTCCGAAAAGTAATCTATCTGCAGAAGAACATCGAGCCTTACAAGATCTGCGCAAAGATACCTCGATCGTAATACTTCCGGCGGACAAAGGAAATTCAACAGTGGTCCTAAAAAAAAACAGACTATCATGATAAGATGATTGCCCTGTTAAACGATCCTGCCTACAAGCCGATAAACAGAGACCATACCACTTATCTAGAAAAGACCACCAAAACATTGATCTGAGCATCTCCACTTACCGAAGAAATAAAGAAGAATATCACACCAAGAGAAAAATCATCCATATGTCCTAAACTTTATGGCTTACCCAAAATACACAAGCCCGGAGCCCCCTTGAGACCGATTGTAAGTTCTGTTGGCTCTCCAACTCAGGCCCTAGCAAAACATCTAGCCACCATTCTCCAACCCTTCGTCGAGAAAACGGCCTCCTACGTTAAAAACTCGCAACATTTTTGCGAAATAATCAAAAACATACGTTTACAAGAAAAAGAATGTCTAGTTAGTTTTGACGTAACATCACTTTTCACACAAATACCAGTTAAAGAGGCTCTTTCTGTAATAGACAACAAATACAATCTGCCAAAATATATCATCGAATTAGCTAGACACTGTCTTGATAACACCTATTTTACTTATGAAGACCGACGATAAAAACAAGTTGAGGGAGCCCCGATGGGATCGCCGCTATCTCCTGCACTCGCTAACTTATTTATGGAAGACTTTGAATCGAAAGCCTTGGAGACCTCTTCACATAAACCAAGACTGTGGCTACGTTACGTGGATGACACATTCGTTATCTGGCAACATGGGGAAGAAAATCTCAAAAGTTTCTTGGAACACATAAACAGTATACATCTCAAAATTAAATTCACCATGGAGACAGAACAGGAAAGAGAACTACCGTTTCTGGATATCCTACTGAAAAGGAAAGAGGATGGCTTGCTTTCGCATACTGTCTACAGAAAGCCCACTCACACCAACAGGTACCTCAACGCCGATTCACATCACCACCCCGCCCAATTATTTGCAGTAGTGAAATCACTTGCGTTTCGATCGCAGTCCCTTACAGATCCAGAAAATTATCACAAAGAGATGAACATACTGCAGGAAGCCCTAACAAAGAACGGTTATAAAAAAGAACATATAGACAAGGTTCTAAAAAACAAACACTTGGCCCAAAAAATCGCGAAAACCAAGAGAATAGCTCCAAGGCTTTTGTTTCTTATGTAAGAGGCACCACAGACAAGATCGCAAGAATTCTCAGGAGACACAACATTGAAACCATTTTCACCACAGACCGTAAAGTAAAAGATCTCTTGCCAACACCTAAAGAGAGAATTTCTCTGGAAAACCAGGGAGTGTACGAAATTCCATGCGGAGAGTGCAGCTCATCTTACGTAGGCCAAACCAACCGTAAAATAAGCGCCAGAAGAGACGAACATATAAACGCTGTCAAGCCAAAAACAACTTGTTCTGCTCTGGCCCAACACTGGTTGAACACAGGACATAAGATAAATTTCTCGGGAACAAAAATGCTATCGAGATGTGAAAACCTGTCCAGGGAGGCTATTGAAATTGCAAAGAGGCCCAACAACTTAAATAGCAGAGATGATAGCCAACGTGTGCCTAATACTTGGAAAAATCTGCTTACAAAACATCAACCAGTACCACTTAGTAACGAAAGAGATTACAACTCGGCAACGCAACCACAAACACTGGCAACAGGGCCGATGACGCGCAGCAGGTCACGCCACCTGGTTCGGAACCATTCGGAAAACGAACACGTCCGACGCGCACACGGTACCGACAACACCGGAGTCGCAGGCGTCAGTTCGCTCGTAGACGCCATACAGTGAACTTTGAAAATGGTGAATGAGATTTCACCGAAACGTCAGCTGCCTTACAGTCCTGAGAGGGACTCAGCACATACACGGGATGCCCGAAAACCTTCGATTACACATCACACCCGTGAGAATATCCGACATAACATATATATATATATATATATATATATATATATATATATATATTTCAGCTTGATCGGATAGTTGAAAGTGAAATTGATCTTGAAAGGACCTTGAAATATGCGTTCTAGGTCAGTTTCAAGGTTACAATATTGCATTGTCATCTGGTTTATATATGTGTACCAAATTTAAGCTTGATTGTATAATTGGAAATAAAGTTATCTTTGAAAGAACCTTGGAATATACGTTTAAAGTAAGTTCCAAGGTCATAATAGTGCATTGTCATCCAGTTATGAGCTATGTTTAAAATTTCAGGTCTCTAGCTCATCGGGACGTCAGTTTTAAATTGATTGCAAAATTTGTACTAGACAAACAAATAAACACAAGACAAGAAAGCGAGTTAATAAAAACGTGGTAAAATATAGGAAATATGGACTCTATTGCTTGTAGAACTGATGTGTTACTTAGCTTTTTTTTTTCTTAAAAAATTGACTTTGCTTGCAATTGACTTGTCAAAGTCTATGTAGTACAGGGTGTCCAATTTTCGGTGGCTTTACTGGTTATCTTCGTTGTTAGTAAAGATAAAAGGATAAGGTTTTCGTGGCACTATACTAGTTTATTAAGACACGAACGATGCCACTAATATAATTTTCATAAACCTCTTCGTTTTGGAGATACAGAGGGATATTAAAAATTATGCATTTTAGGGCATCCTACTACCAAGAACTATTTGGATTTTTTATGTAGGGTTCAGTAGCGTAGTCAGTTTTTTTGTAGTTTTAACTGTTTAGGGGAAATAAATGAAACTTGCCTTCTTTTAAATGAGACACCCTATATATTTTTGAATAATGTGATTTAGTTTGTTACAAGCTTT
This sequence comes from Diaprepes abbreviatus, assembly GCA_034092305.1. Classification (NCBI taxonomy): domain Eukaryota; kingdom Metazoa; phylum Arthropoda; class Insecta; order Coleoptera; family Curculionidae; genus Diaprepes; species Diaprepes abbreviatus. Next base: position 3,155,824 of record JASJET010000107.1, read on the forward strand.
TCAAAAATATATAACACTGTATATAATAAATATACACTATTAAGTATTGTAATGTTAAATTTCGGTTTTCTAAAAAAATCCTGTTAGTAGGCCATGACGAGTCTTTAAAGAAATAAAACTTATATCCTCTGAGGTTTTCGTTAGACTATTTATATATTTGTTATATTTTTGTACTGAAATTTTCGATTAATCGGTATCTTTTTAATAATGGCAGACTTTGGAAAATTTGACAACAACGGAAAATTCAACATTCTTGTTTGTTTTAGTCAGTGCAACGAAATTGCAGATGAAGTGGTGGAAGTGTATTTCAACAGGTTTAAGAATTTTTTTATTCTTTTTAATTTGAAATTTATAAATGCCTGTAATACGCAGATAGTCAGAAAGAAAATATCCCAATAAAAGAATGTTCTTGAGGATAAAATTCAATTTAATTCAACACCGTTCATTTTCTAAAGCCAGGTCTAAAATTTACAAGGAAAACCATGAGTATAATGACGCAAGTAGTTCTTGTAGAATAGTAGAACGTTTTGCAGGAGTTAATAAGTCAAATGTTTAAACAATCTTAAAAAAAATATAAGTTTAAACCATATAAATAACACCTGATGCAAAATAAAAGGTGTCCGGGAAAATGTGGGAAATCTCCCGAATATGAAAAAACCCGTGAAAGGAATACTACAAGTTCATATCAATTTTTTTCATATAGGCCTAGTCTTCGGAGAAATGGACTCCCATTTTTGGTAAACCCTGCTTCATCCCTAAAGAGAATAGTGCTAATGAAGTTTAAATTATTTCGTTGCTGATCGAATAGCCATTTTGCAAACTGCATTCTGCGGTGAAGATCTTCAGGAATCAGTTCATGCACTTTTTTCAAATGACATGAATATAACAGCTCTTCCTGAAAAACTTCATATACTGTTGGTTTCTGCGTATTAAGCGGCGCTGATAATTTTCGAATGTTCGTTGAAGGAGTATCATCAACAGAATTAAAAATATTTTCCTCTAATTGCGGCGTACGTACTGTTCTTCCCCGATCAGCATCAGTACTTCTTTGTCCAAAATTTCCTAAAATTATGAAGACATTTAATAATATTTCCTTATTAAATGGAATCTCCTACCATTCTCGCGTTGGTCAACTCGTTGAAATGTTTCCTGATCTGGAAGAGTACGATTAGGATATCTGTCATGATATAACCTCCTGTCTTCCAGAGCATTGCAAGATGCAAGACCATACATCGGATGCATATATACATATTCAATAAACGTGTATTATCTATTTCGAATTATTTCAGAATTAATTTCACCACGAAATCCAGAAATCAGTAAATTAATATCCAAGTAAAAAAATCGATGTGTCAGCGGTTTGAAAGTTGACAAGTTCTAAAATGCAGGATATTTATTTCTTTCGTACCTAGCAACGTCTGCAACAACAATACTTTGTTTTTGGTGCCGATAAAAGAAAACACATATTTTTTTCGAACCTAGGTCAAACTGTAATTCACAGAATTAGGCGTTTTTAACTAAAGAGTTAAACTCTAATTTTGGATTGAAGTTTTTTTTTAATATAAGGTTGAAAGTTGAACATCTAATAGGAACAAAGATGTATCTTTTATCGAAATACGCCAAATATATGACGTAAATAAAATTAAGTTTTTTCGAAAACGGTTAGGATTAGTGGGATGAATGAAGAGTACTTAATTTTTGATCAATAGTTAAAGGTATGTAAGAATCGTTATCCTAAGTTCTTATTATAGAGAGCGTTTAAAAAGATGGGGTCATGAATGTCACAGCTACTCCGTCCCTGTAGCTGTGAGTAATTCACAACACTTTCTTGGATGATAATTTGAAGGGTCTTAACTGGTATACATTATATTCTAAAAAAATTAAATAAATATACCTGGTGGTTTAATAATTATGTGTAAAAAACTTGATTCTATTGCAGCTCTTTGGGACCCAATTTCTCTGAAAAGAGGCCTATACGCTAAAAATTTATATCAACTTTTCTTTTCACGTGTTTTTTTCATATACGGGAGATTTACCAAATTTTCCTGAACACCTTATATACATCCTGATAACGCACAACGCCATATAGAGTTTTGTAATATTAATATTTACAAAATATAAATAGAGAGAAGCCAGTATATCGAATCGACAGAATACTAGGTTTTGGTTTCAGGAAAATCAACATGTAATATTCCACGGGAACGGCAAGGCAGGTTTGGCTTCAGCGTTTCATGTTTTATACTTGGAACAAAAATCGTATATGATATAGGTGAAGGTAGCCTTACGGCGAATATATATTTACAAATTCTGCAACACATTTTTCCAGAAATAAGGGAAGTGTCGTTAATGCGACTTAACAACCTCTACCTGCAACAAGATGGAGCTTCCGCTCACATTGTGCAAATTGTAAGGGCCTATGTGGACACGGATTTTCTGGAACCCTAGTTTGGAACAAATTGACTTATAAGATTGGCCACCAAGGTCTTCCGATTTGTCGATTTTGGATTTCTTCTTGTGGGGATACCCAAAAAATAAATATACCGTCCAGTACCAAGCCATGGCGGATTTAAGAAATGCGACTTAAAGGGCCCGTAGAAAGTTATAGACGCGGTCTTTTATTATTTCAAATGCATTGAAGAAAATAAGAATTAAATGTAAAAAATATTTAAGGTGTAACGCATGACAACTTGAACAATATTTATGAACAATTTTTTTAGTTTAACGTAATACCAAATTGTTTGTTGTTATAAAATGAATTATATTAAGAATGGGAAAATATGCTTAGCCCTTGTATGTTCATCAACATACTATTGATACCAACAATAGACTTTTGTTTCTTTAAATACCAGTCACGGTTACTGAGAGGATCTGATAATTTTTTTAAAAAACGAAAATTTAAGACTTAATATTAATAATAATTCTAGAGTGTTAAATATTTTAGAAATTTTGTAATTTAAAAAAAGACAAATTTGATTTATTTCTTCGAAACAGTAGAACCTATAATAAAACGGCTAAGCCATTGAAATTTACATGAAAAATCCCATTAGTTCTATTTTTTACCTTTGCAATAAGTTGCTCTGCATATTCAAAATGAAGAGGTTTATGAAAATTCTGATAGTGGCCTCGTTCGTTTCATAGAAAAGTAGGGTGGTGCAACATATACCTTATTCTTCTATTTTTACTAATAATGGAGATAACCCGTAAAACAATCGAGCTCTGTACATAGCAATAAATGACCTATAAATCGTAAACAGTATTACACAAATCGAAAGACATTTTTAATATTTAATCAAATAAAAATTACAATATAAATTACACTGTTCTTAATTAATACTCAGTCAAACATCTATTAGGTTTGAATATTAAAAACTGTTACACAAAGCCTAAAACTTTATAGAATAAAAAATTGAAGCAAAAAATCGGGAATTCTATTTAAAAAAAAAATATTGATGCACCTGTACTTTTTGAGCAATCCTGTATAAATAAAGTAACTTTCAAATTTTAGTTTTTGTAATATGCTAAAACTTTTATCTCAAACATTTTCCGACATTTTGAATTGTTTTTAAAATAATTAGCTGGACTGGGAAAATCGAAAATCTGATAAACCTTACTAACTTTTACATTGTTACAAACAAATTAGAATAAAAACCAAGTTGACTACTACTAATATCCAGAATTCAGAGCTGGACTGGACAGGGTGGCAAAGCGGATATTGCCGTAGAGGTCAAGCTCATTTAAACGCCAAATGGGATCACAAAGCCTTGGCATAATAACGGAGAACCCTTACCTCTTAATTATTTTAACATTTTGAAACGTAAAATATGAGATGATGATCTCTTCTTCCATTAACATTTTTCAGGGCGTATCATCGTATATTTTTTTGTTTTAATTTAGATCACGTTACGAAAAAGCTAATTTAGTTACGTCAGACACATAAAAAACACTACCCACCTGCAATATTTGTTACCCTTTGTTTCGCTTTTTTTCATAAAATGGAATGTTATATTAATATAATTTAGCCCTTCCTATTAGTATAAAATGGAAGTATATCAGTTACCATTGTACAGTTAATATAGTAATGTACCATTTTACTGAAATTATTCTAATTTAGGGTGAAAAGATTAATTAATATTTTTTTTACATTGCGATGAATCGGGGTTAAGAGTAAAATAATACCATAACCATTTTTGCATTTTATCCACTGGGTATATCTAGAAAGTCTACATGAAACGCTGGCTAATTTTTAAGGGTGAATTTGAAGATCTAGCCCAGTTTACCTTAAATCAAAAGTTGATAGTTTCCGAAATACTGTATGCCAAATTTTTTTAATTTTTACCTTAATAACAGTTTGATTGTCTCTAAATTTAGTACTTTGAAGTTTTCAACATTAGAAATCAAGGTCTACATCTAATGCTACTAAATTTCTAATTGAAAATTCTTATTTGTCCTATCTAAAAAATTTTATACTTAGTAGGTATCACTTCAACACAAACAATGATTCAGACAAAATCAAATACAAGAAATCCAAAGCAAGAGCCGATGAATGGTTAGCCAAAAGAAAAATTAATCGTAGCAAAGGAAATGTGATAGATTAAATGCACATTAAGGAGGAAGCAGAAATACCGAAAGCTGGACATTCCTAAAGCCCATGAAACAGGAAAGGATAAAAGATTTAATTTCAACCATCAGACTCAGAAAATTGGATGATTATTTTAAAACACTTCTGAATGAAGATAGAACAGAATTTATGGGCAACAAATCTAATCAAGATATGAGCAAGTCAGCCTCTCCCATACGAATAACAAAAAGAGAGGTGGAAGAAACTTGTAAACAGTTCCAAAATAATAAATCCCCAGGACCAAAAAATATACCGGCTGAACTAATAAAATATAATCCTGACAAACTGTGGGAAAGTTTGACAAAACTTTTTCAAAACTGCATCAAGGGAGGCGATATTCTAGATGAATGGAAGGAAGCCCTAATAGCCACCATATACAAAAAGGGAAGTCAAGAGGATTGTAAAAATTACAGAAGCATTGCTATTACAAGTACAGTTAGCAGAATATATGGTACCTCACTGAAAAAACGAAAAACGAATAGAGAAATAATATAGTGACATGGAAGCTGAAGAGCAGGCGAGATTCAGGACAGGAAGGGCATTGATTAATCACCTTTTTTGCGTCACACAAATTATAGAGAAGAAAATGGCCGTAAATCAGGAAATACATTTCTTGTTCGTAAATCTGAAGAAAGCATATGATAGTGTCCTACACAAAACAAAATATGGGAAGCGTTAGAGAACATAGACCTGACCGTCAATCTAATTAAAGCAGTGAAAAATATGTACAACTCTACAACTAAGCTCTGGAAGAGAATCAAGTAATTAGACACTGCGACAAGTACAAATATCTAGGACTAACTACTTCAAAAGACGAAGGTATGGACAAGAGAATAGAGGAAAGAAACAATCAAGGAAGAAGGACATCACACTCCTCAATAGTGTACTGTGGGACTAAACATTTTCCAACACAAATAAACACCGAATATACAACACGATTGTCCAAGGTCTTATAGCTGCGAAGTATGGATACTGAAAAAGCGAACCAAAAAAGGAACTAGAAGCGCCACAGGTGGAGGGCGCTCAGCCGGAAGATCCAGGTTGGAAAGAATTACCAACGACAGAATCAGATAAATTATGAATGTGAAGCATTCAATCGTAGACGAAATTGAAACCCAGCAGTTAATATGGTATGAACACCTACAGCGAATACCAGAGAAGACAGAAGCGAGGAAGACCATGTCTTAGTTGGAGAGAAGGAATCGGCCGAGAGATGACGGATAGAGAACTGGAAGAGAATCTCTGGACAGACCGAAATAGATGGCTATTGGATATCGGAGGACGTTAAACGTTGTAAACCGATATATATATATATATATATATATATATATATATATATATATATATATATATATATATGAAGTAAATTGCGATCAGTAAATACAAACTTCGTTCCAATCATATCCTTTTCGTGTTAGAGTTTGCACAGTTTGAATAAATTGAGATAAAACACAATCCATCCCATTTCACCACCATACCGAGAAGAAAGTCAAAACTTACCCTCTCCGTCACAGTGATACGGCAGAGGTACATGTTTCGTCTCTACTAGACTCATCAGGTACCGACATGCACCTGACTGTGCAAAGGATAGATCGGAAGGAAGCATGCCACATTAAACGCGGCTTCGCCGACCTCCCGCCGGATGGCGTATGCATACATACATACATATATATATATATATATATATATATATATATATATATATATATATATATATATATATATATATATGTAATCGAAGGTTTTCGGGTATCCCGTGTATGTGCTGAGTCCCTCTCAGGACTGTAAGGCAGCTGACGTTTCGTTTTCCGAATGGTTCCGGCCCATCAGGTTGCGAGACCTGCTGCGCGTCATCGGCCCTGTTGCCAGTGTTTGTGTTGCGTTGCCGAGTTATAATCTGTTTCGTTACTAAGTGGTACTGGTTGATGTTTTGTAAGCAGATTTTTCCAAGTATTAGGCACACGTTGGCTATCATCTCTGCTATTTAAGTTGTTGGGCCTCTTTGCAATTTCAATGGCTTCCCTTATAACTCTTGTGGATAGGTTTTCACATCTCGATAGCATTTTTATTCCCGAGAAATTTATCTTATGTCCTGTGTTTAACCAGTGTTGGGCCAGAGCAGAAGAAGTGGTTTTTTGCTTGACAGCGTTCATATGTTCGTCTCTTTTGGTGCTTATTTTACGGTTGGTTTGGCCTACGTAAGATGAGCTGCATTCTCCTCATGGAATTTCGTACACTCCCTGGTTTTCTAGAGGGATTCTTTCTTTTGATGTTGGCAAGAGATCTTTTACTTTACGGTCTGTGTTGAAAATGGTTTCAATGTTATGTCTCCTGAGAATTCTTGCGATCTTGTCTGTGGTGCCTCTCACATAAGGAACAAAAGCTTTGGAGCCATTCTCTTTGTTTTCGCGATTTCTTGGGGACAAGTGTTTGTTTTTTAGAGCTTTGTCTATATGTTCTTTTTTATAACCGTTCTCTGTTAGGGCATCTGGCAGTATGTTCATCTCTTTGTGATAATTTTCTGGATCTGTAAGGGACTGCGATTGAAACGCAAGTGATTTCACTACTGTAAATAATTGGGCGGGGTGATGATGTGAATCGGCGTTGAGGTACCTGTTGGTGTGAGTGGGCTTTCTGTAGACCGTGTGCGAAAGCAAGCCATCCTCTTTTCTTTTCAGTAGGATATCCAGAAACGGTGGTTTTCTTTCCTGTTCTGTCTCCATGGTGAATTTAATTTTGGGATGTATACTGTTTATGTGTTCCAGGAAACTTTTGAGATTTTCTTCCCCATGTTGCCAGATAACGAATGTGTCATCTACGCAACGTCTTGGTTTGTGTGAAGAAGTCTCCAAAGCTTTTGATTCAAATTCTTCCATAAATAAGTTAGCGAGTGCAGGAGATAGCGGCGATCCCATCGGGGCTCCCTCGACTTGTTTATATCGTCGGCCTTCATAAGTAAAATAGGTGTTATCAATATAGTGTCTAGCTAATTCGATGATATATTTTGGCTGATTGTATTTGTTTTCTATTACAGAAAGAGCCTTTTTAACTGGTATTTGTGTGAAAAGTGATGTTACGTCAAAACTAACTAGACATTATTTTTCTTGTAAACGTATGTTTTTGATTATTTCGCAAAAATGTTGCGAGTTTTTAACGTAGGAGGCCGTTTTTTCGACGAAGGGTTGGAGAATGGTGGCTAGATGTTTTGCTAGGGCCTAAGTTGGAGAGCCAACAGAGCTTACAATTGGTCTCAAGGGGGCTCCGGGCATGTGTATTTTGGGTAAGCCATAAAGTTTAGGATATATGGATGATTTTTCTCTTGGTGTGATATTCTTCTTTATTTCTTCGGTAAGTGGAGATGCCCTGATCAATGTCTTGGTGGTCTTTTCTAGATAAGTGGTATGGTCTCTGTTTATTGGCTTGTAGACAGGATCGTTTAACAGGGCGATCATCTTTTCATGATAGTCTGTTTTGTTTAGGACCACTGTCGAATTTCCTTTGTCAGCAGGAAGTATTACGATCGAGGTATCTTTGCGCAGGTCTTGTAAGTCTCGATGTTCTTCTGCAGATAGATTACTTTTTGGAGGTTTTGCTTTGCGCAAAACGGCTGAAATTTCTTGGCGGATAGTTTCTGCTGTGTCGTTGTTTATATTGTTTAGAGCTGTTTCAACTCCACATATTATGTTATCGGTTGGGATACGTGATGGTGCTATCGCTAAATTAAAACCTTTGGTTAAAACACTTTTAGCGGCTGGTGTCAAAACTTTGTCAGATAAGTTGTGTACGACTTCTGACTCCTCCGTTAGCTGTTTTTTTAATGGTGCTTTTGATGACTCTTTTAATCGGATAATTTTCCTTTTCTGTCTCTCTGTTCTTATTGAGAAATCTGTTTCGGCTCTGAATTCTGCTAGAGTGTCTATAGTAGACCATAATGACAAGTGTATAGTGTTGCTTAAGCGGAGCCGTAATCTATATAACTGACAGTCAATGGAATTTACTAAAGAACACCAGTCTAGCCCTGCTTCGAGAAAGAATACAACAGACAAGAACAAGTCTAAATTCCATCAAACAAAGTAATGTGGCAAACGTTACTAGATACGAAAGAAATAAATATCCTGTATTTTAGAACTTGTCAACTTTCACATCTCTGACACATTGATTCTTTACTTGGATATTATTTTACTGATTTTTGGATTTCGTTGTGAAATTAATTATGAAATAATTCGAAATATCGATTACACGTTTATTGAGTATATAGATATTATCTGATTTATGGTCTTGCATCTTGCAATACTTTGGAAGCCAGGTGGTTATATCGCGACATATATCCTAATCGTTTTTTTCTAGATCAGAAAAGATTTCAACCAGTTCACCAAAGTCTACGGGAAAATGGTAGGCGATTCCATTTAATTAGGTAATATTATTAAATGTCTTCATAATTTTATGACGAACAGTACGTATGCCGCAATTAGAGGAAAATATTTTAAATGCGGTAGACGACACTCCATCAACGAGCACTCGAAAGTTATTAGTGCAGTTTAATATGAGGAAAACAACTGTACATGAAATTCTTCAAGAACAGCTGTTATATCCTTATCATTTGAAAAAACTGCATGTACTGATTCCTGAAGATTTTCCCCATAGGATGTAGCTTGCAAACTGTCTATTGGGTGAGCAACGAAATAATGTAAACTTTATTAGCACTATTCTCTTCACAGATGAAGCAGGGTTTACCAAAAATGGCGTCATAAATTTACATAACTCACATTTATGGGCTGATGAAAATCCTCACGCAACTATTGTTTTGCATCATCAAAATCAGTTCCAATCAATTAATGTCGGGGTAGGAATAATTGGTAATTTTTTGACTGGACCATTCGTATTGCCGGCATGACTGAATAGAGAACTTTATTTGAAGTTCTTCCAGAATGCTTTTCACGATTTAGTTGAGCCCTTACCAGTTGAAACCCGTTGAGACATTTACTACATGCACTATGCGGCACCATATAATTTCAGCGTTGAAAAGGTAGAGGAGGACCTATTGCCTGTTGTCCTCGATCTTCCGACCTAACGCCATTGGATTTTTACCTGTGGGGACACCTCAAAACCTTGGTGTATTCCAGTCCGGTCGATAGTAGGGAGGAACTTCTACGAAGAATCACGTTTTATCGTGATCAAATAAGAAACAATGCTGAGTTAATGTGGCGGGTACAGCAGTCCTAAATTCGTCATGCTCGCGAGTATATCAGACTTCACGGAGCCCATGTTGAACCCTTTTATGATGTTTTTAACTAAGAAATTAGTTTTTTTATTGAAACTATGGTTCTTCTTTTTTCATATTCAACCCGACAGAAGTTAGGGGACTAACAGTGTAAATAATATGACGTTTTTTCAAAAACGGTTAGGGTTAGCAACATGAATCAAGAGTACATAATTTTTGGTTAATAGTTAGAGGTATGTAAAAAACGTTGGCCAAAGTTCTTATCATGTAGGGCGTAAAATAAATGGAGTCATAAGTGCCACAGCTAGTCCGTCCCTGCAGCTGTAATTCGCAACACTTTCTTGGATAATAATTTGAAGGGTCTTATGTGGTATATATCATATTTAAAAATATTGAAATATACTTGGTGGTTCAATAATTATGTGTAAAAAACTTGATTCTATTGCAGTTCTTTGGGAGCTAATATCCCCGAAGTGGAGGCCTATACGAAAATAGTTTATATGAACTTGTAATATTCCATTTATGTGTTTTTTTCATATTCGGGAGATTTCTCACATTTTTCCGGACACCCTGTATATTTTATTAGAGAAACAACCGTATTTATTTGTATAATAATGCATAATAATAAAATAATTTCTGAAAGATAGGTGTACTTATTATTTGTTTAAAGTTACTTAAAATTTGTCGGAAACTATCATTACAGTATCATACATAGACATATTAAAAAAGTACAAATAAACTCCGGAAATTGTGCTAATAAAGTCTGTAAATAATGTATCATTTTCTTTAGGTTTTGCAGAACAAGTGGATTTTGGAGACACATCAATAACGTTCAGCTGCGATTTTTATTCTACCTCGTCTCTAGATTAGATAAATAGAGAGATTAAATGTCAGTTACTTCCGCTTGAAAAAGTACCTACGAAAAATATGCTTATATGATGATCCTACTAGTGGCAGAGTATCTGCCGAACACTAAGGTTGGTGTTCCACTGGATCCGAATTTATGCGAACTACGAACTTGCGAATTCCGATAAAATTATGTGAACAATCTAATTTTCGACCACTGCATTGAAAGTTGTCCATTGGAACGACGATGTACGAAAAGCAACAGATTCCGTCAAGATGGAATTTTTTGCATCAGTTTGGAGAAAACCACGCCATGAATGAAGAAAATTTAACAAATATCATGATCGATAGGAATCCCCAGACATTCAGGACAAGCAATACCATTTGAGTAGAAAAATTTCTATCCTCATTTATAAGATTAGAATGTAAGAGGGTAAATTCGCTAAAAATCATGGATTAATCCAATATATATGGTAAGGTTTATCTGCTAGCCCCCTTCTGACCAAATAGAGATGATCTAAAAATGAAACTACCAACATCCATGATACACTAATGAAAAAATTCGTCAGAATTTGCAGGTTTGTAGTTCACATTGGAGAAAATGGAAATTCAAAGAAGTCGTGGTTATACATCAGAACTCGAGTTATTTTAGTAAACAATCTTTAGATACAAGAGAAGTTTGGAAACCACTTCTTAATAATTATAAACTAAAACTAAATGCAGCATAAAAAAATGGGATTTTGCCATAGCAGGCATGACTGCATCCATCTCAGGCGCACTCGACTGCATTTACTTTTAGTATAAATAGTCATGTAGCTAAGGGATTAATTTAGTTTCACTTGAAAACGGCTAGAGATAACTACTAGCCGAATTAGAGAAGAAAGAGAGAGAGAGGGAGATATGAATAATAGACTTATGGATTTTAATAAATATACGGATTCTATCTAATCTCTCTAATCTCTTCAATCAATCAGATTAGTTTGGACTTGAAGTCTCCAAAAATGGACAACACAGCAATGAATTACAATTGTAATAATATTAGCAGCTTATAGAAATGACTCTTCGAAAATGTATTCATTACTTATATAATCATATTACTTAATATGATTGTATAGAAATCGTTCCATTCTTACAAATTGGCTTTATTCATACTTTATCACCGAAGCAAAATATAGATAATATTTGGAAATTGACAGCGTGGGTCAGGAAACTCATACATCTTGTCTCTTAAGTACTACATCTAAATAATTATGTATAATACATTCTAAAATTTACATAAGATTCACTAGGTTTTATTTCATATTAACCTGAACTAACTTTTTATTAACTAATAGATTTTATTCCTCTTACCATTTAGAAATTGAATTTTTTATTTAAATTTATTTACTTTTGAAAAAGGGCAGTCATGTTATATTTAAATGGTTTATAGGTCAATTTTTTGTGTTATAAAAATCTTAAATATATTGTCTTAAAATATATTGCTGGAAGGCTCCATTTGAACACTTTTCTTATTGAACATTCACTCTTTCAGAGTACCGCTGTTCTTCTTTGCAGTTGCTAGAAGATAAACATAAATTTTAAGCATACTCATTTTTACCAATAACGAGAGACAACTGTTAATATTTTGACGTTTGGTAAAGTAAAAACTAAATTTATATTCCTAAATACCTAATTTTATTATTTATCGGCCGATAACTAAATGGTTCAGTTATAAATTGAACACTCAGTTATGAACTGAACCAAATTTAGTGAATTTCAGTGAAATTTAACTTTTAAAGTATCGTTCGGGTCTATCATAGAAATAATTTTCTTTATTAGAACCAAAGGATATGAATATTTGTGGGTAGTAAGATCAATTTAAACAATTAACTTTTTGTGCTAACATTAGAAGCAGAGCCAATCTGAAGAATAGGGAAAAATTAAAGAACAAATGTAGTATGTTTGCCTGTTTATTGTTACAATGTCAACTCTTCTGGTATATAGGTAACTGACTGTTATCAACAAATCACGAGGCGATAAGGTGAGTTCAGTTATAGGACAACTTCCGAAATTCTTATTTTTTTTTTACGGGCTTAAAGAGAAAAACCAACTAGATAGACTATTTTCTTTTTAATTTTTAAATATCTACTAACTGTTTAACTGCTGATGTCTTGCAGGTTGATGACAAATCAATATATGTAACATTTTACTACCATTGGATAATAACGCTCAGGAAACGACTTATAAACTTCTAAGTAAAAAACAAAATTAAATAAATAATTTCTCTTTAAAGCAAAACGATTTTATTCAAACAACCATTCTTGCATTAAACCAGAGATTACCAAACTTTTTTATCGCATAGATCAAGAGCTAATTTTCCTTATTTTCCGTGGAGTCCCCTCTATTCCTAATATTAATTATTAATTTAAACGTGGTATTGATAGCCCAAGCTTAAGTCTCGTGATCGAAAGCACAACGCGGCGAGTTGTGAATGTCATGAAAAATATCAATATAACAACAGACAATGTTGACATTTTCCATACTATCTCCAACATGGTGTAACCCAACGCGTACCATTGTGTTGTGTATTTTATCACCAGACCTAGGCTTGACACAAAGCTGCGTAATTTAATAGTGTTCATTTTAGAGTAGAAAATATTAAAATAAAAAAATGTTTGAGTTAGAACCCACAACTTTATTAATTAAAACGACACAAAATCAAATCTTTTATAATTATTATATAAATTAAATCCCCATAAAAAAATTATTCTTTTATTCTACTAGTAAAAACTTATGGCGCAGAACGCAAAACTTGGTGTAGGTTTCATTTTTTTTTTCAGCTCATTGTTCTTCACCTGCCAAAACTTTGTCTCTAATTATAAAATATTGTTAATGGGAGGTATGAACCTGATGATTTATTCACGAATTTCCAATATCTAGCTTCAAATTAAACATGTTTAATTTTAAATTTCCTCGACCAGCGATTTTCTATCTGGTATGTAAATGGAAAAGCTATCAAAAACTTTCTTGTGATAGTCCATAATGCGGGATACGTAGCAGGTACCTCAGAAGTTGAAATTGCTAAATCTATTTCTAAACTGCACCTTAAGTTCATTGTTATTACTTATTTCGATGAGTTCTTTTTGTAATATGACATAGAGTTCATTAATGTCACCGTATTAATTAATAATCCACTGTGGTATTTCTATGGTAGAAACATTCTCAAGTCTGTGTACAGCATTTAAATATTGTCCTAGGTCGAAATATGCTGGCGGCATGTCTATGGCAAGATGGAAAATTGATTCATAGGGTTAATTCTAGCAAGATATGCTGCAACGGTAGACTTTGTTTTTATTAAATTCAGACTGTCACCTTGAAATTGCAAGATAACCTCGTTGAATTTGGTAAACAAATCTATTAAATAGGCAATGTATTATGCCAGATTTATTAAATTTTCTTTTAAAATGGTTCCTTTGGCATCCAAAAACCCTAAAGCAGCCTCAGAAATAAAAAAAAATATATTTTTCAATAGCAGTGCAGAATAAAAAAGTAATTGATGGAACTTCGCTACATTTTAAATTTCAATTTAAGCCCACTTAAGCTAATTCAGTTAACTTCACCTTATTTTTACAAATACTCATACTATCGGTCTCATAATATCTTCGTCCTTTAATATTTCTCATTAATTTTTTAAATTAAAAGCATTCCATTTATTGCATTTTGGCCTTAATATGCTACGACCTTCGTATTTTATCCATACTGTGCTTGGCTTTTTTTATAGTTGTGGAATTTGCCGTAATCTTTTTTAGATAGATTTAGTTTTATCTATGTCATTTATCGAGGAGGTACTTCCTTTAGTGACTATTGTACAGTAGCAGAATAAATATTGCATTCATGGAATAACTTTTTTGTTGGACTTTATTCTAAAATAAAATTATTAATAAAGTTACCATGGTAGTTCTATTGGTACATATTTATTATAGTGGACTATGTGCAATTGTAGTCATTTTGGCTAACTTCATCATGGCCGTTTTTTCCTGAACAATTCTTTTACTTGGGAAGAAAAGAGATTTTCCTCGGTCCACTTTGATCTTGACAAAGCCAAAGAGTGAAAGCAAAATGAGTTCAATATTTTTACTCCACTACTTTAGATTTTTCGGCTAAGTTGCAATTTGTTGTTCTTTTTTTGGTTCCTTTAGTTTATTACCTTACCTTGTATTTTTGCTGAACGTCTTCGTTGAAGGATTTATTTCACAAGTAAATACGGAGTGTCCCATTTTCAACACTTTTAGAGGGTACTGGAATTATTATCGAAAGTATAGCGTTGCGGTTCTAACTTTTTAACGAAATGAAAGATTTAGGTGCTAAATTTGTCATGGCTCTTTTAGTTTTTATTCTACAGGATGACTTTAAAAATCTTTGTAAAAACTGATTTTTATAGAGTTTTTTTTTGCGTAGAGTTCAGTGGATCAGTTAATTTTTTTTCTAAAAAGTTAAATTTTTGAGACATTAAACAAACTTAAGTTTTTTTTTTAAAATAGGACACCTTGTATATTGTTTTAGATATTGATTAAGTATAACTTAAGCTTTTCAAAAATATATAATTTGTTTATTTTATTTTGAAAAACAAGGTCAGAATTCGATATTTTCAATTTGTGAGAGAGTGGCCAATTTATAAGAAACAAATGCAAAATTTTGACAATAAAGATTAAACCTAAGATTAGACACCTTAAAAGTAAATTTTAATATTTTTCTGTATTTTCAATTGTAAACACTTAATTATAATTACATTTTTTAATTTAAACAACACTGGTATTATAAAACCAGAATATTGAAAATTGATTGTTAAGAAACAAAAACCAGATTAATTCATAAAACTAAAGTAACAAAAACACAAAGATATACTGAAAATAAAAACAACCAAGAGTTTTTTAAAGACGGTTTTCAAAATAACAGCCCTTTTCTCGAATGCAATATCGGCACAGTTTTGTTATTCTTCTAATTGCATTTAAAATAATCGTAGGTTTATTATGAAGAAAGAATTTGGAAGACCAAACCAATTGCCTTACGAAATTCCGCTCTAGATTTATGTTGTGTCTTGATACTTGATTTTACATAAAACCAAACCAAAAAAATCCAAAACGGAAAGATCGGGAGATTGTGGGGGCCATCCTACTGGCCCATTGGTAAGATAAATGAAATTTATTAAATACATTATATAGACTAAGCATCGGCCCAAAATAAAACACGAGACATCAACCCCGAAGCGCCCTTGTTGTGCCCTTTCGAAAACTATATGGTGATTTTCTGCAGACTAGTGCATCGTGTGGTAACAATTAAAAATTCTGGCAGTAGAGAAATAATATTCGTTACACCAGATGACAAAACTGATTGATTCGTTGATGCGGATTTCTTGTAAATACCATTGACAAAACGTTACTCGGCGCTCTTCATCTCCGGGGTGTAAATGTTGCACTATTTTAAATTTATATGTATAGTATTTATACTATTTCAAAATCCTTTCACCGTCAGATTTAGTTACACCAACTTCTTCCTCTATTTTTCTACAGGATGATGAAGTTGTTGCTGCTCCGTAAAATAATACATTTGTTTCTTTTCTCTCCCTGTGTTCTTTGACGTATGTTTTGGAACGCGGCTGAATACAAGTTCCGTGTTTAAATAGATTTCTTTTTAAACAAGTAAATATGTCTGGAAAGGGTTGCCTTCTTTCTGGATACATAACATAAACAAAAAAGATGGCCAGATATGAGAAGTTATTTTAATGATAACGCTTTAAATATTTATTACCTATTGAAATATATTTCAGGAGCTTCTTTCATTGCTTTGTACAAAACATACTAACATATCATATTTTTCATAATTATCATAAACGGTCATTGTAAATGCAAAATAAATAAAAAGTAAAATAAAGACACAATCTGACAAAACTATGAAGTTTTAGACATCTGTCTTTTGTTTCTCATAAAATGACCATGGCTAACTGTTACAAATTATCGAAAATATCGAATTCTGAACTAATTTTTCAAAATAAAATAAACACATTACATATTCTTGAAAACACATTTTTTTACCTTTTTGATAAATTAACCCATGACGGAAATATGAGATATGCCTAAATTAAGATTAAAAACTAAAAGAGCCATGACAATTTGACACTGAAATCTTTGGTTTCTTTAAAAAATAGGACACTAAAGTGAAAACCGCAACAATCTATCTTTGATAATAACTCCTAAAAGTGTCGAAAATGGGACACCCCGTACACACATGGTGCCAACTTTTTTTTTCTCCGCTCGTTTATTAAACTTATTGGCCTCTTTGTACCTCTTTAGGGTCTATTAAGAAAATTATCGAGGCTTGAGGGTTCTTAAAAACCATATAGATAGTCTCCTTTCGACCATAAATCTTAAGTTTACCGACCAACTGTGAACCTCAAGGTAACTTATCATTTCTTTAATTTTTTTATGTAGTAATTGCTTTGCAGCCGTTTTTGATTAATTTAGTTATGTTCATTATATTCATATTTCTATTGTTTTAACCTATAGTTTTTTTTTTATTTAAATGGGATAACTTTTATATTTTTCTATTTCTCACTGGGGTACTGCTAAGAGTATGAAATTAGTATATCACGAGGTAATCGAGCTGATTTTTATTACTGAGTTATGTTTTATGTAATAAGGTTGTAAAATTTAATTTGAAACCCGAATTGTATGTTCTCATTAACGTGTAAATTAATAATGTAAATTGGTTTGTAATTAATTAGTGATTTTTGATCGTTGGCTTCATGTTGAGAAGTATAATTATGTACTATTACGTAAAGTTAATTAGTTTTCTTTGTATATTTGTAAGATAAATTTACTGTTATTTGTGGATAGACTGAATTTTGGAGTTATATTTTTTTATGCCAATTTACTTTAATATATTATTATTTTCGGTCACAGGCTATGCAATTAATAATTAGTTTGAGACGAGTTTATTTGTTTATCTTGATATTATTTATGACTTGTAGTGAATACACAATTTTATTTTTTTGCGCTAATTTTTCATTACGTTAATAGCTAGGCAGAAACTTACTGTAATTTCTTAATAATATGTAGTGAGAGATGAAAATTGTAAGAGTCTAGCTTGTAATTTTACAGTTGACTGTTAACCCTATTAGTTTTTTTTGACGTTTTATTTTTTTTTTAGGATTCTTTCATGGATTACTTCTTTTACGGATTATTTCTTTTACGGACTACTTCTTTAATGAAGTTCTTCTTATATATTAATTTATGCAGTTAACGTGACGGTTGATGTATGCAGTTCTTTTAGAGATACTTTTCTATCACTAATCTAATATCTGGAGCTACGACTGCTCGGGTTTCTGGAAGAATTGCTTCGGTGTATAGCAAGATAAGCATACTGAATAATTATCATTACCTTCTTTTATTTTGGTTCGGACATTAACCACCAATCAACTTTCTCAATCTCAGTTTCTAATTTATTTCATAAAAAAAACCAACTGAATTAATAATTGATGGTCAGAGCTTCGGATTCTCTTTGAATTTTTATTTTATATATGAGACAGATAGTTAAATTAGTACCTGTAAGTGATTTGACCAACTCGTAAACGTCATCATATTCTCCATCTGTAAAGTAATATTTCGAGGTTATATTGTGTACTACTGTTATCACCGTAATTTATTACTATTATTTTATTACTTTAACTCGCAAGTGTAAGCTTTAGTTCGCGTATAGTTTTTAATAGAATATTTATTTCCTTTGTTTTTATCTCCAAAATATCAGCTTCTCACCTGTTCATGTATTTGTAACTCATGGTATAAGTCATTAAACGTTGAATGTTCTTTTATTTATTTATTTTCTTTCGAGTGAATTATTGCAGAAAAGATACCGCGTCAACCAATGGTAGCTTGCAGTTCCGTTAGTTGGGAGCTGCTGGCGCCCTAATGGAACGAATCTCCTTTCCCTCAGCAGTTGGTGAGGGCCGCTTTTATTTAATTCATCATTATTCATTTTTTTACATCTGTTTTCAATTAAAAGAAGAGTGTAGCAACTTCTAATCACTTTCTTCACACGACTGTGAAAATAACCTAGAATTCAACGATTTGTTCTGAATTTTGTTAACTGCGTTTATGATAAATTGAAGAGTTTGATGCAATCTGTCACTCAGATTTTTTGCACCTAATTATTATCGATGAATGACGTAGCGAATTGTAAACACCCCTGGTTCATTTTGTTTTAAATGGCTTTTAAAACCATGATAACGCCCTAATATAAGAGATGCTCCATCAGTTGGAGGAATACTTTCGTCCTTGTTGTCAAAATTCTCGCATAGAGCAGTTCTTCGTGGATTCCTTGATTCATAATAAAACGAATAAATGTTGTACGTTGAACTAAGTCGTTAGCAGATTACGCAGGAAACTTTTAACATCATGACTCACTTCATCAATATGTCTTGGACTGTGTTATTGTTGAAAGGGATTGTTTTAACTATATTATATATCAGTTTTAATAACCTATTTAATTGCAAGTAAGCCATCAACATTTCTTTTTCAATTTGAAGTAAACATACGTAAATATTTTCTGAATCTTTCCTTTCAGTATTTGAAATTATTTCGAATCTTTATCTAACACCTTTTCATATCATCCTTCAATTTGGATGGTTTCATAGCGACTTTGCTTAAAACTCTGTGATTTATAAATTATATAGGCAGGTGTTTTTCCGACAATAATGGAATGAAACCGAATTTCAAATAATCATCGTTATGCTCTGTGAGCAAAAATATGAAGCTATTTAAATATAATGAGATTTCGTAATTCAAAATTAATTCTTCTTATAAAATGTTATTTTATCCTGTACGGCAGTAGGTGGTCTTTTATAGTTAACTACAAAGAAACCATATACTATTGAATTGTATCTATCAAGATTATTAATAATTAAAATATTAAATAAGTCAACCGTTTTATCGGAGGAATAAGAAAAGAATAATGTTATGCAATTATATCCAGAACCCCAATATTTGGTTCACTTCAGAAAATTAAGAAAACGATCAAACAGTGTTTGCTTCAGACACTTTTGTTTATAATAGATGAATTAAATAAGTCCGTGCAAGTCTTGTCTGTCTTTCTTGCTGCTCCGGTACAAGTCTTAAAATCCGTTGCTATCAAATGCGCAAGTTTTATAAGGTACAAATAGTGTGACTACAAGACGTTATTTAGTTATGTAGTGAAGTGATACTGAAAGCTCAACCAAAGACTTTGAGTCTACTTATAAGAAAAGGCTACGAGTTATATTTTGGGTGTAAAGTTAACGATCAAGAAAAAACTTGGACCCCCAAAATTTGCTGCCGCACTTTCTCAAGAACCTTAACAGGATGGCTACTGGGTACTCATAAGTCTATAAAGTTTGGAGTTCCAATGACTACAAGACGTTATTTATTTATACAATAATTTAATGAAATATACTTAATTATAATATAAATAAGGTAAATTCATTGTTTAATCTATTATAAATGTTGTAGAAGTACATAGGGAATAGGATCCATTTTAAGACCCCGCGAAAAATAACAATGTACATTTTTATATGAAATTAAAATGTGATTCACATAAAACGATTAAGAAACACTTTATTTATAATTGCTTTCATACTTAAGCTTGTCTGTATCTCGTGTTAGTAGTTATTCGTTTTATTTGGTAAAAATTTGGTGCAAAATTCAAAAATTTAAATTTCATAAAAAAATTTATATTGCTTTATAACGCTTTTTAGCGCTTTTTTAGAAGTCAGTTCAGTTTATTTATAAAATCTTTGTTTTTCAATTTTTAGTTCAAAATTGTCTTCCTTAAGTCGTAAAGAGGTACCCATTTTATCCACAGTTGTAGACCACACTAAACTGAACAACAAAAAACCTCTGATTGCGAGAATTCCCCAAATACTAGTTTTAAATGACATTATAGCAAACAAATATTTAATCTGCTCTAGTAAATCCACTAGATTCGTAATTTAGGCTTTCAACCCCCCCCCCCAAATATCAATAATGAAAAAAACATATGTATATATGCCCCAAGAACCTCCAATAGCAATCCAAACAAAATCGGAAAAACAATTCTTAGTCTTCCATAATATATTTGCTATTTTAAATTATAAAAAATGAACTTCAGATTCGTAACCTGCGATTCCCTTAATAATAATTTTGAAAAAATGTGAATAACGTAAAATTCTCAACCCAACATATTAGATCCGCCATATTGATTTTCAAAAAAATAAATTTAAACTCTTAATCTAATCTTAATCTATACCGTTAAAAATTCCACAGTACCAATTTTGGACAAAATCCGAAAATATACCAAATAGATCAAAATTTTTTAAAACATTATTTGCATTCGCAGAAATATCTTAGTAATAAATTTTAAACAAAATCGAAAGAAGGTAAATTTTAGTCCACCATGTTGGATATGCCATATCTAATTTTTTAATTTTTGACTCTTAATTCACACTCTCAGAAACACCCCTATACCAAATTTTGGACAAAACCAGATGTTAAATTTTTAGTGCACCATATTAGATCCACCATATTGAATTTTTTTAAAAACTTTGTGTTGCTCCCAATATTCCTGTTAAAATTTATTAAACTACGTAAAGTTCACCATTTGGTCAGGAATATATTTCAAAATGTTTGCAGATTCAACATCCTGCCTCAGAATTTAGATTTTATATGGACAGTTGTTTTTTATGAATTATGCTCTAGGTTCATTAAACCTCTCCTGACGAGACTCTTAGGTGATCGAAGCAGTAACTTATTAAAGATAACAATCCATAATACATAGAATGAATTATGATAGAATGGATCCTTTAAAATGTACATTCGCAATTCCATGCTCTTCCCCAGTCGCCCGATTGAATCCCACATAACATCACTGGGATGAATTGAAACGAAGAATAAGAAAACTTTGCCAATAAAGAGTCGCTAAAAATGATTTACAAGTTACTTGGGCTAAAATATCTCCAGAAGTAAAAAAAATGGGTTGTATCGTTGACAAAATGACTGCAGACTGTCTTAGATACAAACTATTAATTATGACAATTATGTATATGAACCAATGACAGATTTTATAAGTCATTTTCTTCTGAGCGATAACTCGCGAAATGCTTAAAACAGTTGCGCTGCGGCTCCGTGGTTTAGTTGAGCAGTGGCGGCCCCTCACTCACATAGAAAAAAAATTATTTTTAATCATTTCCTCCCGATTGAAAATTTGTCAAATGATAGTTAACACAATACTTTGAAGAAGAAAAAGTCAGCTAGCTGTAAGGTGATGGACTATATGTCACCTGATAACACGAACATGAAACAAAAAACACAGACCTGGTCTAGTTGCCATAAAAGTTAGATCTTCTAGTTGGTCAGTGTTGTTTTCCTTATGATATTGTTATAATTTATATTACATGCGTCAACAAATAAATGCTCATATAAGATTATAAAGGATACAGATACAGAGACAAAGCTTGAAAATTTGTAATAGCTGTAGTTGTTACTTGAAAACTAACAGAATTTTCTAGTTTTGTCGGTTTAAAAATAAAATAAAATTATTATTTGTCCCTATATTTTTAAGGTTCCAAATTGTTACTGTTGCACTTGTCAATTTTAATCCTTCACTGTCAATTTACACCGGTTTTAAATTAGAGCATGTTAGTGAATTAGGAAGTAGAAATTTTTTGAACTATCCTGAATAATGTAACTAACGTTCAAATTAAAATTAACATCCCAAAATAATAAAGAACCGACTGAATAAAGCGATGTGCAAACTAGTTTTTACTGAAAATGGATATACATAAATTTTTCAAAAAGAAATCATTAGCCAACTAAAAATATTCAAAAACATACAAAATTTAAAATTTTGCTATTTTCCAGGTGCATATGTAGAAGAAAACTCCAAGCGGCCCTACACGGACACCTGGAAGAGACAGACTCTTGGAAAATTGCAATTTGTAATGTATGGACGCTCGGATATATATATATATATATATATATATATATATATATATATATATATATATATATATGTATATATATATATATATATATATATATATATATATATATATATATATATATATATATATATATATATAGTGTGTGTGTACAGGATTTCGATATTGGAACGTTCTATTTACTGTCTACGTATTTATGAACCTATAAATGAACATTTTGACCGCAATATACTAATATATTTGGTATTGTAGATGCAATAAACGATTTTGTATTTTGTATTTTGAACCGACTTCTAAAAGATGTTCTTTTATGTATGTATTAATATGCTCAAAATTAGATAGGAGGTTTTGAAAGGTGTACATTTCGAATTTAAAATTATTTTAAAACAATTCATTATGGCGAATCCAATATGGCGTACTAAAAATTTAACATCTCTCGATTTTGTCCAAAATTGATACCGGGTATTTTTGACGGTTTAGATAACGAATTTAAAATTAGTTTTAATAACTTCAATATGGAGAATCCAATATAACGTACTAAAAATTTAATATCTTTCGATTTTGTTTAAAATTTATTGCTGGGGGTTTGTGAGAGCACAGATAACGAATTGATAGTTGTTTCAAAGAACTTTTCCTTATGGGAGATGCAATATAGCTGTCTAAAAATTTTATATTTCCGGATTATGTACAAAATTGGTACTGGGGAGTTTTTGAGGATGTTGATTAAGATTATAGATTAAGAAATTGAAATATTTTTTTTAAAATCAAATATGACGATTTTGTGTTTAGGGGGGTCTAGGTTAGGAATTTAAAATTAATTTTTTACAAGTCAAGAAAGCGGATTTACTTTAGCATATGAAAAATTTGTTTAGTATTATTTCATTCAGAACGGGTAAGTATTTGAGGAATTCTCAGAATCAAAGATTTTTTTTGTTGTTCAATTTAGTATCGTCTATAACTATGGATAAAATGAGTACTTTTTGTGCGACCTCATAAACTCAACTCAATTAAACTAAAAATAGAATTTTTTTAAAAATTGAATCGACTTTTAAAAAATCGTTAAAAAGCGAAAAATATCAATATAAAATTTTAAGTGAAATTGAAACTTTTAGCAAAATCTGGAAAACATCAACATGTTTTGATTGACTGAAAAGCAGATACAAGGATGTATCTTTGCCATATATAAATAGTTATATTATACAGGAGTGTAACGTTGGCAAATCTACATGGTCTAGAGTTTAGAGAAATTGTACACAGTCTAGCAATACCGCGTGGGAGGTATCTGGGAATGACCCTCCAGCTACGAAGCCTCAACCCCCTAGGGCACAAAAAAACGGAATTACCCATTAAATCTCAAATAATTCCAAATTTCATCATACCCCGTAGTAGTCGAAGGGTCAGCTACTTATGGAAGGGCTCCTGTATACAAAAATTATGTCTCGCTTCTAGTACTCCCGATACCTGCTGTTTAGAAAACACCAAATGTACGAAATGGGAATATAAGTTGCCGGCCCGTCATCGGAGGATCCGTATCGGATATACAAGGGAAGTGCAAAGAACTAGGGAATAGTGATAGCGTTGCAGTAGTGGTATTATTTTCACCATGCGTAAACGTTGTCGTCGCTATCCTATGTGAACAAACCGAGCAAATTCTGTTATGTATGTAGTGAAGTGACACTGAAAGCTCAACCAAAGACTTTGAGTCTACTTATAAGAAAAGGCTACGAGTTATATTTTGGGTGTAAAGTTAACGATCAAGAAAAAACTTGGACTCCCAAAATTTGCTGCCGCACTTTCTCAAGAACCTTAACAGGATGGCTGCTGGGTACTCACAAGTCTATAAAGTTTGGAGTTCCAATGATTTGACGGGAACCTCAGAATTATGAAGATGATTGCTACTTTTGCTTAACAAAAATCCTGAGGTTTTCTAGTAAAAGCAAACATAAAATCGAATATCCTAATATCCCCTCAGTTATGAGACCTGTACCTCATAACGTTTCTGGCATCCTGTAGTTAAGCCTCCAGAAAAATACGAAATCGACTCGGAATCAGACGAACTAGATGATTTTAAACCAAAAGCCGGCCAAAGTTTCAAGAGAAAGACTTAGTAGCAATAAACAGCCCCATTTTATATCTCACGAAGAGCTCAACAATCTTATTCGTGATTTTGATTTTCCTAAAACAAAGTCACAGCTGCTTGGCTCTGATTTACAGTAATGGAATCTCTTACAAAAAGAAGTGAAAATATTAACATTTTGGAAAAGGGAGTCTATGCTGGCAGTATTTTTCTCAATGACAAATGACTTAATTTACTGTCATGATATTTCGGGCTTAATCATCGAATTTGGCCTTTCCTATAAACCTACCTAGTGGCGACTGCTTATTGACTGTTCAAAGATAAATCTAAAGGCAGTTTTATTGTTTAATGGAAATGAACAACCATCTGTTCTCGTGGATCATGTGTATATATCATATGAAACAAACGTACGAAAACATGCGTACATTACTTCAAAGCATAAAGTACTAAGATCATGAATGGAATATTTGTACCGATCTAAAAGCTATTGTACTACTTACAAGATCGCAGAGTGTCTACATCAAATATTGTTGTTTTTTATGCGAATGAGACAGAAGAGCCAGAAACTAACATTATGTTGTTATTCTTTAACATCATTGTATGAAAACACTGTGTCCAGTCTAACAACGTCCTTAATGAACCCTTAGTAGCGTAGCAGAAAATATTTACCTCTTCTGAGAATAAAATTAGGCCTTACAAAAAATTTTGTTAAAGCCTTAAATAGAGAAGGAAATAATTTTCTTTATTTGGGACGGAAATTCGCGGGTGTAATTGAGACCAAGTGGGACAAAGCTTAAAACAATGTGTTCAACACGAAAATTTCTTAAAGATGAAAATTTTGAAACTACACTTTCGAAAAAAGAAAATAGGGCATAAAATACCTTCAAAAATGTATGTAGTAACCTCCTAGGTAAAAAAAATCAAACTGTAAAGATCTAGTTGATGAACTTATCGAGTCTTACAGGAAGTTAGGCTGCAACATGTCACTTAAGCTGCAATTTCTTTACCCCCATCCATGACAATTTAGGTACAGTTTCAGAAGAACACGGCGAAATATTTCACCAACAAATTGTTCAAATGGAGATGCGGCATAGTGGAAAATGGAACTCAAACCTGTTAGCGGACTACTGTTAGACCTTCAAACGTGAAACCGATCCCGGAAAATACAAGAGACAAAAATAAAACAACAAAATAATTTATTTGATTGTATTATATTTTTTCAATACAAAATTAAATTTAAAAAAAGTGATTTTGCTTTTTTAAATCTTTGAAATTTCACTAGATTGCTTAAGGTTTTTGTTTCTCATATTTTATATTCTTCTGTCCTCTAAAAACTTATGAGTGATAAGTAAAAACCGAACTCATATTTGGAATCAGCACATTACAGTAGACACAAAAAAATACCAAAAAAAATTAGGGAGTCACAAAAAATTTCAAAATGCAGAACAATCTAATTACCAACCCGAGATACATATCATTTACGTTACGAAAGCAATTACAAATAAAGTGTTTTTCGATCTTTTTAAGTGAATCACATTTTATTATAGGTATTAGTTTGACGTCGATATCAAAAATTTCAGTTTCATATAAAAATTTATATTGTCATTTTTCGCTCTTCATTGCTTTTTGAGAAGTCGGTTCAAATTATATATATATATATATATATATATATATATATATATATATATATATATATATATATATATATATATATATATATATATATATATATATTCTAAGGGGTCTTTTAGGTTACAATTTTTCAAAAAAAAAATTTTAAAATTTTTTTTAATAAAAAGAAAAGAGATATCATTTTATAATTTTACACACATAATATATACGATTCAGTCACCTGGAATCACGTCCGCCGTAATTTGTTGATGTTTTTTTTAAAAAAATTGTTATGGGTAAAAAAATGCAAAAAAAATTATTTTGTATACTTACAGTATGAATAAATATATGTGCAAAATTATAAAATGATATCTCTTTTCTTTCTATTAAAAAAAATTAATAAAAAATTTCTTTTTGAAAAATTGTAACTTAAAAGACCCCTTAACTATATTTCATTTTTATTACTGATCAGTTTTTAAAAATTTGTATAGTGTATGTAGAAAAATATGACTGAGTACATGCACTAGTTGAAACAATGTAATGGTATTAAAAAAAAGGGAAATGGAAATCCAACAACTAAATCTTATTGAAATTAAAACATTGCCTAGAATCTTCAGAGTTAAATCAATAGCATTTAGAATCAAACATATAGCTGTTGTATTTTGTTAATTTAGTAATTCTAGAAATAGACGATCAAAGTGATATTCCACTATACACATTACCGTATGCCTTCCCATATTGTTATTTGACATCGTGCAAGATTTTTCTGTAAATGGCACAATTCTCTTTTGTTTTAAAAGAAACGTAAGTACTTAAAAAATATTTTTAAACTATAACAACATATGTGTTTACTTACCGATATAAGTACTATTTGTTAGCACCCAAAACACTTTAAATGGATCTACCATTGTACAATGTTCCTGTAAATCACTTCACCTCAGTCTGCGAAACTGTAATTTACTTAAGAGTTGCTTACTATAAATTTTTTTTGACAAAAAGCCTAACTTATTATTAACGATTTATGATACTATTTAAAAGTTAAAAACTACCACATTATATTTTCGTCATAAAAACTTTTTCTACAGGTACTCCTAAAATTTTAAATTGGTTTTAAAGTGAGTAGCAAGAGATTTCTTAAGACTTTTATAGCTCAAAATTTGAAGTACATAGTGGCTCAATGATAAAGTTACCAGGGTGTATCACATATGGTACAGAGTTACCTCAATTTCTAATATATCAATTTTCCTTTTTAGAATACCCTATCTTGTACATAAAGAATTATAATATTAGATTTATAAGAATTAATAAATTAAAAGGAACTGGCTGGCATGTCTTTATCGTCTTCTTAAAAATGAAAATTTCAATATAGCTGAAAATAAAAATTTTTTCAAACAACTTTGCGTTTTTTATACCGACATCCCGAAAATAATTTAATACTTCATAATAAATATATATTCAATTTTAAGAAAAATTTTAGAATGATACAGTATAATAAAATATAATCACATTTTTAAGACATTCTATATATTACTAAAAATATTTTTACAATTAGAATAAAGAAGTTTAATTCAGGCCAGTATCAGTTATTATTTTTGTTCTTATAGGTAATTCTATATACCTGCTAAATTCAGAACTATCAGCCATTTATTTTATATATATATATATATATATATATATATATATATATATATATATATTAATTTTCTTGATTCTTTAACCATAGATTATATCATTTTTCTTAATTTTGTATTTTCTTGGGTTTAGGTTATATAATTAATAAAACACAAAACGATTGACGTTTCGCCCTTTATTCAAGACATTTTCAAAATTTTTTCCTAAAAAAATATATAATTAAAATACATCAAATAAAAAACATATTTTACCATTTTGGAAAACAAACAAGACACTTAAAAACAGTAGTCAAAACTTTAAATATATAAATTAAATATTTTTAAAATGTTTTAAAGTTTTGACTACTGTTTTTAAGTGTCTTGTTTGTTTTCCAAAATGGTAAAATATGTTTTTTATTTGGTGTATTTTAATTATATATTTTTTTAGGAAAAACTTTTGAAAATGCCTGGAATAAAGGGCGAAACGTCAATCGTTTTGTGTTTTATTAATTATAGAACCTAAACCCAAGAAAATACAAAATTAAGAAAAATGATTATATATATATATATATATATATATATATATATATATATATATATATATATATATATATATGTATATATGTATATATATATATATATATATATATATATATATATATATATATGTATATATGTATATATATATATATATATATATATATATATGTATATATATATATATATATATATATATATATATATATATATACTAGAAAGCTCTGCAATTTCTGTGGTTCAAGATATTACTCCCTGAGGAAATTATAAAGACATTTAAGTTTCCATAAAAGGAAAAAGAAATACAAGTTACATTCAACTCCACCAGTTTATCGAGGAAACTTTCAACTATATATATATATATATATATATATATATATATATATATATATATATATATATATATATATATATATATATATATATATATACATAATCTACTTTTTTACGATAATTTTCTCAGAAGATATTGTATGAAATGCATATTTATATTGTAGAAAAAAAAGTTTCGGAAAATATATGTACAAAACTGCTGAACCATTTATTCCTACATTTGACATATAATATACTTTTCTTAATTAAAAGATTTTTCTAGGTTGATTTTAAAACATAAAATTGAATTGATTATTTTATTTCTTTGCACTTTTCTGTAATGGATTGTGATCGGAATTATTGAATAAACTCTGTCTATTTTTCTATCCCTTCCAGTTTTTTTTGGAGACGGCTGAACATAACTTGCTAATATGCGATAAGACTATAGTAGATGTAGGTACAAAGATATAAATACGATATTTTAAGAATTTACTTTCAAAAATCGAATTATCAGTCTAGCAGACTAAAACAAATTTTTTGAAAAGGCATGAAATTTGTTGCTTTTCCTTTTCGTTCCTACATAACAGCAAGATGAATATAAATATAAAATGATATTGAAATAAGCATAACTGAAAAAATACCAGCTGAATATTCGGTAATCCATCTTTCAATAAAAGCATATTTTATAAAAAAACACAATGGTACTAAATTCAGTTACTGCCGAAATATTGAAATCTAATATTTTTTTCAAATTTGGCTAGTAAAAACATTTCTATTTTTTCTGTACCAAAAATCTTAAAATCTTTAATTTACAAATCTTTCTAAATTTTAAAATAATAATATATAATTAGCCTTTTACTTCAAATTCTGAAATTAAACAAAAATCAGAAAATATTATTTCGAAAAAAAAGCAAATGCTTAATTTTCGTGTAAGCACTAATATATTTTTACCTAACTAACAAACTACTTTAAACTATTAAAACTGGATCGGGAACGTAACGATATATTCAAGACTTTCGCGAACTCGTGCGCGCTACGTGATCCAGAGACAACTGACAAATTCTATCTACATCCGCCGAGATGCGTTTGAAAATCTGGACTTAGTTTCCGTATTGATGAAAGTGTGGCGAATAGGTGGCAAATTCGGGAAAGGCTGGAATAAAGTCATCACACAGGGTACGTTATTTGTTTATCTAGGAGTTTAAAAAAACTAGATATGAATATTTCGACGTGATAGTAGTAATAAATTTTTTTACTGGTTTAAATTGAACGTATTTCACCTTATCGCGTATAATTTATATAAAATACTTTAAAAATGTATTTTAAAGTACGGAATTATAAATAAACATATATTAGTATTAAAATTAAAACGATTTTTATAATGACAGATTTTTATTGTTCTGTTCCAGTAACGGAACACTTATGGAATCACTGTCAGTGTCAGACGATTTTCACCAAAAATATTTAGCATGGCCCAATCACTTTACGTAACTTTTACAGTTAAATTTTAATTTTGGAAGTTAGTTTGGGGGTAAAATTAAAAGTGGAAAACACATTTTTTGTCATCGAGTAGGATGTCAAATGAAAGTAAGTAAAAGCATGAGTTCTAGACTATATATGATGCTATGCTCAAGGACGGATCCAGCCTTTCTCTCTCTTTTTTTTTTGGGAGGGGGGGGGGGGGCGCGGTGATATTACAAAGCTACAGTATGGCAAGCGAAAGCTTGTTGTCAGCGGGGGGGGGGGGGGGGGGTGAGCGGCATTCCCATTTCTAGTGTAAAATACAGGGTCGGGTCAATTTTCTCAATTCGAAGCTTTGGGGGTGGGGCGATCGCAAGAAAAAATAAGTTGTCGACAAGGAGAGAGATGTCAGTAGCATACACATTCCTAGTATAAGAGGTAGAATCGGATTTATTTTTCTGGACTCTAAGTTCTTGGGGAGGAGGGGGGAGGCCTGGATCCGCGCCTGGCTATACTTTTTTAAAAATTGCCATAAATCGCTTTTCCTCACCATATTTACACGGCTCAAAATAATAATATAAAAAATTCTTGAGTACTCACTATAAAGTGCAGATTGAATAGAAACTATCATGACCTTTGATATATAGAAATAAAAACCGAAAACAAACATTGTAAAGGGCGAACGAGGCAGAAGAACCTGGTAACGCGGAGACCAGACACTGGTTGTGGAAATTCAATTTATTTTCTTTATTCGAATTTTACAAAATTTTACAAATATCGTCGGCTCCATTTTTGAGAAAAATCTGCTTTCTATACCAGACATGAGGCTTAAACTATTTTCTATCGTGTGGTAAAGAAATCACAAATCCAATCAGCCTAAAAAGGCGAGAGATGCTATGCCCGAAAAACCAATTTCTTATAAGTTTCATGTAAAGTGCTGATATATGATAAAAGGCACAAAGATATAAATACGATATTTTAAGGGTGTACTTTTGGAAATCAAATTATTTGAGTCCAGTATCAGTCTAAAAATATATCTTTGTTATAAAATGAATCAGACTAGAACAAATTTTTTCAAAGGGCATCAAAAGTGTTGCGCATCCTTTTCGTTCCTAAATAACAGCAATTCAAATTTTACAAATATCCTCGGCCTAATTCGTTAACCTGCAGAGTCCATTTTTGAAAATAATCTACTTTTTATACCAATCGTAAGGTTCAAATTATTATCTACCGTGTGGTAAAAAATAAAAACTTTAATCAGCCCAAAATAGGCGAGAAATGCTACGCTTTCTTGCTATATGCTATTGGAACCTCAGTTTTGAACTGACAGTGTTCTCCAACCCATGTGCCTGGTGCGACGCGCCAAAACTAGTTATATTTTAGTCAAATATTTGGTTGTTTTTGAATATGGAAACGAAGTTAAAGTTTATTTTGTAATATGTATTTTTTTTTTGCATTTAGTGCACAAATCAAATGTTTTCAATTATATTCAGCTCCTAATCTAAACATTAGGGACATTACGCACTATAAATCTTATTTGTAAACGGATTTGGCAGTTTAACAATTTAACATTTTTTTTAATTAATTTATTGCTTAAAGTTAATAAAGTTAATGTTTTGTGATATATTTTTTAATTTACATAAATTGTATTATTGAACATATTATACAAATGAAATGTTGAGGTTAAAATTTGTTTTAGGTTGTTGTGTGCATATTAAATATATTATATCTTCTCATTATATTAAAAATGTTTTTTCTCCTTATTTCAGAAAAAATAGTAGCTTTGGCTATTAAAATTTATAACGCACTGGATAAATCTGAAAATATCGTTTCGAGGTCAGATTATAATCCAAATAAAGTGATAGACGTTTTAGAAGACATTTCGTCACAGTATTCAGAATCAAGGAAGAATATACCGTGACCTTCAAAATTTGATATCGATGAAAACAAAATTTACTATGAGATAAATGACGAGCCAATATAACATCATTAACTGATCTATAAAGTACTTTGTTTGCAGGCAAAAATAGATAGCTTTTTTTTGATATTACATTTCCCAGCACTACGTTTAATGGCGTACCTTCACATCACTTTCATTCCATCACAAACGATAATTTGATTATCTTACTATCACAAATTGAAATAGAATCACAAACAACAAATATTTTAACCTCAGGCAACATAAATAGTTTCAATACCCAAACCATTCATACATTTGATACAATATCTCCTGAACAAAGTATAAATCAATATCAAGATATTCCAGTACCCCAGATGCAATTCAAGGTATTTTAATTTCAGACAATATAAGTAGTTCAGACATGCTATCCGGTCCTGTAGAAATTATACTTCATGTTGGAACCACACACCATGTTGTACCTAATCCGTCGTTATGGAATGATAGTGATACAGAAAAAAAATTATGACTTATTCTGATTCAAACTCAAACTCATTTATTGAAATAAACAAAAGCAAGAAAGGAAAGAAATGTTTTGAAGTTGATAAAAAGAATGGGCTAGTGAAAAAAATAAACCAAGAAGAGAAGAGGGTAAAACATATTTTAAGAGAGAGAAGAAATAAGGCTGATGAAATTAAAATACATATGAAGGAGCACTTATGATTAAATCAAGATGTTCCGGTAAAATTGGAAAGTATAGTACTTTAAAATATGAAAGGGTAGATAAAGTTGTAAAAATAGACATTTTATAATCGATTTTGGAGTGTTATTTAAGATGAAAAAAAGACCTTAATTAACGAATCGGTAACAACTATTTCGACTGTCCGACCACGAAATCGGAACACCAAAGAGACAACAAAAAAAAAGCTAAAACCTTTATCTGTCATCTAAAAGTAAATGAAGAAGAATGCAATAAACATATTGAGAAAAGTAAAGAAGCAAGGGCAGAAATAGATAAGAAGGGAGAAAATAATGTTTCTACTGTGGACTTACAGACAGTACTAATGGCACCTAAATAGAATTTTGTTACACTATATTATAAAACCGAGCTACAAGTTTACAACCTTTGTTTTTTTAATATAAAAAGTAAAGAAGGCTTCTGTTTTATACGGAACTAGGTAGAAGATGGCTTTAATGCAGAAAAAATTACTTCCATTTGGGTTGAGTTTTTAGAAAACAAAATAATAGCCGAAATTTATGCTGTAGATGAAAATAAAACAATAATAATTTAATGTGACGGTTGCACATACCGTAATAGGAAAAGTATTTTATCCAACGTTCTTTTGAATATTATCATGAGACCCAAGAATATGGGTATCGAACAAAAATTTTTAAACATGGATTACACCCAAATGAAAACCGATTCAGTGCTATCGAACGCCACCTAAAGAATAAAATTAAAAATGTATTAACCGAATATGTATCTACTATTGAATATGTTCGAAAATGTCTAGCATCTTACCTTCTAACATATTTGGATCACATCTACTTGAAAAAATTCGACAAAATCCAATTTTACAAAATTATACATTTAGGCAAAACTAAAGGGGATCTGGAGATGACTGACATTCATGCCTTATGTTACGGAAGCAATGCATCTTTTTAATCAATTCTTTAGATTGCTATAGGGATGAGTGGCGACCTTTACCACAAAGCAGATCTTTGAATCTAATCCTTGCGGGATTACCGATTTCACGCAGATGTACCAGAACTGGCGGAAAATTACTGTACGAAAACTTGAGGATTTGTAACAAATAAGAAAGACCCTTCCGTCTGACTATCATAAATATTACGACGAATCACCTCATTAGTAAGCACCAATAAGGAGAAGTTATATATAATTAGAATTTCATATTTTACCAAAGTTTAAATATCAATTGTGGATACATTTAGTGTAAAAACAATTAATGTCATTAAAAATTATAAAATTTTGAATTACTTACG